>JAPTHN010000001.1:130569137-131819137 GCA_026936325.1 Platynereis dumerilii
TGTTTTAGTGATATATCTAATACCAAGCACAACTGTTTTTCAATCTCAATTGGTATTTGAACATATTTATATTTCATGGGTTAGCCATTTGAAAACTTGTCATTGCTATATTCAGAAATACTATTGCTTTTATTCGTACAACACCTTATTGCTGATTCATTCACCTACACTTATAATCATAGAAATGAATTCTTTGAGGTGGGCTAACAGAAAATAGCCTGTCACAATTTTGATAATTATTATTCTGCAATAAATTTAATAATCTGGAAGTATAATAAAATTAGAATATACTGCAATGTCAGGCAATCGGTTCAGGAATATTAAAGTTATGAGAAATGATATGTTCCAAAACTTATTTATAGCATAATATATTCATGTGAATTACAGCATAGCTATTTCAAGATCAAGCCATCCATGCATGAGCAAGATATTATTGTCTAATCTGATTTAAACTTACATTCTGACAGGGCAGGCCAGGTAGAGGAGCCCTGGTAATGTGAATACTAAAAATATCAATATTCAATAAACAGGAAATTTGGATGTCTGAAAACATTGATGCTTGTGTCTGCAGTGGGATCAGACATTCCTTGCCCACAAATTAGGACAAGTCATTTAAGTAGGCTGTCCATTCTGCAAAATTTTATATATTCAATAGACTCAGAAATCTCTAAACTAAAGCTTCAAATCGATCATCCTAAATCAGCTAAATAGTTAAATATCAATGGATGGAATTACCCAGTCAAAGTTATGTTACAAATCTTTCATGACATGTGAATGGGAAATTGATATTGAAACCTAAGTAATAAATAAATCATTATGAATCTCTCTTGGAAGTATACTATGCATAAAGTGTCTTGTATATGATATATATGATTTGTGTAATTCTTTCTACCCTTGTAGATGAAATTTTGACCTAATTTTGCATGATTACCTTGTATTAATAATTATTCATGGCATCTATTTAGTGCAGTATATACATCAGCATTAATTCATTTTTGTACATAGTCCATTGTGAGATTATTCTTTGCCTGGAAGCATTTGGCTTCATAACAATTAAACTTTATGAATGGCACAATACAACTAATGATACCAGTATTTCAATGATTTGTGGAATATCTTCAACTTATCAAAGTGTTGACTTAGTGTTGTGTACTAGGGAGTCTTAGACCAATTTTCTTGTGAACCAGAAGGGCCAGGATTTCAATAAATAAGTCAGGTCCCTTCAACCCACATAGGAAGCTTATTAACAGTTGATGTCATTCTTACTTGTCTTTGTTTCATTGCCATACAAACGCTTTACGGCACGCCGACCATAACATTCACAGTGAAAAAGAAATACCAAGTATATTATTATTTCCATTCCTAAAGGTATATTAAGCACTAAATATTTAAAATCAATTTATTTTTGAAGACCAAGACTCTTGGCAAGAGACTTGTCTGAAAAAAAAGTACATAATTGGTAACGTTTGCTTGAGAAATATCAATGCCAGAAGCGTTTGACATTAAAAAATTTTCGGAATGGCATTGCCTTTAGTTTATCGGATATATAGCTTCCTGGTATTCATTTTGAAGGAAATTTTCCAGAGAATCCAATTATGTTATCCTCATTGTTCTATCTGTGATGGGATCGCAGATATCGCAAACCGCGACTTTACGGAAACGTAATACATCCTAAAAACTTCAAGGCCTATGTCAAGGGGGGTAGCGGTGTTCCGATTTTCAAAATTTTTTCTTTTATGTTCATAACTCACCTAGTGGCACATTTTGAGCCGGTATACATACCAAAGTAGGATTAAGTCCCCCCCCTACTATGAGACATATTCATTCAGGGATGTCCAGGGTCTTTCAGTTGCCCCAACACAACATTGGCCTAAGGGGACGGGGGGCAACCCAACTATCCAGCTCTAGTTTTCCCTACACTTTGATTCTAATCCATCATTTGACAAGCAAAATATTCACCACTTATGGTCCGAAATTGTCAAACAATCATATTTGGCATGTGAATTTCATTGAAAGGGTTTCCAAATATAATTCTTTCTACACTTCTGCTTCTAATCCATCATTTGACAAGCAAAATATTCACCACTTATGGTCCACAATTGTCAAACAATCATATTTGGTATGTGACTTTCATTGAAAGGGTTCCCAAATATAATTTTACCTACACTTTTGCTTCTAATCCATCATTTGAGGAACAAAATCTTCTCAACTTATGGTCCGAAAATGTCGAAAACAATATCTGGCATATCGATTTCATTGAAAGGGTTTCCAGATATAATTTTTCCCACACTTTTGCTTCTAATCCATCATTTGACAAGCTGAATCTTCATCACTTGTGGTCTGAAATTGTCAAACAATCATATTTGGCATGTGAATTTCATTGAAAGGGTATCCAAATATAATTTTTCCTACACTTTTGCTTCTAATCCATCATTTTGACAAGCTGAATCTCCAAAACTTATGGTCCGAAAATGTCAAACAACAGTATTTGGCATGTGAATTTCGTTGAAAGAGTTTCCAGATACAATTTTTCATACACTCTGTTTCTAATGCATCATTTGACAAGCAGAATCTACGCAACTCAACTCAGGAAATGTCAAACTATAATATTTGGCATATTGATTTCATTGAAAGGCTTTCCAAATACAATATTTGCTACACTTTAGTAATATTCACTGTGAATAGTTTCTTGTCCGTGTGTCTCTAATTCATCATTTGACAAGCAAAATCTTCACTACTTATGGTCTGAAAATGTCGAAAAAATATTTGGCATGTGAATTTCATTGAAAGAGTTTCCAAGTATAATATTTCCGACGCGTTTGTTTCTCATCCATCATTTGACAAGCAAAACCTCCACAACTTATGGTCCGAAATTGTTAAACAACAATATTTGGCATGTGAATTTCATTTTTTGAATGGGTTTCCAAATATAATTTTCCTACACATTTGTTTCTAATCCATCATTTGACAAGCAAAATCTGTTCTCTATTGCTTCAAAATTCTTGGATTGTACTTTATAAAGTTGGTTAGTTAAAAAAAAAGTCAAACAATATTTGGCATGGAAAATTTCAAAACAATATTTGGCATGCAAATTTTATTGAAAGGTTTCTATGAAATCTAATTCACATATCTTGATCATTTTCCCAGTTGATCATTTCTCAAATCATATCAAAAAACCATGATTTCAATATCTCATGTTGTCTGTCCATTCCGCTACTTTAGGAGTTGCAAGGTGTTTTAATTAGTACTACAGGTTATCATTTCATTGTGTTCAAATTTCTATGGTCTTTCTGTGATAATTTTTTCTGCCAGTGAAGTGACATCCATTGTTGGCCATCTCCTGTCAACTCTAATTTCATGAAGTGAACGTTTTAATAATATATATTTGCCGTGTGAATCTCATTTACAGATCGAATGTGTCCTGCATATTCACTTCAAATCTGCATTCACCACTTACAAGGTTTTGAAAATAAGCTTTTTTAGGTCTATACATCTCTGATTCTCAATCCACCCATTCACAAACCTGTGCATGCACCGGTTAATGACCCAAAAATATCCAACACCAATATTTGCTTGTGCCTTTCATTGAATTTGACAAACACATTTTTCACTGCTTCATGAACTGCAAATATCAGCTGCCACATTTACCACGTGCCTTTCATGGAAAGGCTTTGTATAATAGTTCTTCATCCTGCAAAATATCCCTATGCCGCATAACAAAGCTGACTACAATTCTTTTTTTTAAAAGAATTTCTTGTTTTAAGTCAATTTTGTTGACCAAAAGGGAGTTTACTATCATTATACATCCTTCATATTACACTTGCGGGATTCTCAGAAAATAATGCAAGAAGTTATAGTTAGGCCAGGCAGACACACGTTGAAAAAGAGGAATGGCAAAGTGGGGCCATGTAAATATAGAGCAGGAAGACAGAGATGCTTTGTCGCAAGATCTGGCAGTGGGATCAACAAATCACAGCAGGAAAGCCAGTGTTTACCAGGCCCAAAAGGGCATCATCCGCAGAACAACAGTTGGAGGTAGAGTAAGGCATGAATTATGTACTGCCTGGGGTCAGTTACAGGCCACGTGATATTGGCAAACACACATGGCCAAATACTATTCTCTTAGTGAGCCAGTGAATAGGTATACTTACTTTTGCTCGAACTATCGCCTGCATAAATCCATTGAACCACCGGCTCGCTTTTATTGAAGGTACGTCCTAATTGCAGCATTTGGAAAGGGAGAAAAGAACAACGAATCTGACAATTTCAGAAGTTTCTATTGTAAAATCATTTTATAGGCTGCCTTTGTTTGACCTACCAAAGAAGACCAGTTCCTTCAAAATCATGATTTTATTTTTTTTCACTTCCTACAGAAATATGTCATTTGGATGCCCATGTGACAAATTAAAATTAACTAGCATATTATCCTACCCGTGAAAAAAAAAACAATAAATACATTTAAGCCAGATAAGGTTCTTGCCGGTAGTGCAAGACAGCAGATTGCAAGTTTTCATGGCTGAACAATGAGTAGGCCTAGTTTGGCCGGAGGAGTAGCGTAAAACATCCGTGAATTAATAATAGGATGCTTATGGCATAATTATAGGGAAAATATTTTAAAGGCTGTTAAAATTGTAATATCTGAGCAGTCAGATACGTGTACATTCTGTATTGTTTATCAGGCAATATGGCATAATATATATCCTAAGTATGTTATAGCATGGTGTTTACCATGAATCAACTTATATCGTGATTAGTGAAATGCCGCAGTGATTACTGCTTACTATTTCAAATAAAAGGCTATATTCTTCCCTTGAAATTCTTATTTAAAAAATGATCAGATACGTACACTGTAAAAACAGTGTTTAGGTTGTAAACACTTGTTAACATGTTTCAGCATTAAACATGTTTCTGTTTGTGTTTACTTCCTTGACACTAACTGCATGAATTTGATATGTTTAGATGCTTCACATGTTGAGTATAGTTCGCCAGAGTGTTAATGCTTCATCATATTATAAATAGCCTACTAGCATAACACCATAAAGACATGGGATTGGATGGGAAAACATAAAAAATCACTTTTATGTCTGTGACTGTAATTACAAACACCAAACCCGGCTAAGTAGTGCAGAAAAGCTGCTTGCAAATTTAGATTTTTTGATCACTGAATAACCATGCAATAGTTTGTCTGGAGTAGCGTTAGGGGTCCCTGAAATAATAGTACTATAGCATGACACCCGTGAAACGGTGGTAGGTAAGGGGCAAAATATTAAATATAAATTTTGAACAAAAAACCCAGCCTAAAACCTTGTAGCTGGTGAAAAAGGTTGCATCCACTTTTTTGTAGATGGGCACCCTATACTTTCGCTGGGAAAGACGGAGGGGTCCATGAATTAATAGTAGGATGATAAACAACAACAGATGATATCAATACAGTATATCCAATTAGTATGTTGTAAATGTTTATTGTTGTTTACCTTATACCTTGATTTTATGTCTTACGGATGCATCTGTGTGAGACCTGGATTCAACCTGGTGATGATGCTAAAGTCAATGAAATGTGTCCTGACAATTATTCTTTTTATGGAAAATCACGAAATACTCGAGGTGGAGGTGTTGGAATTATAGTAAAGGACAGCTAAGTGATCATGGCCATTTTAACAGTTTTGAATATTATACTGCCGTGCTACACCTTGCAGCTAGGAAATTAAAAGTTGTTACAGTATACCGTCCACCATGCTCATCATTGAAAGATTTCTTTGAACAATTTGAATCTTTCCTGAGTGAAGTAACAATGTTTGCAGGTCCTATACTGATCGCTGGAGATTTTAACATACATTTGAATAAAACTAACCAAACAGATGTTTGCAACTTCATAGACATTCTTGAGAGCCTGGACTTACACCAACATGTTCAGGGCGCAACCCATAAGTTTGGGAATACCATCGACCTTGTGTTATCACGCAATGATGATGACATTGTTAGATCAACCAATGTGCGACCCAGGGTGGATTTTATATCAGATCATCACCCTGTCACTTGTGTATTAAATGCTGACCTCCCCTCCACAGGAAAGAAAGTCATCAAGAAGCGCTCATTACGTAACATCGATATGATGTCATTTTCTAATGACTTGACCAACAGACTAAATGTCTCCTCAAGCGCATATGAACAATGTGATGTAAACTGGTTTGCGTCAAATTTTGAGTCAGGTGCAAAGGATGCTCTAGATGCCCATGCACCACAAGTGGAGAAAACTGTGAAAGTCAGGAGACAACATGCATGGTACAACAACAACATTCACTATCAGCGACAGTTACGCCGTCGCTTGGAGCGTAAATGGGATAAAACAAGAGCAGAAACAGACCGCCACGCATATGAAACGCAGTACAAAGTGGTGATTCAGACCATCGAACAAGCAAAGAAGGATTACTATCAGGAAAAACTGATGGCCTCGCCAAAGGATGCATTTAAGGTTGTTAACAGCCTACTTCGTACTAACACTGTACAGTTACCATCTGCTACCACAGATAGCATCCTAGCCGACAGATTTGTCAACTACTTCACGGAGAAGGTATCCAAGATAAGATCAGGTCTTGATAACTGCATAGTTTCTGACCAAAGTGATTTCGTGCCAGAAGATCAGTGCACAAATAGACTTTCTTCATTCAATCCAATAAGTGAGCATGAGCTATCCAAGATGATTATGAGAGCAAAGACCAAATCTTGTATGATGGACCCAATTCCAACCCACTTACTAAAGGAGAACACAGTGCTACATGCACTACTTCCATACCTTACCACCATGGTAAATAAGTCACTCAGTAGTGGCACGATGCACGACAGTCTGAAAACTGCACTAGTTTTGCCACACCTCAAGAAACCGGGCCTTGACCCTGACACCCTATCTAACTACCGGCCAGTCTCAAACCTCCAGTTTCTTGGAAAGATCATTGAAAAACGTGTTGCTAATCAATTTTGTGAACATATGGCCACATATCATCTTGGCGACGAACTGCAATCAGCATACAAATCAGCACACAGTACTGAAACTGCACTACTCAAAGTGAAAAGAGACTGCGATAATGCTTTAGACTCTGGGAAAGCTGTTTTCCTTATCCTTTTGGATCTCTCTGCTGCCTTCGACACCATCGACCATGGCATCCTACTTGAGAGACTTAGTAGATTCGTTGGTGTCGAGGGCAGTGCGCACAAGTGGCTGAAGTCATATGTGAGTGGCCGCTCACAGCAGGTTGTAATTAACAATTCTGTCTCCAAGTCAGCGCCATTGGAGGTGGGTGTGCCCCAGGGTTCCGTGCTCGGGCCCTTACTGTTTCTAATCTATATTCTTCCATTGCGCCTCCTGATAATGAGGCATGGCGTTTCATACCATGGTTATGCTGATGACACACAGTTGTACATTGAATTCGATCCGAAGTCTGACAATGGCCTCATAAATGCAACAAGTATTCTTGAGAAATGCATAAATGAAATTAAAGAGTGGATGATACGGAATAAATTAAAGTTAAATGATGACAAAACCGAAGCTATAATACTCGCCTCGCCTCATCATCATACCAAAATAATGGAGTCAAGTCTTGTCATCAAAATCGGAGCATCTTCAATTGGCCCTAGTAAAACTGTGAGGAATCTTGGTGTGATGATCGACGCGAACCTCACAATGTCACATCAAATTAAGGCAGTGACCAAGTCCATGTATTTCCATATGCGTGGAATTAGACAAGTCAGGCACTATTTAGATAATGATACCTGTAAGAAGGCAGTGATTGGGCTTGTTGTGTCGAGACTTGATTATGCCAATGCTGTATTGGCAGGCATTTCTGAGCATGGCCTGCGCAGACTGCAGGTGGCCCAGAACTGTGCTGCACGTATCATCACAAGAATTCCAAGAACAGAACATATCACTCCTGTGCTCTTTGAACTACATTGGCTGCCTGTGCACAAAAGAATTGAATTTAAAGCAATGTGCACCATCTACAAATGTCTCAATAATCCTGCCATGCCTTCCTATCTCTCTTCCCTGTTTGTCCGCTATTCGCCAACCCGCAGCCTACGCTCAACATCAGGCCTACAGCTCACCATCAGAAGAACGCGGAACAAATATGGCGATAGATGCTTCGACACCTGGGCCTCCAAGCTGTGGAACACATTACCCAACCAGATACAAGAAGCGCCATCTTTTCACTCTTTTAAAAGAGCCTTAAAGACTATGTTGTTTAAACAACATTTTAGAGACTTTACTTGATATGCCTGCTCTTTTTGATTTTAATCTTGTCGATTTTATAGTTATTTACAGCCAAGTTATACTTTTAATCTTATATATATATATATTTACATTTTAAAATTTATCTTCTTGTACAGCGCATAGAAAAATTATATAATATAGCGCTTGTAAAAATGACTTAAATAAATAAATAAATAAATAAATCTGCCTGAGTATACAGGGGAGCCACACACCATTGCAACGGACCATGTTTTATGCCTCTGATAATACTCTTGCTTGTTTGGTCAGCTGTTGAGGAGACAAGGAGGTCTTAGGAAGATGAGGTGATATGATTACTAACGCCAATATTACGCATTAATCCGGAGTGATCTGTCAATTCCGAAACACTCACTTTGAACTAGCATATATCAGGTCGAAGCACCCCTGCAGATCGAAGTACGTACCTAAAACGAGGTACGTCTGTCGTTTTAAGTATGCCCGTACCTCGAATGAGGTATGGTTAACTTTCTGAGGATTGATGCAGATATTCCTTGTTTTCTCAAATATCAAAACTTATTCTACAACAACTGCCTGACCACAATTCCTCGTGCAAATAACATCATTAAACTCCATTGGTTTTTCTGTAGAGCCTCCGATCTGAGATGCATTGCTGACGGCCGTCAAAAAACGGACATGTTTCTCTTCAATTTCAACATTGCCTGTGGTTCTAACACATGGAATCTATTGTAAAACATCCAAGGCAGCTGCACAAGCAAAATTGTCACTTTCTGATGTGGACTAATTGAGATATTTCCACTGAAAGTCTGCATACAGCATGCTTAGTGTACTTCGTTTGAAGAATGGAAACAGTTCCAAAACATGTCGGTGCTCAATCCAATTAAGTTAACCTGTCTCTCAAACGAGGTACGGGCATCCTTCCAACGAAGTATGCATTGATGTTGCTGATTAAAATTGTGAAGTGTGTGAAATGCCCACATAGAACAGCAAAAAACAATTGCTCACCTGCTAAACAAATATATTTTCTCCAAATATGGCCAGTTATTTACACCGGCAGTGCATGTGATAATCCATTTTGTGCAGTGTCAAAACTTTGTCCTACTGAAATTTGATGAAAATAAACATTTATGGGGAAAGTCTCTCCTCCGTGTGACACTTATCACAACCTACAAAACCTTGGCAAAAGTGGCAAAGGCCTTTTCACTGGAAAATGAGATTTTCGTTTTGACCTCTCTGGAACTGAAGCATATTTCAATCGAAGTACATGTACAGGCATACTTCAAAGGAGGTTCGTACTTTGTTTTAAGGACTTACTTCGATCTTTGACCCATACCTAACTCCAACTACAGCAAAGAAAATTGGCAGCTACTTTTATCCCGCATTCCTCACATATCGGCCTTTATGACCCAAAATGTTTTCCTCTCATCGGATGAGAATTTGTCCTTCCAGAAGCATTTAGGTTAAGGATGTTTAACATTGATGCAATGGCACAGCATCATGCGTTTCACTTACTTGCAGGCAGCACTGTAACAAATTGACCGGCTGCATGCAAATTGTGAAAGTTTGTTGTTCCGCATCAGAAGTACCATTTTAAGTGTAGTTGTTTTCTGAGGAGCTGCGGGCTATTCATAGACTCGCCATTTTTAGATTAGATTAGATTAGATTATTTAGTTTTTCAAACACAATGTACATATCCTTAAGTATCACATAAATAGTGTGTTTGAAGTGGATACATGCAAGTTTGATAACAGTTACAGGCATAACCTGGCATAAATAGTGTGTTTGAAGTGGATACATGCAAGTTTGATAACAGTTACAGGCATAACCTGGCATGCACCAACATTTAAACAACACAAGAACAACACAAAATAAAAAATAACATGCAAGCACTTTAAGCAGCACAGACAGTGCATAGTTCCAACACAGGCACACTGGTCACGGATATATTAAGGAGAAGAAGAAGAAGGCATGGTTGACCTTTGACCCATAGAAGCCAGTTCAATTTAATTTCTTCATATTTTTGCCATCACAGAAGGGGACCAAAAGTGACTGATCGAAAGTTAAAAACCTACAGAGAATGTAGAGTAAATTTGAATGAGATTGGTAAAAGAGAGTGACCTCCATAGTGCTAACGAGATTGCATGAAATTCTTGGGGTAAGAGCAGCTGTGCTACTAAAAATAAATAAATAAACTAAGGTACTTACAATCATACAACAGTCAACTTCGTCATATGAAATTCAACAAGTAGCAATATTGATATTTAGAAGAGTCAGCATACACAAACAAACGTAACTTCACATACATATAATCTATAAATAAAAAAAATAATATACTGCCAGATGTCAGTAGTCAATTAGTTTCATTTTTGTAACACCTTTTATAAGTGACCCAACCCTTCTTTTATTTTTCAAACTTTCAGGCAGATTTATAACCAGGTGCCCGGTCAAGAAAACTTCGATTGTATTGGAAGGTAGTGTGGTGTGATGCCCTTAAACTATTTCTATGTCTTGTGAGGTAGTCATGTAACTTATAGATTAAACAAATTGGTAATACGTATTGGTAATTTATCGTGTTAATATTTCAATGAGATTTTTAACAATGCCAGCTTAACTTGATCTTTGATTCTTAAAATGCATGTTTTTTAATAAAATTTACTTAGGTTCGACCTTCTTCGGACAATAAACATTATCCTTATTGAGTTATTCTGTTGCACTGTAAGTTTCTTCATGTCACTCTCTTTAATCATTGGCCCCAGACACTCAAAGCATAATTTATGTGACTTTGCACATTGGCATGGTAAAACATTAATTTGGATTTCATTGGTAGCACGTTTTTAACCATTTTCAGACTATAGTTTCCAGCTATCATCTTCGTCATTACATTTTTCACTTGGATGTTCCATTCTAAATGTTCATCTCTGGTCACACCTAAGAAGTTGATACTGTTTATCCGACTTATTTCTACTCCACTCATTTTCAAAATTCTGTACTGACCTGGTTGTTTTTTTTTTGTCGAAACAATATGTAATTAGATTTGTCTACATTAATTGTCGATGAATTGTTATCAAACCACTTTCTCAAGTGAGTTAGATCATCATTTACTTTTCTATATAAGAATTTCAAGTTGTTACCGCTGGCAAACACAGTCGTATCATCAGCAAAAACAATACAATTACAAAATTTTACACTTTTAACAAGATCATTTACTAGAACAAGATACAATAATGGACCCAAGACAGAGCCCTGGGTTGTTCCGTAATTCATAAGATAACAACGGGAAATGGCGCTTTTGTATCTAACTTTGATATTGCAGTTTTCTAAATAACTTTTGAACCATGATAAGACGGTGCCTCGAATGCCATAGAATTCCGACTTTTTCAATAGTGAAGAGTGATCAATGCTATCAAATGCTTTTGACTAATGTCCCTTATTAACACTTTCTATAATGTTACCTGTCAGGTCCAGAATTGCGTCAGTAGTGCTCCTGTTCTTCTGAAAGCCATATTGACCTTCATAGATCACTTCATGCCTGAGAAAAAATTTTACTATTTTACTATGAACTGTTTTCTCAAGTATTTTTGATAAGACCGGGAGTAAAGATGCAGGACGATAGTTCTGTTTTACTTTTCCCTTTATACAGTGGCTTCACCACAGCTAATTTCATATTTTCTGGAAAAGTTCCACATGGTAATGATTTATTATAAATAATGTCAAGTGCAGGTATAATACTAGGGTAGATCGTCTTCAACATTTTGTTCAAGATGTTATCATAACCTGAGCTGTCTTTGATTTTTAGGCTCTTTATAATTTTCTCAATATCAGCTTGCGTCATCGGGTAGAGAAAACAATTTTGGTGAACTTTATCAGTCATAAATTTTAAGGGATCACCTGTCTCTCCCTTCTCTTTAGTATTTTGTAAAATTCTTCTTTGAAAAGAATGTTTCACAAAATAATAAGACATCTGGCAGCATATTTTTTTCTCTCATAATTTCAAACAATTCTAATAAATCATTATACTTGTCTGGGATGCTATGCTTATCAAGTGTGCTACAACAGTAGAAATTTTTTTATCTTCAACAACATCTTTGTTTATATCTAAATAATTACAGTCGTGAGTTATGACATCTTCATAATCAATCTTGTCCAACAGACATTCATTCATTATTTAACCAATTTAGAAGTTAACACATAAACATCAATCTGACGGTCTAGATTAATGTTTTAGGTGGGTTTAGCAAACAAATCACTGGCAAATCCCTAATTTATACTAAGCAGCTCTGAATGTGGAGCAAGTATGGATTATTTTACCACCTTAAAAAAATTATACGTTTTTTTAAATGAGATACCAGCCATGTTGTAAGTTTAAGTTAATGACTAAAAAGAAGCGTTTATCAATGTTAATCGATAAAACAGTCTCAATGTACCAATAATTTAGCGTCAGTTAATTGACCCTCAAATTTTATGAAATGCACAACAATTACAAAATATGTATCATAAGTCAGATCAAGTGGTCAAATATGTTATCACCATATGAATTATTTGTAAATAAAATCAACTCGAAACATGTTAAACATTACCTCCCATGGATAAAAAAATATATTTTCAAAAACCCAAATCACAATGATTTTAAAAACTCTAATGGTATAAAATCAACATCAACATCAATCTCTTCTGAGTGAGTTATCTCCCCTACCTACTTTACAGTCATTGATTAGTCATATGTACAGCATAACAAATTCAATCACATTAACTTATCATCAGTCACTTACTTTAGTCCTGCTTACTTATACAATTAATGACAACTTCATAACAAAAACAATAAATTAAACCATTATCATACCATAGAATGAGTTTTAACATATAATAAATAAGTAATGAAACATAATTATCTAATAGTCCACAAACTATAATATGTAAATGCCAAAGCATGAAGACGGGACCGCCTGAACGCAAAAAATATTTTAAATTGTAATTATCTAAATTATTTCTCGAAATTCATTTTAGTATTCAGGTTTGTTCAATAAAAAGTTTGGAGAAAAAAACTGGAACAAAGAGACATAGGGTGGAAATAAAACTTAATGGGAGTGTGGTTCAGAGCAACGAACCTCATGAACGTCAGGTCACGTAAGAATACAACACGAGTCCGAAGGACGAGTGTTTATTCTGCAGCAGACCTGACATGAATCAGGTTCATTGCTGTGAACCACACTCCCATTAAGTTTTATTTATATCCCACAATGAAAATAAACTTCCAGTAAAAAAAATGGAGTGATTTCATATGGCACTATTTTGTTTGAATGGTGCCAAAAAGATCCCTGGCAACCACACGGACCAATTAGAGCCTCGAAAGAAAGATAGATAGATAGATAGATAGATAGATAGATAGATAGATATGGTAAGTGCAGCCCTCTAAGCCCAGTTCTGGGCGCTCACGAGGGTTGATTGATCAGATGGGCGAGAGAGCAGGAGTCCTCAACATGTTACACTTTTACCCCATGTGAGGGATCTTTTACTTGCCCAGCATAGACACTGATACAAGGGGCCGTCAATTTAACATCTCATCCGAACGACATCCAGCTGGGATTTTGCTCATGAAGGTACACTGAAAATTTTGGGCTCCCCACCTGGGGTTCGAACCCATGGAAGCAAAGACCTTCAGCAGAGCAGGCCGGCACCTAAGCCTCTTGGCCACCCAGCTGCATCAAAACATTGTGACATCATCATTAACATTAAAAATTCAACTTCTAACAACTCCTATGATGTTCATAAGCACATGAAAAGTGTAAGAATCAAATATGCAAGTCAGAATAAGTTTGTTGTTATAGAAATAGAAATTTCATGTTCATGACAAATAATATAAAATGGCTTCTCATTGCCTGGTTTGCTGTCTGTGTTTCCAATATCTGTAATTGGGCATATCTAATCATGAGGTAACAGGTCAAGCCAACTTGCCTGAGAAACTAACTTGCCTGTGTTGCCTGTACGTAGCACTTACAAATTAAGCCAACTTGCCTGGAAACTTACTTGCCTGTGTTGCCTGTAGGTAACACTTGCAAATCAAACCAACTTGCCTGAGAAACTAACTTGCCCGTGTTGCCTGTATGTAGCACTTGCAAACTGAGCCAAATACCTAGCCAATAACGGTCAGTCACAAATTGCCTGATCCTCCACTCCTTTGGTCAGTCACAAATTGATTGATCCTTGACTCCTAACTAACCCCTTTGGTCAGTCATAAATTGATTGATCCTCAATTCTAACCGACTTCTTTGGTCAGTCACTAATTGATTGATCCTTTATTCTAACTAAATCCTTTGGTCAATCACAAACTGATTGATCCTCGACTGTTAACTAACCCCTTTGGTCAGTCACAAATTGATTGATCCTCATTTCTAACTGACTCCTTTGGTCAGTCACTGATTGATTGATCCTCCATTCTAACTAAATCCTTTGGTCAATCACAAACTGATTGATCCTCAATTCTTCTGACTAACTCCTTTGGTCAGTCACTAATTGATTGATCCTCGATTTAGGTCGGTAAAAAAATTACTGATCCTCAATTCTAACTTACTCTCCTGGTGAGTCACAAATTGTGTGATCTCTGATTCCAACAAGCTCCTAAGGTCAATCACAAACTTACTGATACTTAATTCTTATTTCTAAGCTACTCTTTTGGTCAGTCACAAATTTCCTGATCCTCGATTCTGACCTACCTCTTTGGCAAATAACAAATTATCAGGCTCATTGAAAACTTCTTACTTTAAACAAATAGTAACAATGCACCAATACTGTATTGGTGCATTGTTACTATTTGTTTAAAGTAAGAAGTTTTCAATGAGCCTGATAAGTCCAGAGTATTGCCCTCTTTGTATGTTTATCTGGACCAGTTCGCAAAAAATCAGAAATCTGATTTTTTGCGAACTGGTCTAGATAAACATTGTATCAATAGGCTACAATTAACAACAGCCGCCCTCACCTCTACCAAGGGTAAAATGTACAAGAAGCAACAGTAGCTCAATTAAACTCTCAAACAGGTTCGAGATTTTGGTACAAAAAGAGTCCAGGTCAGTTTGTGCAGAACATATCAGAGATCATCCCCCCAAGATGAACCGCAACCCAAACAATATTCTAAAAACCTGTGTGTGGAATGCTCAAAGTTTGAGACAAAAAACACAAATTGTAAATGACTACAAGGATGAATATAATCTGGATATCTTTCTTTTCACTGAGACTTGGTTAAAAGATGATGATACAGTTGAAATTGGTGAGTTTTTCTTTCTTAGTTCACCTCGTTTAGGAAGACCAGGTGGTGGAGTAGGTTGCCTCATCAGATCTGGCATTCAAGCAATTCAGAAAGATCGCATGAAGACCAAGACCTTTGAACACATGGAAATCCTGGGACACTATCAAACATTCAACAATGAAATCATAATTACTGGTGATTTGAACTTTCATGTGAATAAACCCGGTGATGACAAGACTATCCAATTTAACAACATCCTTGAAATGTTTGGTCTCATACAACATATTTCTGCACCAACACACAAAGAGGGCAATACTCTGGAACTTGTTATTACTTGAGAAAAATCAAAAATTAACAACAATGGTTAGTGACCTGCTCTCTGATCATAACTGCATTCTGTTTGACATTCCAATGAAGAAAGCAAAAAAACCCAAAAATAAAATGAGTTTCAGAAACACCAGTAAAACCGATGTCCAAGACTTCAAAAAAGATATTGGGATCTGTCTGTAGAGGGACTGGAACAGAAAGGTCTCAATGAACTTATTCGAGTTTATGACTCTACCGAAGTGGTTCTGGACAAACATGCTCCCATTAAAACCAGAGAAGTAACTCACACCCACTCCATTCAACAATTCTGAGATCAAGTTTCTAAAATCAGCAAAGAGGAAAGCGGAGAGATTATGGAGGAGAACCAGACTTGAAAATGACAGGGAGTCATTCAAAGATAAAAGAAATGCCTTGAATCTGCAGCTGAGTCACCTCAAATCAAAAGATCTGCGAGTCAAGATTAAAGATTCTAATGGTGAAGCAAAGAAGTTGTTCTAGTTACTGAACTCTAGTCTGAACAGAAAACAAGAACTACTATACCTCTCCCACCACACGCAAATGAAATTGACTTGGCAAATGATTTTAATAAGTTCTTTGATGAAAAGATTAAGACACTTAGGTCAAAATTGGACTGTACATCTAGTGATACTGCTAACAAAATCAAAAATGTGCCTCATTCGCTGCGACATTTCAGAAGCCTATCTCAAAGTGATAACATGTAAATAGCACAGCCATAAAATTCGCGCAGCACTTAAAAAGTTTTTTTTAGGACTTATACTGTTACCATAACTTTCTTTGAATTGATTTCATATTTATATGAAAGGCAGTTATGTTTCAAAAAATTTGAAATACAGATATATAGAAAAATAGAGAGAAATTTAGACTAGTTAGAAACTATTAGAAAGATAAAATAGATCAAAAATTAGATAGATATATAGATAGATAGATAGATAGATAGATAGATAGATAGATAGATAGATAGATAGATAGATAGATAGATAGATCTAGGAGAGCAAATAAATAGGATGAAGGATAAAAATAATTGATAGATAATCGGAGGACAACACTGTAAGCTGCCAAATTTAAGTCTATGCTAGATTGTTGATATTACATAATAGTGATAAAAAGATAACATGATCTGCACGTTAGGGTGTCCCAAAAAATGTGAAAGTTGGAAATTCATTGAGGCTAACCTCTAAATGTGTTCTATAGTCCCTCTCTGATCCCATGTAAAATTTCAGCTCATTTGAAGGTGTTTTAGATGTTGCTCAAGAGCCCCAAAGATAGATAGGGGTTTAACATTGAATTTTCATGCGAAAATGGCTATTTTAGCTAATAGCTCACAAATTATTAGTTTCAGTCTGCCCAAACACATGGATAGTTGATACAAAGATGTATAAATTATTCTGCACACTGTGGTACCAATTTCATATCAGTACCTTACTTGGTTCTTGTGTAATAAACAAATTATACTATTTTACATGAAAAATTGATGCCAAGGCAAAGAACCTTTCTTAATGAAGATTAATTGCAGTCTAATTTAGAATTTTAAACACGAATTTTAAACACGAGACAATCACATATTACACAGTGTGAGAGACACAAGAAAATCAACCAATGTCTTACAATCTATATTTCAGACTATTGAAACAATCTAACAAGTTTTCTTAAATCACAGAAAATCACATAAATAAGTATATCCCATACATGTAGATTTTCTCAATATCCAAGGAAGTTACAAATATCAAATTGGTACCACAGTGTGCAGAATAATTTATAAATCTTTGTATCACCTATCCATGTGTTTGGGTAGTGTAAGCCAGCATAGGAAGCAGCTACATTGGCTGCCAATCCTGGCCAGAATACAATTCAAACTAATGCTAACAATTTGGAAGGCAGTTAACAGACAAGCTCCCTTGTTTATTCATAATATGATTCAGCCAAAATCAGAAAGAAATTGTAATCTGAGAAGCAATGACAAAATGCTCTTAATTGAACAAACTTCCTTCAATAAAAACAAGTATGAAGACAGAGCCTTTTCACATGCTGCTCCAAAACTGTGGAACCAACTCCCAGAGACTGTCAAGGCCTCCAAAACACTTGAAGACTTCAAGAGAAATCTTAAAACTCACCTGTTTAAGAGTTTCTACAAATAAATCAATCTTGCACAAGCGCTATAGTGAGCAGTTTACTGGAATTAGTGCTATATAAATGCCTATTATTATTATTATTATTTGTTTATTATTAACACATGTGTAACTACACATACGGAAGAAATTGATAGAATATTAAAGATGCAAAATATGGATTTGAAGAAATCTCATATTTACAGATGATTTCATATTTGTAGACCAAACGACGAAATGTGAATTTTTTTCTAGGACATGGTTTCCTAAGTGGAAAAGTGATGTCATAAGTTTTCTGATGTCATTTTTGCCTATAGAATACATGTCCCAGAAAAAAATTCACATTCAGTCCTCATGTCTACAAATATGAAATGATTGCTTAACCTTAACAAGAAACAAATGAAAATATAAATTCTGTACTTGACGCACCTTAGGGGAGAGTGCCCTAAAAGGCACCGCTTCCTAAGAGGTGCACCCCTGTGTTTTGCAGCTACTAATATATTTGGGGAATTCCAAACCATATGATAAGTCAAATATTTTGATTATATGATTAATTTGTCAAATTTTGTAGTACTGCTAAGCATAGGTGCCCGGAAACAAGGACCGGGTGAAAATGCTTCCATTTCTTATAACATTTCAATGATTTTGAGCCACTCAACCGGCAATAATTCTGATGGTGATGGTGCGGAGACTACAACATGTCTGTTTCTGCTTTCTTTTCTATCAAATTTTAGAGAAAATTTTCCAAAAAGCCCCATGGAAAAACCACAAAAATCAAGAAACATATAATGTAACCTAAGAGGCACACCCCAGTCTAAATCCAGCATTATAACCCTCAGCATAAAAAATCTTTTCCAAATACTGACCAAAAAAAATTTGTGCAAAAAGAAAAATTTTAATCAATAATAAGCAGTAATTCAAGTTAAATGTGAGGTGTGAAGGCGTGTGCTTTCTAAGAACAAAGCAACAAGTAAACTACGGGGTGCCTATTAGGCAACATAGGGGGTGTTTTTTAAGATACGGGTGCCTAAGAAGCACCTTTTTATCCCAAAACTATTTCATCCTGTAAAAAGATAAATAATGTGTAGTATTTCATATCCTAGGCATATTTTGATAGAAAATGTCTTACTGCACAATCTAGTAGCCAACTGATACATCTATTAGTGTACATCATCCTGATATTCAAGATCTCCCTTTGGGGGTGCGTTTTGGGGCACTCTCCCCTACATGATGTAAGTTACATCCTTTACCAGACTCATATCTGGAAGGAAATTTGAAAACCAGTATTTCAGCAGAATTAACTAGGTTTTCAATGTGGTTGTTTTGCATATATAAGCTCATTTCACTAGTCAATTATTTGTTTTCCCTTTTTACGAAGGTTTTTCTTAAAACTACGTGAGTGAACATACCAAACTGGTGGATTCTTTTGATATGAAGAAGTACCACCCAAAGGACTGTCTAAATTGTCTAAGTTGCCAGCCACCGTGTTTACACATAATCTGCATCCTCCCACCATCGCTGATGAACACCAGGATTGAACTCCCAAACTTCCACTTCGTTTCTGTTCCCCAACAGAATGCTTGTAGAAGTTCTGATAATTTTCAGCCAATTGTCCAAATGACAGAAGAGTAAATTATGAAGCAAGCTTTTTCTTATTTAATTGGGTTTGTGGGATGCATGTGAGCACGCCGCCAACCAAGATGGACTTGTTAGCATTTAATTAGTGTCAATGAGACAGTGTCAACAGCTCATAATTATCAATTGAAAACAACAATTCGCTTGGGAGACATAGAAAAATTCAGAAATACCATGTGAATTAATCAAAATGCAAATTGAGAAAGCATTAGTTGAACAAGTGCCTGTTAATGGTGGCTAATGTTTAAGCGCTAAAGATCTTCCTTCCATTTCCATGCAAAAGCCTGTCTGTCAATTTGATAAGCTATTGAATCAGCAGCCATTTGTCATCTCAGAAGTTGTGCAAAGCTTCTAGCTACCTCGATTCCTCTAGCGATACAATGTTATACTGGGATATCTACGATATACACGTTTTAGTTGGTTTCAATAAGGTATTTCGATATATACAGTTCATATTGGTGCCTATAATATGTAATCTGCCAAAGAAGGAGAGAGCGGCAAGCACTTGATAACATAACACAGTTGAAATTTTGTATTGCAAATTTTGTGTCTGGCCGCTATAGGGACGCTTCCATTTATATGGATGGCACACTCTCATGTTCAACTTAGATGTCCATTTGTAATCCATGTCGGTGGCGCTGTTGTAGCATTGTCCTTCTCTTTTTGAAAATTTTCAAACTATACAGTAGCCTCTAAACACCTCTCAAATTCTTCAAAACCCACCAAAAAGCTCAACAACTTTGTGGAGTTTTATTTACATAGATATATAGGCGTAGGAGGTCAATAAATTTGGGGGGGGGGGCTGCCCAAAAAAACTTGCCCAAATAGTCCCAAAAATATTAAATTCACAAAATGTTCTACCCAAAAGTGCATGAAAAATTGATATTCCAAAATTGTTCCCACCTCCTATGCCTATGAATTTTAATACTTCTTATAGTTTCCATAGCTACATGTTCTTTGAAAAATTGGTTTTGCAGTTAAACCATGACATCATCAGGGTATCTGTGAATGTGATTGGTCCTTCTTCAACCTGTGACACTCGGTTTAGAGTTTGACATCACAGTTAATGACAAAGGAAATTAAACTGCCAGGCAAGGTTACTTTTTGTGTACAACGACAACAAACAACTTCTGTCTAAGTCGAGTATGTGTTAGACCTTGCCAGAAGAGTATCTGTTTCAATGTTTTATTGTTTTTCACAAGACACTGGTCATCACAATCTAAAATCACTTTTTAAAATTTGTTGTCATTCCTTGCAACTCTCCTTTGAGCATGATGCAACAACGTGGCAGCACTGTACATGTTGTACATGCCTTCCTGTCTGATCAAAACATTGGCTTGGAGAAAGCACATGTTTCAGAAAAAGTCAATTCATATAAAATAAAATTGCTGTCAGCTGCAGAAAACACATAGTACTGGTGTATTTAGTCACTGTGGACAAAGCCTATGCAAAGTGTAACCTTGAAAGATCTTTGATATTTGATTAACAGCCTTCAAAGTTTCAATGTGAGTGGGCAAAAAATTCTGTGTTGACATGGCCATAGGAGAATTTATATCTTACCTTTTCTATGAATCTGTATCCTACAATTTGTCCTGTTAGCAATTCCAAATATAGATATCCCATGCAATATAAATATAGTCCATGAATAATTCCATGTGGATAAATGGATGCTCAAATGTTTCAATTATCTTTTCTTGGGCTAAAAGTCCCTGGCTCTGTGAGCCTCTAACACATTTTCTTATGCTATGACAATGTTTAAAGGGGCCTTGTTACAAAATAGCAAGCTGGATTATCTTGTTTAGCATTGTTTGGCATTGACTGTTTGTTGCAATCACCTGTTTCGAACCTCAGTTCAGTGGAGTGCAACAATTTCTCTGTGAATTCCATATGTGTGGTTGTGGGACCATGTTTGAGGTTATTAAAGTAGTTTGATTGATTCAGTAACACTTGTTGAAGCATCTATCAACTGGTGTAGGTGTCCAAGCTTAACAAGCAAATCCACGTGTCTATGCATTTACAGTCCTTGTCATACTCACGTGGAATCTCAAGTTCTTTTCTATGCTGTTGAACTGTGATCCCAATGATTTGTCACAGGCAATCACCAGTCCAATCCTACCAAATGGCAGCTTTGTGAGCATTCACAGTGAGGTTTATTCACGATTGACCATATGGCCAAAAGCACAGATTAACACCTTTAGGTGTTGACAACAGCCTGATCACCCCCCCACATCAATGCTTTTCTTTTGTATTTGACCACTTCTGACTCAGACGCCTCACCAACCAGCAAGTGGTCAAAGGCAATCCTACTCTTTGAGAAATAGTCCCCTTTTGGCCTAAGTATTAATGCAGAATTATGAACTCAAAAAGGCATAACAAATTTATGTGCAGTTACAACTAATTCAAAGTGCTTATTTATGAAATAAAAGAGAGAAGAAAGGCCAATTTAAAAAGACAACTTACATGCATTTTAAAGTCTGATAACATTGTTTGGATTGGATGTGCAATGGAGCAAAACTCCAAACAATTATATTGTCTTGTAAGCGTTACTTGGTGTATCACACCAATTCCGACAGTTTTGTTGGATAATCAAAATAAGATCAACTGAGGTATACTTTATTAATCTGTATGAAAGCCAGCCAGAATATAAAGTGACATTTGAAAGAAGATGGGAGTTTAATATTATGTATAATTGAAAAAAGAAAAGATCGACAGATAGAAAGATAGAACTATAGATAGATAGATATAATACATTGGGTGGCTGAGTGCTTTAAAAGGTGCCAACCTGCTCCGCTGAGGGTCTTTGCCTGTATGGGCCGAACCCGGCGTGGGGAACCCCACATTTTCAGTGAACCTTCATGAGCAAAATCCCAGCTGAATGTTGTTCTGATGAGACGTTAAATTGGCAGTCCCTTGTATCAGTGTCTGTGCTGGGCAAGTAAAAGATCCCTCATATAGGGTAAATGTGTAACATGTTGAGGACTCACTACTCTCTCTCCCATCTCATCAATCAGCCCTCGTGAGTGCCCAGAAGTAGGCTTAGAGGACTGCAGTTACCATATTTATCTGTCTATCTATCTATAATAGATATGATAGATAGATATTGAAAATAGGTATTATATATAGATACATATAGATAGATAGGTAGATAGATAGATAAATGGATGGATATGATAGATGGATAGACAGATAGATGATTGAAAAAATAAAAGATTGATTATAAATGACCGATTGATGTGCTGGTAGAGACCATTTAATATGCAGGGGGGGGGGGTGGGGCTTGGAGGAGCTTTTTTAAATAATTTTTTTGTGAGATAACTACATATTTTTGCAAAATTTTGTTAATGAAATTTGGGGACTTTGCAGGCTTAATATAAATAATTATTTGTGCCGCGTAAAATAAAACTCCAAATCCCACTCATATTATCTAATGTAATGTGAATATGAGCATGTGTTTGAAATGTTCAGTGCATATTTCGGCCCAAAATTAACATGGGAAAGATAGGAAAAGCCGCAGAGCGCCCCATATTCACTCCCATATTATGGCCCCCCAGGCCATTTCTAGATACGCCCCTCGGAATGTTATGGCTTCTGGGAGAATAAAATGTGTATATATAAAGTGTGCCAGCTCGATGCAGATTTTTAAATTAAAATTTGAGAAAGCGTTTTACTAGGAGAGGGATGGCTAAATATCAATGTCAGTGACATTTCACTTCTCTTCAACAGTTTACATTAAAAAAAACCAAGGCCTGGACCTAATCCTTGAGTTTGCAAATCAAGTGAAAGTTCTCATGTTGCTTGCACTCTCTCAAGGTTGCAACTGTTGTACACTTCTGCCGGACTACTTCTGGTCAAAAACAAAAGAGAGTTTTGAAAGAGTGGTCAAATACAATAGAATTGAAATAACTGTGACACAACTTCAAAAGGTGTCTGGCCATATGGTCAATCGTGAATAAACCTCAGTAGACAAATGTTATAATCCCCATAGAGTTGTTTGATTAATCTACAAACTTGCTAACTTACAACTTTAAACTTTGATGGAAGTTGGTATAAAAGAAGGTTTTGACAATTTGTTTGTAAACACATGGCTTATGTTATGTGTATTTGTTCTGGCAGCCCATTGGCTGAGAGGCTGTGATGTCAAACTTGCATGGGTTTTCCCAGACCCAATTTTCAGTCTGACACTGCGTTGAAACTGTGATACTCAGTTTGGTGGATTCGCATTGGCCAGAAGCTGGGGAATCTGACCCAGTTTAAAATGACAACACAGCTTGCAGTTTATTTAAATATATTGCAATGCTAGAATAGTATCATCTCTGACATCACAGTTCAACAGCAGAGCAAAGAACTTGAGATTCCACGTAAGTATGACGAGGACTGTAATCAGTTTATTGAAATCTGTGTTTGTGATATATGAAGCTATGCAACTAAATCTGTGACATCACAGTCTTGGGATAAAGCAATGAAAGTTAATGTACAAATTGGATAAACACATATCAACGAAAACAATACTTAGCCAAACTATACTCATCATTGCTCTCCACAGCATGTTAGGTCCTGAGTTATTGCAATTACTGGAATAATGGTATTTTTCCTATCTTCTAGTTTGATATCTCCAAGATTTAAAACATTTTCCCTTATACTGTTAAGAAGGGAAATACATTACGGGGAGTGCTTGTGTAAACGATAATGGATTTAGATACTTAACTGTCGTAATTATGAGACCCTAAAATGTGATTTAGCTCTAATTAGAGTCCTTATATTTGTCATATTTTCCCATAAACTAACAATTGGCACAGGCGTGGGACTATATCACGCGTTCTAAAAAATGAAGGTAATAGGAAACCCTATTATTGCTTTTGGGCTTGTCCTCCACGTCATTCCAAGTTTGTTTTGTGGCAATGCCGAAAACGTTTGCTTACTACAAGTCAAATGGAGTGGAAAACCAAACTTTCATTACAAAACCACAATGATGTCTCAAAATACCATTTAGATTTAAATTTTCATCGGAGTTGGTGAGGTCAATGTGTATTTGTCACTCTTGATGACTCTAGATTCACGCTGCTTGATACAAGAAGGCAGTCTTGTTCGGAATATACTTGCAAGTCTGAATACCCTGCCGCCCAACATATCATGTGCTACAGACTTGGTATGACGTTTTCATGGCCCTTGCTGACAGGCAGTTGGTCTGAAAAGGAATGTTCAGCTTTGTTCAGATAGCATAATGAAAAAGTGACAAAGACATTTCTAAGTCAGGGCAACACTCTCTGATTCTAGAGTTACACTTTACTGGGCCCCAGAGCAGGAGGTACACACGAAGTATGGCAATGTCATGAAGCCACTGTGACATATAGAGACTCGATTCATGGCCCAGTGGATAGTGCCAGCTTATTTCTTGGATCTTATTAGATTTGAGTTCCAGCTATGAATTATTATCGTTTTCATCGCTACATGTATGTGTTGTTTGAAAACCTTGTCTTCTCAGTTGAACCATGACATCATCAGGTATATGCGAATGTGATTGATCTAATCCTCAACCTGTGGCACTCAGTTTAGAGTTTTACATCACAGTAACTGTTCGTGCCAAATTTATGAAAACTGTTCAGCAATGACCTCACAGTTTTGTGTAAGATATCAGCATGCTGGAACGTTTATGAATTTTTCAGCTGATTGTTGTATGCTGTTTACAGACACAGTCAATGATTTGATCAAGATTATGATGACATGTTAGTGTGTAATAAGGCACTCTTCCCCTCTTCACAGCTTCGCTTAAAGTTGAATCCCTCAGAATACAGCTGCTCCACCTATTGCACTCCACAAAACTAAACGGTTCAACAAAAATACCCCAGCTGGTAGCTCCCCGCTTGATCAAATTGTTCATATGCATTGGAAAAGCCACCGATCTTTGAAAACAGGGGTAGGCTCACTCGAAGGCTGCTGGCTCAGCCAGGAATAATGGCAGTAAACTAAAAATACACACATTTTGGGTCGATATACAGTAGGGTGATGCAGATTGCACACAAAAAAATAAACTTTTGAATTTTCAATGGGGCACCCCCCAAAATATGTTTCAATGTATGAAAAAAAAATTCAGTAAAAATTTGAGCCAAATCGGACAAATTTTAGAGGGTGCTACCGCAATTTGAAATATAACATTGTATTGCAATGGGCGAAATCCCAGTTTTATGGGTTCTGGGTGAAGGAAGTTGTCCAACCACTAGAGTGTTGATAATTTTTTTCTTATTTAAGCTTTCCACTATTCTCATCACAAATCCATTCATATTTTGCCAATATCCGGTCATTTCAGGCTACAGGGCACTCCTAAAGCAACAAATTTTGCCTGATTTTTACAGCATTAAGGTTAGACGCGGTATTGAATAACATAACCAGCAATAAAGGTACACAAATATGAGTTACACCATCTTATTGAGCTGGAAAAGAGCTTTCATTTGAATCCCAACATTACTATGTTGCTATATTCTACACTGACTACAGTATTACGACAGTGCTTTGAATATTGGGAATTTTCGCAAATAATTGTTAATGACAAATAAGCTAATTCAATGGGGTCAGATGGTCAGAATATAGCAGTGTTGGTATTCAAATTAAAGCTCTTTTCATGCTCCATCTAATGAAGTAACTTTCATTTCTGTGACATTGAAACTCGTAATGTTATTAAATACCGCGAATTCGGTATATTTTGACTATTTTATCTTCGATAGTCTGGTGGTAGCAGCATGGAGAAGTCAAAAATAATCCAAATTTGCATTGATCCGCTGTTCTGACAACCAGACCCAAAAAATATGACCATGCCGCATTGGTTTGGTGCACCGGGTATAGTTGAACTCGATACATGCCAAATAATTGGATATTTTTGTATTGAATACTAATGTTAATTTTGATTATGCAGTAGCACCCTCTAATTTTTGTCCGATTGAGCTCAAATTTTTACTGAATTTTTTTTTCATATATTGGAACAACTTCAGGGGGTGCCCCATTAACATTTCAAAACTTCACTTTTTTGCATCACCCTAATATACAGGCCTATAATCCAATCTACCTTTCATGAAAATCAGACACGGAATCTTTGAGATATTCCAGTTTATTTTAAGGGAGACTTATTTTTACGTTGGAAAGCTTTCTTTTTGAAGAACTTTTTGGCAAAGTTTCATGAATATCTCATGGATTTTAGATTTCTTCCCAAGTGTGGGATTCAACTTTAAGTGCAATTTGGCCTAATTGACTGTGGAGAGGTACCCAAGATCGTATTTTTTGAAATCCCGGTCTACATATCAAATATACTCTGGTTAGAAGTTGCCAAGATATAAAATACAAAGATTTTGAGAGAACTTGGAATGATTTATTATTACTCCATAATAAATGTGAACACTGGAGCTGATGTAATTGGTAAACCATCATTACATGAACGTTTCACGATACAATTTATTAATTCAATTATCTGACCGAGTATTAAATAACATCATAAATGTAGCATTTTTAAGAAAATATGTAGCGATGGGGGTCCTCCAATGTTGAAAAACACCTGCCCCCCTCAGATGACCCGGGCGGGATCTGCCTCTGTAATTTTTGGGACATCCACTGTACTACTGTAATTCATATTTTATTAATTTTTTCATAGGGGGGGGGGGCACCTGGGAGTTAAATATGGGGAAGGGCAGATGTCCCCTGTGCCCCCCATAGTTATATCCTTGAGGCCACAGTGGGGGCATCTTACCAGAACATGTATATGATCAAGTTCCAATTAGAGGACGAATTGGGAGGGCCAGTATTTTAGGGGGGAAATGCGCCCTGCAATCATTGAGTTGGGCAGAACAACAAAACACTTTCATTTTGATACATACCTCTCTAAAATAAATACACTGTGACTGTGTGAGCCAGTTGCAATTCATTAAAATGATCTACCAGCCAGTGCAGCGATTCAAGTCTCAGTGCGTTTACTCAATTTCGTAAAATCTGTGCCTGCAATAAATGCAGTCCTGCAACAAAATGTGTGATATCGCATGCAGTCTTAGGATAAAGGAAAATAGATAGATAGATAGTTTTTTTATTGATGCATTATGTACATACAATTTTCATAAGATAGTCACAGAATAATAACAAGATAATTAACAAGACAATTTAGGACAAAAATAGCATCAACGGTCAACAGCTGAGTTAGAATGTAACTATGTAATTGCTGCAACGGTGCAACCAAGTTAAATAAATAATCTTTTAATTATATTATATAATATGTAAATGGCATTTCCATGAAATTCGCGCTGCACTTAAAAAAAGTTTTTGGAGGATTTATGCATAGTGTTACCATAATAATAATCAGCTAAATGGTAGAAAGACTGACAACAGTGAAAGCTGTCAAAGTCAAGTCTATCCTCTCTTGCGCTCAATTCGCTACGCGAAATGGCCTGTGGCCGTTTCGCTGCACGAATATAAAAAGAATCACAACATCGATCACTATCTATACATTGTGTAAAACGAAAGAGTGGAGTTAAGGATGTTGCTATTTTGAAAGAGTGGGGCTGAGTTTATAGAAAGGTAAAGCACAGCAAAGGGAGAGTGTGCACAGGCGAAAAGGGTATAGTAGGGCACTTGGGAAACTGGAGGCCTATAAATTCCGTGTTCAACACAAAAATTGAAAAGGCTTTGAGCAGTTTCATTTGAATGAACTGTATGTAGCTGCATAGCTTTCAAAGTCACACACATAATATCCCAGATGGCACAGCCTTGGTATAGTATCTCAGCACAAAGCTTAACGTGTGTTTGTCTCCAAATTCCATTACTTTTCCCGTGATCTTTATGCAACTGGGATGAGTAAAGCAGCTGCCTCCTGCATCACATGATTAACTTTGGGTCTCTGCACATCCTTTGATGTTGATGTTCTTATTCTCGTTCACTTAAGGTATCACATGCTGAGTTTCATCATTTATCCATTATTCAATTGCTGGTTTAGACATAGGCCTATAACTCCTTCGTTATATGTTGGTTGCTGGCAGTCACAGCCAATTTTCATTGGCTATAGTTTGACTGGATCATCCGATTAGCAGGCAGCCAACCACTGTTCATTCAAATGCCCTGATTCCTTTACCACTGAAATAAATGGCCACATGGTAAATAGGTAGGTAGACACATTTACATGAAACATTTGCCAGTATTGGAAGTGTTTTTTTTTCTAAATCTTACCTATTTTGAAATTAACTAATTGAAGTCCCCAGTATTGGGTAAAAATCACGCCCTGTCTGTAGGGGGGGGGGGCAACGTCATTTGCCCGAACTTCAACAGATTTCATACGTACCATTTCGAAAGGTATATCTTGGGAACTATTGATTTTCAATAATATAAATTTTGTTCATTTGCCCGGATTCTTCAGCTTTCTTGTTATCATGAAGATATACTGATGCCAAGGTGCAATAATCTACAGTTGAAAACAGATTCGCAAGAAGCAATTGAAATTGAAATATGGTCACATCTGAGTGTGGTGATATTTGTAAATCCAATCATAAATTGCTGAAGAAGGCGGCTTTCAGAACTGATGTATCTGATTCCTTCCCATCTTTAAATGCCCTTAAAAAGGCTGGCTTCTCATTCTAAAGAGACAGCTTGAGTTGCTTTGAATTACCTTTAGTGTATACACTATACACATTTGTAATCTTCTTCAACTTAATTGAGAACACTAAAAACTCGGTGTCCCATGTAGATCAGATCTTTATTGTCAGATACAAACTGTTTCTGGGAGTCTACTCTACAGATTTATGTATATATATAAAGGCTACAGTGTCTTCCTTCTTCGATAATGAAGCCGGCGAAACATACAGGCAAACCAGCAACCTGTCAGATGGTAAAATCGTGAGATGACTGAGAAGCTTTGCATCAATTTTATAAATGGATGATGTCAGAACTGGCTGTTCAGGAAAGCAAGACTAATAGACTACTCCAATTTAGGAGACGGTACAGACTGGATAGCATTGGTGCATGCCTATTATGCGATTTGATGGTCTACATAGGTGTTTTAATTTTGTCCTCTGCTTCGCTGGTTTGGGACAATGCAGGTGAGGAAGATAAAAAACTAGCAAGAAGATGCGCTGGTGTGGTGTAATAGATACTACACTCTAAAAAATAGTGTTGGGTCATAAACATGTTATAGTGTTTATATTCACTTAGGTGATTGAAAATAGACACCATAGTGTTAAAACAAAAACACTATGGTGTTTATGCAGGACAAGCTGAAGTGTTAATGGGACTTAGAAAATTTTAAGCCAGTTGGGAAGGTATATTACTATGTAAAGGAAATTAAGACAAAATCAATTTTTTCATATACATATATTGTCAGAATATAGAATCAGGCATTTTTGCCAACCAGCACGAATTTTGTGTGCTTTTATAATGTAAAAAGTCCAAGTTGAAAAAAAATTCTAAGTTTTATAAACACTAGTGTTTATGATGTGTCTAATCATAAACACATAATCAAGCACTTAAGCTTCAAACTTAATGCATTTATCAACAGAAACGTTCGCTCAGCCATGAAGGTGAATGTTAGCCACTTTCAAAAAGCTGTTGATTCTGTTCAATGTTTGATTGTTTGAGCTATGTGGGACCCATAAGAAGTCTTATAACCAAAGTTTTGCCAAGGTAAGTTCTTAAAATAAGCAAATATCCTTATTTTATTAATCAAGACAACTGTGCTCAGTGTTGTAAAGCTGTCATATTGAAATGTTAGAAAGATAATATTTATTTTCAAATATAAATACTCTTAAAACAGTTTTCATTGACACTAATTACAGAATCTTTTAAATATGCAATGTAAATCTTTGTAAAAAACTATTTATGTATACTTTATGAATGTCAGGTGCCTATGTCAAATACTGTTTTGTGAAGGATTCTGTCACAAGGGTGGATGCAGGAAATTTGAAAGGGGGAGGTCCAGCGGCGAGGGGGGAAGGGGGGGGGGGCGAGTCCAGGGGGTCTGGCCCTGAACTCATTGTGTCTCTTACGTGTTTCAGAAAGGAAATGTTTGTCTTCAAACTGTGAAGTTTTATTTTCACTGAATGAACAAATAGTAATTCGAAATAATGGGGAACAGCCACAGAAATAAAAGGTGATTATTTTTAAATGGAGTTGAAAAGGTGTCTAATATATGTCACCAAGATTCAACCTGTACAAGAACCCCCAGGTTGCCTGTGGTTTCTACTGATGTGGGATTTAAGTAAGGCCAAATGCTAAATGGTGCAGATTCTTTATGTACTCTAAAATATGTTTTTCAGAAAGAAAATGCCAGTTTCCAAATTCAGGAATTTTTTTCATTGGATGAAGAAATTGGAATTGCAAGTCAAAGTGAACTTCCACTAAAAGGTGATTATTTCTAAAATCTGGTTGAAAGGGTGTTTAATATGTTGGCAACATTTTTCTTGAACAAGAACCCGAGGGTTGCCTAATTCAGGTGGTTTATGATGCAAAATGAATTCAGATTCATTTTGTACCTACTGTTTTTCAGGAAGAAAATTCCAGTTTTCAAAGTCTGGAGGTATATTTTCACTGGATGAAGAAATCATAATTGTGAATCATGGAGTATTGCCACAAAAAGGTGATTATTTTTCGAGTCTGGTTAGAAATGTGCCTAATATGTCAAAAAAATTTAACCTAAACAAGAATCTCTGGGTTGCCTAATGCAGGTGGCTTCTTGTAATAAATATAGTTGGAGAGACGTCTTACATGTCCGGGGAGAGTGAGGGTTGGTCTAGTGGTAGCGTGCTGGGCTTCCAATCACTCAGTCCAGGGTTGGAATCCAGCTCTAGTTGGGTCACCTTGGCCTATGTTTGATGGCTGTTTCATTCATCCTTCATCTCATTGCCATGTCCTCCTCCTGCCATAATTAGCCTACCGAGTGCGTTAATGCAGGACATAAAGCCCCAATCATCCATCCGCCAATCTAACGTGTTGTCAAAATTTAACCTGAACTGGAACCCACGGCTTGCCTGATCTAAGTGTTTTCTATTAAAATGATTAACTTTTAAGTATGGTCAAATGCTAAATGATGCAGATTCATTATGTATCTTGTGTTTTTTCAGGCAGGAAATGTCAGTTTTTACACTCTGGAGGTTTTTCACCGGTTTAAGAAATTGAAAGTTCAAACCATGGAAAACTGCCATAAAATGGTGATTATTTCATGATTGTTTTGTATGTTTTATGTTTTACACTTGTTAACTTGCACTGCAAAAACCAAAAAGAGTTTCTCTTTTTGAGGCTAAAATAAAGTATATCATTATCGTTAACATTATATGTAAAATCTGGTCAGAAAGGTGTCTAATGTCTCTAAAAATTTAATCCAGGCAAGAATCTCAGAGTTGCCTAATGTAGGCGGCTTCTTCTGATAAATCCAGTAAGAGAGATGTCTACTGTGTCATGGAAATTTAAGCTGAACAAGAACCAGTGGGTTGCCTAATGTAGGTTGTTGCTGCTGATATAATATTTACGTTTTAAGCAAGGTCAATAGCTATATGATGCAGATTCATTATGTATCTCATGTTTTTCAGGAAGAAAATGTTCGTTTTTCAACTCAGGAGGTATTTTCACTGGATGAAGTATTGTAATACTTGGAAAACTGTCACAAAAGGTAATTATTTCTAAAGTCTGGGTGGAAAGGTTTTTAATATGTTGTCAAAATTTAACCTAAACAAGAACCTCCGGGTTGCCTAAGACAGGTGGTTTCTTCTAATAAATATAGTTGGAGAGATAGATGTCTTATATGTCAACTGGGGGGGGGGGGGATTGGTCTAGTGGTACCATGCTGGGCTGCCAATCGCTAGGTCCAGCGTTTGAATCCAGCTCTTGTTGGGTCACCTTGGCCTAAGTTGGAAGGCTGTTTCAATTATCCTTCACCTCATTGCCTTGTCCTCCTCCTACCCTAATTAGCTTACCAATTGCATTAATACAGTACGTAAAGCCCAATCAACCATCAATCAATGTAAAGCGTTGTCAAAATTGAACCTGAACAGGAACCCACGGCTTGCCTGATGTAGATGATTTAACTTTTTAAGTATGGTCTAATGCTAAATGATGCGGATTCATTAAATGTATAATATTATGTTTTTTCAGGAAGAAAATCTCTGTTTTCAAACTGTGGAGGTTTTTTCACTGGATGAATTGTAATTGCAGCCCATGGAAAACTGCCACAAAAAGGTGATTATATCTAAAATATGGTTAGAAAGGTGTCTAATATGTCACCAAAATTAAATTGGGGAATCCCTGGCTTGCCTAATATAATATTGGCGGCTTCTTCTGATAAATCCAGTTGGAGAGAAGTCTACTGTGTAATCAAAATTTAACCTGAACAAGAACCCGCGGGTTTACTAATGTAGGTTGTTTCTGATGATATAATATTTTTAAAACATTGAAATAAGGTCAAATGCTATATGATGCAGATAGAGTTCCCCCGTGGCCTGATTGGTAAGTGCGCTTGTCAACTGGCTTTGAGGGTGTGGGTTCAAATCTCAGCCCGGGAACTCACTTTAGTCTGAGCCCATTGGACATTAAATTGAGGCGGGTAGTATCCAGTATTCTATGCTGGGGCAACTGAAAGACCCTGGGCATCCCTGAATTAATAGGGTATTGGCAGACTCACAGCCTTCTCATCTCATTATCATACGGTGATCGCCTGCCTCGATATAGCCCACTAAGGTGCTGCAGAGGCGTAAAACACAAACAAACAATATATGATGCAGATTCTTTATGTATCTCATGTTTTTCAGGAAGAAAATGTTCCTTTTTAAACTATGGAGGTATTTTCACTGGATGAAGAAATTGTGATTGGAAATCATCGAGAATTGTCACAAAAAGGTAATTATTTCTAAAATCTGGTTGGAATGACTTTTATCATGTCATCACCATTTGGAAGATCATAGTAAGCATTTAAAAAAATTAGGTCAAGTGGCACAGCTTGGCCCGATGCTCGGGTAAGTTGTGCTGCATGATGGGCGAGTTGTTCCTGAGGTTTATTCCAGAAGAACCTTTTATTTCACCAAGGGTGCCAGAACAAGGGGGTGGAGGGGGCAATTGCCCCTCCTGCCCTTGTCCAAGGGGGGCAGGGGGGCACGGTGTGTCCTTTTGATCTTATTAAAAAACATTATAATAATTTTATTATCAAAATTATTATTGACAGTCTTTTTAAATGTTGTTATGCAAAATTGACATGAATATACCCTTTTTCATCCGACCGCCCCTGCTGCCCGCATTTCCTTCCAGTATCCCTGTATTTCACCTGTTTCTTCAGATAGATCATTTGTATCTGGCTTTAGCATATGGCTGATATGCTACATGAAACTAATCAAACACTTAATAGCCATCTTACACAAAAATTCAAAATTATGCAAAAACTCGAATGTTTTTAGTTTAGAAGGGGGTATAACACTTTCTAACTTACTTGTAAACAGAAATCGATTAATGACAATTAAATCCTATGTTATATCATAGCCTTATAGGCACAAACTCACTCCAATCCAAACGGCACAAATTAGCCCGTATTGATTTCTGTAGAAAACCGGTTGTCAAAAATAAATCAACCATGCAAGATTAAATCTTTCAAAACAATGTATAGATATACCTTCTAACTCCATCCTACCCAAATACCTTCATCTTATTACAAATACCAAATGACTGAGAAACAAAAATGTCGGTCCTCGTTACATCAGGTTTTCAAGAAAATTTAATTTATGAGTGTAGCTTTCCATAGCTTTACAGTTGACAGTTTTTTTCTAGGTGCGTAATGATGTTGACCTATTGCTTTTTTACCCAGTTCTTAATTTTTACCCCAATAGTGGGGTCGGGGGCACAACTTACCCTGTGGCACAACATATCCCGGTCTCCCCCACATTTACAAATTCAAAATTGCACAATGTGACATAACTGCTAATTGTTCCAGATTATGGATGACATGTGAAATAAAAAGGGAAAAACAAGAAACATCACTCGCCACTTCTCCAAAATAGAAGGTAAACATTTATTTAATTTTTAAAGTTATTTTTAGTTCCCTTTGTCATAATTATAATGAACACTTCATAGTCAGGGATTGACTGGTTCCTAGTAAGTCCTGTTGTTGCATAATTACTTAGTGCACATTTGGAATACCACACTAACTGGATGTTTTCTCATAAAATTCAACCCTTAAGCACAATTTGCCAATCATTGGATGAATGCATAACATATTAAAGGCTCCCATGTATCTCTCTTTTATTGCTCAGGTAAACTTTAATAATAACGGCAATTTTCAATTTTGCCGTACAAATGGACAGAACTTTTAACTTTTATTTCTTTCTAAAAAAAATAATTACCAACCATTTGTTTAAATAATTCCTTTTCTATCATTACAGGTTCTATGCATCATTGGTATCTTACGGGTCATCTGCATCATCTATGTCGTCATCTTGACGTTTCTGGTCGTGATTATGGTGTTTTTATTACTTGAGATAAGATACTCATCGGTGCGCAGATCTGCCTTCTTCGATGCAAATAGGCGATATTGACTTAATGGAACATTTCTTATTTTTACTTCTGTGACAATTTGACAAAGACACCTTGAACCTTATCCACAAAAGGACAGATGAGCATTCAACTGATTTTCAATGCTCTGATTTGTCCTGTGTTATGCATATTATTCTTATAAATATTTGAGCGCATATCAATATATGAAGTAAAAAATACGATCTAATTACTTTTATGCCAGGTTTTCATCGGAGGAACTAACATTCAATTGTCGTTGTAAAAAATATACATTCACTGTTTTTACACTGAACAAATTTGGGTTGCTTACATAATTTTGAAATATAAAATTGTATTATTTCCAAGCGGTAGTTTTGTGGCGAAGTGTCATCTAAAAGTAGGACCGACAAATGTCCTACATATTCTCCTACAGTTTTGCAAATTACATTTATTTTATGATGAGTTGAACCAGTAAAAACATATATTTTGCATGCCTACTTAAAAAGATTCTCTTTGTTGCTACAGAGTCTGACGCATCCTTGTAATATTTCACTAATGAAAAATTGGAATTATTAAATTGTGAAATCACTGTGACACCCTTTGTTGAGTTTCTATGAAGATGAGCTTCATACAAGTAGTTGCACAGCTTGGCCTGTTTCTCAATGCTTCAATGATGCATTGCATAGACTTTCCTGGGATGCAGATCTGAAGCTTCCAATAATTCTCTGAAAGCAAAACTAGTGGCAGTTCTGCTTAACTTGATGATGCATGCGAGGCTGGTCACTTTCACTTTTAAAGTTTTTTTCTGCAATGCTTAAAATGAGTGTTCAATATAGAACTCTTAGAAGACAGTGTCATATGAAGCATTCATATTTTCTATAAAGAGCACATAGTTCTACAAAAATAATATTAATGTCAGGTATTAATAAAGCTGCAGTGCTTATTTCCTGGTTTTCACTACCAATAAGGCAAGCTTTAGAATGAAAACCTGAGTTTGGGTGTGTGGTTTTAATACGACCATATTTGGCAAAAACCCCAACAGGTGATAAAAAAGTCAGACATCAACAAGAAATTGTCATACTTGCTTTATGGCATGTGTTTTACTGTATGAAACACAATGTCATTGACTCTGGGATCAATGTACTAATTTTCATTTTCAAGCTATAAACAATAATTTAGTTTTGCTTTTCGTCAATCGTTGAACCTTGTTGAAATTCTATCAACCTGGATAAATGATTAAGGCTTTACATCATGTATTCATGCATTTTGACAGGCTATTGTAATTAGGACAGGAGCAGGGCACAGCAATGATGAGAAGGTTGATTGAAACTGCTGTCCAACAGAGTATACCCGATGGTGACATGGCCAGAGCTGGAATAAGACCCAGGAACCAGCAATTGCATTGAAGTCCAGAGCACTACCAACTGAGCTGAGATCCCCTTCCCAGTAAAGTAAGTCAGATTATGTACTTTACCTTTTTAACATGCTTAAGCAAAAGTGGGAACACAAAATACCAAAATTTGATTGAAGGAGGTTTTTTTACAGTGCTGTGCAAAAGTGTTGAGGCAACCCACAATTTTTCTTTGTTTTACATTCCCTTTGAGCACACATGACCCTCCTCTCCATGTTTCCCTTCCTCAGTATCTCCATACAAGTACTCATAAATGTTTTTTAAAATGGATCTTGGAGAAACATTCCTGAACACTATACAAATAAGAATACAACATCATTTGGACTCAAAACGTAGTTTGGAAATCAAGCATAAAAATTTGGATGTGGCTCGAGACTTTTGAACATAACTGTATTTTCGGCGTTTTATTACTTCATTTCATAGGCCCCCCTCTTTGCTGTTAAGGCATACAAAGGCAGGTACTTCACCTTTGTGGGGCAATATTTTTCCAGGAGTATTTTTGCCCTAAGGAAATGCCCTCGATAGACTGACAGACAATCCTTCAGACAGACAGACAGTCACACGGAAACAATACCCTCACTCTGCTTGGAAGTTAGCAAAATAATACTATATAAATTGAACAAAGATACCATTTTAAATTTCTTTACTATCTATTTGAATTTTTGAGTGCATTTACTTTGGGGCAAAACAGATACAATCATACTATGTATATATGCTATTTTTCACAAACTAGATGCAGTATAATTAGACCTGATTAGCAGAGATTGCTTGTGGTGATTACTGTGTGTTTGTATACAACTGTTTGGTGTTTCTAATCCGACTGATCTCAATGACTGTTTCAGATCAACGCTTCTTCTCCCTTCATAAAGATAAACACCTAGTGTTTATTTTAAAACACTTCTAGAGTCAAAGACATGTTGAAGTGTTTAAAAAGTGTAACAAGCTCATTAAGGTGTTGTCGTGTTTATAATTCATAAACACCTCAACATGTTTATCTTTATGAATATAAACACTTCAACATGTTTAAAAAGTGTAACCAAAAAGTGTTTATTTTGGTGTTAAAATAACAACACTTGTTTTTAGAGTGTAGGGCTATCACGGTTATACCATTGCTCGGTATAATGATGTGATCTCGTTCAGTTTCTATATATATTTTAGCTTGGTCTTTTCTTTTGTATGTGGATCATGGATTTTTTCACATGAATATAGGCAAATGTTTATTCTAGTTTAGCTAATTTCTAAGTAAAATGACCATTCATGATGTAAGAGCAATGTAATAATTTATCAGCCTATAGAATTTTAAGTCAGTAGTTAATATTTAAATTAGGACCCATGTCTCTGACTTATCTATGCTAGATTAGAGATATTCAATGAGTTAATGTTTGTCCAAAAGTGTGAATTCCAATGGGGTGAAAGCACAGTAAGCGCCTCAAAATTTTGCCCGTATGACCTAAGAATTGTTTTCATCAGAAGTGCAAGTGTAATACATCAATTTAAACCTAATAATGTATAGAATACAGAATTATGTTTATCTAATAAATCAAGACAGGTATTTGCTGGGCTGCTATGAACTACATTATGAAAGTTCCATGAAAATCTAGGTTTTTCTGCTGAAATGGAATATTAGCTTTTCGACAGTTTTCGCTGATGTAATATGGACAGTTTGAATGAACTGTGACAAATTCAACTTTTGATCCTCGTCAGAATTCACTAAAATAATCTAAATTTGTCACTAAACATGGTATCCCTGCTTTATTTGTGACATACCATACCTCCAAACATCAGTAAACATCCAGTTATTATACAATTTTAAAACATTTGTACAAGTTCAACTTCAGCATTTATTAGGTATACAATGGGGATTATCTTCAACAAATATTTAAATTGAACAGTGGAGCAAGTACACAATAACAATAATATCAAGCAAAAAAACAACAACAATCCAATGCTTTGTAACCGTTATAAACATAAACACATGAACACCATGTCAAACAATGATAAACATTTCAATTCTCGAGAATCGCTCAGCGAGACGAGAAAATGCTGAGTCATTAAAATCTCGAGACTTCTAAAGAATTCTCGCTCTCATTGGAAACTCTAAATCAAATAATTAAAAAAGAAGTATAATTCATGACTTGAGACTTTGGTTTAGTCATTGTCAACCTTTTCGTGCAAGTAGCTTTGACTATATTGTCATAAAAAAAAAGATTTTCTTACCTGTACTACGATTTCTGGGTCAAATCATACTCAGAATGTGTTGACATAAACATGACCCGGTTCTATAACAATAGGTACGACATTGTGATGTAGCACCCGGTTAAAAGAAACATTAGAGGGAACTGGCACCCTTAATTAGATCAATGGAAAATCCGTTACTAGTGGGCTAGTTGTCATTAGGGTTTGACCACATGATTTTTTGGGACTATTGATCTTGCCCCAAGCACAAACACAACAACAAACTATTTCTTGGACGAAGGAGTGACAAACTTGTTTAACCTCAATTTTAACATGTAAGCTATTGTAAGGTCACCTACTATAGTAAATTGTGTAGCCTTTTTCCAAATTTTCTTCACAGCTTCACATGGAACAGTTACATTGGCTCAATTTATGAGTCCATGATGCGAAGATCAAGGGACAATACCCCCATATCATTCATGAACTCAACCACTGATGTTCAAACTGTGGTCACGTTCGCATCTTGTGTGATTTCATGCAGCTGCATCCTCACTGTGCAATCTTGTGAAAGCTCACCCTGATCACATCTTACACTGTTTTGAGAAGTTGTAACAAAAAGATTAACTCTTCTCCTGTATGTATAGACAAATTTAACAGTTTCACTTTCAGATCTCTCAAAGCAATTGAATGAATGACGGAGTGTTTCATTGTTGCCTGTTTGGTTTTCAATGAGTTTCTTTGAGGAAAACCATAAACAATTATTTAAATCACGCCAGAAGAAAGCTGACAAAGCTTTAGAAGCCTTTGGAATCTCTGAAGCACGCCCACAAAAATATGGCATGTACAATATTGCCCTAGCCCTGGATATAGTTTTGCATTTTTGATTTGCAATTTACATCGTACACAGGGAAAAAATAGTCCAAACAGGATGATAGTAATGTATGCCTTATTTTTCTCTTGTGCAAACCCAGCTGCAGCTTCCCGATGACTGTTGTCCCTTGAGGAGAAACATAAGATTCCCACAATCGTACTTGTCACAGGGATGAGTAGGCCATTAGTATGAGGGATTGTGATGCAACCACAATATCTCTGAGGGAACACAACGGCTATTGGATTAGCAACTCAGACCTGTTTTGCTCAGCTATGGCATATAAACATCTGAACTCTATGTTTTACTTTATTTACAAATAAGTGAAACACCCTTGATCATGAATATAAACAGTACTGCAAAAATAAGTGTCCCTCTTTAGAAATAAACTTGAATTTCTAAGAAAAAAAACTGATTTTTATGGCTGCTTACAGGCCTGCATTACCAAAACTATAATTATGTGTATTTGTAGCTCGTTGGCATTATTACTGGCCATGCTAACAGCCTCTGAGTGAGTATACTGTAAAACAGGGTTCCTTCACTTCAGCCGCCATGGAGCACCAAATGTGTTCTGAGAAAAACTATCCATTGAATATAAATGGAATTGCGCCATAACACAGCTCAGGCATTGAGGTTTTTATCTATTGAATGGCTTTCCATGCAACATCTTAACTGGTTCTATATTTTATTACATAGTCAAAAATTCAGCCAATGTTACTCTGGGAATGGAGTGACTTCGGCCGCCTTTGAGCATGTCATACCATATATGATGAAAGAATTTGATTAGTAATGTAACTTTGTCTCTCCCCCTCCTCTCAAGCCGAGAGATTTGTTTTAGTAATCTAGAATGAGTTTAGACCCATTTGCCAAATTTCAGAAAAAAACTGTTCCAATCTATGAACTCTATGAGGTAACTTAGAAAATTACTAAAAAATCCAGCATGATGCTTGCTGATGATGGTTGAATGAAGGCATTTTAAAAGAAATAATAGACACACTGGTGACAGATATTTAAAATGTGAAAGTATATTAATACCTCACAAGGTAAGTGAATTTTGTATTCCTTAAATGGACTGAAGACTGCTTGGTAAAACAAGGATGAAAAGTCTGCTAATTTTGGAGCCAACTTCAGTGCTTTAAATAATTTTTTCTCTTTGCAGATCTCCATACCCACTAGAGAACTGCGCGGGGCGGGTATGCCCGCGCGGGCAGCGGGTACCCGCACCCGCAAGGTGCCCGTGGGTACCCGCGGGCAGTTAGTGCGGGTGCGGGGCGGGCACGGGTAGAAGATTGCAGGCACGGGGCGGGTGCGGGCAGGCCCTTGCGGGTGGTTTGCGGGTGCGGGCAGTAATGTGCGGGCACTTTCACTGCCTGCCCGCTTTGTTTGGCCAGTTTTAGACCGTAATGTATTGTATACTACTTCATTAACTTTCACTCAGTAACAGTTTAATATGTGTGTATCAAGTCTGTCATCTGATTATTGATTTTTGATATTAATATGTATGAAACAGTATGATCCTGGTAGGCAATCTATTGTTATCTATTTAAGCCTGTTTCCATTATTCGAATAACTTCAAGTAAGGCACTCTGTAAAAAAACTTATTTTGACAAAATGAACTAATTAGATACAGAAGATTAATGCAGGAAGATAGCACTACACATCATTAAATGCATTCATTAATTAGCCAAAATGTGGAATTATGTAACAGAATGATACTGGTATTGTACCATATACTGGTATCTCCCAGCTCACCCCAGGAGGTCATAAAACAAAGGGCTTTTTGCACCCAATTTAAAATCTTTATCTCTTGTAATTATAGTTTCTACACAGCTATTGAGATACAAATCAGTTTTTAAACTATTTCCTATTCATGATAAAACTTAATAATTGGGTATCTATGGACAGAATGTGAATGAACAGTTATGACATAATTATGCTACGATCCGATTGATTACGGTGTCATTAGTGAATTTTGATTGTATAAACTGGTCTGGTATGCTATTTCATCATAAATAATGATATAGCAATATCTCAATGTGTGTAATGTGTCTTTTACCGACATATGCATTTATAGAGATTAAGTCAATAAATCTGGATCATTGTTTTTAAAATATTTTTATATTTTAATTAAGATTATCCAGGGTTGTAATGCGGGCAGTTACCTGCGGGCGCGGGTGCGGGCAGAGACTGCGGGTGCGGGTCGGGTGCGGGCAGGATAGTGCGGACGCGGGGCAGTCGCGGGCAGGAAAAAGGTGCCCGTGCAGATCTCTAATACCCGCCCCCCTTAAAAAAATTTATTTATCAAGCAAAACTAACATTTGTATGGGATTTGATCGATACTTGAAGGCTTTATTTAATTTCCATTTATTTTTTTCTACTGGGGCAGCAGCCAAGTAGGGTGACAGGTCTGAGAAAAGTCACGCAGCAGTCCCCCCGGGAGATCGGAGGATCTGCCCCTTGCCGGCGCCTTCCTCAGTCAGTAAGTCCCTGCTTGCTGGTTGAGATGACAAATTCATATTTCGTGTAGACAAGCAATCAGTCCAGAACACGAGTATTCAACCGTAACACCAATATGAGGGCACCATGAAACACTTTGAGATGGGGCAGCATGAGCCAGTTTCAATAAAGTTTTAATGAACATCCTGCAATTAACGCTAAATTGTAACAACAACTCTACTGTCCCCTTTGTGCTATTTTCATCGAAAAATATGCAAAATCCATCTGATCCATGATGTGGTATGTGCCAAGGAGAAATTTCAAGTAAATCATCTGGTTTATGAGGTATCAGTTCTTTACAGTTGAAATAGAGGGAGGATACATGTATGTAAACAGCACCCCCCCCCCCCCATGTCATGGTTCATGCATGTTGCCCCAGGGTCGGACCGCAATGAGCCATATGCCAAGAGGTCATGCTTTGATTATATAAAGCAACCAGCTATTTACCGTTGAAACTTTAGGCTCATCATTGCAAAAAATGTCCGAAGCGGCGCATGATGCCTCGCTCTCCCCTACAAGGGTTTCACGTCGCTAACTTCAGCTGGTGATTGCAAAGCATACACAGCCTCCACAGTCCATCCGAAGGCATAGGCGTACGGCACGCGCAATTTTTGGGGGGGCGAGCGACATTTGCCCGAATTTCAAGATCTAGTTTTAGTACCATTTCAAATGAAACTGGCTAGAAATCATTAATTTTCAATAGTGTTTATTTAATCATGTGCCCTAATTTTTCAGCCTTTTGCCCGAATCTTACTGTTTTCCAAACTTTTGGGGGGGGCGACCGCCCCCCCTGCCCCCCCTCCCATATGCCTATGTCCGAAGGTGTCAATAAACTCAAAAAGAAAGATACAGAATCAATCAAACATGGATAAATCCAGTGTAACGGTGGAGTACATGAAGTTCTGGATCGAAACCTTCCAATACACAATCGCTTGCCATTACAGCCTCCCTCCTCGATCCGCTCTGTAATTTTTTGCGCATGCACAGTGACAGCGTGTTTGTTGGCTGTGGCCAAGGGTGGATCTTGCTTCAACTTGGGGGTACGTTATCAAGAAAGGTTGGAGAAATACGCATTATCTAGGATATATACATTCGTATAATCCCGTAATCATGTGTCGACACATGAACGTTTGATTTATATGTGTATTACAGACTGACAGACAGACAGACAAATTCTTTATTGACCTGTGTAAAAAATATACACCCAGCCCTATATGGGCTTACAAGTCATCAAAATAATTCAAAAGTAACTTTAACAACAAATTTTCTGGAAACTACATGTACAATATTAGAACATTTACAATCACATATTTACAATATTAAAACATTTACAACAAACTTCTTGAATTAATTATTATACAACAAACTTCTTCTTCTATGGAAAGCTTTAAACAAATATTCTGCAGTAAATTTAACTAAATCCTTGGACATCAACAACTTAAATTTTTCTTGTAATGATAAAAAGTAAAAATCCACACAATAATCTAAAACACGAGTTAAAAGTAAATTACGTAAATCGTTATAAGTATTACAATGGAACAAAAAATGATTTTCATCTTCTAGAACATGATGGGAACAAAATTCACAAACTCTATATTCTAATGGTATATCATTGTAACGTCCTGTCTCTATTGCTAATGGTAAAACACCGAACCTAAATTGTGAAAGAACAGACAAATGACCTCTATCATAAATTTTATATACATAATCCTCAGTACCAAATGTAGTTTTAAATTCTCTGTAAGTTCTTAATTTTGGCATGTTAGTTACTCTATTTTTCCAGTTGGTTTTATAAATTTCCATCAGTTGACGTTGTGCATTTTCCAGGTTAATAGGTAAATTTTCTACAAAATTTTGAGTAAGATTCAATTTAGTGAATATTTGTAAAACCTCATTACTCCAATTTCTCTTGTTAATTTGTTTATCAACTTCAAACACTTACAGGTTTGTTCCACGTTTAGCCAACCTACATGTACCAGCTACTTCATTGTTCAAAATGGGTGCACTTTTTCTTTTCTTTTTTTTGTAAATAGATCAATGGAACACATTTTTGATCATATAATCCCCTATCCGAAAAAGGAATCTTATTCAATCTAAAACTTCTATAGAATGCGAAAATAGCTTGGATTATGCAAAAGATGGAGCATCTAAGCCGCTTAGGCGTGTGCAGGACCAGTTTCATTTTAGATATATGATGCTGCACTGTTTCAAAGCAGATGAGACACATCATTGTAACACCCCAGGTGGCACAGACTTGGTGGACCCGGCAGAAATCCCAGTGTGCACCCCTCTCTAATTCCCTTACTTAAGCAGCAGCTCCCTGACAGTAAATTTATACAATACAATTCAAAACCAATGATGATCTTAGGGCTGCACATATATCCTTTGATCTTCTTCACTAAGTGCCTTTTCTTACCACCAACTATTCACTTTCAAGCATTTTGTCCTAAAAACAGGTCCATATTTCACTTACTTTGAATAGGCAATCAAATATCACCACCAGATATAACTTCACCAAGTTTATTAAATGATAAAAAGAAAGCAGAGAGATTTTCACTTCAGAGAAAGATAAGGGAAATCGACCAATTTTCAATTTTTGTGGACAGGGAAGTACTTTATAAACTGCGTGCAACCTCTAAATGTTATTATCCTTTTCATACCTATGTGCTTTCCAGTTTGTATTTCAGACTACTTATCCACAAAGGAGAATTACAAAGACTGACACCAAATTTTAATAAAAAGTTATTTAAATTGTGATGACTAGGGTCTTGCGAAAAACAATAACACACTTTGTTTGGAAAACATTGTGACTCTTCTGGTAACTCAGTTTAGACAGATGTCGTTTGTTGTGGTTGTGCACAAAAAAAACCTTGCCTGACAGTTTTGAATTCCTTTGTCATTAACCACAATGTCAAAACTGTAAACTGAGTGTCACAGGTTGCAGTTTAGACCAATCACATTCACAGATACCCGATGATATCACGGTTTAACTGCAAAACTAATTTTCAAAAAACACATAGCTATGAAAACAATAATAACTGATTTGACTGAAATTCCATATGTGTTAGTTTTACTTATGTGGTTATCAATTTCTGCTTTTAAATTGGGGGTTTTGGGAGATTTGATTTTCCCCATGCACATTTGAACCACCCTAATGTCACTAGTAGATTCCTGGCGGGCCTGTACTGCATCATTACTGTCCATCTTCCATTTTTTACTTCATTCTGCTCAGGTCCTCTACCTCGTGATAATTGGCTATTTGGTAAGTCGAGAATATCGTCACAACCAATTTGTGACACAATTTGAAAAGGATAAATATAGATGGGTCAAATAAATAGTTGATAGATATGACACGTTTGCGGACTACATAAACATAAAAACATAGATTTATTAGGGTTTTTTTACCGACCTCCATAGAATGGTTTCCAAACTAGCTGATGAGATCTCTACCTGGAGGCAAAGATAAGAAAGCATTCCTGCTTGATGCACCTGTCAATGATTCAAGTGTTTCTACTTAACAAATTGGGCCGTAATCTTGGAAGCAGAATTTGGAACATGAATACACAATGTAATACTATAGCTGTGTCCATAATGAATAGTGCCAGGTCAAGACTGAGCTTTGTAAAATAAATTGATCGCGACTCACTTCAAATTATAGCCAGGCATCCAATTCCAACCTATACACTCATGAAAAGGTTTGTTTTAAAACAAACAAGATATGTTACAATTGAAACAAGATGGCTGTTTGACTGATGACATGAACAAAAGGCTCTTTGAAAAAACCAAATCATGTTGTTTCATATTCCAGACAAAATGCTTTGTTAAAACCATTTTGTCCAAAACAACCCTGAAGTTTTCTGTCTCAAGCATTCTTGTTTGAAGTTAGCAGAATGTTTTTTATTTTGTTCGATTCAGCTCTGTCGCTTCTCTTCGAAATGTGAATTAGGGTGGTTAATTGGAAAATGATCCCAGTGATGTCAATTCAGAAAATCAGCACCAAATGTTTCTTTTCTATGGTGTTTGTCCTTTCAGACAGCAGACTGCTTGTCTATCAGGAATCAGGGTGGACAATTGGAGAACGATGCTGGTCCAAGTAATGTCAGTCACAGGCTGCTGCCTTTGTCTACATGGTGTATATAAAACAAGTTGTCTCACTCCTAGCTTGTCCTGAGTTTGTGTGGAGTTCAGTATGACCTGTAATTTACATGCCCAAAATCTATGAGCTTCTCTGATTTGATGAAAATATTGAGAGGATGGCCTCAAAGGGTTGCATCTATCACAAATTCTTGATTCATGCATCTACATCAATGTTTTCATACTAAGGGCTATTTTGGTAATTATATTTTCTGTTAAGAGAATAAGTTTGCATTCATCGGCAAACAAGCTCAAGCAAATCTTGGAAATTAAGGTTGCCAATTCACACTGTGTGGTCACTCACACAACTGTGATAATCTATAAACACAGGATTAAATAATTGTGTATCTACACAAAGTATTATAACCAAATTAGAGTCAACAAAGCTTCAACAGAATCAAAATTCTCTTACATTTAAATCCAGGAAAATCCATTCAGGGGCCTTAGGATCAAAGGTGACCTTGGGCTTCTGAGAAGATCACAAAGAGCAACGAGTTTCTGTTCAATGCTTCACCTTCCTAACATATAATCCAAGATTGTTTCATCTTAATCTGCTGTTGCAAACACAAACAAGGCAAATGCCTGAGTGTCAATTTATAAAGATAGCACCGGCTATTTCCTTCGCTATGGCTTTTGTCCTCTCAGATGATGAATTGAGCGGCAACTGTGAAACGTTTCACAGAAAGAAGAAGTCATACTGCAAAACTGCGGCAGTTTTGTGGCAAGAGAAGCGGCAGATAAACACTTAAAAATCTAAAGAATTCAAAAACTGTATTAGTGTGGTTTATCCCACATGGACTTGAGTGTTGACCAGTGGCATAGCTGGGGGTACTCCCAGCAGGGGGGGGAGGCACCTGGGGGGGACAAGATTCTCTGGGGGGGGGCACCCACTATATTAGGGACGTCACTGGTGTTAACAAATTTGCAATGAGCATTTTTGAAATCTGAATAAAGAAAAACCTTTATGTAATTTACTCAATTTGCCCTTTCAGTGTGAGAAAATGCCCTAAAAGAAACTTACTTGAATCTAAACGACCGCTAGAATAGGAATCGAGTTGGCTATACAAAGAGAGACCAATTTAGATGCCTGGACTTATGCAAGAGCAGATTTATTGCGGATATGTGATGCTGCACGGCTTTAAAAGCAGACACAACATCCCAGAAGGCACAGCTTTGGTACACACACCACAGGAGCTCAGTGGAAGGCCCAGCGTGTGTCCATCTATAAATTCCATTACTTTCTTACGATCTCCTCACATCCACGAAATAGCGTTAAAAGCAGCTCTCCTATGATGATCTTTGGATCTGTGCATGCACTTCCTTTGATGTTATTATTCTATCTCACTAAAAGCCCTCTGTATTCTGTCACATCGTTTATTCCATTATTCAATTGTACGCTTTAATTCCCCAAAAACCATATTACATTAGTCTGCAAAGCCTTGTCCTTTTACATGACCTCCTAGTTAATATCATTGGCCATCTGGTTTCATCGTCTAGAAGGCCTCATGACAGGATACACCCCCTGCTCCCTTTTCTTATTCCCTTAATGTAGTTACCCCCATTTTACCCCTGTTTCTCCCCTTGCGTCACCCCTGCTTCACTCATTTCACCCCACTTACCCATCACTTACCTCCACTTACCCCCCCCCCCGCCTACTCCCACTTACCCGAACTTGCTCAACGTGCCCCGCTTCCCCCTATTGCCCCTGCTTCCCCCACTTCCCCCTCTTGGCCCCACTTTCCCCGACTTAACCCTCTTGCCCCCACTTCCCCCAAAATTGCTTCCGACTTTCCCCAAATTCCCCCACCTTTCCCCCTATTACTAGCAACTACCCCTAATAAAATTTTCTTACGTAAGTGTTACCCTAAGCCACGATTCCTTGATCTTTCTCTGTCACTCGTCCATGTGTCCAACTGTCTATTCAATGAAAACATGACCATTTCCAGTTCAAATCTCACCAAGGAAACTCACTTAAGTCTGAGCCCATGGGACGCTAAATAGAGACAGGTATTTATCCAGTATTCCACGCTGGTGCATTTCAAAGACCCTGGACATCCTGTCACATCCTTGAATTGATAGGGTACTGCTTGTGCCAGGCTCTCAGTCTTCTCATCACTGTTAATCACACAGTAGTTAAAGACACTGATGAATGCCAATGGCGAAACCTTGGGTATATATATTCCCTTTATTTGTGCCATTGTGGAAGGTTCACCAGAAATTTCATGGTTTGCACTGAAAATTATAAGTAAGACAAACAGGCTACTGGACAGATGTTTGAATGCACACACACAAAATGATATCGATTTTGAGACAATAATTCTTAGAAACTGATGAAATTGTTTCTTCACTGTGCAACAAATTTATTCCAAAATAGCTGGATGAAAGCATGCTCCATTGCAAGAAGCAGAAATGAGACAAGGAAGCATTCCTGCTTGATGCGCTTGTCAGTCCTTTAAGTGTTATTGTTCAGCCAGAGACGGGCCAAACAAGATTACTATTGGTGAAAACAGATTCAAAAGAAGCAATTACAATGCCAACACGATCAGGGTTGAGGGTCATCTGATTCTGTCCGACCTTTCCCGGTCTATAGAAAATTAATTTGGCGTTCAAAACAAATGGATGCATGTATAGGTCTACAAGATTTGAAATTGATATAACGTGGCCTACCTTTAATTTGGATATAGAATGCATCTCATCCTAGTTTTAGGCAAGGTCATATTTCATTTAATCTAGAAAACGAAATGATGAATCCGTGAATGCACATATATGCAGTAATGTTGGAGCGTGTTGGATAAGACTTATGTTCTCTGCAATTAATCATCGAGGATATAGAATACAAATTCATGACTCCTCCTTTTTCTTGATGATGGCTGTGTTTAAAATATTTTTACAGCCAGGATGAGTAAAGCAGCAGCCCCCTGCATCACCTGATTACTTGCGCATCCTTTTATGCGTTTTATTATCTTTCACTAAAGCTCCCATGATGTATTCATGTATTCATGTATTGGCATTATTGAAAACCTCCAATCACAGTATCATCATCGGATCGCATCGCATTGTCTTTCAAAGATGAGCACATTGAATACATTGTACATCGTGTTTACTGAAGCATGCATGCTCATTTTGACTGTTAAATGTTACTGAACAATTAGGGGAGAGGCAGGTTAGTTGAGACGTTTTTCAGAAAAGCTCGCCTCCAAGCTAAACGGACGATGATATTGGAATGACGAATAGTCATGTGCATGGGGAAATACATTGTTCAAATATATGGGGAAACTTGACTTTCTCTGTTGGATAGTTTTTACCCCAGATGGCGTCAAAGTAGGTCATTTCAAACGTATCAACTAACCCACCTGGTAAGGTTAGTTGATACACCCTGGCAGGTTAGTTGATACACCAAACCCTTATGGACAATGCAAAGAAAAAGTCACATAATTCCACCTTGGTAGGACACTATAAAACCATATGCCTTCACCGATCTGCTTTCTGTTCCCATGGATGCATATCTGCTACCATTGTGAGTCGGATCTGATGGTCGACCTGTTGGGATCCGAGGGGGCGATCTCACGATTATTTCAACCTAAGATTCATCTATAGAGTTTTTTCATGTAAACTACTGAGTAACACCTAGCATTATGTTGTACTAATAGGTCAGGGTTGTTATTTTGACCAGGCCAGCCAAAAAAACCTAACCAATCTGCTGTATCAACAAACCCATCCACTCGATTATGTCAGAAAACAGCATGTCTCTGGACCACAGGTTAACCTAGGTCATCTTTGATGGCTCATAAATAACCCTTTTCACACACCTTATCCATATTCTAAGTTGCTATGAATCATCCTTCAGTATAGCGAGAGAAAAAACAATGCAAGATTTCAGCACAAATTTACTTGGAACAGTGATTTTTGAATTTTTTGACTTTTCTCCTAAATCTTGATTCTGATTCTACATTGACCAAGATGAGAAGATGTGTTTTTTATTCTGCTTCTTACAAATGCCCACACTTTCTCAAATGATCATTTCTATGACCAGGAGGTGGGGCGTATCAACTAACCTTGCGTATCAACTAACCTGCCTCTCCCCTAAATAGCCAACCTGGTTTAACTCCCCAATTGCTCTCCTGAAAGTCAATCGTTACATATCCTTGAAGTAAGTTTTGGAAAATTGCGACCTCACACATTGTCAGAAGGTCAACCCCCACTACCAAGTCTGTCTCTGGTTGCTCCATCTCATAGTTTTGCCACCAAGTATCTGCCCTTGTATATAATCTATCATACAAAATAATGAGGTCGTCAATGCTAGTCCGTGCTTGTCAGTGAGGTTTACCTTTTTCACAAGATCCTACTCGTGATAATTGAGGCAGATGTTTATCTTTATGGGGAGGACTCACAGATGCGACACACGATGTGAAATGCAACACTGTAAAATCGGACTCGCTGATTCAGCTCAATTGATTGAGTGAGATGGTTGCACAAGTTGATTGAGCTAACATAGGTTAATGTTTTAAGCTGAGATAACTCAAAGTACCGAGCTGAGATAGCTCAAAATACTAAGCTATGTTGACTAAGGTATTCAAGCTGAGAAAACTCAAAACAATGAGCTGTGTTGACTTACAGCACAAAATATTGAGTTTTGTTGACTTATTGATCCAAGCTGACACAACTCAAAATGTTGAGCTGTGTTGACTTATTTTTAGTTGTTTTTCATTTATATTTGTGTGATCTATCTTATAGAGTTATTTATGAATATGGGCTGTAATCCCGAAATATTGTTTGATCTCTCAAGGGGATCCACCTGATCCAGTATGCTTCATTTCAGCACATCATGGACAGGCCCAAGATGCATTCAACAAAGACCATTGCATCACAAGGAGATTAATAAATTAATTTCTTGTGAATAAATCCCAATGGCCTGTGGCTCATCCCAGTTGGTTTACAGTGCTAGAAGCCTATATTTGAACACACTCTGACTTGGAAATATTGGTTGACGTGTGAAAGCATTCAGTGAAGGATACACAGTAACATTGATAATGCATAGTTATTTATGACATGTAAATAGAGAGAAATCCTAAGATGGGCTAAACATAAACACTGTTCGTGAAAGCACTATTAAAGAGGCAATTATCATGTAAATACACACATCACATTAAGTTCCATGCCTATTCTAAATACTTTCTAGAAAACAAAATAACGTAAGTCTGCAATAAAAGATTCTTTCTGAGATTTAATAGTTTCAAGATCGGAAGGGTTAGGTTTCACAAAATGTATGGCCTTTAGTGCATGTAGGCAAATTTATTCGATAAATTGTTAATATGTAATTATATAGGGCTTGTTGTTCCATACTGATTTGTTTGGCATCCAACACAATTCAATATAGCCCAATACGAGGGGTTTTCCAAAATTTCTGTCCAACTGGTCATAACTTTTGATATATATTACACAAACACATGGCATTTGGGTCAGTTAATATTGAGGTAATATGCAAATGATTTGCAAAATATCAGATTTTAGAAATGAAAATAAATGGTAGTTTTGTTGCCATGGAAACATGAAGTCATGGAATGCGGCCCAGATTTTGCAGTAATTTCTTGCTGTTAGCTCAACACCTGTCCATTGTAACTGGCTTCACTCGCTGAATCGAGGTTTATCAATGATTTTTTTAACGTAACAAGCAATGGGCTTATTGCGAAGCAATAAATAACAATGGAAACAATGTTATTAAACATATTTTAGTCCCTTAACTATTCATGATTCAGTAAGGTCAGTTTTCCATGAGATGAGAGACTTTATGATTGGTGAATGAGATAACAGACATGAATGAAATACATTTAATTTGCTTTCAAAATCTGATAGAGAGAGACAGAACCTTCTTAAATATTTATACATGGAAGACAGAATGAGTAATAAAACCAACTGAACTTCATATAGGCTTTTTTAAAGGAATAGAAGACACATCCGGAAATCCAAGAACCAGAAAACCGCATGACTCCTAAACTGTCCAAAATCGGAAGACCTAAAGACATGCGTTTCAAATGGATTGAATGTATTGAGAAACACATTTATGTAGAGATTAATCATTTAGAGAAGTTGTGAAATGATGATATTTATTTTCCACATGTTTTCATTTGAAAATCTCTCAAAATAATTCAATGTTTTGGCAAGATATTTGTGTTTCTGCCTGTTTTTATGCTCTGGGCCGCATTTCAAGACTTCTGGTTTCCATGGCAACAGAATCAGCAATTATTTCTATTTCTATGATCTAATTTTTTGGGGATCAATTGTAAATTACCACAGTTTTAACTGACCATAATATCATGTGCCTGCATAAAATATTGCTGAAGTTATGGCCAGTTGGACAGAACTTATGGAAAACCCCTCGTAAGGTGCTGCAGAGGCGTTAAACCCATCTTTCATCATAATAGATTCGAATTGATATTACTATATATGTTAAACTACTTTTGGATTTAAATATCATATAATGTGTCTTATTTTTTAAATTTTGATTTGAATCAAGGCAACATTTAGTTTTGATAAGAAAGTTTCCAATTAGTGTTGAAGTATATTGATAATTGTGTTGTCAAAAAGTTACCAACCCACTGCAAATACATGACAAAATGATAAATTCAAGTAAATTTTCCAATTAATCCTGTTACAATTCATCATGTTTTATGAGAGCTTAAAGCATTGGTTGCATGGCGAAATTACATCAGATATATAATTCATCCCAAAGACCAACGCGAAGAATATTCAAGAATACATGACATGGGGTTTAAGGGCTTTAAATAGTCTCATAAAAGGGTTATTTTTTAGCCTATGCATCATATGAATTGTACAATTCACATGATTTCATGTCACTTTTTGGGGGTATCAAATTGTTTATTGTTATAAAAACACCGTATTTAAAAACCACTAGACATAGGCTACCTCTGGGTGAAATACAGAACTAAATGCTTTACAATGTTGTGAGAAATGTTTAGATGTTTAACAGGGGAGTCACGTTCTTTATGTGTAGCAAAGAGGCAAATGAAAAACAGCATGGGATTCTGCCAACAATACATGCGGAGAAACTGATTATTAATTAGCCCAACCACAGATCACAGTGGGTGTATTGTTTATGCTAAGTTGCTCATATTCTTATTACATCATATATAATTAACAAAGTGCATATTTCATATGAATATGCCTGTAAACCATCTAGATGCAATTTCCATAACAGGAATATATATAGGCACAAATAGAATTTCTAAAGGAGTGAATTACTAGATTTCCATACCAAATATTATATACGCTGCCTGAATACAAAGTGAATTGTCATGAAATGATTGATTGCCACTACAATTTAATTCTGTTTGCCAGAGTAATGAAAAGCTCTAGCTCTCTTATTGTTATACACTTTCTTACAAGTTACAGCCATGAGAAGAGAAGTGATACCTTAGTTGTCTTTGTAATGCCATGTTCATTTACACATCAGTGAATCCATCATACCATTCACCAGTGAAGTCACTTAACTTTCTGTGACCAATGGGTATCCATTTGCAGTTCCCAACTTACGTACAGGTGGCAGTTTTATGCCGGGGTGGTGCAAATCCCCTCAACCAGAATATCATGCTTGCTGCTGGTGACAATCAGATTGAATGGTGAATGTGGTCATTATAATACCCATGTTTTATTTTATTCAGCTTTACAATTTCCTCACTATCTATGTGAAAGAGCAACAGAGCTTTATAAACATTTTAGCTTGGAAGTTTGTGATAGTAAAAAGCTTTATGTTTGTCAGCAAACACATGTGTCCCCAAGTAAGCTTTCTCGGAGATCATAATAGTGCTGTCCTTGTTTTTAAAAAAACTAACACCTACCAGTAATGAAGAAAGACTTATTGACTACCTATTTCTATGTAAAAGGACCTGTGCTGACATCACTGATGTTCCCAATTTATCACTTTCAGCTTTTGAACTGTTTTCTGCCAATTGCATTGGCGGACTTTAATAGTCTGACAGCCTCCACAAGCAATAACAGCGGCACATTGAATGAGTCCTTTCCAAATGAGGCAATGACTCCTTTACAGATGATTTCATATTTGTAGACACAAGGACTAAATGTGATTTTTTTCCAGGACATGGTATCCTATGGGGAAAAGTGATGTCATAAGTTTTCTGATGTCATTTTTCCCTATAGAATACATGTCCCAGAAAAAAATTCACATTCACTCCTTATGTCTACAAATATGAAATCATCTGTAAACAAGTGCCACGAAAATGACTCCTCTGAGTTTCCACGAAGCGCAAGTCTGACGTCAGATAGTACAGTGTATCATGCTGTTTGCAAAGGTACCAAATGTAGCTACACAATCTTTTTGTCCTTTAATAATATAATAATAATAAATACTTTATTAATCATATTCATGAAACTTGTTGCGTACAATCCTTTCATAGATACATTCATTCAAGACAACTGGCATACATCAGTAATTCATAACACAAAAAACATTCACACAAATAATTAATGAAATGAATGGTAATGAAAATAAGATTACTGCTCATTTAGCAAGCGTACACTGGATGGCACAAACGATTTAGAATATCTGGCAGTCCTTGTTTTTATAGATCGTAATCTTCTACCCGATGGTAAAGTTTGATAATATACATTGAGAGGATGGGTATCGTCGCTTGTAATTATTTTACATCTTTGGATTACACACTTTTTGTAAATATTTTCAACACTTGTTACATTGATTCCAAATTTGCTGCAAATCTTTACAATTCGTTGGAGTTTATTTTTTGATGTAGTACTGCAGTTTCTGTACCAGCAAATGATGGAGAAAGCTAGGACTGATTGTACAATAGAGGTGTAGAAGAGTTCTAGAATTTTGTAATCTATTTTTAACTTACTCAATTGTCTCACAAAATATAACCTTGAATTAGCCTTTTTATATACAGCATTAACATTTTCATTGAAATTTAGACGATGGTCAATTACTGTTCCAAGATATTTATAACGATAACGATATACTTTATTCAGTCCAAAAAGGAAACTTTCTTTGGCACATAGCAGGCTCAACATGATTTATACATATAAATATCAGCATAGATAGTACATATAAATAAAATATATAAATACATCCATATAAATAGTTATTAAACATATATACACACATGGTACTAATACTATAGCTGGAGAATCCATTTTAATTTATTTTGATTTAACATAATTTAAATATTTCATGCTTGATGGTATAAAGCTGTTGCTAAATCTGCCGGTTCTTTGTTTTGGCACTAACAATCTTTTTCCTGAAAGCAGAAGTTGGTAACAATTATGGAGCGGGTGCTGTGGATCCTTCATGATCTTATCGGCTATGCTCCGGATTTTGTTGATATACAGCACAGTTAAGTTGTCCGGATTAGCTCCTACTTTCTTCGCAATTCTTACAATTTTATACAATTTTCGAATATCCTTCTTATTTGATGAACCAAATCCAAGCAGCAATACAAAAAGACAGTGTTGACTCAATAATCGATTTATAAAACAGTCCAAGAATTTCACTTGTAACCTTAATATCAGCGAGACGCCTGAGATAGCATATGCGTCTTGAAAATCTTTTGTATAAATATTGGACATTTTCAGTGAAAGACAGTTTGTTATCAATATATACACCAAGGTATTTATAGCTATTTACAAACTGAACACCCTCGTCTTTAATAACAAGTGGATCGTGAAGGCAGTTATTACGCCTGAAATCTAAAATCAATTCCTTGGTTTTCTTCACATTTAAGTTGAGGAAAATTTATGTTACACCAGTTGACAAAGGAAGCTACTTCACATTGGTAAGAACTTGTGTTGTTACTTGATATATTGCCAATAATTACTGTGTCGTCAGCATATTTGAGTAATACACATTCTTTGGAAGAGCTAACACAATCATTCGTGTACAAAGTAAACAGAATCGGTGACAGGACGCACCCCTGTGGGGCACCAGTATTTGTTACAATATTACTAGATTTAACACCACCAAGTTTTACATACTGCGGCCTATTGGTAAGATAGCTATGTATCCACCTGATCAGCTTAGAATTGATTTCCATATCGTACAACTTCTTGAGCAAGATATGCGGTTTGATAGTGTTGAATGCACTAGAAAAATCGATGAACAGTATTCTTGAATATGTACCAATCTTGTCTAGATGTAAACACAAACTATGTAATAAAGTCAAAACCGCATCATCCACACATCTACCTTGCCTATATGCAAATTGAAATTCATCACACAAGTGGCCTATTTCTTTACAGAGATACTGTTTTACAAAGCTTTCAAGGCATTTCATAAGTACTGATGTTAACGCCACTGGCCTGAAGTCGTTCATGACCTGAGGCAATTTCATTTTAGGTACTGGTATAACTTCCGATGTTTTCCAAATTACTGGCACAGCACATTTAGACCCCGGAGTCAGTCAAGTCATGCTAAGATGACTGACTTGATGGTCAGTGACTTGACTTGACTGACTTAGTTGACTTAATCATCTTGTCTGACTTGACTTAATATGAAGTTGGCTGACTAAGTCAGCTTAGGCAGCTAAATGAACAAGAAAACATTGTAAAACTGGGAAATAACTTTGTTTGATACTCGTTTTCATGTGTGACCAATTTATGAAAAATGCTTTGATGAAAAGCTGCACACAACTGTTTTACAATGGTACAGTTCGGTCCAGAGTCATCCTATATTACTGATTTTAACACCATTGGAATCGTCTCTTCAAGACGAATCCAAAGATACCAAACATGATGGGGTGCGAAATCGGCGGCGGCTGGTTTGAAACACAAGTGACGACTTGGATTATCACATTGACTTGACTTGACTTTGAACAGCAGTGACTGGTGGCGGCGGTTTTTGTCGACGGCTCCGGGGTCTAAGCACATTCATCTAAAGATCTTTGAAAAAGAGTGTGCATTGGTGGCAACAGTTCATATCTGCAATGTTTAACAACAATTGCGCTGACCTTATCAGGTCCATGAGATTTACCAGGTTTGGCTCTGTTAAGAGCAGCAATTACATGATTTTCTGAGATGACAATTCTATCAAATGTTCTATTATCTACTAGATGTAACATTTCATCACATTCCATCTGATGGTCGTCAACATCAAATCTAGTATAGAATACATTCAGTTCTTCTACATATTTATCGACATCCTCAGGTTCTGGTATAGAAATTTTTACAGTACAACCACTTAGTTGTTTTAAACCACTCCAGGCATCTCTACTTTTCCTTGATCTAAACAGACTCTAAACTTTGTCTTTGTATTTGGTTTTTTCCTCTCTAATCATACAATTCAGTTTATTTTGAATCTGTCTTAAACCAGTTCTATCAGATGACAGAGCCCTCTTTTTTTCATTTATAACCTCTTAACTTCTTTGGTGACCCAGGGCTTATTGTTAGCAAAGGTAGTAACAAGTTTCGTAGGTACAATTAGTTCTGTACAGAAGGTGATATAACTACTAACCACATCAACATTTTCATTGAGAGTTACAGTGTCTTTACATAATTCATCCCTTAAGGTACAGTCAAAACATGCTTTCAGTGATCAATGCAATTATCATTCCAACATTTAACAGCAATTTGCCTTGGTTTTTCTGATTTAAGCTTTTGAACATATGTTGGCATGCAATACAGCATCAGATGGTCTGAGTTGCAAAGTGGTGGTCTATTAATAACTCTGTATGCATTAGCAATATTACAGTACAATAGATCAAGAGTCTTGTTGTAACGAGTGTTGCATTTAACATATTGATGGAAATTGGGGATATGGTCTGCAACTTCACAGCCGTTGAAATCACCCATCACCTGGTTGATTCCAGTGGGGCAGTTCTCTTCCATGTAGTTCACACAGTCTACAAATGATTCTGTAGCGCTTTCAAAATTTCCGTTCGGTGGTATGTAGGTAACAGTCAAGTAGATGTTATTAAATTCACGTGGCAGGTAGTATGGACGACACGAGATGGTGATATATTCAATGTTGTCATCACAGTAGGTTTTCTTTACGAGAGCATTCTTGCACCAGCTTTCATTGATGAAAATGCACACACCTCCGCCGTGGTGCTTGCTGGTCCCCTGTCGATCCCCCCGGAGGAGGGTGAAGCCTTCAATGTTGACAGATTCGTCTGGATCTCCATCACTCAGCCAGGTCTCTGTGAGGCATATCAACGAGGCATTCTTGTACTCACTGTTGAAACAGCAATTGGCAGCAAGTTCATCATACTTATTTCTCACAGATCTAACATTACCAAACATGACAGTTGGCAGTGGAGGTCTATACCCACGTTTTCTTGTACGTACACGGACGCCAGCACGACGCCCTCTCCTTCGTTTGGGCTTGAAACGATCTTCTTTGTTGTCAGTAGCAACATAATCGTGTAACCAGGCAATTTCACTCACGATCTGGTGGTCAGCAGTGGCCGAAACTCCGATGTTAGTGAGCTGCAGCCGGCTGTACTGATGTAAACAACCTCCATTTTCGCCCAGGGCCTTCACCAAAACCCAGTTAGATGCGCTCATCACAAGCAGGAAAGTGATAGATCGTGACCAAAACATCATTCACAGGTTCCATCAAACTTCAAAACATCCAGTTGAACATATATACAGCATAAACAAGCGTTGAAAACGACAATTAACTTGATTGTTGTTGAGCGTAACTAAAGCCGCGGCTGCCTGCGATGCTGGCGCCACCTGTCTAAGTAATAATTGGATACACATTCAACAAGTTCACCGTTAATATACAAAGGTGGATGTTCACATGCGGATGTTTTAAAGTCAACTATCATCTCCTTTGTCTTTTTAACATTAAGTTCAAGGAAGTTATTTACGCACCATTTTGTAAAAAGCTCAACATTTTCTCTATACAAGTTGTCATCATTCGTACATTTTGCAACTAATGCAGTGTCATCAGCGTACTTGAATAACTGACATGTGTCATGATTACATTTACAGTCACTGGTGTATAATGTGACTAGAAGTGGTGACAACACACACCCTTTTTGTCACAATCATATCTGATTTACAATCCAGGAATCATATCTGATTTACAATCCAGGAATTTGACATACTGTACTTTTGTACCATTCAAGTTAGTATGATATATCTGAAAACACCAACTCGACTACTGCTTTTACCATCCCCCACTTGCTTCCTTGGGAGTATAAGTGGGTATTTATGAATTTGTCAACCTATTTTTTTTTAATATGTGTAATTTTTCTGGTTATTGTTGATAATATCACATGTTAAATGTAACAGAGCTGACGCTGACCCAACTAACACTTGAACATGATTGTCAATAACAAATCTTTGTCAAAGCTTCACCTGCATTCTGATAGTTTGCATTTATAACTTTAATCGGAAGTACCACATTTTCACTATTAAATTGATCTTGAACTGGAAACAGACATCACAGTTTTAATAATGTATGCCATTGACATATATGTAACTCAAAATTCCGATAAATCACCCCAGGCTTTGGGGGAATTGTCCAGCAGTAGAGTTTATCATGGTATGGCGAACTTGTGAATGATATTGTCTACTTACTGTGATGCAAACAAACATCAATCAATCAATCAATATGAAAATGGCTCAAGGTAGTACTTTGCATGGCTTTGGACAGTTCCATGCTTTTGCATAGCTGACAGCAATTTAGGACATGTGTTTCCTCCAACATGGTCCCACAGCCACACATATGGAATTCACAGCTACATTGTCAATGCCAAACAATGCTAAACAAGATAATCCAGCTTGCTATTTTGTAACAGGGCCCCTTAAAACACTGTCAGAGCACAAGAATATGTGACGCAGCCACGGAGTATTTTCCTAAGAATTTATGATTGGAACATTTGAGCATCCATTTATCCACATAGAGGAATTGTTCATGGACTACATCTGCATTGCATAGGATATCGATTATTTGGAATGGCTAACAGGACAAATCGTAGGATACTAATTAACACTATAAGGTAAGTCAAATTCTTTTGTGGCCATGTCAACTCAGAATTTTTTCTCAACTCACATTGAAACTTTGGAGGCTGTAAGTCAAATATCGAAGATGTTTCAAGATTAAACTTTGCATAGGTTTAGTCCACAGTGACTACATACACTGTTCCAAGTGGTTTTATATAGCTGACAGCAATTTGATTTTATGTGCTTTCTCCAAGCCAATGTTTTGATCAAACAGGAAGTCATGCACCGCATGTGTAGGGCAGTCACATTATTGCACTGGTCCAACATGGTGACATATGTCAAGTCACTACTACTGCATGCTTGCTGCAGTTTTTAATGGTTTTCATTGCCAAAATCAGCATCTGAGGACATACTTATATCAGAGCAGTTCCCAGGAGAAATTTATACCATGGAAGGAATTAACTACTGGATTATCCAAAGCGCAATGTGGACTTTAGGACTTATAAAGCAAAATGATGCACTTAGTTCAATTTACAAGGACAATAATACTCCATGGACAGCCAGGAAGTTAATGCTGTTACCAGAGTGGACCTGTGGTCGTATTTTTACATTAACTCTTCTCATTTGTGGTGATACACATTCGAACCCAGGTCCTGAACACTGCAAGGAGTGTGGAATTAAATTCAGAAAAAATGCACGCAAATTGCCATGCCAGGTATGTGAAAAAACTTATCACGTAAGATACTCTGGCTTCACTGAAAATGAATACCAAAAAACAGTCCTACTAAACAGAAATGGAACTGTCATAGATGTACCCTACCCCAGTATGATGACTCTTTATTCCAGGACTTATTTGTGGAAAATTCTACAACATGTGGGGATAATAATGTTGATGACCTAGATATAGACTTTCCAATTTTTAAGAAAGGTCTCAGTATGGGATTACTTAATATAAATAGACTTCTACCTCACCTACATCAACTATCACAAACTGTTAGAGCTGTGATTCTCTAAATTATTGGTGTTGTGGAAATTTGACTGAATGAAACTGTAAAAACTGAGGAAATTAGCATTGAGGAATACCAGTCTGGTGAAAATGAGAACTGCATGCTGCTGCCACCTGGCACAAAAGTTGATTTTGTATGCTACAGCATTGCTGTCCCAAGAAACAGTTCCAATTTCATTGCACATTCACAAAATATCTATTCCACATTGATGTATACCAGAGTCAGACTCGGCAATCACATTCTCTTAGGAAGTAGACAAGGCCATCAGCACACTCAGAAACAGCCCCGGTGTCTTCCAGACAAAATTGTGTGTGTTCCTCTGATTGAAATGATGTGGACGCACGCAGGAGCTCGCGGAATAGCACTCTAATCACTAGGTGGCAACACAAGACAGCATATGTTCTGATCTGCCAAGGCTGGAAAAAGAAGTGGCAATGCAAGAGCAGTCCGGTTGTAGACAGGAGGAATACAATGTTCTTGACAGATCTAAGGAAAGCAGTCAAAAACAACAAGGTGGGGACTGTGCTTAATACTTTCAGAGCCACCTCACCTGAAAGCCACGTCAGGATCTTCATGGTCCCTCATTGGAACTTATATGGAGTGAGGTGTGTCTGCCAAATACAAGCCCGGTCCTCATTGGCTGCTTATATCTCTATAAGTTAAAAGTAACAACAATCAAGTTAATGGCATTATAATTTCTTACAAAAAGCTCACATTGCTAAACGTATTCTGTATACATTACATACAATGTTGGCAACTCCCTCAAGATTCCTGGTTTGAGAATCCCTGCTGTGATGCTGTCTCAAGCAAGAACATGAATTCTCAAACCAGGAGTTGCCAACCTTGTATATAAATTCAATACGTGCATTGACAAGCTTTTTTCTCAAAATGATTGTAATGCCTGTGCTCCAAAGTAGCCAGTGAAAGCAAGGAAATAATTCTCATGGGCGATTTTAACTGTAATGTGTTGCAACAAATAGCAGAGCTAGAAAACTTCTCAATATCACAGAGTATCATGACATGTGTCAGCTCATCAAAGCGCCAACAAGGGAGACGGAACACTCATCTACTGCTATTGACTTAATGTTTACAAAAAAAAAAACATAGGCTGCTCAGCAGCAAACCTTCAGGGAATAACACCTTTAGAAGATTACAATAATATCATAAAATTGGTGAGTTTACGAAATTGCTAATAGGTTTGCAATAGCGGTCGAGTAGTGGCCTTCAATTACCTCTATTTGCCCGCTGCCATGCCATCTTTCCATCTGCTTGCAAGGTTTTGTAAAATCAGGGAAAGGCCTTATTAGACTAATTTATGCGTATTACGGTATAGTTTCATGCATGTACAAAGTACAGTTTATGAGGTGTCGGTTGAAAACCACAAAATACAACGCTGTTATAAATTTTCTGAAGTTTTTCCAATGATTCATAAAGGGTAATATGCATCAAAAAGCACTGCTATATTGCATAGGTGATTTGTTTAGAAAATTGCATTACTGCATATGCAATAGTAGGCAAGTTTTGGCTCCGATATAAAAAAAATCATTTTAAATATTTTTTCTCAACATTACAAAAACTATAGAATAGCCATATGTCAGACCATGAAAAGGCACAACTAGACCATATAAGCCATACATGTACCAAACTTCATCCATGTATATGGAATACTGACCAGATGTTGGGCCAGAAACAAGAAATTAATTAAAAAAATTTTTTCAATATTTAAAAAGTATATAATATTTTCCATCAGACCTTTCAAAAGGCACAAGTAAACCATCTTGACCATATGTGTACCAAACTTTATCCATGTACATGCAATAGTTACCGAGTCTTAGCCCAAAAAATACAAAAAAAAAATGTTTTTATATTTTTTCTCATTTTTTCAGAAAGTATAGAATATGTGGCAATGAGACCATCAAAAGGCACAACTAGACCATATAGGCCACATGTGAACCAAATTTCATCCATTCACATGCAATAATGACCAAGCCTTGGCCCGGAAACGAAAATTTAAAAAAAAAATATTTTGTGAGTTATTTCAAAAAGTATTTAAGATATATTCATCAGGCCATCAAAAGGCACAACTAGACCATACAGGCTATATGTATACCAAATTTCTTCCATGTACATTCAATAGAGGCCGAGTGCTGGGCCGGAAACGATCTATCCTCCCGCCGCCCGACCGTCCGCCCGCCCGGCGGACGGACAGCATTTTTACCCAAGTGATTACAATACCTTCTTCGAACTATGTTCGCTGAAGGTAACAAAACATTGTCCAGTCACACCAGGTGCCACATTACAATGTCGTACCGATTGCTATAGAACCGGGTCATGTTTATGTCAACACATTGTGCAGCAGAACTTGACACAGTTTGGTGGCAGATTCAAGAGTGAAGGTGAGTTTTCTTATTTTTCACCTTATGCTTCTCATCGAAGACATTGTCCTACATGACTAATGACTAGTAATAGACCAATACAAAATACCTGCAATGTGTTTTATAATGAAAACGGTTTGTGTTGAGAGAAGATAGCTTTATAACTGGTGACCTCAATGCAAGCAGACATGTGTGTATGGTTATCATGCTTATAAGTGTATGCTACAGTCTCCATAAAATTGCAACATTCACTTGGACGCCTTCTAAATAACGTATTGTGCTCCTGAAATATTACTTGAAGAAATGCATAATTACTTTGTCGAAAGTTCAAAACATTATCTGCAGCAACATTGTGTCACGAAGCTGAGTCATATTATGTAAGATCTCTAAACTGAAGCACAATTATCTAGAATATTCATCAAATTTTGTAGTAGTAATGTAATCAAATATCTATTATGTTGTAGATGTCCTCCCTGACCAGTAGATACCTGTAGGAGATTATGTGCAAAAGAAGTTAAGAGTGCCTCTGGGAGGAACCACCATGACAGCACACTTGGCAGTATTCTGAGGTAAGAATTTGTTTGGCGCTGAGAATAGGCTCCAAAACAGCGTACGGCCAGACATCAGTATAAACGGAGAGCCTTTAGAACATGTATGCACTTACCTTATAAGTATGTTGGCCTTCACTTCGACTGCAACTTGTCATGGAGTCACCATGTAGACAAACTCTGTAGTAAACTCAGACAGTGACTTGGTGTTCTCCGCAGAATAAGACATTACCTGGACAAGGAAACAGCACTGATCCTCTACAATGCGCTTGTACTCCCCTTGGTGGACTACTGTGATACAGAGTATGGCACATGCTCAAAGGGCCTACAAACTAAAGTTGAAAGACTGATGTATACATAAGGGAGGTAGAATTATTCTCTACGTCCCATATGATACACCTACAAGAACTGTCATAAGCGAACTGCAGTGGCTGACATTTCCAGAAAGACTGTTGCTACACAGATGTGTGACTGTTTTTAAAATCATACAGAAGTTTGAGCGTATGACCCATGGATACAATACCAGAGTTGCAACAAATCTTAAACTAGTCAAATGTAAAACAAATATAGATCAAAAAACACTAAACTATACTGGTGCTAGAGACTGGAATAACCTACCAATGTCGATAAGTTCCTCACCAACTTTACATGTTTTTAAAAATCTTGTTATTGAACATATTTTATCGTGCAGGCCACAGCAATATTTTATTTTTAACTAATTAATCTTGTGGTCTTAGTTTTATGTATGTATTATGTTTCTAATTTTAATTTATACATATCTGTCTTATTTTCAATGTGTTTTCTACTAATTTTATTTTTCCCCTTTTCTGTTTTTGTAAGGGCCGCAATGTAAAACTGTTATATCAGCTGATTGTGCCATCATTGTAAAATAAAAGATCTTTGACTTGACTTGACTTGCTCCAAGCCAATGTTCTGATGAAATAGGAGACACCATGGGCACCCAATGCCACCCATATATAAAGTCCAATCATGTGTTGGCAACCATCTGCTATGGAAATAAATGTGTGATGTCACAGTCACACCGTCAGTGTTTCCAATTATAATCTGTTGTTGCTGATGCTGTGACTTAAGTAAACAAGAACATATTAATTAAGAAAATATAGGCGACGATCCTGCAGTCCATCAACCCACAGCAACCTGCATTTTACTACTAAAACTTAAGCCAAGGGCAATTATTTTCTGCACCATGGCAAATTGTCGTTTATTTCTGTTGAAATAGAAATGCCATCTCACGATCACCTTAAAGATCGAATGCCTTTATATTTCCATCTGATGCATGAAGCATATCTCTTTCATAAATGTGTCTTTTGAATATTAAACTCATGTTCCTTTGGAGGACCAAAACCATTAACGTTGGATATTGCAGACTCATAAGCAAGCCATGGGATCTATCTTGTGAGATTGGTTGTTAAACATTCTTGGATCCTCTTCATGTGGGTATTTGGGATGGTTTACATGCCTGACGTTAGGCACGTTACACTTCCACACAAAGCCTATATACCTATATGTATATTGTATTCACCGTAACATTTTTGAGTCAGCTTAAATTAATAGCTTCTTGTTTCAATTATGTGATGATAACCAACAGAATATCTTCGCTAAAAACAACAAGCTATGTTAGCTCAATTATTTTAATGTAAAATTCAGCTGCGAGGTAAACAATAAGACAATACATGTAATTCACAAATTAACTTGAACCCCCCCCCCCCTCCATTAGAAATAACCTGCATTTGAGGCTTATTCTTGGACCAAATTCATCCAAGATGAAAGTTGTGTCTGAGGTTAACACAGAACGTGATCAGTGCTAATATAGCATGCCAAACTTAAGGCATTCATGAACTATCCTCCATAAACGACATATTGGAAGGTGCAAAGCTTGAACTCTTGGTCTCAAGCTGCCATGTTTTTTTAAAACAGGAAACACTAATGAACCACCAGTATCACCTTTTCACACAACATAAGGCCTCCTTGTCACCATGTCTCGTCAAACAACTTATGATACATGCTAGATGTTTCGTCATGACACATCATATCATCACAGAGAGCGAATTTCAGTGAGAAATAATGCTTCCTTCAGCCCCATGACTTCTGAATACCTGTTACAGCATGTCTTTGCCTCCTAAATTCAGAATTTATGCTTATAGTCACTTTGAAATGAGAAGATGACAGCATATCAACATCCAGAAAGTTCTTTGGTAGTTCCTGCTATCTGAACAACTCCAAACATCCCTCATACCAAGCACAGAGCACTCAATATGGTCTTATGTGGCTGGTGAGGGGATGCAGGGGGTGGAAGAGGAATATCTACCTGCTTGGAAGTATTCTGGGTTGTCATAAAGAGTCAAGAAACCAGTTTATTGTGGTCGAAAAGCTGAATAGGGAGTCATAAAGTATCTTGAGGGGTATATGACTGATAGACATCTATTGACCGGTCTTCTGGAATGCAAGAGAGAAATTTGCCTAATATAGACCACATGGAAAGACCTCCGATGACAAGACATGGGGTCATAAAAAGAAATATTTAAGACATATATGACCGAAATGGCTGCCCATTTTCTTTGCAATTACATATAGGAGAAAGTGAAACTCATCTTCATGTTATCAGATGAGGATTCATGCTTCCACAAGCAGTTGGTTGAGAACGTTTAGCGTTGACCTATGCTAAAACATCACTCATTTCACTAACTTACAAATAGCACTGTTCCTCCCAAAGCCATTTTGCAATCAAATGTAGGTACATGTATAAGTGTGTTTACAACAATTTTGATCTACCGTGTGACAAAAAAAGGTTGTGTGGCTACTTATCTGCATCTTAAAAATGTCTATTGTTTTTCGGGATGAGATCGCAGGGGTGACATTGGTCTGCAAAACGTTTTTTATATTACAGTGTGAATTCAGGAGACAAAGAAAAGATGACTGTCATTTCTTTCTTATTCTTAAGCCTACCTGCCAGCTATTCTCCCTCAAAGCGAAAACATAATATTAGCCCATTTTTGCTCCATAAAGAGATGAGTACTGTGTGAGTGGACCATTTGCTACTATAATAAGACCCAATGGGTATGGTGGTACTTCGAGACCTACCCCACTAGTTGGATAGATCCTGAGATGACTCATGCAGGGTCTCTTCATTGAGTGAGAGTACATATCTCTTCTTAAGCTTAACAAAGGAAAACACAGTGACAATCCATTCTTGGGTCGAGTTGCCAGATTCCTTGGCGTAAAAACCAAGGTCACATTTTCCACACAACTGTAAGTAGGGTAGACTGAGGACACATCAATTGCTGAACAATCAAAGCAAACAATCGTGAAGTTAATCATCAGAACAATCATTGCAAGCAATCAGTGATTTTAATAATCAAAATAACAAAGAACGAGAAAATCAAAATAAAAAACTGCTAAATGCTCCAACAGTTTATGGCTCAAAACCGATACTTGGACAAATCAATCTATATGGTATCTAGTAGAAATTTGGATAAAAACACCAACCTTTAACTGAGTATGACGCTTTTTGTTGCAATGATATCAGACTATAAGACACATAAGTCGCAGCCACAAAATAAATCAAGCCTGATGTCATGGTTGGCTTTATTGTAATGTATAAATAGAAATTTTTTTCTGCTTCAGAAGTTCTCCAAAAGTATAATTCTTTGTTCGAGTAATAATCAACAGCCCTTGATAAGTTTTTTCTCATCATGTGATTCATTATGAAATTTTGGTAAATTTGAAAGCATTAACCAACCACTTTAACCAACCATTTTGACAAAACAAAAATTGTTCCAAAGCAGTTTTTTTGTTAGGATCCTTCTTGGTAAAAATAAAAAACAAATGTCACATTTGAATGGATAATTTATTTCCCATGATATGAATTTCCTGGCTTTAAAACCTTGTGTTTTGATTAAGAAATTATAAGTAACAACGCAATCGGGGTTGATGCATGGTGTGAGCAGTATTTAACCAATTTGTTTTCCCACCACAACATGGTGTCGGACTGAACCTGACATGATTAAACGGATGGGAATTTTACTCCGAATGGTAGTGGAAATGTTTTGCGTTATTCTTAGATAACAACAATTTCAAATATTGATGTGATTGTGAGTAGCAATATCCTTACAATATGTATATATATATATAAACGTGGACATGAGAGAGTCGTGACATCTGAAAATGAATAGAAAAACAAGGTATCAAGTTACTGACAAGTACATTATATTTCTATTTTGACATATCATTTGATACACTGAATAGGAATGCAAACACGCACGACTTCAAATAGAAAACCTTTGAGGCTCACGTCTTTAGTATGGAATGTGAGTGTGACATACATATCCCGGGGGGGGTGGTCTTTGCGGATTTTATATACGGATGCGCCACGACAATTTTGAAAACGGGAACCATTCTAATCCGGACCCAACGCCAAAACCACAAACCATTTTAATCCTTGAGAAAAAAATTTGGCAACCATTTTAATCTTTATGATTCCGATACCATAAGAATTGTATTTTCAAGCCGATTCTAACGATACCAAATAAGTTTGGGCGGCAAAACCGGGGACCAAATTAATCTGAATTGTCAAAAAACCAAAACCATTTTAATCCAAAATGGCCAAAAAACCATTACCATCCAGCGACGCCTCTATATACACCTGTTCATAGTAAGTACCCCCCCCTCCGGGATACATATATTGCGATCAAATAGATAGAGAAATAGATGGACGCCCAGACAGCCCAACAGCTAGACCTCCAGACAGCTAGGCAGATAGAAAGATAGATAGATAGATAGATAGATAGATAGATAGATAGATAGATAGATAGATAGATAGATAGACCAATCAATAAATAGGTATATACTTTATAGATAGACCAATCAATAAATATGTAGATACTTTCTATCTTTACTACAGCCAAATAGTAGGTCTGCTGAGCTCCACCAAGGCTGTCTTTACTACATCCAAATAGTAGGTTGCACAGTCTCTCTCTCTCAATCTCAGTCTATCTATCTATCTGTCTATCCTATAATATTATCATCAATCTATATCTATCGATGTGATAAGAAATATTTGCAGAAACTTGATTATACATGAATTTAACGACCCCTCTTTAAAATGAATCTTCTTCTTATAAATACCTTTAATTGGAAGCCCAGTGCCGGGATATTTAAAAAAAGTTAAAATGCGATCTGAGGTGGTCATTTGTGGCTTATGCCAGTCACTGGGCTTGGAAGGAATGGATGCCCACCAATCAAATCTCATGTTTTTGAGTGACAAGGGATATGAGAGACTTGGACCAAATGTGAGATAGGAGCAGTTTCAGTTTGCTTAGGTTCATCAAATGATAAGTAAAAAAAAAAAAAAAGAACAACATTAATTACCCATCCCCCACCCCTCACCTTCACCTTGTCATTTTGGCAGTAAATAAGTGAAATTGTCAGATTTCTATATAGACCTAAATTAAATCGCAGGAATCTTTTTAAATTAACATTATGCATTGGAGAGCATTTGCTATAGATCCCCACTTTTTTGAGACTGCAAATATGCCAAATATTGCTGTGGCATGTTTCCCTGTCGCACCTGCTCAGTTAAGCTGATGTCTCCCAGCCCTGAAAGTGACACTGTCAGGGTCGGTGTTCCTATCTAGACATGCATACATCTCCCATCGGCCAAACTTACATTTGGAAGAGAGGCGGAGTGTTAGCAAACGGTGAACAGTTAGCCCCTCTCTCAAGTCCATTCACTTTTTGAAAGATTTATTACGCTAAAAGATGATTTCTGGCTCTGTCACATCTTTTTGAAATGTGTGATTAGAACTGATCGCATTGACATAAATTTAATTTCAAATCACTGTCTAGGTTGTTTTGTATTATGCTACTTGCTGACATTGATTTTATGGAAATTTTGCAAGCTGAATAGAAACGAATGCTGCTATTACAAACGGTTCAAAATTCTCTTGTCATTGCATAGACAGTAGGCATTGCATCAACATTTAGTGATGATTTGATTAACAGACACTTGTTCAACTGAGGTAGATGCCTGTTAATTGGCATTTCCTTTCTATCTTTCTGACTATGATGTTCCAAAGTGACATTTCACGTTATCAGAACATTCATAATAATGAAATAAAATGCAAATTGGAAAATCAATCACGAGAGTTTATCTTAAAAAATAATTTTGTAATGCTTTTCTTTCCTTGCCCAATTACAATCTGTAATCATAATCTGCAATGGAAAATATCCAAACCAATTTTACTACCTTTTATATTACTAAAAGAATGAGAAAGTAGCTTGGATTTTACCAAAGAAGGCCGGAACAACTGAGTAGACTTATGCAAAAGAAGTTTCAAACAGATATATGATACTACACAACTTTCAAAGCCAACACATACCATCCCAGATGACGCAGGCTCGTTGGAGCTCAGCAGAAAGCCTAATGTGTGTAGTCTCCAAATTCCATTACTTTTCCCGGGATCTTTATACAGGAAGGATGAGTAAAGCAGCAGCCCCCTGTATCACCTGATTACCTGCACATCCTTTGATGTTTTTATTCTCTTTCACTAAAGCTCCCATGATTTATTCCAAATAACCCATTGAACTCTTTCTAATGCATTGTGGTTGATGATGTATGCAAATCTATTTTGATTGTTAAAACTGTGGGTTTTTGGAGAGAAAACAATGACCTCACATGTCAAAAGGTCAACCTCCAACTCTCAGTTTTGCCTCAGGGCATCTGCCAATCTATAACCTGTCCTACAGATTGGCCTTCACTAATGAGGTTGTCAATGCTAGTCATCGCTCGTTAGTGAGATTTACCTCTATCACAAGATCTGACTTTTGATAACAGAAGCAGAAGCTTGTCTTTATTGATAGCAAGCCCTCGTCAGTGAGGATAATGTTGTTTGCGAGACACAGATGAGAACGCGATGTGAACTGCAAGAATAGATAATAACATTGCTGATGTACAGTTATTTATGAAATAAACAGAAAGATTGACATATTTAATCCATACAATGGCAATATACAAATGGCAACAAAGGATAGATTTCAAAACATGAAAAGCAACTTATCCAGGTTTTTTATTTTGCAATAAATCCCAAATTAGCTGATGAGAACACAATCCATTCTATGAGGCAAAGGTGAGATTAGAAGGCATCGCTGCTTGATGGGCCTGTTAAGGTTTTAAGTGCTATTGTAATCATGTGAACACAATCTAATTCAAGCGTCATTCATTTTAAATTTTTTGTTTATCACGTTCATATTTTCTTGCTTTTGTGGGGGCATAGACAGTTGTTTAAGTTATTTACAGTTGAGGTCAAATGTATTCTTACAGCAAGGGCTGCTGTGTTCAAAGTTATGTGTCATCGTAAAATCTGCCTATATTGGAATGAAAACACTTCAGATTATTTGTTGTGATTGTTTTTCAACTCATGGCAGTGACAAAACCAGAATCAAATATGATTTGCAGTTGTTAAGAGGCTCTGAATTCAAAATGTCCAAAATTTGGTGGGTCAAAAGAAATCATACACTTGGATTTTTCTCCAATATATGCAAAAATGAGCATTAGTAAACCAACTAAACAATGTAAATTGATGTCAGAAAGTGATGCTTCAATGCCTGATTATATTTTGTTAATTTCTGAAATGCAAACTGTTGACTGACCTAATTGTTTCTCAAGGGATGTGATAAGTTACCCACTAACACATATTATTTCAATTTTTCAAAACTTATTTAAAGGAAAAAGCATGTGGCAAATACATGAAAAGGTGAATAATTGAGTTCAAATGGTCAGGAAACAAATTGCATGCAGTATCTTAACAATTTCGCACACCAAGGTCTACCATATACACCACCATGAGGAAGTATATGGAAAATTGGTCAACAGAATAACTTCACAAGTGGGAAATGGATGGAGGCTGTCTGTCAGACAAGAGTGAATTGTAGTCAGTATGGTAACAAACAACCCAAATTAACAATGAAAGAGCTCTGTGGAGAATTATGGACACAGGAGACATAGCTGTCAACAAGTGCTCACAAATGAACATTTCACCAACATGGCCTCTAAAAGGTCTCAATAAAAAGAAGAGCCAATGCACCAAAACGAATCATCCAATTTCACCTCTAATAACTTCATGAAGTAGGAGAAAGATTTTTGGGATTAGTTATGAACCTAAACTGTACTTGAAACAGGATTAAGTGACATTTTTACTGCATTGAAGCCCATCAGCCTGTGTAGAGGCAAAGTGTGTTAAACAATGCTTGCTCACAGCAATGTCCACTATGCCTGTAACTCACCACAGAACTCCCTTCTTTGCTAATTTTGGAGTGTGATCCACCCTTCTGACCAAAATGCATTCTTGTTTTGAAGATAGGTCCCATCTATTTCCTACTTATGCAATGATTCTGTTGACAGATAGGCTGCAGAGACCTCGCTTCTCATCTACATGAAGGCATTGGCCTGTTAAATTGTTCGCATACCACATGATATCAGCACCCAGACTCTCTGAATTTGATTGCCATTGTATTGATGTATTTTCTGCATGTTCGTTTTCCCTACAAAATATTTTGAAATTTTAAATAAAATATGTGAGCAGTAACTTGTCACATCCTGCGGGAAAAACTAGGTCAGTCAATTTGTTGCTGTTCAGAAATTAACAAAACATAATCAAACATTGAGGTATCACTTTCTGACATCAATTTAGATTAGATTAGATTAGATTAGATTAGATTAGATTCATTTATTGGTCACATGGTGAAATTTGTTACGTTGATACATCACAGTGAAAGAATTTGTTTACCAATGCTTATTTTGCATATATTGGAGAAAAGTCCAAGTGTATAATTTCTTTTGACCCACCAAATTTTGGACATTTTGAATTCAGAGCCTCTTAACAACTGCAAATCATATTTGATTCTGGTTTTTTTCACTGACATGAGTTGAAAAACAATCACAACAAATAATCTGAAGTGTTTTCATTCCAATATAGGCAGATTTTACGATGCCACATAACTTTGAACATAGCAGCCCTTGCCGTATGAATATATTTGACCTCAACTGTATCATGTTTAGAGAGACAAGTGTTGATGGTAAGACATCATTGTTTAATTTAGGTGATAATTGTATATGTGTTAGATAAATATTGGCTAAAAATAGTGTGGAGAGTGTGATAAACACATGCAGATGCATATTTATCAAAGAAATTAAATTGTAACTCCAGTAAATTGATCCGTTCGTTTTTTGTGAATATTTCACCTGCTTTTAGCTTGATTTGAATTTAATTTAGCCTTTCTTTCTTAATTTTTGCAATGTTTTTCATCAAAATATGACATTTCAACTAGATAAATTTGTGGATTATTCTTACCAAGACTGAATGTGACTTATATAAATTGTCCCAATATATCATATAAACATTGGATAAATGTTAAGAAATAAACCCCATCTGTGGCAGTGTGGCTTCTGGTGATCCAAGAAGTGAGTGAATTATTACTAACGACATTGTTTTTGCAATATTTTTAGGAAAAAAAAGTTCATTTAATGGACTAACTTACTCATCCAAGCCATCATTATATGCACGTGAGATGCTAAATAGCTTGACAATTGATACTGAAACTCAATATGACATTGAAAGAGAGTCACTCATGTGCCAACAACAGCAAAGGTAGACAATTGAGCAATTATGGGTCAAATAATCACTATAAAAGATATCTAATAGAGGCTATAAGCTGATTATTATGCTAAGGTATTGTTCTTTTAACTTCTGCATCTGGTGGCATTTGAAGATACTGATAACCAAAATCTCACAGACATATATGATAATAAATAACACACAATTCTGCAATGAGAAAATGTATGCAATATATCATTCAAAGGAATTAACAGAGGCAATATCTTAAAGCTGCAAAATTACTTGCAGGTGTGTAATTCCTATGGCATGCAGTCACATGTGTTTATCACACCCTGCACAATATATTTGGACTAAATATATCTAACACGGAATCAATGGTAATATAAATTAAAGAATAATGTCTTACCATCAACATTAATCTCCCTAAACATCCTAAATGTCTTAAACAGCTTTCTTTGCCCTAATTTTAGCATGAAAATGTGAGTGTGATAAACAAAAAAATTAAAATGAATATAACTCAAAATTTTCCAAACAGAATTTTTTGGTTTTTGTCTTGAAATGTTCTCCTGACCCTGCTCTAGAAGCGTGTGCTTTCAGTTTTCTTGTTGAATTTTTTTAATCTTACAATTTATTCAGGAGCGCTGTGTAATGCATTCATAATAAATTATCATAATGTTGTAATGATGTATTATGTTTCATGAAAGCAAGGACTTCGTAATGAGTGCAATGCATATCTTCCCAATATGAAGCATTTGCTATGTATAATCAATCAGTCCCATCTAGAAACTTTTTTTTTCTTTTCACATGTGTAAATTCTAATTTATTTCAATTCAGGGGAATAATATGGTTTTTATATGGTTATTATATGAATGAATCTATGTTTGAAATTATGGTGGTCTTTTTCATTTGATGTTATGAGGTAAACATTTGAACATGGAATTTAAAGATCAGTTTGGTAGATCTTGGGTGTTGATCCTAGAAATTGCGTAACAATTGCGAACATGCAAAGCATAATTATACTGGCTACAGTATGACACCTCAATCACTGAACTTATAGAATCAGACAAATTAGGATATTGGCTCCATGGAACATTTGGTCGCATGTCGCAAGGTCGTACAATTTGTGTTACATAGCTGTTTTGGACAAAAAAAAATTTACCAATGTTGCAACAGACGTTTTGTTAGACATCTGGGTAACTACAGATCACAGGGAGTGTATAGTTTATACTATTTTGCTCTTAATCTTAATAGACGGGACAAAGTCACCGTCTCACCGAGTGAAGCGAGGTGTCTTGTCCGTTATGGCTAACATGTGAGTGGAGTGATCCAGATGGTTAAATAAAAAATTTTGATTCAGACATTCCATAATATGATCCTGGCACTTACTTCTCTTCACGCATGACTACAACGTGACTATCTTCGTCTACTTCTTCGAAAAAAAAAAATTGTTTCCAGAAAAAAGAAATTTCTCCAAAAAAAAAATTTTCCCAAAAAAAAAAAAATTCCCAATAAAAAATTGATCAGAAAATAAAAATTATCCAAAAATTTTGAACAAAAAAATGTTTTTCCGATAACCAATCGAGTATTAAGTCCCGTCTTCTATGCTGCGGCATTATAATATTACATTGTATTCAATTGACAAAGGGTAAATATATCGTATGAATATGGCTTGTAAACCGTCTGGATTGGATTTCAATAACAGGAATATATACATTATACAGTCACAAATGGAATCTCTAAAGGAGCGAATTATCAGATTTCCATGCAAACTATTATAGGCCTATACATTACCTGAATACAAAGTGAATTGCCATGAAATGATTAATGGTCATTATGATTTAATTCTGTATGCCAGAGTTATGAAAGCTCCATCTCTCTTATTGTTGCACTTTCTTACAGTCACTTCGCCAGTGATTTCATGTGTCTTTTTGTGACCAATAATCTTTCTCCATTTCCAAACTGTTTCAGGAAGTTTTCTGTCCTCTACATCAATGGTCTTTATAGTCCAACAGCCCTTACAAGTCCGCTAAAATGAACGAGTAAGATGGTTGTACATTGTATGTACAATTCCTCTGAGCTAACATAGATTGTTGTTTGAGTTATGACAATGGAAATATTAGCATAACAATAAGCTGAGTTACCTCAAAGCAATTGTTTAGACCTAACCATCACACTCAATCATTTTAGCTCACTCAGAGTTTCAAATTTTACAGTGCACCTGTTTGATCATGACACAATGTCATCATGAGTGACAGGGAGCGAATTTCAGTGAGAAATAATGCTTCCTTCAGCTGGTAATGGTATGTTTTAGTCATAAATTCGGGATTTATGCTTATAGTCACTTCGAAAATTGTATTATTATAATGTATATATTCCAAGCAAAAAATAAATGAGTCTGAGTCTGAGTCGAAATGAGAAGAAAGTTCTTTGGTAGTTTCCTGCTATCTGAACAACTCCAAACATCCCTCATACCAAGCACAGAGCACACAATATGGTCTTATGTGGCTGGTGAGGGGATGCAGGGGGTGGAAGAGGAATGACTGCAGGCTTGGTGGTATTCTGGGTTGTCATAAGGAGTCAAGAAACCAGTTTATTGTGGTCGAAAAGCTGAAAAGGGGGTCATAAAGTATCATGAGGGGTATATGACTGATAAACATCTTTATTGACCGGTCTTCTCAGATACAAGAGAGACATAAATTTCCTTTCTCCCTGCAGACCACAGGCGGATGCAGTCCTTCCACAGCAATCTGAGGAGAACTTCAGCATCTTCACTATAGATTTGCCTGTCTGAAGTCTCAAGAATCTATAATAGAATCCATCTCAATATTTCAGCAAGTCACTTAAGGTGGCTCGATACTCGTGAACTTTCTAAGATAGGATTTCTCAAAAATAGTTTAGAATGATCCAAAATATAGTTTATAGCAAGGATATGTATAAAAAAGTGGTTGCAACCAGCCTTTTTTTCAAAATATTTGAGGTTATGTACAAGAAAGTCAGTCCACGGAAACTTGAAACACTCTATTTTTTTCTTATCTTTCTTTCTGTGAAGTTTGTCCTGCCATTCAGTGGTCATGCATCCCATATTATGAAATGAAGCATGAAATTGAAGAAGAAACTTCAATGGAACTGCTGATTACAATTTCAAAGAGATATATTTAGTTTAAAGGACTTTCCAAGGGGCTCGGAATAAAAGTTTTGATTTTGACAATTTTAATTTTTTTTATAAACCATGGCGCTAAAAAAAATTGACGGGATAGGATTTCTAATTTTTTGTCATTAATTTCCAAATATTGCTAGGAACAATAAAATGCATAAGAGAAGGTTTCCTACCGCGATAGAAATTGAGATAAAAATTTATTTATATCTCAAAGTCAATTTTTAGAAATTAGACCTGCTTGCCCAAAATCGCGTGTAAAAAGTTTCTGTTCGGACCATAAAGCTGAATCTCTGGCATGTTATAGTGCTGTTCATAGCACATCTAATGCTTTAAACCAGAAGTTTCTAACCCTAATAGAAGTGACGCAAATGACAAACGAAGCAGCAGTCGCACGGAATTATAAAAAACCAAAAAAAGCAGTCCACACTGCTCAGCAGACTGTTGTTGCTATGGTGACGCCGCCATTGCTGCACCATGAGTAGCGAGCCACCTTAAGGTGACTCAAGCGTGGTACACTGCACATACTTCTGAGCAGCCTGGTTGCCTAGCAACATATATATAGTGTCACCACTACTGCAGGCCCTGAAAAAGTTGTGACGTTACCATTTTCTGCTTCTTTTTTTTAACAGCATGGCAGCCAGTAATTTGCTATTTAAATGAGATCTAATGCAGCTAGAAGCGTAATTATTTTTTTATTGAATGCAGTAACACCTACTCTATGCTAGTTCAAAGTTTCAGCTTCTCATCTTTATCCAAAGAATTGGCTCAACTATTTTCAGTCAGCTGTGTCTAAAATTGTCTTTATTTCTTTAAATTGAGATTGGCATAGTCATGGTACTGCAGTTAAAAAACGACTCGGTGAAATTTTTTTATTTTTGGACATTTGTTTGAAAATAACCTGTTTATGATATATGCAAATTTAAAAAAAAATCTGTATGATCGTTTTCCTAAAATTGGATTACTGCCAAAATTGATGCATGCAAAATCTGCAATTAATGAGTGTGTTGGTGCCCTTTGAGCTCTTACAGAAAAAAGTATTTTAACCTTTTTCTTCAAATTTTTGGCAAATGTATTGGTTTATATCGATGGGAAGGCATTTCTGACTTTTTTGTGTAACAAATGCATGTAATGCTTCATTCTGTGGTACATAACCAAAAACTCAATTTATGAATTTTAAGCAGTCATCGGGCAAAACATGCCGTTACCATGGCAACCAAACGAGTCGGTGAAATTTTTTTGTTTTTCATTTTTGAAATATATGGGTCCTATAGAGTACCTGTGCAAATTTTTAGAAAAATCTGTATGATCAAACCACCATGCATGAGTCACCTTAAGTTTACTTAGATTAAGAAATGTATGCGAAATTTCTTACTATTCCATGGAACAAGTGATACACTCAGAAATGTCCGAGCACTTCATGATTTATCAGTATCACATTCACTCAGGGGTGCCGGAACACAGGGGGGGGGGCGGAACAGTGGGGCAGAGGGGGAAATTCCCCCCCCCTCCTGCCCTTGTCCGGGTTGGGGCAGAAGGGGGCAATTGTCCCCCTTCAGATTCCTGCTTTTGACTGCAGCTGTAAAGACAGAGCTATTTGGATTAAAAATGTAGCTTCAAGTGTTTTCACATAAATCATGAATTACAAGGAGATCTCTGGATTCTAATCAATGCCAAATAAAAGTTAAATACAACAATTGCTAGGGATACACCATGAGGATAAACTGCACCTTCATGAGAGACCATTTCCTGACTGTGAACAGGGCGGCAACTGTATTAGATTTATAATGATGCTAAGAATTAAAAGTTAGGACATAAAATGATAATTAACAATTTCACTTGAAGGTGACATATATGAAGGTGATTACGGCTTTAAAGTGCTTAAAACTTCTCTGAAGTACGAAGATTTCCAGGATAGATTAAACGGATTACTTTATTTTTGATGTGAGTGATTCGAAATTATAGTTCATTTTCCGGGTAGTGATAATTATGTCATCCATGCAGTTTCTCTTTTTCCAGCCATCCATGCCAAAATTCAAATTAAAAAACTTTCTTATTGAAGTATAGTCTATAAAGCTTTAATGTCAGGTTTTTCCTGATCATCAGTGCTCAATGTAACACCAGTTGGAATCAGTCCATAATCAGTGGCCCATTTCAGGCGGGGGGAGGGCATTGGGCCATGCAGTCTCCCGGCCCAAAATTAACACGGGATAGATAGGAAAAGGCACAGAGCATTGCACGTTCAACCCATGTTATGGCCCCCTTAGGCCATTTCTAGATATGCCTCTGAGTCCATTTCCAAATTATCAGATTTTTTAACCACTTTCCTGTGTTTGAAGATTTAACCAACAGGCCTACTGAGAACTCAACTCATATTATTATCATAAGTAATGGTTCCAGCATTTGCCTTGTCACAGACATGAGAATTTAAAACAAATAACATGTAATTGGAACAGCCAAGAAATTCGCACAATACTGATAGTTTTCATGGGTCTACTAACTAATAAAATCTCTCAAGCTTTTCAGAGGCCTTGGACACTTTGGCACCTCGGTTGTTGTTAAAGTCCTCGTCATATTTACTTGGAATCTCAAGTTCTATTCTCTGCCAAAGAAGTGTGATGTCAGAGAGGCTCTATTCTCTAACATTGCAATATACGTAAAATAACTTCAACCTATGAAGTCATTTTAAACTGGGTCAGAATCCCTGGCTTCTAGGCAATGTGGATCCACAAAAACTGAGACATAAGTCTGAGCATCACAGTTTCAACAAATTAACAGAGTAAGCATTTAATTAGGGATAGCCCCTGCAACCACATCATCACAACTTGATAGCCAATGGACTGACAGTGAAACTAAGCATCACATTGATATATTGAAGGAGGCATTACATTTGTTATCCGAATAACCTATCATTGACAATCATTCAATCACCAGTCTAATCTGACTAAATGGCAGCTTTGTGAGCATTCACAGCAGACACCTCAGTGTTATAATCCCCGCAGATTTGATTGATTAATGTGCAAACTTGCGACTTTGCAACTTTAAAGTTCAATGGCTTTGGCAATTTTTATAAACACATGGATTATGTGTCGTATTGTTGTTCTGGCAGCCTATTGGCTAACAGGCTGTGATGTGGAACTTGCATAGTTTCTCACTCTGACGTACACCTTGCTTAAACTGTGATGCTCAGTTTTGGTGGATCCACATTGGCTAGAAGCCGGGCAATCTAACCCAGTTTAAAATGACATCACAGCTTGAAGTTATATTGCTTATATTGCAATGCTAGAAAATCAAGTTATCTCGGACATCACACTTCAACAGCATAGAAAAGAACTTGAGATTCCACATAAATATGAAGAGGATTGTAAGGTGTCAAGACTGTTTTCACTCCTTTGTTTGGGTGAATGGTTGGACTGATAAACATCTAGTATGAAAGACTGGTATGCTAATTTTGTTTTACGTGAGAAGACAACATGCCTCCATTTAAAGTTCCATAGGCTCGGACAGTGTAGAAAGGTTTTAAGTATAGTTATTTTTGTGACAGTACACAGTAATAGGCTGCAGTTGTGCAGATTTGGAGGGGTATTTTGGAAGCAAAGGAATGGGTCTGTGCACGGGTTGGCAACAGGGGTCCCTATTGCAATCGTTGGCCAGTATACACTAGCTTAAGGCCACTAGTGCTAGAGTGAATAGTTTCAGCTCTACCTGTTTCCAACTTTCCACATCCTTGTATTTATTCAATTTCGTTAGAAGCTTTCGGTTGTTGCCACATGATTCATATGGCAAGATCAGAGTCCGCAAAAAGTGCCGGTTTGCTGGCCAAAACCGGCAAAAATAGCGTGCGGCTGGCAAAAATAGAGTGCTTACCTGCCTGAATGTCCGATGGATTTGCTGGAGAATCAATAAGCTGATTCAGCAACCAATGCAATTAGTGCTGGCCTTTGAAATTGCCAGTGCAATTGAAAACATCAATGACTCAAATTGGGAGTCAGAGGTGTCAAATCGATTGCAATTAAAACACAATAATAGTCAGTACCCCAGCAAATTGCAATCAGCATCATCTAGTATACCATGTATAAGATTTGAGGCCCTACGAAGTTGCAATATTAAGGTATGTATCAAAGCAAGGGTTATGTCAGGTTTTCTGCAGTAATGCAAAGTGATTTATACACTCCAAAAAATGATACTAGACAGCTTGGGACAAATACTAATGAACATAGTAATAAATGTTACATAATCAATAATTATATGAAATACATCCTACCTTGTCCAATTATAGCAATATAATTATATTCAATAGAACATTTTTGAAATTTTGTAGGCTTGTAAATACAGGTTTAAGATTTTTAAAGTTTCTCAGTACACTTAAATTTCTTCCTGCACCTGCATGAAACTGCAGAATTCTGCAGTTTCCTGCAGAATTCTGCAATTCTGCAGAAAATTCTGCGGTTATGCAGGAAACTGCAGAATTCTGCAGGAAGCTGCAGAATTCTGCAGTTCTGCAATAAATTCTGCAGTTCAGTAGGAAACTGTAGAATTCTGCAGTTCTGCAGCTCCATGAATACCTATACAAGAATGAGGATTGTGAGGAAACAATTAAGTGGGATCGCTAAAATGTCATTTTACAAACTGCTGTATCAAAATAAAATTCCATGGACGTTTTGCCTCTCTGCTTGGCCAATTCTCAACCAAAATTCATTCAGAAAAAAGATTCAGGTACCCTACAACCAGGTCTATTGACTACAGTAGTCAGTCTTTGTCCGTCGTTGTTTCTTTTTGCCATACGGCACTTTTTTCGGCGATCAGTCAGCTCGCAAAAATGTCAATCCACAAACTGCTGACAGTGCTCTATCAAAATAAACTTCCATGGGCGTTTTGCCTCTCTGCTTGGTTAATTCTCAACCAAATTTCATTCTGAAAAAAGTTTCAGATACTCTGCAACCAGGTCTATTTAATACAATAGTCAGTCTTTGTCCGTCGTTGTTTCTTTTTGCTGTACGACCCGTTTTTCGGCGATCGGTCAGCTCGCAAAAATGTCATTTCATGAACTGCTGACAGTGCTCTATCAAAATTAACTTCCATGGACATTTTTCCTCTCTGCTCGGTCAATTCTCAACCAAATTTCATTCCGAAAAAAGTTCCAGGTACTCTGCAACCAGGTCTATTTAATACAGCAGTCAGTCTTTGTCCGTCGTTGTTTCTTTTTGCCGTACGGCACTTTTTTCGGCGATCTGTGTGCTCGCAAAAATGTCATTCCACAAACTGCTACCTGGTAGAACTGCAGAATTTGCTACAGAACTGCAAAATTCTGCATCTTCCTGCAGATTTTTTTGAAACTGCAGAATTCTGCAGTTTTTTGCAGAATTCTGCAGTTTTTTGCAGAATTCTGCAGTTTTTGTAGATCTGCAGAATTCTGCAGTTTTCTGCAGAATTCTGCAGTTTTTTGCAGAACTGCATAAAACCTCCCAGGCTGCATATCTCCTACAGGATTACAGATTTTGCTGCAGAAACTTTTCAGAAACGCTGCAATGACAGAGGACTACCAAAACCCCGACCCCCCAAACCACAACCCCCAAGCCAACCCCCCCAAATCAATGTTTCTTTGGTAGTGGAAAGCCCAATGTCAAAGAGGTCTGAACTGTACAGATGCAATACACTGGAGGAAGTAACAGAGGTTCAGAAATCATGCAGTTAACTGCAGAACTGCAGAATTCTGCAGCTTCCTGCAGATTTTTTTGAAACTGCAGAATTCTGCAGCTTTTTGCAGAATTCTGCAGTTTTTTGCAGAACTGCATAAAACCTCCCAGGCTGCATATCTCCTACAGGATTACAGATTTTGCTGCAGAAACTTTTCAGAAACGCTGCAATGACAGAGGACTACCAAGACCCCGACCCCCCAAACCACAGCCCCCCCAAACCAACCCCCAAATTAATGTTTCCTTGGTAGTGGCAGGCCCCATGTCAAAGAAGTCTGAACTGTACAGATGCAATACACTGGAGGAAGTAACAGAGGTTCAGAAATCATGCAGTTAGCTGCAGAACTGCAGAATTCTGCAGCTTCCTGCAGAATTCTGCAGCTTCCTGCAGATTTTTTTGAAACTGCAGAATTCTGCAGCTTTTTGCAGAATTCTGCAGTTTTTTGCAGAATTCTGCAGTTTTTTTTAGAACTGCAGAATTCTGTAGTTTTCTGCAGAATTCTGCAGTTTTTTGCAGAGCTGCATAAAACCTCCCAGGCTGCATATCTCCTACAGAATTACAGATTTTGCTGCAGAAACTTTTCAGAAACGCTGCAGTGACAGAGGACTACCAAAAACCCCGATCCCTCATAAAACAATCCCCCAAACCACGTTTCCTTGGTAGCGGCAAGCCCCATGTCAGAGAGGTCTGAACTTTGAAGATGCATTGCAATAAACTGCAGGAAGTAACAGAGGTTCAGAAATCATGCAGGGAGCTGCAGAACTGCAGAATTCTGCAGCTTCCTGCAGATTTTTTTTGAAACTGCAGAATTCTGCAGATTCTTTTGGAACTGCAGAATTCTGCAGTTTTTTTGTAGAACTGCAGAATTCTGCAGTTTCCTACAGAATTCTGCAGCTTTTTGCAGAATTCTGCAGTTTTTTGTAGAACTGCAGAATTCTGCAGTTTTTTGCAGAATTCTGCAGCTTTTTGCAGAACTGCAGAATTCTGCAGTTTTTTTGCAGAACTGCAGGAAGAAATTATATACTCCTCATGTTTCTTGACAGCAATGAGTTAGTAGGCTATGTTTTTATTGGAAGAAGTTTGGAGTAACTTTTAAAATTGAAGTAACATTTCTGAAGGCACACAAAATCAAGAATAAAAATTGATAATACTGCAATTTCGGGCTCATCGGATTTTATTTGGGCAAATAAGATTTCATTCGGGCAGGTAAAAATTCAAGATCTACCTCCCCGAATGTCCTGTGTGACAAAAGCACTTTTCGTGGATTCTGGGCAAGATAATATATTTAGCTATACCAGTAAAACCTTGAAAGACTACTATTTTTTAATAACCTTCTATATGCCATTCATCACATGATCGTATTATGGAGTGATGAAAGCCATGGCCATCCCCACTGATGATTTTTTTTCTATTTTGATGCACTTGGCAGATCAAGTAAGGTCAGGGTGGAGCCATATAATTGGCCACCGACTAATCTGTCACGGTTTTCCTGAATGTGATGGCTCCTTGATCTTTCTCCCTCAAGATATGGAACCAATTGGACAGACCACAAGGACATTGCCAGCTCCAGATGACAATTTGCCACACTTTGTAGGTGTGATCTTTCAAGATGGTAACAACAATAATTATTATTACATGACCACTGTGAGCATTTCTGGTTGGCCAGATTCAGTCAAACGATGACATCATACAAGCTCATATTGTTTGGTTAGAGACTTAGAGAGAAATATTTTCACTACTGCAGCAGGACAAGCAGCAGCAAAGCAAGTCATTATAAATTAAGTTTTACTCTTAAGTTTTAGAACCATGCAAATTATTTTCTCAAAAATGAATTTTCATTTGTTATTATTCTTAGTGTTTAATAAAAATATTCTAGCATCAATAATCACAAGCAACTTGAACACAGCTTCACCAGATCTCTTTCTATCTCTTTCTAGATTAGGTCACATGATGAGATGGACAGTCATTGCAGACAGCAATTCCATCTAAATGTATCAGGTTTAATGTCTGTGGTCCTCCTTCAAACTTGGCCAATTTCAAATTTACACGCCTTAGCAAGTTTGAACCTTTCTCCCTGGCGTATACATGAACATTAGGCTGCAGAAAATTTCGTAAACTCCAGAGTCAATCATTTCAAAATTGCAATCACTGCACTGTAAACCCTACTGCGTTACTTTCACGGCAGCTACCCTATTGAATACAAAAAAGTGCCATTTTATAGCAGAAAACCGTTATTTTATGGCATGTACTGTTATTTTAACGGTAACTGCTGGCACTTGAGTTTACAGTATGCCTAATAGACTCAGACTCAGACTGTATTTATTCGGCACATCATGTGCATGACGTTAAATAATTTACAAAAAAGTAAATTTAATTTCATACATTTATTAGGAAACCCACCGAAGACTAATAATAGTAAATGTGAAGCAATGGTTTGAGGAAGATCTACTAAGTTCCTCCAGGCCATGACTGGGGTTCGAACCCATGACTATGTGAATTGCAGTCAAAAACTTTATCCTCTTGGGCCAAGGCACCATGCTAAATACTCTGACTGACTTTAGACAGAAACTCAAATATTTGGCTTGTGCTCAACAATTAATGCACTCAACTTTTTAGGATGAATTTAATTGCCATCAAATTTTGCTTTAAATCAAGCTTGATAATTATTCACTAAAGTCCAGTCATTTTTTTGTGGCAGTAAGTTTTTGGCTGATAATTAAAAACATACCTTACTCTTGACAAAAATACTTGTCTCCTCCTGTTCCCGACACCTTGACCAAACAGTTTCATAAACATTTGGAAGTATTGTTGTAGCCCTGGTTTTGAGATAGTCCCATTAGAATAACATTGCTGTCAATACAGCTCAAGAAGCCATTTTCTTCTACTGCTTCTATTGCTGCAGTTGTGACGTCACCATTTTTTCAGTGATGTTATACCCAACAATGCTGAATTTGCTGATGACGTCACAACAGAATGCTAAAAATAGCTCTAAAAGTGCTGAAGAGCAGCAGTAATTTAACATTGTCTGTGCCTGTACGATGAAGCTGAGGGATTTGAGGACATATATTTAAACCAAATCATGCTTGGTCATGGTGTACTGACCCCAATAAACCAAAAGTTAAACCCAAGACTTAATCATGGATTGTTTTATTGGCTAAAAACTTACTGCCAAAATAAAATATCTGGACTTTGTGTGCCTAATTGGTCACCTAAATAGCACAGTAGGCTATATTTATCTTTGTTATCATTCATCACCATTTGACTCTTTGGGCAGATCAGCTGCCTGATAATGTTGTTCCTTATAGATTTATGATCACCATCGTCAGGCTACAATAGCCTGCTTCAGTAGCAGGCTACAACATTTCACTTGGGGTGTTTTATTTCACGTCCTCGCTTACATGCATTTTTGAAGCAGCCCTCACAGTTCTGTTGAGTTCTGCTGGGCGCAGACCTGATTGGCAGCAGCGTGGACTTTAGGGGCAGCACTCCCAGTGACCCAGATCCCAATTCGATACCCAATTCGTCTTGAATTTCATCAGTCTGCAGCCTCGCCGGCTCGCTGCGTGAATGACCTCTAGACGGTTCTCAGTCAGCACCATCGTAAAAAGCAGCCTACTGGCAGATTTTGCTACAGTTGACCAATGATGAGTACTTACATTCAGCTGCTAGTGGACATCAATGACCTCAAAACAGGCCCTATCCATTGCATTGAAATGAACAGTCAATTCGTCATTGAGTAACTTGCGACCTCATACAGAAAAAGATGACAGGCATGTGACTTGACAATAAACATTTCAGCATTTGACATTCGTCATCTGTGACATACTTGCTGAGACGCACAAAACACAAAGTTTCTTTAACCATGTACTCTCATGTGATTTCACTCTTCAAATTGTTGGAGACTTTGCTCGCAGAATAACAACTTCTGGATATTGCAAATGGTTTCTGATTCATCAGCTTATTAAATTGACAGGTTGGCATTAGTATGGGAATGGAAACAGAATCTCCAGGGCTTTAACATTAGCTGCCATTAACAGACAGACACTTGTCAACTAATGCTTCCTCAATTTGCATTTTGATTAATTCACTTGATGTTGTTTTAAAGTTGTTCCATGTTTTTCACACTGCAATTATGCTGTTTTGAAATTACAATTTAGAATTGCTGACACCATCTTAATTGAAGCTATTTGACTGCTAACAAGTGCATCCCGACTGCCTTATGATACATCCACTTGCTGACACGCACAGTTATCTATAAGTCTTAACTCATACTTTCATATTCCTAACCTGAAGCTGTTCGGGTAAAAGAATGTAATGGAAATTGTAGTTTGAGAAACTTTGTGCATATCAATGCATATCAATGCATGAGTAATCACCCACACGTGGCATTGCTGCAGTATTACATTTATGTTGCAGGAATGTTACTCCTGTCATAACATTGCAGCAACGCAGCAGTAAATTGTTGAAAGTCTTGTAGAGAAAGCAATATTTTGCTACAGTAATGTTACCAATGACACAAACATTTTATTTTGGGCAAAACTTGTCTTGGAAGTTGTAACTCGGAGTTGTTGCTGCAATGTTGCAGCAATATCACAATTCTTTGCGAAGAATTCAGGTTTTTTGAGGATATTGCAGCAACACTGCTGCAACATCATTCATTTACACATATTCGCAAAATTGCCTCAACGTTTAGTAGCTAATTATGACATTTGAAGGACATGGCAATTAGGCGAAAGATGATTTAAACTCTCATCAAGGTGATATGGCAAGAGCTGAATTCGAATCTCGGATCCAGCCATTGGCAGCCTAGCATACTTAACATCCTGTATTTATGAATGTTGCAGGCTAATAAGGATAGTATGGGGACACAGCAATAAGGCAAAGGATGATTTTTAAAAACTCCAATCCAACGTAGGACCAGGTGACCGACAAGAGCTGGATTTGAACCCTGGACCAAACAATTGGCGGCCCAGCACACTTTACATCCTGTATTTATGCACATGTGCATAGTAGGGACAGGAACAGGCCACAGCAATTAGATGAAGGATGATTTAAACCCCCATCCAACATTGGACCAGGTGAATGACAAGAGCTGGATTCGAACCCTGGACCAAATTATAAGCAGCCCAACATGCTTTACGTCCTGAATTTATGCACATAGTAGGCTAATTAGGACAGGAACAGGCCACAGCAACTAGACGAAGGATGATTCAAACTCCCATCCAACATAGGACCAGGTGACTGACAAGAGCTGGATTCGAACCCTGGACCAAACCATTAGCAGCCCAACATGCTTTACGTCCTGAATTTATGCACATAGTAGGCTAAGTAGGTCAGGAGGAGGCAACAGCAATTAGACGAAGGATGATTTAAACTCCCATCCAATATAGGACCAGGTGATTGACAAGAGCTGGATTAGAACCCTGGACCAAACCGTTAGCTGCCCAGCATGTAATTTTTGTAATTTTTAAATTTATTTTGATTTCCAACGATAAGATGTTACAAAGTTGGAGGCTGGGCACGCTTAGACAAATGTCTGTAATTTAGCCCAGCCTTGATTTGAGAAAAAAAAAGAAGAAAAAAAGGAAACAGCAATACAACATACAATTATAGGAAAGGAAAAAAAAAACAGTATTACAGCAACAATTAGGGTAATAAGATTAGAAATATAAGTTATACAACATAGCAACAGTAGACAAGAGAAAGAAATTAAAATAAAATAAAGGAAAATCAACAGCGCAAAATCATCATGACAATATTACAGTCGCATAAAATAGTCATATACACAATATGGACACATTATAAAGATCGAGTAGAGTGCAACTTTATATGAATGGGAATTGATGAATAAAATGCATCGCAAAACAATTTATGGGAGAAGGATTGATTAGAAAAAAAATTAAAATCTATATGTATATATATATATGAATAAATAAATAAAATATATATATTTATTATTGATATATTAGAATACCCCAAAATGTTTACAATACCGCATGAAAAAGCAGTGTATATATCCCATGTGGTAAAGTCAATCTTGCTCGAGCAGCCACCTCTATTAAGCAGCCGGGTCATTCCATGCAAAATCAACCAATGGTCCCAGCATGACCACCTCCGATTTCTTTAAAACTTTCTGCATTTCAAAAACATAATTAGGAAAGAGCAAATCCAAAATTACAGGGCGATAGCTTAATTATTTTCAGAGTTATGATAAAAATAAGTTTGAAAAATTGGAAAAAATGCTGAAAAACGTCCATTTGTAAAATTGTCATTATACTTCAAATTTTGACCCGAATTGTTTGATTTTTTTATACAATGCCAGTGACACCCTAAACCAATAAATAGAAGCAGTAAAGTGGTTTTCCACAAGAATGCCTGTCAAACAGAAATTTTCAAAGTTTACTAATTTATCACACTGAAATCCAATATTCATGAATTTTTTTGCCCACCTTAAACACATCCCAAAATCTTCATATTTCACATGGTAGTTCTTTGCCATATAGTGCATGAGTAAAATAAGTATCATTGTCCAAAAACCACTGGTAATTAATATAGAGTACTCTGAAATTTAGAATTTCACAAAATAACCCATTTTCAAGCCACTAAATGGCCATGTGGCGTAGGTGATATGGAAAAAACAATTACCCAGCATGAAAGAACTTGGGAAGAGCTTTAAAATGATGTATAGAAATGTGTGTGTAATTGAGTTCTTCATACTGAATATCCGCAATCAAGTTGAGTAGTTTTCAATTTGACAAAATTTTTTAAAAATATACAGCTGAGTATTTTATCACATATTACATATCTTACTTGTTATATTAATCATTCTCAATGAGTTCTACTTGTTCTGGATGAAAATGTTTGGAAATAAATGAAGTAAATTGTCAACAAATCAATGTTCTCATAAGGTTTCATTTCGCCTAAATTATAAAAGATTAATTCATCGGTTTAGCAGAGATCTTATATTGATGAAAGGCGTGTGACAACCGTATTCATCTCATGTAAATGAGATTTTATCTATTGGCTACTGCAATTATATATTTAATAGCGAGAAATACCACATAATACTCTACTACAGGGAAAGTATGTCACATTTATTTACTCATTTTTTAATCATATTTCGAATGGATTACACTTCATCCCAGAATTTTTCAGGTAGCTTAAAAATAGTTCGCTCGAAGTGCTACCATGCACAGTTGCACACCAAATCATCTTGATAGGAAAACCAAAACCTGTTATTTTGTTGTTAAAGTGATGATTTGTATCTTGGTAATTTGATAGACATCTCATGGCATTGTGTGGATGTTTTCTGATGTCATAAGGTCCAGACATCAATGTTGGGTGCCTGTTGGCTGTATAGTAAAGTTGAAATCAATGACTGATCATGAGCTGCCGACCAAAAATACAATTTTAGCAAATTAAAAACTGTTTAATATGTAATATGTTTGATAGCTTCCCCACTGCAGTCCTCATTATCCTATATTAAGGAGAGAGTGTTACAAATTGGGCACCTATTAGGCCTATAATTCAATTTTTATCATTGTGTGATGATTGAAGTACTGAGAAAAAGTTGCGACATTTATTTGCTTCATGCCAGTGGATAACTAGTTAAAAAGTTCAGATAGTGTTATTATACAAATATATTTGTCTTTTTGCATGACTACTGCAGTCCATTTACACTATTTTTTCTCCTTTTGCAAATAAATAAAAAATTATCAAAGTTGAAAAAACACTAAACTTGGGTGCTCATCTTCAGAATGAAGGACTCAAATACACACATATTTCTATATATCATTTTAAAGGTCATTCCAAGTTCTTTTATGTCATGTAGTTGTCTTTTCTGTATCACCTACGCCACATGGCCGTTTTTTTACTTGAAAATGTGTTGTTTTGTGAAATTCATAAATTAAGCAGACCGTATTTCAATAACTGCTGGTTTTGGAACATTATTACTTATTGTACGGATGCTCTATGTAGCAAAGTCATACCATAAGAAGTATGGAAGTTTTGGGATGTATATAAGACCACCAAAAAAAATCATGAAAATTGGATTTTAGTGTGATAAATCAGTCAACTTTGAAAATTTCTGTAGGACAAGTAATTTTGTGGAAAGCCATTTCTCTGCTTCGATTTATAACTGTTGGGTATCTTATGCATTGCAAAAAAATATCAAAAGGTGTAGGGCAATATAGAAAGTTTGATAGCCATTTTAAAAATTGACATTTTTTTCATATTTTCACAATTCAGTTGATCATAACTCCTAAAATATTTTAGCTATCGTCCTGCAATTTTGGATTTGCTCTTTCCTGATAATGTTCTTGAAACGTAGAAAGTTTGAATGGAATCAAAGACGGTCATGCTGGGGATTTTCGGAAATTTGGTAGATTTGGTGTGGAATGACCCAGCCACCTGTTGTAAGCAGCCACCTCCAATTCCTAGCTCCCAACTGATTTTGCATTGTTTAACACCTGGATTAAGCAGCCACCTGCTGTCTGTGGTTAGAGGGCAGTGTGTTTCACCCCAAATGGCCACCCTGACCTGTATTAAGCAGGCACCTGTGCAACCCCTATCTTGTTACATAACTACAAAATAGCATCCAATTGCATAACCAGATAGGGGCAGCATAGAAACAACCATCAAAATATGAATTTCATTGTAACCAGATTACAATAGTACAGTTTCAATATGCTAGTTTTCCATTTAAAGATTATTTAGTTCAAATGAGATACATGTATGTAAACATCAATTAATTGGTTAGTGTTTATCATTTATTGGCCGGATGGCTTAAGATATAGCTATTCATTCACAACATGTTTTCACTGTGAATGAAAGATTTCAGCTGGCTCAAAAACCACACCTCCATTACGCAGCCACCTGCCTTAAGCAGCCACTTTTGTCCATTCCCTTGACCGGCTGCTTAACACAGGTTTGATTGTATTGCATTGTATACTCAATGGTTTTTTTTATACCACATGGTTTGATCATTGTTGATGATGTCATTGCATTGTTTGCCATTGGGACGTCATGTCCATGGTGATGTCACAACATTGCGCCATCATCAGTTGAGCTGCTATCTGTGCTCTGATTGGCTGAGGCCACTGTTGAGTATTGATCATCAGAGTGAAGTTCAGCTTTCTTTTGAGTTGTAAATATGGGGTATAAATAAGACCAAATGGGTTTGGTGGTATTTTGAGATGTACTCCACGAGTTGAAGATATCCTGAGTCCTCTGTATCCACGAGTGCGTTAGCACGAGTGGGTACAGAGGACTCAGGATATCTTCACGAATGGAAGTACATCTCAAAATACCACCAAACAACCATATAATATAATATAGCTATCATAGAATATGTACATTACTAGTTACAACAAAGAGGGGATTAGCCAGGAAAGTTTGTGAATGATGATGATATGGCTGATGAGGCTATGGTTGTGATGAGATGGATGAATATAAAATATAATCTGATTGGATACCTCTAGATACATCCCTCCCGAGCAGCTACGTAAATCAAACCTTTCCCTACGTAATTATTTTGGTTAGAATCAAACGTTGGGCCAAACAATGTATGACAAAGGTAGGGTAAAGGTAATTTCCAAACGTTGCACTCAGATGGAAAACCAAACGTACGTCGCAACCTTAGTAAGAGGTTGGCAGATAGTTTGTTTTATAGTCTGGCCTAACGTTCGATTCATACGTAAGTCATACCTTTGGTTGAGAGGTTGGAAAAATGTTTGGTCGTAACGTTTGGCTAAACGTGTCAATCATATGTAAGTCATACCTTTGGTTGAGAGGTTTGAAGAACGTTTGACTATTACGTATGACCATACCTTTGATTCAAAGGTTTGTTGAACATTCATTTGAGAGGTTTTTAAAACCTTAGACTATTACGTAAGTGATACCTTTGGTTGGAAGGTTTGAAGGAAGTTTGGCAACTACGTATGACCGTACCTTTGATTAATAGGTTTGTCGAACATTCATTTGAGAGGTTTTTACAACCTTAGACTTTTACGTATGACCATACCTTTGATTCATAGGTTTATCAAAGGTATGGTCGCACATTTGGCAATACGTAAGTTCCAAGGTTTCTCCAACGTGTTTTTGATATGTATGGACAACGTTTGAAAGTAATGTTCAGGGCAAACGTCTGATCATACGTATCTGCCAAAGGTTTGTTGAAGGTTTGCACAAAGTTGCAGAACCTGGGATCCTGAGTGTCAGAGAGCCTTGTAGCGCCATCTATTCCATACCTAATTCAATCTATCTCGTAACTTTGAGATAACAAAACCTCCAACAGGATGCTTGCTTGTGATAATTGGATGAAGCCATAAAGAAATAGTAGCTCCACCAGTACAAAAATTACCAAATAAATATCTTTTAAACTATGTAAGATTAGATTGGGCAAAAAAAATGTCCCCAAGTACTGCTCAACCACAAATGACCAAGAGAGAATCACTTAAGACCGGAGTTGAAGTGAGCTTACTTGCAGCTCTCCTGAATGCCACCTATCCAAGACCAATTTGGATTGGGATTTTTCCAACTCTTCAGAGTTGAAGTATTAATCCCTCACAAGGTAAGTGAATTTTGTTATTTATATTTATATATTGTAGTCCTTAAATGGACTGCAGACTGCTTGGTAAAACAAGGAAGAAAAGTCTGCCTATTTTGGAGCCACCTTCAGTGCTTGCTGCCTGGCTCTGCTCTCTCTATCTCTCTCTGTTTTTCTCTCTTCACTGTTTTAATTCATGTTTTCTCTTTGCAGGTGTTCAACAAAAATCCAAACCAAGCGAAACCCCTAAATAAATAAAAATTCTTGAAACCCCTCCCCCCCCCAAAAAAAAAAAATCCTGCAGCAAAAATCAAATCAGAACATTCTTTTATCATATATATCAACAAAACAACAATTTTATCATATATATAAGGGCCATTATATAAGGGCTTATTTTATTTTTTTTCCACGGGGGCCGCAGCCTGGCAGGGTGGCTGGACCGCAAGAAGCAATGCGGCAGTCCCCCGGGCCCCTCCGAGCGGTCCGCCCCTGGCCGGCGCCTCCCTGGTACAGTGAATCCACATGTTTCAGATCGCCGATTGACATGATGATTGTGAAGCATACACACCAGCTAGAGTCCGTCCGAAGGAGTCATTTGACCCATACACATCCTAGAATCAATCGGCCATGGTTAAATACATCGTTACGGTGGTATAAATGGTGTTCTAGACCGATATAAATTGAATACACACAGAGCGGCCGCCATGGCTGGCTTCTTGTCGGATGTTTGCGCATGCGCAAGAACAGCGCGTTGGGGCTGGCCTGCTACGCCTGACGCCCCAGAGGCGTATAACGAGCGTTCCTTCAACGTGGGGGGTACGTTGACATCAGAGGTTGGAGAAATACGCAATATTTACGATATATACGTACGTAGTAATCTCGTATCCAGCTGTCGACAAAATACGTAGTTTTACAACGTTGGGTCCGATGTGAATGGGAGGTTTAATGCTTCCTTAGACCAACGTTCCTCAAAGGAAATTGTCCACAAGGGATGATGTTTATGATTGTTCAAGTTTGATTATATGCATGAATAAAATGAATTTTTAATTTTTTTGAGAATGAATTTATACTGGCATAGTCAATATTTTTGAGACAATTAGGTAGTTTGTTCCATTCAGATCCTACTTTGTAGTTAAGAAGATGCTTTTGAAACCCGCTATTGATTATATGAATATAAATATCTTGAGCATGTCGACTGGGGTAAGGATTGATAAGGGTTGTTGATGGCAACTTATCAGCATGAAAATCAGGTAATATTCCTATTTTTTTTTACGATAGTATAGTTTACAGCAATTTGCCTTGTAGAGGTCATGGAATTTTAGGATTTTGTATTTTTGGAAAAGGGGGTCAGTATGCGCATTATATTTCGAATCTGAGATAGTGTAGAGACATTTCTTTTGCAAAACAATTAGACGTTTCAGCAGTGATCTGTTGGCATTCCCCCAGGCTACAATTCCATAGGTTAGATGGGGGGCTATAAGAGCATTATAAATATTGGCCTTTTAGAGTCAGAAAACTGTTAAGTTGAGGATCTGTTTTGGAGAGGAACTTAGAATCAACATTCGGACAGAGTGGCCTTTTGGAGTAGGAGAAAGTAGGGAGAACTGGGCCGTAGGGAGAAGTGGGCCACCATGCTTTAAGCTAAATACAGCATAGGGATATCCCTGAATTTGATTGCCATGGCTTCAGTGTGATACCCATGAGTGATATTGAAGCCAGGAAGGAGATACCTTATTCCATTTTTTTTAAAACTTAAATTGTAAATTTTCGGTGACTTTGAGTAAAATTTCTGTTTTATATAAGAAATTTATATGTATGATGAGATCGGGGATAGATTGGAAATGAAAGAGTTGCTATAATCTCTGTAAAATCAGAGTTCTATCAGGTTATTGTTTGGGCATTGTATGCTTTTAGGAAAAAATGGCAGTCACTTTTTCTGAAAATGTGCTGGAGGGAGAAGTGGGCCACCTTGCAGAGGGAGAAGTGGGCCGGGGGCCCAGTTTTCCCTTCGTGTACCGCAAACATGGTAAAATGGTTTTCTGTAAATTCATTGTAATTTCAGGACTTGAAAATCATAAAACAATGGTTTGGTGTTTCTGGGCTTAACGTTACTGAATACATGAATTAAAAGCTTAAAATATAATATTATCCTCTTTAAGAAAATTGCTCATGTGGCCAAATTGTCTTTTCACTTTGCTATGTCCCACATGGTGTCCATGGCAACAACAATTTAAAAAATATATATCAGAATAATGCTATTGGATTCATTGAATTAATTGCTGGCTCAGTTGAAAAGTAAAACCCTATTCTATTATTTCTCAGTAAATAACTAAACAGATGGCCCACTTCTCCCACCCCTGTGGCCCACTTCTCCCTACCAGAGGGAGAACTGGGCCACTTGGTCATAAAAATTAACTACCCCATTTCACAAAAACATATCATGGACTGAAAGTAATACACACTAGATATAAGTTTTAACATACCAAAACTCCATTATAAAAGGATTGCAGACCCAGGACTTCAATACTGTAGTCATAAAAAGGTCAAATGCAAAAAGTGGCCCACTTCGCCCTACTATCCCCTACAATAGTGGGACGCAAATTCACACACTATGGCTGTCTAAAGGATATTCCGCAAAAGCTTGACGTTGCATCAACGTACACTCACAAGCAAAGGAAACGCGACACTTTATTTAAGCTCTTATTTTTGCAAAATTTATGCAAGTACTTTTTTTTTGCCAAAAAATATATGGAATTGATTCTATCATCAACAAGCATAATTGTACCAAAAACCATTCAACCTCAACCATTTCCTGTCTTTCTTTGGTCTGTTTTATCAAATTTGAAATTTTACACAAAAAACACCTTCCTGACACCTTGCAACCAAAATGAAGATTTCATTAGAAAGCCAGCCCAATAGACTATAAAAAGCTGAATAATTACTTCAGCAACTTTATTTCTAAATTTTACACAAAAAATTAGCTTCAGCTCAAAAGTATTATGGAACACAGTGACGAAAATGATTTAGTTGCCTGTCTTTGAATGCAATGAGTTTTTGGCTTTTAACGTTTTTTACCCTCTACAATGTATATTGCCGTGGGGTATTGTAGTTACTATGGAAAATTTTTGTCTGCCCGGCAGAAGGGTGGGCGAGTGGGCAGGCGGGCGGGCATCACACATGTGTATTGGGTATCAGTCACTGTGCCAAAACTATTGCACCTGCTTACATGATATTTGGCACATGAATGGGTCTTATAGCATATATGTGCCTTTCAAGGTTCATATTTATGCAATCAACTCAGTTTAAATGAAATATTGAAAATTTAAAAAAGAAATAGTTTTTTCGTTTTCGGAGCAGAATAGTTTTATATATGGACATGAAATTTTACCATAGTATGCATCAAATGCCCTAGATGTACCTTTTGGGGACTTAATGCTCTTCTAAAAATTTATAAGTGCAAATTCAGCAAAAATGTGAAAAATCATTTTCAATTTTGGAGTTAGACCTCTGAAATTTTGTATGTAGAATTGTAAATGTCTAAATTATACCTCTTTAAATGACTTAACTCATTTGGAGGGCCAATCTCGTGAAATTTTGATAAAAAGCAAAAAACTATAGAAAAAAAAAAAGAAGGATTCTAGACATTTTTCTCGAATTTTGGTCTATCACAAATTAATGGCAATGAACAATTGGTAGACTTCAATAAATATTAAAGTTAAACATATTCGGAAGTCGTTTTTATGGCATTATATTGTTGAATGAAAATTTTTGCATTGATATAACAAAATTACAAGGCATAAAAATGTGAAAATACCCATTTCCTATTTATTTTCCTTCTAATGTTATGCTAATAGATCTATTGGATGTGAATAAAAATAAATATTGTAGAACATGATTGCCATACATATATTTGTCATATCGCCATGTTCAAATTGAAGGTAATACAACTTACGAAGGTAAATATTTAAATAATTAAAGATAAGTCACTAATTACGTTTCAGTCAATTTTGGACCTTGTTTAATAACATTTTCACAATTTAAATACAGTTGTGCATGAAAGTATGTACACCCCTTAGGCCACACATAATTGATTCTTAGCTTCGCGGACCCGCCGACACAATAGATTTACTGCCGATGGAAAAAAAAAATTTCTTTTTTTGACATTATAAAATTTTTTTTTTCACCTTTTTTTTTTGTCCTACCGACCGACCCTAGAAAAAGGGCCTTCAGAGGAATCCGAGAAGCTAAAGATCAATTATGTCTGGCCTTAGTGATTTATAATTGAAGGCCATGTTAAAGTTGTTTCACCGTTATGACTATGACATCAATGATATTGCACGAATCATGCATCGAACCAATGACTGTATCATGCTATTGAGGCTTCCCACTACATGTATCAGCCTGGCCATTGCATTTGAATCAGGGGTCTTTGCGCTAGATAGGGGTTATATTATAATTGTGCAAAAATAAGTGCACCCTAAGCATAATGCTAAAGATAGGAACAGAGGGTCTAATTACTTTTGCACAATTATAACCTCTATGTAGCACAAAAACCCCTGATACAAATCCAATGATCATGCTGGTACATGTAGTGGGAAGCCTCAATGGTGTGATGCAGTCATTGGTTCAATGATTCATGCCATACCATTCATGTTATAGCCGTAGCGGTAAGATAACTTTAACATGGCCTTCAATGGTAAATCACCAAGGGGTGTACATACTTTCAAGCACAACTGTATGAGCTAAAATCAAGTGTTGCATTTCTTTTTCTGGTGAGTGTACATTATCAGTGCAGTGGCAGTCTTAGTCGTCCGAAACGGCATTGTTTTACTATGACCCTTCTTGGCAAAAATGTCAGAGTACAACCATTTAATTAGCATCCAGCTAATGTGCCACTGTTTCCTGAATGCCATGGTCCCTTGATCTTTCTCCCTTAGAGATCTCCTCCAAATTGGTCAGTCCACAAGGACATGGCCACCTCCAGGAGCCAATATGTCACATATCTGGTAGTGACCTTTCAATAGTTGGTAAAAACAACCATTGAGAGGAGGTAGATGGATATGCTATCTGCAAGCACCTTCAGACAGCTGATTATTGCTGGTCACCAAATATTTGAAACATTTTTTCCCAGTCCTTTCAGATCCAAATTTTGCATAACTGAATGCAACAAGGGGGGATCCAGAAAACTCCGATGGGGGGGTCTATCGGGCTATCGCGTCGCGAAACGCATCGTTCGCGACATAACGTGACTGCACGCTAATAAAATTAACATGTAAAAATATCTAAATTTTGGTCTGGTGGGGGGGGATGCATCCCCCCCATCCCCCCCCCTGCGTCCGTCCCTGGAATGCAATTTAGTTGTCTCAGGCAAAAACCTGACAACTTCACGATGGACATTTGGCCCTCGGCATGATGCATCAATAAGATACTGTCATTGAAGGGAAGGAGGGACAGCTTAGTATTTCCTTTTGCTTTCCAGAGAAGCTGGTTTCGACAATCCTTCATTCAATACCTGGCATCCATCTTGATAACAGTGATCTCCCCCTCTCAGCATCTCATGACTTCACAATCTGACAGGAGAATCTCCATGTCCGTGTGCACTCTGCTGGTTCATCATAATGGCTGCTGAGATATGGTGAATGAGTGATGGAAAGAAGATGCTTCCTCAAATAAACATCAATCAGAAATTAAGGTGCATGGAGGTGAAGTGGAAACAGTTTGCTCTTTGTCTCATAATATACACTGTGCAATGGGGGAAGCTAGACGCAAGTATACACATAATATTGTTGGCAAAATAGCACTCTCAATGTTGCAAAATGTATGATGCAACTATGTGCATACATGATAAAATATAGTAAGAAGTGTCAACCAATTTGTAACCAACCAACCAGCAATCAACAATCCTACCAACTGGTCACCATTTCTTTGTGTGGGTAACTAAGTCGTAACCATGCTTTTAAATTAATTTCATGACCCTGTCATGTCCTAACCGGGTCATTCTCACAATACATGTACACTCTAAAAAATTTCAGACAAAATTGGTTTTTTAGATTCAAAATGGTTTTTTGAAAAACCAAATTTCAATGCAAAAAACCAACATGGATTTTTTTAGAGTGTAATATCAGCGTAACCATGCTTTCACAGTCTGTAAATCTTTAAATTTTTATCACACACTAATAATTTTGGCCTTGAATGAATAAATAAAACCTGCCCAAAAAATGTTATTATTTTTATGTATAATATATAAATATTATTATGATTTCTTTCAGTTTCAGCCAAAAACGTACCGTAACCATCTTGAGTTGACAACTTTTTGCTATATTATTATTCAAAATCATTCAAAAAATGAAATAAAATGAAGTTGTATCAGGTAGAGCTATAAATGGCAAGTAGTAAGAGCCATTATTTAATTAATTTGTACTACATGTATTTCCAACACAGCAGCCTTTCATTATATTCTTGTAACTACTTTTTCGAGGTTTGTGTCAAGTCCGGAACTTTCATCTCTCTGGAGGAAACTGAAGGAAATTATTTTCCATCAGGTCACCAGCACTGCTTCCTTTGCCCTCCTAAGTAAGAATCAGCAAGTCTGGTGTCACAATTCCCTCTAGTTTCCACAAAACCACTATCTCCCCGGGCAAGGGCAAGAGTATTTTTATTGGTTGTCAACTCCGGAACCAAATTTTGAAGTTTATAAATTGGCTAAGCACATTTTCTTCTGATTAAAAGGGTTCCTGACACAGTCACAGGGGTAGTGTAAAATTTCTATTCAGATGCCACCTAGTTGGAATATGTCATATTAAAAAAGACTTCACGAATTTCAGCTCCAGAACTGTCAACTCCAGGGCTTTTTCCTGTCAACTCCAGAACTTTATACTATTCGCTCCTTAAGATTTTAGGTCAACTCCAGAACCAGAGATGTCAAACAATCCATCACAACAGTAGTGGTGATTCACATACAATCACACAATTTTACACAGGCCCAGTTTACATTGCAAAATTGAGGTTTTGGCATGCTAATGCATATTTCAAGGTTTTAAAAATGTACTTTTGGCACATTTTGTTCACAAAAGTCAAACTCCAGAACCACAATGGTCAACGCAAGAATAGATGCCAATCAATTTTTCAAAATAGAAAGAGAAATTGTTACAGTCCTTGTCATACTTACGTGGAATCTCAAGTTTTTTTTCTATGCTGTTGAACTGTGATGTCAGAGATGACTCTATTCTAGCATTGCAATATATGTAAATTAACTATAAGCTGTAATGTCATTTCAATCTGGGTGAGATTCCCCAGCTTCTAACCAATGCGAATCCACCAAACTGAGCATCACAGTTTCAACTCAGTGTCAGAGTTAAAATTGGGTCTGGGAAAAACCCATGCAAGTTTGACATCACAGCCTCTCAGCCAATGGGCTACCAGAACAAATATACATAACATAAGCCATGTGTTTACAAAGAAATTGTCAAAGCCTTCTGTTTATACCAACTTCCATCAAAGTTTAAAGTTGTGAGTTAGCAAGTTTGTAGATTTATCAAACAACTCTGTGGGGATTATAACAGTTGTCTACTGTGAATGCTCACAAAGCTGCCATTTGGTAGGATTAGACTGGTGATTGCTGTGATAAATCATTGGGATCAAAAATGTAATGCTTCCTTCAATATATCAATGTTTGAACTGTGATGACGTAGTTTACGGTCAGCCCATTGGCTATCAAGCTGTGATGACGTAGTTGTAGGGGCTATCCCTGATAAAACTCTTACTCTGACACTGTGTTGAAACTGTGACGCTCAGTTCAGGAGGATCAACATTGGCTAGAAGCTGGGGAATCTGACCTAGTTTGAAATGACATCACAGCTTGTAGTTAATTTACATATATTGCAATGCTAGAATAGAGTCATCTCTGGCATCACAGTTCAACAGCATAGAAAAAAAACTTGAGATTCCACGTAAATATGACAAGGACTGTAACTTAAAAGTGCAAATTTAAGTAAACATGGTTTATTTAATTAACATACACACAGGAAGTAAACTCTCTGGTGGTTATTTGACATGAAAAAGTCATTATAAAGTAAAACTTGAATAAAATCATAAATAATTAATAAACAATGTGAATTTTAGTAAAATACTAATGCCAAAGGACAAATACACCTCTCAGAATTTTTTTTCGGTCAAAAATGTGACTTTCCAATTTAAAAATGTTGAGGAGAAATACTACATGTATTGTGAGAATGACCCAATCACCAAAGTTGTAACCAAGGTCCCAGACTGCCAAATCATAAATAAATATCCAGCCTAAAAGCTGCTCGTCTATGTATTTACATAAATTGGTTATGAGTTGGTTTGGTTGCAACTTGGCATGGTTACTAGTTGACTATTATTCAAAATTATCTATTTCCTGGAAATGCCAGGGACACCCAGGGCGGATTTTACCAAGATGGTATTAAGAGAAGAGCCAGGTCTAAGTTAAAACCTGGTCTGACTGAACCAATCTGTCAAGCAGAGCAGGATCATGGAATTTCAATTTAATGAAAGTTTACACATATTATGTGAAGAGCTCAGCTGTTACAAACACAATGTCCTAATTTCCCGAGCAAAGGCAAGGATATGGCTACAGATAAGAGGAAGGGGCTTGGGAATTTTTAAAATAGATAATTGCCTGAACTGTCTTGGCGAAAAAAAAAAAAACTTCCCCCTTTCCCATTAACCTATCAAGCGACCAAACGACACAACAACCAACCAACAAATAAAACTATCTATATATCTGATTTGTAATCACGTTGGCATCTGTATCAATGAAGAATCTTCATAAAAACTTCCCTTGCTTCAAAAAATATTCCAGCTTTTCCGAATTTCCTGGAAATTTGGTCCTTACAAACTTCTCTATTTTTTAAATAATTTTACCCTTAAAATGGAATTTGAAAATACTTTCCAAGAACATAATTTAAATTTGGGGTCACTTGACTATTCTCAATTGAAAAATTGTTGAGTACCTCAACATGCAATGGTAAGAAATTCATGTGCCATTTTTTTAAATTGCAATTTTTCATATCATGAACGCTTGAAGTGCTAGATACAATGTACCTTTGGATATACAATTGATATTATCTCAACATCATTTTGAGATCTGTGAGAATCTTAGATCTATAATATAGCACAAGTCTGTAATCTAACAATTTTTGTGAATCACTGAGTCACGGTGAGTCTTGCCAAGTCTATAGACAAAAACTCAGTTGGTGAAAGGGACTTTACTAAACCAGGTTTAAGGCTGTTTTAAAAGACCAGCTCTAACTATGAAAACCATATTGGTGAAAATATTAATAGGCCACCAATGTCCCACAAAACAACTGTTATAAAAGTTTATGTTACACATAGGCCTACAGATGTAGTATGATGATATTTTATAGAGCCCATTCCAGATAATTCTGCTCATCACCAATACTCTGCAATCTTTATATATGAGGTGAGCTAACCAATCAATATCGTAATCACCTCTGCGACATGCTCTTGGCTGGAGCAGAGTTTGAGCCCACATCTGATTTGCACAGAGCAGACATGCTAACCACTGTGCTGCAGAGCTCAGTAGCACATACCGCGGAGATTGGATAGTGATTTTTCAGCAACAAAATACTTAAATGTTTTTTCTTTTTTTAATATTCTGTACCTGTCATTCGATCCCTTTGCTTTTCTTTACTCCTGGAAGGTCTGTAATGTCATCCTCCGTGAGTGGCTGTCTGTTAACGTTGATTAGCAATTTGATATATAAGCCAGGTATAACTCCAGGATCCAGAACTGAAGCAGGTCACTGCCGTGCGATGTAGCACACTGCCTCAGCAAATGTATTGTGATGACATATATCTCCCTTCTTGTGAACTTAACAGTTATTTGTCACAACATAGGCATGGGTCTGGAGCTTTATATTCTGCAAAATCTCTGTGATGTGAGGGACCTGTTACTATAATCTAAAGAGCATCACGGTGGCACAAAAAATAATCTAACAGTGCATTTAACAACAGTCAATTTGTTATGAGGAAAGATAGTATTATTTCTCAATAAAATTTGCCCTTTGTGATTTTTCATTATTAGTGAAGTGCCATGTTCTAACTTTTGGCAGGTAAACCACACTGAAAAAAAAAATTGTAAAATTTACGGTAAAATAGCTGGCAGTTTTGGGTGCCAATAAGTTGCTGTGAAATTTACAGGCTAAAGCCGTAAATATGTAGCGTCATTGAAACCGTATATTTTACATGTTTTTACTGTAACTTGAACAGTTCAAGCGTTACTATGGATGGTGAGCAATCCGTAATTTTTACTGGAATATGCCTGTAATATTGACAGCCCCTCATGCTGCCATTTTGAGCAATGTTTAACTCTTGTTAAAAAACATAATTATGATCCAGAGCAATTACTGTTTAGCAGTGGAGCGTTCTAAATCACAATTCAATAGAAGATAATATTTTGATGCTTTTTAATGTAATATCTGTATATAGGGAGTTTTTTTATAATTAGGAAAAAAGCTATATCAACACCTTTTGCCATTCAGTAAATTAATGGTTCTACCTGTCTACATTATAGGAAATATAATTTTCCTACTTTTCTTAATTTTTTCCTTAAAGCATCAGATTTGCAAGCCTCAAATTTTTGGTAGAACATGACTATCATTATTCCAAAAGTGTTATCAAGTCACAGATCTAAATTTTGACAAATTTTAAATTAAAAACAACAATAACATCTTGCTTGATTTTAAAATTTTTATTAGCAATTTTCATCACATCGTTTTTGGCACAGAGTAAAATATATGAATATCACTAAAATTACCAACGCCTGGTTTGACTACCTCAATTTATTCATGGCAATTCTAGCGTCCAAAGGGAAAACCTAGTAAGTCACATTTTGGGCCAAATTGAGTTAAGGTCAAAATAGGACTTCTGAGACATGTTTCTGTATATTTATTAAGTTTAGATTTTTGAGAAGTGGCCCATTACCCCAGAATGACACTGGCAAATCCCAGCAAGTCTATCTCTTACTGCACGGACTGAAATTTAAAAGTCAATTTTCTCAGAATGTCCTAAATATGACGCTAGAATTTCTCCTCAGTGAATCTTAACCATCATGTAGTTATAAAAAGTTTATACTTCCATGAGTCATGCTGGACACGGAATGTACTGTGTAGCTTGTACAGAGAACCAGCATATATATGATAATGAACAAGCAAAGCCTGCAGCGAACCTTTTTGAGGAATCACATCCTTCAAATTTGCAAGATGGTAATCATGAAACAGGAGATGATCATTAAATTTTGGTTTGTTGAAAAGCAAATAAATTTAATTTTCGAAGTATGATCTATAAAGATTATGTTGGTCTTCTTCGTTCTCTTCCTTGTCTTGGTGTTTCAGTGTCTTCAGAAAAAAGCACCTGAAGAGAAAAATGGTCAATTGAGATATTTTTCAAAAACATTAATGCATTCTTTTTTGATAAAATGAATTGATACTGTTGGTGTCAGGAAGGAAGAACGTCTTACCTTAAAAGGAATTCTTGTTAGTTGCAGGTTCGAAAATTGAGGAGCCTCAGAGGAGGACTGATGTTGTGGCATACAAAAAGATCCATATGGTCTGGCGGTATAAAATATTTCATGTCTGAAAAGAAAGAGAAGTTTATTATAATTTGAGTTAGGTCCAGTAATGTAAATTTATCACGCATTTTACACTTATAAACAAACGAGCAGTCACAGAGAGTTAAGAAAGACAGGGGTAGCATTTGTGCATTGCCAGGATTAGTTGCATAGATACGATTGCCCAGCTGGATATGATGGCTTAGGGGATGACCAATAATAATAACTTCTTGGCCAGTTTTGGTGAAATAAATAAATTCATTTTTGGCAGTCTTGAAATATATAATTTCTGCTTGGGGTGTTTCTAATTAATGTACGGGGAATTGCCACGCTGAAATAATTCGCCGCAATAGTGAAATAAACAATTTCCCGCAAAAGAAAACAGCAAGCCCCCCTGGTTATTAAATGGTCGCCTTCATATATCACTGCTTGCTTTTTTCAGTCAATCAGAAACCAGGGTTTTGCTGTGATATATATATTTGTATTTGAAACTTTAAACGGCCCAAGACATGGCATGCTTGATTGATCATAAGTTTCGAAATTGGTTCAAAATTGTCAAACAAGGGAATAAAAAAAACACACACAAATAGCAAACTGATTGGAAGAGTAAATAAAATATAATTTGTCACTATACTCAGAGAAAATTTGTAAAATGTTAAGTAATTTTATGCTGAATATTTCACCGTCATAAAAGTGCTCATCTAGCCCAGCAGGGTTTCTGAAAGTTTCTGCAGCAAAATCTGTAATTCTATAAGAGTTATGTAGCTGCCCGCAGAATTCTGCAGCTGCCTGCAGGATTCTGCAGTTTCTTAGAACCACCAAAACTCCTGACCCCCCTGCTAACCCCCAAACCAATACACCCCCAAATCAACGTTGGAAAAATACTTGTCAAAGAGGTCTGAACTTTGCAGATGAATGGCAATAAGCTGAAAGAAGCAACAGAAGTTCAGAAATCTTGCAGGGAACTGCATAATTCTGCAGCTTCCTGCAGAATTTTTAAGAAACTGTAGAATTCTGCTGACAGCTGCAAAGCAAAAGTGCATAAAAATTCCCGAACTGCATAACTCCGACAAAAAATGCAGATTTTCCTGCAGAAACATTTCAGAAACAATACAGTGACAGAGGACCACTTTTTCTGAAGTTCTCCAATTGGCTGCAGAATTCCGCAGGCAGCTGCAGATTTTTTTGGAAATTCTGCAGGTTCCTGCCGAAGTGCATAGAACCTCCCAAGCTGCATTATTCCCACAGAACTGCAGATTCTGGTGTAGAAACTTTTCAGAAGCGCTGCAGTGACAGATGACCACCAAAAATCAGAATTTTGCAGCTTCCTGCAGAATATTTTAGGTAATGCATTCTTTGTGAAATTTTGTAGCTTCATATTGATTTGCAGAAAGAAATTATGTACTTATCAGTTTTTTTTGCTACACCCTGTAGCAAAAAAAGGCAGGTTTTATTAGAAACTAAACATAGTTGAAAGTTTATCCATTTCCTGGAGAGAGTTCTTATAGTAAGTGGAAATGAACATAAAGTAACTTGTAAAAGTAGCTTACCCTAAGTTAGTATTCAACATGGCTGGGGACTAGTGTGGAGTTGAAATTACAGGAAAGAGCAGCTGAAGGATTCCTGAGACTACCAGCACCTGGAAAGCAACACAAAAGTAGCTCTGTTCATGTTTTTAGTTATTGAATAAAAAAAAAACATTTACTAAAGCCATTATCTACATCACTTAATTTTGTCTCATGAAAGGAAACAGACTGAGGTACTCTAGAGATATTGAAACTTTTCTAAGAAGTCATAATTTATTTGCAAATTGATTTGCGAGATTCCCAACCACTAACTGCACTGAGGGAAAGTATTTTTCAAAACTTTCGATACATTTAGCCAAATGCTATAAACATTCATCCTGATTATATTATGGTGCCCGTGAAAGTAAGCACACCACTGGATGATTCGCCTTCGAATTCCCCATTGAGAATTTGAAATTTCTCAACATATTTAAGGGGTATGAAATGTTTACAAAAGAAAAGTCATAAAACATTCATAGAGCAGGCTGCCGAAGTAAACAGTACTAAACACCCCTCTGGAGCGGTCTTCCATTTCTTGTAATATCTTCCTTCTAGAATACATCATCAATCTCTACATGCTCATACTGACCTCTTTTGCAACAGATATACACCATAAAATACAGGGTGATCAGGCATAGAAGAGTAGATAAAATTCAATCAGTGATAATGAGTGTTGCAAAAGTAAACACCTCCCCATGTGAGTTGTGATGTTCTTTATTGATAACTATGTTGTTTTGACCTGATGAAGTAAAAATTATGATATATAAATTTGATCCTTGATTTGTTTTTGGCATTTTGAATTGTTTTACCCTATATTTGTAAGGTTTGTGGATGGACAGTATCACAAAATCGACAATTTTAATAAAATTGTAACAAGAATCTGCTGATTCAATTGGTGGCAAAAACGGCTGCAAAGACATTTGATTAAGTTTATCCTAATGTGGAATACTTTTACCAAATTTCATAACTCTAAGGGATATATTGAGGTCACAAATGGACAGTTACTGCAGATTCATTAAGTATGAGTTTCTCTGGGATGTTTTCTCTGTTTCTACATGGCATTTTCAGCTTGTCTGATTGGTCAATAGGCCATAAAACGTCCTCCAAATATCTGTGCTGAACGTAGGAAACTGTGAAAAATATTACATTCTGTTCATTCAGCAGCTGAGTTTGGTTTGCAGATAAGATTAGCAACTATACCAAACACGTCCACTGGACTTTATACACGTTTTTCTGGTATTCAGATTAGCTTTATACTACGAAATTCAGTGCCTCAACCAATCACATGAAGTGCATTTGCCACGTTTTACTGGCCTTTTGCAGAAAGTTATACTTATTGAAATTGCAGTAAAGAATGACGAAAGACGGCTGCCAAAACGGCTGTCACAAATTGGCCTTCATCTTGAATTTATCGTCATGTTAACAAACAATACCCACAGGCCAAGGTCACATTTGGCAGTTCAGGAATCAAGAAAGATGGCTGCTAAAGTGCCCCCTATCTTGGATTTCTCGACATGTTCCCAATTCATACTCACAGGCCAAAACCTGAACTAAATTTCAACCATAAGCCAGATATAAAGGTCACAGTGGGCAGATCAAGAATGGTCGCCATTTTGGAGTGGCCATTTTGGCAGCCATCTTGGATTTCTAAGAAAGCAGAAGAATGTAAAGGTGTGCACTTGTTGTAACTAGTAAAAAACATAGGCTGCGCGGCAGCATACCCTCGGCTAATCAGTGGGTATTCTGGAGGGAGTTAAATCAAGTGGCCCTCAGGAGGCGCTGGCTTTGAGGGGGCAAGGTCCCTAAAAATTTTTAATTGATGTCCGTTTCCACCAGGTCACAGCAAGTGCCATAATGAAAATCTGTAAAAATTTAAGCGAGAATCAAGGCCAAAATTTGTTTTGGTAATTTGTTGAATTTCCATCACCACATTGTTTTTCATGAGTTTCCCTGACTTTCCTTAACTGCAGAGCAGACACTTAAATACAGTTAAAAAAAACTTAAGCAACACTTGATTTGTAAACAAAGACAGGGTTTTGAGGGGGGAGGGTTGGTCTAGTGGTAGCGTGCTGGACTGCCAATCGCTGGGTCCAGGGTTCGAATCCAGCTCTTGAGGGGTCACCTGGGCCTGGTATGTTGGATGGCTGTTTCAATCATCCTTTGCCTCAGTGCCGTGCCCTCTTCCTGTCCTAATTAATTAGCCTACCAAGTGTGTAAATACAGGATGTAAAGCCCCAAACATCCATCCATCTTAAGCATACTGTTCTTTTATTGCATACAGAAGTTCATTTTTAAAATTTCATTAATTTTAAAATTAGAATTTATTGGATATGACTGAAATTTGTCTACACCCATTCTATGAAATCTACAGATCTAATAGTAATATACAAATACTGTATGTTATTAATGCAATATTAAAATCCGGTTGCACAAGGAATTAATTATTCGATCAGTCAGACAAACAATTAATTAAGCAATCATTCAATCAGCAGATCAGTCAATCAAACCAACCTGGTTTTATACCAGGTTGCCACCCTTTAACTTCGGATAAAACAAGAAATTTGGTTGAATCTGTGATAAGCGATAACACATGGAAAGAGACCTTTTTTTATCAAAAAAATCTGTTAAAGTCAGTTTAAGGATTCCATTAACGCAGCAATAAATGCAATTGATGTCAGGAAAATGTGACTGATGAAGCAGGAACAATCACGGAAAAACACAGAAAATTTGCTCCAAAGCTTACTGTGCACTAAATTATATAATTTTAGCTATCTTTATTTAGTTTCATTTCAAATATTAGCTCCAATAGGCCTACATGTAAACTAGAAGAATAATTCTAATAAAGCAGCTTCCAATCAAACACTGGAACAACCTTGCAAATAGATAATACATGTACAAACAACCAGGGCCAGGCGACAGTCAGATTATAGGTCCAAATAACAATAAAAAAGACCAAAAGCTCCGTAAAGTGGCACATTCAGTCCCATTTGCTGAATTTAGGTGTTTTTGATACTAAGACAATATGTCTGAATCTCTTGGATGACATGTTGATCTATCTAGCAATCTATCTATCTATCTATATGTCTATCTATCTATCCATCTATGTATCATAATGCATCTATATATATATCTATCTATCTATCTACATGTGTCTATCTATCTATCTATCTATCTATCTATCTATCTATCTATCTATCTATCTATCTATCTATCTATCTATCTATCTATCTATCCATTTATCCATTTATCCATCTATCTAGTCTATGTAGTCTTAGCTATTCTTATCATAAATTAAAAATATGGAATATGGGTTTAAAAACATAAATTATAGATAAGATGTCTCCAACCAAAACCATTGTAAATAGTAAGACTAAAACAAGGTTTATGTCAGTATATATATATCTTTTAAGACTAAGCAAGTTGCTAGTTAATACAAAGGTTAAATGCTGGTCAAACTTTGAAGAATAACAATAGCTGTAAAGAAAAACAGAACAAAAGAAACATGTCCCAACTCTGTTGTACAGCCTGTATTGGTTACAAAAAGTCATATCTCAGCTTCTACTTGGCCTAAATTTTTTATTCAAATTGGAAATTTCTTTATTTGTTCAATATAAAACTAAAAAGTTGGTGTCAATGCAGTTTTGATATATTTCTAAGAAAAAAGAAAATTCAGTTAAAAAGTTGAGGGTGCTGTGCACTGCTTTTGTTCTCCTAGCTTTGGTCAATGGAGAGGATTAGTGACACAATGTTACATAACATGAATAGCTGGAGGGGAGGGGTACAATGAAGCACAGCCACAGCGTCTCCACTTTTACCCCCTAAACAATATTTCTTTAAAATGCTAAAAATACAATTGGAGTGAGTTTTAAAATGAATTAAAAGACAGATTTATCCAATAATGTCTTAAGATGTAAAATAACACACTGAAATTTGCAGAAATGGGGTTTGCATGCTAAGTAATTTTCTTTAATAACCCTCTTTATATACATAGTGGTCTTATTGCCATTCTGTCTTATATGTTCATATTTAATTTTCATTAAAGACCAAAATAAAAGTAAGCTGACAGTACTTCATATGTTAAAATGTACATAACTGAGGTTAGATTTAAACCATTAAGTTAGAATTGAGAGTTTAAGATTTCTTTTCAAAGGACTAGCAGGGAAGACAATTACCCTGTGACATAACATTACATGATCAAGACTTCTCCAGTGCTCCATTCAACAAAAGCCAATCTGTCTGATTCATTCACATTTAATTTTCATGCAAACAACTAAATAAAAGGGGCTGACATTAATTTATCTTCTAAAATTTACATCACTGAGTTTAGATATTAACCATAGAGTTATAATAATTGGGAGTTAAAGATTTAGTGTCAACATTTTAAAATATTAACACATGTTAATGCATGTTTTTGCATATATTTAATTAATGCTTTGAAAATCCACATAATTATATATAAAATTTATATATTTCCTTTTGATAACAGTATTTGGTATATTTTTAGCAATTTCTGTCTTCATATTCAAATATCTGATGGTTTAATAGATGTATGCACGAAAACCATGTATTTCATGGATATTTATCCATTTTGTTCATATTCAAGAACATAGCATAACTTTATTAGACACAAAATGGACAGGAAGTGGGTATTTTTACATTTTTGTGAATTTTAAACTTGAATATGAAAAGACAGAAATTGCTAAAAATAGGCAAAAACTGTAGACCTTTGAATTGTAACATTTCAGTCAAATTTTAGTCTTGGTCTCTCAAAAGTGCCAAACAACATGTCCAAAGTATCATTTTTTATCACATTCTTCTTCAGAATTGATGTGGTTAAATATAATAAATTAACATTATTTCATATCTGCATAATTCAGAGAACCTTAATGAAAAGGATTACCGCGAAGAAACTTATGTGTATGATGTTTACTCATAACCGTTTAAAATGCCATTGGTTTGACATTGATGACTGATGTCATATTTTTGTCTTTGAGCTTTGAAAGTCTGTGAAATTGTGATTTGTCCAACTTTGACGTCCTTTATCTCTGGAACTAATCATTGCATATGACCAGTACCTGGCATTGCTACCTCAGCCACAAAAGCAGATTATAAATCCGAGATTAGAAGCCTGTAGAAAATAGGTTTTTGAGTTGTAGCTTTTTGAAAAAGTTGCATCAAGCATTTGCGCCAAATGGAAAGGCATTTTGAAATGCCTGTAGAAATAATCCAATATGAAAGATTGCCCTTAATACTGGTCCAAGCCACTGTGTGGAACCCAGATATCAGGTTTAGAAACAACCAAGGTGGTATCTTTCATGAAATCAAAAATATTAACATTTGAAAATTGACTTTCATATGGACAAAAATGCCTCAAAATCGTTTTTATAACTTTTCCAGACAAACCTGAGATCAGTAGAAGACAAGACAGGCCTATGAATTTTTATTGCCCATGCAGGCTTATGGGCCGTGTACCATGTGCAACCATACATATTTATATTATTTACATGTATAATTTAAAGTGTAATAGCTTGATAACCATTGATTTTCAGTGATGTTTCACATTTGACCCCCCCCCCCTCCTTGGCTGTCATACACATCTGAGTTGTGAAGTAGGCTAATGCACCCTCCATTCTTTAGTGAGACTTTACCCAGATTACATCATCTTATATAAGGTGATTGAGGTACAGCAGACAATGGCCAATATCCCTATAGGGGAGAGGGTTGAGCAGCTGGGAAGGGGGAGGCTAAAAGGTCCCTTTAAGAGGAAGAATTTATAGGTGCTCATACAAAATGTTGTAATTCTCCAAAATTATCATAACATGTACATACAATACAATGATTTATCAGACCACATTTCATTTCACATTTCTCCTAAATCCTGCATTTTCAAAAGGAGTCATACATATAATAATTACTATAGGCCTATACATGACATTGTATAATTATGCATTTTTGACAAATTCCAGGTCCGTTTTGGACATCCCATTTTAGGCCTGAGTTTTCTTCATTTTTCCTCCCAGGTGCCTCAGACTTTTGATGTGAACTGAAAAATGGCCATTCTAATGCATGTGCTTATTCCATTTCGTATAATCCCTTTGTCTCAGCCATAATTAATTACTGAAATCGCGATTTCGTACAGCCGTTTCGCTTTTACCTCGTTTTGGACCTCCTATTCAACGTCTGAGGCTTCTTCATTTTTCCCCTCAGGTACCTTAGACTTCCCAGGTGAACTAAAAAACGGCCATTCTAATGCATGAGCCTATTTTCATGGATTTTTTTCCTTCCTGCAAACCGTAATATACAATTGAAATCGCAATTTCATATAGCTGCTTCTGCTCAACTTTTCTTTCCCCAACTTTTTTTCAATAGAAAAATTTGCAAAAACTCATGCAATGGCTGTAAATATTAGTCCATAGTGTGTCTAACGACAATAAGCTTTAAAGTAAAATAATCTACCTATTACCATTTTGGCTTTTTCGCGCAGAAATGTTGGAAAATAGGGATTTTTTCTAATTTTTGGGTTTTTATAAAAATTTATAGGACCAACATTCCAACTGAGTCAAGCTGTTTAAAGAGGCATTAGTTAGACACCTAATTGAAAAATTGCATAGATTTAACTCCAAAATTGACTGAATCATACAGGTTTGAAATAATAGTATTTTTTCATATTTTTGGTAAATTGTCATCCGTTCAACTTTCGAAGAGCATTTAGACCCACAAAAATACATCTTGGGCACTTAATGCATACGATGTATGCAAATTTCAGTGTCAAAAGTCCAGCAGTTTTTTAGTTATGTCCAAGAAACAAAAAAATACAATTTTTCACATTTTTCAATGATTGTGACAAAGGTATTTTTATCATGGGGATTAGACCTATAAAAGGCTCAACTGGGATAAAAGATACTATATTTACCCAAAAATGATACATGTACATGCCATAGTTTTGGCTTTACACCCAATACACAAAAAAAATATTTTTTCACATTTTTCAATAACTGTGAGAAAAGTATTAATCTCATGTGGATTAAACCCCTAAAAGACACAACTAAGATAAAAGATACAATAATGTCCAAAAAATAAAAAGTATACATCCCATATTTTTGGCGTTACTCCAAATACACAAGTGGGACGCCCGTTATCCGGACGCCCGCCCGTCCGCCCGTCCGCCCGCCCGCCCGCCCGCCCGCCGGACGGACAAATTTTCCCAAAGTAACTACAATACCCGTCGGCAATGTATACATTGCCGAGGGTAAAAAATCATTGAGTAGCCTACCCCTCTGAGGTGACCCCCAGCCTGGTAGTATAACTTAGCAAAAGAAAATTCCGCGAGGACTCCCTTCAGGTCACCCTCTCAGGCCTTGTAAAATATACAATTTTAAAAGTACCTCTGCCAAAAGCTGCCAAAGGTGACCCTAAGGGGCCGACCAGATGATAGTTGGGGGGGGGCTATGGACTTTAACCCCGAGACAAAACTTTTTTTTTCATTCGCGTCGACGAACATTTTTTTGCTTGCGAACGCCCGACAAATTTTCTATTGGAATTTTAACATTACGGTACCCTAGCTAGAGGTAGAAACAAACTTTTTTTTTATTTCCATGTGCTGAACAAACTTTTTTTTCAGTGTCAAGTGGGAAACAATCTTTTTTTTTCACCAAATATCCATAGCCCCCCCCCCCTCAAGATCATCTGGTCGGCCCCTAAGCAGAGCAATATAAATAGCCAAAAAAACAATTTTTTGTGAGTACACCCCCAAGAGATGACCCCCTTGGGTCTTGTTGAATAAAGTACCTCTGTCCAAGGTGACCTGCTGTCTTGCAATAGAACTAGCCCAAAAAAAATTATTTTTTTGCGAGTACCCCCCGGAGATGACACCTCGGGCTCGTAAAATATAATTTTAAAGTATCCCTATTGGCTAATATGACCACACCGTCCATGTCCCATATCCTGATTAGCTCTAAACAGCCACACCCACTAAATTATAAAATTTCCAGTGAAGCCACAGCCTATAAAAAACACCTGTCGATTCATCACACCTTGCCACATGCTCTCAAATTAGCCCACTTGAATTGCTTTTAACTGTCAATTCCCACACACTCATACCTGTCAATTCCCACACACTCAAACCTCCCGCACTATGACCAAAACTGTCTTGCTGTCATTATGCGACACACCTTCAAAAGTCAACCAAATCCCAAAACCCAATTAATGGAAAAGGTGGCAAACTTGCCACCTAAAAATCAAATAGATAGAAGCAAATATCTAATGACGTTGATACTCTGCATTTGTGAAGTTTTGAGGTTGAATGGGATACAGAAATATTTTTGGGACCTAATTACATGTCGTCCCTAGTTACTCATCAACATCCCCAATAGCAGTGTCAGAATGAACTGGCATTGAGTTTTGGATACTCTTTCCTAGATAAGCCCCCCCCCCCCATCAAGCAAGAAATGTGCTTGACAGGCAGGGACACCCAGACACTACCTAGAAAATGCTTTGGTTTAGTTTCTGCAGCAGAAGTTGAATTTCTCAAAATGTTCCCAATCCATACCAACAGGCCAATGCTTGTACCAAATTTCATAACTCTAAGCGAAAGATCAAGGTCACATTGGGCAGTTCAAGAATGCCGGCCATTTTGTAGAGGCCATTTCGTCAGCCGTCTTGGATTTCTTGAAATGTTCCGGATCCAGACCAAATTTCATAACTCTATGCAAAACATGAAGGTCATAATGGGCAAATCAAGAATGAAGAAAGATGGCCGACAAAATGGCGGCCACCTTGGATTTATCGACATGCTCGCAATCCATACCCACCAGTACTAAATTTCATAACTATAAGCAAAATATTGAGGTCATAGTGGCAGTTCAAGAATGCCAGCCATTTTGTAGCACTACTTGGCCATTTCGGCAGCTATCTTGGATTTCTTGACATGTTCCCGATCCATACCCACAGGCCAAGACAGGTACCAAATTTCATAACTCTAATAAGCAGAATATTAAGGTCACAATGAGCAGTTCAAGAAAAAAGGAAGATGACCACCAAAATGGCCACCACCTTGGATTTCTCAACATGTTCCCAATCCATATCCACAGGCCATTGCCTGTACCAAATTTCATAACTATTAGCGAAATATTAAGGTCACAAATGGACTCTTATACCAACCTGAACCGGGACAACGACGTCACCAATAACGACGACGATGATTGAGTGACGACAATTGCTCTTTGTTTTCAAAGAAGACAGATGAGCTGAAAATGGAATAACACAAATCAATTGCTGGGGATTTAAACTGTGGTTATTTGTCTTAGTTTAGTGAGATGATATCCACAATGCAGGCATCCACATTTTTATAAAGAAAGCTCTGTGGGGCACAGTGAAACAGTTTAAGGCGGGGTACAAATAAAAACAAAGTGCCTGTCATAAACACAGGGGATTTTGCACTAATTTGTATTGATACATTTCAACTAATTTTATTATACAAATAGACAAACTTGGCACAGAAGCCCCTGTGGTCATAAACCTCTGATTTTAGTGAGCCATATCCAAAGGGAAGCATCAAAGAACTGCGATTAGTACGTAACAGGTGCAGCAGGTTCAATAAGCTGTTCAAGTGTTCTGTGGAATGAATTTGTCAATTTTTACCTTCAGCGAAAGAAATTCGAAGAAGGTATTGTAATCATTTGGGTAAAATGTTGTCCGGCGGGCAGCAGGCAGATTAGGCCGCGGATGGGTCGTTTCTAGGCCAGTACTTGGCCTCTATTGAATGTACATGGAAGAAATTTGGTACACATACACCCTGTATGTTCTAGTTGATACTTTTGTGGTCTGATGCAGAGATATTCCATACCTTTTTGAAATAATTAAAAAAAATATATATAGAAATTATTTGTGTTTTTCTGGGCCAAGACTCAACAACTATTGCATGTTCATGGATGAAATTTGGTACAGATGTGGCCTATATGGCCTAGTTGTGCCTTTTGATGGTCTCATTGATAGATATTCTATACTCTTCAAAAAAAAAGAGAAAAATATAATAAATTTTTTTTTGTTTTTGTTTTTCGGGCTAAGACTCATTCACATTGCCTGCATGGTCTGGTTGTGCCTTTTGAAAGGTCTGGAAAATATTATATACTTTTTTTTAATAAAAAAAAGAAATTTAATCTTTGTTTCTGGCCCAAGACTCGGGTCACTATTTAAGGTTTGGTACACATATGGCTCATATGGTCTATTTGTGCCTTTTCATGGTCTGACTGATAGATATTCTATGCTTTTTATAATATTGAGAACAAATATTAAAAGTAATTGTAATCTTCTAAAGGTGTTATTCACTGAAGGTTTGCTGCCGCGCAACATATGTTTTTTTAATGTTTTCTCAATATTTCATAGAGCATCAAATATCCATAAATCAGGCCATCAAAAGACACAACTTCACGATATAGGCTAAGGCTATATGTTACACCAAATTTCATCCATCAACACGCTATTGTGGCTGATTCTTAGGCAAGAAAAGAAAAAAAAAACTTTCAATATTTTTTTCATTTGCTATATATATATATGGTTCCCATCAATGAGACCACCAAAAAGCACAACTAGGCCATATAGGCTATATATATCTGTACCAAACTTCTTCCATGTTCATGATATAGTATAGTTTTACAATATTCATTAATCAGACCATCAAAAGGCGCAACTTGGTCAGATAGGTTATATTTGTATCAAATTCCATCCATGTACATGCAATAGTGCTCTGGAAACAAAATGATTTTTTTTTTTTTTGTAATTTTTCTAAAAAGTAAAAATATTCATCAATAAAACCATCAAAAGGCACAACCAGGCCACATAGGCTATATGTATACCAAACTTCATCCATGTAGGCCTACATGCAATAGTGGTGGAGTTTTGCATGGGAACATTCTACCTGCCAGTCCTGCCTACCTTCCAAACACCCAGCTGCATGTCCACAGGACATGCGGAAGGACAACATTTTTCAAAAGTAATTACAATACCTTCAAACTTAACTCAATGCAGGTTAAAACTTTGCACTATAATAACCATCTTTTATCAAAATTTTGAATAAATCTGTACCACTACCACAAGTGTGGTTGCCATCTGTCCTTTAATGACCAGTCAGTACACAAATACAGGACGAAAAAGCCCTATTTTCAATCCACCTGGTAACCCGAACATCACAGGAATGACCTCCAAAAACTAACCTATAGAAGTGTGTATCCACCGATTGTCCTGTCAACCAAACATGGCCAGCTTCTGAAAGTAAAACATATGTATTGTCATTTTGTTCTATTTTCAAAGAAATTGAACAATGGTCTCAAGGTGAAAATCAAATTTAGAGAGCTAATGTATAGGCCTAATTAACTTCATAACTTGAAGAATATTAAGTTAAGATTTAAATTGACAACTTCATATTTGATGTTTGTGCAAAGACATGATGAATAGATTATAGAAACTATTAAGCCATGAATGTCTAATAATAGGTGTAGTAGGCATACATAGCATTATACAGATATAGATATGTACAAATATATGGAATATATAATCATATTATGATATCAATTCCAAATTAAAATGCTTTTAAAATAGAAATACTTATCTTAAAGGAGCATTAACAGGTTGTTTTATAATTACAACCTCTTGTGCGTGTGCTTTTCTTCAATGTTTAACCTGTCCTGAGTCCTTAACTGCTGTCTATTAGCACTTGAAACAATGTAACCTATATACTTGCCTTAATTGTTTCAGTTAAAACTCTTGCAACGAACGTGTGAAAAACTGACAAACAAAAAGGAAGACTCTACAGATTACTTCTGTATAAATTACATATCCATGCAGTTTTAACAGAAACTTGCCACACTGCTAACGGCACTTAACTGTTGTGTAATTACAGATTTAATCTGTATTTTGTACAGTTGCTGTAGTTTAAACAGAAACATAATGTTCCACTAACAGGACTTAACCATGGTCCGGAATGACAGATGAAATACGTATGTTTTACGGCTCATGTAGATTTTACAGAAAGGTTCCATTCTGCTGACGGTTTTTGACTGTAATACATATGATGGCTAAAACTACGTAAAGTTAACAGGATTGTGGCTGTCTTTTTCACAATCTTTTTTTTCAGTGCAAAGAGTCCGTCTGATAAGTTATAATCAACATGATCTGTCCTTTGTAACAGATTTAAACAATCAGATTCATAATCCTTTGGTTAAATTTGTGACACACGCACACACAACATACACTGTAAGTCTTCTGAAATTAAAGTGCTCTTAGCACTAATTCTTTGATCATGACAAACAATTTGTATAATGACTCACAAAGTGACATTTTCACAGTACAACAGGCCACGCTTTCCCCTGAACAAATAGACCGGCTGTAATGTTCCACAGGCATAGTCTCATCCATCTATGGTTTAAAATCAAATTATTCGAATTATAGAAGATTGTTGTAAAACACAATGTCAATTTTGGTCTTGCTTTTGTGAAATCCATTGAATGACATACATGGCTGTGTGTAACTCTGGCAATATTTTATGCAGTAAGATCCGTGTTCGCCCAATGCACTCAAAGTTACTTGAGAAAGCCAAGTCTTCCTATACGGGGACTGTCTTGAAAATAGGAAGTTGAAACATTTCGTTTTATTGGCCTAAAGACTGTATTTAGCAAAAAATTGTGGAAAGAAAATGAATGGCCAAATTAGAGACACAAGATCCATCGAAGAGTGCTAACAGCATTGGAAGGGAAGCAATTAAAAATGTCCGAAGCATCCTTGGCGCATTCCACATCAACAGACACTCAGTCCGAAATTGGTTCCTGGCTTTATATCCATGCAATAATAATTCTAACAGCAATTCCTGAACAAATACAAAATTAATCTGAAACTTTTCAACGCATATCCATACTGAACAAAAATGTATCAGATTACTTGGGCTATGAAAAATGTATTTTCCTACGAGCATTCATATCATGTTACTAGATTCATATTCATTTATAAGCCATGATTCATATTCATTTATAAGCCATGGTATAAATTTCACATTGTGATATCTTGGAATGTAACCCGAGCAACAGTACAACACCTTTTAATGTTATCCACATGTCCCAGGAATTTTTTACTGCGGCAAGGGTTTCCTGCCATGGAGATATGGCTATAATGATTTTGTCAGTGGTACAAATACTTTAGAACTATCACCATGACATCATATCGTAGCACCCATATAATGATGAGTCATGTTCGACTTCAGTCATGAAAGAAATTTAGTCAGGCAAACTTTGCCCATTGTGTATATTTCATCTGCTCAGCTGAGCACCACATTCGAGAGGTCTGACACTGCGATTTGACACATAGCATGTTAAGAGAACGTTTTTTGTCACAATTTGTCTGACCTGCGGTCACTCTCTGGACAGCAGCTTGCCCTTCGGTCACTCAAGTGCCCTTGAGCATGCTCTTCGCAGCCTAATATCCTTACATCCTATTTTCGTGAAACGGATGGTTTTCTTTTGGTACGTCAGTTCACATTTTGAAAAACACAGCAACCTTTACCTGAGTACAAAGCTTACAGTGAAACACTTTGATGTAGAATTAGAGTGGACTGTGCCACTGTGAAAATGGCACTTTGTGACTCATGATAGCCGATGAAGTGTCATCTTCTCTACTTTCAACATGGGAAACATAGAGGCTGTTTGATTAGTCATGATCAAGAGAAAGCCAATTGACTTCTCATAAAAAAATTTAGATTGAAAATCAGACGCATAATCCTTTCGTTTGGCTGTCACCAACAAGTGGGATAAATCTCCTTCAATTAAATTAACATTGAAAGTATTGGGTTTGATCATGACAAATCATCAGAGCTCATCAGCATGATGACACACCAAGTGCCATTTTCACAGTGCCACAGTCCACTCTAATTCTATATCAAAGTGTTTCACTGTAAGTTTAGTGTCTCAGTGATCAAGCCGAATAAGAAAATCCATTTCCAGCAACAACTAAAAAAAACTCTGATGTCATGGTTGGCCTTACTGTAATATAGAAGTAGGAAATAGTTTTCTGATTCAAAAGTTATCCATAATTTTATTGAATGCTCAAGTGATGCACAGCAGCTCTCACTTAGATTTTCCCATCATATCTTTCATTTCAGAATTTTGATGGATTGTGTGCATTAGCCAACCACTTTATGTCATATGTTTAATAGATCATATTTATTGCTTTCGCAAGAGAAAAGTGGCTAAGTAACAGTTTTAACTGTGAAATGGTTTTGTCATGCTTGAAGAAGATTCTTCATTTTTCCTAGAATGTGAATTTGAGTTATTGAATTCCCAGTTGTAAAATCCCATAAAAAGAAATCTAAATCTAAATCTAAATCCATATATGGAAGTTTTGATTCAGAAATTATTAGTGACAACTCAGTTAGTGATGATGTATACGATGGTAGCAGAATTTAGCCAATTTGTTTTGCCAATCACAACACTGTGTGGTGCGCATGGAATTGGATGGAGACTGAACCTGACATAATTTGATGTAATGGGAGTGCGTCAGAATTCTGAAAATGTCAATATTGTATTGCCAGACTCTACAAGCCCTCTATATTTTCCGATGTCACTCTCTGCGGCAGAGGGACTCTAGAAATACAAATCTACCAAGAATGTTGACATTAGTTACATAATTTCTCATAAATATTAGGTAGATGTTTTTGATATGATTGTGTAACATCAACTTCTGTTATCAATCATCTGCAACTGTTTTTTGACATTTTGTTTTCCTTCACCTATTGTCATCTATTGTCACTTCATAACTTCTAACTGGCACTTACGACTTAAGACTATAAACATTCATTTTATTATCCAATGTTGCTGATATGAATGAATAACATTTAAGGATTCCCAAGCTTTAAAGAAAACAAGGTTGTTTGAAGTCCACTCTGCCTTTTCTGGCCTCATATGCATGCTGTTTCTGGCTCTTTTGTATGGCCAATTCCTGGAGACTGCAGTGCAATGCTTGCACTGCCTAATAAGTAAAGCAGTCTCATGGAGACTGTTGTATTGCCAAGAAGGGAATGAGAACAGAACCAGACTTTAGCAGGAACGGCTGAACAGGCAGGGGGGAGGCACAGATGTAGTTCCATTTCAGGGCCCTAAATATTCACCATCCAAATTGAATTTGATTTCTTTTGTTATACTTAGACAACCACCATTTCCAATATTGATGATTATGGTCTCCACTTTCCAGCATGCACTATGTTCTTCACCTTGTATTTTTCCTTTAGAGCTTTTTGCAGATTGGCGGACCATTTAAAAATTACTTTTCTTCCTCTCAGTTCCTCCTAGTATTCTTATTTGATAAGTACCTTCAGTTATTTAATTAGTTTGTTTATTGACACAAATGCTGCTAGACATGATATATGCACTTTATTAGGCATAACTGACACAAACAAAGCAAGTCTAATCCAGGGACATCACCAGACCAAGTTAAAAGTTAATTTTGAAAGTGTTTGGACCGCCAATCTGCAAAGAGTTATAATGCACTGTTTGAAAGACATCTGGCGACTTGTCTGGAGCCCAAATATGCAAAAAAAGGCATTACATAAACTGCATCCATAGGCCTATAGCATGAGTATGAGACAACATGTTGCGAGTACCATCATCTGGTTTGTTTTTCCGATGATGTTGGTTGGTCTTCCAAAATTGCAAACCAAGCATCATTAATCAGTCAGGTCAAGATATAACTAAAGTTTAATCATGTTTTTATTCTAAATTGAAAATGAAAAAGTTATTAATGAATTTGAGTTTCAAGAAAAATTCTAAGGTGAGCCTGGTGAGGATTTTAAAATTAATATCAGTCGCTTTTTCAATACTCTTTATTTTTCATATAACTGTATATTTTTTTAATTACTTCACTATGATCAGTAGGCTACATGTATACACGAAGTTGTCATATTATGGATGAGCTTTATTTTTAAGAGTGCGCAGTAACTGTTATGCTACAGGTGATTTCATTAGTACGCAATTCTTTGGTTCTAGACCCACCAAATACATGCCATTTTCAGTTAATCTGATTGGTTTACAAACTACAGAACGTCATACAGTTGATACATCAAACGTAGCAAGTGCCTGTTTAGCATTGATTCCTCACAGCCAAGTGTGAATGACAAGAATCGCATGGTAATGAAATCGCCTGTAATACAGCAAAAGTGTGTGTCTATCCAGGCCTTCATCGACCAGTTCCTGAAGAAGAACCCAGTGCCACAGATGTACAAGAAATACATTTTTGAGGAGATGCTTCAGCAAAACACTGATACAATTTGGATTTTCAAGGTGTCAGGAATTCAAAGTTCTAAAAATGGTGATTGAATTGTGGAATTGCAAAGATTTTGTTCCTCAGACATTAGATTTACGTATAAATGATATTATTTATTCACCATTTTTAGTTGCTGAGAATTATTTGAACACTTTCTTTGGGTTTTTTTGCCTGGAAAAATTGATACTTTTTAGTTAAAAAAAAAGCATCAAAAATTGAATTATGGCTCAACAACACAGACATAAAATTTCAACATATGCAAAAAATGCCAACTTAATCTTGATGTGTGCTACCAAAAAATATAACAATATCATGTTGAATGCCACATGCATTGACCTCAGCCTTCGCTTGACTTGACACATACATTCCCCCAACCTGCTTTTTGCTTCTTTTTGGCCGATATGGCGGTTCTTCTGTGAAAGTCATTCAGCAGAGTCAGATCAGTTGGTTGAACCTCCATCTTGTGTGCAGAATGGTCAAAGATGTCCCAATGGTGTTCTCTATGCTCATGTCCGGTGAAATTGCCAATAACCCCAAATTCTCAATTTCCTCGATTTCCTTTGTTTTTTAGACTTTGTGGTGCCCTACAGGCTTCAGCTTGTCGTAAATTAATAAAATATTTCAACTGAAGTGTTCTTTATACTGAGGTAGCCTACCATTTCCTCTTCCAACAAACTTTGATAGGAGGCAGCTGGGACGTTTCTATTCTGCACAACCAAACAAAAATATCCGTCATAATGGGTGACACCCAAAACGAGCAGTGAACCGCCACCCTGAGCCCTTGTGGCCATGAGGCAGTATTCGGACAGTATCTGGCCACCTTCCGATCACACAAAAATCTCTCTATTCTATAAGCTCTGTGAAACATGCACCAGTATATATGGACTAAGATGGAATTTACTTGAAAAATTCTAAAAATATTCCGGCATTTTTGCCAAAAGTGTACGCTTGTTGGAAGAGGAAATGATACCTCAGTGTAGAACACAGCTTCAGTTAAAACATTTGATTCATGCATGGCATTTCTCAAGCTTGTAGGGCAACAGAAATCCTTCTAAACCTAAAAAATTGAGAAAATTTGAGAATTTGTCATTATTGGCAATTTCACCTGACATGAACCATATCGGTAAAAAAGAAGCAAAAAACAGGTTGGCGGAATCCATGTCAAGCCAAGTGATGGCTGAGGTCAATGCATGTGGCGTTCAACATGATATTGTTATATTTTTTGGTGGCACACATTAAGATTAAGTTGGCACTTTTTGCATAATTATGTTGAAATTTGTGTCGGTGTTGTTGAGCCATGATGCGATTTTTGATGCTTTTTTACTAAAAAAGATACATTTTTTCCAGGTCACCCAAAGAAAGTTTTCAAATAATTCTCAGCAGCTGAAAATGGTTTATATGATATCATTTATACATAAATATAAGGTTTGAGGAAAAAATATTTGCAATTCCACATATTCAACCACCAATTTTAGAATTTGGAAGTCCTGACACCTTGAATATCCAAATTATTCAAGCATTTTGTGAAAAGAGTGTATATACTAAGTCACTCTATTTGACGCCATTCGCCTCTGATTAGCTGAGCACAGGCCTCCCGACAGGAGGCCAGAGGCCAAATCTGGAAAATCAGGCTGTATCGAAACATCAGCAGATCGGGGGCTAGCATCGTAATTAGTAAAATCCGGACTAACCAAATTTGCTGATCGGTGGGCTGCGGGATTTTGTAACAAAATGCGGATGCACAGTTGCAGAACAGGACGCTTTTCGTGGGATTGGCCATAAAAAAATGCTGATGGGATAAATTAGTGGAACAAGCTGAATTTACTTTAACAATCGCCTCTATTTTCTTTTTTGAAAAATGTTCTTGTTATATTCGTCCTTGGAAAGCTCTTTTTCCTGCAATGACTCTCACGATCACAAAAGCCTCCTTTAATTTATAGAAAATCCTCTCTTTTAATGAGCATTCAAGTGACAAAAATGACAACTGATGTAGCACATATAGCCAGCAGAAGAATGCGGAGAGAAATTGTTATCTTTGTAGAGTGCAAAACTAATTGCTTTTGGGAAGTATTCAGTGGCCCTGAGTGACACTTATAAAACTAATGGCAGAAGTCTGTATGTTTATGACCTAATGTAATTGTCATTTCATTGTCAGGCTACAGATTTTTTCAATGGATGAGTATATTACATAGATCTGTACATGTATGTATAAGAGTATATCGAAAAATTAATCATGCCCTGAGCATCATGGTATCGCAGACAATGTGGTTCAACACAAGTTGAAAATGTTTTAACAAGACAGGACTTGTTTTCACTGATTTGTGATGTAAAGACTTTAGAATATGGAATAAAAGTAATTTTGTGACTTTTAGGCTCATGCCTAACCCTTTAAGGATACCCTGTTGGTACAAATCATTCTAAAGGCGGATATTCCAATCAGTAAACTGGCTTGAAAAAAGGAAGTTGAAACATTTCACTTCTTGGCATAAAGACTGTATTCAGCACCTAAAGGATTCAACAAAAAAAAAGGAAGAAAGAAGACCACAAACCACATGAGAAGACTCAGGCTCCATCAAAGAGTGACAACCACATTACCTGGTAGGGAAGCAATTTTAAAAATGTCCTGAGCATCCTTCGTGCATTCCACATCAACGGACACTCTGTCCGAAATTGGTTCCTGGTATGGGTTTATATCTATGCAATAATAGGCATTATCCTACATTAGCCCCCTCAGGGGTCTAAACATTTTGGCCTTTTTTTCATGGGAAATAGTGGTGGTAATTTTTACTGTATAAACGTCATTATGTTTATACATAAGATGACGCTTATACAGTCTATGTAACAAAGAAATAATTGTCTGTCTAACTATTTATCAAAATATTGTCTTATTATACTCCTGCTTTAGCCCCCTTTTCCATAGACAGTACCATTGAAAAGTGGGCTAAAGCAAGAGTATATATAAGACAGTAGGATATATAAAATACTGTCTTGTATATAATCCTGCTTTAGCCCCCTTTTCAATGGTACTGTCAATGGAAAAGGGGGCTAAAGCAGGAGTATATAAGACAGTATTTTTTTTAGAAAGAGACAAGTGTTTCTTTGTTACATTGACTGTATAAACGTCATCTTTTGTATAAATATAATGACGCTTATACAGTAGAAATACCACAAAAATGTAGCAAATACTGTCTTATATATATACTCCTGCTTTAGCCCCCTTTTCAACGGTACTGTCAATGCAAAAGGGGGCTAAAGCAGGAGTAAAATAAGTATCTAAGGGCAAATTTCACGAAAAAGCTGCAAAATGACTTACCACAACTTGTCCACAAGTTACATTAGCACAATACTGATAAGGCCAGACATAATCGATTCGTAGATTATCAGATTTTCTCATGGTGCTTCTTCTGAGGATAGCTGGCAGGACAAAAAAAGCTGAAATCTAAATCTTTTATTGTGTCAATCCATTAAATAAAATCATGGGAAAACAATCTTTTCTGTTGGTATGGTAGGTCAGAGTAGCTAAAAATATGGCCTTGTGCTAATGTAACAACGATGAATGATGTAGGACAGAATTTTTTATGCTGATCTTACTGCAATATAAATGAAGTCACCAGCAGGGTACCACCCCTGGCCTGCTCTTGGGAGACCTGGCTTTCAGTTCAGAAAAAATTTGAGATCTAATCATGTGTTTTTTAACGTAATTTTTATGTACACATTTTGCTAATGTAACAATATGAAATGGATGGATGCAAAATTTCAGTTACATTAGCAATAAAGAAACAGGTACCACACCCAGTTGTTTATGTTTTTGGTGATGCAAATAGGCAAATTAGACACGTTTTTCAATAAAATATTATAATTTCATGTTTGAAATTGGCATAAGTAGCGAGAACACAGAAAAATTTCCATGTAAAAGTTGCTAATGTAACCTCAGTGTCCTGAGACGGAATCGAGTTACATTAGCAGTCTTTTTTTATTTTTCATTTTTTTCAAGTTTTATAATGACCAAGACAATTAAAAATGGTTCCAAAACAATTTTTAAGATGTTTTTTATCAATCACATGCCATTACATTTTCCTGAATTGGTTTTAGCAGATTCCACAGAGTGCCAAAGTAAGCATGTCTGATCACCAGTAAGTTTGGTCGTCCAAAATTGTCCTCATGAGGCATAAAAAAATATATTTTTAAGAGGAAAAAGCTACATATTTGAGGAATATTTTATTGATATTTATTCATTACCTCACAGATATACTTAGTAATAGGTTTACTTGCTTCAGGAAGCAACAGAGAGATAACAAAAGGGTTGGAAACTTTTAGGTACCTTTTAAGAGCACTTTTCGTGAAATCTGCCATAGGTTATACAACGAGTTTGAGGTGTATAACTAACATTTCAGATAACCCCTGAAATGTTAGTTATACACCGAAAAACGAGTTGTATAAGCGACTTATACTCCATATAGGCCTGGTGCAAATTTTTGCGTATTTCAGGTGAAGCCAGCATTGTATCTCCTACAAAACCATGCATAATGGGTATGTTACATCCCACAGTACCTTGCTATATTGAATACTGTTATGTCAGTAAATGTTTCAAATTTCAGGGCAATCGGAGCATTGGTTCTAGATATCTGAGGTCTTGAACATCCAGAAAATGGCAATTTTTGAGCATTTCAGCGTGACATGCATATTTTGCGCAATGTTTAACCCTTCATTTGGAAAGTAATTCTGACAATATGTCAATGGAAATTATTCTCAACTGTGGCCATGGGAGTTCTGCTTCTGTGACTATCAATTGCAATTTGATATTCTGTGTACTTGTCAGATAATGTCATTGAGACTCCAAAGTGGACAATGAAGCCAAAAATTGAAATTTTAGCAATTTCTGTTTAACAACTCTGTGTACCTGTTGGTTCTTGGTATTCTATGTAGTGTTAGCTCTCCAAGCGCAGTTTGAGGATCCCTCTATTGTATATTAAAGCTTATTTCCCTGTATAAAAGTCATAGCTACTTGTTTGCATCATTATTTCATGCCTGGTAAAAGTTGTCCCGACCCTAACACTAAGTTTGTTGATACCCTCAGTCCAACATAGGCAGGCCACATAACTCTTTTTGCTACTATAGTTTTCTCCAGTGGTGTCTCCATCATTTGGACCAAAAGGACTTCTCCAGCCTCTCTTAATTTTTATATAGTGCTGAAAACTGTTGTATGTCCCGACCCTAACACCTGTGTCCCGACCCTAACACCTTCTGTTTGGCACTCCTGTGCAACATTCAGACTTTAAACCAATGATTATCTTTATTGCTTGCTATTCACAACGGACTATGATAGACCTTGCAAGTCTTCTGAATCATAAGAGATGGCACAAAGTGCCAAAAGGACCTTAGAAATTGTTTACTGGAACAGGGAAAATAAAGAATAACTGCAATTAATATACTTTATAAGATTATACAATAACCTCCTTTAATGAATGAACTAATCTATCAAAAATGTAAAATTAACTTCAGAACAATGCGTTAGCCCAGGGAGGTGACTTAAAGATTATGAGATTGTGGTCTTGATTGTAGAAATTAGTTCTATGGATACTGGATAGTGTCTTTTCACATTACTAGGAGCTTATTGTGCGAAGTCGACACACATATACTTTCAGATTATTTTATTGTATTATGGTATATCTATAGAAATTCGGTTAAATGCTAATGGACACCTTGCATATGACATACTGTTATCTGAGTGGAACCCCTACACCCATAGATACTTGAGCAGACAGATAAATGACAGCCATGCTTTATTGTTACCATGCTTTCAACTTACCCCTATCTCTGATGATGCCAATAAACCTTTTACAATATTTTCTGAATTTTGTCCTGTGTATATGAAATAATCAGCAGTTGAACTGCATGTTTATTGGCAGAGTTGCATCTAATGTCCCGACCCTAACGCCTCAAACAAAATTTTCAGTGCCATATCAGCATGTAATATCTCCAAGACCAATAACTGTATCTATTAGAAATTTGAACTGCAGACTGAGCTTTTTACGCAGAGCAACATTTTGTCATCTTTGTCAGTATTGAAACGCGTAAATCTTTGTTTGGGAAATGTTCAATTCTATCTTGTGTTAAGACTGGGCTAATATTTGAGAAAAATGGCACTCTCGATAATTTGGAACTGTTTAGACAGTTTTTTATCCCACCAAAATATGTATGTATATCAAAAACGGCCAAACAGGTTCAGAAAAAGAATAAATATCACTCATATACAATGCTTATGACAAACTTAATCATACCAGATTTTATGCAATTTTGTGGCTTCTTTCACTGAAAAATTCACAATATCTCTGTTGGAAATCGTTACTTAACCCTGATTTTTTGTCTATTTATTGCTGCATATATATACTTCAAATTGCAGCAAAATTCCGTGCAAAAGGAACACCTTTATTTTTCACCCCCTTGTCACGCTCTTATTTGCACCAGGCCTATTAATAGTGTCTCCTGAAAATGTTCCATTTGAGATAGGGCAACAATATTTTAAAATAATGAAGTTATAAGACATTTTAAAAGGGACTCTTTGTTGTGCGCTCATGAATATATTTAAATTAACCTCTGATAATGCTTCCTAGCTTTCACAGTACAATTGTTTTGTTTTGTTTTGTTGTCAGATCAATTTTAGTTTGCTTCAGTTGACTTGTTGATAGGATTATAAATTTTAGCACAAAAGGCACAGTGTCCTTGAACGAAGTTTAGGGTTTAAAAAAATGTACAAAGAATCCGTCAAAACAGCGTTGTAGTATGTGGTCTCAGCTTCGATTTGATGTAAAGATCGAAAAAATCTGTTGGGAAAATTTTGAGAAAATTCAAATTTAAAACTTGTAGTTTTTCACACCCTTTCTGCTTGCAAAATATCAGTTTTGGATCTATCAAATAGCCTTGCAGTGTTATCAAGGCACCACAGCTGATCTAGTTATACATTAGCTTGCTGAATCAGTTGGAAAAATATGTTAAAAGCGTTTTATTTCTAATTGTCACATCATTTTCAACATTTTGAGGTGTTGCAAACTCGCCGAATCATAAAATATGCCAAATCAAATATAAACAAGGCCATTTTGGCTTAATTATTTCTTTAACTTGAGAAAAGTGGCAAATGAGCCACCAGGGTGAGAGAAAATGCCTAGATTAAATTCATTAGTGACATAAATTGAGATTTTTAGAGTTTCATTAGTTAATGTTTTTCAAGTTGGACTCACAAAAACGTCTGTAAAGTTATCGAACAACAAAACTCGCCAAATCATAAAATGTGCCTAATCAAATATATACAAGGCCATTTTGGCTTAATTATTTCTTTAACTAAAGAAAAGTGGCAAATGCACCACCAGGGTGAGAGAAAATGCCTAGTTTAAATTCATTTGTGATATAAATCGAGATTTTTAGCCTTTCACTAGTTAATGTTTTTCAAGTGGGACTCACATAAACGTCTGTAAAGTTATCGAACAACAAGTAGTAGACAAATGTAGGAATACCTACTGTAGGCATCACAAAATTGTGCATCTTAAACACAGCTTTGCATGTAAGTTGTATTTGACATCCGAGGAAATAATATATTTTGATAGAAGCATTTTTCGGATCAACAAAAAAACATCTGTGTAAGTGGCCTAATGGCCTAGATGATCAATTCGAAGTTCTATTATAATATTTCTGTCCATATTGAAATGTCGGTAGCAATTTATGGTATTCTGAAGAATTTTAAGGGCTTTGTTTATCTGTTTTTGTTAATTGTTAAGATCATTTCATGGAATCTAGTGGTTACGTACTTCATTTGTTCAGTTATGGCATGCCTCTTTGCAATCAACATAATATTAAACAGATTCTCTCCCATGGTCACACAATTAATATTGTTTATCCGTGCACGATATAACTGAACAATTAGATTTTGGAAGTAAGCAACCACCAGATTCCATGAAATCATCTTGAAAATTGGAAAAAAACAGGTAAACAAAGCCCTTAAAATTCTTCAAAAGACCATTAAAATTGCTATTTACATTTCAATACGGTCAGAAACACCTTAATAAAACTTGGAATTGATCATCTAAGCCATTAGACCACTTACACAGATTTCTTTTTTGTTGATTTGAAAAATACTTCTATCAAAATATTTTATTTCCTCGGATGTCAAATACAACTTACATGCAAAGCTGTGTTGAAGATGCACACTTTTGTGATGCCTACAGTAGGTATTCCTACATTTGTCTACTACTTGTTGTTCGATAACTTTACAGACGTTTATGTGAGTCCCACTTGAAAAACATTAACTAGTGAAAGGCTAAAAATCTCGATTTATATCACAAATGAATTTAAACTAGGCATTTTCTCTCACCCTGGTGGTGCATTTGCCACTTTTCTTTAGTTAAAGAAATAATTAAGCCAAAATGGCCTTGTATATATTTGATTAGGCACATTTTATGATTTGGCGAGTTTGCAACACCTCTAAATGTTGAAAATGATGTGAAAATAAGAAATAAAATGCTTTTTATAATTTTTTTCAACTGATTCAGCAACCTAATATATAACTATTTCAGCTGTGATGTTTCGATAACACTACAATGCTATTTGATAGATCCAAAACTGACATTTTGCAAGCAGAAAGGGTGTGAAAAACTACAAGATTTAAATTTAAATTTTCTCAAAATTTTCCCAACAGATTTTTTTGATCTTTACATCAAATCAAATCTGAGACCACATACTACAACGCTGTGTTGACGGATTCTTTGTACATTTTTTTTAACCCTAAACTTCGTTCAAGGACACTGTGAAGGATCAAAGTCATTTAAGTACTGAATGTCAGAATAGATGGATGGATGTACAATTATGTCGTGTCTGTGGGTATTTTTTGATTTTATCTTTATCACTTCTTCCTATCCTAGCTGCAATGTAACTTTAATTTCTTTTGTATTGCTGACTGCCGATATGTGTTGTCATTTATCTTTCTATCAATCTATTCATCTGTGTACATGTATCTGCCCTGCCAGGTTTAGTTTCAATCATATTTCACCTCATTGTCGTGTTCTCCTCCTGTCCTTACTGGTAATTAGCCAATCAAGTGCATAAAAACGGGAAATAAAACCACAACCATTCATCAGTTCATTCGACCCTGCAAGCTATATATATATATATCTATCTGCCTGTCTATCTGTCTATCTATCTGTCTAGCTGTCTGTCTATCTATCTGTCTATATATCTGTCTATATACCTGTCTATATATCATATCATCATACTATTAATTCACGGACCCCTTACGCTACTCCAACCAAACTACTGATTTCCCAGCCATCAAACTTTGCAAGCATCTTCTTACAACTGCCTACAATGTCCTTAGCCATGTTTGGTACTCTCCTGAAAACAGCCCCCCCCCCCACCAACTTCATGGCCTGGCTAACTTACTATGTCTATATACATTGTATCTGTATGTCTAGCTGTATGTCTAGCTGTATCTTCGACTGTCTGTCTATCTATATCTTTCTATCTTTCTATCTTTCTATCCTTCTATCTCTCTACCTTGTTTTATCTGATTGAAGATTCTAGGTCTATAGACTATTCCTTGCCATCCATCAATCTGTTCTATTTACTTTAAAAGGGAATATATACTTCATATTTTGTATATCTTTTTTTTTTTTCACAAAAATGAAATGCCATTATGTGTCATTCAGTAGTCAGTGTATTATTTATTCACTCGAATATTTATGAAACTTTAATAATAAGACTAGTTTTCTGGAGTAAATCCTTAAATTATTGTTTGACAAGGATTAAAATCTGAAGTTTGTTGCTTAAGTTTAAGTGGATTGCAGAAAAAGTAGTGCGACAGGCTTAAAACCTTAACAGTGGTATAACTAACAAATCTGTTGGTTATACCACGGCAAAAGACAATAGAAAAGTGTCTTAGTGGAGTATAAGACAGTTTTTGCTATATCCAACTGTCTATATATACTCCTGCTTTAGCCCCCTTTTCAATGGTACTGTCAATGGAAAAGGGGGCTAAAGCATGAATATAATAAGAAATTTTTTGCTATATCCTAGTGTCTATATATAGGGTAAGGTGGGGGAAATCCGCCCCCCTTTTCACATATATTCCTTGCTCAGTCCCTCACCTTTATGAAAAACGTACCTCCTATTTCATGGAATGATGGAATATATACATCTGAACATATCTGGAAACTTACATGATTTAATTCGACACCTTTAAGCCAACATCACCATATGACTGTTCGATCTCATGGGTCGGATTTGCCCCAGAAGTGTGGGGCAAATCCGCCCCCCTTGAGTTTTGGCTACAAATGACAAGAAACATTTGGCTTCTGAAGTAAATTATATTCTTAAATTATGTCCTGGTTCTTCTGGGTGTACTTTCCAACATGTAAGGATCGTTTCATCAATTTATGTGTGAGAATAAAAAAAGTTTGCATATGGCATATTCAACATACACTAAAACAGCAAAAATTCTTAAATTCATCTCAATTAAAATCATAATTACCATCAGTGGAACTTTATGACAAAATAGAGTGACTTACAAGGCATATCTCGTGTTTGTATGTTTTTAACATGAGAATCAGAGGGGGCGGATTTGCCCCATGGACAGGGGGCGGAATTGCCCCGATAACTAGAAATTATGTGGGTGTTATTTTCCAAATATGCATTTTACTTATTGGTGAAATCTCTTGCACATGTAAAGTCGTTGAATAAACATTGCTATTAATAACAATAAGTAATGTGTTTATACAACATGCACCTGTAAAACACCTCAGTTTTGAAAGTTTCAATTTCACATTGAAATTGCTCAGTGATGAGATGCACGTCTTCTTTCTCAATTGTAGTCATAACAAAACTATGTAACAGCCTAATATCTGTGTTTCAGTAGTCTCTAGACATAGTGGCACTTATCTGCATGAAAATTATTTATTGTCATTTATATTTGTAGTCATGAGGGAACTTTTTCTCCTCAAGGGGGCGGATTTGCCCCGGGGGCGGATTTCCCCCACCTTACCCTACTCCTACATTAGCCCCCTTTTCAATGGCATAGTCAATGGGAAAGGGGGCTAAAGTGGGAGTATATATAAGACAGTATTTTGTAATATATCAAACTTCAGTTTGAATGTTTTAAGAAACATATAACTGTGAGTATTCTTGGTAATGATCTCCCGTCACACTTTTACAGTATTTATTCTGTGATATACAGACTGGAAACATATTTAAGTTATTTTTCAGTTTCAGTTTTTGTCGATAAACATCTGTAGAAATACCTGTAAAATGTTTAAACCCTCAAGGGGGCTAAAGTAGGATAATGCCCAATAATAATTCTAACAGAGATTCCAAAACAAATACAAAAATAATCTGTAACCCTTCAAAGCATATTCTGACTGTACAAAATTGTATGAGATTATATGAGCTACAAAAAGTGTATTTTTTACCAGGCTATCACTATCAGAATCAGAATCAGAATCACTGTATTGTCCTTGAATTAGTATCGTGGTGTCATAGAATTAAATAATTATAGAAAATTAATTAAATTATTAACAAGGACAGGAGGCCACTTTAAGAAAATTAGTTTTCGTTGTGACCCCATCAGTATGAAAATAGACAGTGGAGAGTCCTCACACGTAAGCAAGTATAAGGTAGGTGTCGATAATAATTTGAATATAAGGTATGAATTTCTAATATTTAAATTAGAAACGTAGTTAACAGAAAGTTGTTTTTTTTTAATCGAGTTCTATTGCAAATGTAACAATTAGAAAGTGAACATGATGTAAGATACGACTGAATGACAATTTTTTTTAAATATAAAACTTGAAGCCAAGACTATGTGAATATATTTTGTTTTTAAAGTTAGGATCAATGTTGTTAAAAATATATGGAATTTTGTAAGTAATAGCTGGTCTGGCATACTCATGTTTTATTCTAGGTAATGTAAATAAAGATGATTCTCTAGTAAGATAGTCATGTGCAAGCAATCTTTTCTGAAAAACACCAGAGTGAAAATAATCAGGTAGCATCCCATTCTCCAGCTTGAAGCAGTATTTGAAACCATGGAGTGCACATATATCTTTACACTTTAACAAACCAAATTCTTTAAATAGTGGATCAGTGTGAGCATTATATTTGCTTGACAAGACAGCTATAACAGCTTTCTTTCGTAAAAGAAAATCCGATTAGAAATTGATTCCCATAAAAGAGCACCATAATTCAGGTGAGGAACAAGCAATGAGTATTAGATCATTACCAAGATATCTCTGGGAAGGTAATGTTTCAGTCAGTTTAATATGCCTACAACTTTAGCTATTTTTCTGGCTGTGTGGTCAATGTGGGATGTCCAATTTAAATTATCATTGATCAGGATACCTAGGAAATTGAAGGAATTCAAATATTCAATTGTGGTACCATCAATTATAACTTCTGGATAGATTACCTGTCTTTGTGGAGAATTAAATATCATAGCTTTACTTTTGTTACAGTTCAGTGATAGTTTATTAACTTTAAGCCATGTACTGAACTTTGTTTACTCATTATTTATGTTTTCTGAAAGGTGAAAGGAAGCCATCTGCGTACATGATGGGGTGAAATGAGCCACTTACTATTGACATATCATTCAAGTAAATTAGAAATAACAGGGGATGCAGTAGGGACCCCAGTGAAACGCCAGTATTAATCAAAGAATGTTCAGATTTTATTGTATCAATTTGTACATACTGATGCGTATTGTTGAGGCAAATCTTTAAAAGTTCTAAAGCTTTACTTCTTATGCCATAATATTCAAGTTTATGTTGTAATATGTGATGGTCGATTGTGTCAAAAGCTTTCAACAGATCTAAAAAAATACTCGAAGGAAGTTGACCATTTTCCTTATCAGCTACATGTATGATACAGATTTCTGACGTAGGATTACCAAGACAATGATGTGAGCAACTGCTTTTATGGTATCTAAATAATGACTAGTGCTGGGCATTGTTTGTTATTGTTAGTTATTTCAACAACTGAGGAAACCCCGCCATGTCTACATGAATTAATCTGAAGGCAAATCAGTCCTTTTGAGGATGGCTGTGAACACTAAATGCCTCGTGCCAAATATTTGGTAATCATATTCCTCTCCTCTATCTGTCCAACATCAACATCCACACACCAGTCGTTCCACAGTGTACACCACAGAACATCACAAGTGAGTCAGGCACCACACACGAAAGAATTACACTGCGAGCTGACACATAGCATGTTAAGAGAACTTTTTTTTGTCACAATTTGTCTGCCCTGTGGTCAATTTCTGAACATCAGCTTTCCCTTTGGTCACTCAAGTGCACTTCAGCATGCTCCTCACAACCTAATATCCCTACATCCTATTTTCATGAAACAATCAGTTTTTTTCTTGGTACGTCTACTCACATTTGGATAAACACACCAACCTTTAACTGGGTATGCTGCTTAGTGGTTGCAATTATCTCACAGTATATGACACAAAATTTGCAGCAGCAAAATAAATCAAGCCTGATGTCATGGTTGGCCTCATTGTAATAGATGAATAGGAAACGTATTTCTGCTTTAGCATTCAGTTATCCAAAGATATCACTTAATGTTCGAGTAATAAGCAGCCCCCAACAAGATTTTCTCATCATGTGTTTCATTTTAAAATTTTGATGAATTGTGTGCATTTACCAACAACTTTAACCCAATCAGCATAGCTGTTTTTCCTTAGAGTCCTTCTTGGTAAAAAAAAAATTACAGTTTTAAATCAGAAATGGTTTTTTGTGACTTCTGAAAGAATATTATATGCATTTTTCCTACGACATCAATTTCCTGCCCTAAAACTTTGTGTTTTGATTAGGAAATTATTATTGACAATTCGATCTGGGTAAAGCATGGTGTGAGCAGTATTTAATATTTGTTTTCAAACCACAACACGGGTGTCGGACTGAACCTGATATAATTAAATGGATAGGAATAGTGTTCCAAATGGCAGTGGAAATGTTTTGAGTTATTCTCAGATAAACCATTTCAAATATTGGTGAGATTGTGAGGTAGCAATATCTTAGCAATACGTATATATATAAACATAGACATGGGAGAGTCGTGACATATGAAAATGTATAGAAAAACAAGGTATTAAGTTACTGACAAGTACATTATATTCCTCTTTTGACATATAATTTGATATATAGAATAGAAATGTAAGCACATGCAACCACAAGTAAAATATCCTTGAGGCTCTTGTATTTAGTGTGCATATGTGACATATATTGCCATCAGATAGATAGAGAGAGAGATAGACAGACAGCTAGACAGCTGGACAAGTGGATACATAGACAGTTGGATAGATTACGAAGCTCAGACATTGTACTTTCAGGCTTAATTAGTAACTTTTACTGTATATTTTCTAATCTTTCAAGGTTTTACTGATAAATACCGAGTCCTCAACACTATGTATATTGAATTTGTTCTTTTTTTACAGTAACTTATTATTTATGAAATTGTGAAGGATCACACCAATAAACTTGGTTTATGTTGCAGCGTTTGATGTTATAGTATCAATGGGATGAAAGGCTGTTTGTCACAGGTTGATGAAGTGGTTTCTGGCATGTAGGAAAGAAATTCTTTATTTTTCTCAGTTAATCCAATTATCAACAATTTTCAGCAAAAGAAAAGAAGCTTCTCACATTAAGACTTCAATAATAATTTGTTGCAAGAGAATAACCAACGACATCTGGTTTGTTATGAAAAAAATCGTGGTTCTCCTGCTGTAAAATAAGACAGGTAAAGCATCAAATTCGGAAAGGAACAATATAAGCTTAAGACAGACCATGGTCTTTTCATAGCTTGGAAAGCCGTGCAAGAAAGAGGTGCGGTGCACAATTATTTAGATCTCCATCTTTAAAATCGTGCTTTTTCTGTGGCTTTCCCAATAAATTTGTTCATTGTGACTCAAATGGCCACAAAGCCCCTGATAATTCGCTGAAAATCCGCTCTTTAAAAGGGCATTGAAAGGGAGTGAGACAGCAAGGACAAGTGATACGTCCCATACATCTCGCAAATAGATGTAAGAAACAGGATCATTTGTGGGCAATGGCCCTGTAAAGCATCCCCTGGATGCGGTAGCTTAAATCTTGTGTTTATGCACTGAGAAGGCTGATTAGGGAGGACACTACCTGAAGCGAAAGGATGATTGAAACTTACCAACATGTGGCTGAAATTGAACCCGGGATCTGCAGTATATAGATGCTCATCACCATGGGAAATTCCGGCAAAACACATGATGAAGTAAGACTATAACACTTTTCCCTTAAAGGTCTGCTATCAAACCAGTTGAGCTGAAGGGCCGGCCTCCAGGCCAAGTGTTTAGGAGCAACCGATTATAACTTACCCACTATACTATATCCCCCAACTTCCCTGAGATTTCGACACACTCCAGTCAACAATCTCACCTCAATGCCACCTGCCACCAAGAATGTGATTTCAACCGGTAACTCAAATTAATAGTATTAATTATTTCACATATCTAACATCTTTGACAGTATAAAATACCATTAATTAATTAGACAAAAATAATCCTATCTAACCTCCTGTTCACAGCACCTGGCTCTTCCAATATATGGTTTCCCTCCTTCTAGGTTTACTTTCCACCATCATCATGGATTCCATGGGCTCCACACATGTTTTGAATCCTTCAAATGCCAAAGCACAATTCACTAGGAGTTCTTCAAATTAATGGAAGCATGTCTGCAAGATTTGTACAACAGTGAAGTCCAGCATCAATGGGTTTTATTGATTGCAGTTTGATATCTATTCTATTAACTGACCCGGACTAGGGTTGCCCTTAAAGCATAGCAAAAAATAGAAGTTAAAAATATTGATGGGCCACCATCTAAAATAATGCCTATTATGGAAAAAATGATGTATGCAAATTTTCAGGCAAATCGGTTAATATTTAGAGGTGGCCCACCGCCCTTGAAGTTTTTATGTTTCAAGCATAGTTCTCGACTTATTTTGACAACTCGTGGTTCTTTATTATTCAGCCAAACTAAGTAGTACGACAATACAAATAAAATGGTTGAACTGGTTTTGTCTTTATTACAGCTTCATTTTGAATGCCAACTGGGATGGTGTGTGATGATTTGATATTTGCAATGCTCAACTGCAAATTTGCTGAGCAGGAGTGTATATCAAAATCACTTTTTCATTTTTTCCTGCCATGATGCGATGCCGTTGTTCATAAATTTGTCTTTTTGTAAAATATCTGTAATATTGTGTATAATTTCACCTTATTTATAAGCTTCACCTTATTTATAAGCTTCAAAAAGTTCAGAATCATGCAGCTAGACTGATTACTGGGGCTAAGATGCATTATCATATCTCACCAGCTCTACAAGAACTCCATTGGCTACCAGTCAAAGAAAGGATTATATTATTTATATGTTCCAAACAGAGCTCTTCGCTCAAGCACACTGAACCTTCTGAAGGAGCCTCACTACAGGCTAAAACACTATGGTGCCCGATCTTTTGAATGTGCAGCGCCCAGAGTATGGAACTCTCTCCCGCAAGACCTGCGGAACACATCAAGAGCACCTTTCTTCAAAAAGCACCTGAAGAAATTCCTTTTTAAACCGGCTTATAGTCTGAAGCCTACATTTGTATATTTTTGACACTGAATGTATTTTTGTATATGCTGACTTTTCCATTTATGAATTTATTATGTTGTACAGCACCTTTGAGCAGCAATTGTGGCTGGAATTGGCGCTTTATAAATTTTATAATAATAATAATAATGTCAGAATATCATGCAAATATTTGGCATACCTGAACAAATCTGCATGCCACTCATTGGTCTAGCAGTTTTTATGGTATAACTTGACAAGGGACTTGCTAGTCTGGAGTAATGAACAACCAGATTCAAATTAGTGCCAAATTTGTGAAAAGAATATAGCAAGAAATGTTGTTAAGTCTGACACAGAATTAACCCTCCTGGCCGCATTGGACAAGGATCACTGACTGTCCTATTGGAAAGTCATAAAATCTTAAAGAAAGAAAATGAGAAAATTTCTGTAATTTTTTTGTCAAAACCAACACATTGACAGTAATTATTGTATATTTTTACATTGCACCAGCTGAAGTGAGCATGGAGTTATCCCAGGTGGACGTAATAAAGTTAACCTGACTTGACTTGAATTGACACATTGACTCCTTATGGCAATTACGTACATTTTTCTAAATCATCACGCCTTTCATGAAATTATGCCTACCCCAAAGATTTTTCTTTGTTTTTTTCCTTAGACATTGATCAGAATAAAGCAACTGACCTCATGTGCAATCCATTTTACAAAGTCTGGTTAAGAGTTATTGCTTCCAGATTGAATTCGGAGACATCATAATATCAAATCATACAATTAGAACTCCTGACGTATGGTTCTTGGGGGTTATGAAGAATTATCAGGGGGTATAGATTTTCCAATATTTTGCATGCGGACGAATTGGTAAACCTGTTAAAACGAACATATACACGAATTTGGCATTCGTGTAAGTGCCAGATATTGTTTTTCACGAATTCGCACAGGTGCAATTACGAACATTCTAACCCTGAACTTTCCTAATACTAACCCTAAACCTAATTCTGACCCTAAAAGTGAGACTTTTAACACCTCTACGGATGTCAGTATTGGCAGGTCCACAAATGAATAATGAAGCACATTCACGAGTGTTAGTTATTACATGTATACGAGCACCAATGTTCGTTTTTGCCTGTCCACAAACTCTTACATGCTCGTTTTTACACCTCCACGAATTTGTGTACATGCCAACTAATGAAAAATATATACATGTTATCAGAGACCATCCAAGTTGGTATTCAAAATGTAGCTCTCATTCATCCCTGATAAAAAAATCTATAAATATTGTTGTATCATTTGAAATAGCTTAGTTATACAAAACCAGGAATCAGCGAAAGTATGGAATCATGACTGAAATGCAAGAATTTCAAGGCTCATGGGCCAACTCTAAATGTTAAACGATTTGAATGGAATTTTGCACAGCCCGTTTTTACTATAGTAAGCATCATTTGAAGGGGTGCCCATATAAATTTTAAACTTTTTTTTAAGTGCCACCCTAGTGATCCCCTTGATTGTTGTTCAAAATAGCCTTTATACATCAACACTGGCGAACAACACAACAACAGGTAAAGAAAACTTTAAACAATGTCAATCAACTTGGTTTATATTTGTCTTTTGTTGCATAATTGATTGTTTCAGTTTGCTGCACTGAAAAATTACTTTTAGCACTTCGCTCACAATTACATATTTCAAGAAACTGATTAAATCCATTTACACATGGATTATGTATTTTAAGCTTGTTTGGCTTTGATACATGCACTGATTTATAGATGCTTCAATGAACTCAGGGGCGTATCTAGATATAGCCTGAGGGGGCCATAACATGGGCTGAATACGGGGCATTTGCAGCTTTTCCTATCTTTCACAATTCCCATGTTAATTTTTGGCCGGGGGGGGGGGGGGCATGGACTGCTTATTGCTTATCATCAAAGGAGAGTTAAAATGACTGACAACAAATTCTAATAAAAAGTTATGTAAAATTGTGATGACTAGGGTCTTGCGAAAGACACTTTGTTTTGAAAACATCGAGACAGTTCTGGTAACTCAGCTTAAACAGATGTTGTTTGTTGTGCTTGTACACGAAAAATAAGATTGCCTGGCAGTTTAAATTCCTTTGTCATAAACCGGGATGTCAAAACTGTAAACTGAGTGTCACAGGCAGAAGTTTAGACCAATCACATTCCACAGATACCCGATGATGTCACGGTAGAACTGCAAAACAAAGTTGATAGGTATAACACATTTGTGGAGTATGTAAACAAAAAAACATTGATTTATTAGGGTTTTTTTCAGTCTCCCTGAGACTGCTTTACTTATTAGGCAGTGCAAGCATTGCCCTGCAGTCTCCAGGAATTCGCCATACAAAAGAGCCAGAAACAGCATGCAGATGAGGCCAGAAAAGGCAGAGTGGACTTCAAAAAACCGTGTTTTCTTTAAAGCGTGGGAATCCTTAAATGTTATTGATTCATAACAGCAACATTGGATAATAAAATGAATGTTTATACTCTTAAGTGCCAGTTAGAAGTTATGAAGTGACAATAGATGACAATAGGTGAAGGAAAACAAAATGTCAAAAAACAGTTGCAGATGACTGATAACAGAAGTTGATGTTACACAATCAAATCAAAAACATCTCCCTACTATTTATGAGAAATTATGTAACTAATGTCAACATCCTTGGTAGATTTGTATTTCTAGAGTCCCTCTGCCACAGAGAGTGGCATCGGAAAATACAGAGGGCTTGTAGAGTCTGGGTTTTTTTTTACTGACCTCAACAAAATGGTTTCCAAACTAGCTGATGAGATCTCTACCTGGAGGCAAAGATAAGAAAGCATTCCTGCTAGATGGATCTGTCAATGTTTCAAGTGTTTCTACTTAATAAATTGGGCTATAATCTTGGAATCAAAATTTGGAAAATGAATACGTTGTACATTGCCGTGTCCATAATGAGTAGTGCCAGGTCAAGGCAAAATAAATCGATTGCAACTCACTTCAAATTATTGCCAGGATTCCCATTCCAATCTACGATGCATACACTCTTTATAAGGTTTGTTTTAAAACAAACAAGATCAATTAGAATTCAAACAAAATATGTTTGAAACAAAATGGTTGTTTGACTGATGACTGAACAAAAGGCTGTTTGAAAAAACCAAATCATGTTTGTTTCATATTCCAAACAAAACGCTTTGTAAAACCATTTTGTCCAAAACAACCCTGAAGTGTTCTCAAGCATTCCTGGTTGAAGTTAGCAGAATGTTTCTTTATTTTTTTCGATTCAGCTCTGTCGCTTCCCTTTGAAATGTAAATTAGGGTGGTTAATTGGTGAATGATCCCAGTGATGTCTATTCAGAAAATTAGCACTAGATAGTTTCTTCACTGCAGTGTTTATCCTGTTATACAGCAGACTGGCTTGTCAGTCAGGAATCAGGGTGGACAATTGGAGAACGATGCTGGTTCAAGTGATGTCAGTCACAGGCTGCTGCCGATGTACATCTCAAGCTCATGTCTGCATCGTGAATATAACACAAGTTGTCTCACTCCTCACTTGGCCTGAGTTTGTCTGGAGCCCAGTATGACCTGTAATTGACATGCCCAAATCTATGAGCTTCTCTGATTTGCTGAAAAATGTTGAGATAATGGCCTGAAAGGGTTGCAGCTATCACAAATTCTTGATTCATGCATTTACGACAACATTTTCATACTAAGGGCTATTTTGGTGATTATATTTTCAATTAAGAGGATTAGTTTGCATTCATCGGCAAACAAGCTCCAGTAAATATTGGAAATTAAGGTTGCCAATTCACACTGTGTGGTCATTCATGTAACTGTGGTAATCAATAAACACAGGATTAAAAAATTGTGTATCAACATAAAAGTGTGATGACCAAATTAGAGTCAAAAAAGCTTCAACAGAATACAAAATTCTTTTACATTTAAATCCAGGAAAATCCATTCAGTGGCCTCAGGATCGAAGATGACCTTGGGCTTCTGAGAAGATCGAAAAGAACAATGAGTTTCTGTTGAGTGCTTCACCTTGATAACATATAATCCAAGATTATTTTATCTCAATCTGCTGTTGCAAACACAAAAAAGGCAAATGCCAAAGTGTCAATTTATAAAGACAGCACAGGCTACTACCTTCGCTATGGTTTTTGTCCTGTCAGATGATGCTGAATGAGTGACAACTGTGAAACATTTCAAAGAAGAAGTCATACTGCAAAACTATGGCAGTTTTGTAGCAAGAGAAGTGGCACACTTGAGATAATACTTAAAAATCCCAAGAATACAAAAATGTATTGGTGTTGATTTTCCCACATGAACTCGAGTGTTAACAAATTTGCAATGAGCGATTTTGAAATCTGAATAAAGAATAACCTTTATGTATTTTACTTAATTTGCCATTTCAATGTGAGAAAATGCACTAAAAGAAACGTACTTCAATCTACAACACTAGTAGGATAGGACACAAGTTGGCTATACAAAGAGGGAACAATTTAGATGCCTGGACTTATGCAAGAGCAGATTTATTGCAGATATGTGATGCTGCATGGATTTAAAAGCAGACACAACATCCCAGATGGCACAGCTATGGTACACACACCACAAGAGCTCAGCAGAAGGCCCAGCGTGTGTCCATCTATAAATTCCATAACTTTCTTATGATCTCCTCTCATCCACAAAATAAAAAGCAGCTCTCCTCTGATGATCTTTGGATCTGTCAACTTTCGTTGATTTTATTATTCTGTCTCACTAAAAGCCCTCTGTATACTGTCACATCGTTTATTCCATTATTCAATTGTCCGCTTTAATTCTGCAATGACCATATTACATTAGTTTGCAAAGCCTTCTAGTACATGACCTCCTAGATAACATCATTGTCCAACACATTTTGGTCATCTGGTTTCATCGTCTGGTAGGCCTCAAGACAGGATACACCCCCGCACCCTTTTCTTATACCCTTAATATCAGTCACCCCCCATTTTACCCATGTTTTCCCCCCTGCTTCACCACTTTACCCCACTTACCCCAACTTGCCCCCCCCCCTTCCTCCTTTTGAACTCTTGAACCCACTTCCCCCGCATTACCTCCTACTTTCACCCAATTCCCCCACCTTTCCCCCTATTACATCGTACAATGTAACTACCTCTAATAACATTTTCTTACGTAAGTGTTACCCCATGCCACGATTCCTTGATCTTTCTCTGTCATAATACTCGTCCATGTGTCCAACTGTCTATCCATAAAAACATAACCATTTCCAGTTCAAATCTCACCCAGTAAACTACGTCTGGGCCCATGGGACACTAAATAGAGGCAGGTTTTATCCAGAATTCCACGCTGGGGCATCTAAACGACCCTGGATATCCTGTCCCATCCTTGAATTAATAGGGTACTGCGTGTGCCAGACTCTCAGTCTTCTCATCACTGATCATCACACAGTAGTTACTGACACAGAAGAATATCAATGGCCAAACCTTGGGTATATTCCCTTTATATATGCTACATGTATTGTGGAAGGTTCACCAGAAATTTCATGGCTTGCACGGACAATAATAAGTCAGCCAGCTAGACAGCTAGACAGACAGGCTACTAGACAGATGTTTAAATGCACACACATAAAATAATATAGATTTTGAAACAAGAATTCTTAGAAACTGATGAAATTGTTTCTTTACTGTGCAATGAATTTATTCCAAAATGGCTGTGTGAAGGCATGCTCCCTTGCAAGAAGCAGGGATAAGACAAGGAAGCATTCCTGCTTGATGGGCTTGTCAAGCCTTTAAGTGTTATTGTTCAGCCAGAGATAGGCCAAACAAGATTTCTGTTGGTGAAAACAGCCTCAAAAGCGGCAACACGATCAGGGTTGAGGGTCATACCATTCCTCATCCATATGTCTGTAATAGATGGATCTGATTCTGTCAGACCTTTCCCGGTCTATAGAAAATTTAATTTGGCATTCAACACAAATGGATGTAGGTCTACAAGATTTGAAATTGATATAAGGTGGCCTTCCTTTTATTTGGATATAGAACGTATCTCATTCGAATTTGATTAAAATCTCCTATTGCTCTCCTGAAAGTCAATTGTTACATACCTGAGTTTTGGAAAATTGCGACCTCATACATTGTCAGAAGGTCAACCTCCACTACGAATTCTGTCTGGTTGCTCCATCTCATAGTTTTGCCACCAAGTATCTGCTCATGTATATAACCTATCACACAGATTTGCCTTCACTAATGAGGTTGTCAATGCTAGTCAGTGCTTGTCAGTGAGGTTTGCCTCATTCGTAAGATCTCGCTTGTCATAATTGAAGCAGAAGCGGATCTTTATAGCGAGCCCTTCTCAGTGAGAATAATACTGTTAACTAGACACACAGATTCGGTAGGGGGAACCGGGGCACATTGGAACGCGGGGCACTATGGGATGGTGGGGTTTTCTTGGTTGCTGGCAGGGTATATAAATATGGTAGTGTGGACCTGTTCAAAACACAAACAATGTAGATTTTAATAGCCTCCCGTTTGGTTTCCCATGCTTTGGGGTATAGGGAATCCAAATATTACATTCATTTTGGTCTAGGATGAAGGGAAACCCTGCCTCAAGAGCCCTCAGCATGTGTTGTCAATTTCGACGAAAATCGCCTATTTTTCTATGCTTTTATGTAACATTTTGTCTTATAACTTGATAGCAGATAATCCCAAAGCCTTCAAAATAGTACCAAATGATAGCTAATTAATTCCCCTATCAGATGCATATGTGATTTGTCATGAAAATGTGATACAGGAAATGAAATATTTAATTTGCCACAGGGGAGAAATCAAACATGTTTGAAATTGCCCCGGACATCGCCCTCATTTCCCGCAAGTAGTAAAACGTGGATGAGTTGTCATGAACTGTGCCGGACTTCCAGCGGACAGTGCCAGACTTTCGGCAGGCAGTGCCAGACTTTCTGCAGACACTGGACTGGAATTTCCAGCTGCCTGCAGAAGTCTCACAGCAAAACCAGGAATGTTTGAAAGGGGCTTTAGTGAATACACTATAAAAGAGGCAATTGTCATGTAAATACACACATCAAAGTGCCATATCATTTGTAAATCCTTTCTTAAGAAACAAAATTATGCAAGTCTGAAATAAAAGATACTTGTATTTCCTAGACTGTAAAAATACGCATTTCCACCACCTGTCAAGAAGCGCAAGTCTGACGTCAGGTAGTACTGTATATCATGCTGTTTAATTGAAAAAGGTACCAAATGCAGCAACACAATATTTTTGTCCTTTTTCCCATTCAAGTTAGTATGTTTTATCTGAAAACACCAACTCGACTACTACCATTACCATACCCCACTTGGTTCCTTGGAAGTATTAGAGGGTATTTATTAATTTATCAACCTAATACAAGTTTTGAATATGTTTAATCTAAATGTTATGGTTATTATTTCCAGCCAGCAGCACCAAAACTCTGGAACAGTTTGCCTGAAAATGTGACAACTGCCCAGACATACGAAAACATCAAGAAGAATCTAAAAACACATTTGTTTCTGAATTCAAGTGATTTGTTCAGATAAAGTGCCGATGATATGAGCAGTTTACTGAAATTAGCGCTATATAAATGCATCTTATTATTATTATATTATTATTATATTAATATGAAATGTTAAAGGCACACACTCATCGAAATCCTACTTTTAATAAACATATCTTCCAACGAGAGAATCAGGTGTTGTGAGGGCATTCAGCTAACATTTCCCAAAATCAGTTTGAGCTTGTCAATTTTGGTCCAAGCCAGTCACTCTGTTCATTTGGACACTCAAAATGTCATTTTAAATGCAAAACAGAATGATTGAAATTAACGTCACAGGTCATCACAGTTGCACACCATTTTAATTGTTTGAAAGTGTTATTTTCCTTGGCAAGTAAGCTTTATCCTTCTGTTTCTGTGGCCCTTAAAATGCAACAGAGCTCAGCTGACGCTGACCCAACTGACACTTGAACATGATTGTCAATAATAAATCTTTGCCAAACCTTTACCTGAATGCTGATAGTTTGCATAAGTAACACATTTTCACTATTCAATTTTCACCTTAAACTTATAAAGAGGCGGCATAGTTTTAGTAATAATGTATGCCATTTACAAGTGTTTTACTAAAGCCCTCGGGCGATAAATAACATAATCCCTCTCCTGTGGTGAATAACCTATACATATCATGTTGAAATTCCTATCAACCTAGGCTTTGGGGGAGTTTCCCATGCAGCATTAGAGTTAATCATGGTTTGATGTATTTGTGAAATGATATTATCTACTTACCCTGATGCAAACGAACATCAATCGATCATTCAATATGAAAACGGCTCAAGGTAGTACTTTGCATGGCTTTGGCCAACATTTCCATGCTTTTGAATAGCTGACAGCAATTTGGCACGTGTGCTTTCCTCCAAGCCAATGTTTTTATGAAACAGGAAACGCCATGGGCACCCAATGCCACCCATATATAAAGTCCAATCATGTGTTGGCCACCATTGGCTGTGGGAATAAATGTTTGATGTCACAGTCACACCTACAGCATTTCCGATTGTAACCTGCTGATGCTGATTTTAAGCTGCAACTTAAGAAAACAAGAACATATTAAATAATAAAATATAGGTGACGATCCTGCAGTCCATCAACCCACAGCAGTCTGCATTTTGCAACTAAAACTTAAGCTCAGGGCAATTATTATGTGCAACATGACAAATTGTTTCTTCTGTTGAAATAGAAATGTCATTTTGTGATCGCCTTACTGATCTAATGCCTTAATATTTCCATCTGATGCATAAAGCATATCTCTTTCATAAAAGTATCTTTTGGATATTAAACTCATGTACATTTTGAGGACAAAAACCATTAACGTTGGATATTGCAGACTAATAAGCAAGCCATGGGATCTATCTGGTGAGATTGGTTGTTAAACATTCTTGGATCCGCTTCATGTGGGTCGTTGGGATGGTTTGCATGCATGACACGAGTCACGTGACACTTCCACACAAAGCCTACACTGTAAAATTTGAATTTTTAGTCAGCTTAAATGATTGAGTTTGGTGCTTGTTGTTTTAAGTTATGATACCAGACAGATTATCTTAGCTGAAAAGAACAAGCCAAGTCAGTTCAAAGGAATTGAGCAACCAAATCACTCAATCATTTAGGCTGACTCAAAATTTCAAATTTACAATATATATATATATGCAATTGTGGTTGGTCTTACATTAAATGAGATTAGTACAATGTATAATTCAACTGCAAGGTAAACAATAAGATACTAATTCACAAATTAACTAGATACCCCCCTCTCCTCCCCTCAAAAAAAAAAATTATCTGTGCTAATATGGCATACCAAACTTTAGGCATTCAGGAACTATCCTCCATAAACGACATATTGAAAGCTGCAAAGCTGGAACTCATGGCCTCATGCTGCCATGTTTTTTTTAAAGCAAGAAACACATTTTCACACAACACAAGGCTCCTTGTGATCATGTCTCGTCAAACAGCTTATGATACATGCTAGATGTTTCATCATGACACATCATGACTCATACAAAGCGAATTTCAGAGAGAAATAATGTTTCCTTCAGCCTCATAACTTCTGAATGCCTGTTACGGCATGTCTTTGCCTCCTAAGTTCAGGATTTATGCTTATAGTCACTTTGAAATGAGAAGATGACAGCATATCACCATCCAGAAAGTTCTTTGGTAGTTTTATGCTATCTGAACAATGCTAACATCCCTCATACCAAGCACAGAGCACACAATATGGTCTTATATGGCTGGTGAGGGGAGGCAGGGGGTGGATGGGGAATGTCTGCAGGCTTGGAAGTGTTCTGGGTTGTCATAAGGAGTCAAGAAACCAGTTTATTGAGGTCGAAAAGCTGAAAAGGGAATCATAAGGTATCATGAGGGCTATATGACTGATAGACATCTTCTATTGACCGATCTTCTGAAATGCAAGAGAGACATAAATTTGCATTATATAGGCCACATGGATAAACCTCCAATGAGAAGAAAACATGGGGTCATAAAAATCAATATTTAAGACGTGTGTGACAGTAATGGCAGCCAATTTTCTTTGCTGTAAAAACAGTTACATATGGGAGTAAGTGAACCTCCCTCCCATGCAATGAAGTTGCATTGGCTTTTTTGTTTCTCTTCAAGACTTTGACCAATATGTAAGGTTATGTGAGTACATGGGGCAATTTGTATCCCAAATACCTAAAATATGCATCCTTCATGACCCAATGATGTCTTCATCTTATCAGATGAGGATTCATGCTTCCACAAAAAGTTTGGTTGAGAAAGTTTAGCATTAACCTACGGCAAACCATCACCCATTTTACTAACTTACAGATGGCACTGTTTTACACGCCAAAGCCATTTCGGAATCAAATGTAGTTACATGTAAAAGTGTGTTCTCGAAAATTTTGAATTACTGTGTGATTGCTGGAGTCCAATCAATTCCACTTTGTTTGAGGATGTTGTGCCCCTTGATGTCAAATTCAGTCACAGGGATAACATATAGTGACGAAAAGGTTGTATTGCTCTTATCTGCATCTTAAAAATATCTGTGGTCTTTCCAGATGAGATTGCAGAGGTGACATTGGTCTGCAAAACATTTTTTATATTGCATTGTGAAGTTAGGAGCCAAAGAAATGATGACTGTCATTTCTTTCATTTTCTTAAGCCTGCCTGCCAGCTATTCTCCCTCAAAGTGAAAACACAATATTCCCCCATTTGTGCTCCTTAAAGAGATTAGTGTGTGAGTGGACCATTTGCTGCTATAATAAGACCCAATGGGTATGGTGGTGCTTTAAGACCTACCCCACAAGTTGAATAGATCCTGAGATGACTCAGGGTCTCTTCAGGAGTGAAAGTAAATATCAGCTTCTTAAGCTTAACAAAGGAAAACTTGAGAGTACAGTGACAGTCCATTCTGGGGTCGAGTTGCCAGATTTCTTGGCATAAAAACGAAGGTCACATTCTTCACATCACTGTAAGCAACGTAGACTGAGGACACATCAATTGCTGAACAATCAAAGCAAACAATAGTGATTTTAATCATCTGAACAATCATTGCTAGCAATCAGTGATTTTAATAATCAAAATGATAAAAAACGATACAAGAAAACCGAAAATAAAAAACAGCTAAATGCTCCAACAGTTTATGGCTCAAAACCGATACTTGGACAAATCAATCTATCTGGTATCTAGTAGAAATTTGGATAAATACACCAACCTTTAACTGAGTATGACGCTTATTGTTGCAATGATATCAGACTATAAGACACATAAGTCGCAGCCACAAAATAAATCAAGGCTGATGGCCTTATTGTAATGTATCAATAGGAATGTTTTTCTGCTTCAGAAGTATCATTTTTTGTAATAAAAAACAGCCCTTGATGAGATTTTCTCATCATGTGTTTCATTATAAAAATTTCAGTGAATTGTGAGCATTAACCAACCACTTTAACCCACCATTTTGACAAAACTAAAATTGTTCCAAAGCTGTTTTTTCACTAGGATCCTTCTTGGTAAAAATAAAAAACAAATGTCACATTTGAATAGAAAATATACTTTTCCTATGATATTAATTTTCTGGCTTTAAAACCTTGTGTTTTGATTAAGAAATTATAAGTAACAACCCGATCGGGGTTGATGCATTGTGTGAGCAGTATTTAACTAATTTGTTCTCACATGGTGCAGGACTGAACCTGGTATGATTAAATGGATGGGAAATTTACTCTAAATGGTAGTGGAAATGTTTTGCGTTATTCTTATATAACAACAATTTCAAAAATCGATGTGATTGTGAGTAGCAATATCCTTTATATATATATAAACGTGGACATGAGAGAGTCGTGACATCTGAAAATGAATAGAAAAACAAGGTATCAAGTTACTGACAAGTACATTATATTTCTCTTTTGACATATCATTTGATACATAGAATAGGAATGCAAACACGCACGGCTACAAATAGAAGACCTTTGAGGCTCACGTTTTTAGTATGGATATGTGAGTGTGACATACATATATTGCGATGAAATAGATAGAGAGATAGACGGACGCCCAGGCAGCCCAACAGATAGACAGCTAGACATCTAGAAAGCTAGGCAGATAGGAAGATAGATAGATAGATAGATAGATAGATGGATAGACCAATTAATAAATAGGTAGATACTTTCTATCTTTACTACAGCCAAATAGTAAGTCTCATAGTATGTACCTCTCTCTCTCAATCTCAGTCTATGTATCAGTCTATGTATCAGTCTATGTATCAGTCTATGTATCAGTCTATCTATCAATCTATCTATCAATCTATCTATCAATCTATCAATCTATCTACCTATCTATCTATCTATCTATCAATATATCTATCCATCTATCCATCTATCTATCTATCTATCTATCTATCTATCTATCTAGCTATCTATCTATCTATCTATCTATCTATCTATCTATCCTATAATATTATCATCAATCGATATCTATCGATATTATAAGAAATATTTGGAGAAACTTGATTATGTATTAGTTAGACACCAATTTGGAGGGTTCTAACTTGCATTTTTGTCAGTTAGAACCCGACTAAGACATCATTCGCATCTTGCATTATACATTATAACTTATAATTTTTGCAAAATAAACAATAATCTGATTGTTTGTTTGCTGTTATAAACAAAGTTAATCCCTAGCTGGGCGCTAACATGCAAAATTGTCAGTTAGATACCAGCTTTCCCAATGGTATAAGTATCTTGGTGATGTCTAAATATGAATTTAATGACCCCCTTTCAAATTTAATGTACTTCTTATAAATACCTTTGATTTGAAGCTCTGTGCTGGCATATAAAAAAAAGTCAAAATGCCATCTGAGGTGATCATTTGTGGCTTATGTCAGTCACTGGGCTTGGAAGGAATGGATGCCCACCAATCAAACTCTCATGTTTGATGAGTGACAAGGGATGAGAGACTTGGACCAAATGTGAGATAGGATCCATATACAATTCCACAGTTCAGTTTGTTAGGTTTTACAGAATTATAAGAAAAAAAGAACAATATTCAATTACCCTCCCCCCTCACCCCTTGCCTTCATCTTGTCATTTTGGCAGTAAATAAGTGAAAATTGTCTGATTTCTATAGACTATTTTACAGATGATTTCATATTTGTAGACTTTGATCAAATAACAAAATGTTTTGCAAAAGTTCTGGTCTGACATCAGAAAATCCTGACAGGTGATTGGTCAAGTTGCCCATTTTGTGTCACTTTTTTCAGCTTGCTTCAAGCAAGTGATGTTTGCTGTAAAAATGATGTCATAATTTTGACCAATAACATACTGCAAAGGCCCACTTGGTATTGTGGCAGTTGTTCACACACGTCAAACTGCAATCTACATAAGCTCTTTAATTTCTTCATGAACTGTTGCATTTCACACTCCTTTGTACAACAGTTGATTGTTTCAATGGATATCAAATCAGTGTCAAGCTGACTCTGAATGGCTTCACATCTATTTACACTACATTACAGAAATTATGACTGGGTTGAGGGGGAGATGGTAGTTTTTAACCTTTTTTTTCTTGCTACATGCTTCAAGGGGGCAGTACTAATTTGTACCTTTTGTCAAGAATCTGTTTGCATGCAAGCTAAATAGAATTTATGACTTGGGGAGAATGGGAGTTTTGCCTCACGAAGCACCAATTTTTCACACATGTTTCAAGGGGGGTACTTACATGTATTACTAACAACATGCTTAAGGGGGTATGACGTTTTAATAAAAGAAGAAGGGACGTACTGAAAATCCCCATGGAAAATATGAGAGGTACAAGTAAGCATGAAACTCCCCCCCCCCCGAATCAAAATTCTGAATGGTCCCTCAGGACAGGATGGTGGCCCAGTGATGTGGCCCACATTCAGAAGAAAATAAGCTGAGACCCCATCTAAGAAAATGTTAAATTCAAATATTTGTGTGTATACAAGTTTATTTCACCTGATCCCAATTGTCTGAATGCACAGTATTGGACTTGCAGAATGCATGTGCTGAAAATGTGTGAAACACAAACTGAAACTCTCACTTGAAACTGCTAAAGTCAGACACTGTTAGGAGATCAATGGCTAAGAATGCCATGTGGTCACCCATGTAAAGCGCTATGTCACTTTTCAGGAGAGAGTGGTGTCATATCTTCTCTCAACCAATGAAAATTGCAAGAAAAATGATGTATTTTCTACCTCAAATGACTACAAATATGAAATCATCTGTAAATTGCAGGAATCTTTTTAAATTCACATAGTATAATGCTTTGGAGAGCATTTTTAGACTGGAAATATGTTAAGTATTGCTGTGACAAACAGTGACGTGTTTCCTTGTGGCACCTGCATTGGTCAGTTAAGCTGATGTCTCCCAGCCCTGGAAGTGACACTGTCAGGGTGCCATGGGTATTCCTAACTAGACCTGCATACATCTTCCATAGGCCAACTTTACATTTGGAAGAGAGACTGAGTGTTAGCAAACGGTGAACAATTCTCTCTCAAGTCCATTCACTTTTTGAAAGATTTATTACGCTAAAAGATGATTTCTGGCTCTGTCACATCTTTTTGAAAAGTGTGATTAGACACAAATTTAATTTCAAATCACTGGATAGTTTGTTTTATATTGTACTACTTGATGACATTGATTTTATTGAAATTTTGCAAGCTGAATATAAACAAATGCTGCTATGACAAACGGTTTAAAATTATGTTGTTATTGCATGACGGTAGGCATTGCATGAAGTGATGATTTGATTAACAGACACTTGTTCAACTGAGGTAGATACCTGTAAATTGGCATTTCCTTTCTATCTCTCTAGCTATGATGTTCCAAAATGACATTCCATGTTATCAGAACATTCATAACACTGAAATAAAATGCAAATGGGAAAATCAATCATAAGAGTTATCTGACATCTTCAAAAATAATTTTGTGATGCTTTTATTTCCTTGCCCTACAATTTTTGTACATAGGCCTATTCCAAGTATTTTATCGTAGAATGTCAGTGTAATTCTTAGTCTAGATACAGTAGTTGTAGTCCCATGTATTTGTTCACCTGATGTAGCTGTTCTTAAAATCTGTTGTACAGAAGCTTTTGCTTATTCCCTGTATATCGTTGTATACCTTGTGAATGATTGAAAACGACATTAAATAAAATTTACCTACCTATCTATCTTTAACAATCTGTAATCTTAATCTGCCATGGAAAATATCCAAACCAAGTTTGCTACCTTTGAAATTACTAAAAGAATGAGAAAGTAGCTTGGATTTTGTCAAAGGGCCGGAACATCTGAGAAGACTTATGCAATAGAAGTTTTATTTCAGATATATGATACTACACAACTTTCAAAGCCAACACATACCATCCCAGATGACGCAGCCTTGATGGAGCTCAGCAGAAAGCCTAATGTGTGTAGTCTCCAAATTCCATTACTTTTCCCGGGATCTTTATACAGGCAGGATGAGTAAAGCAGCAGCCCCCTGCATCACCTGATTACCTGCACATCCTTTGATGTTTTTATTCTCTTTCACTAAAGCTCCCATGATTTATTCATGTAGTTATTTATTGTCATTACTGAAAACTTCCAAATATCATATTACTACCACATCACATTGGCCGTCAAACATAACCCATTGAACTCTTTCTAAAGCATTGTGGTTGTTGATGTATGCATTTCTATTTTGATTGTGAAAACTGTGGGTTTTTGGAAAGAATACAATGACCTCACATATCAGAAGGTCAACCTCCAACTCTTGGATTTGCCTCAGAGCATTCTGCAGATTGGCCTTCACTAATGAGATTGTCAATTCTGGTCAGCGCTCGTTAGTGAGGTTTACTTCTATCACAAGATCTCACTTTTGATAACTGAAGCAGATACATGTCTTTGTCGATAGCAAGCCCTCGTCAGTGAGGATAATATTGTTTGTGAGACTGACAGATGAAGAACATGATGTGAACTAGAGATGGAAAGATTGACATATTTAATCCAAAACAATATACAATGGATACATAATGGCAACAAAGGATAGATTTCAAAACATGAATAGCAACCTATCCATTTTTTTTTTTTGCAATAAATCCCAAAATATCTGATGAGAACTCAATCCATTCTAAGAGGCCAAGGTGAGATTAGAAGGCATTGCTGCTTGATGGGCCTGTTAAGGTTTTAAGTGTTATTGCAGGCGAGGGGAAAATCTTGAGATGGGCCAAACAAAAACACTGTTGGTGAATACAACCATAGAAGAGGCAATAATCATGTGAATACAATCTCATTTAAGTGTCATGCTATTTTAAATCCTTTCTTAAAAAAGTATATGCAAGTTTGCAATAAAAGTCTGAGATTTCATAACCCTTGCATCTAAGCCAGTTTTGGCAAATTTAGTGAATTCAATAGTTGATGCATCATTCTCTATGCATACTGATGTCTGGAATTTGACATAATAGAAAAAGAGACACTTAAATTGATATTTCTATGTTAAACAACACTTGGATTTTTAAAAATGTCAAGTTACATCTCTCATTCTCATTTGAAGCTGGGGAGGTCACACTCAATAAGAAAATTCCTGAAGTAACGTTGAAGTATATTCTCACTTGTGTTGTCAAACATTTACATCCCAAACTCTTACACCATACAATTTAAATTATAATGCATTCACAATAAATTATCATAACGTTTTAATGATGTAATACTTTTTGCGAAGGCAATGACTGCGTAATGAGTGCCATGCATATCTTGACAATATGGAAGCATTTGCTATGTATAAGCAATCAATCCCACCTAGAAACTTTTGCGTTCTTTCACGTGTGCAAATTGTAATTTATTTCAATTCAGGGGAATAATATGGTTTTCTTGGATATGAATGAATCTATGTTTGAAATTATGGTTGTCTTTTTCATTTAATGGTTTGAGGTAGACATTGGAAAATGGATTTTAAAGATCAGTTTGGTAGATCTTGGGTGTTGATCAAAGAAATGGCGTAACATTGCGAACACCCAAAACCTAATTATACAGGCTACAACATGACACCTCAATCACTGAACTTATAGAGTCAGACAAATTAGGATATTGGCTCCATGGATCATTTGGTCTCATGTCGCAAGGTCGTACAATTTGTCAAGAAAACAGTTCATTTGGGTCACAAAGAGTAAGAGGGAGTCATAAAGTATGATGAGGGGTATATGACTGATTTACATCTTTATTGACCGGTCTTCTCAGATACAAGAGAGACATACATTTCCTTTTCCCTATACAGACCACAAGGGGATGCAGTCCTTCTTCAGCAATCTGGGAAGAACTATAGCATCTTCACTAGGCCTGCCCGTCTCAGGTCTATAGAATACATCCAAATATTTCAGAAAGTCACTTTTAAAAGTTTACTTAGATTAAGAAATGTATGCTAAATTTCTTACTATTCCATGGAACAAGTTGTTATTTTTCAACTTCAGTCAAAAGGATAGACTCAGAAATGCCTAGGCACTTCATGATTTATCAGTATCACCCTCAGGGGCACCAGAACAGGGTGCGTGTGCTTAAATATACAACGGTGCAAATTCCGACTCAGTGGCGTAGCCAGAAATCCATGAGTGGGGGGGCCAAGGGGGGGCCAGGGTCTGAACTAGGGGGGCCAACCTTTTGCGGCATTTTTGCAACATTTTTGCGGAATTATATGGATAAAAATTGACACAGCGTTACGAGTCTTCTTTACGAACGACTCAGCAATATTGACCATCTTATCTTTTGTGACTGATAAACAAAATGGCAATACATCTCATACTTACACTAAAATCAGTTTTGACCTATGAAAAAATAATGAAACAGATCCTATGGTTCCGATATAAAAAGTATGACAATGACACCTCATCAATTACCATGAGTCACAAAGTGTATCGTTTGCAGTAAAATGGTCCTCTCGTTTTTTTGTCTTTTTTTTTTTCATAACTTTGCAAGTTTTCAGTATATTTGTGCTCAGAATGTCCTCTTTCTGATTTCATAGGTCTAAATCGAAAACTTATGAAAGTCCCTTTTGATTGAAATCTACTTAACTCCTCATTTAGGCCTAAAAGGTAGTAGCAATTAGTGCTAATGACACAAATGCCAAAATGTAGGGAAATTCCTTGCACACATGAAAAATTGAGCAGTTTGTACAAATCACTCCGGTAAATCAGATAGATCTGTTTAATTAGAAACAATTCAAAGGAACATTACTTTTTTAACTGAGCAATGGCGACGGAAAGATTTCCTCAAACACCCTGATTTTAGATGGTGCATGGAATCTTTAGATGCATAGGCATACTGGAAAGCGGAGTAGTCACCCTTCCCCCCAAAAATTTGGGACACACTAAGATTCAGGCAAAAAGGCAAAACAATTCGGGCAGATAATTAAATAAGCATAATTAATGATCAATAGCTTGTTTCAAAGAGATTTCTCTTGGAATATTCTTAAATCTAGATTCTGATTCTCGGGGAAATGTCGCTCACCCCCTAAAAGGTTTGCGCGTGGTACACATATTGCTAGATATATTCAAATAAAGAAATCAAAAATTATCAGATGCCTCAGAACTTTTCAAAGGGCAACTGTCATTCTAGAGAAAATTGGGTATAAATTATCGTCAGCGAAGGCAACAACTTTAGTCCGATGTATTCCAGAGACTGTTGCTGCTCCAATAATTTTTTCAAATTTTAAAAATCTGAAATGGGGGGGCCAGTGGGGGGGCCACTTATCCATTTGGGGGGGCCCTGACCCCCCCCCCAGGCCCCCCCCATAGCTCCGCCACTGTTCAGACTTATAGTTAAGTGGATTTTAAAGGAATATCACACCGGTGTTATGTTAACTTGCTAGACTACATGTACGTGTGTATCCTGCATTCTCAGAACCTATTGGGTGTTCAATCAACGGAACATGCATTAAATTGTGTCACTGATTTATTGATTGCATAAATATAATTATGTTATGTAGCAGAACACTGTAGCAATATCCAATCATAAGACATATTTCGAGCTTTTTCAGCATTTTAATATCCATAAAGCTCAATATTCTCAGATGTTTGTCGCAGCACTTTCAAATAATATCTCTCCATATCAATATCAAAACCTCTCATCAAAATCTGAAGAAGCGTGACTACCTCAAGTGTCCATTCCTCAAACATGAAATTTTTGTTCAGGGACATTGCTTTCAATGTCATGCTATTGATTTCACTGGTCAACGATGAATTCGCTACCTGAGGAAAAATACCTCAATAAACCTAATTTGAGCGTGCTGATTCCAAATCTGAAATCAGTATTGCTCCAGAACGTCTAGATTTTGTGTTATGCCCATGTTAATTTTTGGCAAACAAGCAGGCGTGAGAGCAATGCGCTTATAATAATATAATAATAATAGGCATTTATATAGCGCTAATTCCAGTAAACTGCTCACTAGCGCTTGTGCATGATTGATTTATTTGTAGAAACTCTTAAATAGGTAAGTTTTGAGATTTCTCTTGAAGCTTTCAAGTGTTTTAGAGGCCTTTACAATCTCTGGGAGTTGGTTCCACAGTTTTGGTGCAGCATTCGAAAAGGCTCGGTCTTCATATTTGTTTTTGTTGAAGGAAGTTGGTTCATTTAAGAGCATTTTGTTATTGCTTCTCAGATTACAGTTTCGTTGAGATTTTGGCTGAATCATCTTTTGAATATACAAGGGAGCTTGTCCGTTTACTGCTTTCCAAGTTGTTAACATGAGTTTGAATTGTATTCTAGCTGGAATTGGTAGCCAATGTAGCTGCTTCCTATGCTGGCTTACACTGTCATGCTTCTTCAATTTTTCAATGAGTCGAACTGCTGAGTTTTGGGCCACTTGAAGTTTATACAATAAACGACTTGATGTTCCATACAGAAGACCATTTCCATAGTCAAGGTGAGGAGTCACAAGAGCATTGACAGCTGTTTTGCAGATTTCTTTGTCCAATGACTTCCGGATTTTTGCAATATTTCTTAAATTGAAATAGGCATTCCGACACATTTTGTTGACTTGTTTTTCCATGGTCATGTTTTTGTCAAAGATTACACCCAGATTTCTTACATGATCGACTGCATCAATTTTGACATTTTCGACATGGATTGCCGATACTTGGAGTTTATTAAGTGGTGTTGGCTGCCAATGAGCAGTAGTTCAGTTTTTTCTCCATTGTTACAAAGCTTATTTTCATGGAGAAATTTCCTGATTTCAGCAATGCACTTTTGCATTTTGACAACCGCATTTCTCTGATCTAAGAAAGTTGGTTTGAAAGAGAGAATAAGTTGTTCGTCATCGGCATACTTTTGGTCTCTGACTTGATTTTTTGCAGCCACTTCGCTTAATGGAGCGATGTATGAATTAAATAGGATTGGTCCTAATTTTGAACCTTGAGGAACCCCACATTTGAGTGGCAGTTTGGTCGATGTTTTGTCATTAATTATCACTGACTGTGACCTCTCAGAAATGTATGACTTGAACCAGCACAGAGCAGAATCTTGAACGCTTGTAGAGAAATGTATTCTAAGCTATTAAAATTTAGATTTAGAAATTATCTTAGCGTATGTAGAGATGATTTTTATATCCTGAATCAAAATATGACCTAATTGTTTACTCAGACTTTTCCAACTACAAATATTTGAGGGTAAAAGGTGCCAGAAATAGGCGATTTTTACTTAGTAACCTCTGGTTGGTTTATAGCTATTTCAAGAAAAGAAATTTTTTTATGAGGTGCTACAGCCAGTAATTAAAACCAATTTGAGAGCTGCTAAGGGCCTACTTTGCCAACAAAATATATTGATAACTTTATATATTAACAAATTTGATGAAAAAAATATTCGGAAAATTTATGCTTTTTCCCAATCTGATTTTGAATGTCCATTTTTAAATGCTCAGGAGAATGTATATGCCCAAAGTTATGTCAAATCACACTCCACCTCCAGTAGCTCAGATTCTGAAGGGATTGCTTGATCATCATTAAAGAAGAGGTTTTGCAAACCACATAAATTGTTGCAAATTTGATGATTTAATTCTCAGCGATTTGATTTATTCTTGACAGAAATTGTTGGTTTAAAAAAAACAGTATGGAAAACATTTAAAACCATGGCTGTGTGGGCAGTGTAGTTGTATTAGAGTGTGGAATTTGGAATTGTATCTGCATTACCCGACCCTTCCAACCAGAACATTTTAATTTCAAATTTATTGCATCTCATTTTCCATCAATTTTTTTCATATTCTTCATAAAAAATCCAATCATTATAAGAAATTACTTAGATCATGAAGTCCGCGAAAAATGAACAGCAGTTTTTTGCTGTTTTTCGCTCTATAAGACTCAATTTAATCATTCTTGGTACTAGATTTTGGTTTCTATTTATCTGACAATGATGAGAACAATTCAAACAGCAAAAATCACCCATTGCTAAATTTTCAAACTCAAGGTGCCTCAGTATTCAGGGGTCCATATCTAGCGTGACGGAATGATGGTAAGAATCATTCCGTCATGCTAGAAATGGACCCCTGAATAATGAGGCACCTTGAGTTTGAAAATTTAGCAATGGGTGATTTTTGCTGTTTGAATTGTTCTCTTAAGTGTCAGACATATAAAAACTAATACTTGGCACTGAGAGTGATTAAAATGAGACTTAGAGAGCAAAAAACTGCTTCTTAGCATCATTCCGTCACACATGGACTTCATGAGATATGTTTTTTTTTTAACACAGAAACTATAATTTATCAGCAGGAGTTGCACATTAGCCATTTTCATATCTCCAAATGGGAACATATTGAACAATAACAATTTTGCAAAAAATCGCCCATTTCTGGAGCCTGTCACCCTAAATATTTTTGTATCTGGACCTGTCTGATTGAAATATTTTGACTATATATTGCTTCAGCATCTTAAAACAGCCTATATTAATACTAAGATATGCTTACTTTAAAGTATTGAACAGTGCAGAGTGCATTTCTTTTGCACACGAATTGCTGTCACGCGAGCTATATTTTTTGTTAGAAATTACACATACACGAGTGCAAAAAATCGCACATACACGAATTGCCCATTTTGGATGTGGCATTTCTAACAGTTTTCTGACTCATGAATGTGTCAAATATATCACCATCAGGTCGTGTATATGATATATATTACACATACACGACTGGTACCGTATGTGTCTGATGTAACACATACACATCCTATTCTTGTATGTGCATGATATGACACATACAGGACTTGTGAATGTGTGCTACCTTGCACATTATGCTATCAAAACTAATTGTGGGCAAGCAATATGTTGCACATTCACTAATTTGTGTAACTGCCAGTTATCACATATTCACTTAGGCCTATGAGTGATAATTAAATTACATTTTCCATAATAACTGAAACTGTCCCACATTGCATTTTTAATACACGCATTGTTGTTTGTTACTTCCAAAAACACAAAGACAAAAAACAACAGGCTAATTAATAGTTATTGATATGATAAGACTTGCATTAATGAATGTTAGGAATGTCATTTAGACGAGTGACTGAAATGAAAAGTACCAAACTGCTATTATGTCACATACAAGACTGTAAGATAATACACATAGACGAGTCTGATGAATATGCAAGATGATTCATATACAAGAGTGTTAGATAAAACACATAGACGAGTCTGATGTATATGCAAGATATTTCACAAAGACGAGTATAGTGCTCGTGAATATGTTTGATTTTACACATTCACGAATTTATGTATGTGCAATTTCTAACGAAAAATATATATGCTCACGCCTGATTATTTGCTAAATATTGACATGGCCATAACTCAAAATTTAGACATTCTGGAGAAATTCTGATTTCAGTTTTGGAATCAGCATGCTCGAATTAGGGTTACAGAGGTATTTTTCCTCAGGTGGCAGACGGAATTTTTTTTTTTGTTGACCAGTGTTTTCTTTAATTGTGCATAAGTAGATGCAGATCATTTCATTTCAATGAATTGGCAGATTTTACATTTCATTGCAATCAATTGGCTAAAAAAAATATCTTATGTATGGGATGCATTTTTGAGTGTGGTCATTCTTATCATGAAAGAAAAATAAATCAAGTCACTATTAAATAATAATTTCAGAGCTTTTGACATGAAGTTAACTTTTCAAAATGATAACATCTCCTTATTCCAACTTGAAAGTTCACAAATAAACAATATTAATAAAGTGACCATGAAAGAGAATCTGTTGAATAATAGTTTAATACTATCTTGGTTGCACAAAGGCATACAACAACTGAAGAACTGAATTTTGGAAGTCGGCTACTGGTAATTCAATGAAATAATCTAAAAAAATTGGCAAAAGTGGGTAAAAAAGCATTAAAAATTCTTCAGAAGACCATAAATTGCTAACTCTATTTCGATATGGACAGAGACATTGTAATAAAACTTGGAATTGGCTATCTCAGCCATTGGGTTGCTTATAAAGATTTTTTTTTTGTCAATTTAAGAAAATTCTTTTATCGACATATATTATTTGCTTAGCTATCAAATACAACTTACATGCAAAGCTGTCGTGAAGACACACACTTTTCAGAGGCCGGTAGTAGGTATTCCTACATGTTTCTACTGTTTGTTGTCCGATAACTTTACAGATGTTTTTGTGAATCCCATTGAAAAACATTAACTAGCGAAATGATAAAATTCTCTATTTACGTCATTGTCGAAGTTAGGAAAGGCATTTTCTCACAACCTGGTGGTTCATTTGCCAATTTTATTTAGTTCAAGAAATAGTAAAGCCGAAATGGCCAGGTTTATATTTGATTTAACACATTATAGAGGCAGTGAGTTTGCAACACCCCTAAAGGGTGGAAAGGATGTGAAAATTAGAAGCAAAATTGCTTGTTCGTTTATTTTTTTAGCTGATTGAGTAACCTTATGTATAACTAGATTAGGGTGTCCCAGAACAAAAACAATGCCCTGATTTTTTATGGGACACCCACTCATTTTGTGATATAACCTATAAAAAGGACCTGTGCAAAATATTAAAGCATTTCAACATTATTACAGGTGATTTCATTACCATGCGATTCTTGTCATTCACACTTGGCTGTGAGGAATCAGTGTTAAAGCAGCACTAACTACGTTTGATACATCAAATGTATGACGTACTGTTGTTGCTAAACCAATCAGATTAACTAAAAAGGACATGTATTTGGTGGGTCTATAACCTAAGAATCGCATACTAATGAAATCACCTGTAACAGGTGCCTCAAGAGCCTTGAAGTTTAGTGGTTTTTGCTCATTTTAGACGATTTTGGTGATACGTGGTTCTCTATAACTTTGTCAATTTGTTTCATACAACATTCGAAGTGATTAGATAAATTATGATGTTTCAACAACGCTGCAATGCCATTTGATATATCTATAACTGATATTTTCAATGCAACAAGGGGATGAAAAACCAAAAATGTTTTATTTCCATTTTCTCAAAATTTCCTCTACTTTTTTTTTTATCTTAACATCAAATTGAGGTTGAGACCACATACTACAACGCTGTGTTGACAGATTCTTTGTACATTTTTTTTACCCTTAACTTCGTTCAAGGACACGCACCGGTGCTTATTGAAGTGTAGCCTATAAAGCTTCAATGTCAGGTTTTTGCTAATCACCGGTAATACATGTAACACCATGCAGTTGGAATCAGTCCATAATCAGTGGCCAAAATAGAGGGAGGGGGGGGGGGCATTAGGCCATGCCCTCTCACGGCCAAAAATTAACATGGAAGAGGTATGAAAAGGCACAGAGCACTGCCTATTCGCCCTATGTTATGGCCTATGAGTCCATTTCCAAATGATCAAATTTTTTCTAACCAATTTCCTGTGTCTGAAGATTTAACATATTATTATCACAAGTAATGGCTCCCAGCATTTGCCTTGTCACAGACATGAGAATTTAAAACAAATAACATGTAAATTGAGAAATTCGCACAATACTGATCGTTTTCATGGGTCTACTAACAAATACAATCTGGCAACCTCTTCAGAGGCCTTGGTCACTTTGACACCTCGGTTGTTGTTAAAGTTGTCATCATATTTACATGGAATCTCAAGTTCTATTCTCTGCTGTTGAACTGTGATGTCAGAGATGACTCTATTCTAGCATTATATTATGCAATATTATATAGATAGTGGATGGTGAGGAAACCTATATCGACTGATCTCCAGCTACATGATTAGCCTTAAAATGTTGATGCAGAACATATGTAAAATAACGTCAAGCTGTGATGTCATTTCAGACTAGGTCAGAATCCCGGCTTCTAGCCAATGTGAATCCAGCAAAACTGAGAAATAAGTCTGTTCACAGTTTCAACGCATTATCATAGTAAGCATTTTATCAGGGATAGCCCCTGCAAACACATCCTCACAGCTTGATAGCCAATGGACTGACAGTAAAACTAAGCATCACAGTAACATTGATATATTGAAGGAAGCATTACATTTGTTATACCATTCGACACCTCTGTCAGCCAATCACATTACAGTATTTCAGGGGAATAATTCCCATATTCTTTGTTGTCCACTTATCCTCTCATGTTTGACTGTTTGAGTGTTTGTCTCATGGTATAAGCCGGTTATTCACCATGGGATCAGGAATATGTGTTTATCACACCTCGGCCTAAAGGCCTCGGGTGATAAATCACATATTCCCTCTCCCGTGGTGAATAACCTTTACTTATCCCAATGATCTATCATTGGAAATCACCAGTCTGATCCGACTAAATGGCAGCTTTGTGAGCATTCACATCAGACAACTGTTATAATCCCTAAAGAGTTGCTTGATTAATCTGCAAACTTGCGACTTTATAACTTCAATGGACCTTGCAATAAACAAAAGGCTTTGACAGTTGTTGTAAACACATGGACTATGTGTCATATTGTTGTTCTGGCAGCCCATTGGCTAACAGGCTGTGATGTGGAACTTGTATGGGTTTTCCCAGACCCAATTTTAACTCTGACGTACACCTTGTTGAAACTATGATGCTCAGTTTTGGTGGATCCACATTTGCTAGAAGCCGGGAAATCTGACCCAGTTTAAAATGACATCACGGCTTGAAGTTATTTTACTTATATTGCAATGCTAGAGAATAGAGTCATCTCTGACATCACACTTCAACAGCATAGAAAAGAACTTGAGATTCCACATAAATATGAAGAGGACTGTTTTCACTGTTGGTTTGCCCCCCACCCCCTCTGTCTGTCATGGAAAATGATATAAATTTACTTGGGCCATTATGAAATCAAGTCAAATATTTGTCAATTAACTACAACATATATATATATATATCACATATCATTGTTCAAAGTTTGTCTTTATGATGTATGAACAATTGAACATACCCTTGGGAAAATATTGACTTTTCAGTCACGAGTCTTGAGTGGGAATCCGAAGGAGGTTGTGTATAGGGCCTACTTCTTGTTTTTTGCTGACAAGAGATTGAAACAGAGAGCATTATCTGGCCTTGGTATTGATTGTATTTGGGTGAATGCTTCAGGCCTCCCAGACTTCAAGTCCCTAAATATGGGTTTTTTTATGGGTCCAAAAGGAGTAATCATGGGTTTTTATGGTCTCGCTTATGGCAAATATGGACATTTATGCGCCTGATATTTTCCTAAAATTATTCATAATAAATAATGGTATTGCATAGTAATGCCAGATTTTATCATTTGCCATTCTTAACACAATCATGACTAAATCTATAGAAATTCTAACATGGCACAGGGCACTTCCTTGGTAATCCATATTGGTATGAATTTGTAAGTTGACCGTAATCCAAGGCAGTTGAAGATCGAATTATTAGCCCTCCTCGGGGCAACCCACTTAAATCTAATTCATCTCCAAAATATAAACTGCATACATGGCACCACTTTATGGCCAGTGGGCTCCTTGCCCTTGGCCTATGCATGGTGGGGAGTAATCAAAGGTCCCAAAACTATGCTCTGAGAACATTTCCGCATTATTACTTGGTCAGAAGACAAAATATGACAACCTAACGACTAACATGGGGGGCATGTGATTTTCAAAAGAATTGAAAATTGACGTGGCTCTGTAAACACTGCATCCGGCTTGTCACTTCTCCTGTCTGCTTTTAAGTGCTCAATAAAACTTTGTTTTATCAGATATATGTCCCTTTTTACTCATCTCAGATACAGGAGTTGGGGTTCTTTCCATTGATGACCCTCCTAAGTTTATGTCTCTTAGTATGCACCCTGGCCATCTACAAGAACACTATTCTTTTTAATTTTAAGATATAAGGTCTCCTTCCTGAAATAAATGAAGGTTCAGCTAAGACACTCCAGTAGGAAAAAATTATTATTTGAATTTAAACGAGCGAAAAGATAACCCTCAACTGTTCTAATGGGAGACTTGAACTCCTTCACTCAGGAAATATTTGATGAGTCAATTTTTTCTGAAATATTAACAAGTCTGACAAGATATACATGTATGTTCCTTGAGCACCAAAGGAAAACGGCAAATTTTGTTTTCCACTATACACCGAGTGCCAAGTTATTAGGCAGCGATGATTTTTTGTCATAATTCCGAAAGTATTTAGAATATTTTTAGTTCCTTCACCCACAAGAGAGGGTTAGGGTAGAAGATCATTCTGAGCAAATTTTGTCCCATTCGGTTTGTGCAGTCAGAAGTTATGGCATATATTAAAGGTTTCGGGTGTGCCAAGTTATTAGGTACATTTGCGTGTTGTACTAAAACATACACAAAAACTTTGAAAATCTCAATTGAAAATAACCTGGATATTTTCCTTACATTAATTTCCAAAAAGTTATGCCATATTCGGAAGCGATGCACTTTATTCTGTGTCATTGGAATAGCAATGAATTTACCTGAATTTTGACAAACAAAGCCTCTCTGGGACTAAAAATAAGTCATATCACTAAATAGATTGTTTGGTAGGTTACTTTATGCTATTAACTTCATGCTGTGGGAGTTTCAGCCAGATTGTATCTCTTCATACAAGTCAACAGCAAATCAAAAAAATTATGATTTATCACATCCTATTTGCAATGTTATTCCAATGGTAGTTCAGAATGAGACATTTGACAAGTTTTTGAAGTGCTTTGTATTCAAGTACAAAGGCCAGAATTAGCTGAAATCGGTAAAGGACAAAGTCAATGGCACCAGATAAGATTTGGAGGAGTGTTTTTACTCAAATGATTTATTTCCAATTCAGGAGAGGCTTTATTTGTGGAATTTTAGCTAAATCCAATGGTATTCCAATGGCACAGAATAAAGTGGATTGCTTGTACCGCCAATATCCATTATTGTGCCCAATAGGCCTATTGGGCATGGATATTAGGCCTTTGGGCAAAATGTAGGGTCTTTTGGCAAATTATAGTGTCTTTTGGCAAACCATAGGGCCTTTGGGCATTACGACTCCTTTTGGCATGACTTTCCCAAAGTCATCGCATCCTTCAAAATATCCGCGAGGCTTTTGGGCAAAATATAGGTCCTTTGGGCACATGCCTAAATCACTCATTATTGCTCACTCCCGGCTATAGTGGATTTTGGCAAAGGTCTTATACTTTGGATACATGCCCAAGTCACTCGCAATAACTATTTTATACTATTGTGGATTTTGACAAATATCCAACTTTGGATAATAGTGAACTGACCAATGAGAATACGTCCTAATATCTGGACTAATGAGAATCCAACCTAATATCTACAGTAGGGGGCACTGTAGTTAAGAGTTTGTCCAATGGGAATGCCACCTAATATCCTGTCCAATGAGAATACGGCCAATATATCATAGCCAATGACAGTCAAGCCCAATATCCACAGAGCCATGATTGGTCTGTGGATATTAAGCTGCATTCTCATTGGACACACTGAGAATTCAATGAGATTTCACTTTAATATCCAACAGCCAATGACAATTGAGCCTAATGTCAAATAGGCTAATAGTCAAACAGGCTCTTTGGTCAAAGTCAAAAGACTAAGCCAAAATCCGTGACAGTCTTTTGTGGATATTTGTGAGTGATTATATATGCTTTGGGCATACACAATTGCTTCAAACTGAAGCCATGAAAGCATACGAATATGGAATAACTTTATTGAAATTAATATTAGGAATAGATCCAGGCCATTATCATCCTTGATTTCAAAATTGCTTGCCTATATTTGAATGCATCATGCCACTATACCTAATAACTTGGCACACCCAAAACCTTCAATAAATGCTATAACTTCTGACTGCGTGAATGGAATGGGACAAAATTCTCACAGAATAATCTTCTTCCCTAACCCACTCTTGTGGGTGAAGGAAATTAAAATATTCGTAATACTTTTGGAGATAGGGCAAAAAACCACTGCTGCCTAATAACTTGGCACTCGGTGTAATATGATTAATTTTCACATTTTTGGAAGAGTTCCTATTGGAATAGCAATACTAATGGAATACAACAAAAATGTGAAGATTGTTCCTCTGTGACACACCATTTTGGAGATAATTAAATTAAAGGGGATAAATTTAATTTAATTATTCTGTCCCCAACTGTATAGGCTACAAAGGATTGATAACCACTGTGCCACTCAAGAATCCTGTAACTGACACTTTCAAAAGTCGATAAACAATATTGAATACAGAGCAAAAATTCATCAGACGCGGTAGCTTAAAAATCTAAATATGGGTTTTAATGGGTTTAATGGACAATTTTTAAAAATATAGACCCAAACCGCCAATATGGACTATATGAGCTTGTATGGACTCGCTGGGAGGCCTGATGGTTGGAGTGATAAACATATAGTATGAAAGACTGAGAGTATGGTAATTTTGTTTTTAGATGAGAAGCTGGGGGTCTGGTACATGCCCTACCGATCCAGGGATGTCCAGGGTCTTTCAATTGCCCCAGCATAGGATACTGGATACAACACATCTCCATTTAAGTTCCATGGGCTCGGACCGTTTTAAAAGGTTTTAAGTATAGTTTATTTTTTTGACAGTGCACAGTTATAGGCTAAGGTTGCACAGTTTTGGGTGTGTATTTCGGAAGCAAATAAATGGGGACGTGCAGTGTGTATGGGTGGGAAACAGTGGAACTCCTAGCTGACATTCCGGCAGCCAGCCTAACACCTGCGTCATAACAGATAATCGGTATAACAGGTCATGGTGTGCGTTTGTCAGTCTGCTTCCTTTTTGTGCTTATTGAGTAAATAAAACCATTTATATCTCCCAGTTACTATGTTAAAAATGCACCAGATCTATAGTGTATAGCTTCAGCTCTACCAGTTTCCAACTTTGCACATCCTTGTATTTTTTATTCAATTTCGTTAAAAGCTTTCGACCATTGCCACATGACTCATATGAAAGATTACTTTTTTTAAATAAACTTCTGTATGCCATTCATAATGTGGTCCTAATATGGAGTGATGAAAGTCATGGCCATCCTCACTGATGATTTTCATTTGCTATTTGGATACACTGTACAGGCTTTCGCGGCAGATCAAGTAAGGTCAGAGTGGAGCCATATAATTGGCCACTGACTAATCTGTAACGGTATTCCTGAATGTCATGGCTCCTTGATCTTTCTCCCTCAAGATATGGAACCAATTGGACAGACCACAAGGACATTGCCAGCTCCAGATGACAATATGTCACACTTTGTAGGTGTGATCTTTCAAGATGGTAACAACAATGATTATTATTACATGACCACTGTGCAAGGGCAATGCTTGTTGGCCAGAATCAGTCACACAATGACATGATAGAAACTCATATTGCATGGTTAGAGTGAAATATTTTCACTTCTGCAGCAGCAGGACAAGCAGCAGCAAAGCCAGTTATTATAAATAAGTTAAATTGTACTGTTCATGTTTTAGAACCACGCAAATTATTTTCTCAAGCAATGAATTTTCATTTGTTATTAATCTTAATGTTTAATAAAAGATATTCTAGCATCAATAATCATAAACAACTTGAAGATAACATAATCCTCAATAACTATTAATTATGTAATAGTAATAAGTTGCAATTTAAAAAAAATTGTTCTTTGACAAATTTATTCTTATAAAAAACAATGTCAGTTTCTGCAAATAATAGGGCACTTATTATTGTGTGCTCTAGTTATATATATACAGGGTGGTCACACAAAAACTGTACAGTTGATATTTCGTTTTCCAGGCTGCCATGATTGAATAAGCACCTGGGTACTTACTGTGTATACAAGCCAAGTATGTCAGATCTTTGGAAAATTGGTTAATGAATAAAACGGGTCATTACTTTTTTGATAGTAGACAAAATGGAAGCCAGGAAGGCTCCTGCAATTTTACTACTCTGGGTTGATCATGGCCCATCAGCAATTTTGATGTGGCCTTTCTATAGTTGGCAAAAACAACCATTGACAGGTGGTGGCTCATAGTGTCATAGAACTCCCTTTTTAATCCAAGTGAAATTATATAAAGATTGATAGACAGACAAATGCATAGGTAATTGGATACAATTAAAAAAGATAAATCCAGTTAGGTTCTTTTTTCTGCAAATCTGTCAAATCTGACATTAAATTCAGACAGTCTGGTGACGTTTTGCATCATTTTGTTTAAAACGAAGCATTCATACCAGTGGTGTAACTATTGTCAGTGCTCTTCTTAAATGGTATGAGGTTTTGAAAATAATTTTAATGGTACATCTTATCGATGCATTTACTGTCTCTTATATCAGAGATGCATCATGATCATATTTTCAGCATGGTCACCTAGGAAATTGTTTGATTGTCACATCAAAATGATGACTCATTAAGTGATATAAGTGTAAGAATCATGATTTAATGGGTTATCGTTTAGTTTGTAAGTTACGAACAAACATTGTAAGTCTGAAATGATAGTGCAACAAAATGATGTTTTGATCATGACGTATCATCAGCATCATTCATGGCCGACAAAGTACAGTTTTCAGTAACTTTTTACTGAAAATTGTGAAATGGCCAGACAAATAATGCATGTGCCATAATTTCTGTTTTAGCTACTTTGCTGTTGCAGCTTATTGTAATATTTTATCATGTATGCACACGGTTTCATCATTCATTTTGCAACATTCACGGCCTATATTTTGCCAACAATATTATGTGTATACTTGCATCTAGCTTCACCCATTGCGCAGTGTATATTATGAAACAAAGAGCAACCTGTTTCCACTTCACCTCTAGTCCTCCATGGACCTTATTTTCTGATTGATGTTTATTTGAGGAAGCATCTTCTTTCCATCACTCATTCACCATATCTCAGCAGCCATTATGAAGAACCAGCAGAGTGCACACGGACATGGAGATTCTCCTGTCAGATTGTCAAGTCATGAGATGCTGAGAAGGGGAGATCACTTTTATCAAGATGGATACCATGTATTGAATGAAGGGTTGTCGGAACCAGCTTCTCTGGAAAGCAAAAGAAATACTAAGCTGTCTCTGCTTCCCTTCAGTGACTGTGTCTTATTGATGCATCATGCCGAGCGCCAAATATCCGTCATGAAGTTGTCAGGTTTATGAATCGGGCAGTTTTACAGTATTTGCACTCGGCCAATTTTTCGTCTTTTAGCAATTACTATGAGAAAAGTATGAGAGGTACACAGAAATTTTTCATGGTGGCAGTCTTGTACCACATTGAAGTATATGTGTACCAAATTTTAACTTGCTAGGATGCTTAGTTTTGAAGCAGCAGGCGATTTATGACCAATTTTTGCACTTTTTTGTGTCTCACGGGCAGTTTCGCATATTTTTATGGCAACACAGGAAAGCAAATGCAGGCAGTTGTGATTCACGTTAACGATGCCTGTCTGGACCTATGTCTTCGGCATAAAATACAACAGGTTTCATGTGAATAAGTTATATGCGAAAGGAGCTGTCTCCCAAAATGTAGAAAATGACATGTGTCAAAAAGTTTTTCTTCGATAGACCATTTATTACTGTGTATGCTGTCATGAACCAGTATTAAAGAGTGTGTCTACTATTTGTGTCAATTTTGCAGCTGGAGACATGTCTCAAGGTAAATCAAAAAGATTCATTTCTGAATCTATACTTGGTTTTCGGCATTTGAGGCTTGAATATGATGTCAAAAAAATGTGTCCTCTCCAGTACGAGGAAAAAAACACGCAGATTCTGAAGGAAAAATCAAGCTATGTGTGTTTTCTCTGCTCGATTATGTGCCTCTACATCGCTGTGACTAATGCAGGTTGAAAAAATATCCAGGCCATGCACATACATTTTCTGAGAAATTAAAATTTAAAATGTCAAAAAATGTCCTCTCCAGTACATCATAAGTTTCGCTTTGATTCAAGTCTTTTAACACTGGATTCATTAAGGAAAAGAACATGGCTGAACTAAATTATTTAACCAGGATGCCTTAAAAGGGTATTTATAAATATTGAAAATTGCAATATATGTTTTTAGATCTTCAAATTGCACTATTATGAGAAAATCACACTTGAGAGCAAAAGGCAATTATTTTATGTAATATATCAATATAACTGCAATTTTTCACAAATAGCAGAATGACTTAACAAGATAATATGTAAATATCTTGTTTTTGGAGCAATTCAATCTTATTTTTTTCTGAGCAGGTGATTTTGGGTCATTTTCTGTGATTTTTCTCTCTAGAACATTATCTTTGACCAAAAGGAAACACTATAAGTTCGAATCATGCAGCAACAAAACTTGACCTTGAGTAAGTAGGATACCTAAGCATTATTTATCTTGGCAATCATGGGTCTATTGAGACTAGAACCTTACTAAACACTCTAAAACATAAACTTTCAGAGTAAGGAATGTCTAATTTCTTTACTTTCGTCATGAAAATTGTTTGGAAAAGAAGTTCTGCCATATTTCATCGAAATTTATGTTTTGTATTGGTTTTTATGGTTCTATGCAACAAGATGGCTGGATTTCCATTGAAAAAATGGTTAAATTAGTATTCTAATGGATATTTTTTCTGATAGACATTTTTAAAAATAATTCAAACCTTGTCTACTTTATGCAGTGGCAATTTGGTAATAAACCAACAAATCACATGTGTTCTTCTTGATTTACGAATCTTTAATATGTTCATTTCATGATAGCATGAAGGAAATTCTCATTTACAGACCTTTATTTTGACCCCCCATGAGACACTTTGAGTGCAAATACTGTAAAACTGCCCAATTCCTAGATCAGGCGAGTTGGTTTTATTCCTAACCTTGTGAAAACAGGAAAAGTCCTTTTGAGCCTCGCATGGTTTTGGCATGAACTGGCAAGATCAACCAAACCAGAGACCATCAAAATGTTTTCAGTGATGCAAAATCTGGATCTAAAAGCATTAATAATTACCAATTACCTCAGCGTAAAGTCTTAGATCAAACAAAAACAAACATGGTGAAACATTTCTAGATTTCCTGAGATATGGGCAGTTATGCATTGTCAATGGCAGAGTTATCCCAAAATCAGACGATTTCACTTTTATTGACCCTTCCAGGGGTAGTTCTGTAGTGGATTGTGTTGTTGTGCCACACTTTGATATTTCGGATGTTAAAAGTTTAAAAGTTCATACTCCTCTTGATCTGATACAATTGGTCAGTGACAGTGAGAGATATGTCAGTGACCACTAGGGTGTGGCTGGTGCCCCACAAAAATGAAAAATTTGGAGGAGACCCCTGTACCTCTTTTTGGTATTGTGGTTTGACCCAAGGGACATGCCTGAGAAATTTCATGAGAATTGACAAACGTTTACCTTGAGCACAATCCGGTAGAAGTTTCTTGATGGTTTGCTAAGAACGGAAGTCGCGGTATTGTATAACTTTGTCAATATAAATTTAACAACAATTAAACTAGTATGAATGGACAGGCCTCACTTAGAGCTTCATTTTGAATACCAGCTTCAATGGTATTGGATAATTTTTTTGCATCTGTCAATCTTTTATTTTACTGCTTCTAGTTACTCTTTTCTTCTTGCCTATCAGATATATGCAAACCTGTGTCAATTTTAGGATATTTTACATGGTAACTTATGTCAGTAAGAACATGATTTTAATTAACTCTTTTAAGAACCTGGCACAAGTTTATAAGACCATGTGGACAGCATGAAAGGAAAACATATTGGGTAACATGTCAGCCAATGGTGTTATATTGGCTGTAGTCGGAGTTAGGTATTGGTCAAAGTCTCTGATAAGTTAGTGAACCACCCTTTCCTATGATATAACATTGGGCCTGTGTTTCACTTACTTCTCAAAGACTTTGACCCATACCTAACTCCAACTACTGCTAAGAACATTGGCTGCCTTTGTTATTTTACATGCCTCACATGCTGTCAAACAATTATACTAAATCCAGTGATCCCATTTCCATTGGAGCTGGAGTCAAACCCAGGGCCCAGCAATAGGAGACGCAGAGCACTCACTCCCCTAACCATGTAACTCACTCCCCTTAATGCATGGACTCCAGTCTCATCTTCCTGGTACCAACTCAATGATCTGTTATTTTACAAAGTAATTGATGTTTTAAGCACGTATTTCAACTATTTGAAAATGTGCCATGGTGTGCAAAAACAGGATATTGAATACACTTAGAAGTTCAAGAAACTCTAAAATATGTGATGCATCAGATGATGTGAGCGTAATGTTAAAATTTATGACCTAAATAATACCGGCTTTAACACAGAATGCAGATTTTGCACATAAGAAGTCCAAATATCATCAAAATATATTTTACTTATCAAGATATTGTCCTTAGCATCCTGTGGTTAATATATAACCTGATTAGCATCAAAAGTTTTTTTTTTTTCAATATCCAAGTTATTTCCCGAACAAGCAGAGGATTATCAATTTTATGTACTATGTTAAATTGTTCGAGACCATCAAAGTTGGTACTCATAATGAAGCTCTAATTAAGACAAGTTCAACTATGTAAGTTTTATCATTGTATGACCAATATTGACAAAGTTATACAATACCGCGGTTTACATTTATAAACAAAAGCGAGAAAATTATAACTGCATTGTGCTCAAGGTAAGAATATTCCGATTTCTTTTAAATTTTCCACACATGTTATGGTGACCAGAACACAGTACCAAAATAAGGTACAGCTTGATCTGACAACGTTGGGGCACCAGCCACACCCTAGTGACCACTCAATGATAGAATTTGTGCTTCAGCCTCATTTCTACACCAATGCTGAACCAATGCTAGGTGCGACTACTTTAGATGAAACCAGTATAGATAAAGATGAAAGCAAGCTGGAGAACAGATATTACACAATCTAGGTACAATCTAAGAGATCCTGATGATCAGTTTCCGCAATCAAATAATGTGCAGGCTGCAATAAAGCAGTGCATAGAGAGAACTGAAAGACAGGTGAATGATCAGAGAGAAGTTGATGAGACCTATGAACAACTCTGTTATGTCTTTTTTGGTGAGATGGACAGATATTTAAAAAGCAAAAACATAAATAAGGTCAAGAACCGTTACCGAGGGTCAAAACCTTTCTTGAACAATGAGCTGGCAATCTGTGTGTGATTCTGAGATTATATTTCTCAAAGCTACTCAAAACACACCACTTAGGAGACTTGGTAGAAAAATGTTCTATGAAGCTCAAAACAGATTTGACAAAATGTATTAAAAGCCAAGAGGCAATACCAAGAAAGCAAAATTAAGTCAATTGAGGGTCTGAATACTGACAACCCTAAGCAGTTTTGGTGAGAAATACGAAACTTAGGACCTAGGAAGACAGTTGACATTCCCTGGGCTGTTTATAGTGAAGATGTATCTATTGACCAAAATGAAAAATCTGTACATGTATTCAAAATGTCGTATTCAATTTAATAGCTCAAATTGAAAAATCGGACATTATAGACCCAAAAAGTCACCCAAAACTTCACAAAACTTCCTGCTCAATGGTGAAATCATTGAAACTGTTTCAAAATACAAATACCTTGGTATTGTCCTAGATCAATACCTTGACGATAATGTGACTGCTGAAACATTAGCTGAAGTTGGAAGCCGAGTGTTAGGAGCGATTCTGGCAAAACATAAACATTTAAATTGTTTAGGCTATAATGGCTTGTGTTAGCACAGTGCTATATAATGCCAGTGGTGTTTGGGGAGCTAAAGTGTTGGAAATACTTGATCATGTGAAAAACAGAGCAATTAGGGCTTTCTTGAGTGTCCATAACTTTGTGCCAAATTTAGCAATTCAAGGGGACATGGGCTGTACTCATAGCAGTGTCAGATGTACTTAAGGTAAACAGGATTAGAACCTGTAATAACCTTGGGAATTTGAACTCCAATCATTTAACGAAATATGTTTTCCAGTGGGACATGAATCAGCCCAAAAAAGCTTGCACTGCTGAAGTTAAAGAGATTTTGACTGAACTGAGTAATTTGAGTATGTTAAGTTGTTTTTACGATAAACTTCCATGTCCAATAGAACACGTATGGGCTCTCTTGCATGAAGCTGAATGCTGTGAATGGAAAAATGCTTTAGCTGACTTTCCCAAATTGCGGACCTATATTACATTTAAGGATAACTTTTGCATTGAACCATAGGCCTACATATCCATTAATATGAACAGAAAGTGTACTTGCACAACTTAGACTTGGTATACTGCCTTTGGAAATTGAAAATGGTCGCTCACAATAGTATCTTAATATAATAATGAAAAAATGTAATATTTTAAAAAACAGAGAAATTTATCTGGAAAATATATGACAAACGAAAGCAAAATCTGTTTGGTTACAATTGAATAGAATGGGAACATTTGATAAATTATATGTTAACCTCAATTTATTTTCCTTGTTAAAATGTTTCTATCTACTTTAATTACTTATTTTTATTTTTCAGTGCCACTCCATTTGTTTTACAAGGTAAGTGCATGACAAGTAAGCCCAAGTGCACGGGCTGGCAGTGTTTAATTTTTAATATTGTTGAAGCAAAATTGATTATTTTATGTATATACAAATGTATGTCAATAAAAATTACCATACCATACCATGCTAATAATTGGAAAGCTTTCCAATTTTTCAAAAATGTTCGAAATATTTGGTGACCTGCAATAATCAGCTGTCTGATAGATAACATATCCATCTACTTGTAAACACTTGATTCTGGCTGGCACTATCATAGGCTGTAGCTGTTGCTGCCACCATAACCACAGGTCATTGAAATTATCGGGAAACTAACATTTTCTTTAGTGATTGACTAATTTATTGTCATGAACGTATTCATAAATTTTTTCGAAACAGGTAAAATTAATTTGGACTGTATGCTTATTTTCAACAATAGGTGAAACAGGATGGTCTCTGAAGTGTTCACAAGCTTTCCTTAAATTCCTCTCGCAATATAGGTTGCAAGCACCTCTATAATAGACAGCCATATTCATGTCCCAGGTGAATACTGATCCAAGGACCAAAGATTTTGGTAATCCATCGAAGAACGACTACTGATATTGAAGAAATTCACATGTATTTGAGGCAATGGAGCCACTGTATCTCAGCAGCAAAACCCATTGGTTTGGTCGTAGCATTCACCACTGGAGGCACTACAAGGCGCTGTGAGGCGCTGAAGCATGCCCAAGCCAAAATGGGGAATTCAAGTGATCCCCACAGAGAGAATTGAATTTGAAGAGAACCAGGAAAAACACCAGCCTGAGGTACACCACAACAACCTGTTTTTCTACAATATTTCGGAGTATCAGCAGTTGGTGCTTCAAGGTCCATCAGCAACACTTATCCCTGGGCCATCAGATATTCAAGGGGAGCTCCGGAGTTGCTTTTTTTTTACTGGAAAAAGTGGTCCCAAGACCCAAGTCAACAAGTAATAATGCAACTGGTCACCAAACCAATTGGTAACCAAGCAACTGGTAACCAGAAGCCCTACTAACTGGTGATCATATTTTTTTTTGGTCACTAAGTAATAACCATGCTTTTAAATTAATTTCATGCCCTGCCATGTCCTAACTACCATTTATGAGTTGGTCACAAGTTGGTTCTCTGGCTATGAGTTGGTTAGGTTACCACTTGGCATGGTTAGTTTGGTGTTTCAGGAGCTCCAATATTTTCCAATCCAGCTTGACCTTGGTCTGGTATTGCAGTTTCAATATAAGAAGTCACCTGTAAAATTTTGGCCAGGGACGCCCAAAGTTTCTGGGGAAAAAACTGTTATAGAATATTATTGTATACAGAGATATCATATAGATGTATAGAGCCCATTCCAGATAATTCTGCTCACCACCAACACTCACCAATCTTTAGGTGCATGAGCAAACAATCAATATTGTAATAACCTCTGTGACAGTCAAAGAGCTTGAGCTGAGTTTGAGTCCACATCCAATTTGCACAGGGCATATATATGCTAGCCACTCTGCTGCAGAGCTCAGCTGTATAGACCATGAAGATTGGAGAGTGATTTTTCAGAAACAAAATACTTAAGTTTTATTCTGTTCTGAATATTCTGTATCTGTTATTCGACCCCTTTAGTTTCTTTATTCCTGGAAGGTCTGCGATGTCATCCTTGGTGACTGGCTGTCTGTTAACGTTGATTAGCAATTTGATATATAAGCCAGGTGTAACTCCAGAATCCAGAACTGAAGCAGGTCACTGCCATGCGACATAGCACACTGCCTCTATAAATGAATTGTGATGACATAAACAGTGGTCCTTACGTTGTAAGACCCCCTGTTGTAAGACCGTCTTGCCTTATGTGACCGCCTTCCTCCCGCTCTAAGTAGTATTTTTAGTGCATTTTGCACCCCAACGAGAGACAGCAACCGCACAAGAGACCACTTCATGACCGCAGAAGGGGCGGTCTTATAATGCAGGGACGAAAAAGAAATTCACAGTGCATTTTACATCAGTCATGGGGGAAAGATAAGACTATTTCTTTATAAAATGTGCCCTTTGTGATTCTTCATGATTAGTGAAGTACCACGATCAAACTTTTAGCATGTGAACCAAAGAGGCCGTCTGATTAATTGAGTCATGATCAACATGATCTGTCCTTCGTACCAGATTTCAATAATCAGATTCGTAACGATAACGATCATGATAAGGATATACTTTATTTTAGTCTCAAAAAGAGAAACTCTTTTTGGTTGTTACAGTGCAAGTCAAAAAGTGTAAAACATAACATAATCCTTTGGTTCATGACACACTCATACACAATATTTTATGCAGTAAAATGTGTGATCCACCCTTATCTTCCATGATCCAAGACAGTGCATGGGGCATGAACTGAAAGTTACTTGAGAAAGCCAAAACTTCCAATCAGTGGACTGTCTTGAAAATAGGAAGTTGAAAAATTTTCTTTCTCGGCCTCAAGACTATTCGGCAAAGTATTGTGGAAAGCAACCAGCCAAATTACGGACACAGGCTCCACCGAAGAGTGCCAACCACATTTCCTGGAAGGGAAGCAATTAAATGTCCCAAGCATCCTTCGTGCATGCCACATTAACAGACACTCAGTCCGAAATTGGTTTGTGGCTTTATATCTGTGCAACAGTAATTCTGACAGAGATTCTTAAACAAATACAAGAATAATCTGCAACTTTTCAAAGCATATTATTATACAAAAATGTACAAGATTACCTGAGCTATGAAATATGTATTTTCCTACGAGCATTCGTATCATGTTACAAGATTCATATTCAAGCAGACTTCATTTATAAGCCATGGTATAAATTTCACATTGTGATACCTTATAATGTAACCCGAGCAACAGCTTTTTATGGTATCCATATGTCCCAGGAATTTTTTAACTGTGGCAAGGGTTTCCTGTTATGGATGTATGGCTATAATGACTTTGTCAGTGGTATAAGACACTATAGAAGCATCACCATGACATCAATATAATGATGAATCGTGTCTGATTTGAGTCATGGAAGAAATTTAACATCAGAAACAATGCATTTTTATATTGATGACACAGAACCAATTGCTTAGTCATTTTGTAAGTCGATTCTCAACAGGCAATGTTGGCTAATTGCTTTGAATATAAAAGTGCTACTTTAAGTGCTAATCAATGTGCTAAAAAACCCAATGAACATGACACATCATGTTTCCATTTTTTATGATTACTTGTGGAACCAATATAAGGGTGTCAAGTGATATTCCAGGCTGGTATGGACAGATTGTTCTTGTTTGTCTACTAGTAAGCACTGCTTTAAGTCTACATCTCCAGATACTTGAAGCTAATGATCTTGCTATTCTACCCAACAATGATATCCTGTATACCACAGAACATCAAGTGAGTCAGGCGAATATGCATGCCCATTGTGTATATTTTATCTGCTCAGCTGAGCACCAAACACAAGAGGTCTGACACTGCGATTTGACACATAGCGTGTTAAGAGAACGTTTTTTGTCACAATTTGTCTGACCTGTGGTCACTCTCTGGACAGCAGCTTGCCCTTTGGTCACTCAAGTGCCCTTGAGCATGCTCTTCACAGCCTAATATCCTTACATCCTATTTTTGTGAAACGGGTGGTTTTCTCTTGGTATGTCAGTTCACATTTTGGTAAACACATCAACCTTTACCTGAGTACAAAGCTTAAGTTTAGTGTCTCAGTGATCAAGCAGAATAACAAAAAATGTTTTCAACAAGAGCTAAAAAAACTCTGATGTCATGGTTGGCCTTGCTGTAATTTAGAAATGGGAAATATTTTTCTGCTTCCGAAATTATCCATAATATTATTCAATGCTTAAGTAATGAACAGCAGCTCTCACTTAGATTTTCCCATCATATCTTTCTTTTCAGAATTTTGATGGATTGTGTGCATTAGCCAACCACTTTATGTCACATGTTTAATAGATCATATTTATTGCTTCCACAAGAGAAAAGTAGCTAAGTAACAGTTTTAACTCTGAAATGGTTTTTTGTCATGCTTGAAGGAGATTCTTCATTTTTCCTGGAATTTGAATTTGAGTTATTGAATTCCCAGTTGTAAAACCCAAAGTTTTGATTCAGAAATTATTAGTGACAAATCAGTTGGTGGTGAATCACCACTGGTGATGTATGATGGAAGCAGACTTTAACCAATTTATTTCCCCCATCACAACACTGTGTGCAGCGCATGGAATGTGAGTGAAACCGAATCTGACATAATGTGATGTAATGGAAGTGGGTCTGAAATGTCAATATTGTATTACCAAGAAGGGAATGCATGGGAACAGAAACAGATTTTGGCAGGAACAGCTGAGCAGACAGGTACTCTGCACACAAGAGTTCATATTTTACATCATGCATAAGAGACAGCAGCAGTGAGCTGCCACCGGCAGTGAACTCTGCCTGATTTCAGATGCAGTAACTACCTCTTTTTTTAAGTGAAGTGCAGTAACGACTTGGTCTGTTGAATTAGGTCTAGAATTGAATATTAAATAACTTTTAATCGGCCACTTTATTATTAGAATGCTGCTATTGCTGCAAAGTGGTACTTGTTGTGGAACTTTTTTTTTGGCGGAGTCAATTTTTCTTGCCCAGGGAATTGTGAGTAGTCCCTGCTTGGCAGCCAGCCAGACAGACCAGTGACCACAACATACATTATTTGTGAAGTTGTAACAAAAAGATTAACTTTTCTTTGGTGTGACAGACACAATTAACTGTTTCAGATCTCTCAAAGCAATTGAATGATTGCTTTAGTGTTTCATTGTTGTCTGTTTGTTGTTTTAGTTAGTTTCTTTGGAAAAAACCATAAACTATCATTTAAATCATGCTGGAAAAAGCTGTTAAAGGATTTGAAATCTTCAGAATTTTATGGTACTCATAGGCAGTGCATGTGCACTCAATGATCGTTTAACATTGTTGATTGCAATTTGTTCATGTCTTGTTGGCAGCTGAGCTGTGCGTATGAGCACAAGTGATGAGGTCCCTCTACCTGGACATGCCCTGACCTACTTGAATATTGATAAATGTGTCAGCTGGAGGTCATCCGATTTCTGGCAGACTCTCCAGCTGTGATGTTCATTTAGAGTCTGTGAGCAGACTGGCAGACCGGTGAAAGGCCAAGATCTAGTTCCAAAATAGGGCTCTAATTATTCATCATCAAAATTGCATTTGATTTTGTTTGACATTATTCTGTGATATACTTAGACAACAACCATTTCCAATATTGATGATTGTGGTGCATGCAATATGTTCTTCACATTTTATATTTCCTTTAATACACTGTTGGAGAGCCACCTGACAACTTGTCTGGAATCCTCAAATACAAAAAGAGGCATCACATAAAGCTGTATAAAGAGCACGAGGCAGCATTATGCAAGTATCATCGTCTGTATGTTTTTCAAACGATGTTGCTTGGTCTTCCAAATTGCGAATCAAGCATCATGAATCAGTCAGACTAGGTCAGAATATCCCAGGATAGTCTGACGGATTCATGACTCCAATTGATTCTCCGTAGGGGTCATATTGCCTTGAAGGCTTCTGAGGACAAAATATTCCGATGATGCATGAATAAATTATCCATTGGACAGTGCCATGAAATTTTTGAAGAACAAGAGGTAAACTGTTATTTTGAGGTGTTTTATGCTCTCTATATTTGAAACAAGTTCAAAACATAACAAAAATTAATCATGGTTTCATTCCAAATTGAAAAGGAAAAAGTTATTTACGAATTTGAGTTTCAGGAAATAATTCTAACGTGAGGATTTTGAATATTATTCACTTTTTAGGTACACGTTTTTTTGGATATAACAGTAGGCTACATACAAGATTTCGTAAAAATAGACATCAGTTTTATTTTTAAGAGTGCACAGTAACTGATAATATGGTAAATGTATGCATGTGTGTATAACATATCTAGACCTTCATCAACCACTTCCTGAAGAAGCCTTAGGACCCTGTGCCACATATATGTAACAATTGAAATTTTTACATATATATGATTTATATGTGTCCTTGGAAAGCTCTTTTTCCCCATGGTTGGTACAATGACACTCATGATCACAAACGCCTCGTGCAATTTGTGGAAAATCCTCTCTTTGAAAGAACATGCAAGTGACTGAAATAACAACTGATGTAGCACATTTAGCCAGCAGAAGAATGCAGAGAGAAATTGTTACCTTTGTAGAGTGTACAATTAATTGCTTTGGGAAAGTATCCAGTGGCTCTGTGTGATACTTATAAAACTTCTGGCAGAAGCCTGTATGTTGATGGCCTTTTATTGTCAATTTATTGTCAGGCTACATGTTTCTTCAATGCATGAGTGTATTTACAGTAGTTGATCATCAAGTGCTTACAGTATTGGACTGAAATGTTCATTGTGAGGTCACATCCCTCTTTATTCCATGTTAATCTTCATTGCTCAACTGCTTTTTATGTTATTTGAATATCCCAGGTGTTTGTCAACTGCAGCTATATCGAACTAGTGCTGAGCATCGTTTGTTATATCAACAGACAGAGGTAAAACCCAACCATGTATACATTAAACTCAAAATGCCTCATACCACAAATTTTGTAATCCTAATCCTGGAATTCTACTATGAATCTTCTCCGGGGCCAAAAGCATATAATTATTTACGCCACACATAATAATACATATAGTATAATATATAATATAATATATAATATATATAATAATAATATAATATAGTATGATTTTATATAGCGCCCATTCCAGATAAATCTGCTCACCAGCGCTCACCATACTGAACAGCAATCACACCAATCATTAAAGTGATAATTTATTTAGCTTCTCGGATGTTCTTGAGGCACTTTTTATGGGTTCGGTATGACCAAAATAAATTGTAAACGCTACTTTTCGATGTCAACAGTGTAAACCACAGGACATCACAAGTGAGTCAGGCAAACTATGCCCATTGTGTACATTTCATCTGCTAAGCTGAGCACCACTCTCGACAGGCCTGACACTGCAATTGACGCATAGCGTGTTAAGAGAACGTTTTTTGTCACAATCTGTCTGGCCTGTGGTCACTTTCTGGACAGCAGCTTGCCCCTTGGTCACTCAAGTGCTCTTCAGCATGCTCCTTTCAACCTAATATCCTTACATCCTATTTTCGTGAAACCGTCTGTTTTCTCTTGGTATGTCAGTTCACATTTGGATCAAAAATGTCTACCTGAGTGTGAAGCTTAGTGTTGCAATGATCTCACAGTATACGAATAACATTTTGCAGCAAAAAAATAAATAAGTCTGATGTTGTAGTTGATCTTGATTGTAATTTATAAATAAGGAAATTTTTTCTGATTTTAATAATTTAGAAGTTATCCAAAAATATCATTAAGGTTTCAACTAAGAAATAGCAGCGCTCAATAAGATTTTCTCATCACATGTTTCATAAAAATATTTTAATGAATTATGTGCATTAACCAACCACTTTAACTCAATCACCATAGCTGTTTTTCATTAGGGTCCTTCTTGGTAAAAAATATAAAAGACACTTATAGAGGACAACAAAGAATATACACGTAGTATTTACCGCAATGGAATACAGGCTTGTGATTGGCAGACAGAGGCGTTGAATGGTATAATACTTGGAATTTCATATCCAGTAACTGATGTCCTACACTAGCCATGCAATCAGCACACAATGGCAATTAGATTAATCCTAAAGAGTTGAGTACATTAATTGTTCGACACAAACATTTACTATTAGGCAGTGATGGCAATCTAGGAATGCTTGACTTATTAGTGCATGAAATTTGCAGCACCCTTGTGCATACACAACAGGGAGATGAAAAAGATTCAAACTTGCCAAGGAGCTTTTTGGTAAAAAAAAAAGTGCTATCTAGTTCCAAGTGTCGACAAAAAAAAAACAACGTTGGTTGAGCCCGGTCCAGGCTCTGTGACACATCTTTCACTCAGGGCATGAAATTCACACAAAAGTTATTCAAAGGCCTAAAATGGAATGAAAATTTGACCATCAAACCTCAATAATTCACAATTAAGAAATGGATGGATTATTGGCGCTTTACGTCCGGTATTTGTGCACTTGGAAGCCTACTTAGAACAGAAGTAGGACACAGCAATGAGGCGACGGACGATTGACAGACGCGCCCAGCAATAGTCCGGTTGACCCTGCAAGAGCTGGTTTCGAACCCTGGACCCAGCGATTGGCATCCCCAGCATGCAACCACTGAGCTAGACGCCCCCCCCCCCATCAAAACTAACATACCTTGAAGGTGACATTGTTGCGGCTGCCAAAAGAGATTAATTCTAAGTACAATGCAAGCTAAATGTCACGGATGCAAAGAAAGGAGGCAAAAAAAAAAAGTTTACATGGAATTACTTTGATTGAAAAAAGATGGTGAGATGATTGCTGGTTACAAAGACTGAACAGTGAGAGTAATTGGGGGGGGGGGGGTAACATAACACAGCAATATATGGAATTATCTTTTTGTTTCAAAAAAAATAAAAAATAAAAATAGAGTCCAACACTTTTTGCAAAAATTTTGCGCGAAAACGCAAATATCTCATAAAGTAGAAGAGATATCAGCATCCGGTTTTAACCACTCCTATGACACTTTGTTTCTTCATCTTTTTGTGCCATAAATTTTGCTAATTTCTCAAAGAGCAATACATGCCAATGACTTAAAAAAGTTTTTTCAAAAAGAATTTATTGGAAAAAGTTTTGAAGAAAACCCTTTGATATTGCATAAACCTGGTCCCAGAACAAAACGACTGGGTGAAAAAAAATATGGTTTGTGAAACTTGAACGATTCCCCTACTTATGCATTTTACCACCCAAAAAATGTCAAAAATGAGGGGTAAAAAAATTTTAAACTTTCTTTGGAATTTAAAATGTACCTGAACATGAAAGTTCATTACAAACGAAGCATAGCTGCACTTTTTCCACGCCGGTACTATAATCGACTGCGACGCTATTAGGAAAAGAGTGAAAAACGTGCTTTTCGCAATTTCTTCAATAACTTAAAAACCGCAACGAGGATTTTGACGAAAATTTGTCAGAAAAGACTTCAAATGTGTCATGTTGCCTCTGTCAGATTTGGGAATTTTAGCTTTAATAGTTACCGAGTTACTGATTTTTAAATATGGTATGTTGAAGAGCCCCCTAGTGGCCAAAATCTACATGGAGATTCCGAGGTAAAATGTTTCACTACATTAGTAAAGAAGACCAACAGAACAATCACTCACAAGAAGAACAGCTAAGTCAATGCATTTTGTAATTCAAAAAATAGATAAAACCTCCTTTTTTGAATTTTCTATGAAATATTCTAAAATCTTTAGGAAACTGGTTAGAAGCCTGGAAATGGCAGCAAAAGATGCATTGTAGTTGGGTTCATATGTCTATCAAAAAACATTCATACCCTAAGAGGGAAAGATTTTGAATTGTGACCATTTTTCCAAAAGTAGCGTTTTACAAAGCCCCTTCTAAGCGTGCAACTCCTGGTACTTGTTACATGTTATAGGTGGCGCTGTGGCATGGTTGGTAAATGTTATGCCTCCCCCCCCCCAATTTCTGCATAGATGGACTGAGCAATTTCCCTTCTTTATGTTACTGTCATTTTTAAACAATTCAAACATTTTCAATTGCCTAATTATGAGATTTATCTCAGAATTGGGCACAATAGCTTGCTGGGCGGGGGGGGGGGGGAGGGGGGTTTCCCAGACTTGGAGCCACAGAATTCCTTGGTTACCTTTATGAATAAGGTCTAAATAATTATTCAAAGCAGTCAACATCATAAAACTTGTTCTACAGGTCCAGTTGCTAGGGAATCACAAGGGAATTCCCGTTTATTGACATTTGAATTTTGAAAGCAGCAATCTGATTGGCTGATAAATAAAACCCCTGAATTCAACAATTCATAATTGTCCAATGTAATAATTTTTTGTAGAATTTTTGTCTTTGAGCACCACTCAATTTTCCCTGAAAATTTTGTGAAGATAAACACAGTGCATCACCCTTTATTATTGCAATTATTATTAATATAACTATATTATTGGTAATTATTGGTAATTATTGGTAATAAAGTCGACCGAATCAATAATATAGATAGAGAGAATCAGACTTGGTGATGGAAAACGGAGCATATCTCAGCTTCTGTTCAACCAATCTTTATGATCTAAACGCCGTTGGAATCTGCATAAAAGACCCAATTATAAAAAATAAGCACGAATCAATTATCTGAAGTAAAAAATTTGACAAATTGTAGCTAGATTATAGCACTAAATTCAAAATTTAGCACCCTGAAAAGCTTTACGGATTGAACTGACGGCTCATCAATGGGAGGCCTCATGACAGGATACACCCCCCGCTCCCTTTTCTTATTCCCGTAATATCAGCTACCCCCCACTTTACCCCCTCTTTGCCCCCTGCTTCCCCGCACTTGCCACCCGCTAGCCCCCACTTGCCCCCACTTGCACCCCACTTGCCCCCGCTTATCCCAGTCTTGTCCCACTTGCCTCCGACTAGCCCCCGCTAACCCCCACTTGCCTCCTGCCAGCCCCCGCTTACCCCCCACTTGCCCCCACTTACCCCCACTTGCCCCCACTTACCCCCACTTGCCTCTCGCTAGCTCCTGCTTACCCCCACTCACCCCCTCTTGCCCTCCGCTTCCCCCCACTTGCCCCACATAACCTCCTACATTCCCCCAATTACCCCATCTTTCCCCTCAGTCACCCCCAAATAACATTTCCTTATGTTAGTTTTACCCCGTGGGGTTGGGGGTGTATCCTGTCATGAGGCCTCCAAGGAGGTAAATTTTGAGTTCGAAGGATCAGGGACTGAAGACATTAAACCAGACACATTGAGCTAGAATCACTGTCTGCACTGACTGTCCATCTCATCACGTAAGAAAGGAGACCTAATCTAGAAAGAGATAGAAAGAGATCACATCTGGTGAAGTTTCATCCAATCAACGGCCAGCTAACTCATGCAGGCTGTTGGACTGGCCATCAAAGCAAGAGTCACTTAAAATGCAATCCGAGAGGTCAGATGTAAAATACCATCAATGTTGTACATAAATCAGCAAATAACTTTTTTCCTTCGGGGGAAGAGGTAACACCGCAGAAGTACAACATTGGGCCACCTTGGTCAGCCAATTCATGCAAATCCTTTCCAGTCAGAGAAGGATGTGATTAAATTTGGCTGTTCGAAGACATCAATGACATCATATTAATATGAGTACAAGCTTGCTGATTATTCACTATGTACCACATTGACCACTTAAATAGTGCTTACTTTCAGCTGCTAATGGAAATCAATGACCTCATGACATGCCGTAGCCACTGCAATGAAATTAACTGTCCATTCTTCATTGAGTCGCTGGTCACTTGTTTTGGTAACATTGAGAGTATACAATATGACCTCATAAAATTGCTTACGAGTCATAGAGAAAAAAAATGGCATTAATAATTTGATAGGCATATAACCTCACAGAGAACATTTCAGTCCAAATCTGTTAACACTTGACATTCGTCATCTGTAACATACTTGCCGAAACGCACATAAAAACAAAGTTTCCTTACCCATGTACTCTCATGTGATTTCACTCTTCAAATTGTTGGAGACTTTGCTCGCAGAATAACAACTTCTGGATATTGCAAATGGTTTCTGATTCATCAGCTTATTAAATTGACAGGTTGGCATTAGTATGGGAATGGAAACAGAATCTCCAGGGCTTTAACATTAGCTGCCATTAACAGACAGACACTTGTCCAACTAATGCTTCCTCAATTTGCATTTTGATTAATTCACTTGATGTTGTTTTAAAGTTGTTCCATGTTTTTCACACTGCAATTATGCTGTTTTGAAATTAGAATTTAGAATTGCTGACACCGTCTTAATTGAAGCTAATTGACTGCTAACAAGTGCATCTCGGCTGCCTTATGTTACATCCATTTGCTGACATGCGCAGTTATCTAGAAGTTTTAACTCATAATTGGTCTCTTATAATTATCGGAACTTTCACATTCCTAATCTGAAGCCGTTCTGGGTAAAAGAATGTAATGGAAATCGTAGTTTGAGAAACTTTGTGCATATCAATGCATATCAATGCATGAGTAATCACCCAATGCAATGTTGTGGCAATGTTACAGCAATGTTGCCAATGACACAAACATTTTCGACAAAACTTGTCTTTGAGGTTGTAACTCTGGGATGTTGCTGCAATGTTGAAGTAAAATTTTAGTTTTGCAAATAATTCAGATTTTTTTTTATATTGCAGCAATGCGGCTGCAATGCAATTCATTCTCAAAATTGCCTCGACGTTTTGGCAATGTTGCTATTGTGTGATATCTGAGCATTGTGACAACATTGCAGCAGCGTTATGTTATAATGCTGCAGCAACGTGTCTGCAGAATCTCACATATTCCGCCTAAATTTGATGCTGCATCAACATGCACTCACCAGCAAAAGAAAAGCAACTCATGATTTGAGCTCATATTTTTGAAATACTTTTTTCTTGCCGAAAAAAAAATGATGGAACTGATACTATCATCAACAAGTATAATTTTACAAAAATCATTCAACTGCGACCATTTCCTGTCTTTCTTTTGGTCTGTTTTATAAAATTTTGCACCAAAAATCCCTTCCTTACACCTTGCAACCAAAAGGAAGATGTCATTAGAGAGCCAGTACAATAGACTATAAAAAGAGGGATAATGACTTCAGCAACTTTACACAAAACATTGAAAATTCGCTTTCGCTTACACATATTTTGGAACACGGTGATGAAAATTATTTGGTTTCTCGTCGTTTGAATGCAATGAGTTTTTGGCTTTTAACATTTTTTACCCTCGGCAATATATATTGCCGTGGGGGTGTTGTAGTAACCATGGAAAATGTTTGTCCGTCCAGCAGACGGGCGGGCAGGTAGGTGGGGTCACACTTTTGTATCGGTCACTGCACCAAAACTATTGCACCTGCATATATGATATTTAGCACATGAATGGGTCTTATAGAATATATGTGCCTTTCAAGGTTCATATTTATGCAATCACCAAAGGTTTCATCACATATTGAAAATTTAAAAAATATAATTTTTTCGTCTTCGGAGCAGAACTTGGAAACAGTTTCACCTATGGACATGAATTTTTACCACAGTGTGCGTCAAATACCCTAGATGTGCCTTTTGGGGGTTTAAATGCTCCTACAAAAATTGATAACTGCAAGTTCATCAAAAATGTGAAATTTTTTTTTCAATTTTGGAGTTACACCTCTGAAATTTTGCATGTAGATGTCTAAATTACACCTCTTTAAATGACTGACACCTTACTCATTTGCGGAGCCAATATGATGAAATTTTGATAAAAACTAAAACTGAAACAAATTAAGAATTTTATATATTTGTCTGGAATTTTGGTCTCTCACAAATTAATGGCAATGAATAAATTGGTAAACTTCAATAAATATTAAAGTCAAACATAATTAGGAAGTCGCTTTTATGGCCTTTCCATTGTTGAATGCAAATTTTTGCATTGATATATAAACAAAGTTAAAATGCATAAAAATGTGAAAATATCCATTTCTTATTCATCTTCCTTCTAATTTTATACTAATCTATTGGGTCTGAATGAAAATAAATATTGTATAACGTGATTTTCATTCATGTATTTGTCATACCACCATGTTCAAATTGAAGATATTTCGAGATACGGAAGTAAAAATTGCAAAAATATTTAGCAAAAGTCTCTAATCACATTTCAGTCGATTTTGGACCTTGCTTAATAACATTTTCACAATTCAAATATGAGCTAAAACCAAGTGTTGCATGTCTTTTGCTGGTGAGTGTACATTATCAGTGGTCGTCTTAGTCATACGAAATGTAATTGTTTCCTTATGACCCTTCTTGGCAGAAATGTCAGAATACAACCATTTAATTAGCATCCAGCTAATCTGTCACTGTTTTTATGAATGCCACGGTCTTTTGATCTTTCTCCCTAGAGATCTCCTCCCAATTGGTCTGTCCACAAGGACATGGCCACCTCCAGGAGCTAATATGTTGCATATCTGCATGTGGCCTTTCTATGGTTGACAAAAACAACCATTGATACGTGGTGCATCATAGTGTCATAGAACTCCCTGATTAATCCGAGTGAAATGACATAAAGATTGATAGACAGACAAATACATTGGTAAATGGATATAATTAAAAATTATAAATCCAGGCAGGTTTTTTTTTTCCTATAAATCTGTCAAATCTGACATTAAAAAATAAAATGGCAGCCTGGAAAATGAAATATCAACTGTAAAGTTTTTTTTTTTACCATCCTGTAGCTTTTCACTTTGAATTGTGAAATGGTCACACACATAAATAACTCATGTGCCATAATTTCTGTTTTGAGGACTTAGCTTTTGACTCTTTTTGTTATATTTTATCATGTATGCATATTGGGTAATGTTCTTTGAGTCGGACACTTTAGAAGTGTCTCCTTGAGTCGGACACTTTATTTTTGGGCTGTATTGGCTAATTGAGAGCTCATATACCTATATATTTGGTACCAATCTTTAGCCTTAGACCTCCTTTATCAACATGTACCCAAAATATCAACATGATACAACTAAGATTAATTTCATGACCTGCCATGTCCTAACCACCATTTATGAGTCAGTGGTTATGAGCGTGTAAACTTTTTTTTCTCTTTTCCACTTGGCCATGGCCGTCTGATTACATTACTGTATGCCACACTTACAACTTACAACTTGGTTGGGAAAAGTCAGAATTGGCTATGAGTTGACTTGGTTGTTAGTTTGGTTACTAGTTGACTATTCTTCAAAATTATTTATTTCCTGTAAATTCCAGGGACGCCCAAAGTTTCAGAAAAAAAAACATATGTAGGCAGTATGATGATATTATATGTAGAGCCCATTCCAGATAATTCTGCTCATCACTATGCAGCACTAATCAATCTTTAGGTGCATGAGCAAACAATCAATATCGTAATAAACCTCTGTCACAGAGCTTGAGCGAAGTTTGAGTCCACATCCAATTTGCACAGAGCGGACATGCTAACCATCGTGCTGCAAAGCTCAGCTGCATTGACCATCAAGATTAGAGAGTGAATTTTCAGCAACAAAATACCAAGTTTTATCCATTCAGAATATTCTGCATCTGTCATTCGATCCCTTTGCTTTTCTTTATTCCTGGAAGGTCTGCAATGTCATCCTCAGTGAGTAGCTGTCTGTTAACGTTGATTAGCAATTTGATATATAAGCCAGGTATAACTCCAGAATCCAGAACTGAAGCAGGTCACTGTCATGTGATACAGCAAACTGTCTCTATAAATGTATTGTGATGACATATATCTCCCTTATTATATACGGCATTGACCTGGCGCTTTATATTCTATAAAACAATCTAAAGGGTGTCACTGTGGCACAAAAGGAAATTCAAAGCACATTTTACAGTTGGTCAATTTGTTACGGGGAAAGATAAGACTATTTCTTCATAAAATGTGCCCTTTGTGATTTATCATAATTAGTGAGGTGTCATGATCAAACATATAGCCGGTGAACCAAAGAGTCCGTCTGATCAATCATAATCAACATGATCTGTTCCTTGTAACAGATTTGAATCAGATTCATAAGCCTTTGATGTCACAAACACACACAACGTAAGTCTCATGAAATTAAAGTGCTCTTTGCACTAAGACTTTGATCGTGACAACTCGTCAGAATAATGGCTCACAAAGTGCTATTTTCACGGTGCAACAGTCCACCCTTTCCCCATAACAAATTCATAACAAATTGACCAAATGTAATGCTGAACAAGCATATAATCTCATCGATCTTTAGTCTAGAATCAAATTATTAGAATACCAGAAAATTCGTGTAAAATGTTATGTTAATTGTAGTCTTGGTTTTGTGAAATCTACTGAATTACATGGCTCTGACAATAGTTTATGCAGTAAAATTTGTGTACCATCCAAATCTTCCATGATCCAAGACAGTGGGGCATGCGCTCAAAGTTACTTGACAAAGCCAAATCTTCCAGTCACTAGACTGCCTTGAAAATAGGGAGTTGGAACATTTTGCTTTCTTGGCCTAAAGACTATTCGGCAAGAAATTGTGGAAAGAAAACAACCATCCAAATTAGAGAGACACAGGCTGCATCAAAGAGTGCCAACCGCATTGCCTGGAAGGGAAGCAATTAAATGTCCCAAGCATCCTTCGTGCACTCCACATCAACAGACACTCAGTTCGAAATTGTTTCCTGGCTTTCTATCTATGCAATAATAATTCTGACAGAGATTCCTTAACAAATAAAGAAATAATCTGCAACCTTTCAAAGCATATTCTTACAGTACAAAACTGTATCAGATTACATGGGCTATAAAAAATGTATTTTCCTATGAGCATTCACATCATGTTACAAGATTCACATTCAAGCTAAATTTGTGTAAATGCCATGGTATAAATTTCACATTATGATAATAGAATGTAGCCTCGAGCAAATGCTTCATGTGGTATCCAGTTGTCCCGGGAATTGTTCAACTGTGGCAAGGATTTCCTGTCATGGAGGTAAGGCTATAATGATTTTGTCAGTGGTATAAGATACTTTAGACGTATCACAATGACATCATATGGTAGCATCCATATAATGATGAGTTGTGTCTGATTTTAGTCATGAAAGTAATTTATATACGGCAGAAACAATACATTTTGGTCTTGATGACACAGAACCAGTTGCAAAACCGTTTTTTAGGTGGATTCTCAACAGGCAATATTGGCTATTTGCTTTGAATAAAAAGTTTAAGTGCTAATTAAAGTGCTACTTAGCCTAACAAACATGACACATTGTGTTGCCACTTTTTTCTGATAACTTGTGGAACCAATATAAGGGTATCAAGAGATACTCCAGGCCGGCATGGAGAGAATGTTCTTGTTTGTTTACCAGTATGCACTGCTTTAAGTCTACATCTCGGCGCAAATGTAACTAAAGATCTTGCTTTTCTACCCAACACTGTATACTTCGGTCACTCGAGTGCCCTTGAGCATGCTCTTTGCAGCCTAATATCCTTACATCCTATTTTCATGTAACGATCTGGTTTTCTCTTGGTATGTCAGTTCACATTTGGATAAATGCATCAACCTTTACCGGAGTATGACTCTTAGTAATGCAATGATCAAGCAGAGTAAGAAAATAGATTTCCAATAACAACTGAGAAACTCGTAAGTCAAGATTGGCCTTACTGAAATATAGGAATAGGAAACATTTTTCTGCTTTAGAAGTAATCCATAATACTATTCAATGCTCAAGTAATGAACAGCAGCTCTCTATTATATTTTCTCATCCTATCTTTCATTTCAGAATTTTGATGGATTGTGTGCATTAGCCAACCACTTTATGTCATATGTTTAATAGATTGTATTTATTGCTTCCGCAAGCGAAAAGTAGCTAAGTAACAGTTTTAACTCTGAAATGGTTTTTTGTCATGCTTGAAGGAGATTTTTCATTTTTCCAAGAATGTGAATTTGAGTTATCGAATTTCCGGTTGTAAAACCCGAAGTTTTTTATTCAGAAATTATTAGTGACAACTCAGTTAGTATAACGGGAGCAGAATTTAATCAATTTGTTTCGCCAATCACAACACATGTATGCAATGCATGGAATGGGAGTGAGACTGAACCTGATGGTTGTGGATCATAATTCTGAAAATGTTAAAATTGTACTTCCAAGAAGGGAATGGGAATGGAACCAGACTGTGGCCTGAACAGCCATGTATATGTAATAACTGATACTCGTGGATGTGCTTTATTATACATCCGTGAACCTGCCAATACTAAAATTTGTGGATGTGTTACAGGTTTCAGTTTTAGGGTCAAAATTAGGTTAAGGGTTAGTTTTAGTCAATTTCAGGGTTAGTGTGTTCGTAAATACACATGTACAAATTTGCGAATGACAATATTTGACACTTACATGAACGCAAATTCTTTTTACTTGTTCGTTTTTGCAGGTTTACAAATTCGTCTACATGCAAAATATTAAAATTATATACCTCAAACAGCTGCACAGGCAAGAGGGAGGCAAATATCAGTTAAATTGCAGGGCCCTGACACGCATAATAGATTCACCATCCAAATTGTTTTTGATTTGTTTGACATCATTCTGTGATATACATAGACAATGACCATTTCCAATATTGATGATTATGGTCTCCACTCATGTACTATGTGTGAAAACTTAATTTTCTCCTTTTTAATTAGCAAATTGGCTTTGCCATGTCATTGACATTTTTCTGTTCATCTCCTAATCTTCTTATCTGATTAGTACCTTAGCTTACCTTAAATCACTTGATTAGTTTGTTTATTCACCTAAGCTGCTAGACATGATATATGCACTTAATAAACTGTTTAACCCATGGGCGGCCATACCAATCATTGAGAGACATGAAGTATCAGGGCTAGCGAATGGCTTCAGTGCACCTATAATCTAGCATATGACAAATCAAAGAAATGCCCAAGAAATGTGTGTTTTGATATATTTGTCACAGATTCTATCCAATTTGACAGTTGATTATGAAAAACATTCTCCCAAAATTCACAGTTATTGTTGGGTGTTGTTATTTCTTTAAGTTGCAGATTTGTATCTACTTCTCTCTTATGTCTAACTGCTAAAAGCACAAATAGTAACAAACAATGTATAACAGTTTGTGGTCACTTCTGTTGATGTATGTTAATTAGAATTTGTCATGTTATTTTGGCATAGGCTCCCACTATTTTCGTATTTCTTCAAAATATGCAAATAATATAAAGGAAAAAATGTTTTGCATGCCACAGCATTATCAAAATAAGTGAGATGTACAAGGTCAACTATTGCATTTGCACCATATCTGTATATTATTTGAAAAATGACCCTGCTTCTGCAATCTCAAAATTCGAATTGCATACGCTTGTATTGTCTTATAGGGTATTATTGGTATGCATGCGCGTGGCTTAACCATACTTTAACTTGCAGACACAAAACGATTTTAAGCTAGTAACATTATACGACCAAGTTTAAAGTTAATTTTGAATTTTGAACGTGTTTGGACCACCAATCTGCAAAGAACTATAATGCATTGTTGGAAAGACAGTTGACAACTGGAGCCTACACATGCAAAAAGAGGCATTACATGAAGCATGAGACAGCATAATGCAAGTATCATTGTCTGGTTTGTTTTTCTGACGATGTTGCTTGGTCTTCCAAATTGCAAACCAAGCATCATGAATCAGTCAGACTAGGTTTAAACATGATTTTATTCTAAATTGAAAAGGAAAATGTTCTTAATGAATTTGAGTTTCTGAAAATAATCCAAAGGTGGGGATTTTGAATATATATTATTCATTCTTTTGGTACACTTTTTTTATATATAACAGTGTATTCAGTTTTTTGTATTACTTCACTATGATCAATTGGGTATACAAGTTTTTCACAAAAATAGTTATAAAACGCTAAAGGGTTTTGAAATGCGCTTTATTTTAAGAGTGCACGGTAACTGTTAATATGGTGAAAGCATGTGTGCAAATAGAGGCCTTCATCAACCAGTTCCTGAAGAAGGACCCAGTGCCACGGATAGATAACAATTAAAAGTTTTATATACGTCCTTGGGAAGCTCTTTTTCCCCATGGTTGCTACAATGATTCTAACGATCACAAAAGCCTCCTTTAATTTGTGGAAAATCCTCTCTTTGAAAGATCATTCAAGTGACAAAAATGACAACTGATGTAGCACATATAGCCAGCAGCAGAATGCTGAGAGAAATTGTTATCATTGTAGAGTGCACACTTTATTACTTGGAAAGTGTTCAGTGGCCCTGAGTGACACTTATAACACTTCTAGCAGAAGACTGTATGTTCATGGCCTGAGGTAGCTGTCATTTTATTGTCAGGCTACAGCCGCTACACATTTCTTCAATGCATGAGTATTACGGCTGGCCCTTTTTCAACTTTTTTTGAAAGGTCCTGCTCTATCATTCTAATATGAGGCCTTTAGGTCTTAGAAACCACCTAATACCAAAATTTTGCAAATTTGATGAAAAATATCCAGGCCCCTGGGCCATTTTATAAATTACGTTTAAGACAATAAGAAAAAACAGAAAAAACCCTCTATCTTGAGAACTAAAGCAGATAGAGACATGATATTGACAACAAAATCTCCGGAATACCCACAATCATATTCATCTTCAATACATTTTAGGGCCATTAACACAATACTTTTTGAGTTTTTGGCAAAAAAACCATATTTTTGCCTTTATTTACATGAAAATCGGAAGCAAAAATACAATTAATTGTGTAAATCATTGAATATAGGTACCTAGCGTGCATCTGGTTATTTCCAGTATATATTAAGTAATTTGAACATTAATTTTTTTGTAACTAGCACTGAAATGCTATCAGTTCGTTATTGTGAATGAGTATTACATGCATTATTTACATTAAACCACTACCTCGTTCAACCAAGTCGCTCAAAAAGTAAGAGGAGTTGCATTAAAAAACATCACAAAGATGGCAGGGCTAAACCCAATCTCGAAATAGTTATGATGTAATAAATCTTCCTGAAGGCCTTTTTGCATTGATCAGTTACATGTTGTCAAAATGCAGACCTAAATATTTATAATCAGGACAAACATCAACAATTGCATCATTAATAAAGATAGACTGACAATTTACAATATCGTTATGTCTGAAATCAATTCTCAATTCTTTTTTTTTTTTTTTTTCATATTTAATTCCAAGAAATTGTCCTTGCACCCATGGTTCACAAAGTCTACACATTGTAGATATTCTGTTGCATTGTCCATGGTAATCAGACTGATAATGATAGTATCATCAGCATACTTTGGGATCGTTACATTTCCATATGTTGAATTCCATCTTAGATCGTTTGTATAAAGCGAGAAAAGTACTGGGGAGAGCACACAGCTATTCAGAGCGTTAATGGCTGATGTTTCCAGGTACGTACGAACGTATGGGGGCCTACCAGTTAGAAAATCAAGCACCCAAAGTCATAAAAATTCTGGTATCGATACACTGTAAAATCGGAGGCACTGATTCAGCTCAATTAATTGAGTGAGATGGTTGCACAAGTTGATTAATGTTTTAAGCTGAGATAACTCAAAATACTGAGCTGAGATAGCTCAAAATACTAAGCTATGTTGACTAAGGTATTCAAGCTGAGAAAACTCAAAACAATGAGCTGTGTTACAGGTCAAAATATTGAGTTTTGTTGACTTATTGATCCAAGCTGACACAACTCAAAATTTTGAGCTGTGTTGACCACAGGCATTATAATTTCTTACAAAAAGCTCACATTGCTAAACATATCCTGTATACAACACATACAAGGTTGGCAACTCCCTCAAGATTCCTGGTTTGAGAATTCCTGCTGTAATGCTGTCTCAAGCAAGAGCATGAATTCTCAAACCAGGAGTTGCCAACCTTGTATATAAATTCAATAAGTGCATGCAGTGACAAGCTCTTTTCTCAAAATGATTGTAATGCCTGTGGTGTTGACTTATTTTTAGTTGTTTTTGATTTATAATTGTGTGACCTGTCTTATAAAGTTATTTATGAATATGGGCTGTAATATTGTTTGATCTCTCAAGGGGATCCACCTGATCCAGTATGCTTCATTTTAGCACACCATGGACAGGCCCAAGATGAATTCAACAAAGACCATTGCATCACAAGGAGATTTAGAAATTAATTTCTTGTGAATAAATCCCAATGGCTGTGGCTCATCTCAGTTGGTATACAGTGCTAGAAGCCTATATTTGAACACACTCTGACTTGGAAATGTTGGTTGATGTGTGAAAGCATGCATCTAATTACTCCCACAAATTAATTTAAGAGAGATAAAAATAAAAAAGTAACCAGCTAAAGTGGTGTGCTACTCATTTTTCTCTGGGATAGTGTAATATAAATGTTCTTTTTTCTTGTAAGTAAATAATTATTTAAAACTAAATGCAGTCTTATGAGAAGCGCTTGTTATAGATGGCGCTATATGTGGCATGACTGAGATGTCAAGCTATCTGCAACATTTGAAGCTTTCATGTTTTCACAGCTTAATGTTATGATTCGTTTGGACAACTTACAGCATTGAGCTATCATACCTTGACAACTTATAGGATTGAGCTATCATAGCTTGAAAATTGTTAACATTCTCAGACAGCTCAAATTATTGCTTCAACACAGTTTTCACTTTTTACAGTGTAGTCGTTCAGTTTGTCAATCATGACATGCATGGGGTTGCACGGTATTAAAAGAACTGCTGTAGTCAGTGCAAAGAAGTCTCACTGTGTTGGAAGATGTTTTATCAAGGTTTTTAATTATCTTATGTAAAAGACTCACCACTGCATCTGATCTGTATTCAGCACCTAAAGGATTCAATGAAAAAAGAGGAAGAAAGAAAACCACAGGCCACATGAGAAACTCAGGCTCCATCAAAGAGTGCCAACCACATTGCCTCAGCCCTGGAAGGGAAGCAATTAAATGTCCCAAGGATCCTTCATGCATTGATAAAAATTGTTGGCAAGCTCAATTTTTATTTCCATAGGCAGAACACTCGGGATATTTGATCTGGGAAACAAGAAATTAAATATGTCTGGCCTTTTCTGTCCAACATCTAGTATCTTTTTCTGATGACACGCAGTGTCAGAGGGACTCAAGAAATTGGTCTTTCCAGAGAATATTGACATTGGTCACATTGTGTGGGAGTAGATGGAAGGTTGGACGTCCTTAAAGGCCTTAACATCACTAAAAAGCCCCACACCTCTTTACACGTGACTCCGGATTGTTTTGGTTTATTTCCTCTACCCTTTTCCAGGTCAGATACGGGGATCTCAACACTATGTAATACACCAGACAATTTGTTATATTTTGTTTTTTCTCGTGTAATTAAAACTCTTTTAATATTGAATGATTAATTTTCTGAATTGGTCATGTTGTTTTGTTCTGTTTCTTCCATTGCCACATGACAACTTTCAATTGGCACTGATGCCTTGAAATTACAAACATTTGTACTTCGTTAACCAATCTTATTGTCATGAATCATGATGATTACAGTGTCTAGGATTGTTGGGCACATTCCTTGTAGGTGACGTAACCCATGGTTATGTCACATGAAAGCTGTACAGATTGTAAAAAAATACCTTGTTATTCAATCTCATTGCAAGGAATAAGAACAATCTAAAGTTTCCAAACTTTAAAGAAAAAAATTATCATTCAGTCATATCTTGCTCATTTGCATTCTGTTCCTCACTCACTTGCATGACAATTCCTGGAGGTTGCAGTGCAGTGCTTGCATAGCCTAAAAGCAAAGCAGTCTCAATACTGGCTCATGGAGCTGTGTGAGTCAGGTGAACTATGCCCATTGTGTCTATTTTATCTGTTCAGCTGAGCACCACACTCCAGATGTCTGACACTGCGATTTGACACATAGCGTGTTAAGAGAACGTTTTTTGTCACAATCTGTCTGGCCTGTGGTCACTTTCTGGACAGCAGCATGCCCCTTGGTCACTCAAGTGCTCTTCAGCATGCTCCTTTCAACCTAATATTCTCACATCCTATTTTCATGAAACATTCGGTTTTCTCTTGGTACATCAGTTCACATTTGTATAAACACACCAACTGTTAACTTAGTATGCTGCTTAGTGTTGGACTGATCTCACAGTATAGGACACACAATTTGCAGCAGCAAAATAAATCAAGCCTGATGTCATGATTGGCCTCATTGTAATATATGAGTAGCAAATGTATTTCTACTTTAGAATTCAGTTATCCAAAAATATCACTCAATGTTCGAGTAATAAACAGCCCTCAACAATATTTACTCATCATGTATTTCATTTTAAAATTTTGTGGAATTGTGTGCATTAACCAACCACTTTAACCCAACCAGTATATAGCTTTTTTTTCATTAGAGTCCTCTTGATAAAAAATAACAATGATAGTTTTAAATCAGATATGGTTTTTTGTGACTCCTGAAAGAATATGCATTTTTCCTATGACATCAATTTCCTGCCTTGAAACTCTGTGTTTTGATTAAGAAATTATTATTGGCAATTCAATCTAGGTGATGCATGGTGTGAGCAGTATTTAATATTTGTTTTCAAACCACAACATGGGTGTCTGGCTGAACCTGATATAATTAAATAGATAGGAATAACATTACAAATGGCAGTGGAAATGGTTTGAGTTATTCTTAGATAAGCCATTTCAAATATTGATGTCATTGTGAGTAGCAATATCCTTACATGGCTTACAATATGTATATATATAAACATAGACATGGGAGAGTCGTGACATCTGAAAATGAATAGAAAAACAAGGTATCAAGTTACTGACAAGTACATTATATGTGTCTTTTGACATATCACTTGATACATATAGTAGGAATGCAAACACATGCAGCCACAAATAAAATACCTTTGACTGAAGTTTGAGGCTCATGTATTTAGTATGGATATGTCACATATATTGCAATCAGATAGATAGAGAGAGAGAGCTAGACAGACAGCTAGACAAGTTGATAGATAGACAGTTGGATAGATAATGAAGCTGAGACATTGCATGTAGGCCTACTCACACTCTTAATTTGTAACTTTTTCTGAATATTTTTTTAATCTTGCAAGGTTTTACTGATAAATACCAAGTCCTCAACACTACATATATTGAAGTTGTCTTATTTACAGCAAGTTATTATTTATGAAATTGTGAAGGATCACATCAACAAACTTGGTTTCTGTCGCAGTGTTTGATGTTATTGTATCAATGGGATAAAAGGCTGTTTGTCACAGGTTGATGAAGTGGTTTCTGGCATGCAGGAAAGAAGTTCTTTATATTTCTCAGTTAATCCAATTAACAACTGTTTTGAGCAAAAGGAAAGGAACTCACATTAAAACTTAATTGCTAACACCCTTGTTTGTGACGATATGCAATAATCCTCGGGCTAAAGCCCTCGGATATATTGCATATCGTCACAAACGAGGGCGTTATCTATTACTTGTGACGCTGCATTTGGTCAGGCTTGGTTGATTTTGGTCGTCCCCGGTTGATTTTGATCGTCCCCATGTTTATATTTCACACCTCTTTCAACACATTCATTATCCAGTGGAATACAAACATTTAGGAGATTCAATTGGGTTTAAATTACTGTCATGCACAGAATAAACAAAATTGAAGTTGCCCAGTCAGTCAATCATGATGATTCATCATTGATGAAGGTATGGATGATTTGGGCTTCATGTCCTATATTTATGCACTTTGTAGGCTAACACTTGGACAGACAGAGGACACAGTATGAGGTAAATGGTGATTGAAACTGCTGTCCTACATAGGTCAAGGTGATCCAGCCACATGCCTACAAAGCTAGGGATTACTGGCTGTTATATAAATATTCAAAAGCACTGACATGAACTCCTGGGAGTTCTATTGGGATTTGTCATTCAAAGTTCCTTACCAGTTCAGTCTGGCAAACTGAAACAATTATTTAACACAAGACAACTATGAACCAAGTTGGCACTGTTTTGCAAACCATGTAGGATTATCAATGTATTAAAACTCATTGTCTTTTGAAAATATCAACAATTGTCTCAAACAGAATGTGTATTAAAGTTATGTTTCTCTCAGTTTGAAGTCTTGTTTTTTAAATGAGCTGTCTCAGAGAAAATCATGCAATATCAGGGAATTGGTTCGGATGACGTTCTCAGAATGGCCTAAAATTTTACATAGTGACCAGACCACCTCTTAAACGAAGAAATGTGAAGTTGGAACTTCAAAACTCCGAATACTTTTCTCACAGGGGGGCCTCAAAATAGGGGTGTCGGGAAGCCATTTTTCACAGAAATCCTCATTTCTTCAACAAAAAAGTGGCCGATGTTCAGCCCTCTCTGGATGCTAGAAAAAATTAACAAGAACTCTCCAAACTGGGTTTGGATGAAGGCTAGCATTGTTTTTAACAATAAATCACCTGTATTTACTAATTTCACTAAAAAGGCTACTTTGGGGGGGTCACTCCGAAACTGCAGATTTTGTGTTTTTCATAATTTGAAAAACATGCCATATTTGGAGGGCAATTTCTCAATCTTGTGCGGGTCTAGGATTGACAATATTTGGTTAGAAAATTAGCAGAATACTTGGATTTTAGATATCTGGTGAGAAAACCGTGGGAAAATTTGAATTTTCAGAAAATTCAGCCATTTCAAAAACTGTAATTTTCCGAATTTCCGTAAAAAATCATGAAATTTCCATAGTCAAAAGGTCAAAGTAGTACTAACCCTATTATCATAATTTTGATTGAAATTAATGAAAATTACCTTTATTCAGTAAATTATTTAAGTTTCACCTGGAAAAAACAATTATTTTGTGTCAAATGGCTAATTTTCAAAATTTATTTTTTCACAAATTTTGATAAGTTGGCGGAAATGTATCAATTTTGTGGGTCTATGTCTGACATGGTAACACTTCCATGTTAAACAATTTCCATGATCACTCATGGAAAAACACCTATATTTAGTAAATCAGGGGAGATAATTGTGGGAAATGAAGAAATTTTGAAAATATGGTTCTCCAGGGGGGTCACTCCGAAACTGCAGATTTTGCTGTTTTTCAAAATTTGAAAAACGTGTCATGTTAAGAGGGCAATTTCTCAAATTTTTGCGGGTCAAGGATTGACAATATTTGGTTAGAAGATTAGCAAAATACTTGTATTTTAGATATCTGGTGAGAAAACCGTGGGAAAATTTGAATTTTCAGAAAATTCAGCCATTTCAAAAACTGTAATTTTCCGAATTTCCGTAAAAAATCATGAAATTCCCACAGTCAAAAGGTCAATGTAGTACCAACCCTATTTTCATAATTTGATTTTAATTAATAAAAAAAACGATTATACAGTAAATTAGTCATAGTTTCATCTGAAAAAATAATTCATTGGTATCATATGGATAATTTTCAAAATTGAATTTTTCACTAATTTTGATAAGTTGGCGGAAATTTATCAATTTTGTGGGCCCAATTCTGACATTGCAACACTTCCATTTTAGCCATTTCACATGATCACTCCGAAAGAACACCTATATTTAGTAAATCAGGGGAGAAAATTGTGGGAAATGCAGATATTTTGAAAATATGGCTACTCCAGGGGGGTCACTCCGAACTAGCAGATTTTTCTGTTTTTCAAAATTTGAAAAACATCCCATGTTTAGAGGGCAATTTCTCAAATTGGTGAGCACTCATATTGACTATTTTTGTTCAGAAAATTGGCAGAATTCTTTGATTTCATATATCTGGTGAGAAATTAGTGGGAAAATTAGTGGGAAAATTTGAAATTTCAAAAATTCAGCCATTTCAAAAACTGTAATTTTTCCAATTTCTGTAAAAATTCATGAAGTATATAAAGTTTTGTCTGCAAAAATAATCATTTTGTATCACAGGTCTAATTCTATAAATAAAATTTTCAGAAGTGTTATTGAGTTTCGATAATGTTTCAACTTTCTGGGCCTAAGTCTGATATAGTAACACTTCATTTCCCACCAATTTTGCTTATCACTCTTATTTTTTATCCAATTTTGATTATCAACAAAGTGTTGTCACGATTTCTTACTTGGGTGATCCGTTTCAGTCATTAACTTTTAATTTTTATTCACTTCTTACAATCAGGGGGTATGGAAATGATTATTTTCAATGTTGCATACATTTATATGTTGATTTAAATCCCTGAAATGTGTCATTAGAGGTTCTTATAGACAAGACTGAAATTTTAAGGCTATTTTGGAAGGTATTTTAGGTATTTAAATAAATTACTGAAACTTTTTATAGCAATTACTGGCACTTCTTGTTTAGGCAGTCACAGTAGATAGATAGATAGATAGATAGATAGATAGATAGATAGATAGATAGATAGATAGATAGATAGATAGATAGATAGATAGATAATAGATAGATATGGTAAGTGCAGCCCTCTAAGCCGTTCTGGGCACTCACGAGGGTTGATTGATGAGATGGAAGAGAGAGCAGGAGTCCTTAAAATGCTACACACATACCCCATGTGAGGAATCTTTTACTTTGGGCAATGACATCCAGCTGGGATTTTGCTCATGAAGGTGCACTGAAAACATTAGGCTCCCTACGTGGGGTTCGAACTCATGCAAGCCAAGACCTTCAGCGGAGCAGGCAGGCACCTCAGCCACTTGGCCACCCAGCAGCCCGAGACAGGAGCACCAAACAGAATGACTTGTTCTTGTGCTAGGTGAGCTTATATAACATCATCACCACTGTAAGAAATTGTTTACTTGTAACAATATATTTATGACAATGGTCATTGTGATGTCATCAGACATGAACTGCTTGTTTTCATATAATTTATATGATGATCCCATCTTAAGTTAGAGTCCAGAAGTTAGAGTCCAGAATGACACCAATGAATTTAGTTTTTTTAACAAAATCAATTTCTTCTCCATTTATATGTATCAAAGGTGGGTCACCCCTGTTGTAGTCTTTAGACTTAAATAAGATGAAGTGGGTTTTTGTAACATTGAGAGAGAGTCTATTTGTATTCAGCCAAGTAACTATCTTACTAAGTTCCACATTCATTTGTTCTGATATTTCTTGAACTGACTAGGGTCACTTTGCATAAGTTCCATCAAATGACCCCAAAAAACCATCACATTGACGATGACAGAAACAGCGGAATGAATAGCGTTTTGATGAGCATCAGCAGCAACCGTGCATTGATGTGCATGTCCGATATATACCAGATGGTGTTGGTGTCACTCACCCTCCCCAGGCCTGTTGCCACATAGCATTTAGCCAGTCCAAAATTATTATTTTTTAACAAAATTGTGATTACACTGGAAAGGGGAGATTCAAGAAAGCGCATTCTCTAATCTATTCTTTCTTATTCATCCTCATTTAATCTCACTCCTTCTGCCCACCCTGCTGGGTCCTCAGGCCGCCATCTTGCTAATCTCAGAATGAGGCTCAATGGCTAATCTCAGAATGAGGCCTGACATATTTCTGTGACCTTGGTATAGTGCCACCTCCAAGAAAATATGACGATTTCCCACAATTACCTCCCTATTTAGGAAGCGGATAATCTTTTGGTAAAAGGGGCTATGGATTTTTGGTGAAAAAAACGTTTGTTGAATGAATGATTACTGAAGTATCACTATGTCAGACAAAACTGATGAATTTCCGGGAACTTGTGAAAAAAATTTGAAAATGCGGTCAGTACTACTTTGACCTTCTGACTATGGAAATTTCATGATTATTTACGGAAATTCGGAAAATTTCAGTTTTTGAGAATTGACATCTTCCCATAGTTTTCTCACCAGATATATAAAATCCAAGTGTTCCGCCAAATTTCTAACCAAATATGGTCAATGTAAGTGCTCACAAATTTGAGAAATTGCCCTCTTAACATGGCAGGTTTTTCAAATTTTGAAAAACAGCAAAATCATCAGTTACGGAGTGATCCCCCTGGAGTATCTATATTTTCCCCTGGAGTATCCATATTTTCAAACTTTTTTCTTTTCCCACAATTATCTCACCTGATTTACTAAATATAGGTGTTTTTCCATGAATGATCGTGGAAATTGGTTAACATGGAAGTGTTACTATGTCAGACTTAGGCCCACAAAATTGATACATTTCCCGGAACTTATCGAAATTTACGAAAAAACTAAATTTTGAAAATTAGCCGTGCAATACAAAATAATTGGTTTTCTCACCAGATATATAAAATCCAAGTGTTCCGCCAAATTTCTAACCAAATATGGTTAATATAAGTGCTCACCAATTTGAGAAATTGCCCTCTTAACATGGCATGTTTTTCAAATTTTGAAAAACAGCAAAATCTTCAGTTACGGAGTGATCCCCCTGGAGTATCTATATTTTCCAAATTTCTTCATTTCCCACAATTATCTCCCCTGATTTACTAAATATAGGTGTATTTCCATGAATGATCGTGGAAATTGGTTTTAACATGGAAGTGTTACTATGTCAGACTTAGGCCCAAAAAATTGATACATTCACCGGAACTTATCGAAATTTACAAAAAAACTTAATTTTGAAAATTAGCCGTGCAATACAAAATAATTGGTTTTCCACATGAAAATTAACTTATTTACTGAATAATTGTAATTTTCATTAATTTCAATCACAATTATGATAATAGGGTCGGTACTACTTTGACCTTTTGACTATGGAATTTCATGATTTTCTACGGAAATTCGGAAAATTACAGTTTTTGAAATGACTGAACATCTGAAAATTCACATTTCACACAAATTTCTCAACAGATATATAAAATCCAAGTGTTTTGCCAATTTTCTAACCAAATATGGTCAATGTCAGTGCTCACAAAATTTGAGAAATTGCCCTCTTAACATGGCATGTTATTCAAATTTTGAAAAACAGCAAAATCTGCAGTTTCGGAGTGACCCCCTGGAGTATCCATATTTTCAAAATTTCTCCATTTCCCACAATTATCTCACCTGATTTACTAAATATAGGTGTTTTTCCATGAATGATTATGGAAATTGTTTAACATGGAAGTGTTGCTATATCAGACATAGGCCCACAAAATTGATACATTTCCGCCAACTTCTCAAAATTTCTGAAAAAATAAATTTTGAAAATTAGCCATTTGATACAAAATAATTTTTTTTCCAGATGAAACTTAAATAATTTACTGAATAAAGGTAATTTTCATTAATTTCAATCAAAATTATGATAATAGGGTTAGTACTACTTTGACCTTTTGACTATGGAAATTTTATGATTTTTTACGGAAATTCGGAAAATTACAGTTTTTGAAATGGCTGAATTTTCTGAAAATTCAAATTTTCCCACGGTTTTCTCACCAGATATCTAAAATCCAAGTATTCTGCTAATTTTCTAACCAAATATTGTCAATCCTAGACCCGCACAAGATTGAGAAATTGCCCTCCAAATATGGCATGTTTTTCAAATTTTGAAAAACACAAAATCTGCAGTTTCGGAGTGACCCCCCCAAAGTAGCCTTTTTAGTGAAATTAGTAAATACAGGTGATTTATTGTTAAAAACAATGCTAGCCTTCATCCAAACCCAGTTTGGATAGTTCTTGTTAATTTTTTCTTGCATCCAGAGAGGGCTGAACATCGGCCACTTTTTTGTTGAAGAAATGAGGATTTCTGTGAAAAATGGCTTCCCGACACCCCTATTTTGAGGCCCCCCTGTGAGAAAAGTATTCGGAGTTTTGAAGTTCCAACTTCACATTTCTTCGTTTAAGAGGTGGTCTGGTACCTATGCAAAATTTTAGGCTATTCCGAGAACGTCATCCGAACAGCTCTGCATGATTTTCTCTGAGACAGCTCATTAATGATCCTCTTGCTTATGTATCATGACACTGAGCAGCTGAGGAAAATAACTATAACAGCTTTTAAGCTGTTATAGTTATTTTCCTCAGCTGCTCAGTGTCATGATACATAAGCAAGAGGATCATTAAATAGAATAGATGTCACACCTGTAATCAGTTGCAACCCTTGTGTTGCTGGACCTCATTGCTCTTAAATTTTGCTGACAATTTGTCCACAGGAAGTGATACAACATCTTTATAGATTTATTTCTCAAGCTATGTGCAGAAAATTTTGCACAAAGAATTCAAGATGACTAATTTAGAGAACTAATGGTGAATTGTACCATGGCATTTGAGGGATTTAAAGCATGTTTGAAACCCATGGAAATTAAGCACACGGGGAGGCAAGCCGAGTTTTGGAACAGCCAGCTGCAGTTAACAAGAAGCTAAATAGGATTACTACTGCCTTAATAATGATATTTTAATATGTCAACCATGCTAGATAAGTCAAATAAGTCTATTACTATTTATTTATCAAGCAAGAAGTGGATGGCACTTTGTTAAAATGTCAAAAAGTGATTTTTTGTGGAACCCTCACACAAGCAGACAGCCAAATTTTGCATGGACAGTGCTGCCATCTTTGCAAACTGTGCAGCCAGAGCTTGATTGGAATCTAAAACCTATATGGTACCAGATGGCAGCCTAGAGGTCTACCAACTGAGCCAACACCCCCAACCTGACAAGGTTGGGCAACCAGTCACAGCCAGACACTCAAACTCTTGTCATGAAACCGGTGAACCAGTCAACCAACCCGTCAGCTAGTCGATTGCTCAGTCAGTCAATCAGTCAGTCAGAGTACCGTAGAACGGGGTGACTTTGAACAGTCCGGGGTGACTTTGAACGCTTTTCTGAAAAAGATTGATCCTCTGTGAAAGCAAAATTAAATAAGATACTGGAAGCTTATATACCATACAAGGGTAGCTTATTTAATTTTGCATTCAGAGAGGATCAATCTTTTTCAGAAAAGCGTTCAAAGTCACCCCGCACTGTTCAAAGTCACCCCGTTCTACGGTATGAATTAGGGGCCTTGATAGATAGATAGGTAGGTTGCCTATATAGGCAGATCAGGGTTGATTATTCAGAAATTAATTTTGGAAAGATCTTATAATGTAATAGCTAAATTGATTATTTTCTTTTTGATTTTCCTCCCCCCCCCCAACTATCTGATCCAGCTACACCTCTGAGATTGATAGTTCAATTTCTTAATCCTTTAGATTGTTTTTGTTTGGAGTGTGGTCAGTCAACTATGAAATTTTGAAGCGTCATCAGAGGCACTTGGCAATCAAGCAATTGAACAGACATGGCACGCCTAGGCGCATGAAGCAATAATAATGATTTGTTGCAAGAGAATGACCAATGACATCTGGTTTGTTACGAGAAAAATCATAATTCTCCTGCTGTAAAATAAGACAAGTGAAGAATCAAATTTGGAAAGGAACAATAAAAGCTTAAGACAGACCATGGTCTTCCCATAGCTTGGAAAGCCGTCCAAGAAAGAGGTACGGTGCACAATTATTTAGATCTCAATCTTTAACCCTTGTAGCCGCAACCAATTTTGAGTACGCAAAGCCGCAATAGGGGCCTCTGCGGCCCCCTCCCTTTCTCAAGCCTCAAATATACAGTGGTTTAAAAAATTTACTTCAAAAATAGTATTAGTATTTTAAATTCAGTCAAAATGGAGGATAGTGGCAGTGAAATTGGAAAAAAATTTCATCTTATTGATAAAAATACGATTTCAAGATTTCATTAAATTATCGCAATTTTTGTCCATTTTGATGCATTTTTGGAATATTCAGTATTTTTAAGTTATTTTGAGACCAAATTATTCTGTAAAGTATCGGGATTGACTTTTGATTTCATTATAAACCATTTTGCGCCCTAAAAATATCAAGAGATGAGAAAAGGAGCACTAAAAATGGCCATTTTGGCCCTTGCTCTGCAAGATCCACCCCTTCCGGTGTCTATTTCGGGCCAGTTTCTTTCTGAGAATGAAGGGCCTGCACTTCTATCATACCAGCTACATTTACAAAATCATCACTGTAGGAGTTTTTGATGATGCTGAATTCATTTTTGTAGGTTTAAGATCACTAAGAGGTCAATTTTGTCCCTTTTTAGGTAAATTAATCAGAACTTCACTCGAAATGCTAATATATATAATTTTAATTGTTTTGAAATGGACTGACAGACAAATCTCAGCTCTCCAAACATACAAAAGTGACTGTATTGACCATAATCTGATCTGTAATAAGTGGCAGCACAGTTGCATTATTTTTCTAAAACTCATATGACATGCACAAGGGTGGGGGCCTACGAGGCCCCCATTGCGGCTTTGTGACAGAAAAATGCTAAAACTATCGTCAGTGACTATGTTCAATATCAATCAATTCACAACGTCTGGATGTTGTTTACGATTAGTTGGACTGGGATTACATGAAATCTGCAAAGTGATTGACCAAATATTGTGCGAGATATTAAAGCGAAAAGTCCCAGGGGAGCCTCCGAGGCCCCCATTGCGGCTACAAGGGTTAAAAGCATGCTTTTTCTGTGGCTTTCCCAATAAATTTGTTCATTGTGACTCAAATGGCCACAAAGCCCCTGATAATTCGCTGAAAATCCTCTCTTTAAAGGGCATTGAAAGGGAGTGAGACAGCAAGGACAAGTGATACGTCCCATACATCTCGCAAATAGATGTAAGAAACAGGATCATTTGTGTGCAATGGCTCTGTATAAAAAAAAGAGCATCCTCTTGATGCAGGGGCTTAAATCGTGTGTTTATGCACTGAAAAGGCTGATTAGGATGCAGGGAGGACAATGCCCTGAAGCGAAAGGATGATTGAAACTTTCCAACATGTGGCTGAAATTGAACCCGGGATCCGCTTTATATAGACGCTCTCCACCTTCGGAAATTTCAGCTAAACACATAATAAAGTAAGACTATAACACTTTCCCCTTAAAGTTCTGCTATCAAACCAGTTGAGCTAAAGAGCCGGCGACCAGGCCAAGTGTTCAGGAGCAACCTATAATTTATTTATTTATTTTTATTTTTATTTATGAATATATTTTAAAAGTGTTGATCACTCAGCAAAGTAATGATGCTGTTTTTCAGTAATGCCCTTTAAGAAAATAACAAAGAATTAAAACAATGACAGGTTCAGATGAACCTAAAAGTCAATAACAAATTACAGATGTAAAATAATCAGTAAAACAATCTAAAAACATCAATCAATTGTATACATTCCTTTTCAGGTTTCTTTTGAAACCGTCGATACTACTAATTTCCTTTATATCACTTCGTAGGTTATTCCAGTTATTTGCACCTGAGAAATAGTGGCTACGTTTCGCAAATTAATTTTTTGGAAATGGAATGTATACATTCATGTCATGGGTTCTGGTGTTGACATTCTTGATTTCAATATCCATAATAATACCATTTGTTAAGTAATCTGGTGCCTTGCCATGAATACATTTGAACATCAACAATCTTTCAAAATATACAAATCGTTCAGAAACATTCATCCATTTGAGTTGCTTTACCAAATCTATTCCCCTAGTATTGACGTAGTGAAAATTGTTGAAAATGATTCTTGCTGCTTGATTTTGAGTTCTTTGGATTTTACCCATGTTTTCAGAAGTAGTATGTCCCCAAATTGTTATAGCATAATCTATGGTAGGTTGAATAATCGAATTATATACAGAAATCAACATCTTTTTTGTTACCATGTTGCGTATTCTAGAAAGTTGAGAAACTTTAAAGGCAAGATTCCTACTTAAAGCAGCGACATGATCATTCCATGAGAGGTTCTCATCAATTATGACACCTAAATATTCAACATTTCGAACTTGTTCAATATCTACATTGTTCATACTGACACATAACATGTTATCATCATTCCGTACTTTGTGTTTTGATGCTATTAACATACATTTTGACTTATTCTCATTGAGAGCTAATCTATTTCCTTCATACCACTTACATACTTCATTGAGTGACATTTGCAACTTTTCAGAAGCTTCAGTACATGTATTACCAGTGCTATAGAGTATCATCTGCGTAAAGATTTTGAATAACTTACCCACTATACTATATCCCCCAACTTCTCTGAGATTTCAACTCACTCCATTCACCAATCTCACCTCAATGCCACCTGGCACCTCAAATGTGATGCGAACCGGATACCACTGAGTAGTCTTTACTTGAGCCGATGCACCATATAACACTCAAACCGGTTGAGATAAAGGGCCAGCCCCCAAGCCAAGTGCTTAGGAAGAGCCTATTATACCTAACCCACTATACTCTAATTCACTAAACTTCAGGGAGCATAAGACTTAGTGAGCAAGCGATGAAAACAAATGATCTAAAGGAGTAAAATGCACATTAAAAAATAGGTCATGAATGTTATACAATTGACTTGCCTGGACTCACCTGGACTATGGGACGTGTTAATGCGGCATTCCAATGTGTTTTCCGGGAGATACATGATTCTTGAAGATTTAACCATCAACCAGTGGCAAGCCATGATCCAAGGTCAAGGAAATTAATAGCATTTTTCATAGTTCAAAACTCACCAATGACATTTTGCCTTGGTGTTTCGAATGATATCATTGTTCAAATAATATTTTTAGCACACTTCACATACTGTAATTTTGACTCACTACATGCTACTTGGAAAAATAGTACTGCCAGGGATAAATAGATTCAGTTATAAAGTTGATAACACAAAATTGAGACAAACTGAAACTGAGAAAATCATACATTGGTATAACATTGATCAGTTCTGCCAAGCAATCATTTAGTCAGATGTACTTATTGCACACTCAACGAAGATGGAGCCTATGTGCATGCTGAATTTCGCAGTCCGCTAGTGTGCAGGTTTCATTTTAAAAATTTTATAAAAATCATCTTATGCGAATTTAAAGTGTCACCCACATCTTGCTAATAAAATAAATAGTATTTGACCTATTTGATATATCTAACATTGTTGACAGTATAAAATGCCATTAATTAATTAGACACAAATAATCCAATCTAGCCTCCTGTTTACAGCACCTAAAGCATGTGTGCAAGATTGGCACAACAATGAAGTCCATCATCAATGGGTTGCATTGATTGCAGGTGTGACATCTATTCTATTAACTGGTCCCCTTGATTGTTGTTTAAAATAGCTTGTATACATCAACACTTGCGAACAACACAACAACAGCTGAAGCAAAGCCGATTTTGCCGCTTCGCTGAAACAAATCATGTGAATTAGGCAAAATCCTGGTTGAGTTATTGGACAAGGTGGATGCATCATTTGCACATGTCGCCGCCTCCCGAAATATGCATGAACTGAGAAATCCCAGGGATCCCTAAGGATCCCAATGCTTTAACATGTGTGTGACATAATTATCGTCTCTTCGGATTCGGCCTCAACACTTTCACTAGGCTTTTCAGTTCGGCGGGTTGGCAAGTGCCTTTCGGTGCCAAATGCACAATCGGCAGCCAATCGAGGACAAACGGCATGCTGGGGCAGATTCAGCGACGCCAATCGTGTGCTGCCAAAGCTAAATATAATCAGGTTTGGGATATCCCTTGCTTGAGCAGTTGCCAGGCAGCCTTGTCGTTTCTGTGAGGCAGGTTTCATTTTACTGAACAGCCATTCCAAGTAAGTTGTGGTCTCCTCCTATACCATCATCCCAGTCATACCATGACAAAATGGCCCATAACCTTTGCTAATTCATGAATACTTAATTAACTTAATCGCAGTTTGAAATTGTTGCTTCTGTTTCACAGTTACAAATGGAGAAATTGTGTATTGTTGAAAGGTGCTATCACAGTTCCGAAAATTCCATTGAATTATGTATTTTCACAGTTCTAAAATGAAACTGTTTAAAAGTTTGCTTGTTTTACACTGTTTTTCTTAGTTGCCAGTAATCCTTTAAGTGTCCATAATCTGACTAAATCTGCCTGCAAAATGCTTATGACCTAAATAAGCAGCCAATCACAGAAGAGATTGGAAATAGCAGACAGCCATGTCCATTTTAGCAGGGCTTGCATGGGGAGGATGCTCCTATACATATTTTCCAGTCTACATAAGAGATGCCTCTGTAGCCTTTAAACTTCATTAGGCGGGTAATTCCTTGTGATGTATGTTTTTATCAGTGCATGAATTCAACACATTGTGCAAGTTGAAGTTAGCAAAATCAGCTTTTCATTTTAGTCATAATGCAGTGCATTACTTCTAAAAATTGTAACAGCAACTAAGAACTTTAGCAGCAACTATACTAAAGTTGTGTTATTTTCTGTTTTACCAGAGGTAGTTTGAACAGCCCACGTTCTCTTTCGGTGACACGAGATCAGGCACAAGTTGGAACATGTACAAATTCCGCTTTCTCCCTAGAAGTATATGTGAATTGAACCAGCTACCAACATTTGTGATTGAATGCAGTTCCATCGATGCATTCACGCAGAAGCTGAACATGTAGATGAACAAGTGGCTTTTAGATGTACAGATACTCCTGGCTGTTTTTATCAACCCAAGATGATTTTGTTGGTTTTATCGTGGATTTTAAGAGGTTTTTATCGACGCACCATGCAAGATGTCACCACACGCACCCTTGCTGAGATGGATACTCTCCCTTTCAAGGTCAAATCTACATATACGGATACTGATACTGATTGTATAATCACATCATTCAGTTGGTTGAGGGTTTATCATCAGTGGGGTTTCCTGTATGTCTCTGTAGTCTATAGGTCATATGCTCAACTGACGCATTTTGTAAGAAATATGACAAAGATTTATCTCTCCCTTGAGAATTCCTTTTGACTTGATTCCCTGGAAAGCTCTGGAAGCCAGGCAGTGACCTGCACTGGCCCCTGGGTTACACATACAAAAAGTCAGGAGTGGAAAAATAATTTACTTGAGCTGGCCTTGATCTCCACCAAAGTTTTATACTTGCCATGAATCAAATCTCTGATTGGTCACTTTGTTGACATATTGATATCAGGGAAGACAGAAAATGGGGGCATTCCACTTTCTTCCACTGTTCGCAGATGTGCAGGTTACTCCGTATGCCCCCAATCCTGCCTTGATCTTAAATCTTGATTGAAGATTCCATACTGTTATGATCCCCATTGGCGTCAAGATTTTTTTTCACACTGCAGTGTCTTGTATCTCAGTGGCTGAGTGGTCGGCATGCTTTCCTTGTAATTTGGGCCAGGGTTCGATTCTAATGCATGACAATACTTGACTGAGACACAGAAATAATATGTGCTATATTCAGATACTGACAGTGAACCACAGTGACAAGTACTGGCCAAGTGACATGTCAGTTTTCTGTAATGAAAGACATCGAGCACTGACAAGCAGTGTTTTATACGTCAATATGTCATGTTTTGTGTCGATGCTACTGGCTCTGACGCTATCTCAATGAGAGTACGGCGCGCACATTTTTTGGGGGAGCGAGCGACATTTGCCCGAATTTCAAGATCTAGATTTAATACCATTTCAAATGAAATTGCCCGGAAATCATTAATTTTCAATAGTGATTATTTAATCATATGCCCAAATTTTTTAGCCTTTTTGCCCGAATCTTACTGTTTCCCAAAATTTTTTGGGTGGGGGATCGCCCCCCCTGCCCCCCCCCCTCCAATACGCCTATGTATCTCAGCTTATATTATATGAGTAGCAATGATAGCACTTTTTGAATAAAGATTATAAATTAATTTTTCTTTGTGTAGATATCTTCCTTCAGGGCCCTCATTGACAAAACAAGAGGCAAAAGTGACCTTTCTTGTGCAGGTTTGTCTCCATATGGGGATCTCTACCAAAAAGCTAGAGTCCCAATTTGGCCGAAAATGGACAAAAAGTGATCCAGCTCTGTACTGCCTTAATATGAGACATATCACTGAAATAAAGGTATAGAAATATTCTCCTAGTAGTTTGCAATCAAACCCCATCATTTTTTAGTCTGTAATATTAATATAACTCGAGATATAAAATTTTATGGTTTTGAAATTGAGGTTGAAAATTGACAAAATTCACATCAGGAATTATAATTCACATTCAAAAGCATCCAATCATGATACTTAAACCCATTTAGCATATGTTTAGACCCCCGAGTGTCCCATTCTCAATGAATTAGTATACTGCAAGGTCAGTGGCATGTTTTTTAGTTTGGAGGGTCGGGGTGTGTAAATGCATTGATCCAATGGCAAGATGCACCAACGTTCAGTCACTAAAAGTGGATTTTATCCTCTCTACCACCACCTATCTTCACAAACTAAACGGCAAAATGTTCCAAAGAATATTCTCTAAATCCATGTCATACAATGAAGGTGGTATAGAACAGTTTTCTGCGAAAATAGGTAAAACGAAACATTTAAATCGATCTTTAACAAACAAAATAAATGTCTACCATGACTAAAGTGTGCTATACCACGACCTAACAACCTCAGCTATCCATTCCATATCTTTCCTGGACAAACTATGAGGTTTTTCTCTGAAAAAACAGCCGTGATTTGATTTGAGTTTTTCCAAGATTGCAGGATCAACTTTTGAGCAGGCTGAGAGAAAAACTACGACAGCGCACCTACTAGGTTCTAGCATTGCTATTATGAGCAGCTGCCAGAGGTAGATGTAAAGATGAGACGATAGGCTGCATGTGAATCCACACCAAGTTGCTCCCTGATCCCACTTCCCAGAGAGTATATTTGTAACACTGAGTACAAGGCACCCACAAACTTTGACATACATGTGCATCAACAAGATGTGTGACAGTTCATGTTGTCTAATACCTTCTGTTTTGTAAATGTACATTAGTATAGGCCCTATATATGCTTTATTCTGCATTTTCCCTTCATATAGATCTGTAAAAAGTCGTATTTTATTCTTTCAAATCATATTATGAGTTGTGACATGGTGTTACATGCTTTGAGATAATGACACTCATTGTGCAGCATGTCTGTGTGATATTAGCAGGTCTGCTTTTGGGATTCAACAAAATGCCAACTGAAGTCACGAATACGGTGTATACAATAGATGCTGATTGCCATGTCAGAAAATAGTGAACTGCGAAAATGGCACTTTGTGTGTCATCATGCTGATGATTTTTCATGATCATACCCAATACTTTCAATGTTGATTTGATTTAAGGAGATTTATCCCGCTTGTTGGTGACAGGCAAACATAAGGATTATGAATCTGATTTTCGCTCTAAAATCAGTTATGACAAGTGAAATGGCCTTCTCTTGATCATGACTAATCAAGTAGCCTCTATGTTTCCCATGTTGAAGTAGAGAATATGACACTTCAGCGGCTAAAATGAGTCACAAAGTGCATTTTTCACCTTGAACTGGTGCTCGTTTTTTCCTATATCAAAGTAAGAGACTATAAACCTGGTCATAGCTATGAAATCGGGCATTAAAAACTAGGTGAATGTGGAGGATTGGAAGCCAAACCACTGCTAGTAAAAAAGAGGAAACCTTTCAAAAACAATGATCCTCTGCAAATCGTGGAAATCATCATAAATCACACTTGTAGCAACAAATAATTAAAGCTGTAAAGCCATGAACATGCTCCAATTGATTTCAACTTGTCATTCAATAACTACATTTGACAAGAAAAACCGAAATCATTCATTGTGCTTCTTTGCCTCATCATTTTGCCAGTGAAATAACCAAATGCAAAAATTGGTGTTTGCTGATCTCATTAATTCTCAACACTGAGTATACATATAGTCTGTACTTCTTTCTAATAAATCTGAATAAGATGTTCAATGAATCTAAGCTGTGGGCAGCCGTGGGCTGGCCTGGAGTGCGTCCCACCTAGGATTTTTCAGTGATTCAGATCTCTGATTTTGTTCTTTTCGTTGGTTCCATGAAGCAGTCAATATAGGGATTAGGTCAGCAACTTGGCAGTATCTGGAGGTCTGCAGTCTGGTGACAAGGCAATATAAAAGCAGTCATCTCAGCATCTTTATCTTGCCCTTGTTTGACTTCAGTCTTTGAGCAGCTATATATTAGGATGAGCCAGTTTTATGAAGACTATTAAGTCACAAAGGCAGCCGCCGAAGCACAAGCCAACACAAATGTTCAAAAAATCAAGTAGGGGAGAGCGGGGCACTGTGAGACACCTTTTTTATTTTCAAGTGTTCCAAAATGTTGGCAGTAACGAGTTAAATGAGATCAGGTCCACATTATAGATAATGACATGGGGTGTATGGACAGTAGTTTCAGGTTCCTACCTTTTACAGGTTTGGAGTAATTTTGAGTTACGTCCATGCTCGGTGGGCGGGGCACAGTGAGACAGCAGGCGGGACACAGTGAGAATTGTTCTATCAATTGTTGCAACAGAAACTACTGTTACAGTACTCTTATAAACGCAGCTGGCTAGGTGATTTTTTAGGTCCTTGCTTGAGCATGTTTCGAAACTACATCGCACAGGACACATGCACGACTTATCTAACCTGCCGCACCTGTTACATACTAATCAAAATTCTTTCTGATGCTTCCCTTTGGATGTGACTCACTAAAATCAGTAGTTTACAGCAGTCATTTTGTTTTTAATAGTGAATTGTGAGCTATGCGTTATATTCAGGTCGTTTTGAGTGTATTTTGTGATGTCTCACTGTGCCCCGCCTCAAATTGTCTCACTGCGCCCCACGCAACTCTCTTTATAAGATTTTTGAATCCTGCGGACCAGGATGCCTGTATTGCGGTTCATCATCTCACTAAAGTAAGACAAATAATCAAGGTTTGAATCCCTGGCAATTGATTTCCATTATGCCATTTTTCTTAAGAATTATAACAAAAAGTCGTTTAGCAAAATTATTTACTTTTACTGGCTAAAAACCAAAATATTGAAATTCCACTTTTGATATGCTGTAAAGGCATTCAGGATATAGGACAGTCTTTCACTTACCTATTTTTTGTTCTATACAAGAGAGGGTTGATCTGTAAACAGAAGGTGCAGCTGACTGGTACTGTAGGTGCTTTGTTAATGTTTTTTCAGTAAAAGAGTTACAATGGCAAATGAAGGTAATCTGCTTGATCTGTTAAATTTCCAGGGTAACATAGAAAATAATGACGATGAGGCTCCCAACCTATTTAGACATTCTCCCTATTATGAATTAGATGACCTGACGACCTTATTTAAACAACAAAAAACACATTTTTAATTTAATGAGTCTGAATATTCAATCTTTGAATGCCAAGATCAATGAGCTATGAGTTATATTGAGCATCTCAAAAATAACGATTGTCACATAAGTGCTTTATGTCTACAAGAAACGTGGATTAATGAAAGACACTTCGTGAAATTCCAGGTTATAACTTGATTTCCCAGCCTAGCTCCTGCAGCACACACAGAGGAATTGCCGTTTATTTAAGAAACATTTTCAAGTATAAGGTACTTTCAATTATAAGTAAAAACCCTCAGGTGTGGGAAGGACTTTTCATTCAAGTAAGTCTAAATAAACATGTTTCTAATTCAGAAAATAAATCAATTATAATTGCAAATATTTATAGACCGCCTGTGGACTTGCTCGAAAATTACAGAATATTTATTGATGACTTTGAACAAATTTTAGGCAGCCTTCAGAGTAGTAAATGTGAAATTATGTTTGTAGGCGATTTTAATATTGACTTGCTAAGAATACATAATAAACAAATTTTTAATGAATTCCTCGAAACTTTTTTGTCCTATGGATATATCCCCAAAGTAACTTTTCCAACAAGAATCTGCGAAACAACAAGTACTCTCATTGACAATATATTCATTAAAATATCAGAACACTTTCCTCCTCAAGTGCAGTCATTTCTAAATGTAACATTTCTGACCATATGCCATGTCTTATTTTTCTTGATTACCTTCCACTTGGTGATACATTGGACAAGTTTATCCAAAAACGGTTAATTACATCACGTGCATTAGCATCATTTAAAGAGGAGGTTGACATGAAATGTAAAATGAATATATTCAGTAGCAATCTTGAAGGTGATCCGAATGAAAATTATGACATTGTGAAAAACGTTTTACACAATGCTCTTGACAAACACCTTCCTGAAAGAAATTTTCGCTTCAATAAATATAGAGACAAAAAGCAGAAATGGATTACTCGAGGTATTATTAACTCAATTAGATTTCGAGATAAATTATATAAAAGATATCGAGCAACTAAGCCAGGTGATTCCCTTTATGAAACTCTGAAAATAAATCTAAAAACGTACAACAGAATTTTGAGGCAAAATATAAGAATTGAAAAAAAAGCAGTATTATGAGAGTTGTTTTTCTAAATTTCGAAATGATGTAAAAAAGACCTGGATGACTATCAAAGATATAATGAACAAACGAAACAACAATAAGGATTTGCCAAATTATTTCTTAATAGACAATGTCAAAGTTACAGATCCCACACTGATTGCAGAAGAGTTTAATAGATATTTTATTGATATAGGCCCCAAACTTGCTTCTGCTATTGTTCCTCCCCCAAATAAGTCCTACAAAGATTATTTAACAGATGATATAACTCATCAGTTCCATTGTTTTCAAAGTGTTAATGTGCAGGAGGTGGACAAAATTATCAAAGATCTTAAGCCAAAAACAAGTTCAGGATTTGATTTTGTATCTAATAAGCTTTTACAACTCATTAAAGATTAAATTTCGGAGCCACTCACATTAATTATTAACCAGTGTTTTAATACAGGTATCTTTCCTGATAGTTTAAAGATTGCTAAAGTAACGCCTCTACATAAAAAAGAAGAAGACGTTTTACTATGTAATTATAGACCTGTATCGGTATTGCCTAGCATTTCTAAAGTTGTTGAGCGTATCATGCATAATCAGATTAATGAATATCTCACAAATTTGCGGTTATTTTATGAAAGTCAGCATGGTTTTCGTAAGGAGCATTCCACTGAATTTGCAGCAATAGAATTTCTAAATAGAGCTATATATGAAATGGACAAAAACAGAATACCTATAAACATATTTCTTGATCTTTCAAAAGCGTTTGATACTTTGGACCACAATATTTTGTTATATAAGCTTAAACACTATGGAATTTCAGGAAAAGCACTAAAATTATTTGAAGTTACCTACATTCACGGAAGCAATACGTCTCTCTTAATAATATAAATTCTAAATTACTAGAAATTAAGACAGGTGTACCACAAGGATCTATAATTGGACCGTTATTATTTATCATATATGTAAATGATCTTAAAAATGCCTGTAAATTTTTCCATCCAGTTATCTATACTGGTGATACCTCTCTAACCACCACTCTCAACAGCTTTGGAAATGCTGCTCATCTAAAGGCTTCTAATCGTAATAATTTCAATGATGAAATTGTTCATAATGTTAATAAGGAATTGAACGATGTGTCAAATTGGCTTAAACTTAATAGGTTGTCCCTAAACGTCAGAAAGACTAAGAGAATGATATTACATACTCCGAATAAAAGAATTGATTATCCCAGACTTACTTTAGATGATACTGTTATAGATTATGTTGATGAATTCAATTTTCTAGGCTTTGTATTGGACAAGCATTTGAGTTGGAAAAAACATATAACGCATGTGCACTTGAAAATATCAAGAGCTATAGGCGTGATGAATAAGTTGAAACATTTCCTGCCCAAGAAAGTTCGCCTTACCTTGTATAATTCACTTGTGTTACCATATTTTAACTATGGTATTTTAGCCTAGGGATCACAGAGCCAAAAGCTTCTCAAAATTCAGAAAAAGGCAGTAAGAACTGTAGCTCTAGCCAGGTATAATGCCCATACCGAGCTAATTTTTAAAGAATTAAAACTTTTGAAAGTCATGGATCTGTGTGTGCTGCGGGAGGGGAAATTCTGCTATAAACTGGAACACAACCTTACCCCTGTTTACTTCAATTCAATTTTTCGAAGAGGTGCTCAAATTCATAATTACAATACTAGAAATACAAAGAATTTTCAAATACCACTAATTAAACATGAATATGCAAGAAATTGTATAAGATACCGTATTCCTTTAGCATACAATAATTGTCCCAACTTAATACGAGAAAAAATATATACCCATAGTTTCTTGGGTTTTTCTAATTATGGAAAAAACTACTTGCTCAATTCATATTCTGAGGAGTGTCTTATTGTAGGTTGTTATATCTGTGGAAGAAGAAACTGATAGTGCATTTTTGTAATTTTCTCATCTTTTTCTGTTTAATCACTATTTTATACTCTTGTTACCATTTGTAGCATGGTGCGGTGGCCTGTGGCATGGAGGGCAGCAGCCGCGGCTCACGGTGCCATGGTGCTGCCGCACCATTGTCTACCATTATAGAGGGTTTTTAATAAATTGGCCACAATGCCAGTTAGAGCTTTCTGTGGGAGTTGGGAGGAGGAGTTTTCATTTCATTTCGGGGCCATCAATTAAGCGACATTTTTTTGTCTTTTTGAGGCCCCTCACCAATGAATATGCCGATTGGTTTCAGCTGATGAAAGATACCCAGACTGTATTTTATTGGTGAAAAATAAAGTTCTGAGTTCTGTTCTGAGTACCAGCTAGACGCTACGGGCTTTGTCTCACTGTGCCTGTCCTCTCACTGTGCCCCGCTCTCCCCTACGGCTAATCTGGGCATAGTATAGAATCTCAGGGAAGTTGGGGGATATAGAATAGTGGGTTGAGTATGTACATGTAATAGGTTGCTCCTAAGCACTTGGCTTGTAGGTTGCTCCTAAGCACTTGGCTTGGGGGCTGGCCCTTTAGCTCAACTGGTTAGATAGCAGACCTTTAAGGGGAAAGTGTTATAATAGTGCATAAGCGCAAGTCAAGTCAAGCAATTGTCTTCCCCTCCAGTAATGTTGAGACTGCCTTCTCCAATAATTTCTTCTTTTATAAGTCTTTTTTTCTGGAAACACAAATTTGCAAGTCATATGTATGATTTTAGCGAGCAGCACGGAGAAACAGCTTTGTCACGTAAAACTGAAGTGCTTGATTTTTCTTAGGAACCAAGTTATGATATTCCCTTGACATCTTTATCATGCAATGCGTGTTGAAATGAACATTAAGAGTTGGACAGGTATTTCCTATCATCTAAACTTATTAATTTTTAGCCTCCATACATTTTCAATAGCATTCAGTGGAGCAAACCATATATACGTAATTGTATTTTTCTATTGAATTTTTTTGTACTGTTTTTTGGTAAACAATTTCTTTGGAAAGAAAAAGAGAATTAGACAATAGAGGCATATAAATCAGAGAGGACTATACACTTTTAATCAAACCATGGTCTGACAGTGGCTTGTCAAGTCCTGGAAGAAAGAGGTGCAATGTGCAGTGAATTAAATCTCTGTCTTCAAAAGCTTGTTTTCTCTATGCCTGGCAAAATAAATTGTTCACTGTGATTCACACAGCCACAAAGGCCTCCTGCAATATGCCAAAATCCTCTCTTTGAAGAGATGTTCCAAGAGAGAGTGAAATGACAAATGATGTGGGACCTTCCCACTCAACATGCACCCATCGGCCATATATATTTTTATCCCAATATGACACATACACGCATGATAGTGAGCGCACATACACGCGCGTGTACATGTAATTGCGCGCATAAGTACGCGTGTATGTGCGTTCACGAACACCTGTGGACATGTCATCCAGCGCATGCGTGGACCTGCATTGGCACGCGTGTATGTGCGATCGTGGACATGCCATCCAGCGCGAGCTTGAACATGCCATCCAGCGCACCCTTGGACATGCCATCCAGCGCAAGCTTGGACATGCCATCCAGCGCAGTTTTTTATCGGAACACAGGAGCCCCTCCAGCAGTGGCGTAGCCATGGGAAGTGGAGGAGGGGTCTTGGAAGGGAATCATAAAGCAATAGACTTAGGAAGCACAATAGAAAAGTTCTGATAATATAAATATAAACTTTTATTTGAGAGCCAAAAATATCATGGAAATACAAGTGTCATAAATATATATGTTTCAATCAAGAATTGAAAATCAAAAAACGAAAAATTTAAATCTAGGGGAGAGGGGGGCTGGTTGGCACAGGGGCAACCCTAGACCCTAGCTACGCCACTGCCTCAGGGTTGTGTCCTCTCTCCACTTTGGATATGCGCTGTAGAGCATGTCCACTCATGCGCTGTATGGCATGTCCACTCATGCGCTGTATAACATGTCCACTCATGTGCTGTAAAGCATATACACGCATCCAAAATCTTCGCGCGTGCGCGTAATGACACGTCCACGCGCGTGTATGTGTCAAATCTTGCACATCCACGCGTCCTAAAAGCGTGTATGTGCGCTCTGGAGCGTGCGTGGATATGTCATATTTGGATAAAAATATACCTCCATCGGCCCTACGTCTATTTCAGTTAGGCAAATATCTGTCGGCTCACAGATGTCCACCCAACATTGGACCACCTGTGATGATAGGCATTCTGATCAATGCCGAAAGAAAAGAAAGTGGCCCTAAGCCTGTTAAATGCTGGCCCAATATCCATACACTGACAGTTTGCCGATGGTGGCCCAATCTATTGGACCTGCATCGGACCAGCTGCTGTTATATGAATGATAATTAATGCCGAAATTATGAAAGTGGCCCATCATCTGTTACACGCTGGCCCAATGTCCATACCCTGATGGTTTGCCGATGGTGGCCCACTCTAGCGGACCTGCATCGGACCAGCTGCTGTTATAGGCATGATAATTAATGCAGAAATTATTAAAGTGGCCCATCATCTATTACAGGCTGGCCCAATATCCATGCCCTGATGGTTTGCCGATGGTGGCCCACTCTAGTGGACCTGCATCGGACCAGCTGCTGTTATTTGCATGATAATTAATGCAGAAATTACTAAAGTGGCCCAACATCTGTTAAACACTGGCCCAATATCCACACCCTGATGGTTTGCCGATGGCGGCCCAATCTATTGGACCTGAATCGGATCAGCTGCTGTTATATGGATGATGATTAATGCAGAAATTATGAAAGTGGCCCATCATCTATTACACACTGGCCCAATATCCATACCCTGATGGTTTGCCGATTATGGCCCACTCTAGTGGACCTGCATCGGACCAGCTGCTGTTATATGCAGAAATTATCAAAGTGGCCCAACGTCTGTTACAAGCTGGCCCAATACCAATTCCCTGATGATTTGCCAATGGTGGCTCTCTGTAGGCCGATCATGGTCAAACAACTGTTCATACTATCCATATTGGGTGATGCATAAATTTGTAAAAGTGGTCCAATTTCAACTCAACGTTCTCCCAATATATGCAATATATGTGATATGAGCAGTTGCCAATGTTAGCCCAATCTATTGGACAGTCATCCAGTCAACCACTACCATAACACTCTTGAGCTGAGCATATCCCAGTCAACATTGTGATGATGGCTGGATGATGGCCTAACGTCCGCGATTTCATCGGTCCAATATCGGCGGCCGAAATTGGCCCAATGGTGGCGCGATGTTGTGCCCAACATCCAGCCACCGTTGATCTGCCGTCGACCCATCGTTGATATCTACCCAGTGGTGGCCCGATGTTATACCACCGGTTGGAACTAACATCCTGCCACAATTGGCTGGACATGCGCCCAACGTTGATATCTGCCCAATAGTGGCCTGATGTTGTGCCACCTATTAGAACCAACATCCTGCCACCATTGGCGGAACATCCGCCCAACATTGATATCTGCCCGATGGTGGCCCGATGTGGTGCCGCCTATTATAACCAACATACTGACACCATTGACTGAACATCCGCACAACGTTGATATCTGCCCGATGATGGCCCGATGTGGTGCCACCTATTATAACCAACATCCTGGCACCATTGGCCGGACATCCGCCCGACGTTGATATCTGCTATCCGCTGTTGTGCCACCTGATAGAATCAACATCGTGCCACCAATGGCCAGACATGGTGGCCCAATGTCATACCCCTTGGTTGAACTAACATCCTGTCACCCTCGGCCCTACGCATGACGCAACATTGGTCTCAGCATAATGGTGGCCCGATGGTATACCACCTATAAGCCCAACAGCATGCCACCATTGGACGGACATCTGCCCGACGTTGATATCTGCCCGATGGTGGCCCGATGTTATACCACCGGTCAAAACCAGCACCCTGCCACCATTGGCTGGACATCCGCCCAACGTGCGACATGTGGCCCATGACCGGTATGCCAGCACTGGCCCGACATCAGTGCATCAACATTGGCCCGACATCAGTAAACCAACATTGGCCCGATGTAATTTTGCTCATCGGCCCGACGCATGGCCCTATGTTGGCATCAGCCCAATGGTGGCCCAATGGTGGCCCAATGGTGGCCCAATGGTGGCCCAATGGTGGCCCAATGTTATAATATATAATGGCCCATCATCTGGCCAACCACTACCATATCAATCTTAAACTGATCATATAGAAGTGGCCAAATGTTGGCTCCACACTCTCCCAATATCACTTATGCCAGGAGTTGCAGATTTTGGCTCAACCACTACTATTACTATCTTAAACTGAGAATATAAAAGTGGTCCGATATCGATTCAATGCTTTCCCAATACTGGTTAGACGACAAGTTGCTGATGTTGGCCCAACCTTTCTGCCAAACATCTGGCCAACCATTAACGTAGCCATCCGAAATTGAACATATAAAGTGGCCCAATGTTGGTTCAATGCTCTTCCGATATCAGCTATTCGACGCGCTGCCGATAATGGCCCAACCTATTGGCCCAACATCTGGCCAACCGCTACTTTTATTATCTTAAACTGAGAATATAAAAGTGGTCCGATGTCGGTTCAATGCTTTCCCAATACTGGTTACACGACGAGTTGCCGATGTTGGCCCACCCTATTGGCCCAACTTCTGGCCAACCATTACTAGAGCCATCACAAATTGAACATATAAAAGAGGCCCAATGTTGGTTCAACGCTCTTCCGATATCAGCTATGCGACGAGCTGCCAATGTTTCAATGCTTTCCCAATACTGGGTACAAAACTTCTGGCCAACCATTACTAGAGCCATCACAAATTGAACATATAAAAGAGGCCCAATGTTGGTTCAACGCTCTTCCGATATCAGCTATGCGACGAGCTGCCAATGTTGGCCCAACCTATTGGCCCAACATCTGGCCAACCGCTACTTTTATTATCTTAAACTGAGAATATAAAAGTGGTCCGATGTCGGTTCAATGCTTTCCCAATACTGGTTACACGATGAATTGCCGATGTTGGCCCAACAGGTTGGCCCACCCTATTGGCCCAACATCTGGCCAACCATTACTGGAGCCATCACAAATTGAACATATAAAAGAGGCCCAATGTTGGTTCAACGCTCTTCCGATATCAGCTATGCAACGAGCTGCCGATGTTTGCCCAACCTATTGGCCCAACATCTGGCCAACCGTTACTTTTATTATCTTAAACTGAGAATATAAAAGTGGTCCGATGTCGGTTCAATGCTTTCCCAATACTGGTTACAGGATGAGTTGCCGATGTTGGCCCAACAGGTTGGCCCACCCTATTGGCCCAACATCTGGCCAACCATTACTAGAGCCATCACAAATTGAACATATAAAAGAGGCCCAATGTTGGTTCAACGCTCTTCCGATATCAGCTATGCAACGAGCTGCCGATGTTTGCCCAACCTATTGGCCCAACATCTGGCCAACCGTTACTTTTATTATCTTAAACTGAGAATATAAAAGTGGTCCGATGTCGGTTCAATGCTTTCCCAATACTGGTTACACGATGAGTTGCCGATGTTGGCCCAACAGGTTGGCCCACCCTATTGGCCCAACATCTGGCCAACCATTACTAGAGCCATCACAAATTGAACATATAAAAGAGGCCCAATGTTGGTTCAACGCTCTTCCGATATCAGCTATGCAACGAGCTGCCGATGTTGGCCCAACCTATTGGCCCAACATCTGGCCAACCGTTACTTTTATTATCTTAAACTGAGAATATAAAAGTGGTCCGATGTCGGTTCAATGCTTTCCCAATACTGGTTACACGATGAGTTGCCGATGTTGGCCCAACAGGTTGGCCCACCCTATTGGCCCAACATCTGGCCAACCATTACTAGAGCCATCACAAATTGAACATATAAAAGTGGTCCAATGTTGGTTCAACGCTCTTCCGATATCAGCTATGCGACCAGCTGCCAATGTTGGCCCACCCTATTGGCCCAACATCTGGCCAACCATTACTAGAGCCATCACAAATTGAACATATAAAAGTGGTCCAATGTTGGTTCAACGCTCTTCCGATATCAGCTATGCGACCAGCTGCCAATGTTGGCCCAACCTATTGGCCCAACATCTGGCCAACCATTACTTTTATTATCTTAAACTGATAATATAAAAGTGGTCCGATGTCGGTTCAATGCTTTCCCAATACTGGTTACACGATGAGTTGCCGATGTTGGCCCAACCTTTTGGCCCAACATCTTGCCAACCATTAACATAGCCATCTGAAATTGAACATATAGAAGAGGCCCAATGTTGCTACAATGCTCTTCCGATATCAGTTGTGCAGGGAGCTGCCGATGTTGGCCCACCCTATTGGCCCAACATATGGCCAACCATTACTAGAGCCATCTCAAATTGAACATATAATAAAAGTGGCCCAATGTTGGTTCAACGCTCTTCCGATATCAGCTATGCGACAAGCTGCCAATGTTGGCCCAACCTATTGGCCCAACATCTGGCCAACTGCTACTTTTACTATCTCAAACTGGGAATATAAAAGTGGCCCAATGTTGGTACAACGCTCTTCCGATATCAGTTATGCGAGAAGGTGCTGATGTTTAAAAGTGGTCCAATGTTGGTTGAACACTCTCCCGATATCTGTTACACAAGCACTCCAGAGGAGTTGCCGATATTGGCCCAAGCCCTTGGCCCAACATATGGCCAACCATTACTATAACCACCTTAAACAGAATAAATAAAAGTGGCCCAATGTTGGTTCAACGCTCTATCGATATCAGTTATGTGAGGAGTTGCCGATGTTGGCCCAACCTATTACTCTTACTATCTTAAATTGAGAATATCAAAGTGTCCCAGTATTGGTTATGCTCTCACAATATTGGTAATTTGAATAATTTGAGCACTTCAAATGTACTCTTTTTTCCTCTGGGCTGTTTGTCATAGCCATTTTGGCTAATGCAGAAAATCTAAAAAGAGGGTCTAATTTTGATAATCCAATGAGTTGCCAATATTGGCCCACTTTCTTGGTTCTATGCTCAGCCAAACACTGGTTTAACTATCTCGGTCTATGCATGAAATATTTGGCAGTAGACACGCATCGGATAAATGCTGGGCCGCTATCGATGTTGGTCCACTCCTGTGGCCTGGCCCTACTTTGAACCATAATCATATTTGATGCAGAAGCACACGATTTTTATAAAAATGGCCCTAGGCTGGCTCAGTGTTGGCCTGATGTCAGAAACCTAAAAGCTGCTGATACATTGATAGACATGGCCTAACATCGGCCCACCCATGTGTTACCAACGTCGGACCAACGTGGAACCATCATTGGCCCACAATAGAATTTAGTCTCGCACTCGAAGGTTAATTCTTTTATGACATTTCATGCAGTGTGGAATTAGTGCACAAGTGCACCAAGCTCCAATGAAGGAAACTTATCTTTCTTTAGAACATCATACATGACTTTTCATAGCAATCTGATGCTATTACAATTGAAGAAAATAATTGCTGAAGATCTTGCTGCGGGATGATTCCCCATTTTGGAAAGCAGCAGCTTGAAAGCTGCTCCATGAAGAATGAAGATTTGCTGGATTCTCAGTGGTAGATGGAGTTTTATATTTCCTACATTTATGAGTTATGTCAATGGGTTTTAGAGATTCAGACAGCCACAAATGTATATATTTATTAAAAGGAATTTAAACCATTTTGGACAACTGATTGCTGCATGTAAACAATTTGCATTCATATGGTGGGCCGACGTTCAGCCGATGTGGCATTTTTCTGGCATGCTGCTGCTGTTTGGTCTTTTGAAATAATTAATGTTAGCGCAGAAATTGGTGTCAAAATCATTTTATGATTTAGAATGTCTGTGATAATTTTCTTTTATAAACATAAAAATTAATAATTTACTTGTTAATTAGGTAATGCCGGACGAACACCAGACTGTCATTAGACTAATGCTGGACCTAAAGCTGGACCTTAAGCAGGACCTAAAGCCGCACAAAGCTTGGATGACATTCGTACAACAGTGTGACAAAGCTGGCGAGGTGGAAACAATAGGGATATCGGGGTAAGTTGTACCACGGGGTAAATTGTGCCGCCCACTGTTGGGGTGAAATGAAGAGCTTGGCAAAGAAGGCTGTGGTAAACAGCCTCTGTTCACTAGCAGACAGCTTTGGTCTATTAATAGCCAAGCAGTGTGACCTAATTAATGCCCTGCTGGTCAAGCCTCTTTGAGCATGAGCAGTTCCTATTAGCAATCAACTAATTTCAAATCAGTGGGCTTTCAACAGCCAAAGGGATAACTGCTCAAGCTTTAACTATTTGAAATGGTATGTAGAATTTTTCATATGGATTGGGAGTTTGTATGTATGTTTATCGAAACCTTTAATTGTTTGTTTATTGTTGTTTTACCTTCTAACTTTATAATCTCTCTGTTTGACATGTACATTCCATTGATCAGCTGACTGTCTGAAATTTCAATTTGATAGTAGCTATATGCTAAACAACATATTTATTGTTTATAGGGTAGCATTTGAAGACTACCACAACACCAATTCTGGATCTGATGCAAGGGTTGCTACAGTTCGTAAGTAAATTATTGTGTTTGGATAACTTTGATATTTAGACGCTTATTGATTGATATTTGATGTAACATTATGTAGTGTTTTATTTGATAAGATTTTAATGTTGTTAACTTTCTAATAATTCGTACATTTAAATCATTATGATACTTAAAAGCTAATTCTACATTTAAGCAAATTCATAATTTATTGTGTATTGCTAAGAGTTTACTTTTTTACCCAGCACTTATCTATGATTGATTTGCAAAGACTGTGCGGCAGCAAACCCTCATAAATGTCCATTCATAATACATTAATGTTAAGATAATTGATTTACATTAATGATAAGATAATTGACTTAAATGTTTGTTTTAACATAGTATTTGAGGTGTTTCTTTGTATCAATTTTAGATTCACCGATCGTGATTGTGATATGATTCTTTATGATGACGATTACGATGATCTCGTCAAATGAAGTGGCGGCGGAATTCTATGAAGGCAATGCCTCCCATATGTACCCACTTGGTCAACATCATTAGGCATCAAGAAAAAAATACCAAGTATGCAGGTATGAAAAACTACACTCATAAATTCAATTTCCTTGCTGAATACTTAAAGTGTCGAGGACCAAAATTCTTGTTTCTCAGTCATTTGGTATTTGCAATAAGGTTATGTCCCTCTGGTAAGATGGGGTTAGGGGGCAAATCCAGGTATTTGTTAGATTTCATTTTGCATTCTTTGTTTATTTTTGACAACTAGTTTTATCCAGAAAATCAATTTGGCGTAAGTTGTGCTGTTTGGACTGCAGTGAGTTGTGCCAATGGTATGACATAAAATTATTCATCTTTTTTTTGTCTTCATTTTACGCAAGGGCTTCATGTGTTGTGAAATAAATTACACTGAAAGGAACATGTGTCAAAAGTGCTATACCGCCCTCTAAACAATACATAATTCTCTGTCTCGGTTTGGGACTGTCAAGTGGCAGCAGAATGCTGACAGTCCCTGGAAAATCGAATTGGGTCAACAATAATTTGATCTGTTTTGGACAGATCACCAGATCAGGTCGAACAACAACTGTCCATATTACTACGCCAAACTACTTTCACAATGCATGGTTGCTGGCAAATATCCAGTCCAGTGCTTTGAATGAAAATGTTTGGAAATCATGAGACAAATAGAAAGTTTTGAAACTTGATGGTATTCAATCTACTTATGCCATTTACTGCATAATAAATTGTGGTCAGAAAAGGGTCCAAAAAGAATGCATTCTCACTTATTCACTTGTCCATACAAAGCCGATGTTTTTGTTTTGTGATGTCAAAAATGCTCAATTGTAGTTATTCTGTTACTTTATGGAGATTTATGAACTAGAACAATAATATAATTCACAATTTCATAAAAGCTGTGTTACACTCAGCAAAATGTCTTGTCCATGCCACAAGTGGCCCCCTCTATACTGGCAATATATGTGAACTACAAGGTATACATCCTCCATGATAAAAAATAGTTCCAACTTGTTTTGGTATTTACAAGCTGTCTGCTTAAAATTGAAGCCAACAAAAGTAAGATTAAACACTTGCAGCGTTTTTGGAAATAAATTAGACCATCACTAAACGATGGAACTGTCCTGGTCTCTTCCAGAGGTCGAAATTCTGTTGACCGCTCACAGGAGCTCGCGAATTTTGCACCCTAGGTGGCAGCAAATAGCGGTCAACTTGTAGACAGCATAATTCTAGTTTTTGCAGCATTTTAAATTTTTGCATAAAATGGCTCGTAAATGTTTCATTAGTTTCATGTAACGTGTCAGCCATAAGTTAAAAACATGGTACAAATGATCTATCGGAAGAAACACGTGAACTACAAGGTGTTTTTGAATAAATTAAGCAGAACAACTTACCCCAGCATGCGGCACAACTTACCCGTCACCTGGCCAAGTTGTGCTAATTGACCTACTTTTTTCCAATGCCTACCACAATCTTTCCAATAGTCAGACTGCCCTGAAACTTCGGTCGATTCTGACAAATGTATTATCATTATATGGAGCTTTAATTTTATTATTCATCATACCCAATTCTTAACATGAAATATCCATCAAAAAATGCTCGGAGTTACCTATTTTTCCTGTTAAGTAATATCTAAGATGAAAGTCATTATCCAAAAGTAAAAATATGCAGTCATTGTCTCTGCAGAAAGTATGTATCACTTCATCCAGTCTGATGGGGTGTGATAAACCTATAACAGCTAACATTTCTGGCTAAGAAAATGTTTCAAATACCAAGTTGTGTTAGTTATATTATTCATCATCTCTTTGTAACAGGCTTTGTTGAGATTTTTGTGCACTTTATCACAAATTTTGCCACAGTGAAACAAACATTTCATAACTATGTGAAAGGATAGACACATAGACTGTTTGTAAGTATCTGCTTCATTACGAAGTTGAATCTTACATAATATTACAAGAACAGTATTCGCAATTGGCTAATATACAAAAGCAACATTAAAGCTATAAATAAATAACACTATTTGTGCTTAATGAATTTCGAGTACTTAAAATGGATGTTGGTTGTTTAATGTTGATGCAGGTTATCTGGCATCCAAAATCAATCAGTCTTTAATCAAATAGAACAACAAAAATATAATACATTCAGTAAATTATGTGAAAATGTAGTTAATATAAACATGTGCAACTTTTGCATATCAAGACTGTTTTGTCAAAGTGTTTTACTTCATAGTTAACTAAATGCTTACAAACATTCTATCCATGCATGTGTTTTCTGGTGATTCACACAACTTTTGGCTCCACTTTACATGGTTGCAAAAGTATATGTTTCACAGTGGTGAAATTCCATTATAAAACACACAAAAAGACAATATCACACCATAGGTTAAAAAGTGTGGAGAATGATGAGACTATAAAGGAAAAGTTGGCAAACAAACATATTTATAAATTTTCTGAGAAATGTTTACTGTTATAGGTTTATCACACTCTGTCAGTCTGGATGAAGTGGTATGTACTTTCTCTTGTGGTGATGATTGCATATTTCTTCTTCTGAATAATTTCTTTTATCTTAGATATTAGGGGGAACCGGGGCACATTGGGACGTCTTTGAACGTCTACTAATTTTGCTCAATGCTGAAAGCACTGAAGAACTCAGAAGTTTGCATGAATATCACCAATACTATTGAGCTTAAATGCAAGGCATAATAAACTAGACTGCACCTACCCTTTTGCAGCCAGAGAGTCGTAAAAATGACTGTCCCAATGTGCCCCACGTGGCACAGCCGGGGCACATTGGGATATCAATTAAAAAAATCATTTTAACAATCCAAGTGCAATAGATATCACACGTAAGTAGTGCATAAGACAATATAATAGTTCATAACTTTAAACAGTTTTAAACATTTAACATAAACTGTCCTGGGTGCGGACATCTATGTAACTAACACACTGTTCTTTGCGACAAATTTGTTCACAGAGCATGGTAATCCACTATACCTCTATTCACTTTGGCCTGAATACCTGTTGTGTGCTGTCCCAGGTCTTTCAGTTGCCTTGGACAGTTAAATGCTGCCATACTAAGTGCGTCCCAATGTGCCCCAAATTCGCTGTCCCAATGAGCCCAATATGACTTTTACACCAAAATGCAAATTTATCGGACACCAGTGAGTGTGTTTATCATGATAGCAATTCATAACTGTTCGTTACGATACATAAAATTCATACAAGCACTGAGGAAGCCTCATTGTTCATGGTTTGTCCACAGAATGGTTCGAATTGAACCCGTCCATATTTACTTTAGTAGTAGGAATACAAACTTTTGCTTGCCATACTTCTGCATGTGGCTGTAATTTGTCTATAAAACCATGGAAACATCAGGATGTGAAATTACAAGATACGATGGCACTACCATATCATATACCTTGCCAGGATCCAAGAAAACCCCACCGTCCCACAGTGCCCCGTGTCCCAATGTGCCCCGGTTCCCCCTACCTAACAGGAAAAATGGGCAATTTTGATTACTTTTTGATGGAGATTCCGTGCTAAGAATAGGGTGTGATAAATAAAAAAAACACACAGATATCTCAAAAAATTCCCTGCAGATTTTTTTGTTTGACACATCAAAATGTTCATCTGACCTTCCTCTACATCACTACACTAATCTTTTTTTTTGGTCAATTTTTTTAATCCCAAAGTTTGTTCAATCTCACTGTGAGGCCCAACGTAGAAAATGGCACAACTTACCTTGTGTCCCCCTGTATTAACAATAACATGAAAACAATGATGACTGGGTGGCTGAGTGGTGCCTGCCTGCGCCGCTAAAGGTCTTGGGGAACCCGAAATCCCAGCTGCAAGTCATTTTTATGTTAAATTGGTGGCCCCTTGTATCAGTGTCTGTGCTGGGCAAGTAAAAGATAACTTACATGTGGTAGAAGCATGTTTAGGACTCCATCTCATTAAGCTACCCTGGTGAGCGCTCAGAACACTGCGTAGAGAGCTGCACTTACCATATATCTATCTATATAGATCTATCTACGACTGATACTAATATATATAAGTTATAATATAACTGATTTCACTTAAAGGTGCTTGCAATGCCAACTTACTCCTGATATTTGATCTTCTTTCCTCTGCGCAGTCTAGATTATGTCAATTTTTTGAGTACTTGGTCATGAGGCCTCGTGGCTGGATTCACCCCCCTCTCCGTCCCTCAACAACCATCAGCTCTCTCCAACTATATTTGGCTTTCTTCAGCTACTTTGGTTTCCATCAACTACCTTCAGCTCCCCTCAGCTACCCTCTCTTCCCTTAACTACCCCAAGCTCCCTTCAACAGCTTAAGCTTTCCCTATGCTTCCCTCAATTACCCCATAATAAAACAGTGGTCACCCGTGAGTGTGAGGGTGTATCCTGCCATGAAGCCTGTCATACTTTGGTGCAAGTAAACGTTCTGCAACAAACTTTATGTTTACATTTTATCATTGTGTTACTCATTAAGAATCGAACTGTGTACTTTAATTGCAGAGTCAACAAACTTGAAGTTAGATAGGATATTGGATTGTGTGAACCCACACACCCTTGTCTCTCTGAGCTGACCGGATGGATGGACGCCATTGGATGGGTGATCGGGGCTTAACGTCCTTTATTTATGCACTTGGTACGCTAATTAGGACAGGAGGGCGACACAGTAATGAGGTGAAGAATGATTAAAACTGCATCCAACATAGGCCCAGGTGACCCTTCAAGAGCTGGATTCGAACCCTGGACCCAGTGATTGGCAGCCCAGCACGCTACCACTGAGCTAACCCTCCCTCTCAGGCTGACTGGATCTTAGTTATTAGAGGAAAGACGAAATTAAATCAAGAAAACGGACAAGGCTGAAGATGAAACTAGCTGACTGGAATTATCACAAATGGTAGCCTTTCATCATTGAGAAATACACATGGCAATGATCAAGACTGACAAATGCTCTGTTATTTTACACAAGATTTTGCATGATGTACTGATATTGTCTACCAGCTGATATTCACACTGTCTGTTTTGTACAAACTGTATTTTGACTGTAAATTCTAATGATTAAACAGAATTTATAATTTTCATAGCATTGTAATAGAAAGACTAAGTGATTTTAACATTGTGACATACGTATTGTTAAAATACTATTTGAATCCAGGCAAGGTGCACTTCTACGACATTCTTTACCCGTGTTTTTTGAGCTTCATGATTTTTGTGGTTAACTCATGCTCTACTTCTTATGAATTCTTTGTTCGTTGTGCTTTTAAACATAATTTTCATTTCTGTCTTATTACTGTGGGTGCAGAACAACCTTCTAGTATTGGATTTCTTTTGCTACTGATCTGTAAATAAAATTTGACTCACTTTCTTACTAACTTGTAAAGTAACATTGGTGTCCTTTTTGTAACACAACTGTCACTGTAAGCATGTATAGATGTCCAATGTGTAGCAGATGCTGACGTTGAGCAATTAAGAGAACGTCGGGCTGACATTGTTGTACTGATTTCTGGCCAATGCTGGCTTACCGACCAAGTGGTTTTGAAGTAGGATCAGTAGCGGCAGCATGTTGGCCTGATAGGTGGTGTAACATTGGACCGGCATTTGGCCACCTTTGGGCTGATACCAATGTCGGGCCACGCGTCGGGCCGATGAGCAAAATTACATCAGGCCAATGTTGGTTTACTGATGTCGGGCCAATGTTGGTGTACTTATGTTGGGCCAGTGCTTGCATACCGACCATGGGCCGCAGGTTACACGTTGGCCGGATGTCCAACCAATGGTGGCAGAATTCTGGTTCTGATCGGTGGTACAACATCGGGCCACCATCGGGCAGATATCAACGCCGGGCAGATGTCTGTCCAATGGTGGCATGCTGTTGGGCTTATAGGTGGCACAACAGCGGACCACCATCGGGCAGATATCAACATCGGGTGGAGGTCTGGCCATTGGTGGCAGGATGTTGGTTCTAACAGATGGCACAACAATGGGCCGCCATCGGGCAGATATCAATGTCGGGAAGAAATCCGGCCAATGGTGGCAGGATGTTGGTTCTAACAGGTGGCACAAGAGTGGGCCACCATCGGGCAGATATCAACGTCGGGAGGAAGTCCGGCCAAAGGTGGCACGATGTTGGTTCTAACAGGTGGCACAAGAGTGGGCCACCATCGGGCAGATATCAACGTCGGAAAAGAAGTCCGGCCAATGGTGGCAGGATGTTGGTTCTAATAAGTGGCGCAACATCGGGCCACCATCGGGCAGAGATCAATGTCGGGAAGAAGTCCAGCCAATGGTGGCACGATGTTGGTTCTAACAGGTGGCACAACATTGGGCCACCATCGGGCAGATATCAACGTTGGGAAGAAGTCCGGCCAATGGTGGCACGATGTTGGTTCTAACAGGTGGCACAAGAGTGGGCAACCATCGGGCAGATATCAACGTCGGGAGGAAGTCCGGCCAAAGGTGGCACGATGTTGGTTCTAACAGGTGGCACAAGAGTGGGCCACCATCGGGCAGATATCAACGTCGGGAAGAAGTCCGGCCAATGGTGGCAGGATGTTGGTTCTAATAAGTGGCGCAACATCGGGCCACCATCGGGCAGAGATCAATGTCGGGAAGAAGTCCGGCCAATGGTGGCAGGATGTTGGTTCTAACAGGTGGCACAACATCGGTCCACCATCGGGCAGATATCAACGTTGGGTGGATGTCCGGCCAATGTTGGCAGGATGTTGGTTCTAACAGGTGGCACAACATTGGGCCACCATCGGGCAGATATCAACGTTGGGCGGATGTCCGGCCAATGGTGGCAGGATGTTGGTTCTAATAAGTGGCGCAACATCGGGCCACCATCGGGCAGAGATCAATGTCGGGAAGAAGTCCGGCCAATGGTGGCAGGATGTTGGTTCTAACAGGTGGCACAACATCGGTCCACCATCGGGCAGATATCAACGTTGGGTGGATGTCCGGCCAAAGGTGGCACGATGTTGGTTCTAACAGGTGGCACAACATTGGGCCACCATCGGGCAGATATCAACGTCGGGAAGAAGTCCGGCCAATGGTGGCAGGATGTTGGTTCTAACAGGTGGCACAACATCGGTCCACCATCGGGCAGATATCAACGTTGGGCGGATGTCTGGCCAATGGTGGCAGGATGTTGGTTCCAACCGGTGGTATGACATCGGGCCACCACTGGGTAGATATGAATGATGGGCAGATGGCAGATCAATGGTGGCTGAATGCTGGGCTAATAGGTGGTGCGACATCGCAACACCATTGGGCCGATGCCATCGTCGGCCCATGTGTCGGGCCGATGAGCAAAATTACATCGGGCCAATTTCGGCCGCCGATATTGGGCCGATGAATACACGGACGTTGGGTGGATGTCCGGCCAATGTTGGCAGGATGTTGGTTCTAACAGGTGGCACAACATTGGGCCACCATCGGGCAGATATCAACGTTGGGCGGATGTCCGGCCAATGGTGGCAGGATGTTGGTTCTAATAAGTGGCGCAACATCGGGCCACCATCGGGCAGAGATCAATGTCGGGAAGAAGTCCGGCCAATGGTGGCAGGATGTTGGTTCTAACAGGTGGCACAACATCGGTCCACCATCGGGCAGATATCAACGTTGGGTGGATGTCCGGCCAAAGGTGGCACGATGTTGGTTCTAACAGGTGGCACAACATTGGGCCACCATCGGGCAGATATCAACGTCGGGAAGAAGTCCGGCCAATGGTGGCAGGATGTTGGTTCTAACAGGTGGCACAACATCGGTCCACCATCGGGCAGATATCAACGTTGGGCGGATGTCTGGCCAATGGTGGCAGGATGTTGGTTCCAACCGGTGGTATGACATCGGGCCACCACTGGGTAGATATGAATGATGGGCCGATGGCAGATCAATGGTGGCTGAATGCTGGGCTAATAGGTGGTGCGACATCGCAACACCATTGGGCCGATGCCATCGTCGGCCCATGTGTCGGGCCGATGAGCAAAATTACATCGGGCCAATTTCGGCCGCCGATATTGGGCCGATGAATACACGGACGTTAGGCCATCATCCAGCCACCGTCACAATGTTGACTGGGTTAGCCTTGCAGAAGAAAGCATAAACAAGAATCATCGTGTACAATTGCTTTCTGAAACACCCAGAGGCCCTAATTTGGAATAACACTGCTCATGAGCTGCAGTTTTGAGATTTTTCACATTTTTTATTTGCACAATAAGAAATAGTCAGTTGCTTCAAAGAGAGTTGATCTATAACATTAGGTCTATTGTTCTGGTGTGAGCTGTACAAAATTAGGTTTGTCTCTTTTACAACATATGTCTTCGGGTATGGTGATTCTTCAATTAAATGTGCATTAGATTGCCTTGAAACATCTTTGATGTTTGATTAACTGCCTGTACAGTTTTAACATGAGTTGGCAAAAAAATCTGAGTTGACATGGCCGAAGGAGAATTTGTGTCTTCCGAGATATCCCATGCAATATAGTTACAGTCCATGAACAATTCCGTGGATAAATGGATGCTTTTATTTTTCAATCATTAATTCTCAGGAAGTTTGTCCCTGGCTCTGCCACATATTCTTTATGTTCTGCCAGTGTTATAAGTACCCAAAACCTTCGAGTTCCCCCGTTGCCTAATTGGTAAGTGCGCTTGTCAACTGACTTTGAGGGCGTGGGTTCAAATCTCAACCCGGGAACTCACTTTAGTCCGAGCCCATGGGACTTTAAATGGAGGCGGGTTTTATCCAGTATTCTATGCTGGGCAACTGAAAGACCCTGGGCATCCCTGAATTAATAGGGTATGTGCCAGACTCTCAGTCTTCTCATCTCATCATCATACGGCGGTCGCCTGCCTTGATATAGCCCACTACGGTGCTGCAGAGGCGTAAAACACAAACAAACAAACAAACAAACCCAAAACCTTCAGAACAAGGAGGAACTGCTGGTGCACTTCACAATACATGAATTCCAACAGTGCAGAAAAAAGCTATTATTGAATTGCAGCTGCCTGCAAAGAAAACGGTTTGTACATCCGTTCTGGTTTGTATTTTCTCTTCAGAAGGTCATTACTACAATTAAATTCTTCGGTGCAGATGTTTTTGGTATATACTCTCAGACTCTGGAAAAGAGACTGACAGATATCATTTGACATGTACATGCATTGTCCTCAAATAGCTTGTTGATTGCTTTGTCGTTTATGAAATTAGTAAAATTCCTTCCTGCAACATGATTCAGATTGATGCTTTGAGTTGTGATTTATTGATCTCCCTATTCCAATATGGATGACCTAGGTCTTCAGCCTGTCAGCCATGGTCATGTCGTAGAATTTTTAACTTCAGCAAACAATGCTCGAAGAAGGTACTGTATTCACTTGGGTAAAAATGTTGTCAGGCTGCCTGGCGGGCGTTCGGGCGGCGGGCGGATAGATCAGCCTCTATTGAAGTCAGTTTCCGGGCTATTGAAGTCAGTTTCCGGGCTAGAACTCAGCCTCTATTGAATTTACATGGAAAAAATTTTGTTACACATGTAGCCTATGTGATCTAGTTGTGCCTATTGATGTTATGATTGATGGATATTGCATATTTTTTAAATAATTAAAAAAATATATATCAAAATATGTATTTTTTTTGTTTTCGGGCTAGGACTTGGTCACTATTGCATGTACATAGATAAAATGACCAATATGTTTAGTTGTGCAATTTGAAAGGTCTGATAGGAAATACTATATACTTTTTGAAATATTGGAAACAAATATACAATAATTGATTTTTTGTTTCTGGCCCAAGACTTGGTAACTATTGCAAGTACATGGATAAAGTTTGGTAAACAACAGGCTTATGTGGTCTAGTTATGCCTTTTCTGACTGATAGATATTCTATGGGGAGAGTGGGGACCGATGGGCCGCTTGACAAATTATTGACCATGGAGGCAAATCTGCTTCAGATAAAGGATTCATACTGTGCACCCTAGTAGCTGGTGTAATTCTCTTTAAAATGATATAAGATTCACATAGATCAACCAAGGAAGAAAGATTAGAAAACACATTTTCTGTCAAGAAAGATGGTGGCCCATCGGTCCCCAACCATGGGGACCGATGGGCCATCCCTTGGGGTCCGATGGACCATGTTAATAACTTGCCAAAGGGTGGATAAAGAATTCAAAATTTGTTTCCAATATGTTTTTGTTGATCCATCTGAGTGTATAGGACAATAAGAGATCGAAAGAATATAGATATGCCCAGATTTTACACTTTGAAAAAAAGCTTGATTTTAACAAATGTCATGAGTTGCTTTTTTGTAGTTACAGTCAATCTATTGAGATGATATTTTAGCAGTATATGAAGAGATGCATTAAAAACTATATTGGAGAATTCCAAAACAATTGGTTCATTGGTTGCTAAGAAAAAAAAAAAATTGATATTTGGTTGATAAAGAATTTTGACTACCACCATGATCATCAAAATCTTTTCTAATATTTCAAATTTGTTGATGAATATTAAAAAATGAGAATATTTTAATTTTTTCTCCATCAATGAATCATTTCTGTCAATCATTTAGATTTTTAGGGGAAAAGTAAAATTTTCCAATGATACTGTACTAGTATGCCAGCTGCAGGAGAAATCTTGAATCAAAACAATAAAATTCATCAATAACCTTCCATTAGCTTATATTTTGGTGAAAATTTAACTTACGCTCAATATTGCATCAATCACTAACGGGGTCCTTATGTTTATTATATCCCAAATACTACCTAGATTGAAAATTTGTGATTAAGGATATTTTAAATTTCCACCATTTTGTGTTTGAAGCCATTACTAAGGCAAATCTATCACTGTAAATTCGAGGGCATTCATTTAAATCAAAAACTTATCATTTAACGATGCAAGCTGAAGTTCTATTGTGCTTTTGCCAATAAAAGACTTTAATATCAAGCCCCATGCCAATACGCCACCTATAGAAAATCTCAAGAAATAGTGGCCCATCGGTCCCCATGTTGGGTGGCCCATCGGTCCCCAAAAGCTTTCTGATCAGTTAAACCCCTCTTTTTTGGTGAAATATGGTTCTTGTTCCTAAAATTAAATGCGTAAATTCTCACCAATATATAGGACAAATCATTATAGAAAATATATTGCGTCGAGTCTACACACTTTTGAGACATTAAACTTTTACTGAATCAGAAAAAAAATTTTTAGATGTTGAAAATTTCATTTTGCCTCCTACACGTTTGTGCTATCACTTATTGATCAGTGGTCGATATGGTATTCATAGATGTGATAAGCAATACTAAAAATGCTAATTAGATGTTATGAAACTTTTTTGATGTGGAGTTAAGAGGATGGCCCATCGGTCCCCATGGCCCGTCGGTCCCCATGTTCCCCTACTTTTTATAATATTGGAAAAAAATATCAAAAATAATTTTTTTCATATAGGAACTGAAACTTGCCCACTATTGCATATACAGCAATGAAATTTTCTACATACATCATATCACCTATGCAATTTACCAGTCTTTTTGAATGATTGGAAAAACTTTAGACAAATAAAACAGCGTTAAATTTTTTGGTTTCTAACCGACAGCTCAAACTTTGTATAATGCATGAAACTGTACCATAATATGCGTAAATTAGTCTAATAAGGCCTTTCATTGGTTTTACAAACCATGGAAGCAGTTTGGCCGATGGCAGGGCAGCGCGCAAATAGAGATAAATGAAGGCCATGACTTCACCACTTTTGCATACCTATACCATAGTAAATGCAATTTGGTAAACACACCAATTTTATGACGTTATTGTAATCCTCTAAAGGTGTTATTGGCTGAAGGTTTGCTGCTGCACAGCCTCCGTTTTATGTTCTCATGCCATGACACAACACATTTCCGTTTAATGTCCCATCGGCTTCAAGTAAATTGAGTTCCGAAAGTTGGATCGAACTGACAGCCTCAGAGCTGGTGGTAGCACAAACAATCGCTCTTAGCCATTAGGCCACAGGGGGAAAAGACCTGCTCTTGTGTCCAGTAATGTCCCAATTGCTTGTAAATATTGCATGTATAAAGGGACATAGAGAGTTTGTACAGAGAGTCTCTCTTGCACAATATTTATGAGCTCCTTGTAAAATATTTAACTATGTTCTATGTCTCTGTGATGTGAGATACTAACCTTTTCGCTAAGTCTGGCAGGTTTTGTTGTTTTCATCTGCGTGGCTGAGCATAACACAAGAGAGGCCAGTCTTTGGAACATCTGCCTTGGAAGGATGAGTGACTGCTGTTTGAGGACACTAATGTCACTTCCTTGGTCCTTGTATCAATATGAACTGCATGAAACAACAGCTAGGTTTCCATCACTACACCTGTTATCTCCACAAAAGTTCTATCTATCTACATGTGTGTTCCACCACAAACTAAAATTTAGAAGAAGTATGCACAAGATGGTTGAGGAATGCAGACTTATCCATCTGATATAAGCTTCGTGTCAAACCCCTTTCATCCATCCAACTCTTCTGTCCTTTGGTCAGGGTATAGCTTAGAACAGAAGTGTTGCCAAGAACGAAAAGCAGTTATTGATCAAGGTGGACAGAAGAGCGTTACAGAAGAAGAGGAAAAAGCAAGTGTTCACGGTGTTGGCCACGTTCATCATGACGACGAGTTAACAAAATCGGCAGATGTTTTTTCCATTGACTTTATGAATTATTTTGGGTGTTGTGACATCAATTGGGTTGCCTAAAACAGTTTAGACTCCCTGGTATTCTTCTGCTATAAATAGTGACAATTGGAGGAACTAAAGACATAAAAATTTCAAAAATTGCAAAAATCTGCAGAGGCGTAGACTTTTGTTTTATACCAAACATCCACTTTCAAGCAGCCCTACAGCAGACAAAACAGCTGAAAACTATTGAATCCTGCAGCGGAGGGTGCCTCCTTGCTACTTCCAAGGAGAATGTCATTCTCGCTTGCTTATAACATCAAGAAAAAGATCATGGTTCATACATCCTGAGGACGGAAGAGGTTACAGAAAAGAAGAGGTACCGTACTTGCCCTTTTTGTATGCATAGCAGTAGGGCTGCACGATATTGGAAAAATGGTCGATATCGATATTAGGGGTTAAATTGTCGATAACGATATCATTTTCGATATTTGGTAAAATTGAAGAACTGCTCCCTCAACTGACTGCTCCCTGCGCCCACCAGTGGGACACCGCGCCTCAGTAGGTCAGATCGTGGCAGGGAGGACTGCATGCAGCAGCATGCTTCGGATTTTCCACTATTTCTTGCTAATTTCGTCAATTCTGGTCGGATTTTCATCAAATAAACGTTAAAATGTTTCTAATTTAATGGTTTGGCACCTTTCGCCACCTTCTACGGACGTTTAGTGGCCATTTTTGCCGCCGAAACGGCATTCGGCGGGCCAAAAAGTGGGTTGTATTTTGACAATTCTTGAAAATAATGATATCGTGAATATCGTGTTTTGCACGATATCAATATCGTGGCATGTGATATCGCGATATCGATATCATTTCGATATATCGTGCAGCCCTACATAGCAGCCCTTGTAGCCAATGAAGTCCTCAAAATTACGGATGGAAGTTTATTGAAGCTTTAAAATTTCTCGGTCATAAAAAAGTGTTGTATTTTTTCTGGTTTTTTGTCACCACTAGAATACATAAAAATCATAATTTGTTAGTGAGAAATCATCAAAAATTCCATCATGGCTCTACAACATAGACACATAGTTTCAGCATATCCCAAAAGTGACAACTTAATCTTGATGTACACAACCAAAAAAAATCACAATATCATGCTGAATGCCACTTGCTTTGACCTCAGCCTTCACTTGTCTTGACATGGATTCCTTCAACTTGTTTCTTGCTTCTTTTTGACCGATACGGCCATTTTTCAGTGAAGGTCACTTGCATATCGGTCAAAAAGAAGAAAAAAACAAGTTGGTTGAATCCACATCAAGACAAGTGGAGGCTGAGGTCAATGCAAGTGGCATTCAGCATGATATTGTGATGATTTTGGTTGTATATATATCAAGGTTAAGACGACTTTTTTTGCATATCCTGAAATTTTGTGTCTATGTTATTGAGCCATAATGTAATTTTTGATGTTTTTTGGTTTTTTTCACTTAAAGAAATAACAATTTTTCCCGGCCACCCAAAAAACGTTTCAAATAATTCTCATCCACTGAAATGGTTTATCATATAATTTAGACATAACATTTGCGATTCCACACATTCAATTACCAATTTTAGAATATCCAAATCCGGACACCTTGATAATCCAAATTATTCCAGCATTTTGATCAAGAGTGTAGCAACTGGAAGACTATTTGGTTTCCCAGTCATTTCCAAATTGGTAGGGCTGGAAACCGACTTTTGCTAAATTATTATTGATAAAATTGATACCCTAATTATTACACATTTTTATTTGGATGTTACAAGTTTTTGCTTGTATTTTGACGCTTCTTCTCTCCTTATCAAACTACGTTCTTCACTGTATTTCTCATAATGTTTCTGCTTATGTCATCTTTGAGATCTGCAATTTTCATAAATTCAGAATTTGTTGAACTCCTTTTTTTTGGAAATCGGCCAAACCCCCACATTAGCACTCAGTTTAACAGTTTTTAAAAACTCCCTTTTTTTAGCATATAAGACTATAAGAGCCGCACATAATGGCGCTATGAAGCTCCGAAGTCATCCCGCGAGTCTCCCAGTTGAAAATCCTTTAAAAATACTCTGTGTCGCAACACCTTTTTTCACCTACAACTAGGTTGAGGGGGTGGTAGTTTGTAGGGTTTTACTTGAGTGGAAACCACTTTTTTGCACATGACGTTGGGCATATGGATTTTTTTCTGACAGGGTACACATGTTTCAAGGGGGGTACTTATTTTTCACATGCTTGATTGTCAAATGAAATTTTAATTAAAAAAAGGAGGTACTAATACAAATAGCTATTCGTGAAACCAAAAGGGGGTGTCACTTTTGACAGAGCATTCCATTGAAACTTAACCCCCCCCCCCCCCAGTCATAAAGTCTGAATGGTCCATTAGGACAGGAGGATGATCCAGTGATGTGGCCATTGCCATGTGGTCTGGGCAGAGCCCTCCTCTGAGAGAATGTTCCATTCATGTGTTTGTTTCTGTAAAAATAATCATTATGTGGATCACCTTATCCCACTCATCTGAATGCAGAATATTGGACTTTGAGAATGTGTGGACCAAAAATGTGTGAAACACAAACAGAAACTCTCACTTGAAACAGCTAGAGTCAGTTCCACTGAGGAGATCATGTAAAATGCTATGTCACATTTCAGGAGAGAGCGGTGTCATACCTTCTCTCAACCAATGAATATTCCAGGAAAAATGATGTATTTTCTCCCACTGATGTCTACAAATATGAAATCATCTGTAATATGTCAAAACAATTGCCAATAATTGCGGCTGCTATAGCTGGTCAGAACTGAGGAACATCAACCTTGGTTTTGCATTGCCAATCCAATGATGTAGAGTAGCGTCTGTGGTATACATTGGTGTTCAATGGTTCAAGAAAATTATTCAAAAGACTTCAGTTCTTTTAAACAACAATTTCTTTAGGCGTGTGTGTATGTGTTATTATGGTGCAGTGAATATGTTGTTACTTGAAATTTGCCATTTCAATTGTCCTAATTCAAAAGCTTCAATATCCTTCTTTGACAGAGTCCAATTGTCTTTCATCAGGGCCTCATCAATAAGCAGAGAACCATCACCTGTGCTTCCCAGCCCTCCTTTGTAATCCGATACTCAAGGATGAATTGCAGCGTGAGCTGGATATAGACGGGCAGGAAGTGCCTCAGATGAATACTGAAGAGCTATGAAGCAGAAGAGATTTAAGGGAGAATACCCAACAAAGCATATACTATAGAGATCGAAATTCAAAATATTCTTTTAATAACTTGAAAAGTTTGATACCTCTATCATGTCCAGACGTCCAGCTCAGTCCAGGTCTAAATATGCTATTGGTCTGGTCCAAATGGAGCGAACAACGAACAATCTCAATGTAAACTGAACTGAATTAGGTTGAAAAACTTGCATAAAACAGCGAACATGGTGAAAATCTTTCATTATCCAATTTATTTTCCAGTGACTATCAACACTCTTCGGCTTTTTGTTATTCTGTCATTAGTTTATACACATCTATAATTCGTTGGTGTGCTTCTTTTTTTTATTGAAAATAGGAAATTTGTAAAGCAGACTTGCATTTGGGCAGTTCCATAAGCTTTCCATATCTGCATTTTATTACTACGGCGTCAGCCCCTGATCTGTTGATGTATTTCAACAGCCTCTTTTTCTCCTTTTAGTCCTGGCCCTCTGGTAACTTCTGGCTCTTTAATAAATTATATAATTTACAAAAACACAGTTACAACAATGTGAAATATCCCAAATTGCACACGGGACTTCCTAAACAAGTATTCATGTACAAACTCCTATGGAAACTGTGTAGAAGTACTTTTACCCCCTGTTAACCATATAATATTTGTGTGCAATAATGCCGATTTATAAGCAGAGTCAGAGTCGTAATTCAGGAGACCTGAGGAGTCTGAGTCGCATTACATAAAGCCAAAGGAGTTTGGAGTCGGAGTCACTTCAATTTCTACCCGACTCCGAAGCCCTGGTGTGCATAGCGAACAAAAAGATAGAAACATTTGAAGCCGTAAAAATTATCAATCTAAAAGGTGTGCCACTGTGCAGAGGCCAGAGATAGAAAACAAATCGATATTTATATGCCATAATCAATGCGAATTGCATTGTGCATATCAAACAAATATTTAGAAACATTTGTAGCCATAAAACTAACAATCTAAGATGTGCCACTGTCAAGAGGGCAGTGAGAAAGAAAGATAAACATAGGAATGGTTCAGCTGTAAACATTACGAATCTAAGATACGCCACTGTCTAGAGGGCAGCGAGAGAGAAAGATAAACATGTAACATGGTGTAATTATTTCGCTCTATGGGCCGGTTTTTTTGTCCCATCCTTAAAAGTGTTTTTGGTATGCATGCATGCTGAAGTGCTTGATTAGCTTGATAACTGGGCTGATATCGGATTGTGGGATTTGGTCTGCTCGTCAGGGGATTCCCTGTCATATCATATGGGAGTGTAAAACCTACAGCAGATGTGGTGATTTGCCAGAAAAGCTTGCAACTAAGCACAAGGCCCAAGGCAAACCAAATATAACCGTGCAACTTATATACTTTGTATATGTAATTTAAAGTTGAGTTGGCAATCAACATTTGAAGACTGTATTCTTTGGAGTGCATAGCCCTGTGTGATGCCACACAGGCAGTCCTTGTAATTGTGTCATATCACGGAATCATAATTTTGGCCTAAATTAAAGATAATGAACCCAAAGTGTGACATGATGTGACGACCATCAAAATTTTGAAATATATTAGTGCATTAAATAAGCACACAATAAAGGGCCACTCAGGTAATCATTATACAGAAACCACTAACCAACGTGCAAAACTTCATAGTTTTCTGGAAACTTCACAGATTTTGCAATATTTATAAAGGGCGGCGGGCGGATAGATCGTTTCCGGGCTGGCACTCCATAAATTTTGAAAAAATGAGAAAAAATATAAAGATTTTTTTTTTTTTTGGGCTAAGATTCGGTCACTATTGCATGTGCATGGATAAAGTTTGGTAGACACATGGCCTATATGGTCTAGTTGTGCATTTTGAAAGGTCTGATGGAAAAAAATTATATACTTTTTGAAATATTTAAAAAAAATTATGATAATTTATTTGCTGTTTCTGGTCCAAGACTCGGTCACTATTGCATGTACAAGGATAAAGTTTGGTACACATATGGCTTAGATGGTTTAATTGTGCCTCTTCAGGGTCTGACTGATAGATATTCTATAAATTTTGTAATATTTAGAAAAATATTAAAAATAATTTTTTCCTATTGGAGCCAAAACTGGTCCACTATTGTGTATACAGAAATGGCATTTTCTATGCATATCACATATACAATGTAGCAGTGCTTTTCCATGTGTATTTAACACTTTTTGAACGATTGGAAAAACTTGAGAAAAATATAACAGCGTTACGATATTTTTTGGTTTCCAAACGACAGCCCATAACCTATACTTTGTACATGCATGATATTACCACACTACATGTATTGCATACCAATATGCAATTTGGTAAACACACCGATTTCATGGTGTAATTGTAATTTTCTAAAGGTGTTATTTGCTTAATGTTTGCTTCTGTGCAGCCTTTGTTTTAAAAGTACGAAAGAGAAAGTCATGCAACCTACATGACTCCACTGCATAATGATGATTGTTGGTGTTATTCATAACTTCATAAATTAATTTTATTGTTTTGACATGATGTGAATGAGGTGTGTGAATAAGATACTTGCACGACCAATTGACCTTGCTGGAGTTAACTGTATCCCCTTGTAAGAAACCTCTTAGTCCAAGCCATTATTCCTCGGTTCAGCTGACCAGGACATCAGACTATGCATGGTGTCCGATAAGTGACCACAGGTCAGACGACTAACCACAAGAGGTTTCACTTAACACACTATATGTCAAGTCTGATTGGCTGATTGGCTGACATAGCTGCCATGGAAGCAGGAAGAGTTAGCAGTGCAGAAGCGAAATTAATCAGAAAGAGTTGGCAGACTCCGCAGACACTATAGGCCTTGACTGTTTGCATTGAACTATTTAACAGTATTTGACTGTTAATACATCTATCCTGTCTACATGGTAGTGCCATAGGAGTGATAATCAAAACACAATAAAAATGCTCATTCTGAGTTCATAATAACATTTATATACTTACAGCTGTCTACAAGTGGACCGCTGTTTCATTGCCACTGCTTTTTCCAACCTTGGCAGAACATATGCTGTCATGTGTTGCCACCTAGTGGCAAGTGTGAAATTCTGCGAGCTCCAGCGAACGGTCAACATAACGCCATTGTGGGAAAGTCACAAAATTTTGTCTGGAAGAATCCAGGGCTCTAAGTATGCTGATGGCCTTGTCTACTTTCTTAGAGCATGTGATTGGCGAGTCTTACTCTGGTTTGCTTCAATGTTGAATAGAAACTTTGTGAATGTGCCATGAAATTGGAACTATTATTTTGGAGCTGCAATCTGAATATACAAAATAAACTTTTGTGCCAGGTGGCAGCAGCATCCAGTTCTCATTTTCATTGGTCATAGAATAGATCTTGTATATTAGCAAAACTAACATATAAAATAAGTGACAGATACCTTTTATCCCAACCGAAATAAACATGAAAGTGGCCAACCCCCCTAAAAATGGCCTGTCTCCTCATGCATTTTGCTTGAAAGATCTTCTCACAAAAACTCATGTGACATCTAGTTTCTTATCAGCTCTTTCTTACATTGAAACTGGACAATCAGTCTTTTACAGTGAGGAAAATAAGTATTTGACCCCCTACCATGTTTTATGGTTCAGGCACTTGCGCTAGCTGCAAAACTCAGAAACTTCTCAAGTAGATCTGGTCCAACATAAGAAGACAGGTAATGCACAAAAATTAAGTGAAAGAAGCGTTATGTAATATATTTGCTAAGAATCCCAGTAGTCTTCGGAAATAAGTATTCAACTGAGTATTTGACCCCTTCGTTTGCAAAGGGTTTATCACCAGACTTTACAGAACAAACATTTGGAAAACTATCATAACTGAAATTTATTGCAATCAAAACCTATTTCAATTGTTTTCCCCCCATTTCATTTAGCTTTGTATGCCCTCAATTACATCTCCTATATTTTTTTGGTAATTTCTTCATTTTGAAGATGCACGGTTGAAAAAATATATATCACAAGACACTAGAGACTTGATTTTTGACTGACACTAGTCTGGTGTTGGTACACAGATCCTGTGTAATGATCTGGGGTGGAAATTTCCATAATTCATGATATTGTGGGTAATATATAGTAAACAAAGGACAAACTTACCACCGGGTGATGCTGATCTGCAGTGCCACTGCAATATCACCTGCACTGGAGTCCATGAGTGCAAGAACCATTTTAGAAAGTCCTAGACTAACCAACAATGATTTAGCAAAAGCTTTGAAAGAAGTTTGCAACTCTGCCAATAAGAGGAAATGACCAGTACAATATGTCTCGGTAGGCTGAGATGATGTTAAAGCTTGCTTAAAATTTATAATTGATCATGTGGAACTATTTTGCTGATGATTGGGGGAAATTCTAAACAACATTGGCATGATTCTTCTGCAACAGAGGCACTATGCCAGCAGTGCATTACGTCGGCCTACTGCGACATATTGTACTGGTTATTATTTCGTGCTGGCAATGTTGCAAACTGATTTCAGCGATATCACTCACTCATCGTTGGTTAGTCTAGGACTTACTGAAATCAGTTTTGCACTCAGATACACCTGTGTACGTGAGATTGTCGTGGCACAGAAGACCAGCATGTTCCAGTGGTGATTCCTTCCTTTGTTTACTTACATACAATGGCAGCAATTATGGAAATTTTCCCCCCTAGATCATTCTATGCGGTCTGTGTACCAACACCAGACTAATGTCAGTCAAAAATCAAGTCTCTAGTGTCTTGTGATTTTTTTTTCAACTGCGCAACTTCAAAGTGAAGAAATTATCAAAAAACTTATAGGAGGTGTTATTGAGGGCATTCAAAACTAAACGAAAATGGGGAAAACTACTAAAATAGGTTTTTAATGCTATAATTTTTAGTTATAATAGTTTTCCAAGTGTTTGTTTTAAGTCTGGTGATAAACCCTTTGCAAACGAAGGGGTCAAATACTTATTTCCAATGACTATTGGGATTTTTATGCAAATATTATAACATAATGCTTCTTTCACTAAATTGTTGTGCATTACCTGTCTTTTAATGTTGGACCAGATCTACCTAAGAAATTTCAGAGTTTTGGAGCTAGGGCTAGTGCCCGAACCAGAAAATATGGTAGGGGGTCAAATACTTATTTTCCTCACAGTAAAATCCAGTCACCAGTGACTGAAATAATAAGAGCAGGAGGCTGTTGTGCCAATGTCTCCAAAACTGCGTCATTAGCATCACATTGGATTAGTCTTTTAATAAAAATGCAATTGACAAACTTTCGCGGAGATAACCTTATGTCAGGTGTTGTCTGAGAACATTCTTTCGGTGTCCATAAAGCTGTTGCATGTAAATATTGAGAGCCTGCTTGCAAAGCACTTGCCCCAAAACAGATTTTCAGTTATAAATTGGAATTAGCATCACAATTTCATTAGCATCACAATAAAAACATCTTTTTTGCCTATATTGACTAAAATTTTGTTAAAGGGGGCAGGAGTTGAATTTTATTGTATTTATATTTATGTAAAAAAATGATTACATGGCACTTTTGTGTTTTCCTTGCATCTAGCATGTTCAATGTTCAGTGCATGCCTAACTGACACTAGTAACTGAATAAGGAATGCCAAATGACATTTTAACATTGTCAAGCATCTGAAATAAGCTTAAGTAAAGACATTAGGTGGAGTTATAGGGATCTATTTTGTTATCTAGAACTACAACTATTGATGAAAAATAGCATTTTGTTAATTTTAGTAAATTTCTTAGTCAAGAAAATATTGCATCTCAATAACTTTTGGTCGTAGCGACCTAAAAAAAAAGTCCAATATGTGCTGGATGGCCACTTTCGTATACATTGGTAATACGTTCCTCGGCTGTTAGCAGTGCGGATTTCAAGTTACAAGTGTGATGCTAATGATACTCATATTACATAATTTACACGGAGTTTCAATTAACAAAAATGTTATATCTCAAAAACATCTATTTTTTAATTATGATATTATAATTGCAATCAGTGAATTATAATTGTTATATCGACAAAAAAAAAACATATAAATACTTAATAACTTGCCAAACTTGAAAAAAAAAACAAGATATGGTTGGTGTGAGCTGCTCATGACCTGTGGACGGATTTACCATCCTTACTGGACGGATTTACCAGCACCCTCAATGTTTTTTGCCTTGGTTTAAGAAGAGATATATTTGAATATTTAAATTTTTTGCTGATGACGATAACATAGAATATATGCTCCTTCCAATGGACTAATTTTTGTTTATTATATCACTGATTTGTATTTATTATAGAAGAAAGACTACGTCAAATGTGTGAAGATAGCTCCATAGAGGATGAAAAACACTTTAATATATTGAATTGTTCAGCATGTAATGATATTAGAACACAATTATACAACAGTATGGCCTGTAATAATTTTACTGAATTGGAACCAGCACAGAAATTTGTATATATGTTTAAAAATGAGCCTATACAATTATGTAAATACATTGAAAAGTCATGGGAAATAAGATGTTTAAAGTTGTACAATATGTCAGTTGTCATTTATGTTTGTTTGGAGTTGTAAGTTGTCATTTATGATAATTTGTTTAAAGTTGTAAATTTTGACTCTTTGTAAATTGTTGGCACTGTACGCCGGGATTTTTATTTTGTAACTGTCATGAAGTGGTAGATAAGCCCTATTAGGGCTGGGTATTTACTATAATGAATTTTTTATGAAATGTGAATGTACTGTACCTGCCACTATAAACAATAAAAAAGTTCAAGTTCAAGTTCATATGTACCGTAATATGGGGTGAATCGGGACAGAATTGGCCGTTTTTCTGACATAGCATGGACAAAAATCAATCTAGAAATCAAAATTTGGTGTCAAATTGTGTCTGGACACAATGTCTAAGTACCCCTAGAAGCTTGAAATGATATCTTAAATCCCCATTGCTCTAGGCCAAGAAAACCACTGTCCCAATTCACCCCACACTTTGGGGTGAATCGGGACACTCCATTATTTCCACTATTAATACTCTCTACCTGCTTTGAGTGATTGCTTCTTAAAAATATATATAAGAAAACATGTTCTACATGCCAGAAAAAAATTTGAGGAAAATCTGAAATCAACTTTATTGATAATATGCAGATTTTAAAAAATGTGATAAATGACAGAAAACTGTTAAAAACTGCAGTTTTCTTCTAATTTTTCTAGTAATTAATAATTTTGGACTAAATGTGCTGCAAATGATGCTAAGTTCAATATTATTCATCAAAAAGCCACGCCACTGCACTCAAACGAAAATTAGTATGGTTATTGTGGTTAATCCGGAAAATTTGCCATGGACCTGGATCTGCACCCAGGACCAAACATACACAAACCCATATCCAGTCTATAATTATGGTTCCCCTATATCTATATTAGACAGATTTTAAAGTTTGCTGCAAGTTTGATGGCTCTGGTATTTATGCTTTATATAATACAAGGAAAGTTTTGACCAACTTGTAAAAGGCCATTTCTGCAGTGTAAAGTTTAAGGTCCTGCAGCTCCTGACTGACTGCAGTTATCAATACAAAATTCTGTCACAATATGCACCAATATGTGTACTTCAACTACGCCAAAAATTAATTTCCTCAGGCAAGTAGAAATATGTGTTTCTTTAGCAAATACGATGTTTCCCTCATCTGTCCCAATTCACCCCAGTGTCCCAATTCACCCCATATTACGGTATCTATTTCCATTTTAAATTCCTTGAAATCCAGTTTTAGCCAAAAGTGGATGGATTTACCCTCCTTTACTCTTGCTGATAGCTAGGTTATCGTGCCCAACTGAAAATGCCATTTCGAGAACCAAAAATTATTTTTGCTGAAATTTTTCACTTTTAATATTTTTACACATCTATAAAGTGAGGTCATATCCTTGAATGAACCAGGCTATACGGCTGCTTGGATTTTGTAGAGGAACCGGGGCAAATCGGTAAGTGGGACACAATGGAACGGTGGGGTTTTCTTGGTTCCTGGCAAGGCATATGAATTGGTAGTGCCATCATTTCTTGTAATTTCACATTCAGATGTTTCTGTCGTTTTATTGACAAATTACAGCCACATGCGAAAGTATGGCGAGGAAAAGTTTGTTTTTCCATTACTAAAGTAAATTCAAAAGGGTTCACTTCAAACCATTCTGTGGACAAACTATGAAAAATGAGGCTTTCTCAATGCTAGTATGAATTTGATACATCGTAACGAACAGTTATGAATTGCTATCCTGATAAACACACTCACTGGTGCCTGAGAATTTAGCATTTTGGTGTAAAAGTCACCTATTTTTATTGCCGTGAAGTGGTTACAGCCGTTAACAATGACGTAAACAGTGCGATGTCGTGAAAAGCATGTAAACAGAGTGACTTTCAACACTGTGCACCATGGATGTGGGTTCAAACTCCTCTTGCCATTCAGTATGTTGAGTGCTGGTGAGCAATTTTATCAGGAATGGGTCTGTATACAATCATACATTATTAAACTTCTTCATTAAATGCCCCCCTGTAATGTGCTTTAAATGACATGACACGTTCTCCTTTCCAGCCAATCTTTTGAAAGACATGCACTGAGCTTTGGCCTAAAGTCCGGTCATTTTTTTTTAAAAACATACCTTGCTCTTGACAAAAATGCTTGTCTCCTCCCGTTCCTGACACCTTGACCAAACAGTTTCATAAACATTTGGAAGTATTGGCATCTTGTAGCCCTAGTTTTGAGGTAATCCCATTGGAATAACATTGCTGTCAGCACAGGTCAAGAAGCCATTTTATTCTTCCACTTTTAATTGTGCAATTGGGACGTCACCTGCATGATTCTGTGCTGTCATAAGGGAGGATGATGTCACACGGTAAAAAACTTATAGCTCGTATTTATTGTTTTTACTGTCATCACCAACGTTAAATAAAGGTTTACCTTACCTTACCTTACCTTAAGGCAGGTGACGTCACAACTGGGAGCTAAAAATTGCCTCAAAATTGATGCAAAACAGCAGTAATTTATCATTGCAAATGCCTGCAAGTCATAGCTGGGAGTTAACCTGTCTTCAAATTAGTGTCAATTGTACTTGGTCACAGTAGTCTAACTAGTCTTACTCTGGAAATTTACTTGAATGAGGCCATGCTGAAGAACAGATTGATTAATAAGCCAAAAGCTTACGGCCTCAAGAAAATGTATATAGACTTTAATGAAGTGAAGCCACAATCCATCCCAATCCTAGCAAGCACAAACTGTCCATATATGACCAGACAGGGTATCAAATTGCCTAGATCAGTAGTTATCATCTGTAATGCCATTTGGAACTTCAACTCTTCCCTGAAGGAATCTAAAGAAAAGACAATCGATAACTTGCCAAGGCAGTCACAGATCGACATGAGCTATGACACCTGAAACTGTGTAAGGGAATTGAAAAGTTTCTCCCAACAGATAGACGTATGTCAGATCAATAGCCTGGGTCAAGTGGAAAAGATCAAACCACTCCAACATTCTCTGAGCTGCGGAGGTTCGAGATTCACAATTTAAGTCTTGACATTTTATGACTGAAAGCTAGATACTATTAAGCAAACCTACACTGAAATTTTGGGAATCCACTTCTACATTCAATTATTACACATTTATATGGCCCATCACAAAAAGGTTTTTTAGTTATAATGGAAAATCCTATTTTTCATCAATGTGATTTTTCATCATTACGGATGCAAAAGCAAAGTTTGTTTCTTATATAATGGCCTTAATCCACCATGTTTTGACATAAGATATCAGGAAATACACTTTCAACCCATGAACAAAATGACCGTTGCATAGCTATAAGTTATAGGAGTTGACCACTTCAGGATAATCCCTATGGGCACATCTACGTTGTAGAAACATTGCAATAATGTCATCCTGTTGGTCAAATGATGTAGAATTGTATGGTAGAACTTATGTTGTCACAACGTAGTGAAGCTACATCAAGGATATGGCATTAGCATGCGCCGTTGTGGCGAAGTTTTCACAACATCGTGAGGCAATGTCAATTGTTCAACGTCAGCTTGCGACGTTGTGGCAATGTTGTAAAAATACCCTGATGTCGTGTTCAAGTTGTAGCAATATAATCTCTACCATACATATATACGTTTTTATTGACTCAAACATAGGTCACATTCGACAAAAAAGTCAGTTACAAGAGATATATACACAGGTTAAAAACAAGAACAGAAACAGATTCTAATACTAACACACTAAAGATATAAAAATCTAAAGCTACTTCCACATAAATAAATGAAACATTAGTCACAGTAGCAATAATAAATTTTGAAAATCACACTATGCCAGACATACTGGCAATATTTAGCACTGAGGCGGCTTAAGTTATTTCTACATGTACAAACAGAAATAAACATTAATCACAGTAGCAATAACAATATATTTAAATCATACTGGCGATATTTAGCACTGAGGCGGTACAGAACCATAGTATATGGCACCAACATATACAAATTTATGAGGGATGAAACAATAGAGAAATGAAGTCAATAAAAAACGTTCAGGTTGATGAATATAGTATATGAAACACAATTAGATAAATGCGCTACTTTACAAATGGGCATGGTAGCAACATAAATATGCATACAGATACAAGGTATATATTCACAAACAAATTATAGCAAGCAAATCACACGTGAAAACAATGTGTCAGTGCCATTAGCCACCCTTACCTTGTGGGCTGATTTAATTAATTAAAATTAATTACATTAAGTGCTGTTATCAGTTTTAATGACAATGTTTAAGAATTTGCCTAATGCAGAATTTATTTCAGATGATTTATTTGCTAGTATTTTAATAAATTGAGCTTGAGGACTTAATACGGAGAAGTTTTCTATCGTTTTGGCTGCCGTGTCAAATAGTACTGCTCTGTTTTCTTTCCAAAAATCACAAATCATAAGACAAAGAAATTCATCCTCTACAAGTCCTGATGTACATCTTTTGCAAAATCTTTCATCAGCAGGTATGTAGGGGCGTTTGTGTCTCCCCAGCTCTACCTTTAAATTGTGAGAGCTTAGCCTGAATCTGGCTTAACTGCGGCATACATACATAGGTAAGCTAAAATTTAAATATGGTTCAATGCGTAAGTCTGTTTTAAATAGTTTATATGTTCTCAGTTTTGGGTTTTTATCACTATCGTTTATGTCAGCCAGCATATCTTCCCCTGCTTTTTTATATACCAAAGATGCCATTTTACTGGGCTGCATTTCAAAATCACTAATTCCATAAGCTATGAGGACTTGTTGTATTCTAGACAACCAACAAGGCAACTTCTTGTGGTTCAGAACCACTTGGATTTCATAGCATTTACGAAGTAGTTTTGGACAGTTCTCCATTTTTAATCTATGCCAGTAGTTAATTGCAGATATTTGTTGTCTATAGATTAATGGGAATCTGCCAGTATCTGCTAAAATTGCTACAGTTGAAGTCTGACTTCGAACCCAAAGAAGATTTTTGAGAAATTTAAGTTGTATTTTTTCCAAAGAGTCAATTTGCTTAGTTGGGAACCAGATTTCACTGTTATATTCTAGAATAGGCACTATGTGGGTATCAAAAATTTTAAGACTAAGATTAGGAGATCTACTTGATCAACAGACCAGCCCTCCACCAATTAGCAACGTCTGGGTTTACGTCGTGTGCCCATTGGGAAGCCGTGTTAAGCGTTCATATTATCTGGTGGAGCGGACGTCAGTGTGATGTTACAGACGTTATCCTGATGTCACCTGCATGGGTCAAAATGCCCGCTGGCAAGCGACCTGCCTGCCACCTGAATCTCATGGATTTATATGCTATATATATAGTGGCGCTCCAAAGTGATTACAATACGTTCTTCGAATTGGTTTGATCACCAAAATTTGATCTTGCATAGAATCCACAGATCTGAAGGGCGAAGGTGTCATTCATAACTTTCCATTTCAGGTTTCCAAGAAGAAAAACTACAACGCAAACCAGATTCCATAATGCAACATGCAATTGTATCTCAAGCCTGCTCTAGACTTCAATCTCATGTGCTGTGTTATTGTACCTAGCTGTTTCATTGACCAGTATGGGAATAGCGACAGGACTTGGGTGCTTCTTGGGAATGCAGACAGTCCTTATTACCTTTAATCAAGGTTGATTACTCTTGAGAGTGCTGAGATTACATTCCGTCAAGGAAGAGAAAAGCATTTATCTCTAAATACCATGTTGCAAGTGCAGGTCTTCTTTCTCTTCTCCCCTCTGATGTTGGGATAATTCTTCAAATAAGCTCAATTACGACAAATGCCAAGTATCTTCACAATTTCTTTTTTTTTCAATTTATCTCTTGCCCCTTTTGACGTGTGTTTTGCAGATATTGGCTTTTATATTCTGAGCAGCCAGCAATAACTCGTTGGAGTTCTTCCTACACTGTAAATTCTGAAATTCTGAGTTAGCTCAAATGATTGAGTGAGACGGTTGCACAATTTGTTAGAGCCATGATAGCTTGCTGTTTTGAGTTATGATAATCTTTATGTTGTTATAACTTGCAAACAACAAGCTATCTTGGCTCAAAGGAATTGTGCAACCATCTCACTCAATCAATTAAGGTAACTCAAAATTCAAAATTTACAGTGTATGCATGCTTTGTTTATCATATGTATGACATGACATGTGTTTATGCCTTTTATAGTTTATACATTTACATACGAAGGCTTTAAATGTGAGAGACAGCAGTTTTACCGGCACTCTGATAAGCTTGCTGACAGTGTGCACTGTAAAGATAAGATTTTGTGTTTAAAGTGGAGAAATCAGACAATTACAAGGATGAAGGCTGTAGAAAGGAAAATACCTGCTGACGCAAGTGCTACCCTCGGCCACATATGCTGTTTCAATACAAATTTAATTGTCATCAAGTTTTAAAAAAGATGACCTCTAAGGTCACAGAAGTAGTTCAGGGTCATTCACGTCAGGAGGCATTGAAGGTCTTGTAGTAATGCACAATCCCTGTGAATTTGGCGATCCATGGTTCAATACAAATGCAGTTATGTTATACACAGGCTGTTCACAAATATGGCTACTGAGGTCACATAAAAAGGTCAAGGTCCCTCATGCCAGAACTCCTTCAATGTTTTTCTGTAATACACAATCCCCATCAGTTTGGTTGTTATGGGATCAATATTTAACTGAAGTTATCATGTACACTAGTTTTTCACAAATATGGCTACCAAGGTCACAGAAATAGGTCAAGGTCACTCATGTCAGAATTCCTACAAGGTCTTATGGTAATACACAATCCCTGTTAGTTTGGTGATCCTAGGATCAGTACAAGTGAAGTTATGGTGTACACAAGTTTTTTCACAAATATGGCCACCAAGGTCACAGAAATAGGTCAAGGTCAGTTGTGTCAAAACTTCCTCAAGGTATTATGGTAATACACAATCCCTGTTAGTTTAGTGATCCTAGGATCAATACAACTGGAGTTATTGTGTACACAAGTTCACAAATATGGCTGCCAAGGTCACAGAAATAGGTCAAGATCAGTTGTGTCAAAACTTCCTCAAGGTATTATGGTAATACACAATCCCTGTTAGTTTAGTGATCCTAGGATTAATACCAGTGGAGTTATCATGTACATAAGCTTTTCACAAATATGGCCGCCAAGGTCACAGAAATAGGTCAAGGTCAGTCGTGTCAATACTTCCTCAAGGTATTATCGTAATACACAAGCTCTGTTAGTTTAGTGATCCTAGTTTGGAAGGCTATGGCCTACCACTTACCACTCACAACAACATGTTGATACTTCGAAGGCAAGCAGTAGACTGAGGTTGCAGTGGCTTACCAACAGGGGACAGAACTGCCCAACAGAGGGCAGTGTTGGTCAGCCAACTGCACTGCCGCCTACAACATACCACCAAATTTTATTTCTTTTTTGGCAACAAACTACCTTAGGCGGCAAATCACGAATTGAAATGTTAAATCATAAATCGAAACAGGAAATTCAAAATGTAAATAAATGTAAGTAAATGTCCCAGAAAGTCCAAATATAAATGAAATCAAATGAAAATCAATCAAAAGTCCCAGTGAGTACCATTTGAACATTAAAGTCCTGGTATATATACAGTAATTACAATTTAATCAAATGGTGTTAATTTGTTGAAGTTAAATCCACTTCAGAATGTCACAAAAATTCACGCATCCAGATGTTAAGTTGGAACTATTTATTAAGAGGAACTGTACAGCTCCATTGTGCCATATTATTGAAGAGCGATTGAGCCATACAGCTCAGGCTGGAAAAGTTATATATACAGTAATTACAATTTAATCAAATGGTGTTAATTTGTTGAAGTTAAATCCACTTCAGAATGTCACAAAAGTTCACGCATCCAGATGTTAAGTTGGAACTATTTATTAAGAGGAACTGTACAGCTCCATTGTGACATATTATTGAAGAGCGATTGAGCCATACAGCTCAGGCAAAGGGGGAGGAAATAACAAAAGGGAACTTTAGAGACATAGGGTCAGGTATGGCCAAAGATACTAGTCCTGAGTTCAAACATCAGGATGATCATGAAACATCAAAGCATACCACGGGAGTGAAATACGTGGAGGAGCTTTACGGCTCCCAGATGGCACTTAAACTGGGGTTGAGCGATTTTACGGCTCCCAGATACATTTGAATAGGCATTCCAAAAGGGAACATAGGGAAATTTAAAACGTCAGGCACCAACCACACCAAATAATTTTTTTTTTTCAGGAAACCTGACTTAAGTAACTTTTTTGGAACCTTCTTAATGAATAAATACATAATTATGTGGCAAAAACAAAACAAGCGCGAGCTGTCTAGCTCATGGATGGATAGGTGATTGGGGCTTTACGTCCTCTATTTATGCACTTGGTAGGCCAATTAGGACGGGCGGACTCTGGCTCATGGAAGAGTCCTCATGCACTGGAGTGCTTGAAGGGCTTAAAGAGTGGAATTCATTATGAGGGATAGGGGGGCACACATTGGTGGTCACATTCAAGGAATACTGCCATACAGCAGGGGGTGGGGGTAGGTAAAGGGCACGGGATTTCAGTGGCATGAGTGAGGTCGCTTCCATCTAGGGCACTCAGTAGTGCTTTCTGAGGCTGACCACGATCCTCGAGCAGCAGAATCACAGCCGATTGCTCCAGTCACTGGGAGGGCCGATCGCATTTCCAGTGACTTGGCATTCGCAAAAGCCTTGACCATCAGGCCTTTACTTCTGACGAACTGAAACACTTGGGTAGGTGATGGAGTGGTTCGTCATCAACCACTTTCTTGCTGCTCGACATCTTCTGGAACAGCACAAAGCCACTATGAATGATGGAAGACCTATCAAGATCAACACTCAACACAGTCATAATTCAATTCAAAATGGTTGGAGGTGTTAAGCTCAACTTATCTTGAATGTGAATTTCTCCTTGCGTAACATCATGGTCTTCACTTCAGTCTTTCAGTTTCACCCTCATCTGATCCGATGGAACAACTAGACATGTCAGCACTGATGTCGGGAAGATCACGAATAACACTGGACTTGGGTGACGAGCTGATATACATCAGCAAATTGGGAACTCCAGGTTGAACATCCAGGGGTGGGGGATTATGCAGCGGAGCCCTACAGCTCGGTTAGTCATCTTTGGGCAACAACATGGAAGGAAAAGTGAGACGAGCAGGGCTCATAATGCGGCATTTCACAAAAATAACATTAGTAAAACCCTGGAGATGACCGATAAAAACCACTTGAGGATTCCATCATAAAGCACATTAAAGTTGTCAAAAACAACTTCAAATTATTGGCAAAGCTTTTGGGGCAAAATAATTGATGGTAACAACATGGCAAAGTGAGCTATACGGCTCAACAGGATGGTACAATCACTGAATGGAGACAATGGTAGACACTCAAGCAGGGGCACCACAGCGAATGGCTTCAGTCCCTGGAAGGGCTGATGGAATTAGTTGGCATTTGCAAAAGGCCCGTGCTTCAGATGACATTGAACACATTGGAAGGCAACAGAGTGGTTTGTTATCAACCACAATTAATCCTGCTGGGTGACATCACTTGAACTAGATTGTGGCGGGTCATCAGTTGGTGTCCATTCTTGGTGGTTTCAAGTTCACTTGAACAGGTCAAATTGGATCCATATATATGCTGGCGGAAGGAACACTGCCATCACAGAACACTTGAGTTGCGAGAAAAGCTGACATATATCAGCACATTTGGAACTCAAGGACTCAAGGCTTGGGAGGTGATATTTTGATGCAAGGGAGCTCTACAGCCCGGTCAATTGGAACAACCACAGGGATGGACCAAGAAGATGATAACACACTGGGGGGCAGCTCTTAAACGTAGTCTTTATACAGGTGTCGCAAACATTTGGGGCAAACAATGGCGAGGTGAGCTCTACAGCTTAACTATATCACTCACGGCACAACCGGATGGACAATGGATTGGCCAGTTGGAAAGACCACAGAAAATATATTTTGATGCACAGGAGCTCTACAGCTCTGTCCACTGCAACAACCACGGGATGGACAAATGGGATGAGTAACAGACATCTCACAGGTGGTCTTCATGGCTTCACAGGTGTGGACAACAGTAGGGGCAGATGATGGCAAAGGAAGCTCCACGGCTCTGCAGGGATGGATGGAGCACTTTGGTATATATGCAAAAGCCAGAGCCATAATTTCAGGTGACTTGGAACACTTAGGCAACTGAGTGGTTTGCCATCAACCACAATCTCGAAGCTTGGCCGCTTCCGAGGAAAAGCTCCATCTTGAAGTCTTACTCCTTGGTAGTTTCATCCACACTTGATAACATGGGACTGGATTCGCCAGCACTCCCACTTGATGGCAGCAGGACCACGGATAAGGCTGGAGTTGGTTGTGTGAAGAGCTAACATACATTTGCAAACGGAGAACTCCAGGATAAACATGCGAGGGAGGTTTTGGATGGTAACAACACAAAATATTGGATGGTAACAACACCTCAACAGGATGACTCTGGGATGGATGATAGATTGGCCCGTGGACATTCGATCATTGTGAAAAAGATGCTTTAAGTTGAAGGGCAAGTCAAAATACATAGCATCACATAGATTTGAGAGCTGTCATCTCAGGAACACAGAGTTGCACTTCCATCATGTAAAGGGGAACTTCAGGAATATATTAAAATAAGGCAGGCCTACATCTGCAGCAGGATGAGGGAATGATGAAGGAAGAACAAGCATGGTGGGCAGCAGCTTCATCGTCATCAAGTTGTCAAGGTCATGGGACACCTTTTTTGATGACAGAGTCTCCAAGTGGCTCATGGGTTGGGGACATGCAGTGGTCACTGGAAATGCCAAATCATGAGGCATGTATGAGGTCATCATGGAGCAACTTGGGTTCATGATCATAATACGGTCGATTTAGGATCTTGAAGTGGCAGGCAGCTATATGCCCAGTGCCCTGGCATTCATAACATGCTGACACACATTGGGCATTCTCACACTGGACGTGACACACAATATCACAGATGAAGCACCATAATGCGGAAGGGGTGCCATGATTTGTCACCAGGCTTTCTCAGACATCTCCACAATCATTAGCCACACAAGTAATTGGGGAGGCACCAGGAGAATGCATAACAGAGACACTGACAGTTGCTTGGGAGCCCAACTTTTACTGACAGGGCTAGAGGGACGGTTGGTGGTAGGAAGGGCCCCACAAAACAAGTAATATTGGCGATAGCACTGAATATCATGTTGCTGCCAACTCGGACAGTCTCTACAAGACAGTCATTGGGTTTCAGGTAGCAGTTAAGGGGAGGGGCTGGTTTGGAAAGCTGGATGCCATCCAACTGCTGCCTGGAACATCCTGAACACACTTCCTTTCTGCCATACAATGGGAACAATGTTGAAACTTTAGGAATATGGAAAAATAATGCAGGCCTACACCTGCCACAGAAGTAGGGACCAAGGGGGAAGAATGAACGAAATGGGCAGCTTTATTGTCATCGTTTTGGTCACAGCGTCAGACAGTCTCCAATTTCAAGTGGATTGTGTGACAGGAACATGTAGTAATCATCAGTTTCACTTGATCCAGGGGCATGCAGGTGGTCATCATGAAGGGATTTGGGCTCGCGAACATCAAGTGGTAGGGCCTCCAGACGACTTGCACACTGACCAGCTATGTGCCCAGTGCCCTGGCATTCGTAACACCTGATGGGGGATCTTGGCATGCACTGCTTTTTCGAGCATTTGCTGGTGCAGCTATCCATGGAATCACAAGTAGAGCAACATAAGGGAACAGTAATGGTCACCAGGCTGTCAGAAATATGTATGCGTAAGCATGGGTAACGGGGGAAAGCCAAGAGTAGTGTATTTCAGGGACCACCGTAGGTTGCTCAGATAGTTTGTCACCTTCATCCATCAAGTCGGGGCAATGCACATGAGCAATTGAAAAGGGACCAGAGAAATGCACCACAGGGACAATTTTAAGTTGCTGGGAGTGCCTAGTAATAGTCAGGGCGTCAGGGGCTGCAATGGTACTTGGCTGGCAGTGATCAGAAGAAAACAAAGTGAGAGAGGTGCTATCATTATTCTGTTCATCCACATACCTGTCTTTTCTTTGCCTGTAATTTTGTAACACAATAGCAGCCTTGACCTCATCCACCAGACCCCTTATGTCCTGATCGAAGGCATCAAGGCACCCCAGGTCGTCAGCTGCATTGGCGTCAATCTCTTCAACCTCAGGGCAGTTTTGCTTCTCCGCATTACCGAAAACCTCCGCACTAACAAAAACCTCCTCTTGTCTTCTCTGCTTCCCATCCTGTCGGACCTCATCAGACATGTGGAAAGACTGTCTAATGAGAGAGCCAAAGAACTGTGAAACAACATCATGATGGGGATCCTGTGACATTTGCTTGAAGGATTCACTTTGTGCTTGTTGGCTCCTCAATCTGTCCTGGCGCATCTCATAACCCAAACGATTGATGGTGTTCAATTGCAATTGAACTGAGGAAGGATCAGAGATTGGCCGAGGCAGGAGCGAATATGGGGCAGAGAAATTGGGGGAAACTCTTGAGGGCACCAATGGATGGACTGTGAGCTGTGAGGGTGGCACAGCAAGATGTTGTTTTACACCAGACTTGGGCAAGAAGCTTTTGGGGAACTGAGACTGACATACATCAGCGACTGATTGGTCATGGGCAGGGAAAAGGGATAAGGGAAGCCCAAGAGTTTTGGGACACCAGTATGTACAATTCATGGTAAATTACACAAGGGCACCAGCACTATCGGAAACAGGAATGGGAACATTGGGAAATTCTGACATACATCAGCAGCCTGGAAAATGATGCCTTGCAATCTGCTCACGATAGCAGAGCTGGGATCTTTTACATCCAGAACCTTTAATACTCTCACTGCTAGCATCACAATCTTCTTTTATACCTGCATGCATCAATGATATTTCGAGCAGAGATAAGGCCAGTACCTCTGCAGGTTGTAGATCATCATGAACTTCTGCAATAGCCCAAGAAGGAGGGGGGGGGGGTTCACAGGGTCCAAAATATTTGAAGAAATCAGGTATACACCTGAGAGGGATATTTGCAAATGTCAATTAAACCAGGCATGCACCTGACACTAGAAAACGAATGGTACTAACTATAGCAGTCTATAGTTGTCAGAATACCTGAGCACAGAATGCACTGGAATTCGTAATATCACGTGCCAACAATATTTAAAGTCAGTTCTGCTAAATTTCAATACAATTTGAAGGGCCAAAATAATTGTTCGGGCTATTCATTAATGTCACTTAACTCAGGCATACACCTGACAGCAGAAAACGAATGGACATTTATAAGAGTCTTGCTGTGGAAATGTCTAAGTGCAAAATGCACTGAAATGCACAATAATCGTCCAATTAATTAAAAAATCACGGCTGTCCAGTTGGCTAAGTTACTACTGTAGACACAGACAGTCAGCAGAACACAGGCATTGTTTTTGCTAAGCCATGTGTTGCTGGTCTAGCATTGGGGATTAGCTGTACTTAAAACTTAAGGTTCCACAGATAGCACAAGTTGCACAAGTGACATAAATTAGACAACAAATTGTTTTTTAGTTTGCTTGAACTCTTGGTTGGCTTCTTCTTACTTGCTTAGTAGTTGCATTTCGTTTCACAAGCTGCCAGCCCTTCAGCTGGAATGCCATGCCGTAACAGGACTGAGCAGCAGAGTTAAAATGGACAAAATATGACCAAAATTACCAATGTAACATTTAAAACCACAGTCAAGGATGGCTATAAAGCCTATAAGAAAGACAGGGCGTGGGCACTATCCCATTCTCACACCAATTTGGAAGGCTATGGCCTACCACTTACCACTCACAACAACATGTTGAGCTATGTTGATACTTCGAAGGCAAGCAGTAGACTGAGGTTGCAGTGGCTTACCAACAGGGGACAGAACTGCCCAACAGAGGGCAGTGTTGGTCAGCCAACTGCACTGCCGCCTACAACACTAGGATCAATACAACTGGAGTTATTGTGTACACATTTTTTTTCACAAATATGGCCGCCAAGGTCACAGAAATAGGTCAAGGTCACTCATGTCAGAACTCCTTCAAGGCCTCACAGCGATACACAATCCCTATTAGTTTGGTGATCCTAGGATCATTACCAGTGGAGTTATCATGTACATAAGTTTTTCACAAACATGGCCGCAAAGGTCACAGAAATAGGTCAAGGTCACTCATGTCAGAAAACCTTCTAGGTCTTACAGTGATACAAAATCCTTGTTAATTTGGTGATCCTAGGATCAATATAAATTGAGTTATCTTGCAGACAAGGATGGTGGACAGACAGACGGACAGCTAGACAGCTAGACGGACAGACAGACGGACGCCGCTGCACTCTGCAATACCCAGGCCATGTGAACATGGCCGAGGGTAAAAAACTGAGGGCACAGTCCCCGTATGTCTGCATAAGCGACTGCAAATGTAATGGACAGGGACCGGCAATGTTCATCAAAAATGAGTTAATGTTTAGTCTTAATTATAGAAAATACTTTTTTTTTTGTGAACTCCTGTGTATACATATAAATTCTTTCCTGTTTCTGTTAACCGAATTATACCTTGTAACTTACTTTGATCATAATTATTATTAGGATAATCATCAGCCTATGCAGATGTCTAATTTATTGTTATACGTTTGCTCCCGAGTGGCCCACATGATAGCGGCAGTAGCTTAATGCGAGTCTCCAAAGACTATAATTATATAATTATTTGGTCAAATAAATGAATATTGTCTGTCTGTCTCTCTGTCTTCTGTTGATTTATACACTGAGCAGCCAGCTATGAGTTGCTGGAGTTCTTTTTATGCCTTGTTCATGACACCCTTCAAAAGCATCTGTGCCTAGAGCAAAGCCCTGCACAAGTTGATACGAAAGCCACAGTCACAAGAGTAATGTATATTGAGGGAAAAAGGCCTTGTTTCACCCTCTCTGATTTCTGTGAAGTGGCTCCTCTCAGGCTTCTTTCAAGAAAGAAGAGACAAAAACCCTGTGAAAACAGGGAATCGCATCAGCTGCCATTATGCAGCATGCACCAAAATCCAAAGCCAAATACCATCATGAGAATGTGGATAAAGATGAATATTGCACTTTTCACCTTTGTGTAGTCACCTGTCATGCTTATCTATGGGCCTGTGCCATGGGAATACGAACAGATTCTGGCCCCCACAGGGTGGAAAATGATAATGTGTCTTGCAATATTCAATTTTAAACACCAGTTCAAAGAGGACCATCCTATGTACTAACCAGGCAAGTTTCGGAGCTGAATACCTCCTATGTTTATATGTACTCCCATTGCAAAGTAACACAAAACGTGGCATGTTCTTTAATTTTTCCCACTCAAGACACAGGCTTTGCCTCAGGCCTGCAATATAAAAATGCTTTTATAGGGGAGAGCGGGGCACAGTGAGACAGCGGGCACAGTGAGACAAAGCCCGTAGCATCTACCTGGTACTGTTTACAGATCAACCCTTTTTTGTATAGTACAAAAATTAAGTAAGTGAGAGACTTTCCTATATATTGAATGCTTACGCAGCATATCGAGAGAGGAATTTCTATATTTTTGTTTTTAGCCGGTAAAAGTAAATAATTTTGCTGAACGACTTTTTGTTATAATTCCCAAGAAAAATGGTATAATGCAAAGCAATTGCCAGGGATTCAAACCTTGGTTGCTTGTCTAGTTTAGTGAGATGACGAACCACAATGCAGGCATCCGGTCCGCAGGATTCAAAAGTTTTATAAACAGAGCTGCGTGGGGCACAGTGAGACAGTTTGAAGCGGGGCACAGTGAGACATCACAAAATACACTCGAAACGACATGAATGTAATGCATGGCTCACGATTCACTATTAAAAATAAAATACCTGCTATAAACTACTGATTTTAGTGAGTAATATCCACAGGGAAGCGTCAAAGAAGGATTTTGATTAGGATGTAACATGCAGGTGCGGCAGGTTAAATAAGTCGTGCATTTGTCCCATGCGATGAAGTTTCAAAACATGCTCAAAAAAGGACCTAAAAAATCATCAGCCAGCTGCTTTTATTAGAGTACAGTAGTTTCTGATGCAACAATTGATAGAACAATTCTGCAGGTCCTGATGATTGGCGGTTATGACAGCAGATGCCCTGTCTCACTGTGCCCCGCCTGCTGTCTCACAGTGCCCCGCCCACGGGGCACAGTGAGGCACTTAACGAGCACGTACATAACTCAAAGTTTCTCCAAACCTGTAAAAGGTAGGAACCTGAAACTATGTGACAATATACCCAACGTCATTATCTATAATGTGGACCTGATCTCATTTAACTCGTTGCTGCCAACATTTTGGAAGACTTGAAAATAAAAAAAGTGTCTCACTGTGCCCCGCTCTCCCGTAACCAGTGCTTGGTCTTTTTGCTATGTCTATGTCCCCAAAATTAATAACTCTGCAAAGCATGGTTCCATAATCTGGTCAAATATGCGATACCCAAAAATGGGATGACATACACGTACTATGGCTGAGACATTGAGAGAGCTTTGTGGAAACTTTAGCTAGTGCTTGAACTGTTCAAGGAAATTATTGTCGCTACCAAACAATAGTATCACCCTACGTCATGACATGATCCGGCACTGGTTCTGACCATTAGATTTGCTGAAGTGAGGGACGAATGTAAAAACTTGATGTATTTTTCCAAATATCATAACTGAACCTTTTGTCAAGGATACTCATTTAATGCGTAGAAAACATATTGGGTCATAGGTCAATACTTGAGGCATGCATGTAACATGGATACAATTGGCAGCCAATTTACTTTGTCCAACAATCAGTTACATATTCAAGTCGTTGTAAAAACCTTTGATAAGTAAGTGAACCACCCTCCCGATGGAAATTGCATTGGCTTTGTATTTCACTTACTTTTGAAAGACTTCGACCAATTTACATAACTCCAAGTGCAGTAAAGAAAAATGGCATTTGTTTTTATCCCATGCATGCATGCGCGTACAACGACTATTACAAAGTTTACTTCAAGTCCTCATCATCCTTTATGACCCAACATTTTTTAATTTCATCGGATGAGAATTCATGCGTCAACAAGCAGTTTGGTTAATACTGCTTTTACTTCTGTTCCCCTTACACCGCATCTATTTATGTCCAACCAAAATGGGTGATCAGTCTCTATGCATTATTTATCTGATATAAACCTTCAGAGCCAGCCAAATCCCCTGTAAGACAAATGGCATCTTGAAGAGTTCATAAAAGAAAGAAGCTGTACTAGAGTGGACAACTGACTGGAGTACATTACCTTCGTTGACTTAGGAACCTTGTCAGGCAGGGCCCATGAATTGCCTTTTTATGCACTCTCAGGATTCATGATTGCCTGTTGCCTGGTTGCTTCACCTAAATACCTTGCTATCACAAAGACACAGCAAGACCTAATTCAAGAATACCACACCGATGTTATACACTCCTAAAACCGAAGGTTCATAGCGGTTCCTTTTTTTAACACCAGAAAGAAAAGGGTTCAATGGTCCATCACAAGGTTCATAAAGATTTCTCACAAATGATAGATTCCATAATGGTAACCTATACACTGTAAAATCCTTACCGTAAAAAAAAAACTACAGTAACTACCGGCAACTCAGTTGTCCGGTACTTAATGTAAAAACTACAGCAGTCAACATACTGTAGTTTGAAAATGTAATCTTACTGTAGTTTTTACGGAAATAAATTTTCTTACTGCATTTAAACTGTAGTTTTCGGGTTGTGTTTTATATTGTGACCACTTTATTCAAATGCAGGGACCATAGTATCAACGGGAGAGTTGGTAAAACATGTCAATGAATAGAGTGACGAGTGAACTTGATGAGATGCTAAAATGTTCACAGTAGTTAAAACAGAAGAAATTTCATAAGTTTGAACAGTGCATGTATTTCAGACTTCAGTAAAATATAATTTTTCCAGAATCTTAGCTGTGGTGATCCAATCATATATGCTTTCAAAATTCATAGTTTAGAATCCTCTGTCTGGTATATCCTGCAACTGTTCATTTGGGCTCCTGAAAAAAAAAATAAATAAAATAATTGAAGTTGATTTTTTTAAAATCAAAAATATCATTCAAGTTATGTAAATCATCTGTAAGGATTCAGTGGGTGTAAAAAGATTCTTAAACGTGTGACTAGGGTCCAAGTGCATGCAATTACATTTAGCACTATATGTGATACGATAGCCAGCGTTCTCAGCAAGCAATGTATCAAGATCCTTTATGAAGTCCATCGAGTTCCTTGTCTCCGGAGACTACTATTAAAAGCCCTTGAATACACAGTGCTATAGTCTGGTACGGTGTATTCAAGCCGAGTATAAGATGATTCTAAGTGGCCCTATCTTCGAAAAACGTGTCGTTTGGGAACCTTCTTTTTTTTTTAGAATGACATGTCTTAATTTTTTCCAAACGACATCTACATACAAAAATACTATGAATTGGCGGCCATCGAACCCACAAAGAGTATGTGAGCGTATACTTGGGTTATTGCTTGAACAGTATCTGAAGGCAATGGTTTTGTGCCGCGCACGCGCAGCCTAAGTTGATTTCTTTTGATTCACATATATCGGAACTGCTAGATTTGCTGCAACAGATTCAATAAGCATGAACTAGTTCCAAAATTTGCTACACACATAACATATATGGGCTCAATATTCCTGAATTCACCACACCAGCATTATCCTGACAAGAAAGGGGAAATTCGTTTTGAGACTCAGGTGCACAGACATCTGATCTTAGATGGAAAAAGAGTGCACACGATGTCATATTGACTAATTTACCTCAATTTGGCTCGGTTACTTAGTCGGATTACCTCTAAATGTTGCAACCTCTTATTCAGTCAGCCCTTTTGGGGATATTATTCGGGGCTATTGCCTCAAGCTAAAATGTTACCAACAACAAGAAAGAAATAAGAGAAAAAATATTCTTGTCTGGCTCTAAGTATTTAAAATTTTTAAAATGCATGGCTTTCAGTCACAAAATGTCATGACAAATGATTGTGAGTCTCAAACCTCTGCAACTGAGAGAATGTCGGGGTGGTTTGATCTTTCACACTTGGTCCAGTTATTGATCAGAGTTATGTCTATCTGCTAGCAGAAACTTTTCTATTCCCTTACACATTTCCAGCTCCCATAGCTCATGTCGATCTGTGACTGCCTCGGCAAGTTATTGATTGTCTTGTCTGTGGACATCTTCACGGAGGAGTCGACTTTTCAAAGTTCCAAATGACATCACAGATGAGAAGTGCTAATCTAGGTAATTGTATACCCTGCCTGTAGTGCTTCGTCATATAGATAGTTTGTAGTCATTAACAATGACAAGCAAGAAATTCCCCAGAAACGGCCGATATACAGAACGACATGGATGGAAAAACTATCTGACTTAAGCTTGGTCATTGGAACTCACTTACTTCTTTGGGCTAGACATGCAGTTGTGTTTGTTTTCAAGGTGAAGTTATAATCCAGCAACTCATCATTTAATCCAGTGCCAACTGCCAAGAGAACCACATGCATGGAAAGCCATTCATCAATAACCATTGGCTTGAACAGTTTGGTCATATTTTTTGATTGAAGCATTTTCTCTTATTTAATGAAGTACAGGGATAAAGAACCAACAGTCACTTGACCGGAATTCGAGTGACCCAAAATACCTGAGAATAAATACTTTTCCAAACTTCTTCACACTTCAGCCAAAAAATGAAGATATTCAGGAGAACTATAGGGAAATTGTTCTTAGATATCGACATAGAAACATTCACTGGTATTGTGATTTTGCAATCTGCTTACTTTTCACCGGCTTCGCCTCTGCACCACTAGATGTGTAAGCCAATATATATATATTTTGTTAAGTGAAACCTCTTGTGGTTTGTCGTCTGGCTGGCGGTGCCTTAACTGGATGCCATATGTAGTTACTTGGCAATCTGAAGCTAAGGAATATGGCTGGTTCGACAAGGTTACTCACTACAAGCAAGGACACAGTTCAGGACTTTCCAGTAGACAATTTTTTTTCATGCAGTATTGATCAAAGCCAACCATTACAGCGAAACACTTTGATATAGAATTAGAGTGGACTGTGGCACAGTGAAAATGGCACTTTGTGACTCATGATAGCCGATGAAGTGTCATCTTCTCTACTTTTAACATGGGAAACATAGAGGCTGTTTGATTAGTCATGATCAAGAGAAAGCCATTTGACTTCTCATAACAAATTTTAGAGTGAAAATCAGATGCATAATCCTTTCGTTTGGCTGTCACCAACAAGTGGGATAAATCTCTTTCAATCAAATTAACATTGAAAGTATTGGGTTTGATCATGACAAATCATCAGCATGATGACACACGTAGTGCCATTTTCACAGTGCCACAGTCCACTCTAATTCTATATCAAAGTGTTTCACTGTAACTAATACTCTATAACATATAAATTCATATTGCTTTGTAGGACTAGTGACATTGTATTTATTAGAGACACTTTAATGTCTTATCAGTTATCACAAATACGAGAAAAAGCAATTGTTTGTTACATTTGTTGATTTCTCTAGAGCGTTTGGCTTTATCAGTCGTACCTGTCTGTACTATAAATTGATTTTAAAAAAGGCTATGGTGGCAGATTGCTCAGAGTGAGACAGAGCATGTTCTCTAACTCTGGAGCTAGAGATAGGTGGCAAGGTCATTTAAGATCTTTAGGATGCTGCCAAATGATCTGGAATGAGTGCCACAATCACAATTTTCAACGACATATTTGCCAGCATTAGGGGAAGCCTGCGAGGGTGACTTATAATTTGGTTGTTAAACAACTGCTTCAGAAACAATTTAACCTAAAAAATCACCTTCCTGAAACGTCTACATGACACGGCATTCAAGATTGAAGATGTAAATTGTGTCATTAGGGCTCAACTTCATCACTCCCTGCATGACTAACAGTGGACGAATGACGAGTACTTACATTCAGCTCTTGGTGACCATCAATGACCCCATAACAAGCCCTATCAAATACGTTGAAATGAGGTGTGGAATTGTAGCAAGGCAACCTGTGACCTCACTGATGAGTGGTGTAACACTTTGAATGACTTTTCCCGGTAGCATTGCAAGTATAGAATATTACCTCATTAACTTCTTATATAGCATACCGAATAACATTGTAGAATAGGGATTTGACCTCACAAGGAACATTCCAGTGCGTATCTGTAAGCACTTGAGTTTCGGTTACTGTAACATCTATCCCAAACTTTCAAATATTGCAGAAAACACCGTAAATTTCAAAAATACCTGAAATTTTTTTCTGTGACTTTTGTCAAGACCAGGGAAATATTTAGAGTAAAATTGAGTAGAACTAAGCTATCCTATTCAATCATTTAGCTTACATCGTTAATAACTAGCCAGGCCTTAAAGCCCCCAGATGCTATCAAATCACAAAGGGCAACGCATCATGGTGTTACATTACATGCAAGTCCTTCAAGTAACATAATTTTTACTACAAGTTTGGTAACACTATCTCAACTGTGGCATCAATATTCCAAAAACAGTTCAAATAGCACCATCTATTCTGGCGATTAATTTACTCAGTATCATAAAAAACAAAAATAGTTGCCAAGATTTGGTTATTTACACTGTCAATCATTGCTCTACAGATAACAATAAATTAAAGAGTCCTCCGGAATGCAATGCTTGAAAAGTTTATTTATCGATCACATGAAATATATCATTTTCATACGATTATACTACTAGAAGGTTCTAGATCTGACAATAATCAACAAAAAAATTCACTTGCACTTTTCTCCAGATATGTTGAATTTTGCAGTATACAAGTGCTTCAATATTTGCAAGTTTGAGACTGATATTATTTGTCAGAATTGAGCCAGGGCATGTTAAATTTGACCCCCTTTGAAAAAACTACATTTTCAAAAAGCGTTTTCAAACTCAAATATATAACCAAAAAAGAATTCAGAAAGAAACAATTTTTTTACTTCAAGTTTAACTGTATCTGAGAGGTCTCTAGGTTCAGGGTGTCTGGAAACTTCCAACCCTGTAACATTTTTGTAAGTCTTGAGAAAGTTTTTATTCACCTTTCGTCCTGATTTATCAACCATGTGTTTTCTTGTAGGTCATATTGGAACTGAAAGTCATTTTTGTGAAAATGTGACAACTTGCCCCAAGCCTGGTGCAAGTTGTCACACTCATACAGCCAATCTAACATCTCTTGAAAGATTTTCTGTAATCCAAGCTTGCGATACATCGGATTCCTTTAAAAAAACAAAAAGACACATCTAGCGAAGACTTTGGATGAATGCCACCATACGTCAGGGCCTATTTCTACCAGAAAATTGTGTCTCGAATTGGAGGTAAATGAAATAATTGTAAAATTTCTGTTGAAAAAGTCATTTTTAAGAAGTCCACATATCACATGAGAGATTATTTACTTTCTTGCAACCATGTCATACAAAAATCCGAACAAACAAACTGATCTTGAAATTTATTTAAAAAACTGGTGACTGTGCACTCTTGCTTCATGATTGTAATATAAGGCCATGCTGACTTTCCTCCGAAAGAAACCGGCTTGTTGGCCGTCAAGAATACATAAACTATTGGGAAATCTAACTGTAAACCTTGACGACAATCCCAATGTGAATATATTGATAGCTAGACTATATGATCAGGCAAAAAGTAAAATGTTGGCCAACATTAATGACGACAATAAAAATCCTTAACTCAGAACATGCAAACTCTTCAGAAAAATTTTGGAGCCACACTTAAATATGAATCTCCCTAAATGTCTCTGTCAAGCATTGCCAGGTTTCGATCGAGCTCTCATACAGGGTGGGGATGCGAATCGTTGACCAAGTTGTATGCATGGTGGGACATTTTCAAAAGTAAAAGTCAGAGTACAAATCCACTTGGCAGGGATTAAATGAATATTTTCAGCTTTCATGTCTATTAGTCTCATTGGTTTTGGAAATGAATTACAATGAGCAGCAAAGTGACTGGTCATCAATTTCGGCTGTGACCACAAGATTTTGAAAGTTTCTAAAATCCCACCTACACATCCTTTGGATGCAAGCCACTAAATCAGGAGATCCATGCATCATAGAACGGTTGCCCAAAGCAAGCTGCTATAGTAAAAGTTTTTAAAAAGTGTAATTAAGATGATTTTTTATGAAATAGGGCTAAAAATCACTTAGATTTGTGTATAAGATGAATTTCTGGCCTCAAGCAGGTACCAACTTCATCAGAAAAGTTTGGCACATTGGCCTAAACATTTGCATGGGGACCCCGACGTTTGCCTTTATACTGCTGTAAGCTAAGAAAATATAGTAGTTAAAAAAAGCTACATCCGTCGATGTCTGACCTACGGACTTCTGACTCTCGCCATGGTTTGAATAAAGCCAATTGGAATATTATTGTGTGGACATAATAAAGCAGGTTATCAGCAAACTCTCCCACCAAGGTGTTGTATAATCACCCAGACTTTCACCATGGAAAACAGCCTCCAAACCAACAAGACGTTTTTTAGGAGCATGTTATTTTTTGGCCGCCATGTTGAATTTATGTTTGGAGATAATATAAGCCAAACTACATAAAAACATTCTACATTGGCTTGTTTCTCAGTCCTGTTAATACGAATTTGTTGTGATTTGGGCAAGTCATCCATTTCCACCAAAAAATTAAATCTGTCAATAATGCAAGTTTAACATACCCACCCCAAGCACCCAGCTGACTTTTTTTATGTGAACCAGTAATGATACATCTCCAGGGGCTCTTAGACAATTACAGACTTTCTGGGCAATCTATTGGTTGTGTTGCATGGCCTTGATATATTCAGAGAATGGTTTTTATGAAGCCAAATGACGTGAAGGAAGAGGAACATGCCGAATCCCACAATCTGATATCAGTCCAGTTATGAAGCTAATCCAGCATTTCATGCATATCAGGAACTCATAAAGCCCATGGTTGCAAAAACTTGTGGGAAATGAATAATTGGCTTCGTCATATCCATCACCATAATATTGAGAATACATAACTTGAAATATAGAACTGTGAATCTACTGATAATCTCCCCGTACATGACTGATGCAAGGATTTTATCTGTTTGGTCACAGAGGCATAGCCAGACTTGGGCCTGGGGGGGGGGGGGGGGGGCATAGACTAACAACAACAAACATTGACATTAACAAAAGTACGAGTATAATACTATGAAACTAATACATTTATGAATTAAAACTTTACTCCTTAAGTGTTATTGCAATTTCAATTAGTGTCAGTTGCAAGGCCACTTGCTACGTAGCATTTTGTCTTCCTCTGATTGGCCCTTACCTGACCATCAACCAATTAGAGTTACTTCAGAAACTCAGTGGCGTAACTGGGGGGTCTCGAGTGGGGGGGGGCACCTGGTGGGGCACCCACTATACAAACTGTATATTTTAGCCGGAGTTGGAAAGTTCATATGGGGGGCACCTGGGGGCAAAGGTCCAATATGGGGGCACGTGCCCCCCGTGCCCCCCCCCATAGGGATGCCACTGCAGAAACTACGTAGCAAGTGATCCAAGCAACTCACACTTGTTGAAATTTCAGTAAGGGTTACCCGTATGACCGTCTTTGCTGTTTCATATCTTCTTCCTATCTTATATTTTTGTTGTTTGCTCAGATTTTCTTTTTGTATACAAATCGCCAATTCTTGATGAATCTGGCCATGCTATACATCAATCTTCATCTTTTCAAAAGCTCTACAGATTTTTATCTTTACAGAACTATCTGTTACTTCTAACACCCCATCCACACATGTATGCTATCCACACAGCTCTATTCACGTGCCTGCCATGGTAGTAGTTGGTTGTTCTCCCTGGGCTCAGAAGAGGGAGGCATCAAATAAACAATACAAAACAGGTTCTTTGTTACAAATCAGGACACTAAAAACCAACTTAACAAAACTACACTATTTCAATCCTTTCTACTTTCCCCCATTGACTGGCTAATTCTATATATCCTAATCCATATTAGAAATTACGCTTTTTCCCTGATTTTTCTTTCTGCATAGGAATCCTCAATTATCCTTGGATCAGGCCATGTCATACATCCATCTTCCTCTTTACTCTTCCTTTACGGATTTTTACCTTCACAGTACTTAACATCTATGAGTTCTTCACCTACAGTAGTTCTTGGAATCCTCAACTCCCCAGACGCCAACACCTTTCCAATCATCTTTTACACTCGAGGCCAACGCATGTCAGCGCCAGAATGATAAACCACAATACTGCACACTGCTACTCATTGTAGGCCTATCTCTTTATTCCAAGAAGCATGGGGGTCCTCTAGTATATTATATTTTTGTTGTTTGCTCACATTTTCTTTTTTTATGCACATCGCCAATTCTTGATGGATCTTCACATACTATACATCAATCTTCATGTTTTTAAAAGCTCCAGAGATTTTTTATCTTTACTGAACTATCTCTAACCTCTAACACCCTATCCCCTATTCCACACATGCTATTCACACCTCTACCTCTCTGTGCACTGTACATACTAGTACTTTTCCCTTGTCTCCGAAAGGGAGGGATCACCAAAATATTCACTTATGATTGTATTGATTTCATAAATATGCCAGTAATTTACTCACACATTTACCTAAACATAATCGCTTGGCCAGCCTGGGTTACCTCAATTGGTAGACCACTGCACAGCCGATCACTGTCTCTCCAGTTCTATTCCATCACTTCAATCAAATACAGAAACCACATACAGTAAAAATCACTCACTCCTCCCGTTCTAATTTGCCTTCACCTCCATAAATAGATCATGTAGGGCCTAAAGGACATCCATTCATACCTATCATAATGGGGATTGCTAGTATAGTATAAGTGTGTACATTCGAGGGATAAACAATTAAGTATCAGGGAATATAACAACGTTTACTCCTGCTTTCAGTCCGGCTTTATATTTTTTAAAAAGAAGCAGCGGTGACAAATTGATAGAGTAAACCTCTACCATGAAAGTTTTTAACTACGATTAGGGTTAAGAATTTTTTTTTTTAATTCAAAGCAATTTGTCAAAGGAAAACTGGTCTGGTTCCCCGTCATTAAAATCTTCAGATGAATGTTTCTCCCTCTCCTGATTTATTTGTTGCCATCATTACCCAGTTGCCCAAGTTGACCTATTTCTTGAAATGGGCTTGAACCTGACACAGAAATTAGCTTGCTTAAAGGCATAAATCCAGGGTAAGCATCTTGGACGCAGACTTGTAGCTTTATTGGGTATAAATTAAAGGGAAAGTAGGCCTAGTGTGGAAAAAGTGCAACTTCAGGCATCCTTGGTTTCAGAGAGCTGTTTCCACTCTAGTTTCAGAATAAAGACATCTATCTATATATATCTAGATTTTCCCTACTAAAATTGCTTCCCATCCTTTGTCAAGCAGGATCTCAGCTTTGTATGCATGGCTGATCTCACACGCCCAATATTGTCATACCTTTCCTATATGCCTGCTCTGTTTTTAATTTCTCAAAACTATTGTAAATTTCATCATTTCTATTCATCAAGAAGTCAAAGTTTCCTATCTTTTTAGCCCACTTTGTGCCATGTATTCTAAATGTCCTGTTGCAGTGATAGTAGCAGCATCAGCAGCAGCCAGTCAAAAATGTGTATCATATCGTTTCTACGCCCTTCCGAAGACAGAAATGGTTCTCTTCATACATCATGACTAAAATATTCAGTAACAATTAATTTCAATACATGTACGAGGGGCGTTCAGAAAGTTCGAGGCTTTTTTTCATATGGACACTTATTTTCAATCTAGAACTATGAATTTTTCACAGGATAAAATTCAGCATATTTGGAATGGATTTCCAAAATTTTAGACAATTTGGACATTTTAAAGTCATTCAGTGGTTGCCATGGAAACTGAAAGTTCAGCTTCTTGGGGCAGATATTACTGAAACCACTAAAGCCAATGAATTTTGGCTGTGAGAGACCTCTCTCTATCACTTGCATTAGTGAGATTGACAATATTTGACACAAAAAATATAATATTAGCCTTAAAAAATACTCCCAAGCTCGCCAAAAGCATTGATTCATATACCTGACCCATTGAAGTAAATGTTCCTTGAGGTCCTCCAAACAAAGTTCTGTGAAAGAATTTCGGTCATCCAAAGCCTTTTCTCCTCCAGTGCCTGAAACTATAGCCCCCATGGACTAAAGTAAGGGAAAACCAGGACTTGTGTAAAGCAACATGTCACAGGAATAGCTCGGATGGATAATGCAGCCCATTTTGATCTCTTGTTCATACTAGTGAATCAATGCTTTCACAAGTCCTTATGTAGTCAGGGAAACACACCTTTGCCTCCTGAATTTCCCTTGCCAAATGTGGCATGCAGGAGTGCTTTCCTACATGGGTTCAGTGTAAGAATACACACATTTGGTGTGCTTGAAAGCATATTTAGAAGCTAATACCATATTTCTTGTGTGAAATATTGTCAATCCCACTAACACAAGTGACAGAGAGAAGTCTCTCACAGTCACAATTTCTTGGCATTCTTGGTTTCAGTGTTACCTGCCCCAAGAAGCTGAACTTTCAGTTTCCATGGCAACCACTGAATTACTTAAAAGTGTCCAAATTGTCCAAAATTTTGGAAATCCATTCCAAATATGCTGAATTTTACCCTGTGAAAAATTCATAGTCCTAGATTGAAAATAAGTATCCATATGAAAAAAAGCCTCGAACTTTCTGAACGCCCCTTGTATGTCCTGTCCCAGTGTCCCAAGGTTCATAAACTTCTTTTTTAAACATTTCATCTGACCCTCTGTCGTGTTAGCAAGGTCGACAAAAGATAAGCCGATGATTGGAGGATAGGGAAAAATAAGACATGATGAATCGGAAGTAAAGAGAACAAACAAGGAAAAGACAAAGAAAGAGAAGAAGGGAGGATTTGCAATGAGAAGAGGGAGAAAAGTATGGAAGTGGTCAACATGAGAAAGATAATTGCAAGATGGGTCAACAGGGGCAACACAATGGCGAGAAGAAGATTTGGAAGATCGCTTTGAAGACCAAGAAGAAATTAAAACATGCTTGAAAAGGCAAGCAAAAAAGGAGACTGGCCAAGGACAACAGGAATGGAGGGGATGGACGGATGGTTGTTTGTGTCATGCATCTACACATTCCATGGCACGAGGACTGCATCCCAATGAGGCAAAACATGATTACAACTGCTGTCCAACACATGCCTAAGTCCACATGCATTGGGGGGGGGGGGGGAGTTCAGAATTAACACTTTTGTTTAAATTCGCTACATTCACTGTAAACAATTATTAGGGAGATCATGTTCTTTTGATGGGTAACCAAACAATACGGTGTCAATTTACCCTCTACCAAAATGTAATCCAGCAGAAAATTAACCTGAAGTCATCTCTTTCATATCAAACTGTGTAAAATGCATGTAATCTGAAGCCCGAGTTCAATTTCATATACTGATTCATTGTTGTGGAGATGTATGAGAAGCAGATTGCTTTTGGGAATATAGCCAGGGCATACATTATCTCTAAATTTAATTTACAAATGTAGGTCTTCTTCTCTTTGATACAGGGATATTTACAAATAAAGCTCTATTATACGGCAATTCCCAGACCAAGGAGAGGCACATTTGAGGCACTGAATAGGCATATTTGAGGCATACCATGGAGTATGTAGAGGCATAAGCTGAGCTCACAGGAGGCGTAAAGGAGGCATATCAAACTCCTCATCAAATATGCAAGAGGCGTATATATATGAGGCATTTTTGAGGTACATTTCAGGCATATATGAGGCGTATTTGAGGCATTCCAAATATTTTAATAATGCCTCAAATATACCTCTAGATATGTAAATGATGTGCCTCAGGAGATGTTGCATTTATTTTCGTTATTTGTTAATTTCTTCTTGTCGTGAATCTTTTGATCTGCTTTCTCCTCTTTTGGGCTTTTTACACTACACAGCTGACATGTCAGCCAATAACGCTTGACATATAGTGTGTTAAGTGAAACCTTTTGTGGTTAGCCATCTGACCTGTGGCCACTTACTGGACACAATAATCTGCCCTTTGGCCAGCTGAAGCTGGGCTCTGGGGGAATTATATACTGGCAACCGCCAAATGGTGCTGGTCCTGTCACAAGAATTGGAAATTTGTTCAGTGCACGAGGGAATGCATTGCTTTTTATTTATTTATTTTAATTTTTGCTTTCTCTACAGGCAGTGATATTAAACCAGTGTATTATTGTTATTTATATGTTAAAAATACATTTGGCCCTTATTCAGATTTGTTATTAGGCCTAAGCCTACCTAAGGTATTGGACTATGGGTCAACAGCACCTAGCCCACGCACAAGGGGCTCACAAACCCCAGAAAATAATGTAGGGGAGAGCGGGGAACAGTGAGACGGCGGGCACAGTGAGACAAAGCCCGTAGCGTCTAGCTGGTACTGTTTAAGATCGACCCTCTTTTGTATAGTACAAAAAGTAAGTGAGAATCTGACCTATATCCAGAATGCCTACACTAGGGTGCTTCTTTTGCCCCAACTTGCTCAGAACCCTGTATACTTTTTTTTGTGTGTGAGGTTAGTCAATAGAAGTAATCATGCCAAAGTTCAAGAACTTTTATTGATGCCTAGGTGTAGCACATCTTTATTGAAATTTGCCAAATTTCCTTAAAATTGTGCGATTTCTTGTGAATTACTAGGTTATCTATCCTATTTTTTTCAATAGTCTTCAATATTGTTTAAGAACATTTCTGTGTCAAAACAGCATTTTCCATCCTCATCTTACTCATTTCTAAATTTACCATCAGATTAAAGGCTCAGCTTAGGTTCAGGAAGGCACTGTAGGTGGCAACACTGACTGCATTGTCTCAGAATGTCATAACGTTGTCATTAATTGTTGATATATAGATAGATAGATAGATAGATAGATAGATAGAGAGATAGATAGATAGATAGATAGATAGATAGATAGATAGATAGATAGATAGATAGATAGATAGATAGATAGATAGATAGATAGACAGATAGATAGATAGCAACACATTCTCCACATATAATGAAGTACAATTTTTATGGACTTTTGTCACCTGGAAATGAAGGTTGTATTTAATTTTGAAGGAACATGTACAAGATAAAGAATGTCATTCATTTTCCGATATATATATGCCTATAGGCAGCATAGTATAGGCTAGTACTGGTAACTGCCCATAATGAACCTGCTTTCTACTGAATTGGGATTCTTGGACTCATTTTCCCTTGTATGATTAGATGCTGGGGCTTTCATATTGACCGAAGCTGCAGATTTATGTCGAATTTAATATAATTAAATTAACATTTTATTGTATTCTGGGATTTTATTTCTACCAGTTATAAAATTTTAGGTGCTGGGTTATTATAGTGATTCAAATAACACAACAACCTTTTTCCTTTTTACAATTATAAACAATTTAATGATATTAAATCCCCTCTTCCCTTACTCCCCTGCTCCCTGCTTCCTTCCTTCCTTCTCATCCTTTCTTCATTCTCCTTTCCTCCCTCCCCCTTTACAATCCTCGCTTCACCCCATCCCCCAATCCTCCATGAAATCAACTGTATTTTCTTGACCAGAAGACCTTTCAGAGGCGTCTATTCGAGGTGGGCCTATATTTGGGATGTGCCTTTATTGTTCCAAAAATTATTTTTGGTGAACAGCAAAATAAGGCAGTGCTATTTTGTACTGATGCTATGACAGGGTTGTTGTGGACTTACACCACTGAATTCAATTCAGACATTAGGCCTATATGATAATAGGAAATAAAAATAATTCACTTATTCAGAAATATAATTTCATATATTTTAAAAGTATGTAAAATAACACTTACAATTTTTACAAGATCATAAACTGATACATTAAAAGTTTAGTACATAAAGTGATTTTATAATTTGTTTTATAATCTGTTTTATAACTTGTTTTATAATTTCAGGAAATCCATGGATTGCATACTTTGTAAAATAAAAAATTGGGGGGGGGGGGCAGGAGGTTATGCCATTAAATTAATTTCTTTATATTCATAAAGAAATGTTAACTATCTAATGCACAGAGAATATAATTTAGTTGATTCAATGGTTATAGAATGTTAAATATGACTAAAAGCTAGGTCTGAGTTTTGATGATAATTAAAACATGGCAGAATTAATTGTTCAATTCTGTCAAGAGTAAAGTCTATTAATATTGAATATAACTTACAAATATGTAAATAGGTCAGCTATAACTTATCTAATAAATGCTATTATACTTGTATTACAATAGAAGGGTTGCAAGAAATGATAAGACATCACCCCTATAACAATCTGATAATGATTTGAGCAATGATGCATTCAATGGACATTACTAAGGTTACATAATCAGTGAAGGGGTAAATAGGCCTAAAAACACTATAATAGTAAACTTATTTTAAAAAGGTTTGAAAAATGCACTATGTTAGGGGAAAAATGATAGGCCTGTGTCATTCTAAAGTCATGATATTTTTTAAAATATCATTATGAAAAAATACATTATATTTGCAGAAATACATTATTAAAACTAATAACTTTGGATAAAGTTAACCCCCCTACTCCAACAGAAAAAAAAATGCATGGAATATCAAAGGAGGGGTCATTAAAGTAATAACCCCCCAAATGGCGGATACAGTCCCCCCACCCCCCCCCCAAGTGGCGGATACAGCCACCCTGACCCCCCCCCCCCCAAGTGGCGGATACAGCCCCCATCTGGATCCATAACTGCCCCCTTCAAAAGTCTAGTAGTATTTCTATTCGGCAAAAAAAAAAAAAACATTACCAATGATGAACATACAGCCATCACCCCCCTCCCAACAAAAATTGTTGGACCCCCCCATGGGTTGACTATATTCTAACAAATCTACCACAATTATGGAATGAGGGCTATATGATTCTATTAATATTACTGAAAAATACAATTTAATACACCCCATGTAATCTTAATTTACAAAAATAATGTAGGTCTTTCATTTATTCAAGAATGAACTAACTCCTAAGAAGAGTGATATTCATTCAGGGTACTGGTCTGGAGCAATTGCTATTTGACTGTGTATGAAGATTGTCCTTTATTTTCATCAATAGGTTAAATAATAAAATATAGTATTTAAATTCCTTTTGCAATGAAGACCATCCTTCAATTTCATCCTGATCTGAGAGAATGAAGACCAGCTTTTATTTTGTAGAAATGTGTAGAAATGAAGACCGGTGTTCATTCTCAACAGTTCTATGATCTATGCATGAGAATGAAGGACGTCCTTTTTGTTCCTTCAGAATGAAGAACGGTGTTTATATTTAGGTGCAAAAAGTCCATAAAGTACGTATTTCATTCTGGGGTGGAGAATGGGCTGATAGATAGATAGATAGATAGACAGATAGATAGATAGACAGATAGATAGATAGATAGATAGATAGATGGGCAGTTTTACAGTATTTGCACTCAGTCGATTTTTCATGTTTATGCAATTATTACGAGAAAAGTATGATATGTATATCGAAATTTCGGGCAGTGGCAATCTTGTCCTACACTGACATATAAATGCACCATATTTTACCCTTCTGCAATGCTTTGTTGTGAAGCTGTAAGGAATTTAGGACAAATTTTGACACATTTTTATGTCTCACAGACTTTTTTGTCAATTTCATGGATGAACAGAAAAAAATATTCAATCAGTGGTGATTCATGTTAATGATACCTTTCTGGACCTACGGCTTGGGTATAAAATACAACAGGTTTCATGTGTATAAGTTATATACAACATGACTTGGGTCCTAAAATTTAAAAAATGGCAGATGTCAAAAATTTTGTTTTCGATGGACCATCAGATGCTTAATATGCTGTTATGAGTAAGTATCAAAGAATGCGCATACTGTTTGTGTTAATTTTGAAGCTTGAGACATATCTCAAGGTAAAACAGAAACATTTGTTTCACTAGCCATAATAGGTTTTCAGAATGTGAGGCTTGAATGTGATGTCAAAAAAAGCATGTCCTCTCCAACCCATGGAAAAAACACTAAGTGTTTTGTAGGAAAAACAAGCTATTTGTGTATCTTTTGCTCAATCATGTGCCTTTACAAGTATATGACAAATACCAGTTAAAAAGATATCCAGGCCATGTTCATACATTTTCTTAGAAATTAAAATTCATGATGTCAAAAAAATGTCCTCTCCAACCCATCAGAAATTTTGCTCTGATTTGTGCGTTTTAACACTGGATTCATTGAAGAAACGACCATGGTTAAACAAACTAAGTGAACCTGGATGCCTAAAAAGGGTTTTTATACGTATGAAAAATGTCAAATATATTATCTTTCGTTATCTATAACACTATTTTGAGAAAATCAAAATTGAGAAAAAAGTTGATTTATTTGTGTCATATATCAATATAATAGTAATTTTTCGCTATTACATAAATGACTTTAAAGGATAATAACCAAATATCTTGTTAATGGAGCCATCAAAGATGATTTTTCCAAAGGCGCCTGATTTTTGGTCATTTTCGGCGGTTTTTTGCTCCAAAACACTATGTTTGACACAGCCGAACACTATGAGTTTCAATCGTACAGTAACAAAACTTGACATGAGGTTAATAGGATACCTAGGGATTATTAACCATGAAAATCATGTGTCTTTTGAGACTAGTACCCTACTCAACAGAAACTTTCAGGGTTATGGCAAGCCAGATTTCTGTAATTTCGTTATAAAAATGGTAAAAAAAAAATTGCGGCATGTTTAATCAAAATTTAAGTTTTGTATGGGTTTTGATGTTCCTATGCAACAATGTGGCTTGATTTCCAAGAATAAGAATGGGTGAAAATTGTTTCTGGACAGATATTTTTCCTGATAAACAGTTTTTTCAAGAATCAACCCTTGCCTACTTTAAGTAGCGGTATTTTGGTAGTAAACCACCAAATCGCTTCAGTCCTCTTTGATTATAGAAATAGTAATATGTTAATTTTATGATACAATGATGGAAATTCTCAAATTTCAAACTTTATTTTGACCCCCCATGAGACACTTTGAGTGCAAATACTGTAAAACTGCCCAGATATGGTAAGTGCAGCCCTCTAAGTCCAGTTCTGGTTTAGTATGTATAGCATAGAAATCAAACTTTTTCACTTCTTTGAATGCATTTATCAAAATAAGGCAGTATCTTGATGAAAACTAGAATTTCGATCATTTAAATGAGTTGAAAAATAGGAAGTTGCCAAGAGTTTCAAGACTGTACACATTAAATCATTCACTTGTGACACTAGTAGTCACTAAAGTAAAGTTTTGTAATGTGACCAGCTGCACAGTAACTCACATGGTAAAAGTGTGAAGGACATTTCTGAAGTTTTAAAGGCCTATACAAAGATGTCAATCATCAAATTCAGCAGATCCTTGGGATATGCCTTTTGCGCAGCATTCTTAGCCACATCAAGACACTAGGATCAAGGTATCTGTTTTACAAAAAACTGTGTCCACAATTATTCCCAAAGGAGGCAGGTCTTGTTGAGCTTCATAGCCCATAGGGAAGCTTTTTGAAAAAAAAAACTCTGAACTTGTTTTACCTTTCTGTGAGAGAGCACATATTTCCTGTCAGCCCCAAATAAGATGACTTTGGACATATTTAATGCTATGAGGAATTTAAAGCATTTTCAGAAATAAAACACCAAGAGAGGAAAGACTCCTACCACAGTGGTAGGGCACAGGATCATGAATATATATGTATACCATTATATATCAAAATTAGGAAAAAATTTACCCTAAAAAATGTCATTCAATGGTTTAAATTCATTGTCAATCGCTGATAGTGGTTTTCAGTCTTTTCTCAGTGAGCTGAAAGAGATTGTGGCAGACCTTTTGCCAAACTTCAGAAAGCACCCTATTTCTGATGATGTATTGATACTTGATCTTGACTTGCAGTATTTCTGCTCTTCAATTGTAACTAGCAATGACTTGAAAAGGAGGGTGCTACTCACGTAGCCCGTTGGATGGCAAAGCTTCTTATGCACTCTAGTTAGCTGTTGCCTGAATAAAGTTATGTCTTTATTTGACAATTATAAATAAATAGCACTTGACAATTAAGACAAGACTCCAGGCTTTTGCCTGTGCTTGCAGCATGCAAAAGATTAAATGATTCGTCAAATTCGAGGTATTTCGGTATGCACCTCAGTTGAATTCAACCCAAGCAATGACCTTGTACTGTGCAATAATATCATTAAGTTATTAACAACTTACTCCACAATTTGGGAAGCCGAGCTGAAAGTACTGAAACATCGTCTCTGTTATCTTGTTCCTGACATGATCCCTTTGACACTGTTTGATGATAACTTGCGTACCGATGAGAAAAGCACATATAGTGCAAGAAATATTAAAACAACCATAAAATGTCCAACATTAAAGCAGATAAGGTACTGCTTTTGGGAAGCCTTAAATTCATTTCCTGAATTGAGGGAAAATATGTAACTGTGGATTACCGGTTGCAGACTTATGGCATGCACATTGTTTCTTTTATGAAGATTGAACCATCCCTTTTGCAGATTGATGTACACATCCGAACCTTCTGAATGACAATATGATGACAGATGCAGAATGCATATCAGGGAAAAAGATCTTAAGTGCCTTTAGGGTCACAAATGACTGTGCAGAAAGAGGGTAAAATTATTAAGATCATTCAAGAAAGGAAGATCGATTTCAAAATGAACTTCTCTGAATTATCGCCAAAATCACAGAAAACAGCCAGTGGTATAGAAAGTTGGTAACGGCCAAAAAAAGAAAATTGGTGCAAAAAAAAAATTAAATGGGGATGAGGCCAGTTAAAAGGGGTATCAGACAAGCCATCAACCAAAGCTTAAAGTGCAATAGGAGCTGAGCTACAAGGTGAAATGTCATTGTGTCGAACATACAGCGCGTGAGTACGTCCGACAAGATGACATTTTGCCTTATAGGCCAGCTCCGATTGCACTTGGAGGATTGGTTGATGGCTTGTCTGATACACCTATTACCTGGCCTCATCCCTATTTAATAATGAAATAACTGAGGTGTGATGGTAGGGCTATACAAGCTGCTAAAGTGTCAAATCTGTAAATATGACTTTACGGAATTGCCCCTATACCTGAAACTAAAACCACAACTTAATCCAGGTAATACGCTGGAAGTGTTGTTTAGGGCGTTAGGCAGGAATCGGGTTATTACTATTCACTTGGAATTATTTTTTTGTAAGGTCAATTCCGATATTTTCAATTTTTTCAGGCAATGTTTAGCAAAAAAGCCAAATTCTGATTCCCAACATTTACCCAGAAATGGATACATCTTACAGATGATTTTATATTTGTAGACATAAGGACTGAATGTGAATTTTTTCTGGGACATGTATTCTATAGGGAAAAGTGACATCAGAAAACTTATGACATCACTTTTCCCAATAGGATACCACGTCCTAGAAAAAAATTCCCATTTCGTCCTTTGGTCTACAAAAATGAAATCATCTGTAAATATAAGCGACCTGTTTATGGTTTTTCATATCCAAAATGGCCTTCAAAGAAGATTTAAGTATGCAATTGAGCCTTCTGAAACCAAGGAAGCTGACTCAGGCCAAAAAATTGTCTAAAAAAGCTGCGGAATGGCTGAAAATATGAATTTTCATAAAAGCCGCAATGGCCCGACACAACTCGCATGCCACAACATTTTTTTTGCACCAATTTTCAGTTTTTGGCCATAACCAACTTTCTATACTACTGGCATATTGAAATTCTACAAAATGTTTTTTTCAGCCCACCCTAGCATGACTGAGTCCCTTGACATGAGTTATTTGAATTTTAGATTATCAGATAATACAAATACATTGATGCTTAATTGCTTGTGGCTTTCAAATATGAAACATTTTTTAATTCCTCATTCACTGGGCACTGTAACAAAAAGTGAGACTCCGTCCTCAATTACATTTTAAACGGAGAAATTACGTAATCTACAGGAATATTATCAAACTCACTAGTTTCTGTTGAAAGTAATAAAATACCAATATATATCTCCCGGGGCTCAAGGTCAATCGATGACTTTCTGGACATCTATTAGTTGTGTTGACCATGATATATTTAAAGCATTTACTTCAGTCTTTATGGAGTCCTAAATGATATGACAGCGGATAAACATGTCAAATCCTGCAATCAGATTTCAGCCCAGGCTAAGCTAATCCAGCAATTCAGCATATCAGGAACTCATGTATACAGCACATGGTTGCAAAAACTTGTGGGACGAATATAACTTGCTTCGTCAGATCCATCACTAAAATATTGAGAACACATAACTTTGAAATATAGACCTGTGAATCTACTGTTAATCTCCCTCTACATCACTGGCTGATGCATGAATATGATGCCTGACATCTAAACAAGTCTGTATTATCCTCATAGCTTTGGTCAATAAGGTCACAAAGTAACTGCAATATTAACGACCTCCGCATACATAACAAATCATTTTTACCTTCAGCGAACGAAGTTCGAAGAAGGTATTGTTATCACTTTGGTCAAAAGTTGTCCGTCCGCCGGGCGGGCGTCCGGGTGGTCAGGCGTCCAGGCGGTCGGGCGTCCGGGCGGTCGGGCGTCCGGGCGGTCGGGCGTCCGGGCGGTCGGGCGGCGGGCGGATTGATAGTTTCCGGGCCAGTATTCAGCCCGTATTGAATGTATATGGATGAAATTTGGTACACATGTAGCCTATATGGTCTAGTTGTGCCTTTTGATGGTTTGATTGATGGAACTTTTGTCATTTTTGCAATATTGAGCAAAATATTAAAAAAATATTTTTTTTCGTTTCCGGGCTAGGACTCAGCCCCTATTGCATGCACATGGATGAAATTTGGTACACATGTAGCCTGTATGGTCTAATTGTGCCTTTTGATGGTCTCATGGATGGATATGTTGTACTTTTTCAAATATTGAGAAAAATATAAAAAAATTATTATTTTCATTTCCAGGCTAGAACTCAGACCCTAACACATGTACATGGATGAAATTTTTTACACATGTAGCCTATACAGTCTAGTTGTGTCTTTTCATGGGCTGATTGGTTGATATTCCATACTTTTTGGAATATTGAGAAAAATTTATTAATTTTTTTTTTTGCATTTCGGGCCAAAACTTGGCCAAAATTGCATGTACATGGATGAAATATGTTACACATGTCACCTATATGATTAACTTGTTGTGCCTTTTGTGGGTGTGATTCATGGATATTCTATACATCTTGAAATATTGACCAAAAAATATTAAAATTATTACTTTTTGTTTCCAGGCCAAAACTTGGCCATCATTGCATGTAGATGAAATTTTATATACATCGCCTATATAATATTTTAGTGCCTTTTGTTGGTCTGCTTGATTATTATTCTTAATGCTTTTTCAACTATTCTGACCCATACCTCACAACTTATTCATTGTTTATGCATGAAACTGGTTCATATTATACGTACATTGATCTAGTAAGGCCTTTCCATCGTTCAACACACCTTGGTATGCAGGCGGGCATTATGGCGGGGCGTTTAGATAATTTCAGACCAAGAACGAGCCACTATTGCAAATACTACATGCAATTTGGTTCACATCATTTTTATGGTGTAATGGTGTCCTTTTTAAATGTTGTTTTTTCGCTGAAGGTTTGCTGCTATGCAGCCTATGTTTTTGTTTGCATGTACACTGTAAAATTCGAAATTTAGAGTCCGCTTAATCGATTGAGTGAGTTTGCTGCCCTATTTGTTTTAAGTTATGATAATCTGTTCGTTGTCATAACTTAAAACAACAAGCTACGTTAGCTCAAAGGAATTGTGCAACCATCTCACTCAATCATTGAAGTTTACTCAAAATTCACATGTTATAGTGTATATGTATATTGTAACCATTGAAAGATCTTAGTACTTGAGGGTCAGAGCGATTCACAAGAATTTTGCATTCGGAAACTGACAATAACCATAGGGTTGGTTATATAAAACTTATTTTATTGTTGGAAGTCTGGCATCCCCCCAAAAAGTTGCGAAATATAATCAATTTTGAGTTAAGAAAAAAAAAATTTGAAAATCTGTTTAAATCCGGACCCTACCCTCAAGTTTATATGGACATGTTTTTCGCTAATTTTGGCGATTTCGCGCCTTTTGACGTTTTTTTATCTATCTTCTTGCAGCTGAATAGTTATCAAAATAAACTTCCACCTTATGGTATTAATCAGCAACAGCATTATACATATGTACTGACTGGAATTTTTATGATGAAATGTTAAAAACCTGACCCTGCTCTCACATTTAAGAACATAGATTTTTCCCTAATTTTGGCGATTTTGCGCCTATTGACGTTTTTCTATCTGCCTTCTTGGCCAGTTCTAGCAGCTGAATATGAATGAAACTTGTCTTCCAACTTGTAATTTTAATAGAACAAAGTGATGCACATGTATTGACTGGAAAGGAAAGTCAACAGACAATATTTTAATAAGTAATGGACTGTTCAAACCCTGCTCCTGAAAAGGCCAGAAGTTATGCATTATCCAGGTCTTGTAATGATTGGTATATTTGTGGTTGTCAATTATTCTGTTGCCAAGGCTGTCTATCTATTATAAGATAAACAAATCATATATATGGAACAGTTTGGAAGATCCAATTGGACAGCCATGTTGTTTTTCAAGATGGCACCACTGAAAACCAGTTTTCCGTTATAGTTCAGGAACTACATTAGTTAGAGACTTAATTTCAGTGGCTTTACCCACATTACTGAGGTGAGGGAATTAGATGCACCAACTATAAAAGATTTAGGGGTAGCCATACTATGAAATTCAGCATGACTACTTTGGTAGTACATTTTTTTGCAAGCCCTTGGAGCTAAATGACAGGATAAAATATTGTTATGGCTGAACCCCCGTCTTAGACCTGTGCAACATGTCAGATGTACTTCCAATTGGAGGTACTGGGTAATGGCCAAACATCACATTCCAAGTCACACTTACCCAAGGGCATTTTTCATACATGTGATCAATAACATCTTCAATGCATGATATAATAACAGAGGAATATTCCTCTGTGGTATAATTATCCATTATTGAAATTTTTTGGGATCGACTGAAAATATATTTTGATAATCATGCAATAGTTCAATGGAATAAACAACCTGAAAATCACCTCATGCTGCTGCTAGTAAGGCAATCACCCATAGTCAGTACAAACTACTTGGAGTGATGATAACTATTTATCAATTATAGTGTGTTGTCTGATAATAGCAATTAAATTTCAACGAGGCAGAAAGCTGCCATATCACTCCGTACAATGTCACACCAGCTGCAATTTTAATATACATCTCATTATGCATCATGGCTGAGCATTCTAGATTATACTAGATGTGGGTACAAGTAACCTGTAGATATATAAAACAAATATGATATACTTCAGAATAATTTCTCAGATAATTGGTCTGAAGTAGCTGTGAGAAGTGTAGTGTGAACTGAATTAGTCCTGCCCATAATTTCAATGAAAATTCAAGTTATGTTTATATTAGCAGTTAGCAGTCTGTTTGATGCAGGTCATGCATCATGGTCTAAAGAATTCCCACATTAAAGCAAAAGTATACTTATAGATTCAAACAAAACTTATGTTTTTGATGAGCCTGGACACATCATACTTTCAAGTCCTGTGATTTGAATATGACAGCCTTACTGAAATTTTATTTTACTGAGAGACTACCTATGTACACAAGCTCTCTCAACCAATAGCAGTGTCAAATTACACACACATCAATCTAAAGTCAAGCAATACTTTAGACTTTAGCAGTAGGCATAATGGAAATTGAAGTTGTAGTAAATTCCAAGACTTCTTCAAAAGCCATATTTCTGCATATCACCATCACCGCTTGTAGTCAAGTACAGAATTGAATTTGCATAATACTGATTTCATGCTACTTTATTATTTTAAATTAAGCCAACTTCAATGCCTTGGTAGCTAGAGTAACTGCTGCCCATGTCTTGACAGGGGAACTAAACCCATTAGTCTACCATCACGCTCTTGTGAATTATCTGCCGGACCACAACACTCACAAAAAATCAGCTCACAACTATTACACTGGTATTAAAGTAAGAAAGTGATTCTTCTATGTAAATAGGCAACTCATTTGGTTATTTAGCAACAACTTGAGATTGCAAAAGTTATCAAGTGGAAAGAAGGATGAACAATGTAATCTTGAAGGAAAAGTATAATGCAAAAGACCCTTTTCAACAAAAGCATTGACATTTAAAGCTAATGAGAATCTCATCATTGATAGATAGCTGATCCAGTCTCCAGCTATATTTTCTAGAATGTTTACTTTAGTCACCCTGGTGAAACAGTGCTACATACAGTTGTATGGCATTATGTAATAATTCTTCCAAATCGTGAATTATCTGATATTGTGTATAATTATAGGAATAAAGAGATGGCAAATGTTGTAACCATCTTAAAAAGTGTTTATAATACCAGAACCAATTAGTCAGTAGCTTATAAGTGATGGTCTAAGTTAAAAATTGATGATAACTTCCAGCTTTGTGTGAAAATATCCCTCGTTTCGGAGCTTAAAATACTGCAAAAACGCCTAAATGACGGTGTTATATAAATTGGAGGGTAGGGTCCGGAAAGAAATGTCTGATCATCAAAACAATGGTACTGCAGTGTTTCTAACTTCCATACACAACTTTTGAGAAGGATGCCAGTAAAATTTTGGTCATATAAGCAACCCTAATAACCATAAAGAACAATTGTATTTATTACATCGGAATGTGAATCAGAGGCATAAAACAGTTACAGGTGATTTCATTAGTATGCGATTCTTAGGTTCTAGACCCACCAAATACATGCCATTCATTCCTCACAGCCAAGTGTGAATGACAAGAATCGCATGGTAATGAAATCACCTGTAAAGATCTATTGGGTGTATTTAGCTCCTGATATGTTTGCACTCAGTTAAGGGGTTTACATCAAGAACTGATGTTAATTTAGGAATAAAGGATATTTTCCACAAAAAATACATATGATATACAATAAGCCTATACCATGAAAGCGGTATTATACAATGAGGGTCAACATTTTTCTAGGAAATCACTACTTTGTTGATTTCAGATTAACTAATATTCAGAAAAATTTCTCTGCTTCAATGCAATTTGACAAAGAACAAGTTCCATCATTAAATTCTTCATTTATATACAGTATCAGACGAAAGTTTAGGCCGGGTCAATTTTTTGTCAATATAATGGAAAATAGGAGATCAGCTGAAAAATGTCTGCAGGGATTTTCTTGCCTATGTATCAAGGAAGTTCTACAGTAGCGAAAACTTGATCTATTTTTATCACTTGCTTGAATATGTGTGATAAACAAAAATTTAGGTGGTCTAAACTTACGGCCTGATGCTGCTTACGTCCGCAAAGGCCCTTAATGGCATTGTGCATTAGAGGAAAGGTGGCTAAGTTATTCAATGTTATTTTAGACAAGTTATTCAATCATGTTTCGTTTGATTTAAAGGCAATCAGTCATGAAACAGAAAAAACAAATTTTTAATAATTTTTTTAAATTTCAACTTAGGGGGTAATAATGTTGATTCAACGAGCCAAAATTGTTAATAAATAAAAGGTCAACTAAAAATAACAGAGAAAATATGTGCCTGACACATTAAAGTATTCAGAATTTATTTTTAGAGTATCTGAAACTCTTGGCTTCAGGGTGCCTCTGGCGGCTCACTGGCGCCGGCCGTGTCCCGGCTACAAGAGCTTCAACCCTTTGGGCCTTGCAACTGAGATAACATGGCCTATTTCGACCACTATGATTAACCTATAGATTACTTATCAGGAAACACAAACAGGCATCACAACACAAAATGTCATCATTGGCCTTGATATTGGTTATTATGGTTTCCCAGTTAGATTTATTCCTCAACACACCACATTCATGTCCATTGTAGTTCATGAACTACATTTGCTAAGTTTTACTATCCAATCGCAGAAACTCATACTTATTGAAATTGCTCTAATGAGTTGAGCCGAGCAAAGAGATACGAGGATCTGCTCTATTCCCCGATGCTGTGGCTCTGACAACCTGTAACCTCCCTAGGCGACCACCTATTCAGGCTAATGGACCCTGTCGTGAATGATAATCATCGTTCTATTGACATCAATAAGTTTAATCATGCTCTGTTCATCACACCCTTCAAAGCTATCCATGCCTGGGAAGAGAAAAGTCCAAAATGAGGAGATACTAAAGCCACACTCATGCGAGTAATGTGCACTGTGGGGAAAAAGTCTGTGTTACCATCTCTGATTTCTGTGAAGTGGCTCCTGTCAGGCTTCTTACAAGAGAGAAGAGATAAAAACCCTGTGAAAACAGACGATGGCATCAGCTGCCATTATGCAGCATGCAAGGAATCCAAAGCTAATAAAATTGCATCATGGACACTGAGAAGCGGTAGAGTCAAGGATGGTAAATCCGTCCACTTTTGGCTAAAACTGTATTTCCAGGAAAATGAGAATACATACAGAAACAAAAATTAACCCACTGGAATGGGCATGTTTCGTACTATCCTCAACAGCCAAAAAAGTCAAATATTCAAATGTTTTTTACTGAAACCATGGCAACAAAAATTGAAGGACAGGGCACCTAAATCCGTCCACTTTGCCAGTAAATCCGTCCAGCAAGGATGGTAAATCCGTCCACAGGGCATTATGCAGCACATATCTATCATATCTTATGATTTTTTTAAGTTTTACATTATTTTAACTTTCACAAAGTATTTTCTGTTGATTTCTCGACAGTGGAATGATTATTGCACTTATAATAGAAGAATTGGCTAATACAGGTTAATTTAACAATTCAGAATTTCAACTGACCAGCTCAATTACAATTAAAGAACCATTTCAAACAAATCAAAGTGGTATAACTGTTTCAAACTAATTTCTCTTATCATTTGTATGCAATTAATAAATATTGAAAGTCATAAAAGTGTTCTGAATGATACTTAATGGAGGTGGACGGACTTGCCAACCCCCAATCAAGCCAGTCTTAAAATGATGATGGTAATTCCGTCCACTTTTATTTGCATTGTATTGCCATTCAAGGTGTCACAATTTAGTAATTTCACAAATTCAATATAATTTTACATTCCAATCAGTCACTTTTTACTTGAAATACATTTGTTTGTACCACGGGTAGATTTGAATAGGCCAACAAGGATGGGATAACCAACAAGCTGAAATTCACAAAATGTTTGTGATGACGTCACAGAATTTCATTGTTTTTTATCCCACATTGTTAAATCACTTGAATTGTGATAAAAAATGCTATCAAAATAATAAAAACGGTAAAATCTGTTAAAAACGAAGTTTTCTGACATTTAACACTCACACAACTGCAATGGATGTATTTGAACACATGTATTAGGGAGTGGACGGATTTACCCTCCTGGACGAATTTACCATCCTTGACTCTATAGGTATAGCCAACTTTGATTTCACGTTTAATGTTTACACAAGCCTTTGATGGTGTGTACTGGCAGATAGTTGGCTACCAGGCGGCTACTAGAATCCATTGCTTAGAGCTGAGGTCTAAAGCACTGCATGGATCATGTCATCTTGACCAAAATCTTATCAGTTTGTCGTTCGTAGGGCCGATGAAAAGTGGTTCAGAATGCATTGAGCCACTGGAAACGATTGGCCTACAATGTACCTTTGGGCCATTTTTTTGAAACCCCAGAGCATGAAAAAAAGTTGACCACCATTTTATGATTTTTGCAAGTTTTCAAACCATTCCACATATTTCATTTTATGAAAGATACGGGCATTCGAGTCGTTTGCCAACACATGTTTTGTCCCAGTACTACATTAAAGAGAAAAATAACGTGCAAGCACTTTAAGAGATGCTTGTAGATATATACTGCTATCTACCATTTTGTCTGTCCACAGGCTACTGGTACTAGCATTGTGTTGTACTGTAACTGATATATGAGAGTGAAAAGGGTAATGCTACTAGCACTGCAGCCTGTATCTCTCATCCTTCAGTCTTCAGGGCTAGTGATTCCATACGCCCTTCACCCAAGCGCCCCTGTTATCTCTATTTCACCCCCTCCTCAGTTGGCCACTTTGCTCGCAACTTTCTGCTGCAGCAGACCACGGAGGCCAAGATGTGTGTCACAGGATGGGGTGTCACTGGGTGCTTTAGGCTAACTGTCAACATTCTTGTGGCTTTGAATGTAAATCCTCTCACTTATGCCAACTTTAATAGCTTTTAATGTGTCTGTTTTCAATGTAGGGCCTACTAAAGAGCAAAACAGTTGATTATATTTATAAACTATCTTGTTAAATTTTGTCACAGCAGCAGCTTCAGCTCACTGAGCTCAGCAATGTGGTTAACCACATTTTAAAGATGTAAGTATGTCAAGTTTTGTTGGGTCATGACCCTGTGAGTCATATATGACCCAAATAGAGATAAACCTGGGGCTTGTCTGGAGGGGGAGGTCTTACCAGCCCCGACAGCATGGAGGATGGTATCTCTCTCGACAAGGGCATAATTTGTCTTCTTGTCTTCCTTTCTACCTTCTTTCCTCCCCGTCAACTTCGAGCAAAAGTAGGTCAGCATGACCCAGTTAACTGCATTGCCGTGATTGACCTTTGACCTGAAGATAGTCAGCCTGTTTGTTTTCTTTATTAATTTTTACATCTCATAAAGGCACCAAAAGTTTATCAACGCAAGTTAAAATTCTGTTGAGGTAAAGTTTTAAAGAGAAAGGTGAAACAGCACAATCTAGGCAGTTGTCATAAGTTTTGTGAGCCTCCCTCCACAATAGAGATGCGCTTGCTTGCATGTCTAAAAATACCGTGCAAAGCACATTAAACCTCGGCTCTATATAATGTTTAAGTTAAAACGATTCCAAAGTAGCGATACTGTTGTTGTTGTCTGATGAAGGACCAACCCGAATAAATCAGATAGATATAGATGGGTAGATGTATAGATTGTGACTATATAGATAGATGGATAGATGGATAGATATTAGCCTACAGCAGGCTGGCAGTCCCACCACCTTTTCCAACTTTGTTGTCCTTGCAAGCTGTAAAGGTATGCACACAGGAGAGCAATTTCTAAAACTTGGTTCAACTGGCCCCCCTCTCCCCTACTTTATTTAAATGTGTTCTTGGGGAAATAAGTGAAGAAGCCTTTCTTCTTAGCATAATCAAATTATCATAGTCATTTATTGGATCACTGTTCTTGCACTTCTTGCCTATGGTTTGCAGCTGTGCAAATCCACGCTTTCCACAAGAGGGCAGCACGAGTCAGTCTGTCTGGGTTGCATTGCAGGGCAAAAACTGCTCTTGGAAAAACATTTCAATCACTGATCAGTGGACTTATTCTGGCGAAAACTGGGCAATAAATGATGCTTTTCAATTAAATAATGCGACAGAGGATACTTTACAGGCAAATAGAACTGCCTATCATTCATATTCGGGTATGTAAACGTGATTTTCGGCGGGAAAAACATCGTTTTTTCCATCAACAGCATGACGCGAACATATACATCCGGGCACTTGGATGTTGTAATCATGGCGAGCTCTGAGCGTAGTAGATTTTTCGCTCGGAGACCCAGTTGGAAATAAACGTTTGTGAGGATGTTACAGGTGTGTAATTGCACAAGTATGAAGCTTAGGTCCCATGAGGATCACGGACGAAGTTGGGACGGGAGCATTTGTACGTAGCCTGCGTATTCAATTGGCAAAGGTAGGCGTCTTCAACCACCCGTAATGTGTCATTTGGCTTGGCCTAAAGTGTGTCACATTTGTGGAAGTCGCGGCCTTTGTAAAAATGCCGGAAAAAAACAGCACCACAACATGGCAGAAATGTGATAAATAAATGACAAAACAGTTCTTGTACTGGTGAATATGTGTACTCCTGCTGTGAGGGCCGCAAATGACAAAGAGCAGTGTCGATGGTGTGGGGGGAGAAACTATCGTAATTGGCTTAGCCTGATGATTATTGCAAGACCAGAGGCTTCCAGCCTCGGTAAAAATGGTGCTACTTCTAGCTACCCAAATCTTCTTGCATCAACTTTAGTTAAATCGAATAGAAAGAATTGTATATCTTATCTGACAAATACAGATGCAACTTTCCTCTATAGCTGTCAGATCTTGAATCAAATGTGCACATTTTGTGCTTTGGATATTGCAGAAGAATATATAGACCATAAAACTTTTGAGGAGAATGTGCAGTTATGGCATCAGAACAGTAAGTCCCATGAGGATAACAAAGAGAAAATATTTTTTTAAACTTTTCCTTGAACCATTTACAAGACATACGCTCAAGACATATATTTTATGAAGTATCTAGTGCGGTTCCTTATGTCATCAAAAGACTTTCGTTGAATTTGCTTTTTGATTTTATAAACTATACATTTTCGGAAAGCCCATATTGTTGCCATTTTTCTTCTATGGCCTGATTTTGCAAAAATGGTTGCCATAACAACCAAATCAGATTTTTGCCATTTTTGATAAATTGTTTAATTGTAGCGTGGATTCAACATATATATATATATAGATTTAATTGAAGTAACTTTATAAACATTCAAGGGTATAAGGATTCTTGTGGTCATGTGACCATTGGGGTCAAAGGTTAATTTCCAGTAATAAAAGTGGGTCAAAGGTCAAACATTTGCATATTTTTTGACAATTTGACATTTCACCAGCCCCTGTAGCTCATGTAACACTGCTATTTGCATGTGAGTGTGTTTGTAGCAACGCCCTGAGTCTTTTCTTTGATTTGATATGAAACACTTGTGTGGGTATCCGTGACAACCCAATCTGGAGTCATTTAAAACAAGTCAAACGCTCAAAATATTTCAACTTAGGGGACAATGCAAAGGGCAGCTATAACTTATTGGGTTGCAACGTCTTACCATGTTTGCATGATATCTGCATCAATTTTCTTGCAAAAATATTGAATGAAGTGGTCATATCTTGTGACGAAAGAAGGCTGGAAGAGAAAATATGAAGTACGAAAATTTTGCCTTTTGGGGGTTGGCATCATGTGCGGCTAATACCAGAACATAGGCGGCGATCCTTGGTTGGTGGAGCCTAAACATTTCAAGATGAATGGTCTGAATGATACGTGTATATATCATAGACGCTATCACATGATGCATAGATCTGCAAATCAAGAAAGGCAGGATATCTATTTAAAACTTTGAAACACAACTCAGTCTTCAAATTGAGAAAGAGACCTGGCAATGCCAAAAGTTGTTAGGCTAATTTTAATCTATATATATATATAGTAAATGGGACGTATATATGGATTTGTACAGGCCATTTTAGCTCTTGCCTTTTAAAATCTTTAAAATAATTGGTTTATGACTTTTAAAAGGTATAAAATACCAGTACCTACCAATTCATTCTTTTGTGTTGAACTCAAGGAACAAAGATCGGCTTTTTGGACTCACTAGGAATTTTCATGCATCTCACATTGTGTCTATAGATCTGGGCTGGCTCAGGAGTCACATGAATTCACAGAGGCGAGTTGCGTGACAGGAGGCTGCAGAACACTGGTGGTCCCGTCCTCATTCCCTGTTCAGCGATAGCTTGTCCTTCCTGGTTATTATGGCTTCTTTTACTTCCCCCTTCCCACGTATTCTAATAATTTCCTAATCAGCTTCCAAATTATTTTTTGTGCCATTTCCTCTAGATATAAGATATTCCTTTACTGAAAATTTTGACTTTTACAGTATTGAAAGAAACCTCTCGATAGTCTGGGTGCAAGTTTAAAGTGTTGAAAGACTCACTGGCTGCTGAGCTGGCCCTGCTGCCATATGGAGAGCTCCATATGATTGCAACCACCAAGACTGAGATCAATCTCTAAATCTCACGGAATGTTGTTTTCCAACTTGCTCGAAACCCTTCGTAACTTGCACTGCCATCAATAGTTTACACTCGGATAAGCCATCGATCTGAGACATGTCAAACTTCATCAGAACCTCTTCACTTCTATAACATCTTTAAAGGAGCCAGGGGATGATGTCCATCTGTGACTGGCCTGACAAGTTATTGATGGTTTTTCCTCAGACATATTCTAAGCGGTGAATCTTATTTGCTGTTCCAAATGATGTTTCACAGGGACAAATGATTATGCTAAATTGAGTAAATTCTAGACCATCCGACATCCAGACGAGTTATATCTATAGACAGGTTATGTGTTTGCTAACGAGTTTATCCCAGTGTTGTTCAATGAATTGAGGAATCTATGACTGGGTGTTATGAGTGGAAAACTTACATAAGGGACACAAATGATCAGGGGCGTAGATTTTTCATTTTTGTAGGGGGGGATGCTTTCGGTGATCTCAAACTTCGTGCGAGGCACAACGGGCCGAAAGTCGCGTGGTGGTAGATTTTGGGCAACTCTAGGGCCCGAAAGCAAATATATTTTAGATTATCTGAGGTTAATTCTGAGACTTGCATTTTCCACATAACACGCATCTGGTATCATTGAAAAAAATTGCTAGATGCAACAGAAGATTGTCAACACCAAGTAGTAATAATATGAAATTCTAGGGGGGAATAATCATATGATCATCCCCCCACGTTCATCCTAGGAGAGGGATGCATCCCCCATCCACCCCAGGATCTACGCCCCTGCAAATGATACTACTGGTTTTGTGAAGGCCATTTAAACATAGGCTGCGCAGCAGCAAACCTTTAGTGAGTAACACCTTTAGACGATTACAATTACACCATAAAATTGGTGTGTCTACCAAATTGCATATGATATAGGTATGCAATAGTGGTTGAGTCGTGGCCTTCAATTATCTCTATTTGCCCCCTGCCCTGTCATCTGCCCATCTGCTCGCTAGGGTTTGTTAACCAGGGAAAGGCCTTATTAGACTACTTTACGAATATTATGGTACAGTTTCATGCATGTACGAAGTATAGGTTATGAGCTGTCAGTTGGAAACCAAAAAATATAATGCTGTTATATTTTTCTCTTGTTTTTCCAATCATGCGTAAAGTGTTAAATACACATCAAAAAGCACTGCTACATTGTATAGGTGATATGCGTGGAAAATGTCATTTGCTGTACATGCAATATTGGGAAAGTTTTGGCTCCGATATGAAAAAAATTATTTTTAATATTTTTTCTCAATATTACAAAAAGTATAGAATATCTATTAGTCAGACCATGAAAAGGCACAACTAGACCATATCACGGCATATCAGCCATACGTGCACCCAACTTTATCCATGTACATGCATAGTAACAGAGTCTTAGCCCAAAAACAAACCAGACCATACAAGCAACATCTGTACCAAATTCGTCCATTCACATGCAATAATGACTGAGTCTTGGCCCGGAAAAGAACAAAAATAATTTTTATATATTTCTTAATTTATCAAAGGTTTGGAATATCTATCCATCAGACCATCGAAAGGCACGACTACACCATAGAGGTTATATCTGTACATAACAAATTTCATCCATGTACATTCAATAGAGGCTGAGTTCTGGCTCGCAAATGATCTATCCTCCCGCCGCCCACCATGCCCGAATGGTCCGGCGGACGGACAACATTTTACCCAAGTGATTACAAAACCTTCTTCGAACTTTGTTTGCTGAAGATATAAACAGAAGTGAAATAGCTTGTTGCGGGAAGCCCTGATAAAGAGCAACAAGTGGTGAAGCTAATGAGAACAGCCTTTTTTCTGCAGTTTGACTTTGGTCCGTTTAACTGATGGCTAATTATGAAGGCCATTTATAGCTTGTCGAGTGAGTTTGTTGGAGTCTTTGAAGACCGGTTGAAAAGGCATATATACCGGCATGTACATATTATTTTCGTTCTGATGATGGTCATTGTACGATTAGAAATGCAATATAATCATGGAACTTTCATTATATGGAGTTGTTTTAATCGTTGTGGAGCAGGCCGCCACCAGAAATGTATTTCTTCAAAATATGCAAAAAGCTGGAAGAGGGAAATTATTGTGCCTGTGTCAACTACCCATTTGTGAAAAAACAAAGGAGAATCTACTGACAAGTCAAAATCAATGGCAAGTGTATTATCTTCAATACTGACAATGAGATACAGGCAAGCAGACCTGTGGTTATCCCCTTTTTCTATGCATTTTCTCTTCTCTGGTTCTCAGGTGCGCAAACATGATTGAGAAACATCGAGGCTGATGGAAACATGATCTAATCAATGAGTAATTTAACCCGGAACTTCAAGGTAGCCCATCTGCATGGCCTGTCCGTGAAATATGATGGTGAGTCCAAATTAGTTTAGTGAACAACAATTGTCCTTGACCTGTTTGAGATCACGTTCTGTCAAAAGAGAGAGAGAAGCAAATAGAGAGTTCTAAACCATGGATGCACTACATATTCCACAGTTGGCAAAACAGAACACACCTTAGTCTCTTTCAATTTGATGTTTAATCCGATTTTGCTAAAGATTCTTATGTATCAACTTTAAAATGATCTCAGCTGTGTGGGTACTTTATACAATTCCATTGAAAGAACGTATCTGTTTTGTTTTGATTTGGTATATTTTTTTTTTTGCTCTTTTTTGGCAAAATAAAAGTTTCTTTGTATTGCTGTTGGAGAAAACCTTCTAAAAGTATGGATGTGAGTCTAATTACATTTGAAACATGGACAGTAAACTGTTCTCAGCCTGCAGCCAGAAAAAACAACCTTCCATAAGTTTCACAAGAGTGATTCTTTAAGTTATCAAATACTTCAAGTGACAACTGCTTGATGAATTTTTCACCAGAAAATAATTATTTTAATTTTATTCGTGTGAGATCCTGTGATTAATTTGTGCAACCACTGGGCTGAGGTCTATCATCGATTCATCATAAAAAAATTAGTTTGGTTCAATTCCTATCAAAGCCCACGATTTCATTGTGAGTTATTTGGTGTTTCTCATTGTTCCGAGACTGAAACAGAAACTATGATTAATCTGCAAACTTGTAACTTCACAACTTCAACCTTCAATGGACCTTGCTATAAACAAAAGTCTTTGACAATTTTTGTAAATGCATGGATTATGTAAAATATATTTGTTCCGGCAGCCCACTGGCTGGCAGATTGTGATGACGAAGTTGCATGGGTTTTTCTGGACCAAATTTTCACTCTGACATTGAACTGATACTGTGATGCACGGTTTTGGGGGATTCCAATTGGCTAGAAGCTGGGGGATCACAGCTCGAAGTTATTTTACATAAATTGCAATGCTAGAGAATAGAATCGTCTCTAACATCACACTTCATAGAAAGAACTTGAGATTCCACGTAAATATGACTAGGACTGTAAAACTAAATCATTGAAGCCTTAATATTTCTCTCCCATGACATTATCGGTAGGAATTATATTTGCCTTAGGAAAACAAATTGACATCACAAAATGTGTAGTATAAAAAATATATAAAAAGATATACAATTTCAAGCTTTTCATGCACAAAGTTTTCCACCAGCTATCACCAGTTATGTAATGTGGTTGATCAGTCCAGGCATTGACAAAAGGCATGTCGTTCTGCAAGAAGAATTCCTGTCGACATTTTAAAGGCCATAGCTAAATATCCTCCTCACTGATCTGTTTTCAAAGCAAAATGTTATGTTTATATGGTCACTATGTCATACTCCGAGGAGTCATATATTTGCAGATCCATTTTACCCAGAGTGATCCGTTTCAGCATTCAGGGAAATAGACGCAGAGAGTTCTAAATGCCAAGAATGACATCAGGGGCATAGATTATTGCCATTTCCAGTAATGGGGTCAGGAATATGTGATTATCACACCTAAGCCTAAAGCCAATGGGTGATAAATCACGTATCCGCTCTCCCATGGTAAATAACCTATACCAATCTGTTGTATGTACCCAATAATCTTACCAAATAAAAACTATACACTCAAAATTGTCTAGCAGACTGAACGGTTTGGCAATTTTTCTGGCAATGTGGCTGTCGATTTCAGATAAATTACTTCTTTTAAGATAAGATAATGTCAATATAACGGATATGAATTTATACCAAATTATTTTACAGATATATATAACATTTCAATATATTGATTATCTTATTAGACTCAGTAACGCTGTTAATTTTTATTATGTTCAGATTCGATTGCTAAATTAAAATTATGTTATAAATTTATACATCATACATTACCAGCCTAATTCTCGGTTGGTTTTCAACCAGGTCTACAGAAATTGTTCAAGATAAAGATCCTAGTATCTTGATAAACAATTGCTTAAATATAAGTTGATATATTTTTATTTTTAAAATTCTTTTTTAATCATCATCATCACCAGTTAAATTTATTATTATAAGTTTTTATCAACTTATTATTCGTAATTAATTGCTCCAGATGGTGCCTATACCATTTTTAGAGATGCTTGCTTTTAGAGGTGCTTGCTTGCTTGCAAGCGGCATCTCTATTGTGAGAGGGAGGCTCTGAAACTTATGACAACTGCCTTGGTCATGCTGTTTCATCTCTCTCATTAAAACTTTGCATACGGTCTCAATAGAATTTTATCTTGCTTTGAAAAACTTTTGGTGTCTTTCTGAGATGAAGTAATTAATAAAGAAAACAAACAGGCTGAGTTTCTGCAGGTCAAAGGTCAATCACCAAAAGTAGGTCACAGGCCAGATACCCTCCAGCAGGTCTCAGTGACAAATACCCTCTGCAGGTCTCACATGCCAGATAGCCTTTTGCAGGTGACAGGCAAAGGGGTAGATGCTATCATGGGCAGTCCTAGCCAGTCTATCTACAAGCATCTCTTAAAGTGCTTGCACGTTATTTTTACCCTTTGGTTTTTGTGATGTGTGTTTCTTTTCCTGACCTTGGGTGGCCCACTTATAGCGACAAATATTTGTCATCAGTGGGTCTCCCTTTCACACCAACTGCCTATGTTAAGTTTTTAAAATGTACTGCGTGTATACTCATGTTTGTTAATTTGATGTGACAATAAACTGAATCTGAGTCTGAGTCTGAGCCTGTAATGGCTATATCTTGACAAAATTGATCCTCCTGAACTCTCAATCACAAAAGAAACTCTTGAATAATGAACATTATTGCTTCTAATAGATATTTTTATATCAGTCGAAGACGACGCATTCAGCACAAAATTAGCGAGGTAAGGATTTACTTTTGGAATTGACAGCGCCCATTTCCCATGCCTGTAACATAACAGGAACACAAGCGTATTGCGTATTGAGGATAGATGTTTCATGTGTCATGTAAATGCATATATGTATACATAATTATGCAGCATGCATGCGTTTCGCTCAAGATCTGAATCACAGACATGAAAGATAGAATATGCATTTCCATGATATGTTCTTCGGATGTCAGCTATGAATACCTAGGACAACTTTATATTTACCGTCTGTCTTCTGTTGCAGTTTCACCCATACAGCATCCTGATACACTTCGTTCATTCTGAAGCGGTGTTTCTGTTGGTAATTTAAAATTTTAGATGTCTAATCATGTCCCATGACACAACAAGCTTGTACTGTTAAAGATGAATTTATTCAATATAATATTCATGAGATTCATAACCAAGGAATCCACACAACACAGGGTCTTGTGGAGAAGGAAGTGATGTTACAATATTAGAATCCGGGGCATGAAACATGTTTTTCATATAATTTTGTCAAGAATGCATTGCCAATGCACAATTTAAGAAAATCCTTTAGGGTCATGTAACTCATGTTATGAAAGAAACAATTTCAGGCACTAGCATCTGTCAGATCATCGCAATATTTGCATGTGCAACTTTTTGTTTTTGCTTGTCAAAAGTGATTGAGTGATTAGGTAATATCCAGAGCAGCTAAATGTCATGGAATAACATGCAAGAATCAGGTAAAGGCTATGATCATGTGAAGGACATGGTCGTGTAGAGGTTAGGATTATGAAAAGGTAAGGATCATGTTAGGGATAGGATATGTAAAGAGAAAAGCCTCGATAGTTTGTTTGGCTGGTTGTGGGCTGTGTGATGGCCTGATGGCTTGCCGGTTTCTGGGATGTTTTCCAGAATTTATTCCATGATGCCCAAAAGAAGGCTAATTGTTGTGTGGATCTCAATCAGAAATATGTAACAGAATAATTAACAGAAGAAGATTCAGACGCAGATAAAAATAGATGTTTAGAAATCGAATAAGGAAATCGGCTTTGCAAAACCGGACAGGTCATTTGGCAAATTGCAATCTGGTTAACCAATTTACGTAAACACTGAAAGATAAACATAGGCTCCAATGGATAGAAACTTAATGTGATTCAGCTTTCATCATTAACAAAACGTAATGCTCCTTGCATTAGATCTCCGTCTGGATGGGGTGTAAGAGAGCTTGCTGTGCTGTGTTTATTGTGCTGTCAAATAAAACTCATTAAATGTTCATGTTTGACCCCAAATTTCTTATGTGTATTACTTACACCATTACACAGCATGCGGGCTATAAAACAATGGTTGTTGCTTGCACTATCTATGGTATCTATAGCAAAATGTAAATAACTAATCTCTTAATTGGGTAACTGGCGAGCATTGGCATTCTCCGCAGTGACTTTTCGAGAGGGTGATTGACATTTCCCGATATTTCAAAATTACATCATCACGCAAATTTCAAGGAGAAACATTCCGTCACTGTATTCTATAGATACTCTAAGCAGAAACATTCACAATTTCTTTAATGCATTCATGGCAAAATGATTCCCTTGGCTCTTGGCAGCCATTCTGTCACCAGTGGCCTCTGTGTGTTTTGTAAAAGAGCAATTTGAAAAATGTCATATTTTGGCTTCAATGAAATCCAAAGATGACTCGTTTGGTTGAATAATATATTATATGATTGTTATCAGCTTTTCTTTTAAATGGTCCTCTTTAATCCATACATCATTTAATGATAGAGGATGCATGGCCACTGAATGGCAAGATAAACTTCACAGTGAAAACATACTTTTATCTGGGTTCATATGAACCAACATTATTGCACATAACCTCCAATACGGATTAAATTCACAAGAAAGACCAGAATTGCTTGTGCTTTCTGAGATATCTGAGACAGTTTGGCGATGGAACAATCTTGGCACTTTTTTTCAAGACCTTTATCAAGCTAATCCTGTGTTTTAACTTTTGGTGCTGGTTCAGCAGCCTTGGTTTGCAAAATAACAGCAAGCTGACTAGAATTGTTTCCATTTCTTGAAAATAATTGGTGTCACCTTGGATGACTTAAGGCTGCTGCTTCAAAGACAGACTGTGAGAAAAGTAGAAAGATTCCGAGGGATGAAAACCACATCCTTCGCTCCTACTACTCAAATTTACCATCGGGAAGGAGACTGACATCAATGCCACTCTTTTGTGAATACAAGTATAAGGCTTATGTTTATGTCACTTCATTGAGCTTTAATGTAAAACAAATTTTCTTCTTGAATAATTAAGTATGAACCATCTAATGATATGAAGAACAGTATAGTGACCCTGTAAATGTTTACACATTCTTTGCTAGAAACTATATTATAGATCATTTAAATTATTTTGCAGAAATTCTATCTGCGAAACGCCTGTTAAGGATAGGACACCAACATTCAGAGGGCATTGATGAAAACCAATTGAAATAATTATGTTCCAATCCATTGACAGTTGGAGGGCAGTTGGGTTGCCAAGTTGGCTTCGCTACCCAAATATATATATGCATGGGTGGAAAAGTTTTAGTTTTTGGTATAGACCTATATTCGGCCCTTGCAAAAATGTTGGCCTGACAAGCGCTCTTAATTTAGTTTCAGTGAAACAAAGTTCACTCTTTCAGGCATCATACACTCTTAAGAAAAAGGTTTTATATGGAACCTTTAAAGGTTCCATAAGCTGGTATAGATAAGGAACCCTAAAGGTTCATTATTCAACTTTTAGAAACGTTCCAACAGCAAACAAAAACAACATTTAGATAATCCAGCTGCACTAAACTCCTACAATGGAACCCTCTTCTCTCAAGTTGGGAGGAGAGGGTCCTTTCATAGGGTCTTCCGACCAAGTATTGAACCTTTCCAATTCAATTGAACCCTTAAAAAATTCAGAACCTTTCTAGGCTGTGTTCTTCATATATATCTTTAAGAACCTTTTGCGGTAAGAGTGTTGAATTCTTCAGCATATTGTTCTTGCTTGTGGTGCCCACTGGGAAGCTGTATTTGTGAAGAAATGAAGTCTCGAAAAGGGTGATTCAAGGTATTATGACAAGACCCAGTGGGTATGGTGGTATTTTGAGGTGCACCCTAAGGTTAAGGAGCATCTAGGCGTACGGGACAGGCATTTCGGAGGGGGCTGTCACTATTTTGCCCTTAAATTTTAACATGGCACGGATGTGACCAGGGCAGTGGATCTGCCCTGATTGGTCAGGATTTGCCCTGATATATGCTATTTGCCCTAATGCCAGGGGGGCTGCAGCCCCCCCCCCCGACCCCCTGCGAAATACGCCTATGTTAAGGAGACCCCGAGTCCTCAGTACCATGGAGGCATGCATGTTAGCTCAGCTGTGCATTCATTATATGATTGATATTCTAATGAAGGCTGTACATTTTAGTATTCAGGTAATTATGTGAAAAGATTCACCAAAGAGCAATTTGTCACTGACCTGTTTCTATCAGAAGCTGGATTACCTCATTAAATCCTTCACATGCAGGATTTTCCAGGCAGCTTGATCATTACCTATTTACACAAGGTTACCCGTTTCTAACAAGTGGCTTGAACCTGACACAGAAATCAGCTTGCTTAAATTCAGGACAAGCTCCTTGAGAAGTAGGGAAAGGCTCCATTATAGGGAAAGAGAAATGAAACGTGGAAAGACCTCCTTATTGCCTGTTCTTGTGTTGTTTTTAAAAAATGGGAAACTACCCAATCAATCATTTTATATGTGACATGACAGTCTTTAAGAAGGAATTATTTTAAGATTACGAAGAAAGAAGAGTGGTCTATTTTTGACAATCAATCGTCAGTGAAATGTCACTTAGATAAACGCATAAATCATTTCTCTTGTTTGGTTTTGTGAGTTGCCAAGTACTGCCATGGTTTTCTTCTACAAGAAAGGACGATAAAATGGAATGTATTACATGCTTGTGTGACAGATACTATGGTACAGTAAAGTATAAACAAGAACTTTAAAATCTCAAATTTATGACTATGACCTAGCTAATAGTATATACACCTTGTATCAATTTCGTTAAACAAAGTTATATCAAATTCAGAAGCTTGCATATATATATCTTCCCTTGATAACAATCCATATTCAGCAGGACTGGAATATCATTGGATTTACTTACAATGTATTATACAAACACTTCTCAGGCTATAACTTACCTGGTGCTTATTAACAGTCTGTGTTTGTCTTTTTGTTGTGCATTAATGTGGTTCCGAAATTTACTTATTTTTCTAAATTGAACAATTGACAGCCCAATTTCTCAAGAGTGTCAACACAACTGACCAACAGGAAACTGATTGTTTTGCTAAAGAAAATAAAGAAAATATTCTCATTTGGCACGAAGGAATGCAGCAATCGGCGGTGAGGCTTGTGCATGAGCAGGTGCTCCTGTCTACGTCTGTTTTGCGACTGACCTGTCACCTTCTCAGCTAGTTGTTCTTTCCTTCCATGATGTACAATGTAATCTACAGATTTATAAAGCTAGAGCCTGTAGCATTTAAGTTTCACAGTTTAGTTCTTTTCACAAAATGTACTAGGATACTTTTCTTTTTAAACGTGTTCATATTACAAAACCGAACTGTGCATATTGTGGTGGGAAGCCGTGATCAGGGATTGCAAGTCATTATAAATAAGAGAAGGGCACATATCGTTATTTCTTTTGTTTCACTGCACATGCTTGTGTGCCAGGTACTATGGTACAGTAAAGTATAAACAAGAACTTTAAAATCTCAAATTTATGACTATGGCCTAGATAATAGTATATACACCTTGTATCAATTTCGTTAAACAAAGTTATATCAAATTCAGAAGCTTGCATATATATATCTTCTCTTGATAACAATCCATATTCAGCAGGACTGGAATATCATTGGATTTACTTACAATGTATTATACAAACACTTCTCAGGCTATAACTTACCTGGCGCTTATTAACAGTCTGTGTTTGTCTTTTTGTTGTGCATTAATGTGGTTCCGAAATTTACTTATTTTTCTAGATTGAACAATTGACAGCCCAATTTCTCAAGAGTGCCAACACAACTGACCAACCGGAAACTGATTGTTTTGTTAAAGAAAATATTCTCATTTGGCACGAAGGAATGCAGCAATCGGCGGTGAGGCTTGTGCATGCATGAGCAGGTGCTCCTGTCTACGTCTGTTTTGCGACTGACCTGTCACCTTCTCAGCTAGTTGTTCTTTCCTTCCATGATGTACAATGTAATCTACAGATTTATAAAGCTAGAGCCTGTAGCATTTAAGTTTCACAGTTTAGTTCTTTTCACAAAATGTACTAGGATACTTTTCTTTTTAAACTTGTTCAAATTACAAAACCGAACTGTGCATATTGTGGTGGGATTGCAAGTCATTATAAATAAGAGAAGGGCACATAATAAATATATCATTCACAAATATTTACCAAAAGCTGCTATTCTTTCTGTAGTTATGGTTATTTTTTCTTTATTAAATTTTGTTGATTGGTTGTCCTTCTAAGAAATATAAACTTATCAAGGGACTCTCATTACATTTTAGTTACACGGTAATTAATTCAGAAATTCAGAAGATCATCAAATATTAGATGCAATAGAATATCGAATAATAATTTGTAAAAAGTAAGTTCCAGTGAACAATTAATCACTATACATGGATATACCTGGGACCAAGAACAACTTATTCTCCATAGTTTGAAATTTATTTAGAAATTAATTAGTTGCTATTACAAATGGAGCAAGTAAGCATGTTGCAGAGTATAACCGAGTTGTATCTTTATACATGTGTACAACTTCAACCTATACATAGTATGACCATGTACATGTACCCTTCAGGTAGATGTCATCGCGAGCAATCGATACGAAGTGGTGGTAAAGGAAGCAAGGTCACTGACCTGATTGTTAAGGTAACTGGTGTTAAGCCAACTGTCCTTGAAACATAATTCAATTGGTTGTCTAAATAGGTGTGTGGTTTGGCAACCTGAGGAATAGCCAAAGAACCCTTGTTCGACCTGAGGGCACAACCAAATTTGAGAGAGGTGTTGCATGGGAAGTACAACTTCTTTCGTGTGCTTTGGAGTTCTGCCACCTTCTGCGACAGTCTTGTCATCAGTGCCCTCAGCACATACACGCAGACCTTAATTGGGACAAGAGCTATCTACCAGCTGACTTTAATTCCAGTTTGGTGCTAACAAGTGGCTGACTGAAGATAGCAACGTCAGAGGAAAACCTTACTATTGCCCTCATAAATACTATTTGCTCAAGACCTGCATATCAATCACTACCACTCTAAACATCTGTCATGTGTAATCATTGCCAGTATAAAGCATGGTAATCAAGGAAATGTCACAGGAGGCTGAACACAGCTGTGTGCACTGGATGCTTTTTTTTATTGCTTGCACATTGTTGGACGAGACCGCTAGGTGCCTGCTACGGCCACCCATTCCAAGTGATAGTACTTTTATAATTGGAACTTCACTATGTTGGCTGTGACAATAATGTCTGGCTTATCTTCATGTGGATAGCCACCTGATACATGTCTTCCAGCAAATTCTTTAAGCTTGTTTGTTGCTTTATCCACAATTACAAATATCCAATTGTGTCCCACAACACACTATGCAGCAGGCAACAACAGTGGTGTAAATGGGAATTTAGAGGAGCAGGAGCTCTGCCCCAAAGCAAATTATATCTGTTATAGCGATGGCATAACCGCGCGCGTATATAAATTGTCAGCCTAAAGCAAAATTGGCCTAAGTCAGACTTAGGCCATTTTTCCTTTTTGGTACCATAGGAAGGCCCTTATGATAATACATGTGCTAAAAAAAATTTGGACTCCTAAATTAATAATAAACCCCTCAAAACCCCAACTCAATTTTCACACAAATGGCCTAAGTCCTGTTGACTTGGCCAATTTTGTTATCACTAATTTTAGTGGATATCATCAATATTTTTCGGTCATAATTGTGAGTATTAATTCTATTGAAGTTGTTTCCTTGCATTTCATTAATAAATTTTATGGAGAATTGCTTAATAATACAGCTACACCACAAAAGAATTTGGGTCTAAGTCATTTTTGGTTCAAAAAAAAAATTGGCCTAAGTCAGTTTTTGGCTGGTTGCTAAAAATTGCCAAAGATGACTTAGGCCAATTTTGCTTTAGGCTGACGAAATTATATCTGTTATAGCGACGGTATAATCGCGCACGTATATAGGCTATCACAGATCACATGAAAATAGATCCATTTGATAAATGATAGTATATATCACATTCATCATGATTCATGACATAGTCAACACTTCAATGTACAATATTTTTCACAAAGTGTGAACATATATTTTTTAGTACAGCAGCAGACTAAAACAATTAGTGTATTTATAAGTTCTCACTGTTCATACAGTTGCGGCTAACAAAATTGGATAGGCTGAATTCATAAGCAGTCAGTTAACTGCTGAAGCTTCTGGTCCATACATTGCCTTGACTAGATGAGAATCATATTATAGCTCTTTGCGAATTGACCACTGAAATAATTAATTTCATTCTTTTCAATTTGCAAACTGGTTTTGCCACATCATTGACAGTTCTCTGTTGGTCTCCTAATCTTCTTATTTGATGAAGTACCTTTAAAAGTCACTTAATTAGTTTCTTTATTGTCACCTATGCTGCTAGATATGAAAAGCACTGCATCAACTGATTAACCATAACTGACGAAAACAAAACAGTTTTAAGCCAGTGACCTCACACGACCAAATTGAAAGTTTTAAAATTTCTATTTTAAACTGTTTGGATCACTAATAGGCAAACAGCTCTGAATGACTGATTTATTTTGGTTGAGAGAGCCTGTGTACGTACAGGTAGAAGATTTAACAAGACAAAGGTATAATTTCACAGCCAATCAAGAGGACTGTTAGGCTGTTATAAACCGATTAAATGCTTTGAAAATATGACATACTCCAGCTCCAAATGCAGTCAAAATGTTCTTGATACTGTCCTTTTGACTTCAGCTGTAAGGTCAATAAAGTGTTGCAAAGAGCTGCCGGAGCTCTAGACCTTGAGAGCTCCACTGCCTTCAAGAGGTTTGGGGCTCAGCTCCGGTGAGCTCCTGCCCATTTACACCACTGGGCAACAATGTAATGAATTTATTTGATGTAATATTTATGAGATTCGTCACCAAGGAAATTGAAGGAATTCGCATCACACAGCCTGGCCAGTGGGTTATCACTAAGGAAGCGATATTCAATATTAGGATCTGAATTTCTAAACATTGCCTCCAAATATTCTCAATGGCCTTTTATCATTTAGCCATCCAGTCAACTTTGGCAATCCTCATGAATTGACACCCCTGAGTGAAGACATTTGAACAGACTAAATGAATGAAATTGATCAGACAGGTTGAATCTTAAGCTTATATATATGGCTAGTTTTCTATTTTACACATAAAGATAGCTTGATAACTTCAAATGCATATATCATGCAGACAGTAGCCTACAGTATATGTGTCCTAAAACCAATCTGACCTGGCTGTATATGAGATTTCTTGGGATATATAGCAAAAGTATATCCTCTGGTACACATCATTTGAAGCTACAAATAAAGTGACTCTACTCTGAATATGTCCAACAACATGGCCATCAATATTTCGCCAGAGCAGTCTTAACTCAATGTTTGAGCTCAAGCCCCTTGACGTGTACAAAAGTGTCATGAGATTGAAGATAAGAATACCCTCATAGCATCCCCAACGCAATTAGCGGGCGACCAGATGATCTTTGGGGGGGGGGGGCTATGGATATTTGGTGAAAAAAAAAGATTGTTTCCCACTTGACACTGAAAAAAAAAGTTTGTTCAGCCCACGGAAATAAAAAAAAAGTTTGTTTCCACCTGTAGCTAGGGTACTGTAATGTTAAAATTCCAATAAAAAAAGTTTGTTGTGAGTGCGCATGCGAAAAAATTGTTCGTCGACGCACTGCGAACGAAAAAAAAAGTTCTTCCCGGGGGTTAAGTCCATAGCCCCCCTCAACTGTCGTTTGGTCGGCCCCTTAGAGCCTGGCTTTCATGCAGACTATTGGTGAAATATTAAGCTCTACTGGCCTATTTAAGTTCAATACAAATCTATCAAGGATCTTGTGTTCAAAAATCCTATCTAGGTAGTTGCAATATGCAGACTGCTCTCTTTCTGGCATAAACTTTTATAGGGTGGGATACTTGCGACTGTGTGGTTGAGGGAAGAGTAAGAAACGTCGTAACCACAAAAGAACACAAATATATGTAGTGCTACGAACTAGCGCATGCCTACCGGACAAGGGCAGGAGGGTAGGCTCCCCTCAAAAACTTTGGGAACAATACAAATTCATTAAAGGTGGCTAAAACATTGGGCAGATGATCAAATTAACAATAATGAAAATCGATGGTTCCCAATATATAATAGAGTTGAAAAGGTATGAAGTCCAGATTATGAAATTTGGTAAATGTCTCTCACCCTCCAAAAATGTCCATCCGTAAAACACCTATGCCGTTTCGAGTTCAGTGAAAGAGAAGGATTGATGTATAACATTCAGACTTGCAAAGAAATGACCCAGACTCACTCTCAGAAGCAAAGGATACTCAAGAAAAATGTAGTCTTGGGCTGCATCACGGATAAGTTGCTAGTTGGTGGATCAATACACATCAAAGCATCCTTAGTAGGAGTAAAGCATGAGCTGATACTGGCACGTCTTGCCAGTAATACATGTATCTTATGGGAAAAACAAGATTCTCGTTGTTGTTGCCAAGGAGCTGCACATCCCGGCTCCTTTCAAGTAACAAGAGGTAAAAACATTGAGAAAGCAGGCAACAGGACCAGCTGCTGGGATGTAACACGTGAGGAAATATCTGGCTTTCCTAATAAAAGGCATTGGCAGTAAGATGTAAGGACAGGGTGGGTTAATGGCTTGGTGTGTGTGGCTGTGTATCAATTCTTATTTGTTTATTTAGGACAAACACTTAAATGACATGTCAATAGATCATCTTGATGAAGCAGTTGACAGACTATTTTCTGAGGGGTACTGGCTACTGACACAGTGATTGTGGACCAACAATCCTCTCTTCACCATTGCAACAATTTCTGTGTAACTTTTGAGTCATATTGCACATTCCCTGCTAGATCCTATCTGTGGGAGGAATGCTTCAGCATATCAAGGGGCTTAAGCTCAAACATTGAGTTGTGACTCCTCCGGCAAAATATTGATGGTCATGTCATCGGGCATATTCAGAGTTGAGTCACTTCATTTGTAGTTCCAAATTGTGTATACCAGAGGATATATGTATACCGTAGCGCAAGCAATCTCATATCCAACCTGGTCAAATAAGTCATATGACACATAGGTGACTTGCTGGTATGATATATAACTGATCAAGCAATTCAGCAAATCTTTCATTTACACTGAGTGCCAAATATCAGACACTAGACAGTCATGTTTTTTACTCAGACAACCCTGATGTTTTTTCATATCCTCATAAGTATTTGGAATAGTTGTATGTCATTTATTCATATAAACAGTTTAAAAAAATAAGTTCCCCTTAAAGTAAATTTGAAGATTCCCTCTCTGATTTTTATGAAAGTTGGATTGAATTTCAGGCCTATAGCTATATCAACCCTAAATGTGTGTATTTGTAGTTTAGTGGCATTATTCCTGGCTGAGCCAGCCGCCTTCGAGTGAGCGAGCCTACCCCTGCCTACCCCTGTTTTCAAAAATCTGTGGCTTTTCCAATGGATATGAACAAATAGACCAAGCGGGGGGGCCACCAGCTGGAGCATACTTCATCATGATACTGGAGAAAATTTGTTTCTCAATCATATTTAGTGGACAATTGAGGACTTCTTTTGTAACCTTTCACAGTTTAGGTACAGTGGGGTGCGAAAGTTTGGGCACCCTTTGACAGGGGTCACATTTTTTCAAATTTCAAATAAACCATTTGCAGAATCTTTCCAACTTGAATTGTGTGAGTGAAGGATACCCATGCACTCAATTTTACCCTGAAAGAACAATGGAAATATAAAAATGTAAAAAAAATACAGGTCTTTTTGTCGGATTTTACATGTGCAAAAGTTTGGGCACCCCGACAGATTCTGATCTTGATCTTTCTAGAACTCTACATTAAAGCAATATAAAAGCTCTACAAGGCTTTGGATAATAATTTAAGCATCCCAGGACTTCATTTTGTGTGAATTTTTTATTTTAATTCCTAACAAAATGACTCCAACCGTTGCAATTTGAGGTACCTGAGGTACATCAGATCATTTGATAAAATTTCAATTATTTTGAGTCCAGAAGCTGAAAAGTTGATTTATTATGTTTATTTATCACCACCTAAACATGAATGATTATTCTTTTATGACCTTTTGGAGCAGCTCAGACCTAAATCGAAGTAAAATACCTAAAATTCCACAAAAGTTCAACTTTCTGGGCATTTATGTCAGAGCACCTTGGCTTTTCTTGTAAAAATATTATTGAAACCTGCTGTTTTTGTATTGTGTTGTGTAGAAATGACAATTTTGCAATTATTACAGCCGTCATCCGTAATTTTTGGCCTGCCTATTCTTGCCTTTAGGGAGTCAAACTTGTTTATCACATTCTGGTGTATCGGAGCGATTCCATTTCAATGCTTTTTTTTACTCCCTTGCCTCAAACACCACAATGACTGATCCACAATGTTCCCTAATAGTTAGATGGGACCTTTGGCATGACTCAGGCAGTCAGATTAAGCTATGTAATTGTGAAACCTTGTATAGCTTGGCTTTTCGAATCTGCATGCTGACGGTGGAATGATGCATATGTCAACCACATTCAGTGTCGCAACTGTCGGGGTCTCTGAGGTTGACATATAAGATTTAATTGCAACAAAATAGCAAAATTGACTAAATAGAAACAAATCAACCCCAAATTGAAATTTTTTTCAGCTAAAATAGTCCCTGGCTGGCAATACAAAGTTGAACTGCACTTTAATATTTGTAATTTTGCTAGATATTAACCTAAATAAATAATGTAAATCTTGAATATTTTTGGTTATTTTAGATAAAATGTTAATTTTAGGTAAAGGAGAGGCTAACCAGGACTCCTGCACCAGAAATGTTCAAAACTTTCAGTATTACTGGACATGTGCAATTGATGCCATAGGTACCACAAAGATGCAACGGTTGGAGTCACTCTGTTAGGGAGAACAATAAAAAATGCACAAGAAATGATGATCCTGGGATGCTTGCATTATTATCCAAAGCATTTTAGAGCTTTTATATTGCTTTAATGTAGAGTAATAGAAAAATCCAGATCAGAATCCGTAGGGGTGCCCAAACTTTTGCACATGTAAAATCTGACAAAAAGACCTGCAATTTTTTACATTTTTATATTTCCATTGTTCTTTCAGGGTAAAATTGAGTGCATGGGTATCCTTCACTCACACAATTCACGTTGGAAAGATTCTGCAAATGATTTGTTTGAAATTTGAAAAAATGTGACCCCTCTCAAAGGGTGCCCAATTTTTCGCACCCCACTGTAAGGTTCCTTGGGTGACATTAGAAATAGTTTGAGTTGAGTTTGAGGAGCACCTTTTGGAAAAAAATTTTTTGGAAAATTCAAAACTTCAAATTTTTTAAAAGAGGGGTATGCGCACTCAGGGTATTGTGGCTCAGACAATAATGAAGCAATCATGCTACAATTACACAGACATAACGTCACTATGCAGACCTACAACTATGATAACTTTAATAGAAATCGGAAAAGAGGACTTTGAGATATTCAAGTTTCGTTAAGGGGGACTTATTTTTGTTGAACCGTTTATATGAGAAACCAATGCCTTGCATGCATGGGACACAAGCAGTTAGCCAAACAGTTGTTTCTCAAGTTTATGAACACCATTATACACATTTCATAACAAAATTTAAAAGAAATCATTTCAATGTGGTGGGTTTCTTAATACTGTATTGTTTATTATCCATCCAATAACTATGTATCCTTCAATTTTTCATAGATTGAAAGCTTGATGTCATGCTGAGACTGGGTGGCCATTGGTCAGTTGAGGAGTGAGTAGAAAAACTATATGTCATGCTAGGCTTTTTCGGTGATGTCAAGCTATATGTACATTCTCATTGGTCGGGAGAGTCAGTTGCATGACATTGATTAAGCAGTTGCTCTTAAATTAACATTGTGAAGGGTCCAGACTCCAGTGTCATCATTTAGTCAATGGCATACATGGATACTGAAAGCATGCCATGTGATGCCAAGGTGGCTTGATTTGGAATCTTATTGGAAGAAGATGGGAAATAGAAGAGGAAGGTTTTATAATATGTAACATATGTAACAGAGAACATCTGATCCCTATATCTGTTCCCAATAAGCATCAACTGAATGCATGTCACTAAGCTGGGGAAGGAGTTTAGTGAATAGCTGTAAAACACAAACAAGATTTTCACCAAATCTCACATCCGGTCGAATCCCAGCTTGAAGGTGAATACAGTGTATTGCCATACTCAATCTTCAGGAATCCAAACTATAACTGAAACTTGACCAACTGTTTGGATTTTCAGGTGTAACGAATAACAAAAGCAAACAAAATTCCAGTAATGTGAAACTTTTAAGGATTTGCTTTAACTGTTTGTTGTTGCTTATCATACCAGCCAATTTGATTTGCTTGTCAGCATGTTGTCATGCTCTTTAGCTGCATGCACTGCCAGACCAATAGCTGTCCTGAACCAGCATGACATCATGCTGTCGGTCTGAGGAAAAGAATTGAAGGATACATAGTTATTGGATGGATAATAATTGATCTACAAATACATTTCAGACATTGCATGCTGGCAATAGTTGCAAATGATCATTTCTTCTGGCTGGCATTTCAAAAAATAAATAATTTCTCATGAACTTCCCCACCTGATCATCTACTGGTCAGTGTTCACCCCCCCCCCCCCCAAAAAAAAACCTTACACTGCCTGGTCGATATGATTGCAGAGAAATTAATATCGTGGGAACGCATGAATGTCAGTTACTCACAACAGTATTCATGACTGGTTCGGAGACCCTCCGCAATTCTAAGACTTTAGAGGTCCGCGATGCATCAATATCACTAAATTTATGTCAATGAAACTTAAGTATTTCATGGAATATACTCTTGGACCTTATGCCCCTGTAAAAAAATCACTGGAGCATGAAATTGATGATCAAGCATGACCATTTTGTTGTTTAGTGATGTTATGGCATCATAGATCATTCATGTGTAATCGTTCAATGCTAGGCAATGAAGACTCAAGCTATATGGTACCACAGGTCCACCTTTAGGCAAAAAGTATTTCTTCAAATCAACAGGATGAGCAGTGACGTCTTCCTCAGCAGATACTATTGAAATGTGCATAAGCTACTTCGATTCGAGGGTGCCAGAAGGAAAGAGGGTGACAGGGACAGTCAGATGAGAAAGGGCAAATCTTAATTTGCAGCCTGACAAAAAATTTAATGCAGCGCCAATAATATTTAGAGCATTATTCCTCACATTTGCACGTTTTTGCCTTAATTACAACAGAATTTTTTTTTTTAGATCAAAAAGGCATACGTTGCCCCCCCCCCCATATAAGGTAAGGGCAGGAGGGGCAATTGCCCTCCCTGCTTGTTCTGACACCCTTGCTTGATTATCCCCATTGAGGAAGACTCCATAGTCTTGATATGCAGGTCTTGAGCAAACAGCATTTATGAGGGCAATAGCAAGGTTTTCCTCCGACATTGCTATCTCCAGTCAGCCACTTGTTAGGATCAGAGTGGAATTAAAGTCAGCTGGGAGATTGCTCTTGTCCCAATTTAGGCCCGCTTGAGTGTTTGTATATATGTCTTGAGGGCATTGATGACTAGACTGCCATACAACATTGTACTACCAATCAATGACCTCACGACAGGCCCTATCAATTGCATTGAAATGAACTGTCAATTTGTCATTGGGTAGCTTGTGACCTCATTGATGAGTGGTACAACACCTCGAATGACGTTTCCTTATAGCATTGCAACTATAGGACATGACATCAGAAACTGCTTATGACTTCTTTTTGTAAGCACTTCGAGTTTTGTGCACTGCAACAGGTCCTGTAGTATTTCACAGACAACAGTAAAGGTCTTTTCACTGAATGGTGCACGCAAGGATAAAAAAAAAATCCAATTTTGCAAAATACAACCTCAATGTTCATATTGTAATAATAATAATAATATTAAGAACTTATATAGCGCCAATTCCAGTTAACTGCTCTTTAGCGCTTGTAATAAAATATTGTACAGTTGTTAGAGCTTATGAAGGCCAACATCATTTAGTTATTTACCAAAAGCTGCTATTCTTTCTATGGGTATGGTTATGTTTATATTTATTCGTTGATTGGGAGTTCTTCTACGCAGTGCAAATTTATCAAGGGACTCTCATCACATGGCAGGTGTATGGCAATTCAGATATTCAGAAGATCATCACAATAGGATAGGAAATTATTGAAAAGATATAAAGAAAAAGTTTGAAATTAATAACATTATATTGCAAATGTAGCAGTTATCTGGTAAGCATGTTGTAGAGTATGACTGAATGATATATTGACAGCAATATTTACACCAGAGCTGCTCTCTTTCACATCTGCGCATTAATTGGTGGGCATTTCTACTGAACTAGTAATAGGTAGCTGGCCCAGTTTCCAATTTGATACCCATTTACCTTACAATTCACCATCTGCAGCAAAACTACTGTCACCTGCCTGTACAGCAGACTGACTTGTCAAGAGGGGCAATGCTACATTAATTGAGGAACCGCCAGAAACAAGATGCCACTCTGATTTACCAGCAGTTCAGAAAATCATGAACAAGGGTGGTAAATGTACTATTCACCAGCTTCAGTGCAATGGCCAGCCCGTGCTAATGTAATCCTGAGAAACTCAGCATCTTTAAACAAATCTGAATCAGGAATTTTGACTTGGTTGAGCAAACAGCAATTTCTTGGTCTGACTCAGGAAGTCTTACCTACAGTAAATAAGATTGCAGAATTGGTTAGAATACACTGTTTAGGTTTATTGCACACCTTTATAAAGATTGTTTAATTAGGTAAGTAAAGTAATTGGGTTAATCTACATCACGACAGGTCTTTAATGAACTGACTTGTAATATTTTCTTACATGGAACAAGTGGCGTCATCTATAATGCAAAGCTTTTGCAATAAATTCTCAATTGTTACGCATGTGGCCCCACCTATAACAGACGTGAACTCGTAAAATTTGTTTTTGCATAATTTTAATATTAAATTAACAAAATGTATCATAAAGTTAATTTGAATAAGTACTACACTCTTGAAAGAACATTTTCAATTACAATGAATGTGGCTTAAAACTCATGTGTAATTGTTTCAGTCCTCTGAAATTCAGACACATTATGACTAAAATGTAGCAAGCAGAATTTTTACATATTCAGAATATCCAACTCACATGAGCATTCAATGATAAAGTGCTGAGAAGGTGAAGATGCCTCCTTTGCTTACCTCTCCCAATGGTCATCATTTATCTGAGGATGAATGTTATCTTCAGACTGACGACCAACCGGAGGCAATTTGAAAGAAGGTGAGATTGTCTTGCTGTTAACCATAAGGAACACCCATTTAATACATGAAAGTTATAAACAATACATGCATACCATGTGAGGGACCACTTGTAAGCATCCTTATAAGAGGCCCCTTTCCTAAATTTGCTCATCCCATGAACCCCAAAAGGTTCCACAAACCACTTACCCTGAAGAACCTTGTAGGGTTCTTGTAAGCTCCCCAGGGTTCTTTGACCTAGGGTGCTTCCCAAGCACCCTATGAAAAGGTGCTTCCAAGCACCCCATGGGGAGCTGTATTTGTGACAAGGCGAAGCACCTTATTTGGTTGTTCTAATCCCTTGTCGTTCTTAGAGTGTGGTATCCATTTGATAAATAAAGTTATACCAAATTTGGAAGCTTGCATATCTTCTCTTGATAACAATCCTTATTCAGTATAGTTGGAAGACCATTGCATTAACTTACAATGTATACCATACACTCACTCCTCTCGCTTTTGCTTGCCTGGCACCCATTGATAGTCTGTTTTTTTGTTTTTGCATTTAGCTTTGTGCCTTGTAGAAAACTCCCTGAAATGTAGTTGCCAAATTTACCTATTTTTGTAGTAAGCATCTCAGATCAATGTCATAGTGATCAGTTTATAGTACACGGCCTTATGGTACAAAAAAGGGGGTAGCGGCATTTTTTTTAATGTACAACAATGCTATACTTTTCGGAATCCTTGAGTGTTGTGCTATCTTTTTTTGGTGGATGCCAATTTTTTCCATGGTTACCAAAGGTGAAATCTGTTGCCATAGCAACCAAGGTCAATTTTTTGAAAAAATTGACAAATCTTCATATTTCAAGATAATTATTGTCAACGGCCAATATCAGAATATCAGGGTTAATACTTCCTTGAAAGGGACATTTTATGGTCAGGTGACCTATGAGGTCAAGGGTCGTTGTCATGGTAACAAATGTGAGCAAATGTCAAAATTAAAGGTTTTTTAATCTCAGCTGAATTTTACGGACCTGGCATTGCCCAAGTTATCATCAAATTTAACAATCAGTGGAGTCATTAGTGGAACCAGTATGTGTACTGTTTCTATACATATGCACATTACATTGGTGGCCATGGAAACCAGGTAAGAAGCAAAACTTCAAAGTCATGTCTGCTCAGTAACGTCTAAATTTGCTAATTGGGCAACTTTGATATCACCAATGTACTATTTTATCAAACCTAGGGTGAGATATTTTTAAAGTTTTGCATTTATTTATGTTTCAAAAATATTTCTTTGGCCTAAAGTTGGAATTGTCACATCCTGCTTCTTGTCTGTGGTTGCCATGGCAACCGTTTTTATATGTTGTGTTATTTTGGTAAAAATCTCCAAATTTCACCTCAAATATATATAAGAAATTGTCTTTTTCATATGAAAAAGTATTCTAGGATAAAAAGGGGTATATGTGATCACATGACCACAACAGTTAGAGATCCAGGTCATTTTGAAAGTGAGGTTCAAAGATAAGAAATGCATTGTTACATTGGCGGCGAAGTAATAAAGTAACAAGTTTTTGCCCGTAGGTCACCATCATTATTTTGGTAGCAATGGCTGTTAATTCTATTTTGTAGATGTATCAGTTTCCAGATTATTTAATTATTGAAATATTTGTTGCCATGGTAACCAGACCGAATGCATATGAGAGAAAAATAAAAGGAAATAAAAGGCCAAGAATCATTATTCTGCCCTAGTGAAATATTCTGCCACTATTTCTGTGTTTTTAGGGTCAAACAACTTTTTTAAGCTGAACAGTGAATTAAATTATTTCCTTTCTTACTGAGACAATTGTTTTCCGAAATTACCATGAGGTGACTTCAACCATTCTATGGATGTCACAAATGTGTGTAAAATAGTAGAGCACTGCCCAGTATCCATCCTACCTTTTTGAGAAACAACTATGTGTGCAGCACAGTGTAGCCTTCTTCCCGATAACAGTGGGCATGGTTCTTTTTCATTGAAATTTACCAATCGAATTTCTCCAATATGATGTAGCCTAAGTCTTGGTATAAAATTATTTCTTTTAGAATGCAGCTCATAAAGCCCAATGCTGAAGTTTGCTGCCTTAAACAGTAAAAAAGAAAAGTGTTTCATGAGCCTTGTTACCAGACCTAACATTTGGGAGGCTGATCGGTCGGGTTAAAGAAATGTTCTCGTTTCATTCTTCTTAAAAAAAAAAAATCTTTTTTACATTTACGGTACATTATCATGGTATCAAGGCAGAGAAGGTCAAATCTGACATGTAGATCGTGTTGTCCGACTGCTGTAATAAAAAGTAGGGTCATCAACCAAAAGTGTATAATTATATCTGTTTTGAAAGATAAGTATTGTACTCCTAATTTTCATGAATTTCCAACTGTTTCTTTAGGATTAAGCAATTCTGTTATCATCAAGACAATGTAGCATTTAATCAAGATCACTAGTTAGAAGTTACTGAACAAGAAGTCAATCAAAACAGCGTTCAATGTGAGAATCACCCCTCACCTTTACTACAGCAATGTAATCTGACTCAAAATGAAACATACCAGTAATGGTTTGGCCTGACAGCAATGGACTGTCTTACCAAGGGTTCTTTCAATCTATTGACAGACAAACTCAAAGTGCCCAAAACTTAGACCAGCAGCCTTCCCAAAACTCAGCTTTTCGACTGACTGAAGGACTAAAAAAGAGGTCAAATTTGTGGACAAAGGAAAGAAGTATCCCAATTCAAACTCATGACTGCTATTTGGAAAGCTGTGAATGGTCTAGCACATCAGTACCTCAGAATGATGAATGAACTCATGAATACCAAACCAAAAAACAAAAGATCAAAAGGCAGTAAGGAAAGTAGGGTAAAGAACAGAGCATTTTTAAAACCAGCATCATTGCTGTGGCACAGCCTTCCAGAAAGTGTAAGGATTTTAAAAATAATTGATATAAGAAACAGTCAAGACATACCTGTCAATTCTATACATTACTATTATGCATGCTTAATGTGAACTTACCTCATCGCCAATGCTATTTGCACTTTACTGTTGTTACAAAAGGAATAGAAAAATATTCACGATAGGACTATACAATGCATACATTAATGTTATGAAGGAGACACTTTCCCCCCAAAATATTGACACATTTCCTGTCACAATAAATAAAGCCACTGTTCACTGAAACTTTCAGCTAGTAACCGGCATTATTGGATATTATGAGTCTTGTGATTTTTGGAGCTAATTGAAGATTGTTAGATTTAGTTTTGACATCAAATTTCTTCATTGACATGGCATTCAGAGTGTCTTAATTCGACAAATTTGGAGTCCTTAAAAAGTTGTAACAGTGACAAAATGGCACCCCCAATTTTTTTAACCAGCAAACTCAAAATTACCATTAACCAGATTTTCATGTTTCCCAAGTGCTCAACTTCACCAAGAAATTACACATATTCACCAGTTATAGAAATTGTTTTATATTTTTAATTTTCCTGAAAAAGAATTTTAGCCCAAAAAAAAACTTTTTTAATTTGAACTGATTTTTGTAAGTTGTATTAAAAATGTGCCAGATCAGTCAATCAATCCATTTCTTAATAGACCAATTGAGCCTCTCAAATGCATACCATGGCATTGGCAACCAATTACCCAGTACATTGTTGTGAATAAAAAATACAACACTTATGATATATAATTATATATACAATAAAAGTAAGAAGAACAGTCTCATTCTTCTGAAATATTTTAGAACAGATGACCCTCTTCAGGTGATATCCCTATCAATGTAATGTTATTCTCTGTGACTCACATGCAGTACATGAGGCTCAGTTTATATCCTATACTCTCAATGCTATCAGAACAAGCAATCTACTGAATCACAAGTTACTCAATGACAAATTGACATCTCATTTCAATGCAATGAATAGGGCCTGTTGTGAGGTCATTGATGGCCACAAACAGCTGAATATAAGTAATGTACTCATAATTCTTCAAATGTAACAATCATCACCTGCCCTTTTTTCTAAATTAGCATCATTGTCTTAATATTTTCTTTTGTATATCAGTGACTATGAGCCTCATTTTTAAACTGAACATTATCTCTGATTTATAAAGTAACATTCATGGCAACAGGATATCATGGCATGGGTAATTTTCCTTGGACAATAAATTCTTTAATTTAAAGTAGGTACAGGCCCTTTTCAGCTTCTTTTTGGTAAAACTTTGAGATTTGTTTATTTTTATCTAAAATATATAAACTGTTGTCATGGTTACCATGGTGAGGAACTGGAAGAATCTCAACATTTAAAAAAAGAAAAATAGAACTGAATATCATAAATAAGTGACAGAAAAGTTTGAGAATTATCTTATCTTAGGCAACCCAATATGTCACATTTGTCATTTAAACTATACCTGGTTGTTCTGGCTATAACCTGGTTACCATGACTACCAATGAATTGTACATCTACTGAAAGAGTAGACATACTGTTGTAGCATATTTATACACAAATTGTTGATGAAATTGATTAGAATCTGCCAGTATGATGCTTGTAAATTTTAGTTTATGCAAAATAAAACCTTGTATTTGTCTCAAGTGCATTCAGTCCGGTTACCAAGGCAACCAATATTTTTTGAAAATCAGAAATTCTGGAAACTGATATATCTAGAAAATAAAATTAACAGCCATTGCAACCAAACTAATGATGGTGACCTACTGACAATAACTTGTCATGTTTTTACTTTGACGTCAATGTAATAACACATTTCTTACCTTTGAGCCTCACTTTCAAGATCACCTGGATCTCTAATTGATGAGGTCATGTGATCACATATACCCCTTTTTATCCTAGAATATTTTTTCATACAAAACAGACAGTTTCTTATACACATTTAAGGTGAAATTTGGAGATTTTTAAAAAATAACACAACATATAAATACGGTTGCCATGGAAACCACAGACAAGAAGCAGGAGGAGACAATTCCAACTTTAGGCCAAAAAAATATTTTTGAAACATAAATAAATGCAAAACTTAAAAAATATCTCAACCCCAGGTGTGATAAAATAGTACATTGGTGATATCAAAGTTGCCCAATTAGTCAATTTAGACGTTACTGAGCAGACATGACTTTGAAGTTTTGCTTCTAACCTGGTTTCCATGGCCACCACTGTAATGTGCATATGTATAGAAACAGTACACATACTGGTTCCACTAATGACTCCAATGATTGTTGAAATTGATGGTAACTTGGGCAATGCGAGGTCCGTAAAGTTCAGCTGAGATTTAAAAACCTTGAATTTTGACCTTTGGTCGCATTTGTTACCATGACAAAGACCCTGGATGTCAAAGGTCACTTGACCAAAAAAATCCGATTTTGTGCATTTATTAATCCTGATACTTAGATTCTAGTTCTGGGCATTGGTTTTAATAAAATATGAAAATTCTTGAATTTTTAGAAAAACTGACCTTGGTTGCTATGGTAACAAATTCCTGTTTTGGTTGCCATGGGAAAAATTGGCATCCAGCAAAAAATGTTACTACAACTCCTCAGGTTTCCAAAAAGTACAAGATTGTTAGGCTTTTCAAAAAATACCGCTAAATGACATAAGGCCGTGTACTATTAGCTATTTAGCTCGCCCACTATGTATCTTCCTTGGTATTTGACATTGCATGATATCATCAGTTTATGTGTAGTTTGGCGTCTGAGCTGTCCGCTCTTATCTATTATAGGAAATTACACCTGTGTCGTAATGTGCAACTTGTAAGTTTAAAATTCATTTTAGATGTGTGCCTAGATTGGGACACGAACAGCAATACAGCCTACAGCGATAGCAGCTCACTTGCAGTAGACGAAATACGAGTACTTACAGAAAAGCTGTTGTTGGCCATCAATGACCTCACGACAGGCCCTATCAATTGCATTGAAATGAACTGTCAATTTGTCATTGGGTAGCTTGTGACCTCATTGATGAGTGGTATAACACCTCGAATGACGTTTCCTTATAGCATTGCAACTATAGGACATGACATCAGAAACTGCTTATGACTTCTTTTTGTAAGCACTTCGAGTTTTGTGCACTGCAACAGGTCCTGTAGTATTTCACAGACAACAGTAAAGGTCTTTTCACTGAATGGTGCACGCAAGGATAAAACAAAAATCCAATTTTGCAAAATACAACCTCAATGTTCATATTGTAATAATGATAATTATATTAAGAACTTATATAGCGCCAATACCAGTTAACTGCTCTTTAGCGCTTGTAATAAAATATTGTACAGTTGTTAGAGCTTATGAAGGCCAACATCATTTAGTTATTTACCAAAAGCTGCTATTCTTTCTATGGGTATGGTTATGTTTATATTTATTCGTTGATTGGGAGTTCTTCTACGCAGTGCAAATTTATCAAGGGACTCTCATAACATGGCAGGTGTATGGCAATTCAGATATTCAGAAGATCATCACAATAGGATAGGAAATTATTGAAAATATATAAAGAAAAAGTTTGAAATTAATAACATTATATTGCAAATGTAGCAGTTATCTGGTAAGCATGTTGTAGAGTATGACTGAATGATATACCTAGTACATGTTCGCACCTATACAAAGTGTATATGACTCTGTACATGCATAGTACTCGTATGTACCTCTTAGATAGATGTCTCTGTGAGAGTTCAATACAATGTGGTGGTAAAGTCGATGAGGTCACTGACTTGGAAGTGAGGCCAGCTGTGTGAAACCAACCGCCCTTCAACTTAGGACATAACTCAATTGGTTCTCTAATTAGGTGTGTGGTTCGGCAAACCTGAGGAATAGTCAAGGAACCCTTGTTCAGCCTGAGGGCACAGTCAAATTTGGATGGACTGTGGCGCAGGAAGTGCAACCTTTTTTCTTCAATCCTTGGTAGTACAATGTTGTATGGCAGTCTAGTCATCAATGCCCTCAAGACATATATACAAACACTCAAGCGGGCCTAAATTGGGACAAGAGCAATCTCCCAGCTGACTTTAATTCCACTCTGATCCTAACAAGTGGCTGACTGGAGATAGCAATGTCGGAGGAAAACCTTGCTATTGCCCTCATAAATGCTGTTTGCTCAAGACCTGCATATCAATTACCAGCACTCTAAACATCAGTCATGATTAATTATTACCGGTATAAAGCATGGTAATCAAGGAAATGTCACGACATGCTAAACACAGCTGCGGGCACTGGGTGCTTTCATTGCTTGCTTGTTCTTGGATAAGATCACATGGTGCCTGCCACTGCCACCCATTCCAAGTTATCATACTTTTAAAATTGGGACTTTACTGTGTTGCTGTGATAGCAACATCCGACTAATCTTCATCTGGATAGCACACATGTAATTTGTCCAAAACCTTTTTTCAGTTTCAAGTTTTATCCAATAATGTCCCATGACACACCAAGCAGCAGGCAACAATGTGATGAATTTATTTGATGTAATATTCATGAGATTCCTCACCAAGGAATTCGCATAGCACAGCCTGGCCAGTGGGTTGTCAATAAGGAAGCAATATTCAATATTAGAATTTGAATTCTTAAACCCTGCTTCCAGATATTCAGACAGCACTCTTTTTATCAACTTTGGGACTCCTTGAGTCGAGTGATGGTAGCCCTATATGTCAAGGCAATTCAACAGATTTGAAAGTCATTTGGCTAAACGACTGAGATTGGTCATGCAGGCAGGTTAAATCATGTGGATAGTTTTCTATTCCACTCAATATGTGTGATCACACAGATCTGTAGATTATGAGTAAAGGCATAGCACAATCACATGTGTAAATAGTATTTCAAAATTGATATATTACATTATGTTCTTGTACATGAATAATTTCAATCAAAAATTGTTTATCATATACTATGGAGTCTTCCTCAATGGGGATAATCAAGCAAGGGTGTCAGAACAAGCAGGGAGGGCAATTGCCCCTCCTGCCCTTACCTTAGATGGGGGGGGGGGCAACGTATGCCTTTTTGATCTAAAAAAAAAATTCTGTTGTAATTAAGGCAAAAACGTGCAAATGTGAGGAATAATGCTCTAAATATTATTGGCGCTGCATTAAATTTTTTGTCAGGCTGCAAATTAAGATTTGCCCTTTCTCATCTGACTGTCCCTGTCACCCTCTTTCCTTCTGGCACCCTCGAATCGAAGTAGCTTATGCACATTTCAATAGTATCTGCTGAGGAAGACGTCACTGCTCATCCTGTTGATTTGAAGAAATACTTTTTGCCTAAAGGTGGACCTGTGGTACCATATAGCTTGAGTCTTCATTGCCTAGCATTGAACGATTACACATGAACGATCTATGATGCCATAACATCACTAAACAACAAAATGGTCATGCTTGATCATCAATTTCATGCTCCAGTGATTTTTTTACGGGGCATAAGGTCCAAGAGTATATTCCATGAAATACTTAAGTTTCATTGACATAAATTTAGTGATATTGATGCATCGCGGACCTCTAAAGTCTTAGAATTGCGGAGGGTCTCTGAACCAGTCATGAATACTGTTGTGAGTAACTGACATTCATGCGTTCCCACGATATTAATTTCTCTGCAATCATATCGACCAGGCAGTGTAAGGTTTTTTTTTGGGGGGGGGGGGGTGAACACTGACCAGTAGATGATCAGGTGGGGAAGTTCATGAGAAATTATTTATTTTTTGAAATGCCAGCCAGAAGAAATGATCATTTGCAACTATTGCCAGCATGCAATGTCTGAAATGTATTTGTAGATCAATTATTATCCATCCAATAACTATGTATCCTTCAATTCTTTTCCTCAGACCGACAGCATGATGTCATGCTGGTTCAGGACAGCTATTGGTCTGGCAGTGCATGCAGCTAAAGAGCATGACAACATGCTGACAAGCAAATCAAATTGGCTGGTATGATAAGCAACAACAAACAGTTAAAGCAAATCCTTAAAAGTTTCACATTACTGGAATTTTGTTTGCTTTTGTTATTCGTTACACCTGAAAATCCAAACAGTTGGCCAAGTTTCAGTTATAGTTTGGATTCCTGAAGATTGAGTATGGCAATACACTGTATTCACCTTCAAGCTGGGATTCGACCGGATGTGAGATTTGGTGAAAATCTTGTTTGTGTTTTACAGCTATTCGCTAAACTCCTTCCCCAGCTTAGTGACATGCATTCAGTTGATGCTTATTGGGAACAGATATAGGGATCAGATGTTCTCTGTTACATATTATAAAACCTTCCTCTTCTATTTCCCATCTTCTTCCAATAAGATTCCAAATCAAGCCACCTTGGCATCACATGGCATGCTTTCAGTATCCATGTATGCCATTGACTAAATGATGACACTGGAGTCTGGACCCTTCACAATGTTAATTTAAGAGCAACTGCTTAATCAATGTCATGCAACTGACTCTCCCGACCAATGAGAATGTACATATAGCTTGACATCACCGAAAAAGCCTAGCATGACATATAGTTTTTCTACTCACTCCTCAACTGACCAATGGCCACCCAGTCTCAGCATGACATCAAGCTTTCAATCTATGAAAAATTGAAGGATACATAGTTATTGGATGGATAATAAACAATACAGTATTAAGAAACCCACCACATTGAAATGATTTCTTTTAAATTTTGTTATGAAATGTGTATAATGGTGTTCATAAACTTGAGAAACAACTGTTTGGCTAACTGCTTGTGTCCCATGCATGCAAGGCATTGGTTTCTCATATAAACGGTTCAACAAAAATAAGTCCCCCTTAACGAAACTTGAATATCTCAAAGTCCTCTTTTCCGATTTCTATTAAAGTTATCATAGTTGTAGGTCTGCATAGTGACGTTATGTCTGTGTAATTGTAGCATGATTGCTTCATTATTGTCTGAGCCACAATACCCTGAGTGCGCATACCCCTCTTTTAAAAAATTTGAAGTTTTGAATTTTCCAAAAAATTTTTTTCCAAAAGGTGCTCCTCAAACTCCACTCAAACTATTTCTAATGTCACCCAAGGAACCTTACAGTGGGGTGCGAAAAATTGGGCACCCTTTGAGAGGGGTCACATTTTTTCAAATTTCAAACAAATCATTTGCAGAATCTTTCCAACATGAATTGTGTGAGTGAAGGATACCCATGCACTCAATTTTACCCTGAAAGAACAATGGAAATATAAAAATGTAAAAAATTGCAGGTCTTTTTGTCAGATTTTACATGTGCAAAAGTTTGGGCACCCCTACGGATTCTGATCTGGATTTTTCTATTACTCTACATTAAAGCAATATAAAAGCTCTAAAATGCTTTGGATAATAATGCAAGCATCCCAGGATCATCATTTCTTGTGCATTTTTTATTGTTCTCCCTAACAGAGTGACTCCAACCGTTGCATCTTTGTGGTACCTATGGCATCAATTGCACATGTCCAGTAATACTGAAAGTTTTGAACATTTCTGGTGCAGGAGTCCTGGTTAGCCTCTCCTTTACCTAAAATTAACATTTTATCTAAAATAACCAAAAATATTCAAGATTTACATTATTTATTTAGGTTAATATCTAGCAAAATTACAAATATTAATGTGCAGTTCAACTTTGTATTGCCAGCCAGGGACTATTTTAGCTGAAAAAAATTTCAATTTGGGGTTGATTTGTTTCTATTTAGTCAATTTTGCTATTTTGTTGCAATTAAATCTTATATGTCAACCTCAGAGACCCCCACAGTTGCGACACTGAATGTGGTTGACATATGCATCATTCCACCGTCAGCATGCAGATTCGAAAAGCCAAGCTATACAAGGTTTCACAATTACATAGCTTAATCTGACTGCCTGAGTCATGCCAAAGGTCCCATCTAACTATTAGGGAACATTGTGGATCAGTCATTGTGGTGTTTGAGGCAAGGGAGTAAAAAAAAGCATTGAAATGGAATCGCTCCGATACACCAGAATGTGATAAACAAGTTTGACTCCCTAAAGGCAAGAATAGGCAGGCCAAAAATTACGGATGACGGCTGTAATAATTGCAAAATTGTCATTTCTACACAACACAACACAAAAACAGCAGGTTTCAGTAATATTTTTACAAGAAAAGCCAAGGTGCTCTGACATAAATGCCCAGAAAGTTGAACTTTTGTGGAATTTTAGGTATTTTACTTCGATTTAGGTCTGAGCTGCTCCAAAAGGTCATAAAAGAATAATCATTCATGTTTAGGTGGTGAAAAATAAACATAATAAATCAACTTTTCAGCTTCTGGACTCAAAATAATTGAAATTTTATCAAATAATCTGATGTACCTCAGGTACCTCAAATTTGCAACGGTTGGAGTCATTTTGTTAGGAATTAAAATAAAAAATTCACACAAAATGAAGTCCTGGGATGCTTAAATTATTATCCAAAGCCTTGTAGAGCTTTTATATTGCTTTAATGTAGAGTTCTAGAAAGATCAAGATCAGAATCTGTCGGGGTGCCCAAACTTTTGCACATGTAAAATCCGACAAAAAGACCTGTATTTTTTTACATTTTTATATTTCCATTGTTCTTTCAGGGTAAAATTGAGTGCATGGGTATCCTTCACTCACACAATTCCAGTTGGAAAGATTCTGCAAATGGTTTGTTTGAAATTTGAAAAAATGTGACCCCTGTCAAAGGGTGCCCAAACTTTCGCACCCCACTGTACCTAAACTGTGAAAGGTTACAAAAGAAGTCCTCAATTGTCCACTAAATATGATTGAGAAACAAATTTTCTCCAGTATCATGATGAAGTATGCTCCAGCTGGTGGCCCCCCCGCTTGGTCTACTTGTTCATATCCATTGGAAAAGCCACAGATTTTTGAAAACAGGGGTAGGCAGGGGTAGGCTCGCTCACTCGAAGGCGGCTGGCTCAGCCAGGAATAATGCCACTAAACTACAAATACACACATTTAGGGTTGATATAGCTATAGGCCTGAAATTCAATCCAACTTTCATAAAAATCAGAGAGGGAATCTTCAAATTTACTTTAAGGGGAACTTATTTTTTTAAACTGTTTATATGAATAAGTGACATACAACTATTCCAAATACTTATGAGGATATGAAAAAACATCAGGGTTGTCTGAGTAAAAAACATGACTGTCTAGTGTCTGATATTTGGCACTCAGTGTAAATGAAAGATTTGCTGAATTGCTTGATCAGTTATATATCATACCAGGTTGGATATGAGATTGCTTGCGCTACGGTATACATATATCCTCTGGTATACACAATTTGGAACTACAAATGAAGTGACTCAACTCTGAATATGCCCGATGACATGACCATCAATATTTTGCCGGAGGAGTCACAACTCAATGTTTGAGCTTAAGCCCCTTGATATGCTGAAGCATTCCTCCCACAGATAGGATCTAGCAGGGAATGTGCAATATCACTCAAAAATCTTAACAGTCTTAATTACTATGTTTATATTTTTTATGTTTACGTTTTCCCTGATCTCTATAGATGAACCATATACATGATAGATCTTGATAATTTTGAGCAAAAAGCTGCAAAAAAAGTTAATGTATTTTGTTATTCAACGCTTTAAAACTTTTCAAAGTAGGGCAGAGTTGGTCAAACTATAGTTTTTACCCTTGGTCATGTTCACATGCGGATGCCATATATCTAGCTGTCTGTCCACCATCCTTGTGTACACGATTACTCTCTAACTATTGATTCCAGGATCATCAAACTCACAGGGATTGTGTATAATCACAAGACCTTGAATGACTTATGACACCCTAGACCTTGACCTATTACCGTGAAAATGGCAGCCACATTAAAGTTGTGGAAAGATTGTGAACACAATAACTCCATTGATATTGATCTTATGATCACCAAAATCACAGGGGTTGTGTGTCATAGTAAGACCTTGAACGGTTCTTTACATTAGTGACCTTGACCTACTTCTATGACCTTAATCTTGAAAAAGAGCTGTATCGCCGGCCGAGGGTAGCACTTGCGTCAGCATGTATTTTTAATGTTTCCCGGCTAGACCGTTGTTGCTCTGTTGGTGCGATATCACAAAAATGCAAGTTAGAACCCGACAAAGAGGTGTCTAACTGACTTAGACATCATACTCTTCTTTTATTATACAATTTAACTTATAATTTTTGCAAAAAAAAACATCATCTGATCGTTTGTTTGCTGTTGTAGACTGAGTCAATCAATCACTAGCCGGGCACTAACATGAAAAATTGTCAGTTAGATACCAGCTTTTCCAATGGTATAAGTATCTTGGTGATGTCTAATTGATGGTTATGTGTAGATTGTTTCAATGGGCAGATGGATGGATGGATGATTGGGGCTTTACGTCCTGTAATTTTGCACTTGGTAGGCTAATTAGGACAGGAGGAGGGCACGGCAATTTCAATGGGCAGCAGTTAATTGCAAGCTGAGATCACCATTTATGAGGAAAGTTGCCAAGTAAAAGAGACCTAAAATAAGTGAGAATTTTTAAAACAAAACATCTCAATATTTACCTCTCGGCGCATCATTTTATGCAAAAAGACTGATGAGATTCATTCAACTAATATCTTAATATTATCTAGTAATCACACTAAACTTGCGAAGTAATGGTGACTTGACCTATGAGTTATAGAAGTTTAAAGGTAAACAAACAGCCAGCCAATGTTATTTCAATGGAGCCAAATGTAATTTACCATTTAATTTTCCTAACCTATACGCATATGCCATTTGAAGGAAAATCAGGAAAACATGCTGTTGTTGATACTGAATCAGGCCATAAAGTTTATGTCATGACTCATGATCTTACTCACTTTGATTGCATGTTATTGGTTAATAATTTTTAGCTGGTTATGAGCATCCATTTGAAATGTATTTTACATCGACTCCTGTGGGTGATCACCAAGTGTATGTTTCCATCTATCTGACTTCTGCAGCAGTGCATGTACTTGTTGAATGGAAAGCTGTATTTGTCAAAGAACATTTATGCTTTCTTAAAGTGCTTCAATTTCCTTTTTTCGCTCTTTCAGGAGATGCACATATACTGCTGTGTGTTTATTATATGATTCATGGTCAAATGTTCAAACGAAGGCTGCAAATTTTAATGTTTAGATAATAATAATATCATTATACGCAAACAGATTCGCCATATAGCAATTTGTCAATGACCTGTGTCTGTCGTGAATGGGATTCTTTCATTAAATTCTCCTCATGCAGGTTTTTCTAGGCAGCCTGATCATTATCCATCTACCCGGGGTTACCCATTTCTTAAAAATGTCTTGAATGTGACACAGCAATTCTGGGCAATCCTCTCGAGAAGCAGGAACTAGCTCCACTAAAAGGAAAGGCAAGTGAAATAGGCGAGGGCTTAGTTCATTGCCTGTTGGTGGGCTGTTTGTTAGAAATGGAAAAGAAGCCATTCAATCATTTTACGCACAACATTAGAATCTGTAAAAGAAATTCTTTCTGGAGTATAAAATATGAAAACAGCCGGCAATGCATGCACCCTTGCCTCGGGCATCTTGATTTACCCCTTATATGTCGCCCAATTTCATTTGCCCACTATAGCATATTCAGAAACTAAAGATGTGTGTATGTATGTATGACTGTATGTTTCATATATTTCTTATCTATTACATTGCTACATTATTCACGTTTTTTAAAAAGAGCAAATAAAATAATCAATCAATCATCTATCCCACGGAAGATAATACTTTCGTGACTCTTCTCAGGTCATTCGGTCGACTCGTTGCGGGTGTTCATCTCCTGGCAAAGCGGCACGTGCAATGTTATGCATGTGGAATCGTTTTTGATGATCTTTCAAGGACAGAAATGTTGACAGTCATGGCAGCAGGCAACGACAAATATGGCTGAATAAAATGGTAAATTTCAAGAGGTTAGACATGTTTTTTTGGGGACAGTGATCTTTGGGATTTGTGGAAGCACTTGGGAAAGTTTGTTGGGGTTGTCATTGCGTAATTATGTGAAATGTTTTTGTAATCATACCTACTTTGGCATTTTTGTGGAATACCTTGACAACAGGCTACATCATGACAAAAGGGGCTTGATAAGAAATATATGAAACATACAGTCATACATACATACACACATCTTTAGTTTCTGAATATGCTATAGTGGGCAAATGAAATTGGGCGACATATAAGGGGTAAATCAAGATGCCCGAGGCAAGGGTGCATGCATTGCCGGCTGTTTTCATATTTTATACTCCAGAAAGAATTTCTTTTACAGATTCTAATGTTGTGCGTAAAATGATTGAATGGCTTCTTTTCCATTTCTAACAAACAGCCCACCAACAGGCAATGAACTAAGCCCTCGCCTATTTCACTTGCCTTTCCTTTTAGTGGAGCTAGTTCCTGCTTCTCGAGAGGATTGCCCAGAATTGCTGTGTCACATTCAAGACATTTTTAAGAAATGGGTAACCCCGGGTAGATGGATAATGATCCGGCTGCCTAGAAAAACCTGCATGAGGAGAATTTAATGAAAGAATCCCATTCACGACAGACACAGGTCATTGACAAATTGCTATATGGCGAATCTGTTTGCGTATAATGATATTATTATTATCTAAACATTAAAATTTGCAGCCTTCGTTTGAACATTTGACCATGAATCATATAATAAACACACAGCAGTATATGTGCATCTCCTGAAAGAGCGAAAAAAGGAAATTGAAGCACTTTAAGAAAGCATAAATGTTCTTTGACAAATACAGCTTTCCATTCAACAAGTACATGCACTGCTGCAGAAGTCAGATAGATGGAAACATACACTTGGTGATCACCCACAGGAGTCGATGTAAAATACATTTCAAATGGATGCTCATAACCAGCTAAAAATTATTAACCAATAACATGCAATCAAAGTGAGTAAGATCATGAGTCATGACATAAACTTTATGGCCTGATTCAGTATCAACAACAGCATGTTTTCCTGATTTTCCTTCAAATGGCATATGCGTATAGGTTAGGAAAATTAAATGGTAAATTACATTTGGCTCCATTGAAATAACATTGGCTGGCTGTTTGTTTACCTTTAAACTTCTATAACTCATAGGTCAAGTCACCATTACTTCGCAAGTTTAGTGTGATTACTAGATAATATTAAGATATTAGTTGAATGAATCTCATCAGTCTTTTTGCATAAAATGATGCGCCGAGAGGTAAATATTGAGATGTTTTGTTTTAAAAATTCTCACTTATTTTAGGTCTCTTTTACTTGGCAACTTTCCTCATAAATGGTGATCTCAGCTTGCAATTAACTGCTGCCCATTGAAATTGCCGTGCCCTCCTCCTGTCCTAATTAGCCTACCAAGTGCAAAATTACAGGACGTAAAGCCCCAATCATCCATCCATCCATCTGCCCATTGAAACGATCTACACATAACCATCAATTAGACATCACCAAGATACTTATACCATTGGAAAAGCTGGTATCTAACTGACAATTTTTCATGTTAGTGCCCGGCTAGTGATTGATTGACTCAGTCTACAACAGCAAACAAACGATCAGATGATGTTTTTTTTTGCAAAAATTATAAGTTAAATTGTATAATAAAAGAAGAGTATGATGTCTAAGTCAGTTAGACACCTCTTTGTCGGGTTCTAACTTGCATATTTGTGATATCGCACCAACAGAGCAACAACGGTCTAGCCGGGAAACATTAAAAATACATGCTGACGCAAGTGCTACCCTCGGCCGGCGATACAGCTCTTTTTCAAGATTAAGGTCATAGAAGTAGGTCAAGGTCACTAATGTAAAGAACCGTTCAAGGTCTTACTATGACACACAACCCCTGTGATTTTGGTGATCATAAGATCAATATCAATGGAGTTATTGTGTTCACAATCTTTCCACAACTTTAATGTGGCTGCCATTTTCACGGTAATAGGTCAAGGTCTAGGGTGTCATAAGTCATTCAAGGTCTTGTGATTATACACAATCCCTGTGAGTTTGATGATCCTGGAATCAATAGTTAGAGAGTAATCGTGTACACAAGGATGGTGGACAGACAGCTAGATATATGGCATCCGCATGTGAACATGACCAAGGGTAAAAACTATAGTTTGACCAACTCTGCCCTACTTTGAAAAATTTTAAAGCGTTGAATAACAAAATACATTAACTTTTTTTGCAGCTTTTTGCTCAAGATCTATCATGTATATGGTTCATCTATAGAGATCAGGGAAAACGTAAACATAAAAAATATAAACATAGTAATTAAGACTGTTAAGATTTTAAAAGAGCCAGGAAATCCACTGCACAATGAGTATAAATTCTCGAGCTCTGGCAAAGGACTAAACTAGTTATTAAATGTCACCTGTACGACAAACAAGCAGATATGGCAATGCTATAATCTAGAATCAGGTATTATGACTTTGGAAACAAATGAAATGTGTATGTGTATCATAGAAGGTTTTTCACACAGATCGATGTTGTTGTTAGACTTTTGTTGCATGATGTCAGTGGAGCATAATTCAATTGGTTGTCCAATTAGGTGTGTGGTGTGGCAAACCTGGAGAAGTCTAGGAACCCCTTTTCAGCCTAAGGGTATAACCGAATTTTGAAGGAATGTGGCATGGGAAGTACAACCTCTTTTGTATGCTCCTTGGCAGTTCGGCCACCTTGTACAGTGCTCAGTCACATCATCAATGCCCTCAGCACATACACGCAGGCCTTAATTGGGACAAGAGCTATCTACCAGCAGACTTTAATTCCAGTTTGATGCTAACAAGTGGCTGACTGAAGATAGCAATGTCAGCGGAAAAACCTTGTTATTGCCCTCATAAATGTTGTTTGCTCAAGACCTGCATATCAATTACCAGCACTCTAAACATCAGTCATGATTAATTATTACTGGCATAAAGCATAATAATTAAGAAAATGATATGAGAGGCTAAACACAGCTGTAGGCTTTCATTCCGTGCATGTTATTGGATAAGACAAGTGGCACCCTAACCAAGTGATAGTTTGAACTTTATAAACCATGTTTGCTGTGACATTGACCCCAAACATAACTTCATTTGTTTAGTTATCTGCGATTAAAAATATCCAATAATGTCCCATGACACACCAAGCAGCAGGCAACGATGTAATGAATTTATTTGATGTAATATTTATGAGATTCCTCACCAAGGAAATTGAAGGAATTTGCATTACACAGCCTGGCCAGAGAATTGTCACCAAGGAAACAATATTCAATATCAAAATTTGAATTCTTAAACATGGCTTCCAGATATTCAGGCAACCACTTATCACAGAGCCATCCAGTATAGTTTTGTTGGTTCCACATTGGCTAGAAGCCGGGGAATCTGACCCAGTTTAAAATGACATCACAGCTTTTTGTTATTCTACATATATTGCAATGCTAGAATAGAGTCATCTCAGACATCACAGTTCAACAGCATAGAAAAGAACTTGAGATTCCACAAAAATATGATGAGGACTGTAATATTTGCAACATCTAGCATATTAACCTAGTGTGCTACAGTACGCTTATCTAGCACATTGCCAATTTACATGCAGGATCTAGCAGTTGTGTAGATGCAGTGTCAAGCTCACTTGTATAAATGCAAGATCTACACAAGATTTAGATCTTGCAAGTAGACAAGTACAGTACAAACCAGAATAAAGTACGACTGCCCCAACAGGAAGGAAGAATCAGCCACATGCTTAATTCCCTGTCAGCATGCCTCGGCGGTCCAACGTCGGCCCAGCGTCAGTCCGATGTCAGTAGCATCGGACCAGCTTCGGGCCGACGTTGGATCGCTGAGGCACGCTGATAGGGATTTACCCTTTCACACCTTTTGGCTCCTTCCAAATCCCTTTCTACTTTAAACTACCTTTTAAAATTACATTTAATTCACATTCAGACAACACCAATTTTAACTACTTCATCCCCATTGTGTTTGATTTCTTTAATATTATTAATCTTTGCTGAGTGCAATTTCATTGACAGCTGTTTTAATAGAGTTTTTAATATGGGATAAGGTTGTGGTGAGGAGTCAAAGGTAGTCGTAAGGAGATTTGGGGTGGAGAGGAGAAAGGAGGGCAAAATAGGTAAACAGAGGACTTCTGACAGGAAATTTTCTTACTTTATTTTGGTTTGTACTGTATACTATAATACATCTACACAAGTGCAAGATCTTCCATGTAGACAAGTGTGCTTGATACTGTATCTACATAAGTGCTAGATCTTGCATGTAGACAAGTGTGATAGATACAGAATTGAGACAAGAAAGCAATACAATGTCATCTACACAAGTGCTAGAATTTGCGTGTAAACAAATGCCAGATCTTCCACACAAGTGCTAGACCTTGCATGTACACTAGTGTTCTGGATAATGCATATACACAGGTGCTATATGTTACATGTACACAAGTGATATACCGGATGATGCATAAACTTATTGCAAAATCTAGCACATTTTGTGCTAGATTTTGCAATAAGTTTATAATTATGAAGTGTCATTTCTGACTGTCATGTCGCATGATGTCTGTTATAATGCCTGTCTCAAGATGCTCCCTCAGTGTGCCATTGACATCATCTGTCCCTCCCTGTCCTTCGCGGAAATACTCTTCTGCAATTCCATACTCAAGACAGATTAAGATCGAATGAAGCAGGATGGAGTTCTCAGAAAAAACCATGTCATGCATTTCTTATGGTATACACTCTAAGACATTAAAAGCACATAGGGGGCTTAGAAATACACGTACCAAATACCAATGGGTTGTCAATAGAAACCTCTGAGGTTCTATGTTTTGTTTTGTTTGTATGTGTTTTACGCCTCAGCAGCACCTTAGTGGGCTATATCGAGGCAGGTGATCGCCGTATGATGATGAGATGAGAAGACTGTGAGTCTGGTACATACCCTATTAATTCAGGGATGCCCAGGGTCGTTCAGTTGCCCAAGCATAGAACACTGGATACAACCCGCCTCCATTTAATGTCCCATGGGCTCGGACTAAATTGAGTTCCGGGGTGGGATTCGAACCCACGCCCCCAGAGCCAGTGCTGAGGTTCTACTCACAGATATGTCAAAGTGCATCAGCATAGATGAGATGCGTCATACATGAAGGAGTAAGATAGATAGATATATGAGGGGTTTTCCAAAAGTTCTGTCCAACTAGTCATAACTTTTGCAAGATTTGATGTAGAAACATCATATATGGCCAAGAAAATATTGACGTGATTTGGAAATAATTAACAAAAAATCAGATCACAGAAATAAAAATAAATGCTTAATCTGTTTCCATGGAAACCAGAAGTCATGAAATGCGGCCCAGATTTTTTAGTGCTCTTAAAAAGAAATTAAAACCTGCCTGCATTATCTGTGTCTTGACTTATTGAATTGAAGTATATTCACATTTATTATTTTCATTAAATACAATCAGTTAATTGTAACATCATTAATGATAATGTAAATTGGTGTTCTTCTCATATCTCAGTTACTTTACCATCAATCATGCAGTTACTCAGTTTCTTATGAGACACATTTTTTGGATAAGGATGACATTATGTATACCCACTATCTTTCTTTAATTTTATTTGATAAAAACTAGCAGAGAGAGTAAGAACCTTCTTTATCATACATACAAGGAAGACAGCATGAGTGATGAAACCAAACGAAGGTTGTACAAACTTTTTCTGAATGAAGAGAACACACATTGGCAAACCCAAGAAAAGAAGACTGCACAATTTCAAAACAGACCTAAACATGCCGACTGAGGTATTTAGACATGGTTAGAAAGTACCAGGTATGAGAAAATGTGCTCACTTTCCCAGTCATTAGTTTTTGAAGTTGTGAAATGGATATGAATGTTTTGAACGTATTCTGTGCAATATATCTTGTAATAATTACATATTTTGACAAGATATATCAAGTATGTGTTTGTTAGCCAGCTCTCAATCGCATTTCATGACTTCTGGTTTCCATAGAAACAGATCAACAATTTATTTGTACTTCTATGATATGATTTTTTGGGGATCATTTGAAAATTACCTTTATATCAACCCGGGGGGGAGGGTTGGTCCAGTGGTAGCGTGCTGGACTGTCAATCGCTGGGTCCAGGGTTCGAATCCAGCTCTTGCCGGGTCACCTGGGCCTATGTTGGACGGCTGTTTCAATCATCCTTCGCCTCATTGCCGTGTCCTCCTCCTGTCCTAATTAGCCTACCAAGTGCATAAATACAGGACGTAAAGCCCCAATCATCCATCCTCTATATCAACTGACCAAAAATATCATTTTTCTGTATAAAATCTAGCAAAAGTTGTGACAGGTTGGACAGAACTTATGAAAAACCAATCGTATACAAATAGTCTGTGAAACACGAACAGTGATCTAAATATATGGACTATAGGGCATTGGATATATAAGGTAAGAGGAAATTTACTCAGCATCAAGTTCATTATTTTAAGAATTTGGGAAATGTTAGGTATCTTTTTTAATAGGTTTCCTGTCCTGTATCCCTGGTATAAATTGAATTTTTTGACAAGATATATATAATGAATCGGTGTCTCTAAAAGTGCGCTGGGCCGCATTTCCTGACTTTTGGCTTCCATGGCAACTTATTAACCATTTATTTTTGTTTCTTTGATCTGATTTTTAGAGGATCATTCGCAAATTACTTCATTATTATCTGACCCAAAAATCATCTTTCTGTTTTAAATATTGCAAAAGTTATGGCAAGTTGGACAGAACTTTTGGAAAACCCCTCGTATAGATAGATATGGTAATTTCAGTCCTCTAAGCCCAGTTCTGGGTGCTCACAAGGATTGATTGATGAGATGGGAGAGAGCGGGAGTCCTCAACATGTTACACACATGAGGGATCTTTTACTTGCCCACTATGCCCAGCATAGACACTGATACAAGGGGCCGCCTATTGAATGTCTCATCCGAACGACTTTCAGCTGGGATTTTGCTCATGAAGGTCCACTGAAAATTTTGGGTTCCTCACCCGGGGTTTGAACCCATGCAGGCAAAGACCTTGAGCGGAGCAGGCGGGCACCTAAGCCACTTGGCAACTCAGGTGAATCAGGCGTGTGTGGGTGAATCCGAGTTTCATGTTGTGCTTCATTTGTTATAGGACATTGCATGTACACAGCCACCTTTGCCACCCTTCTTATAGATGTATGAAGTCTGTGATTGAGTCAAACGTACCCTTTGCTCATAATATTATGGAGGCACACCTCTAGAGGTTCCACAGATCGGCACGTCTAAGGGGGTGACCATTTAATAATCGGAGAGGGGCTTGAAGCTTACCTCGCGGGAAATTATTTATTTCACTGTAACTGTAACAGAGGTGGCAATTATTTATTTCAAGCGCACAAAGTCCCCGAATATTCATTCCTAAATCAAGCAACGTCTTGCTAAGAGATACCCATACCAGAAATTGTTTATTTCAAGAAAGAATCCAAGTATTTCACGAGAACTTGCAAGAAATTATTTTTAAAACACACCAAGCTCCCCCCCCCCCGGATATAAAATTTATGGTCCCCCCTAAAGAAAATTAAAGGGTCCTTTGAAGCCAGGGACGACGGAATGAAACATGGACGGCAATGGCAGTCGGACGAAAAGGGCAAATCATATTCCCACAAATTTCGTGTGACAAAATTAAAGTATGGATAGGCAATGATTTTAAATGTATAATTACCAATTTGTCCTAAAATTACTTAAATAAGGCAGAATAATGTGCCCAAAATTACTCAAATAAGGCAGAATTATGTTGTGGTTTTTTTACTAAGATCAAAAGGGCACATCTCTTGGACCAGGGAGGAGGTGCATTGTCCCCCATGCTCCCCCCCCCCTGTTCTGGCACCCCGGTTTGAAGCCACTATAGGATTCTGTACGTGCTTCATGGCTGCTCGGTGCCAACAGGTAGCTGTATTTGTTACGAAACAAATTTAAGCACCTTTAAAGGTGCTTCAAACATGTTTATTTCTCAGAGTGTACTGCTTGTGTTATAATACAAGTTGTGTGTTCATAATATGATCCTGATTCAAGCGCGGTCTTCGGATTTTATGAATTACATAATTTGGTGACCAGCTTTGCCTAATAGCAATTTGTCACTGACCTGTTTCTATCAACAACTGGATTCTCCCATTAAATCCTCTACGGCAGCTCAATCATTATCCATTTACCGAGGTTACCTGCTTCATAAAAATGGCTTGAACCTGACACAGGAATTAGCTTGCTTAAATTCAGGACAATCTCGACAAACATGGAATAGCTCCATTACAGGGAAAAGGAAATGGAACAGGGAAAAGCCTCCTTAGTTTTATTGCCTGTTGGTTGGTTGTTTGCTAAAAATGGGAAACGTCCCAATCAATCACTTTACATCAGACATGACTGTCTCTAAAAATTAATTCTTTTAAGGGCATCAAGAAAGAAGAGTGTTCCATTGTTGACAATCAATCATCCATGAAATGTCACTTAGCTAATTGCAAAAATAATTTCTCTTGTTTGATTCTGTAATATGCCATGCATTGCTATGGTTCTGCAGTCGGAGAGGGATGGATGATTGCGGCTTTACGTCCTGTAGCCTATTTCTGCACTTGGTAGGCTAATTAGGACAGAAGGAGGTCACGGTAATGAGGCGAAGGATGACTGAAACAACCGTTCAACATAGGCCCATGTGACCCGGCAAGAGCTGGATTCGAACCCTTACCCAGCAGTCCGCAGCCATGCAAGCACGCAACCACTAGACCAACCCCCTCCCCCCCCCACAGTCGGAGAAGGAGGATTACATTCACCTACTTCAGTGATGTGTTGGCACAGGTTGAGAAATTGAATGCCCCTCTTTTGATTCCATACTCTACTGTGATCAACTGTGTTTGATTAATGAGTACTTGTTTTTATTTAATCCTAGCTGTAAAATTGCTCAGTACAATGAGATAAAGGTTTGTCGCAAATCAGAATAACTGCTCAAAATACACTAAAACAATTAATGTACAACTGTGGTAGGCCTATCTTTCTATCTATCTTTCTATCAATCGTTCTATTTTTTCTATCTATTTGCTTTTCATCAATTTATCTATATATATATCTCTATCTAGCTCTGTTTTCTTTCTTTTCCATTACAAAATGCGGTCTGTACCAGTAATTTATGGATAAAATTTAGTACTGCCAAAGAAACTCAAAGGAAAAGCCAGCCAATCAGCATATAAAACTGAATGATAAACAGAGGATTATTTGTTACTCATAATGTGAAATGCCCTATTTTCCATGGTTTGAGGTCTTCTTAATTGGTTTTATCAGCTTCATAACTATACCAACGTTTCTTAAATAAAGTATTAATTTCCACACCTTTTTTAAGACAGGCGAAATCAAAGGTATTAACATTCCAATTTAAATAAAATTGGAGAAGGACTTATTTAATGTCTTATTAACTGTTATTTCACAATAAAAAAAATCCTAAGACACGTGTTTGCATCATTCTTTGCAAGAAATTCATCTACACTGTTGTACTAAACATGTCTGAAGCAGGCCTTCGGAATGGAAACCTTAAAGGTGTCTTTCATTTGATACTGCATACAAAATGACAAAGAGTTCCCATCAGTATCATGTCCAACACAATTCCCTGCCAATTATATACAGACTTTATGCTGTTATTTACCAGGAATCATTTCCAGATGCAGAGAAGTTATATATATATGCTTTTGTTGCTTGCAGTTCTTGTGAAATGAGTAATACTTGGTATAGAAGTTTAGAAAGAACCCATCACCATGGCAACATGACAGAATGGTGCCACTTGGAATGATCAACACCAGATTCTGCAGTTGTACAAAACCAGGTCACACTGCCACCTTGTGCACTGGAGCTGCAGTCAGTGAGGGCTCTCATGCTCAAGTTCCACTGACAGACATGATCTCTGAAGAGTATGTGGATTTATCCATGGTCTAATGACCACAGTGTTATCAATGTTGGAAATTAAAATTTCAGGCATTGTACAACGCAAAGGAATACCGGCCAAAATGCCCCCGAATGTGTGTATTACATTTGTCATAGTTCCTATCAAATTTGATGTAGTTGATTGTGAAGAACGTTTCCTCCATATTGATGCTTGTTTGGTGCCGTTTCTCTAATAGATGAAGATCCTTAATTTTTTATTTCAGCTTATCATGTTATGTTTAACTGCTGAAATCACACATAATAAGTACTGAACAATATAAAATAGTTTGTGATCACCACTATCGATGAATGTTTATTGGAATTTGTCATGTGGTTTTTGAGCAGGTTCCTAATGGATTTGTATTTCTTCAAAAATACAAATACAGCACCAGGGAAAATTATTTGCATCATAAAATTATCAAAATAAGTGAGATGTGGGCCTACTAACGAAACTAGAAATGTCATAACCGGAAACCGGTGAATGATGCGCTGCCCGGACTGAGTCCTAAGGGTGAATCACACATGTATCCGTAGTTAGTGTATATCCCTCCGTGTAATATTTCAGTCAAATCTTGGCTCACAGGTTCAATGCTGTCTTGGCTAAATACACATTTCCTGGCCATCCCACTGACCCAAACTATCCACCTGTCTTTGGTTTTACTCTCCTGTCTTTCTGCCCAGGAGTAATTTACCAGCTTGTTATTGCTCTCTCATTTATGATTGGCAACACTGCTCTTCCTTTAAAAAAAAACGTGCAAGCACTTTTAAGAGTTTCTTGCATCTATCTATTTATTTATCTATCTATCTATCTATCTATCTATTCATCTATCTATCTATCTATCTATCTATCTATCTATCTATCTATCTATGTGTTTAGCTGTCTATCTATCTGTCTATCTATCTCGAGGCCTTCCCTTCCTTCCCCCACTACATTCCTCCCTTCATTCCTTTGTTCATTCCTTTGTTCATTCCTTCCTTCATTCCTTCTTTTCTTCATTCCTTCCTGCATTCTTTCTACCGAATTTGTAAACACTGGATCTAGCTGGCACTAGGATGGTTTTAGGACAAATTTAGTATAAACAACTTGTTGATAACAGCTAACTTTTACAGTTAACATCAAACAGGACTGCTACAAGGTGTGTCATGTTTCTAACACATGCAGATGTAACCTAGTTCCATGTGATAAATGGACATTCTTGAAGTATAAAGTATATGCTGACCTGCTTTTTTCACTTCTAAGGGAATACTTGATATGTGAACAGGAATTAAGGTATGTTTTTCTTTAGGCTTTCTTATCATTGTCAGCTAATAGTAAATAACATGTCCATGAAATATTGTCCATTAGATTTTTGATATGATTCTGGTGCCCTGCTATGTGAATGCATACAAGCCAGAAGACCAGGCTAATGCAGCCATAGCCATGCAGGGATAGCCATGCTGGGAGAGCAGTGTGTGTAGAACTGTGGAAGAAATACTTTCAAAATGTCACAATAAAGCAACTAAATGTTAGTTTAAAGATCCGAGGACAAACTTTATGACAGTAACGCAACATACAGTGAAGAAGGGCTGTGAAAGTAGTGGCAGGTGCCCAGTAGCTGTTACATAAAATTAGGCTTAAATGTTAACATTTCAGTGTGTGCAAAAAATCTTCCTTACGAAACCAAGGCACTGCCCTGCCACCCATTGGGCAGGCAGCGCAATAAACTACTATTGCATGTTTGCCATATCTGTACATTATGTGCATGATGGCTATTTGCCTTTGTAATCTCCAATTTGAGTTACATACATGTAATGTTCTGTTATTCCATTATGGTATTCATGTACGTGCCATCATTGCCCTGATTTTGTTATTTTTAATTTGGTGTATGTCATGGGTTGAAAGTTGAATGAGGGTGGGGGATCAGGCTGACGATCTGAGCCTTGGCCATGTGGTCAAGCGGTCAATGCTGATTGATGTATGATTGCAATGAGCTGTTACTGACTCAAACATAGTATTTATCTTCATAGCAACGCCACAATAATTCATGAAAACAGAATGAAACATAGGCTGCGCGGCAGCATACCCTCGGCTAATCAGTGGCTATTCTGGAGGCAGTGAAATCAAGTGGCCATCAGGAGGGAGGCGCGGGCTTTGAGGGGGCAAGGTCCCTAAAAACTTTAAATTGATGTCCGTTTCCACCAGGTCACAGCAAGTGCCATAATGAAAATCTGTAAAAATTTTAGTGAGAATCAAGGCCAAAATTTGTTTTGGCAATTTGTTGAATTTCCATCACCACAATGTTTTTCATGAGTTTCCCTGACTTTCCGTAACTGCAGAGCAGACACTTAAATACCATTAAAAAAAACTTAAGCAATACTTGATTTGTAAACGAAGACAGGGTTTTGAGGGAGAGGGTTGGTCTATTGGTAGCGTGCTGGACTGCCAATCGCTGGGTCCAGGGTTCGAATCCAGCTCTTGCCGGGTCACCTGGACCTATGTTGGATGGCTGTTTCAATCATCCTTTGCCTCATTGCCGTGTCCTCTTCCTGTCCTAATTAATTAGCCTACCAAGTGCGTAAATACAGGTTGTAAAGGCCCAAACATCCATCCATCTTCAAAAATACTGTTCTTTTATTGCATACAGAAGTTCATTTTTAAAATTTTATTAATTTTAAAATTAGAATTTATTGGATATGACGGAAATTTGTCTACACCCATTCTATGAAATCTACAGATCTGATAGTAATATACAAATACTGTATGTTATTAATGCAATATTAAAATCCAGTTGCCCAAGGAAATTAATTATTTGATCAGTCAGTCAAACAATTAATTAAGCAATCACTCAATCAGCAGATCAGTCAATCAAACCACCCTGGTTTTATACCAGGTTGCTACCCTTTAAATTCTGATAAAAACGAGAAATTTGGTTGAATCTGTGATAAGTGATAATACATGGAAAGAGACCTTTTTTTTATTTAAAAAATCTGTTAAAGTCAGTTTAAGGATTCCATTAACGCAGCAATAAATGCAATTGATGTCGGGGAAAATATGTCTGTTGAAGCAGGAACAATCACGGAAAAACACAGCGAATTTGCTCCAAAGCTTACTGTGCACTAAATTATATAATTTTAGCCATCTTTAGTTTCATTTCAAATATTAGCTCCAATAGGCCTACGTGTAAACTAGAAGAATAATTCTAATAATAAAGCAGCTTCCAATCAAACGCTGGAACAAACTTGCTGACAACATTTACAAATAGATAATACAAACAACCAGGGCCAGGTGACAGTCAGATTATAGGTACGAATAACAATAAAAACGACCAAAAGCTACGTAAAGTGCTGAATTTAGGTGTTTAGACACTAAGACAATATGTCTAAATCTCGAAGATGACATCTTGATCTATCTATCTATCTATCTATCTATCTATCTATCTATCTATCTATCCATCTATCCATCTATGTATGCATCTATCAATCTATCTATATATATATATATATATATATATATATATATATATATATATATATATCTACATGTGTCTATCAATCTATCTATCTATCTATCTATCTATAAGATGTCTCCAACCAAAACCATTGTAAATAGTCAGACTAAAACAAGGTTTATGCCAGTATATATGTATCTTTTAAGACTAAGCAAGTTGCTAGTTAATACAAAGGTTAAATGCTGGTCAAACTTTGAAGAATAACAATAGCTGTAAAGAAAAACAAAACAAAAGAAACAAGTCCAAACTCTGCGTACAGCCTGTATGGGCTACAAAAAGTCATATTTCAGCTTCTAATAGGTCTAAATTTTTTATTCTAATTGGAAATTTCTTTATTTGTTCAATATAAAACTACAAAGTTGGTGTCAATGCAGTTTGGACATATTTCTAGGAAAAAAGAAAATTTGTTAAAAAGTTGAGGGTGCTGTGCACTGCTTTTGTGCTCCTTTGTTCCTAGCTTTGGTCACTGGAGAGGATTAGTGACACAATGTTACATAACATGAATGGCTGGAGGGGAGGGGTACAATGAAGCACAGACAGAGTGTCTCCAGGCTCATTCAACAAAAACTGGACCCCTTCCAATGATGACACTTTTACCCCCTAACCAATATTTCTTTAAAATGCTATAAATACAATTGGAGTGAGTTTTAAAATGAATTAAAAGACAGATTTATACAATAATGTCTTAAAATGTCAAATTACACACTGAAATTTGCAGAAATGGGGTTTGAATGCCAAGTAATTTTCTTTAATAACCCTCTATATATACATAGTGGTCTTATTGCCAGTCTCTCTTATATGTTCATATTTAGTTTTCATTAAAGACCAAAAATAAAAGTAAGCTGACAGTACTTATATGTTAAAATGTACATAACTGAGGTTAGATTTAAGCAATTAAGTTAGAATTGAGAGTTTAAGATTTCTTGTCAAAGGATTAGCAGGGAAGACAATTACCCTGTGACATAACATTACATAATCAAGACTTCTCCAGTGCTCCATTCAACAAAAGCCAATCTGTCTGATTCATTCACATTTAATTTTCATGCAAACAACTAAATAAAAGGGGCTGACATTAATTTATCTTCTAAAATTTACATCACTGAGTTTAGATATTAACCATAAAGTTATAATAATTGGGAGTTAAAGATTTAGTGTCAACATTTTAAAATATTAACACACAAATGCATGTTTTTGAATATACTTAATTAATGCTTTGAAAGTCCACATAATTATATATAAAATTTATATATTTCCTATTGATAATATTTCATGAGGAGAGGTAGAAAAAGTCAAATTTAGACATTATTGTGGCAAATTTGATTCACCAGGGCCAATATTTGCTGATATATGATTATCGGAAAATTCTTAATTTTGTTAATATTGAGCTCGGCTGCGAATAAAAATGTTCATATTGTTCAAAATCAGCATGATGATGATTTGAAACATGTCAGGTTTATTTTGACAAAAAAATGTCAACGACTGGTATGACATCAGAAGGAAACGGAGAGTAAATAGACATTTTAATGCTTTTTTTGCATTTTTTCAATCATACATTTCAATGGAAAAAATTGCAACAACTCATGCAATGGCTCTGAATATTAGTCAATAGTGTGTCTAACTACAATAAGACCTAAAGTTAACTAACTTATCCATTACCATTTGGCTTTTCACGCAGAAATGTTGGAAAATTGGGATTTTTTTGAATTTTTGGGTTTTTATAAAAATTCATAGGACCAACATTCCAACTGATTAGAGATGTTTAAAGAGGCATAAGTTAGACACCTAATTGGAAAATTTCATAGATTTAACTTCTAAATTGACTGAATCATACTAGTTTAAAATAATAGTATTTTTTTTCATATTTTTGGTAAATTGTCGTCCGTTCAACTTTCTCAGAGCATTTAGACCCACAAAAAACACATCTTGGGTATTTAATACATACAATATGCAAATTTCAGTGTCAAAAGTACTGCAGTTTTTTAGTTCTGTCCCAGAAACAAAAAAAAACAATTTTTCACATTTTTCAATGATTGTGAGAAAAGTATTAATGTCATGGGGATTAGACCTATGAAAGGGTTGACTGGGATAAAAGATACCATATTTACCCAAAAATGATGAATATGCATGCCATAGTTTTGGCTTGACACCCAATACACAAAAAAAAATTTTTTCACATTTTTCAATAATTGTGAGAAAAGTATTAATCTCATGTGGATTAAACCCCTAAAAGGCGTAACTAGGATAAAAGATATAATAATGTCCCAAAAATAAAAAGTATACATCCCATAGTTTTGGCATTACTCCCAATACACAAGTGGGACGCCCGTTATCCGGACGCCCGCCCGCCCGCCCGCCCGCCGGACGGACAAATTTTCCCAAAGTAACTACAATACCCGTCGGCAATGTATACATTGCCGAGGGTAAAAATTTAAGAAGTGATTTTCGACTGTGTGAAGAGCAGTGTCTTATGGAAAACAACAGGGTTCTTTTAGGAATGATAATAGACTGGTCTGGTTTACCATAACAGATGTCTTAAATAGTATCGATTTGTTATGGTTGAACAGATTGCTGGGCACTCCCCCCCCCTCCCGAATCTGTGCCCTCCCCACTCCCTGGGTGAACTCCCTATTGGATATCATTGCATATGTGTAAGGTAGTCCTGGATACTACACATCGGCCTGCGCCCAAAAGTGGTGTAACTGTGGGCCCATGCCCAGTTAATTATGTCGCATATGTGACATCCGCAGTGGCAGCTATAGGGCTGAAACGAGTTCAGATTTTTCTCCCCGGATAGTTGACACCCTCTACCTGACCCATGCCCGGGCACTCGTTGTTAAATAAGAACATACAATTTGTCATGTAATCTTGTGGAAAAGGTTGGGATGAATGTTTATTCATTGCAAAGTTACAGGATCTGTCATCAAGAGTCGTCTGGATAAGGGGTAAATGCACACTTTTAAGGTCACTTGAGATTATCTGGATTATGTTTCAGAAACCCAGCATCACTCAACTGGATTGAAAACAGCTGGCATATTGAAATACAGGCCCTTTATAAAAAGGAATGATAACCCGGAGAAGAGGGGAAGACAAGTTGGGCCCGGGTAAATGCATTAAATACCCTACCCGTGCTCGGGCACCCGGGAAAAAGTTTCAGCCCTAGTGGCGGCCCTGTAAGTGCACGGACATTTGATTTGTCCTTCACACAGGTGCCTGCATAAGAAGATTTTCACTTTGGTTAAAATATTCATTTGATACAGCAGTTGCCCCTCCAGAAAATTGCATGCATATTCATTTGATATCATAATGTTGTGTTTCATTTTTCTAGGCGATTTTATATTCTTACCTGGTAACTACTTTTATCTGGTTCTTATTAATTTGATGTCGTTCTATTTTGTTTCAACTTATCTATAATAGACATCATTGTCGTGGGCATACCATTCAAAACAGTATTACTGGAAGTTATTTCCAAATAAAAAAAATTCAGACGCGTTTGTCTCATTCCTGGAAAGAAATTCATCTTCATTCTACATGGCGCACTAAACATGAAGCAGGCCTTTAGAACGGAAACCTCACAGGTGTTCTTCATTTGATACTGCATACAAAATGATAAAGAGTTCCCATCAGTATCATGTCCAACACAATTTCCTGCCTATTATGTACAGACCTTATGCTACGATTTACCAGGAATCATTTCCAGATGCTGAGAAGTTATATTTATATATATATGCTTTTGTTGCTTGCAGTTCTGTGGAATGAGTAATACTTGGCATAGACGTTTTGATAGAACCTGTCACCATGGCAACATGACAGAATGGTGACACTTGGAATGATCAACACCAGACACCGCTGTTGTACAAAGCCAGGTCGCACTGCAACCTTGTGGCAGTTGTGGAATGGAGCTGCAGTATGCAGAGTTTAATGCTGAACTGGCTGGCCGTGTGGTTTTGGGAGAGAGACAAGCTATATAAAATATAAATACAACTTGAAACTGTATTCTATAACAGAAAAGTAATATTTCAGTGCATATCTAGTACATACAATTTTAGAATTATGATAGATATTTCATATTTATTTTATTCATCTTGCATAATAAGAGTATTTTGTGATGAAGTGAAAGTGAGTTTTGTCTCTCCGGCTCCTACTGAGGATTCCACAAGAAGGGGGAAAAAGGTCTTTTACAGTGCCACCTGCTGGAGCCAAAGGGCAATTTATGCAGTTGGTTGTGGGCAAATACCTCCAACCTTGGATCATTTAATCAAAAAATCTTCACAATGTTTGTTATCAAGAAAGTGTTATATGGGCCTTCCCAACATGAAATTTGCATCTGTCACATTATGTGCATTACGTGACCTAAAGCCCAATAATGCTTTAAAATCCACCCTACCATTACAATTAGGCCTAGTTTGTGGCTCTCTGCAAAGGAAGTATTTGAAACAACAAGCAGGCAACAATTAACCATTCAAACACACATTCAATTACTTTGAATGGCCTCAAACTGTGAATCATGTTTGTCACGCTGGAGGAGGGATGATCTTTTTGTTACAGTGAGGTTTATTCACGATTGACCATATGGTCAAGACACAGATTCACAGCTTCAGGTGTTATCAACTGCCAGTTCACTCCACAGCTTCAATTCTTCTTTTGTATTTGACCACTTCTGGTTCAGTTTTGTTACAGTCACAGAACAATGACAAACAATGGGATGGTGGGCATTGATTGGAAGTGAGCTGAACATCCAGATTTTCAGGGGGGAGGGCCTTGGAATTTTTCCTCAATGGGAAATTATATTTTATTTTGTGGTAACAGCGACATCAATTATTTATTTTTCAAGCATCCCATATCCCAAAATTTTCATTTCTAAATCAAACAACACCCCGTTAATAAAAACCCCACCAGAAATATTTATTTTAAGACTGCCTAGAAAGAGTTTATCATTTTTTTATAAATTAAAAAAAAAATCCAAACCAGAGCTTGTCACAAATTTTAAAAAAAGTTTATATGAACTGACTCTCTTTTCATAATCACAGATAATAATATATTTTCATTCAGTAGCAACCTGCATTAATGCTGGGACTTGCTAACAATTACTCATAGTTCATGTGAGGCAAAATGTGCAATGATTAGAATTTAATTTTCTCATTTTATGTCGTGTATGTTAGAAACAATTAAGAGAACTCATGGTAGGATAGGCCTACACCGCCACACACTCACCAATCCACAAATTCCCTAACCTAAACCCCTCTTCCTTATAAATTTCATCAGGATGGTCAAGTCCAAAGATTATAATGTTCATATGACAACGTCCAAAATGGATAAGGAAGGAGATTTCACCAATGAACAGGGACAAGGGGGCCTACAAACTGAGTCATGTTTATGACACTCTTCTCACCACCCTGCCACCTGGTGGTGCACAGCTCCATTAGCCAGTCATTGCTGAAGAAGGTGACAGATTGGTTACCGAAACTGTCCAGGTATGAAATTTTTGGATGTTGTCATATGAACATTATAATCTCTAAACCCCTCTTATCCTCACCTAGCCTCAAATTCCCTCATCTTACCTTAAATTCCCTCACCTGGCCTCAAATTCCATCAACTAGTCCCTCACTCAACTCAACTCAACTACCCCCAGCTTTACCCTTTGTATCCCTCGATGACCGTTGGTTACCCCATCATCACAGTGGTTACCCTGTTAGTGTTAGACTATGTCTGCATGAGGGTGTATCCTGCCAGGAAGGCTGTTGAGAGGGGTTGGGGTAGGATGGCCCGGATGACGGGTGACAGACTGATAGGCCTTGACATCCGGTACTACTTGATTTTATTGGACCAGCAGGGTGCAGTACACAGTAGTAAGGTGTTATGTACCACTCTTGGTAATGACGGAACATTTATAGATCCCTCATTGGTTGTCCAGACAGGACACGAACACTGAACAGAAATTATTTATTTAAAAAAACAACAACTCCCAAGCCCCCCCACCCTTGATATGAAATGTGCTCCCTGAATGTTGAATAAAAAGCTAGTTCTAATCCTTGATGTTTGGCAATCACACAAATCTAGGCTGTTATTCACGCTGTCTGTTGGTTATATCTTTAAAGTAACCAGGCATGGCTGTTCGCCAAACTGCTAGTGGTCAAAAATAAAAGAGAGTTTTCAAACAGTGGTCAAAAACAATAAAATTGCAATAACTGTGACACATCAAAAAGGTGTCTGGCCATATGGTCAATCGTGAATAAACCTCATTGAGGTTTATTCACGATTGACCATATGGCCAGACACCTTTTGAAGTTGTGTCACAGTTATTGCAATTCTATTGTATTTGACCACTCTTTCAAAACTCTCTTTTGTTTTTGACCAGAAGTAGTCCGGCAGAAGTGTACAACAGTTGCAACCTTGAGAGAGTGCAAGCAACATGAGAACTTTCACTTGATTTGCAAACTCAAGGATTAGTTCCAGGCCTTGGTCTTTTTATGTAAACTGTTGAAGAGAAGTGAAATGTCACTGACATTGATATTTAGCCATCCCCCTCCCAGTAAAATGCTTTCTCAAATTTTAATTTAAAAATCTGCATCGAGCTGGCACACTTTATATATAAGCATTTTATTCTCCCAGAAGCCATAACATTCCCAGGGGCGTATCTAGAAATGGCCTGAGGGGGGGGCATAATATGGGAGTGAATAAGGGGTGCTCTGCGGCTTTTCCTATCTTTCCCATGTTAATTTTGGGCTGAAATATGCACTGAACATTTCAAACACATGCTCATATTCACATTACACTAGATAATATGAGGGGGATTTGGAGTTTTATTTTACGCGGCACAAATAATTATTTATATTAAGCCTGCAAAGTCCCCAAATTTCATTAACAAAATCAACAAAATTTTGCAAAAAATGTAGTTATCTCACAAAAAAATTATTTTAAAAAAACCTCCTCCAAGCCCTCCCCCCCCCCCCCCCGATATTAAATGGTCTCTATCAGCACATCAATCAGTCATTTATAATCAATCTTTTATTTTTTCAATCATCTATCTGTCTATCCATCTATCATATCCATCCATCTATCTATCTATCTACCTGTCTATCTATATATATCTATATATAATACCTATTTTCAATATCTATCTATCATATCTATTATAGATAGATAGACAGATAAATATGGTAACTGCAGTCCTCAAAGCCCACTTCTGGGCACTCACAAGGGTTGATTGATGAGATGGGAGAGAGAGCAGTGAGTCCTCAACATGTTACACATTTACCCTATATGAGGGATCTTTTAATTGCCCAGCACAGACACTGATACAAGGGACTGCCAATTTAACGTCTCATCAGAACGACATTCAGCTGGGATTTCGCTCATGAAGGTTCACTGAAAATGATGGGTTCCCCACCCCAGGTACGAACCCATAAAGGCAAAGACCCTCAGCGGAGCAGGTTGGCACCTTAAGCACTCAGCCACCCAACGCATTATATCTATCTATCTATAGTTCTATCTTTCTATCTGTCGATCTTTTCTTTTTTCAATTATACGTAATATTAAACTCACATCTTCTTTCAAATGTCACTTTATATTCTGGCTGGCGTTCATATAGATTAATGAAGTATACCTCAGTTGATCTTATTTTGATTATCCAGCAAAACTGTCAGAATTGGTGTGATACACCAAGCAACGCTTACAAGACAATATAATTGTTTGGAGTTTTGCTCCATTGCACATCCAATCCAAACAATGTTATCAGACTTTAACATGCATGTAAGTTGTCTTTTTAAATTGGCCTTTCTTCTCTCTTTTATTTCATAAATATGCTCTTTGAATTAGTTGTAACAGCACATAAATTTGTTATGCCTTTTTGAGTTCATAATTTTGCATTAATACCTAGGCCAAAAGAGGACTATTTCTCAAAGAGTAGGATTGCCTTTGACCACTTGCTGGTTGGTGAGGCGTCTGATTCAGAAGTGGTCAAATACAAAAGAAAAGCATTGCTGTAGGGGAGTGATCAGGCTGTTGTCAACACCTAAAGGTGTTAATCTGTGCTTTTGGCCATATGGTCAATCGTGAATAAACCTCAATACAACTTCACAAAAATGCAGTCAGCATTATCACCAGGGTGTTATCAGCGCAGGCTTACACAAAACCACACTGAGAGGTGAGGATGTTGCCATCGATGAACTTACAGGACAAATTCGTTTTAAATTTCCTCATCAAAATTCACTGAGCATTATTAAATAAACCAGTTCGGCACACCACCATGGCATCACCACTCATTTGCCTGGTCCATTCGGCATGGCAGACCTTTTCATTGTTGCATCTTCATTTAGGACTGATGCTTCGGCTGAAGGACTCGAATGTCATCTATGCACGATAGCACGTCGACCTATAACCGGCATCGGTGTGCTGAAGAACTAGATGCGATGTCATCAGATTGGAGACAATGAAACGTCCATCAGTGCAGTCCTCCCTAATTGCTAATTAAAAAAAAAATTTTAGACGATCTTCGTCAACATTTTGATTCTTTGACAAAAAACTTCACTGCTGAGAAGTGAGAACGTAGCATCAGTTTTCGTGTACATACTTGATGACAAATACTGGGTGTCAGGATGATACTCTGGAGTGGAAGTGGGTGTACTATATTTTAGTTAAACCTGTCTAAGTTGAAACTCATATAACATGCGTTCTTTGCAGTTACACCCTCATGTAGTTTAGGGGGGAGGTTGGTCTCGTGGTAGCATGCTGGACTGCAAATCACTGGGTCCAGGGTTCGAATCCAGCTCTTGCCGGGTCACCTGGGCCTATGTTGGATGGCTGTTTCAATCATCCTTCGCCTCATTGAGACACACCACAATGTGACATCATGCTCTTTTCAAAAATATTTGTCACCAACAAATGTCGACAGAGAACGCCAATAGGTCTGTCTCCATATGGGGATTACGACAGGTATTATCGGTAGGTGGCATTACAATAAGGGGGGTGGGCTATTTTTGTCTTGGGGGAGCCCAGCAAATGACATATTATCTGGTTTGTTTGCAAAGTAAGTGAAATCCTGTGACCAACAGTTAATAATAATCTGGTTGTTAACAAGTAACAATTCCCCAATCTGTATGATAAAAACACACTTTTCTGTTGAACTGCTGTTTTGAGAACATAGTCAATACAGCGTAGCTGACCCAATTAACCCAAACAATCACACATTCAACAAACACACTCATTAAGTTAGACTCCTTGGCTTGGTCAACAACACCGATCACCTTGTTGAAAGGCAAAGGGGATTCCATAAGAGCTCCTATTGCTTGGAGACACCACCTGTACATTAATTTAGAACTACAAATGGAGACAGACCTATTAAGGCATATCTCTCAATTAGTAACTGGAATTAAGGAGTTCACATGTGCATGTGTGATTGATTTGGGGCCTTTGAATATATTTTTCTTTCAATAAAGGCTACTAAAACGGGTCAGTAAATGTCACAAAATCAAACAAATCCATTTATGACCATTGTTCCTATTTCAGAGAAGCCTTGCTTGGTCGACAGGGGATATCAGTAATAGGTCAAGGAAACAAGTAAGACTAGAGCTAAATGGAAGGCCTTTGTTATGGACTATCTCTCTATATTGTGAGATCGGATTTTCATTTTTGTTACTGCTCTATAGATCTTCTTACTGTTTCAGCCAATTGTTCCCTGCCATTCCTTGCTGCCTCATTCTCCAGAATCTTGCAAACAAAATGTTTTTTTTTTCTTAAAGCTGTTGTTGTTTTCCTCCAAGACCGATCACCCAGCATATTTGCCTAACTTGTGTTTTGTGTGTTGTTTAAGATTAATCGAGTTTCATTATGTTTTAGATTAATGACTTGGGCAAGTGGGCAGGACGGTCTGACTGCAACCTCAAGTAGCAATGAAGAATTTAGTGCTATTAGCATTGAGGCAGTGTTTGTGCAGCACCTTGACAAATGTGGGTTACTATTACAACTGCTCTTCTTCAAGCCTTTAGCTCAGCGCCATTGAAATTAGATTTAGGGTGGGATGAGATGGCGGGTGGCAAAGAAGGAGGCTTCTCTTAAAACACAACTGAAAACACTCTGGTTTGTTTAAAAGGTTTCTTAGTCTGTGCAGTTTTATGTCAAACCCTTGTGGTGCTGTTTGTTGTAGCAATTGAGAAAAGCAAGTCACAAAGCGAGCGAAGGAGACACTTGAAAAAGGCACACAACAAGGCGGCCCTCTATGACCTCAGATAAGACTGGCTGCCAAAGACTCCTGAAGGGCCAGCATTACTTTGCCTAATAACTTTTTAGTGTATCTGCAAAGCTTTCCCCACGTGAGTGCCTCTTCAAAGCATTCCAATAGTCAGGCTCCGAGATCCTGCAGGCAGCTACATGTATACTATAGCTAGATTGACTTGACATATAGAATAAAATAAATGTGGTTTTTTAAGAGCCTACATGCATGCCATGATGTGTGAGAAAATGAGAATAGTCTCAGTTCTGTCCTTCGCCCTTGGGTCTGATGTTTTAACTGTGTCAATTGGATAGAAATCAATGTTCGAGCTAAAGAAAACTTACTAACCTTTTGAAACAACTACGTGGGTTCAAAATATATATGATAAGATAAATGCACAATAGCAATACAGAGGCAGACTCTAGACTACAGAGTATTTTTATGAATATATTATCAGAAGCATGATTTATTGTTCTAAGTTGTGGTTTTTTGCATGCATAAGCTACATATATCGTGGACGTTTTTCACAAAAAAATATTATATATATACATTTTTCATGTTCATGCTAACAACTGAATGCATTACAGGTTATTTCATTACCATGCGATTCTGGTCATCCAGCCCTGACTGTGTGAATGCAATGCATATAGCTGCTTATACCACTGTTTGCTTTTTCTAGCCAATCAGAAGCCAGGATTTCGCTCTGATATAATGCATATCACAGCTCATACACCTGACCATGATATTGCATGCTTGGCTGACTACAAGTTGACAAAATTGAAGGAAACACTGAAACAAAACTGACCAACAAAGGATTAAAACTGAACAACACAGACAGTAAACAAGGAGGAAGATTATATCAAGTGTAACTGGTCTCAATAAAAAGGCTATATTCACTCTTATTTAAAAATACCATTATCTGAAATAATGATCAAATTTAAGGTCACTTGATAAAATAGTACATTTGGGATATGTAAGCTGCAAAAAAAATAGCGGAGCAGCAGACAAACAATTTTGGCCCCATTTAGCAAGCTCAAAGAATTATTTTTTCTTCTTAATTCGGGGGCTACCGCCCCCGAACCCCTGCTTCTTCTTACTTCGGGGGCTGCCGCCCCCGAACCCCTGCTCCTTGCTTTCTGTTATTTTTCAAATGTCTTTCACAATTTCAAAAATAACATTTGCTAAGTGACTGTAGGCCTAATAATCAACCTCCCCAAAGTGACCTTGGCTGAGATGGCTGCACTATCGACCTACCTATCTATCTATATATCTATCTATCTATCCGTCTATCAATCTATCTGTCTATCCATATCTATCTATAAAATTAATCAATGAAATTAATGTATTGTGTTATTTCCATCTAACTATCGATCTATCTATCTATCTTTCCATCTATCTTTCTAACTACAAAATTAATGTATTTTATTATTTCCTGAGAACAAAGAATTCTGACCTGTTGCCTTCAGGGTTGCCAACCTTCAAATGAACTGAGGAACATGAATGTGCAACAAATACAATGAAATGTTGTCAAACAAGAAGGATTGAAGGCAAACAAAGGGATTTAAATTAATTTGTTTTGTACTTAGTGGTATAAGTTAGATAACACCCTTGTTTGTGACAATATGCAATAATCCTCGGGCTAAAGCCCTCGGATATATTGCATATTGTCACAAACGAGGGCGTTATCTATTACTTGTTACGTCCAATCTATCAAGTGTGTGACCTTTTTGGTGATCATAAACCAATCAGATTAGGCAAAAATGTGATGTAACAAGGTGAATAGAGACTGTAGAATCTTGTACTAATGAAATCGCCTGTAACATTCATAAGAAACTTTTATTTCTCTTTCGTCTATCAATGTTTCTTATCTGATCTGAATATTCCTTACACACGTTAAAGAACATACACCCTTGGTAAGCTTTTACGCAAATTGCAATACAGTCTCGAGAACATATTTCTTTTCAAAACGCTTATAAATAACAGGCATCAATGCCCATCAGATCAGTTGAGTTGATACATGCTTGAGAGATGTTTCACAATGAACCTGCCTGACTCATCCACTAACTCGCCATTCAGTCAACTTGATGTATCTCTCATCTCAAAATTGTCGTTTCAAGAATGTTTTCCATGAAGGCGAAACACAGCTGTATAGAAGGTGACCCTGACCCCTTACTTCTTGTCATCATAGCCATTATTGACAAAAACCCCATTTAAACGCAAAAACTAATCTCCAACCAATAATTCTTCGGGACCCATTCACCCATGTTCAGAAAGTTGCGTCACACTATTCAAAATTCAAAAAATGCCTATAAGTAAACTGGGGACAGATTTGAGATAAATACTGACAATATAAATATAAATAAATCTATCTATATAAAAGTTTAAGGTCAGCACCTCTCACCCCCCCCCCCCCCCCAAATAACCCCAATTCAGGCCCTGCCCCACTCCGAAATCCCCATTTTGGCCAAAACGTATTACTTAAGCAGGGTGACACTCAGCACACAATGTCTGTTTTTCAGTGAAGACTTGACGATAACAAATAACAATATATATATTATAAACAATATAAATCTAAATAATACTATATAGATTGAGTAAAATGTCATATAAAAATGACATAAATAACGGTAAAAACATAGTTGAAATCAGCTCAAGCAAGTATTCAACACAATGGATAATTTAGTTTTTAAAACATCAAGACCAGAAGAATTACGTATCACAGCAGGTATATATCATTCCAGCCTTCGGCTCCTCTATATAGAGAAATGACCACTGACCCTTTTTGCTATAGAATTAGGGAACTTTCAAATTAACAGAACATTTGGTGTTATAACCACAACTGAATTTTTCTGTCACATTAGTAGATCACATCAAGACCAGAAGAATTATTAGATTTATGATGATCCAATTGTTCAATTCCTCATTGTTATATCTGTAACAGAACTTAATTTATTACAATAGTGTTTTGTTCACAGCTCCATACCCTCTTGTCTAGGCCCATTAGCCCGACACTACCCATTAGAATCTTCTTATCTATCTATTCTTCTTTTTTTTTTTTTTCTCTATGTGTACTGACCTTATTAGATTGATGTTCACTGCCATCTACTGTGCCTCGTCACTCTTTGTTAACAATGGGGCTCCTCAGCAGCGGCAAAATTTTTGCCTTCGAGGGGTCCTTTTGCTCCTAGGTTTTTGAATTTTTTGAAAACTGTATTTTTATAATGTATATATTCCGAGCAAAAAATAAATGAGTCTGAGTCTGAGTCTGAGTCTGAGTCTGAGTCATAGAATTCACACTATAGACCCCGGAGTCAGTTGAAAATCAAATCACGACTGACAAAACAGGAATTCAACTGGTGAACTCGTTGCAGAATTAAAAATCCAACTAGTTGAATAAATTACGACTGACTAAATCAAACTTTTTCAAAAAAGATTCCCAAAAAAAATCGAAAGGCAAGATTTACGAACAGTCCGATTATCATTTTTCAAAATGACAATTATTAAAAAAATAGTTTTTAAAACATAAATAAGACGACAGGTGTAACTTTAAGATGCTTTCAAAATTAAAGTGGTTTTCGTCCTTGGATATGCTTCCTCAGTCAGACTTACCCTACAAATTCCAACTGGCTTTAGCAAAAAAACGCTAGTAACTAGTTGATCGTAATGTGACTGACTGCGTGAAAATAAAATTCAACTGACCTTTTCAACTAATTCACACATTATATACATCATAACACTTCTGAGAACATGCAGTCTTTTTTGAACAGTCAGCCACTTGAAGATAGACAGATGACAGATAGACTGATAGATATATATATATGGATATATATATATAGATAGATCGATAGACGGGAATTATTTGCCTAAAAGCACAGGACATGTGTAAGTATAGCTCAGTTGTGATGTCCCAAACTTCTCGCCATAAGGACACACTGTGCAGGCCACCATCATATCTTGCGTGCAAATGATTGTATTCGGTGGAGGCAATTGCAACTGTCAGCTGGTGAGATGCTTTTAATCCAGACTCATATTGACAGCTTTCCATCCATGCAGGCAATGGGAGGCATTCCCTTTTGCATAGCTATGCAGTAGTTGGCTAAGTAGATGGGAGTAAGGCCGAGGCTGGCTGGTCAGTGGTGAGCGAGTTGCACACCAAATTCCAGCAAAAAGCCCTATATGTGTGTGCAAATATATCAACATTTGTCGATTATTTGCAGGCATCTAGCCCTCCGACTCATCTTTTCTGGTGCTGTTACAGCTGCATAAAAAACTTCTCAAGCTGCATTTTTGTAGGGACCATCTCAGATCTGTGTTACAAGCTCCAAATGAGGAAATACTTTACACGGGAAGTCCCTAACTTATTGGCCATAAAGCACCAGCAAAGTGCTGTGTCATCAATTTATGTGTACTAAAGTGGTGTAGCTATATGAGTTTCTGGAGGGGGCCAATAGGAAGTTGGACTTGCAGAGATACTTTCCCTATGGTAGGAGTACCTTCCAGATTTACCTCCAATATTAGGAGGGTGTTCATGCCACAGAGGAGGTGTCTGTGAGTACAATTTTCAGATCAAATATATATTGCCCCCTCTTGATATGGAAGTAGCTACACCCCCACAGCATCAAGGTCATGGTTGAGTGAGCAGCTGTTTGGTGTTCATGGTTGAGTGATTGGGGACCATAATTATCCAAAGCACACTGGAGCATGTCCCTTAGAATTTCCTTCTGAAAAATGGTTGAATATAAGTACTGTATATAAAGATTTGGGATGATATAATAGATGTGGCCAAACAACACTGTCTGAAAATATTATATGTTCAACTCCTCACAACTCCTGTGATGTTCATAAGCACATGAAAGGTGTAATAATCCAAATATGCAACCCAGCATTAGTTTTTAATGGAGGTGTTCACACACCGCCATTTTTTGCAGTCAGTGAGAAAGTGTATGAGAGAGTGGGTGAGACAGTGTAAACTTTAGGCGGGAAATTCGAAATTGGAGAACAAAATCTGAAATAACTTTGCTTATTTCAAATAATCTCCTAATTGTTAAATTGCCCACAACTAGAGATGCAGGGCTGTCATTGCAGCCTACTTGTATTGATCTTAAATAATTCTAAGTACTCCTTTCATCTGTTCATTGATTGGAGTTTTTTTTGGGTGTTACAGTCCACCATTTTGAAAATAATGTGTATTGTGGTTTGTGTATGCAAATAAGCTGTCCACCATTTTGAAAATTATGTGTATTGTGTTTTGTTTATGCAAATGAGCTCACCTGCTATGTCAGGGTTACATTTGGATGTGTATTGGTTATTTTGCTGACTTGGGAATTTATGTTATCATAATACTGGGTCACAGAACATGGAATTCAACAGTTATATGTAAATTTCCAACTATTTCAATGCAATTTAGGGATGGGTGTATTTATGGATAGGCCTAAATTAATATACATAGACAGATTGCTTGCTAAATAAATGAATAGTTAAATAGCAGTAGATAGATCGAAAGAGTTGGAAAGAGATAGAAAGAGATAGAAAGATAGATAGACCTATAGAAGATTAGATACTAGATAGTTACATTGATAAAGAAGAATATATGAATTTTATGGATTAGATAGATTGCATGAATTAGATGGATAGATTATAGAGATGAAATAAATAGCTTATACTGATTAGTGAGACAAGACAAAGACTAAACTTCTTTATTGGTCATTCATGAAAAACTTAATATAGAATGAAATTGTCGGTGCAAAGACACAACAGATTACACAGATTTATCAAAAGGGTAAGCATGAGCAATAGATTGCAATTTGGTACATTTGTTGTAATTTGTGACATGGTCCAACACGTTCGGGAGGAGGTAGAGTTAGCTCAATTAGTAATGGAATGGGTTGCCAATCACTTGGTCCTGGATTTGAATCCCTCATTGGCGAGGTCACCTTTGCTTGTGTTGGACAGTAGTTTCAATAATCTTTTGCTTCATTACCATGTCCTCCTCCTGTCTTAATTACCCTGCGCAAATAAAGGACTTAAAGCCCCAATCATCCATCCATTTGTCCAAAATATCCATGCAAATCTGACATAGGATTTCACATCATTTCAGCTCTTAACAAAGTCTAGATTGATAGATTGAGTTCGTAATGTTGGCAGTCTACAAGTTGTCAAGTATTCTACATTTACCCCATTTAAGGAATCCTTTACTTGCCCAGCACAAACACTGAAACACAGGGGCTGCCAATTAACATCTCATCCAAACAACATCGGTGGCCACATGTTTTCAGTCGGAACTCCTGAGGGTCTTTCTTTGTAGCTTTGCCTGGGTTTGAACCTGGGTCCGTCAATTTGGAAAATTTAGTTTACTCTCAATATTGTTATGTCTCGCAGAGTTGTTCAACCTATGATCACCCATATCTATCTATATATCTATCTATCTATCTATCTATCTTAAAATACCTGTCTGAATAGTAAGGCAGTGTGGTACAAATGATCTGCCGGATTCAGGGGATGCGAACTTAGACACCACACCACCTCCATTTTGAACCCCTGGGTTCTTGTTTGTTATTGAAATAGAAATTTCATGTTCATGACAAAGGATATAAAAGGGCTTATCATTGCCTGGTTTACTGTCTGTGTTTGTAACACCTGTAATTAGGCATGCCTAATCATGAGGTAACTTAGTGAAATCACAGTAAGTATACATTGGAGGTATATATAACTGCACATACATAACAAATCAACAGAATATTATAAAAATAAACTATGTGTTTCAAGAAATCTCATATTTCATACAAAGGTTCCTACAATTCTTTTTTTAAAAGAATTTCTTGTTATATTTCCAATGAGTGCACGGCTGCGGCACTCCAACACTCTCTCAGTTGAACTACCAAGTCAGAAATAAGCATGCAGCAGTTTAGATGTGACACAACATAATTATTACAAGTATAATGCATAGAAGGTCTCTATGAAATTTAAACACTTTGAAATCAGTAATTACTCTAATTTTAAATGAAAAATGGAAACAACTCATTATTCAATATGAAACATGCATTCAGCAACCTTACAATTGGTTCAGAATCGGACTGGCCTAACTTCTCAACGCAGAATTCTTTCATAGATGATAAGTCGGTCCAAGACTTCATGTATATATTTTTCATTATTTGGCATGTTCACAAGTTCGTGGAAGTGTAAAAACGAGCATGTACGAGTTCGTGGATGTGTAAAACCGAGCATAAGTGCTCGTGTGTATGTAATTACTAACACTCGTGGACGTGCTTTATTATTCATTCGTGGACCTGCCAATACTAACATTCGTGAAAGTACTAGATGATTAGGGTTTAGGGTTAGAATGAGGGTTACAGTTAGTTTTAGTCAATTTCCGGGTTAGTATGTTCGTAATTACACCTGTACAAATTCGTGAAATGCAATATTTGGCACTTAAACGAATGCAAAATTCGTGTATATGTTCGTTTTTGCAGGTTTAAAAATTCTTCCACATGTAAAGTATTGGACCCTGTGGATTATTTCTTGAATTTACAGCATCTTTTTACAGCACACTGGGCTATAAGTGACCTACAGAGAGACAGTCCTGGAAGTTAGGGAACAAGGGAACCAGATGAGCATCTGTGTGTTGTGTCTGGACAATTGTTTACACTGTCCAGACACAGGAGGACAGCATTCCTCCGCCAATTATTACACAAGCCCCGAGACACACCACTTATTATTTCCTGAATTCAAATAGAGACTTCCTGTGACCAATGTCAATGACGAAATCTGTAGTAATAACTTAGGTCCAATACTCTCTCAAAAATATAAGACTTTCCTTCTCTTTCATTTCACTGTCTTATTCTGAATGAGACACCCAGAGAATCTACCCTAGACGAATCCTTCCATCACCTCATCTTTTCATAAATTTACGTCACGAGCGTCATAGCCAATCAGCACCCTGGATTCCTCTCCACTTCAAAAGTTTACCGGCAATTTGCGAAGGAACTATTGCGTCCTCAGAGGTCTATGACATATCATTTTAAAGGTCTCAGAGATCTATCTATTCCAGTAACTGACTAGCCTCTACGATTTACGGAAGTATGTGAATCGGCGAAATCGGCCTTATTTGCATAACTTGCTTGAAGGCATGTTCATTGGTCAGCTTTGTGGGTGTGTCTGACTTTATCACTGAAGGCTTTGCTGAAGTGGAATGAGATGGCTTTTCATAACAGCCAATATTCCTGGACTCTATCGTCCATCTCTGCTAAAGCCTGTCCTTGTTGAAATTTCTTTTTGTCTCAATACTCAATCTTTGTCTTATGACAGTAGTCTGTTTACCTAAATATCTTTAGAAGTGTATTTCAATGCCTCTGGAAGATACACATTTTTATCGCATTCATCCTGTGAACAGCACTATGATACCTTTGGCTTTCTGGAGGCAATATACCGTATAGTATAGCCTTGACATCTGTCTCCCATTCAGCAAAGATTTTGAAACAACAGTTACAACAACGTCTAGTAAAGATTATTTGCTTGTAGTAGTGGACTGATCTTCCCATAAATGGCCAGTGACTGTTGCTTTAAACTATCAATCATTTTAGTCCTAGTAACCTTGGTTCTGTCACTCGCAAAAAGGCTAATTTTAAAATACAATTTCCAAAATGGAGGTTTAAATCTTTGACCAGAGGGAGCCTCTCAGGCACACCAGCAGAGCAGAGCAGCTCCTTTATTATCTTTTCTTACAAGATTAACAACAGACAATGGCGAGTGAAAAGTTGATGAGCTTCTAGCTGAACACACCTGGGCTTCAGGGAACATGCTTGAATGAAAGAATCTGCAGCAAGTATCATGCCAAGACTGTTTTAACAAGCACATATAATGGCACAGCATCGCCCATGCCCCGCATGTTTTATCCTATGTTTATCCTATCCGTTAGCCAGTTTATCCCGTTTGTTTATTCTATCCATGTATCATATCTGTTTATCGTATCCGTTTATCCTATCCGTGTATCCTACCCGTTATCCTGTTTATCCCGTTTATCCTATCCGTTTATCCTATCCGTTTATCCTATCTATTTATCCTATCTGTTTATCCTATCCGTTTATCCTATCCATTACCCTATCCCTTGACCCTATCCGTTTAACATATCCATTTATCCTATCCGTTATCCCGTTTATCCCATTTATCCCGTTTATCCAACCGTTTATCCTATCCGTTTATCCTATCTGTTTATCCTATCCATTCATCCTATCCGTTTATCCTATCCCTATATCCCATCCGTTTATCCCATCCGTTTATCCTATCCATTTATCCTATCCATTTATCCTATTGGTTTATCCTACCCGTTATCCTGTTTATCCCGTTTATCCTATCCATTAAACCTAACCGTTATTCTATCCGTTTATCCTATCCATTTATCCTATCCGTTTATCCTATCCGTTTATCCAGTACCCCATAAGCATTGGTTCATCCATTTCATCCTGTTTATCCTATCTGTTTATCTTATCTGTTTATCCTATCTGTTTATCTTATCTGTTTATCCTATCCCTTTATCCTATCTGTTTATCCTATCTGTTTATCCTATCCGTTTATCCTATCTGTTTATCCTATCCATTCATCCTATCCGTTTATCCTATCCCTATATCCCATCCGTTTATCCCATCCGTTTATCCTATCCATTAATCCTATCCATTTATCCTATTGGTTTATCCTACCCGTTATCCTGTTTATCCCGTTTATCCTATCCATTAAACCTAACCGTTATTCTATCCGTTTATCCTATCCATTTATCCTATCCGTTTATCCTATCCGTTTATCCAGTACCCCATAAGCATTGGTTCATCCATTTCATCCTGTTTATCCTATCTGTTTATCTTATCTGTTTATCCTATCCCTTTATCCTATCTGTTTATCCTATCTGTTTATCCTATCTGTTTATCCTATCTGTTTATCCTATCTGTTTATCCTATCCGTTTATCCTATCCGTTTATCCTATCCATTTATCCTACCCGTTTATCCTACCCATTATCCTATCCGTTTATCCTATCCGTTTATCCTATCCGATTATCCTATCCGTTTATCCTATCCGTTTATCCCATTTGTTTATCCCAGCCATTTATCCTATCCGTTTATCCCATCCGTTTATCCTATCCGTTTATCCCGTTTACCCTACCTGTTTATCCTATCTGTTTATCCTATCTGTTTAACCTATCCGTTTATCCTACCCGTCTATCCTATCCGTCTGTCAACCCATCTATCCATTAAGCCATCCCTCAATCCATTCCTCTATCTATCTATCTATCCTGTCTGTTTATCTATCCGTTTATACTATCCATCTATCCTATCTGTTTATCCCAGCCATCTATCCTATCCATCTATCCTATCTGTCTGTCAATCTGTCTATCCATCCGTCTATCTATCATTCAATCCATCCGTCAATCCATTCATTCATCTATCTATCTACGTTTCTATTTATCCCATCCGTTTATCCTATCCGTTTATCCCGTTCGTTTATCCCATCTGTTTATCCTATCCGTTTATCCCATCCGTATATCCTATCCGTTTATCCCGTTTATCCTACCTGTTTATCCCATCTGTTTATCCCATCCGTTTATCCTATCCGTTTATCCTATCTGTTTATCCCATCTGTCTATCCTGTCCGTCTGTCAACCCTTATATCCATCAATCCATCTGTCAATCCATTCCTCCATCTATCTATCTATCTATCCTGTCTGTTTCCTATCGGTTTATACTATCCATCTATCCTATCCTACTGTATATCCCATACATCTATCCTATCCATCTATCCTATCTGTCTGCCAATCCGTCTATCCATGCATCTATCTATCTATCTATCTATCTATCTATCTATCTATATGTCTATATGTCTATATGTCTATCTTTTGTTTACATGAGTGTATATTATAACCAGTATTTTATTTACATAAATATAAAACAGATTTATATAATATATAATAAGTTGCCCGTAGATTGGAGGGAAGAGAATAGAATAATATGAAATAGATACAATATAAGAGTTTCCCAGAAATAGAATGTGGTGCAAAGGGAGGAAGTGGCAAAGGACTTGCAGGTGCTGCCCTCTTGTGTAATGTAGCTGCTTGCAGTGGCCATTCTGTGTACTAAAACTCACCCTGTGGAAGGGAAAATGGCCACCACAATGCAGACTTTCTGGACCTTGATAGCCTCTAAAACTGATAATAGTAAATTTTCTAATATTGAATTAAACTGAAAATACGAACCGTTGTGCACATCTACAATGGTATCAATGTGTTGTGCATATGATAAGAACTTCCAGAGTGGGCTGGTTGAGGCCACAGCATTGGTAATTTCACCCCTTCAGTAGATTTCAGCACTAAAGCATAATCGCCCTATGCATAGCATAGCATGGGCGATAATTATGACCATGTGTTTGCTGAAAATCTATTTATAGACCTGCTACTTGTGACTTAAGCTGACTGAGCCTTAATTGGACTGAGCCTTAACTGTGGATTAATCAAATGACTTTGTTTACACTAGCATGATTGCTAGTCAATCTGTTCAAGTACATGACCCATATAGTGGTTTGTTTTGATGTGGTCAAGGTCTTTAAGTAAACAAATGGGTGAGCAAGCAGGATTTGTCACTGGCTTAATTGCTGCCTTGTCTAGTGATCAAGTCATCACCAAGCTCCAACAATGCCTTACAGATCCACTGAAATTTGATATTAATAAACTGCAAGAGGAATTAACAGCAATGAAGGAAGCAGTGAAAAAGTGTACTGAGACTAACAAACAATTACAAAGTGAAATGTCAGCACTTAGAGAGCAGATCAAAAATAAAGATCAACAAATAGTTCAACTCAGCGAGAGAATCAAGTCACTGGAAATTCATGTTGATGAGCAAGAGCAATACACCAGGAGCAATTCCCTTCGAATATCTGGCCTCCCTGATAAGAATGATGAAAAGTTAATGGACAGGTTTATTACGATGGCCACAATGCAGATGAATGTTGATATTGATGAAGATGATGTCGAAAAAATCTACAGAGTTGGACAAGTGAAACCTGGCCGCACAAGAAACATAATTATCAAGTTGAAGTCTTATGAAATGAAGGCCAAAGTATTGAAATCTCGAAGAAATCTGCGAAAAAGTAAAGAAGAGATGGAAGCTGAAAGATTGGCGGACGAAATGGATCCTGAGATACAGCCTGAAGAAGATGCCGAAAAAGAAGAGGACGAAAATGAAGAAGAAACTGAAAATTACTCCAAGGTGTTCATCAATGAAGACCTAACGAAACTAAGATCGCATATGCTCTGGCTTGCGAGACAGAAGAAAAAGAACAATTTCATAAATGACTGTTGGTCATTTAATGGCAAAATAATGATCAAAGACAGATCAAATCAGATCAAACAAATTAAGACAGAAACTGATCTTGAAATGTACCTGTAAGCTTGGACAAATTGTGTTCTATGTTCTCTCTTTTCATTTATTGTTACTGTTGTTGTTATATTAACCCCACTATTTATGTTTTGGTACAATTATTTTATCTACATGTAGTTATTCCTACAAAGATGACTTTTCATATTTGTTTTAAAACATTGAATTTAATTTTGAAGTTGTGTATATTTTCTCATCACTATGGCTGATTCCCTAAATGAGTCTCAATGTTTAAGGGAATTACCCTTCAATGGGATTAATGATTCTGAGCTCTTAGACACTGTTAATAACCAAGATCCAGTCTATAATGACATGATGAATCAAAAACTTAATCTATTTGAAGATAGAGATGTGAATGACAATGTGACACCTTTCATTGATCTTGACCCTGATTTAAATGTGAATTCTTTCAAAGGCAGTGTTTCTAATATTCTAGACACTTGTGATTACCACTCAGAAGAAAGCTTTGTTAAAAACACTTCCAAATTTGATAAAAATGATTTTTCATTGTATCATGTGAACATAAGAAGTCTTCCTGCACACTGTAATGAATTCTTACTTAGCTTATATAATATTAAGTACCCTTTTAAAATTATTGGTATGTGTGAAACCTGGTTGTCTAACATAAATTCAGATCTGTATGCTATACCTAACTACAAAGTTGTGCATAAGACAAGAGTAGGACGTAGAGGAGGAGGTGTTTCTTTATACATTTCTAACTTGATTGATTTCAAAATCCGTGATGATTTAAGTTGCTTGTTTAATGATATTGTAGAGTCAGTATTTGTTGAAATAGACAAATCTGTTTTCAGCTCAACAAATAATATCATAGTTGGTGAAATTTACAGACCGCCTAATACTTCCATCATTGAATTCAATGATTGTCTTGAGCAACTTCTTGTCCATGTAAGCAGGAGTAGTGCGTTATGCTATTTAATGGGAGATTTTAACATTAACTTACTCAATACTGGTGCACATGACCAGTCAGGTGATTTTCTCAATATGTTATTGAGTTATTGTTTTGTTCCTGTTATATCTAAACCAACAAGGTGTACTTGTAGTAACGCTACTCTTATTGACAATATCTTTACTAACTCCATTAAATTATTTCATGGTAATACACTAAGTGGTATACTCTTTGAAACTATTTCTGACCATTTTCCGGTATTTTTACTGAACAACTTTAAAGGAAAAATATTACCTAAAAATCCAATAATCTACAAAGAAATGGTTAATCCTCAAAATGTTAATCGCTTTAAAGATTTCTTACTTCACCATAACTGGAATAATGTTTTGAACTGTCATGATGTCAATCAGGCGACAAACAAATTTCTACATCAAATCAGTCATTTTTACAAAATCTGCTTCCCAATGAAAAAAATTGTTATCAAAATTAATCATAAGCCATGGGTTACTCAGTGTTTATTGAACTCAATCAAACGGAAAAATAAACTCTACAAAGCATACTTAAAAAATCCATGCAATGATACTAAATTAAGATTTTCAACATATAGAAATAAGTTAACACATTTGCTTAGAATAAGTGAAAAGAAATACTACAGTGATAGTCTAAAAAAATATACTCATGATTTAAGAAAATCATGGAGTGTAATCAATGAAATACTAGATCGTGGTAGATCAAATGATAGCCTGCCAGATGTCATGGAATCAAACCATGGTAATATAACTGATGCAAAAAACATAGCTAATCATTTTAACCAATATTTTTCTTCCATTGGAATAGAATTAGCTAATAACATCAGACATACATCAGTAGATCCTTTAAACTATATTTCGTCAGTCCCATCACATAACCTAACACTAACTGATATAAATGAAGAAGACTTAAAAAAGGTGTTCTCAACTCTAAAAAACTCTGCTGCAGGTTACGATGGAATTCGTCCATCAGTTTTAAAATCAGTATTTGATCAAATAAAAGTGCCTCTCATACATTTAATTAACATTTCATTTCGTCATGGTGTATTTCCAGACAAACTCAAACAAGCTGTAATTACCCCTATTCACAAGCAAGGTAATAAAAAAATTGTAGGTAACTATCGTCCAATATCAGTTTTAAGTGTTTTTTCCAAAATATTTGAAAAAATTATGTATAAACAGCTCAACAACTATTTAACTAAATATAACATTTTATATTTACACCAGTATGGATTTCAAGAAGGCCATTCTACTGATCTAGCACTTGTTACGGTTACAAATTTCATTCATAATGCTGTTAATGATAAAGAACAAGCTATTGCAGTTTCAATTGATTTAAAAAAAGCATTTGACACAATCAATCACTCGATCCTACTTCGTAAGCTGTCACGCTACGGTGTAAAAGATAATGCCCTTTCTTGGCTCGCAAGTTACCTCGAGAATAGATATCAGAAAGTTAAATATAGTCCAACTGTTTTTTCTGAGAATGAATTAATGAAATGTGGAGTCCCCCAGGGTTCTACCCTTGGCCCTCTTTTATTTTTACTTTATATTAATGATTTACCTTGTACTAGTGACATACTTACTTTTGTTTTATTTGCGGATGACACTAATATTTTTGTAAAAGGCAAAAATTTAAGTGAATCAATAGATATTTTTAATGCTGAGTTAGTTAAGCTATCTGATTGGTTCTCGGCAAACCAACTGTCCTTAAATGTTCAAAAAACCAAATGTATTCTTTTTTCTAATAATAGGAGTAATCCTGATATCTTGATTAGGTTAGATGGTATGCTAATAGAACAGGTTAAAGTGATCAAATTCTTAGGAGTTTTTATAGATTATAAGTTAACATGGAAATATCACATTAATCACATAAATAACAAAATAAGCAAATCAATAGGTATACTATACAAAGTAAGGCGCATCTTGAATAAAGAATGCAAACTTAACTTGTACAAAACCTTTATTTTACCGTATCTAAACTATTGTAATATCATTTGGGCTACAACCTACAAAACACCACTTAAACCATTATTTATTAAACAGAAACGAGCCCTTAAAATTGCTCTTAATTTGCATAATTTAACTTCTACCAATACTGTTTTTGAAATTGCCAAGGTTCATTCTATTTATGAAATTAATGATATCCATATATGCATTTTCATGTTTAAGTATACTAATAATCTATTACCATTAAGTTTTACAAATATGTTCCAACTGAGAAGAAACACTCTGTCATTATCAACAAGAAGTGCTTCTAACTTGTATTTACCTTTTCCAAGGATAGAAAAATTTAAATTTTCAATTTTGTATATGGGACCCAAATTATGGAATTCATTACCAGATAGTATGAAAAACTTTAATACATTAGTCCAATTTAAAAATAACATTAAGAAAGTCATGTTTGTATCAAACAATAGGAAATTCTGAATCTAATTGTATTTTGTACCATTATTTAGTTTACTAATATTTCTTGTTTAATTTCACTGTACAAACTGATTTATAGTTCTCTCTTGTGTGTGTCTGAAGCTATATGCCTATTGCGTAACTGTTTTCCAGGCTAACAAGCCCCTCGGGGTTTTACGCCTGAATGTGATTGGAACCGCAAATGTTGTAATTTTTATGGTGAAATAAAAAAAAATAAATTTTAAAAAAAACCAGTCCGAAGCACATTTTCACAACAACTTTTTCTGTATGTATGTTATGTTAAAAATAACCAGCTCGATAACCAACCAAAGTGTGTAAACGTGTCAATTCTGTGTTCCTTCATTATAAATATATTCCAAAATTAAATTTTGAATGGATGGCCTGTTTCAAGTTGTTTTAAGATACATTTCATGGATGGAAGAAGTTCTCCCTGAAACTTCAAATCACAGTGGGCATGTCAAAGTTATTGACAGGTTACTGATCACCAAAACCGTCAACCAAGTTTGCTTTGGAAGATGCTAGAGTTGGCGCTTTCAAAAAATCTAAGGTATATACAACATAACTTATTGAAAGAAATTGGTTCAACCACACCTTGTCTAGAAATATGAGTTTGGAAGCTTATATACTATCCTTCTGTTTTGCAAATTGTAGGCTACACCCATACTCCCAAAGGCTGCACGTGGCTATATTCATTTGGTCTAGATTAGAATGCAGTCTGAATTTTCATCCAAGATCCAATCTGCTTTCCGCAGCTCCATTTACACCAACAATTGAAGTTGTCTCAAGGACACACAAGAAATCTAGCATAAGGGGGACAATTGGCATCTGGGTATAGTTCAGGTATCAGCTTGCAACTTGGCAGCACTGTAGCAACATTTTGTTTAGAAAGTGATTGTCGAAGAAAATTACTATCTACTTGTTCAGTTTTGTAGGAGGAATACAAAATCCAAAAGATATGCAGTGAATCATTTAAGTATTTGAGTTATGACATGCCAGCAAACATTTTCATTTGTCAAGTTCAGTTTCACATCAATGGCCATGGGTGGTATGTGCCATCATGGTTTCACTTGTCATTGACATCACTGACATTCTGCATCTTTATAATTCTTGATCACATCACAAATTCACAAACCATGTTGCTGGGGGATCAGTTGGTAGGCTGATGCCGTCATGTTGATTGAGCCTCATTTCCAATCTATAATGTCACCAAATTGGGAGTTAAAGTAGTTAGTTGAGATAGAAGTCTCAAATAGTTTGTCATCGCAGACAGGACCACAATGACATTTTATTTTCTTATGCAGTAAAGCCTTTATTGTTATAAGGTGTTCTTAATGGCAGATTGGCAAGTACTAGATTACCAGTATTGTGGCACTAAACATTTTATAAAAATGTATATCAAATTGCAAAAAAAAGAGGAGGATAGGCGGTTTGGCATGAAAAAAATAATGTCCACTCTTCTTCAAGATTGAGACCTTATTGAGAAACATTATAATTGAAGCCTTTGCAGGTTTCCAGGAACCGTTAGGAGTGTTACTCTGACACTATAATATCTCCAAAGTTCTCAGCACTGTGGAGCTAATGCAAAATGTTGTAAGTTCAAAATAAATGTTACCTGTGTTTCCGATAATTCATTTGTAAAAGCCATTTAAGGAAAAAGTAATCTTAAGGCAAAGTTTGATTTTTTGCTTCTAGAACTTTTTTGCCTGTAGACGGTTGCAGTTATGAGCTCATGTGCAGTATGTCAAAGTGGAATTCCAATAACAATTCGCTATTATATTGTGGATAAGAGAAAAGTAATTATTTCTTAAGAATTGTATCATTGACCGTTTGGGCTTTTTAAGTTAAATTCAATAATTTCTATCATAATCACTGAGGCATAGCCGTAGCCGCTCGTCAAATATTTCTGAATAGATAATTAAGATTAACCTCCAGCGCCTGCTACACAAGATGATGTCTACATAATTATATTATAGCTTCTCCAAATGTACAATGCAACTGTTTCGGATCAGGAAAAAATCAAAAGGCCAAATATAAATGCATCCCGCTGAGAAAATGTAAGAGGATGTCATTTCTTTATGGGCCTTCATTTCAGTTATTCATCATTAGAATTAACAGCATATAACAGCACATTATAAGTACATTTCTCTTTTCTGTTCGGTGTGTGGTAAGTGGCTAACGGAAAGAAAGTCTTGGAAGTTCTGGGACCATGGAGACCAGCTGGGGGCATCTGTAGGTTGTGTTTGGCTGTGTACATTATCCATAGACACGAGGACAGCATTCCTCAGCCAATTATTACACCAGCCCCTAAGCCACACCACTTGCTGTTCCCTGCATTCAAATAGAGACTTCCTGTTAACCTTACATTAGTGGACTGCCCCCTGAGTACCTTGAGTGACCAGTAGAGATGTCTGTCATTACAACTTAGCCAAAACACACCCTCAAAAACATACGACTTCCACCCTCTTTCATGTTTCACTGTCATATTCTGACTTGGACTACTTTTCAAAACAGTCAATATTCCTCGACTCCGTCATCCATCTCTATGAAGCCTGTCCTTGTTGAAATCCTCCTTTCCCTTGCTGTCTTTTCTTCTATTTCCACTATTTATTTTAGTCCCATTGATTAATGTTTGGCCTGTGGCAGAAATATGTATATATATATCAAAAAAATTGTTTAAAGGTCTCTTGAAGATAATTACATGTATAGAGCATTCATTCTCTGTAGGGGGAACCAGGGCACATTGGGACGCGGGGCACTATGGGACGGTGGAGTTTTCTTGGTTCCTTGCAAGGTATATGATGTGGTAGTGCCATCATATCTTGTAATTTCACATCCTGATGTTTCTATCATTTTGATGACAAGTTACAGCCATATGCAGAAGTATGGTGAGGAAAAGTTTGTTTTCCTACTGCTAAAGTAAACGTGGAGGAGTTCAATTCAAAACATTCTGTGGACAAACCACAAACAATGAGGCTTTCTCAGTGCTTGTGTGAATTTGATATATCGTAACAAACAGTTATGAATTGCTATCACGATAAACACACTCACTGGTGCCTGAGAAATTAGCATTTTGGTGTAAAAGTCATATCGCGGCTCATTGGGACAGTGAATTCGGGGCACATTGTGACGCACTTATAATATGGCAGAATTTAAGTGTCCAAGTCAACTGAATGACCTGGGACAGCACACAACAGGTATTCAGGCCACAGTGAATAGAGACATAGTGGATTACCATGCTCTGTGAATAAATTTGTCACAAAGCACTGTGCATTACTTACACAGATGTCGGCACCCAGGACAGTTTATGATAAATGTTTGAGACTGTTTAAAGGTATTAGTACTATTGGCACTACAAGGTGTTAATGCACTGCATATTGTCTTACGCACTACTTACATGTAATATCTATTGCACATGGAGTGTTAAAATGATTTTTTAATTGATGTCCCAATGTGCCCCAGCTGATGTCCCAATGTGCCCCGACCGGCCACATTGGGACAGTCATTTTTACAACTCACATTTTGCTCTCTGGCCGCAAAGGGTAGGTGCAGTATAGTTTATTATGCCTTGCATTTAAGCTCAATGGTATTGGTGATATTCAGGCAAACTTCTGAGTTCTTCAGTGCATTCAGCATTGAGCAAAATTAGAAGATGTTAAAAGCGTCCCAATGTGCCTTGGTTCCCCCTACAGCAATACATATATTTTGCTGTACAGCATAGCCTTGACATCTGCCTCCCAAACAGAGTATACTTTGAATCAACAAAGTTGATTAACTTGTGGTAGTGGGTTGACCTTCCCATCAATAAACAGTGGTTGTTGTTTTGAACTTTCAATCATTATCTATGTCCTGGATACCTTGCTTTCAACTTTCACAAAGCCTAATTACTGAAGATGGGAGCGGGGAGACACAGTGAATCAAGTTTAGTTCAGCCATATTTCAAAGATTTACCGTTATATTTTTTATTATATTATGAACGGCTTTGAAGAAGGTTAAAATGTCCAATGCACTTGCACCAGAAAAATAATGACACTTTTTGGGATTTTCTAAATAAAAGTTATTTTTTTTAAATAGTATTTTTAGTTAATTTTTTATTATAATAATAGTTAATTTTCTATTTTCTAAATAACAGTTTTTTGTTTTTTTTATTCAATTTCAATGTATGCTGTCTGGGAACACAGAGAATCAGTGCCATCTTGTGAACAATTTGAATATTGGATATCTTTACAAACTTATGAAAATCTCAAGAATATTTTGTGGCGAAAGGTCCCATAGTACGGAGTATATAGTGCAGGTCATCAATTTAGACTACTCTCAGTGCTTTTATTTCAGTACTACATAGTGCATGATGATTCCCCCCGCCCCCCAGTGGCTCCTGATTGACTGTGTGATTCATCACCTGTGATTTTTTATCATTAAATGTTCCTCTCACGCATATATATTTCTATTCCAGAAAGTAATTTAAAATTGATTGATACCGTAAAAGAGTTGACTTTGAAATTTTTTACAGAAAACCAGAACATATATATATATATAACATCTTATCAGGACAAATATTGTATATCATATACACTGGTAACATAAAGAAGGACCATACCTGCAACAAATCTAGTGTCAACCTGTCAATCTTTTCAATTAACCAGTCTGTTCTTTTGCTTGATGATATCTTCCACATAAAGAGTCATCCTTAAAACAAAAGTAATGTTCATTGGTCAGGTTGAAATGATTGACAGACTACTGAACACAACAACCCTTACCTTTACCAAGTTAGCTAAGAATGATTCTACAGATGGCTTTTCAAAAAATCAAATGCATATTTTATTCATAATTTGAATTCAACACAATGTATTTAAAAGTATTTATTCTGACACAACTAATTTTGGAAGCAATACATTCAACACTTCTTTTGTTCTAACTGTATGCTGTATATACAGGGCAGGGTTGGGCATGAGTACACATGTACTCGTGTACTCGAGTACATTTTTCCAAGTACTCGCATGTACTCAGTACTCGTGTCAAATCATGAGTACAGTACTCGTATTCGTACTCGAGTACATTGCCAAAGTACTCGTACTCGTAGGGAGTACATCAGGAGTACAATTGAGGCTGCAAAAGAGGGAAAAATGAGCACTAAAGCTACTAACTTATAAAGAAAAAGATCATTATATATATGAACAAGATGAATTGAAAAAGCCTAGATCATAGAATTCAAGGTATTCATACTTTTAAGTCAATTATACTTCACTTGAAGAAGGTCACTAAATAGTATAGATCTATGGAAGAAAGGTCTCCATTTCTTACAATGACTAAATGTTTTATTCATTGTCATCACCACAATTATAAGTCTACTTTTCTTCCTTAACTTACACATATATATAGCAATAACTGAATTATAGTTATTTTAAATGAAATTTTTACCATTTATTCTAGTTTGACTTATCTTGTTCATTTACAAATTAAGATAAATATATTTTATCAAAAAAACTTTACTTAGGATAGAATCTGAGTTGCTCAGATAATTCTAGGGTCAACCTAAACAGAAGAAATGTGACTAACATGATAATGTGGTTTATTTAATGCCGTAGATAATTTTTTCTTAACCCGATTCAAAGATGCTTTTCAAATAATTAGAGTAAGCAGTTTTTTTATTCTATATATACTAAATAAGCAACACAAATAACAAGCCTTTGAATGGAATTGACAAAAATAAAATTGTGGAATATAGTCTACCACTGTAGTCTGTAGGTACTTCCACATTCATGACTGTGTTGTCAGAAATCTGTAAAACTAAAATTCCTTATAGTCATGTCTTAAATAATTATTCATTTAGTAAATTATTTCCATCTTGCTTGAACCACCTCAATGATCTACATTTTGATTGTGATTTGACCAAATGACCACATAGCCACCATTTGCGTTTTTCACACCTTTGGCGCAAATCAAAACATCGTTACTCACAGGCTGAAACTGGCCTTACTTTTAAAGATACGGCCTTTTGACTTCAACCATTGTATTCAGCTACTTCTAAATGATATATCTACATTTTTAAATTGTGTTTCTAGCCCTATTTTAACTATAACTAGGGCCGTTTCCGTTTTGACCTTTTTTGGCTAAATCGACGCATTTACGGAAATCAGAACACAGTTTCCAGATTCATCCACAATATCACTGTATCAGGGGTGATTTTAAGGAATTCTTAATTTAAATTGATCATATCTACATTCAGTTGTACATGACATGTTTAAATTTACTTATTTTCGTTTATTTATTGAATTGTTTAGTGTGCTTAGTACTAACATTTGTATTAAAAACATACTGTTAAATAACATGAAAGTGGACATTATGAAATTATGAAAATTTTACCTATAAGCCTAATTAGGCTATATCAAATGCATTTTATTCAGTCTTGACAAAAATATAAGTATGCAATTTTAAAAACGGTCAACAATTCCAATGGATACAAAAACCGCCAATTGATAGCATTTAATGGCTACCATAAATCATTTTCAACTAAAATATCATGTCTTCAGAAAAGTTTGTACTTTTCTATCACCAAACTTATGTGTGCTATGATTTTTATCTGACGAAAAATGTTCTTAGCTGAACGAAATAACAATTTTTTTAAATGTAATACATTTCTATTGTATTTAAATTTTACAAAGTCTGCCTTGCCAAGCTCTGATATAAGTTTTCAACGAATTCTTGGCACAAGGAAGAGATATAAAAATAAAACAAAAACTGACAAATACACAGTTTGATAGACAAACATATTTCATTTATTTCACCGTCTATAATTGTTTCAATCCTTGATTTCTCCACTGTAGTCACTCAGTTTTTCATTGGCATTTGAATGCAAATCTGAAGTCCAATAGACTAGATCATAATCCAAGTAGCTTCAAAGGATGGATGGATGAATTATTTGGGCTTTACATCCCGTGTTTATGCACTTGATAGTCTCAATTGGAACATGACAAAGGGTAAAAGGATGATTAGAAATGCTGTCCAACATAGGCCTAGGTGACCTGGATTAAGCTGGATTCGAACCGTGGAACCAGCAATTGGCAGTGCTCCAAGTAGCTTCAAAGGCCATTTTGAATTAACAAAGTTCACTTTTCATTAATAAAGGGGCATGATTAGTAGCCTTCACTGATACTCTTCATTGTTGCTCAATTATTAATATTAATAATTGTTTTATTCTTTAAACATTTCCTAAATAAGGTACGAAATTGCATAAATGTACTCGTACTCGTACTCAAGTACATTTGAAAGTACTCGTACTCGTACTCAAGTTCATTCAGAAAAACTGTACTCGTACTCGTACTCGTACTCATAGATGTGTACTCGTACTCGAGTACATTTGCATGTACTCGTGCCCAACCCTGATACAGGGCTATACTCATTTTTTTATTTGGTCTATCAAAATGCAGTCTGAATGTGTATTCCAGTCTGGGCCCTTCTTTAAACACCTTATCCTTGTTGTACCATTGAAGCTCATTGAGGTGGTCCAGTTTCATACAAGATCCAATCTGCTTTCTGCGTTTCCATTTACATCAACAATTGAAGTTGTCTCAAGGACACACAAGAAATGTGGCAAAAAAGAGACAATTGGCAGCTGGGTAGTTCAGGTATCAGTTTGCAACTTGGCAGCACAATAGTAACATTCAATTTCAGAGGTTGATGTCGCAGAAAATTACTATCTGTTTATTCATCTTTATAGAAGGCATACAAAATCCAAAAGACAAGCGCTCAATCAGTAAAGTATTCTAGTTATAAATGATGAAGTGCTAGCAAACATTTTGTTAAGAAATTTGTATTATTATAATGAAACATGAGCAGATTTGTCTCCTTTTGCATGTCTAGCATCTACAGCACTACTGCTAATCTATATAACCTGCAATATTGTAAATACAATGTATCAGATCAACCCAATCTACCTTTTCAGTTGCCACAAAAAGTATGAATTTAGAAATTTCCAAATAACTGACAAAAACTCAATGATAGCGTGTTTTGTAAAATCATAATTTTCCAGCTATTCAGATTTTAGTAAATCTAATCAACCTATTTGCTATGATGCTATCCAACTGAAATGAGATGCAAAAAGTATTATAATTCAAGAAACTGCCTGCATAGCTTCACATGTTTTACTCCAAAAATTACCTATTGTTTCCACATTTGCAACTTTCTACCATTCTCAGATAATTTAGATTAAAAGGCACATTGTGGGTATTCAGCAAATTATATCATAAAGAGCCGTTCAGAATTTATGATTGGGGGGGTCGGACTTTTGCTGAAACTTCCCGTCAAAAATTGATACCCCCCTTTTAAAAGATTCATGGGGATTTTTTAGTATCCCACCCCTAGGTTTCGTGTGTATTTTTAGTACCCACCCCCTTGACAAACAAAGCAATGCACACATATATACTGTTATACGTCACCCGTACAGATTCGAGTCATTTCGCGGACTTAGAATATGTCGGGGCAAGAAGCCCGGGTTAGGTGAGAGGCCCCCCCACTGGCCCCCCAGGCTTATATTCAAACTTACATTTTTGGTGCGTTTATCTATTGATAGGATTGAAGCTAGAGGCGTTTTAGGTGAAGTCACAAATTTTCAGGGCAAACAGCACCAAACCATAGTAGAAATTAAAGAAAGAAAATAATGTGCATGGTTTTTGTAACTTTTACTAATTCTTTGAAAGGGGTTGTCAGAAATAACTTTGGAAATTTTTTATAGTATAATGGATATCTGCATTGCTTCACTTTATGACTATCACATCAATATGATTTGGATCATGTTTTTTGCATTTTAGTTCAAAATATAGTGGTCAAATGAAAATATGTGGGTTTGGGGCGAGAGGCCGCACATGATATGGGGCATGAGGCCCCCTTCACTGGGGGGTCGAAGCTGCTTCAGGAACCATTATTAATGTGTACTTTACATTAAAACTTGATAGAGTAGCTAATTAAAATAGAAAAAAATTGGGCCCGAAATTGAAAGAGGGTAAAAAATAAAAGTATGAACAGAAAAATTCAGAAATTCAGAAAAAGTGAATAGATGGCCTTAAAAAGGATAGAAGAACCCTAAGAAATAACTTTTAGGCTGAATGCGCTCACAAAAAAAATTGCCATAGGATTATAATATGGGGGCTTCTTGCCCAATGGATGGGGTAAGAAGGCAATTTAAATTTTTTTTACAAAAATGGCCTTAACTTCTTTATTAAAATTGGTAGACATTTGTTTCACTAGTTATTAGTAGAGTCAAGTGGTCCCTTCCTGACAGCATAAGCATTCAGATAATCTTCCATAAAAAGTAGGTCAAATCACACCTCAAAGTTAAGGGGGGCCGCATGCCCCGACCTACTCTATGCCTATAAAAAAATCTAGATGAAGTGAGTTTATGCGTGTTTTTTAACATCTTTTCTTTGTTAAAATTTCTTACCCCCTTGGAAGTGCAAAGATTAATACCCCTCCTTCAAACACGTGTGAAAAGTTAGTACCCCCTCGGGCAAAACTCCCTCCCCCCAGTAATAAATTCTGAACTGTCCGTAACCAAATGGATGATACAGCCCGTTGTCAACATACAGCCCGGAAACTGACTAAAGTGTAACCAGGTATCCCGCAGGGCATAGGGAAACATGGTGCCAAGCAACATCCGCACTAATTGCATTCTGTTTTTTGCTGGTTTCAATTAACTCACAAACACCCATATGTGGAAAAATCACATCTGCGCACAAGTAATGCCATCCCAGTGAAGCTAATAAAGATGAAAACTAGAAGAATGGAGAAGATATCTAAAAAAAATCACGTGTTTAATACACGTGGTTTAATACATTTGACTTGTGTTAGTAAATAATGTGGGTGGGACCTTGATCTACAATGTATTGTAGATTCATAAGGACACATTGTGCGTGCAATTATTTATCTTGCTTGCAAATAATTGTATCTATGTGTCAGAATGCAGTCTGAATTTGTTTTCGAGTCTGGGTCCTTCTAGATCCTCCTTCTCCTTGTTGTGCCATTGAAGCTCATTGAAACCAACCACATGGTCACACAACCCTTTGAATGAGAATCCAGTTTTAATCACATTTAAATGGGTGTCAAGTTCAGAGTCTATTGACCTGAGGCTCAAGACAGGGGATTATAGCCAGCAATCAGTGCAAAACAATACAACAAGATTAAAATCTTGTCACCTGTTTCTTGAAAGAGCCTCATGAACACTGTCAAAGCAGAAGATATCAGAGCTGAGCCATGGACTTTTAGCCAAAGATATCTCAATTGAGACATTTTCAAGTCGATTTATAAACATGGAATTATTTATTTACTAAACCTTCATTGCAAGGGATATACCTGGAGGGGGCAAAATAAACGTATTGCCCTGTAGACGACAATATGCAAGGTAAGAGATCAAAATTCTCCTAAAACCATGTCAACACAGAAAACTTTTGCCTACTTACCTTGCAACTTTGAAGCCATTTAATTCAGTATCAAAGAAGTCTGAATATGTACTTTAGCATAGATATAACCAACAATGATTACATAGACAGTTCTGCATGGTGTTATGTTGCTGACAACAATTAGATTCATAGTAGTTTGACTTTTTTTCAAACATGTGCTTTTCACAAGACATTGTTATGATCAAACAGGAAGTGGAACAACAGTGCCACCTTACCTACACATGCAACCAGTTTCACACAAGATCCAATCTGCTTTTTGCAGCTCCATTTGCACCAACAATTGAAGTTGTCTCAAGGAAACACAAGGAATCTGACAAAAAGAGACTATTGGCAGCTGTGTAATTCAGGTATCCGATTGAAACTTAGTAGCAGTGTAGCAACATTATGTTTTGAAAGCGCGATTGTCAAAGAAAATTACCATCTATTTATTTATTTTTATAGAAGGCATACAAAATCCACAAGACATGCAGTGAATCATCAAAGTATTTGAGTTATGGTAGAGTGTCAGCAAAGATTTTGATTTGTCATGCTTTTCAAGATAAGTTTCACGTCAATGGCCATGGAATGTGCTATCAGTCATCGTAGTTTCACTTGTCATTGGCATCACTGACATTCATCATCTTTATAATTCTTGATCAAATCATGAATTCACAAACCATGCGAAGATGCTGCTCTGGATTCCCAGCCCACATAATTCTAATTGTTGACATTTTTTCTCTCTATGTCTCATTAGAATTAATTCAATCGATTGTAGGCCTAATGTGCCAGAGAAGCTCTCCCAATTGGTCACTAGATGGATGGAGACATCTTGATAGATCAAAATACATTGTAAGGAACTAGATAGATAGAGAAGATATCTAAAACCACCCCTTCAATACATGGACCATGAGTACATAGGTCATGTGGGCAGGAACCAGACCAACAACGTATTGCCAAAGGACACATTGTGTTGGCAACTATATATATCTTGCGTGCAAACGATTGTACCTTGGTGCAGGCAATTGTGAATGTCAGTTAGTGAGATGCTTTTAATCCTGATTTATATTGACAGCTTTTCATCCATGCAGGCAATAGGAGGCATTCGTCTTTGCATAGCTTTGCAATGGATGGCAAAATTAACGGGAGTAGGACTGTGGCTGGCTGGTCACTGGTGAGCAAGTCGCATACCAATAGAATTCAGCGTAAATCCCTATATCTGTGCAAATATCACCTTTTGTTGATTCAGGTGTCCAGCCCATGCATCATGTATGCTAGTAATGTTACGGCAGCTACTTCTGCAAGCATGAGTTGAGGAGTGCATTGCTTGGGTCACTAAAAACGCTCACATTTTTAAAAGACTGCTCTTCAGGTAGTGATAGTGTTTGTGGAAACTAGGCATACTGTATCAGACTACAGGTTAGACATGATACAGTCATCAACCTACTTGAGTACACCGATTTTTAAACTTCACCTACACATAGGTGAAGTTTCTTGTAATCGGTATTATTTATTATTATTATTCCGCCGGAAAAACCTCTTCGGAAAATTTTCAAAAAATTCATATACATGGTCTACATTGACCTTATTACAAATTCTGAATATGAGTGACCTTGACCTATTTTTCAAGGTCACAGAGCCTTTCAAGGTCGAATTTTGCAAAACTTCAAATGCATGTAGGTCATCCGGTTATTACCGGATTTCACTTTCCTGTACATGGAAATGTCCTAGACACTTTCTACACAGCTTGACCTACTTTCATGAAAGTAGGTCAAGGTCACATTGTACAAAGTCTGTTTTCATGGTTTAAGGTCTATCACGGGATCTCAGAATCTGTAAGTCGTAGAGTCATACCGATGGTGTCAAAGCATAAAAAGGTGTTAATTTTTGTATAAGTTTAAGAAAAGTTAAGTATTTTAAACATATAAAGGTAATGTGAAACTAGATTTAACTAAATTAAGGTTTAAATAACTTTTCTTTTCTAAAGTAGATTTTGGAAAAAGTAGATTTTGGCAGAAGTAGATTTTTGCAAAATGAAGTAGATTTTGGTTTTCAAAAAAAGTAGATTTTGGTAGGAAAAGTAGATTATGGAAAAGTAGATTTTGGAAAAAGTAGATCAAAATCTCCTTTTCCCTAAATCTACTTCTCCAAAATCTACGTCTGACAAAATCTACTTTTGACAAAATCTCCTTTTTTATGTCAAAATCTACTTAATTTTACAAAAATCTACTTTTCCAAAATCTACTTTTGACAAAATCTCCTTCAAATTTTTCATTTATTTTTCAATTAATTACTTTGATAAAATAATGTTTTAATGATATATAATCCATTATTACTTAAAGGAATAGACCATGCAGAGCTCCTGGATATGTCTTAATTACAACAAATTAAACTATGATCAGAAGAGCAAATACAAGAATACGATTTATGTGAATGATTACATTGTAAGTAATCTTTCATGTATTTCACAGTTACATTTTATGGTAATTGACCAAAAAACGCTTGTAGGAATTGAAATTATATATAGGCCTATATAAGATTTTTTGGGTGGCCTCTGCAGCGATTTCTAATCTTTGAGAGGTCTTCTGTACCTAAGCTTCTGCAACTGTATACTCTCAATGAGACATCATTACAAAATATTTTGGCGAAGAAAATTTATCGGAGTCTGGGTAATAAAATCCTTAATTCACTTATCAGGCTTTTTTACCTGTATATTTGCCTATAAACTGATATTTTCATGACATAACGGTCACCCATTTTGAATTTGAATGCTAACTGCTGTTCTAACACTGGTTATTGTCTTAATTGCAGTCCAAAAACTGGCCATGCATTGTATTTTCCAAGAAATTGCAATTACTTACCAAGAATGCAATGACATAATTACGCTTTCATGCACAATGTAAATTTTATTCATTTTTTATTTTCTTGTGCTCTGTCTTTTAATTTAAATTTCTTTTATCAAACTTATTTTAAAAATGTACATCTTTTTTGGATGTGAATAAAGAATTTCAAACAAACAAAACTTAGACACATAACTGAGAGTAAATCAAATCTAAAATGGGTGAAATGACAAGTTTCACTAATTTCGTATTTCGTAATTTCACCTTTTTATTTGACCAGTAATTAATTTCAATGATTTACTTAGTCATTTTACTTATTTAGGTATAGTCATTTTAATAATTTAGTTTATTAATTTAATTAAGTTTCTTTAAAATTGGAGTGCAAACGTGAATAGACAACATGAATAATTTCAAGGAGCATAATTATTTCAGAATTTACTTAAACATTTTTCATTAAAGCCAATTGATGTGTCTGAATAAGTGATAACAATCATTTGAATGAGTTAAAATGCGCTATTAAACCTAGAATTAATCGCCCAGAGAATCTACTCAGTGGAATTATTGGGTTTATTCCGTAATATTAACAGATCTATAAAGGCATACCTAATAAGCCAGATTTATTTGCAAAACATTCGTTTCAGTCATTTTAGGAATAAGATACTACATTCCTTAATATTTCAAACCACAATTGGCTTTGTATGATAATCAAAACATACTAATTTCAACGGATTTTAAAGAAGGAACTTTATAATGATATTATGAAAAATTCAAATACTGTCATTTACTTGTCGACTTTATGTAGTCGACTTCGGGTTGTAAATTTGTATTAAGAAACTTTTGGCTCAATTGTATTTTAATTTATATTTAAATGTGTGTATCTGCATTTGAACCCTAACCTGGTCTTTAGTTTGTATTTTAAACTATTTGCATAAAAAGGTGTTAATTTTTGTATAAGTTTAAGAAAAGTTAAGTATTTTAAACATATAAAGGTAATGTGAAACTAGATTTAACTAAATTAAGGTTTAAATAACTTTTCTTTTCTAAAGTAGATTTTGGAAAAAGTAGATTTTGGCAGAAGTAGATTTTTGCAAAATGAAGTAGATTTTGGTTTTCAAAAAAAGTAGATTTTGGTAGGAAAAGTAGATTATGGAAAAGTAGATTTTGGAAAAAGTAGATTTTGACTGGTATTCTTGTCAAAACGTGTCCGAACTCACGGGACATTTGCCCGGACTCTTTATTTTCCGTCGGCAGTACCGGTTCTTGAGTTACGTAACTTTAAAGTCATACCGCGTCACCAAAATCTGTGACCTTGAGAATTTGACCTTGAAATATCGATGTTAGGTCATAACATGTCATAGTGAACCCCCCCAAACATACACCTAATAAGCCCAAAATGACCTTTAAATTTGACCTTGACCTCATTTTTCAAGGTCGTTTGACCAAAAAAAGTTTGAAAAAGTGCCATTTTCAGCAATTTTTTTCACCATGTTCTTTTCAAGATATCATTGTGATTTACTGGTGACAGATGAACATTGGCCTGCTTATTCATAATATTTAATCATATTTTGTGTACCTTCTTCGCCGGATTTACGAAAAAAATTGTAATATTGGTGACCGACATAGGTTAAAAAATGACACATTTCCGCATTTTTGACAAGGAAATATTGATTATACAGGGTTACAATGCATGGCTGACCCCCCCTTTTTCATACAATTTGCTTATGAAAATCATATTTATTTTGACCTACAAAATGTTTTTCAAGGTCAAACTCAAGGTCAAACATGACAAAAAATTTTACATTTTTGACATTTCATATTTTTTAACAAAGAAGGAGTCAAGATATTGTTACAAAAATGCTAGACATACTTGCTACAATACTCTAGAGGCATCTTGTAAATTTTCAAGATCCTTGGATTGACCTACGTTGCACTGTAAAGGTCAAAAGGTCAAAAAACGAGCAAAAAATGTATGACTTATTTTCACATTTCTTAAAGATAGCGTCATTTCAAACGGCCGTAGTTCGGAAAGCCCATATTCTCCTCTAGTTTTCAGTTTCTGAACATTTTGTCGTAGCTCCGACGGTTAAAAAGATCGCCAGACCCTGAAAATTTCATGTTTTTTGCCGAATTTTCACAATATATATATTTTTTTTTGACATGGAAGAAATCATCCTTTTTTGATCAACCTGCTTGGACCTATTTGTAACATCTGTTTACATAATCCTGGCAAATTGTGTATGTTTTCATTGAACCGTTATGGTTATACAGTGATTTTAAGTTTAAAACTACATTTTTTCAGGTATTTCTAAAGTTCATATTCCTGAATTGTACCATAATTTCAATCTGCAATAACTCTGGTCCTAAGTAAGATACAGAGAATCTGTAAACAGATTTGAAAAGGCCAAATTCTCCACTAGTTTTCATCTCCTGAACATTTTGTCATAGCTATGATGGTTTAAAAGATCGCCGGACCCTGAAAATTTCATGTATTTCTGATGGTCAAAGAGATCACATGACCCTGAAAAATCAATGTTCTCAGAAATCGCAGTAGATGTACTGGTGGATGTACTGGTCATGTATTGGTTCATGTACTGGTTCATGTACTGGTTCATGTATGGTTCATGCACTGGTTCATGTACTGGTTTATGTACTCGTTTTTCTGTGCATACTTGCATGTACTCAATGTACAGGAAACATTCTTGTATTCTTGTCTGTATGCATGTTACATAATTATGTATGATTCCTGTGTACTTTTCCATGTACCTTTTACTTGCTCATCTACTTGTGTCTGTTCGAGTTACTGTTACCACAGTAGGTGAAGTTTTGTTACCGCTCGGGGTTACGTCTACTAGTTTAAAATTGTTACTTTATACAGTGACAATGAATTATTATCGTATCGTATCGTAACATATCGCATCGCATCATATTGATGATAGCTAAGGAGAGGAAGTGAGTAGGACACGGTGAATCTGAAAAGTTTATCATGACCAAATATCAAGGGAGTTACAATTTTTCTAATGAATGGCTTCAGAAGTAAATACAAGTGTCAATAACATACAAGATTTCCCAGCTTTAGACAGCAAAAGGTAAAAAATAATTGATTCACTGGACCCCGATAGCAGAGCAGAGTGAAGTAGTGCTTGGGACAATTCATGTCAAAAAAAGGATGTTTGAATATAATTTTCATGCACAAAATCATATTTCACTCATTATGCCTCAGTTTACATCAGAGGATACATTACCCGTTGATATAGCTTCGCCAGTGTGCAACGTAACTTTTTCAGAAAAGGGTAAAACAGGAGTCCTAAAATAAACCATCCAGCAACTATATTTATAATTGGTTTAGAAGCAATGTATAAGGATATCAACAGACCGCAGATTGCAGAAATTGAATTTTTTTTGCGGGCCAAATTTAGGTTATTTGTCTTTGGAATTAACAATTTACAGATATGTATGTATGTACACTTTGGTGACAAAGTTAGCAATTATGGCAAGTTGTTTGGATTACATCTCCTTTTTACAGCAAAAATTTACCTATATACAGAAAACCAGTCTTGATTAGAGTTGGGACCAAGAGAACTGGCAGTGCGTCTGTGTGTTGTGCTTGTGTACATTGTCCAGAGACACGAGGACAGCGTTCCTCTGCCAATTATTACACCAGCCCCAAAACCACACCACTCAGTATTTCCTGCATTCAAATAGAGACTTCCTGTTAACCTTACATCAGTGGAGCACACTGCAATTACTCCGGACTGAGTCCGGAGTGAGCATCAAAGAAATCTGTCTTTATAACTTGGCTCCAACAGTGTTAGAATACACTGTCACCCTCTTTCACGTTTACTGTCATATTCTTATTATAAATTCCCCCGTTAGGGGAATTTATATTGTTTTTGTTCGTTTTTTTTTCAGCATCCTATTTTTTTTTTTTTTTCGCCAACACTTTGACAGGCCGTATTTTCGACACTATTTACAGTAACTACCTGAAATTGCAAAGTGATATTGCTTTTGGTGAACAATTTTATATACTGGAATTACAGAGCGTAATTTTTAGTAAACTGGTAATTACGCAGCAAATGCATAAAAAATTTGTCGTCACGGTTTTAGAAGAACCAATGAGTGAAATTACACCAAATTTTTACACAATCATCTCTAGAGATATACGCAGTGCGGAAAGGCGGCTTTTGGCAATATCTCTACAAGTTTTTTTATATGAATTTTTCAAATAAGGGAATTCCTGAAATTGCTACTAAAATTTTAAAAAAACTACGAAGAAATGCTCCAATCAAGCTGAAGTTGCATGCAGTTACAGTCATACTATAGTGTAACAATCCACTAGAATTTCAACTTTCTAGCGCCAACGGTATCGGCGCTATAGCACCACAAAAACGCTATTTTCAAGCGCCGATAACTCAGCCCCTATTAAAAATCGCGGTGGACCCTGAAAATTTTATCTCACTTTTCAGCTCCCCAAATGCTTCTTATGGCTAGAAACACATTTTCCTGGCCATATGTGCATTTCATCGCTTCTCATACTTCACTGACTCCACATTTTCTCTGTTGCAATAAATGCAGACCCAATTACATTTTTTTTTTAATCAGGGGATGGGGAAGGTAGAAGGGAAGGGGGCAGGGGGATGGGAGGGGGAGGGGGAATTTATCTTTGTAATTGTGCACAATTACAGGTGTACTAGTTTAGATTGTTTTTCATAAAAGCCGATATTCCTTTTAACTTTCTCATCCATCTCTGTTGAAGCTTGTCCTTCTTGGAATCTCCAATTGCTTTCCTTTCTTCTGTTTCCACCATTTATTTCAGTCACATTGATCAATGTTTGTCCTTCGACATAAGTCTGTATATATACGTCTGTAGAAATCCATTTCAAGGTATCGTGAATATACCCCGACTCCAGGTATTTTTTTTGTCGCTGCAATGGTATTTGCCTGTTTTTCCTAGATATTTACCCGTAATTTTCACTGAAAAGTAACATCGCGATTCGATAACAGTTCGTAATCAAATTTAGGGCCAACTCTAGGAATTATGCCAGATTTTTAGACCCAACTCTAGGAATATTTCTGTTCAAAAAGGGGGGCCTACTGAGCCGAGCATAGGTGTACACTTGAACATAGAAAGTACCCCCCCCCCCCGGCTTTAAACTATCTTGGTCCTAGTAACCTTGGTTCTGTCATTCGCACAAAGGCTATGCTTAAAATACAATTTGCAAAATGGAGGTTTAAACCAATCCACAGCACATTTTCATTACAAATTTGTGTGTATGAATGTTATGATGAAAAGAATCAGCCCCATAACCAACCAAAGCAAACCTGGAAGCCAACTCCAGAGTGTAAACTTGTCAATTCTATTGAACCATGCACCTAGTGCATGTGTGTTTCTTAATCATAATTATTGTATTCCATACATTTACATTTTGAATATGCAGATTTTTAATGGATGGCCTGTTTTGAGATACTTTATGGAATCTTTCATGGAAGGAAGAAGTTCTGCCTGAAACATCAAAACATAGTAGGAATGTCAAAATAATTGACAGGTCACAAAAACATCAACTAATTTGATTCTGCAGATCGTGCTTTCAAAAAATCTAAATTATATGTTCAATTAAAGATTCAACCATGCTTGAAAATATGACAAATTGTTGAAAGCAGTGCATTAAACCCTTCTGTTTGGCGAATGGAAGGCTACACCCATAATCAGATCAAAATTCTCCCGAGGGTGGCCACATGGCTATATTCATTTGGTCTATCAAAATGCAGTCTGAATGTGGTTTCCAGTCTGGGTCCTTCTTAAAACACCTTTTCCTTGTTGTACCACTGAAGCTCATTGAGGTGGCCTGTTTCACACAAGATGCAATCTGCTTTCCCGGGGCTCCATTTACACCAACAATTGAAGTTGTCTCAAGGACACACAAGAAATCTGGCAAAATGGGGACAATTGGTTGCTATAGGTAGTTCAGGTATCAGTTTGCAATTTGGTAGTACCCTAGCAACATTTTGTTTGGAAAGCAATTGTCAAAAAAAATAACCATCTACTTATTCGTTTTTGTGAAGGCCACAACAAATCCAAAAGCCATGCAGTGAACCATCAAAATATTTGAATTACGGTAGAGTACCAGCAAACATTTCAATTTGTCATGTTTTTCCAAGACCAGTTTCTCGTCAATGGCCATGGCATGTGGTATCAGTCATCAAGGTTTCAAACTGCTTTGGCATCATTGGCATTCTGCATCTGTGTAATTCTTGATCAAATTACAAATTCACAAACCATGCCAGGATGCTGCTTTGGATTCTCAGCTCACATAATTCTACTGCTTGGCATTTTTGTCATCTCATTGGAATTTATTCAACCAATTGTAAGCCTAATGTGCCAGAAGAAGCTCAGCCAATTTCTCGATAGATAGAAATACGTGTGAGGATATGAAACTAGATCTATAGAAAAGAGATGCCTAAGATCGTCCCTTCAATGCATTGACCATGCAGGCAGGACCAAGACCTACAATGCATTGCCAGGTCATATGGACACATTCTGCCTGCAACTATATATCTTGCGTGCAAACGATTGTATCTTGGAGCAGAGATTGCAACTGTCAGCCAATGAGATGCTTTTAATCTTGGTTGGGGCTGGCTGTGGCTGGCTGGGGCCTGCTAGGAAAATCGCATACCAACAGAATTCCAACTAAAGCCCTATATGTGTGCAAATATATCAACATTTGTCAATTATTTGCATGGCCCCTTCATTCACAAATGGTTTGTACTATTAGGGGGAGACTATTTAATGTCCCTTGGGGGACTTGGAGTTTTTTTTAATTAAATAATTTCTCGCTCAGTTTTTGTGCAGTCTTCAAATAAATAATTTCAGTCAGTGGTATTTCTTAATAATGCATTGTTTGATTTAGGAATGAATATTCATGCATGGAAAACTCCGAGCCCCGCGCACACTCTAAACATTTGGTTGTCACTGTGACTAGTTCATGACTACTTTAGGGTTGTAATGGTTGCAAAAATTGGGCAGTAACTTCCTTGAAAATCATTTTGACTATTCTATCATAATCAAAATGACCACGTTGACCATGTAGTCAATTTGATCACCGTCTGGTAGCTTTGATTATGAGAGTGGTGCAGCTTACTAATCCAATATTTGTAACATTGACATCCCTTTAGCAATTTTGACCCAAGGATTGTCGGTTTAGGCACCAGGAATTACCACTCTGGAGTTTTCATCTTGAACACCCTGTCACAGTGTCCTTGAACGAAGTTTAGGGTTAAAAAACTGTACAAAGAATCTGTCAACACGGCCTTGTAGTATGTGGTCTCAGCTTCGATTTGATGAAAAGATAAAAAAAATCTGTTGGGAAAATTTTGAAAAAATTGAAATTTAAAATTTATAGTTTTTCACACCCTTTTTGCATGCAAAATATCCATTATAGAATATTTAAAATGATAATCTTAACATAGAAATGCTTTCCTTTCCCACATGGTGCTTATATATACAGTGGACCAAATTCAGAATTATGATTAAGTGGTTTTTAAAGGAATTTCACATTCTGAAGGTGTTACAAACTCGCTAGACTATAATCTGCATTCTTCAAACCCATTTAGAGTCCAATCAACTGAACCTGCATAATGTCCCAAATTCATCAACTGAATCAGTTAAGTGGTAGAATACTGTAGCAATATAGTCACTGATAAGACATATCTAGGGCTTTTACAGCATTTCTGTATCCATATTTTGAGATTTATGTCGCAACACTTTCAAAGTGTATCTCTTCATATCAACATCAAAACCTCTAATCACAATCTGAAAAACATGACTGCCTCAATTATCCATTCCTTAAATTTGAAATTTTTGTCTAGGGACTTGGTTTCTGATGTTATTTTATTGATTTTCTTCAAGTGCGCTTAAGTCTCAAATTACTACTTTCTATACAGATTTTACATTACTAGTGCAATGAATTGGCTAGAAGATATGTATAGGATGCATTTTTGAGTGTTGTCATTCATATCATGAAAGAAAAATAAATAATGTAACCAATAAATATTTATTTCAGAGCTTCTGGTATGAAGTTAACTTTTTAAAATCATAATATCTCCTAATTCCATGGGAAGTTCACAGACCAATATTACCAATATATCAGGTGATTTCATTACCATACGATTCTGGTCATCCAGCCCTGACTGTGTGAATGCAATGTATAGAGCTGCTAACTTCGTTCAATTTACTAAGTGTGTGACGTTTTTAGTGATCATAAACCAATCAGATTAGGCCAAAATGCGATGTAGCAACATTCTATACGTTTTGAAATATTGAGAAAAAATCTTCTTTTTTTTTCTGGGCCAACACTTGGACACTATTGCATGTTGGCCTACTTCGATAAAATTTGTACACATATAGCCTTTTTATGGTCTGATTGATATATACATTTTTTTTTTTTTAATTGCGAAATGCATAAAAATTATAATTTTATTACAGTTTGACCCTGTTATTTTAAACAAAAAACATAATCTGAATCATAGCGCATTGCTGGTCAGTAAGTGCAGAAATGCTCTATTAAATTTCCAAATTTAAGCTATTTCACGCAACTTCATTCAGAGAGTTACAGTCCTTGTCATACTTACGGGGAATCTCAAGTTCTTTTCTATGCTGTTGAACTGTGATGTCAGAGATGACTCTATTCTAGCATTGCAATATATGTAAATTAACTACAAGCTGTGATGTCATTTCAAACTGGGTCAGATTCCCCAGCTTCTAACCAATGCGAATCCACCAAACTGAGCATCACAGTTTCAACTCAGTGTCAGAGTGAAAATTGGGTCTGGGAAAACACATGCAAGTTTGACATCACAGCCTCTTAGCCAATGGGCTGCCAGAACAAATATACATAACATAAGCTAGGTGTTTACAAACAAATTGTCAATGCCTTCTGTTTATACCAACTTCCATCAAAGTTTAAACTTGTAAGTTAGCAAGTTTGCAGATTAATCAAACAACTCTGTGGGGATTATAACAGTTGTCTACTGTGAATGCTCGCAAAGCTGCAATTTGGTAGGATTAGACTGGTGATTGCTGTGATAAATCATTGGGAACACAAATGTTATGCTTCCTTCAATATATCAATGTTTGAACTGTGATGTGTAGTTTACTGTCAGCCCAATGGCTATCAAGCTGTGATGACGTAGTTGTAGGGGCTATCCCTGATAAAACTCTTACTCTGACACTGTGTTGAAACTGTGACGCTCAGTTCAGGAGGATCAACATTGGCTAGAAGCTGGGGAATCTGACCCAGTTTGAAATGACATCACAGCTTGTAGTTTCAAAATTTACATATATTGCAATACTAGGATAGAGTCATCTCTGACATCACAGTTCAACAGCATAGAAAAAAAATTGAGATTCCACGCAAGTATGACAAGGACTGTAATTTTATTTTTTTATGTCGAATTTTATATGAATTGTCGCATCGATGATTTCGTGCTGTTTGTCTTGCATATGTTCTAAAAGCCTCAATTTCAATCCTATCAGCAAAAAAGCACCATAAATGTAGGCCTAGTTTATGAATTTCACCTAACCGGAGCATCTTGCCCCATGTTACTCGATAACGCCATGAGACAAGATGCCATTGAACTCCGTGCTCTTTGAACTCCCGTGGAAACTTACAAACATGAAAAGCACCCTTACAAAAGGGTACTGTATCGATATCACCACAAACCTGCTTTATTATCTTAAAGTATGCATTTCTATGAAATAAAAGTCCACGAAGCAAACTTCCAAGCACCCCTTGTTTCCTGCATATCTTGCGCAACCAATAATATTTCAAATAAACTAAACTTTAGTTTTTTAAAGCAGTATATTTTCTTGTAATTTTGGTTATAAAATGCAATTGTTATATTAATTGTTATATGTAAATTGTATATGTTTCAGTCATAAAGTTGAAAAAAAAGTAGATTTTTAACCTGTCCTAAATTCTTTAAAAGGGAAGAATATTACTGAAACAAATGATTTGCGAACTTAATAGACCTACTGCAATTAGAGCAAAATTGGTAACTGCAATGGATTTGGAGCAGTGTGTTTGATATTTATGCAGGTCTTTAAATTTTGAAAATCGTACTTGTATTAAGGTTTTCAGGCCAAATTTTGAATTAAGCTACACCATGCAGTGCAATTTACACACTTTTTGGTGACGTTGCACACAAATTTTTTACACGGACGAGATTCCTTATCTTGTTAAATCGATGTACCGTTTATCGATGTCAGTTACGACATCGATACAAAAAAAGCAATTACAAGTTTGGCTTCTATCAACAGGGCTTGTAACATGATATATATATTGAAGCGAACATTGGTAGTATGATTTAATAAGGGCAAAAAAATGTTTCAGTCTGAAACTTCCAAGGGAGCAAGGCAATGAGCTAGTTATATAACCAGACAGCACTCTCAGTTACATGACTGTCAGCCTGTCATGGGTTGTGCCTCCTGTATAATTTGGAAGAGGGCCATGCCCCGATTAGCTCAATCAATCAATTGATGCAGGAACTCACCAGGGACGCTGCAGGAACATGTACATGTAATATCACACACACTTCCATTCAAATATTTCCTCCTTTCCTATCCATAGATGGTTCCTGGAAATCGCGGAAATACCAGACAATGAAAAAGATTTTGTTTTCATATTACGCTAAAACTTGCATTGCAGATATTGCCAAAGTTATATTTAGGCCTATAGATAATGCCAAACTTATATCATAGATGTTGCCATGAAAATGTACACAGGTGTCACTTTAGACTCACTTAACATTCATTTTGAGGGTCCAGAAACTTTCATAGAGAAAGAATGTGAATGACTGAACCATGCTACTTTTTTTCCAGGGTCACAACCAATGCAAATTGCCTAAAAAGCAATTTCACATTAAGTCCATCGAAGCACAATGTCATAGGCGTGGAAACGATGAAGTAGTTGCACTGTGAAAATGGCACTTTGTGGTGCATGATAGCTGATGAAGTGTCATCTTCTCTGCTTTCAACATGGTAAACATAGAGGCTGTTTGATTGGTCGTGGTCAAGAGAAGGCCATTTGATTTGTCATAACTAATTTCAGAGTAAAAATCAGATGCATAATCCTTTCATTTGCTTGTCACCAACAGGTCGGATTAGTCTCCTTAAATCAATTACCCTCACAACAGGCCCTATCCATTGCATTGAAATGAACTGTCAATTTGTCATCGGATAGCTTGTGACCTCATCGATGAGTGGTGTGACACTTTAAAGGGTGGCCTAATTGGTAAGTGCGCTTTTCAACTGGCTTTGAGGGCGTGGGTTCAAATCTCACCCTGCGAACTCACTTTAGTCCGAGCCCATGGGAAATTAAATGGAGGCAGGTTGTATCCAGTATTCTATGCTGGGGCAACTGAAAGACCTGGGCATCCCTGAATTAATAGGGTATGTGCCAGACTCACAGTCTACTCATCTCATCATCATACGGCAATGGCCTGCCTCGATATAGCCCACAAAGGTGCTGCAGAGGCATAAAACACAAACAAACAAAAAAAACAAACACTTTAAAGGACGAGGATCTAGAGGCTCCAAAAACCAACCGGTCAGCAATTAGAGAGCTATACCATATATGGAAATAGGGGTTATAAAATCTTAATTGGTCAAGAGAGCTGATTGGCTACCTGAAAATTATCTTAGCTAATTGGAAGAGTTGCATAATCATTCCAATGATATACTTCAACTTCAGAGCTCTATGGAACCTTTGATATTTCAGGGGCCATAAAAGTTATCTTATTTCTGACCAATCATATTGAAAGATGACCTGTCAATCAAAGTTACAAGACAAAATCCGTAATAATACAACATTTTCCTTAATTTCTTAGGAAATATGAACTTTTGAAAACCAGAAATAGCACTAATTGTGCATAATTATACAATGAAACGAAAAATGTGGAGATTGTATAGATAGCTGGAATATATTATCTCATTGCATTACAATGTTTATGATGAGGAATGGGAGATGTTGACTATTTGGAGGTTGGACACAGAATGACCATGGCTTCCACCCACCCTGCTTTTATACCAGGTCCTCGTCTTTTAAATGACTTTTCCTGGTAGCATTGAATTTATAGGGACATAATAGATAGATAGATATGGTAAGTGCAGCCCTCTAAGCCCAGTTCTGGGCGCTCACGAGGGTTGAGTGATGAGATGAGAGAGAGAGCAGGAGTCCTGAACATGTTACACATTTACCCCATGTGAGGGATCTTTTACTTGCCCAGCACAGACACTGATACAAGGGGCCGCCAATTTAACGTCTCATCCGAACGACATCCAGTTGGGATTTTGCTCATAAAGGTGCACTGAAAATTTTGGGTTCCCCAACCGGGAGTCGAACCCATGCAGGCATAATAGGGTATTACCTCACTAACTGCTTACGACTCATACAGAATACCATTGCAGGAATAGTGACACGACCACTCATGGGGCATTCCTGTGCTTTTCTCTAAGCACTTGTCATTCGTCTACTGTATACGTTAGTTCAAAATAAATTAAATAGAAAGTTGCATTCCTCCCCGGGGATTCCTCGAGAACAGGTGAAGGATAACAACGAAGATGTGGTAAACAAATAGTATCAGTGGTACCAACTGCACGCTCCACTCATAGATCTGCCAAATGATATTGTGTTCGTTTTTAAGTTGGAACTTTTTGTATTTTTAAAATGTGATTATGCAGAGAAGCGTCAGGTTTTCTGCATGCCAACACAGTTCCAATATCGCAATTTGCACATTTCTTGGTGTGTGTCCTTGGCAAGCAAAGATAAGCCCTGGCTGCTTTACTCGATTTGAGAATGTCGGAGCCTCCATGCAGAAGGACCACAACCCTGCAGCTGAACACTTTTAATCCTGGAATTTCGAGGTGTCTGATCAAGTGTAGGCTTTTCCTTGAGGATATTATGAAACCATTCCGCTACAAGACTTTGCTCTTTTGCTACAGGTATACCAGTTGTCCATGCCCACACAGCGAAACTTATAAATGTATTTGTGTAAATATTCGGTCAAAATGATGTGTGTTTTGCCTATTTTCTCATCTGAAAAAAGGAGAAGGAAAACAGAAAAGATATGCCTACCAATTTATTATTTATCATTTTGATCTGGAAAAAGAGGCAAAACTTGGCCTGCTTCCAGTAATGACTAATAAGACAAAGACTATGTGTAGGCAGTAATTAAGCCTATAGGTCATTTGTTGGTGCTTTTGACTGTCTCAAATATAACTTATTTTGACACAGATTGATTGAAGTATATGACGTTGCTATAAACCATGGTCTTCGATTAATTTCTGTAATTTGGTTTGAACACTTTTAATGGAAAGGCTTCATCATAGGGGAGAGCGGGACACAGTGAGACGGCAGGCACAGTGAGACAAAGCCCGTAGTGTCTAGCTGACAGATCAACCCCCTTGTGAATAGTACAAAAAGTAAGTAAGTGAGAGACTGTCCTATATCCTGAATGCCTACACAGCATATCGAGAGTGGAATTTCAATATTTTGGTTTTTAGCCTGTAAAGGTAAATAATTTTGCTAAACAACTTTTTGTTATAATTCCGAAGAAAACTGGTATAATGCAAATCTGTTGCCAGGGATTCAAACCTTGATTATTTGTCTTAGTTTAGTGAGATGACGAACCACAATACAGGCATCCGGTCCGCAGGATTCAAAAATTTTATAAAGAGAGCTGTATGAGGCACAGTGAGACAGTTTGAGGCGGGGCACAGTGAGACATCACAGAATACATTCAAAACGACCTGAATGTAATGCATAGCTCACAATTCACTATCAAAAACAAACAGTCTGCAATAAACTACTGATTTTAGTGAGTCATATTCAAAGGGAAGCATCAGAAAGAATTTTGATTAGTATGTAACAGGTGCGGCAGGTTAAATAAGTCGTGCATGTGTCCTGTGCGATGAAGTTTCAAAACATGCTCAAACAAGGACCCGAGAAATCATCTAGTCAACTGCTTTTATAAGAGTACAGTAGCTTCTGTAGCAACAATTGATAGAACAATTCCGCAGGTCCTGAGGATCAGTGGTTATGGCAGAAGATGCTCTGTCTCACAGTGCCCCGCCTGCTGTCTCACTGTGCCCCCCCCCCCACGGGGCACAGTGAGACACTTAACGAGCATGGATGTAACTCAAAATTTCTCCAAACCTGTAAAAGGTAGGAACCTGAAACTACTGGACAATATACCAACGTCATTATCTACAATGTGGACCTGATCTCATTTAACTCGTTACTGTCAACATTTTGGAACACCTGAAAATAAAAAAAAGTGTCTCACTGTGCCCCGCTCTCCCCTACTGTTTTGAGAATCTAGGGAATTAATTTGTTCACATTTTTCGGGTCCTGTAAGCTAAGGTCACAAGAATGTACCAGTGGGCCATTTTGTATGACATTGATTCCTTTCCATTGAAGTTTCCAAAATTGCATACACGAATGGTTTCTTTATTGATGTTTTTGCTGATTAGGTATACAACGTTCATGTTTGGTGCAACATTTTGATGAATCAATCGCATAGGTAATTATGATTAGTAGATACAGCCTATATGTTCAATTGTCCCCATAGTGTAATTTAGGCCTGTATAGGCAATATAATGCATGACACCGCATGTTATTAAATGTACCCTGCAGAATAAAAGCACAGCTGGGGAAGTATATCTGCCTTCTGCTCAATTAACCCTCGATATTTCTCTTCATCAACTCTGTTGCAATCGAATGTCATACATGTGGACATCTTTGCAATAAGTGCATATACTTCAGAAGTGCTCTGAAATTCGCACATCTGCACAACACTAAACTGCACTATAATACATCTTGTATCATCCTTTTGTATTCATTACTTATGTGTGGACTGAACACATTTCAAAAACATGTGTATAAAATATTCAACTAAAGATTGTGATAGTTTGAAAATAATCCATGGATTTTCCAATTTCCACCAGGCTAGAAATGATTTTGTTAAACTATGTCAAATTTTTAAAGTTATGAAACTCACCATGCATACAGACGAGATGGAATTTCTTTGTTAAGTTTGTGTGCAAAGTCAGCTTTAGTTTGGAGACATATTTTCAGACTGTAAAACAGGACGAGTAACATGGTATGCTGGACCATTAGGCCTATGGTTTCTTATTGGATATTAACTTTCAAGTTTGGGCGATTTGTTTGTGATCAAGTAAAGTGTAAGCGACCATGTAATATAAGCTTAATCAATGGTGACATTACATGTAATGATCTCGAGGGCCCCCCCCCCCATTGATGACTGACAATTGGCCATTGCCAGAGTCATTGATCAGCCATCAGCAAGATCAAGGGCTCAACTCAGGAGTTGACCAGGTCGATATATGTCTACTCTGATTCTGATCCTAAATCCACAATGTATCCAGGACATGTCAAGTTGTCCGGACAGTCTTCCTGGGGAGAAATTACATGAATGTTTTAGCCTCAATCCTAGCAAGCTCTAGCAGTATCCCTGCCATTGCCTGGCACTTATTCTGCACAATATATGGCCATGCAGTCCCCACAGGCCAAGCCCCGGCGCCATCTGGGGAACGAGTAAGATGTGGCGCCAAAGAAAGAGACAGACGAACAGAGGAGGCAGAGAGACAGAGACACACTAGAAGAGAGGCTCAGAGGAACCAGGATACCCCATGACAGCCACGATGCATTTGCCTCCTCCCTCTGTGCCCACTCTAAAACAAACAGGCCAGCCATTATAGGACAAGGCAACAATGGAGGCTGCCACTGTCTCTTTTTACCTTTTCGTGGTCTGCACTATATTTCAAGGTGAGTCATTTAGAATTCTCTGTTCCCTTTTTTTTTCTTCAGATATTTTTGCTTCAAAACAGATGGTGAGGCATTATACAATGTTTTATGCATTGCATATCAATGCGGTTTCTGTATAAAGTTCCAAAGATCACTGAGTTACTTATAAATAGATCAATCATCAACATTTGGTTGAAGTTGGTCTCCCCCAGGGTCTTACCTTCATTAGGATTTAGGATATAAGACTTTTTCAAAAAACTATTTTGGGTGTTTATGTGACCGTATTCTATAAAAATTTATGTCAATTTTTTCTGTTAATTTTTGTTTGAAATGATAAATGTGACATGTATTGCATGGCACTTGAATAGAATGGCTACTGTGCCACAGACATGACAGGCTGCATGGCCCACTTGCTCTGTTGTGTTAACCCAGTCTTTCCTATGGTGGGTCACAGCTAATGTCAGCTATTACTTGGCATGTGGGCAAACATTTTGAATATATCATTTCTGTCTTATCATCCCTTACCCTATTTTGTGTAACTAATACACATTTGTTCATAATTGCATTCCATTACCCCCCATGGGCTGTGACATAACACCAATTCACCATGTATATACATGATGGAGCTAATCATTTATTATATTTCATACCATCTTTCATACACAAGATGGTTTAACAGTACAAGCCTCAGCTGACAGGTCAAGGATCTGACGTGATTAGTGGCCATTAATAACCCAACTTATGGCTGCAGATTACCCAGTGATCATGGCAGATTAGTGCATGTAAATTGAGTATAAATATTTCAGTTATGGCATGACTGTTCCAAAACAGAGACATCCGTCTGGTTTTTTGTCAACTTTTGACATACAACGTTTGGGTATACACCGTTTGCAGAGTGTACAGTAGCTGTTTATTTAATGCTGGGATCACATGTCATATAAGCCCCATTTCTCATGCCCAAGGGTGTGTGCTGCTTCATTGGATAATACAATCGCGTTATTAAGTATAATTCAATTCAGAACTATGCACTTTAAACTAGACCAGGCTTTTTATCAACCATGCCATTATCATATTTGAAATAATGTATTTGATAAAAAAAGTGTGAAATGACAAGATGAGGAATGGCTTGGGGTGAGAGGCAACTGTGGTGCGGTCTTACATAGTAGGGGAAGTGTACATATACTGGACCGCCTACTTCACTGCTACATATCTCACACAAGAGATCAATTATTGGACCATTACACGGGACAGGCTGAGGTCTAAGTGTCCAGATTGAGGTTACAACATTGGGTATACATTTTGTGTAAAATGCAAAAATAAGTTTTTGTCTGGGTATACCTTAAATTGGACCAGTGGAACTTATATATTGGACCACCTGTTTCCCCGATATTTGACCAGTGGTCCAATATCAGGACTACTGGTCCAATGTGGGAACCAAGTGGTCCAATATAGGAACCAAGTGGTCCAATAGTAGTAGTAATAGTAGTAGTTTATTTTTATGGGAACCAAGTTGTCAAATAAAGGGACCTGTGGTCCAATATAGGTTCACTTCTGGCATTTGAATAACATAAAATTTAAGTTGCATCCTTTTCAAATTTCTTGTGGTAATACATGTCTCAAACATAGCCTTATTAATGAATCTTAAAATGATGTTGCTCATCAGTCAACTCAGTGAGTTATTTTAAAAATGTAGGAAATTGAAAAAAAAAATTAACTGACAACTTCTTAACAGGTGATTTCATATAAATTTGTAGACACAAGGACTGAATATAATTGTTTTCCGGGACATGTGTTCTATTAGAGTAAAGTGACATCGAAAAAGTTATGGAATCACCTTTCCCAATAGGATAACCTGTCCAAGAAAAAATATCACATGGAAGTATTTGGTAGAAATGATGTTGCCACAACGTAAACACAATGTTTGATATATTTTTTGACAATGTTGTGATAATGTTGCCACAACATTGCACGCTGACATCATATCTTGATGTTGCTACAACGTTGTGACGACGTCATATCTACACACAATAATTATTCTATGTAATTTGTACAGCAACATTGTGACGTTGTCGCGATATTGCTGCAACGCAGATGGGCCCATTGGGACGGGAGCAATTAAGTCATCTGATAAAGTTGGCCTATCCAAAATGCAACAACCACCGAAACCAGGACTTTCAAACCTCAGGCATTTTGTTTGAAAAAATACCAAAATCTTAGACAGAAAGAATGCATATATAGCAGAACAATAATGACACCGCACAAAATAGGAATTTTATGATCTCAGAGACAGCTTTTTTGCCCACACAAGAAACGTGCACCAACAGAAGTGCTACACAAACAAAGAAGAGTCTTCAGAAAATATTATGTATACTTGCCAGTTTCTATAATATCCACACTGGTAGCTATTGGCATGTGATTACAGCGCTTTATAGATAGTGTACGGGAAGTGAACTTATAAATTTGACTGGTCCTTTAATTGGACCACCACCAATCCGCCAAATCTCGACGCTGGTGTTGCACTTAAGCCGAGGAGTCAATATGGTGGACCGTGATGGACACTTCAAGAACTATACACCTTCCACGGCACGGCTGGCACACAAAGTTTCTAGGCACCAAACATGCATGGGAAATGAAGAGAATTATTTATTTTTTTCGTATTTCTTATGTAAGTCCATGAAATTGGTTTCATGCCAAGAAGTCAAGTATACAGCAATTATTAAATAACAGGAGGTGCATATCGAATAGGCATTTCTTGTTGCACAAACTGATGCCACACAGATAGTAGGATTTTGCTATCATCATTGAACACTCGATCGTGTGAGTTCGTGTCAGCATGGATTCGAACCCCTGGCAGTGAATCCCAAGTATTTTCAGTGAACATCCAATAGTATAATCCCAGCCAGATGTCATTCAGATAAGACATTAAATTTGGCGGCCCCTTGTATCAATGTCTTAATTGCTTGGCACGTAAAAGATCCCTCACATGGAATAAATGGGTAACGTGTTGAGGACTTGTGTTTCCTATTCAATATCATCAATGCAGCCTTTGTGCTAGGGGACCTATGCCCCCCCCCGCCCTCCCCCCCCCCCGCCAGACCACTTAGATGGAATAACATTTTGAAGAAAATATGGAACAACAAGGGCCCGCCAATCGAGAGACGACGCCCGAGACTACGCCCGCGAATGCCAATGCAATGTTCACAAAGTGACTGCACTTTAGGCCACATTACTAGTGACCATTTGCTGATGAAAAAGCTGCAGAAAGAATTGCAACAACAACTGCACTCTAAAAACAAGTGTTGTTATTTTAACACCAAAATAAACACTTTTTGGTTACACTTTTTAAACATGTTGAAGTGTTTATATTCATAAAGATAAACATGTTGAGGTGTTTATGAATTATAAACACGACAACACCTTAATGAGCTTGTTACACTTTTTAAACACTTCAACATGTCTTTGACTCTAGAAGTGTTTTAAAATAAACACTAGGTGTTTATCTTTATGAAGGGAGAAGAAGCGTTGATCTGAAACAGTCATTGAGATCAGTCGGATTAGAAACACCAAACAGTTGTATACAAACACACAGTAATCACCACAAGCAATCTCTGCTAATCAGGTCTAATTATATTGCATCTAGTTTGTGAAAAATAGCATATATACATAGTACGATTGTATCTGTTTTGCCCCAAAGTAAATGCACTCAAAAATTCAAATAGATAGTAAAAATTTAAAATGGCATCTTTGTTCAATTTATATAGTATTATTTCGCTAACTTCCAAGCAGAGTGAGGGTATTGTTTCCGTGTGACTGTCTGTCTGTCTGAAGGATTGTCAGTCAGTCTATCGAGGGCATTTCCTTAGGGCAAAAATACTCCTGGAAAAATATTGCCCCACAAAGGTGAAGTACAGTAAGAGCAGATTTTACTTGCCTTTGTATGCCTTAACAGCAAAGAGGGGGGCCTATGAAATGAAGTAATAAAACGCCGAAAATACAGTTATGTTCAAAAGTCTCGGGCCACATCCAAATTTTTATGTTTGATTTCCAAACTACGTTTTGAGTCCAAATAATGTTGTATTCTCATTAGTATAGTGTTCAGGAATGTTTCTCCAAGATCCATTTTAAAAAACATTTATGAGTACTTGTATGGAGATACTTAGGAAGGGAAACATGGAGAGGAGGGTCATGTGTGCTCAAAGGGAATGTAAAACAAAGAAAAAGTGTGGGTTGCCTCAACACTTTTGCACAGCACTGTAAAAAAACCTCCTTCAATCAAATTTTGGTATTTTGTGTTCCCCCTTTTGCTTAAGTAGGTTACAAAGATAAAGTACATAATCTGACTTACTTTACTGGGAAGGGGATCTCAGCTCAGTTGGTAGTGCTTTGGACTTCAATGCAATTGCTGGTTCCTGGGTCTTATTCCAGCTCTGGCCATGTCACCATCGGGTATACTATGTTGGACAGCAGTTTCAATCAACCTACTCATCATTGCTGTGCCCTGCTCCTGTCCTAATTACAATAGCCTGTCAAAATGCATGAATACATGATGTAAAGCCTTAGTCATTTATCCAGGTTGACTGAATTTCAACAAGGTTCAACGATTGACGAAAAAGCAAAACTAAATTATTGTTTATAGCTTGAAAATGAAAATTAGTACATTGATCCCAGAGTCAATGACATTGTGTTTCATACAGTAAAACACATGCCATAAAGCAAGTATGACAATTTCTTGTTGATGTCTGACTTTTTTATCACCTGTTGGGGTTTTTGCCAAATATGGTCGTATTAAAACCACACACCCAAACTCAGGTTTTCATTCTAAAGCTTGCCCTATTGGTAATGAAAACCAGGAAATAAGCACTGCAGCTTTATTAATACCTGACATTAATACTATTTTTGTAGAACTATGTGCTCTTTATAGAAAATATGAATGCTTCATATGACACTGTCTTCTAAGAGTTCTATATTGAACACTCATTTTAAGAATTGCAGAAAAAAACTTTAAAAGTGAAAGTGACCAGCCTCGCATGCATCATCAAGTTAAGCAGAACTGCCACTAGTTTTGCTTTCAGAGAATTATTGGAAGCTTCAGATCTGCATCCCAGAAAGTCTATGCAATGCATCATTGAAGCATTGAGAAACAGGCCAAGCTGTGCAACTACTTGTTTGAAGCTCATCTTCATAGAAAATCAACAAAAGGTGTCAGTAATTTCACAATTTAATAATTCCAATTTTTCATTAGTGAAATATTACAAGGATGCGTCAGACTCCGTAGCAACAAAGAGAATCTTTTTAAGTAGGCATGCAAAATATATCTTTTTACTGGTTCAACTCATCATAAAATAAATGTAATTTGCAAAACTGTAGGAGAATATGTAGGACATTTGCCGGTCCTACTTTTAGATGACACTTCGCCACAAATCTACCGCTTGCAAATAATACAATTTTATATTTCAAAATTATGTAAGCAACCCAAATTTGTTCAGTGTAACAACAGTGAATGTATATTTTTTACAACAACAATTGAATGTTAGTTCCTCCAATGAAAACCTGGCATAAAAGTAATTAGATCTTATTTTTTACTTCATATATTGATATCTGCTCAAATGTTTATAAGAATTATATGCATAACACATGACAAATCAGAGCATTGAAAATCAGGTGAATGCTCATCTGTCCTTTTGTGGATAAGGTTCAAGGTGTCTTTGTCAAATTGTCACAGAAGTAAAAATAAAGAAATGTTCCATTAAGTCAGAATCGCTTATTTGCATCGAAGAAGGCAGATCTGCGCACCGATGAGTATTTTATCTCAAGTAATAAAAACACCATAATCACGACCAGAAACGTCAAGATGACGACATAGATGATGCAGATGACCCGTAAGATACCAATGATGCATAGAACCTGTAATGATAGAAAAGAAATTATTTAAACAAATGGTTGGTAATTATTTTTTTTAGAAAGAAATAAAAGTAAAAAGTTCTGTCCATTTTTACGGCAAAATTGAAAATTGCCGTTATTATTAAAGTTTACCTGAGCAATAAAAGAGAGGTACATGGGAGCCTTTAATATTATGTTATGCATTTATCCAATGATTGGCAAATTGTGCTTAAGGGTTGAATTTTATGAGAAAACATCCAGTTAGTGTGGTATTCCTAATGTGCACTAAGTAATTATGCAACAACAGGACTTACTAGGAACCAGTCAATCCCTGATTATGAAGTGTTCCTTATAATTATAACAAAGGGAACTAAAAATAACTTTAAAAATTAAATAAATGTTTACCTTCTATTTTGGAGAAGTGGCGAGTGATGTTTCTTGTTTTTCCCTTTTTATTTCACATGTCATCTATAATCTGTAACAATTAGCAGTCATGTCACATTGTGCAATTTTGAATTTGTAAATGTGGGGGAGACCGGGGTATGTTGTGACACAGGGTAAGTTGTGCTCCCACCCCCACTATTGGGGTAAAAATTAAGAACTTGGTAAAAAAGCAATAGGTCAACATCATTAAGCACCTAGAAAAAAACTGTCAACTGTAAAGCTATGGAAAGCTACACTCATAAATTAAATTTTTCTTGAAAACCTGATGTAACGAGGACCGACATTCTTGTTTCTCAGTCATTTGGTATTTGTAATAAGATGAAGTGTTTCGGGTAGGATGGAGTTAGAAGGTATATCTAGACATTGTTTTGAAAGATTTAATCTTGCATGGTTGATTTATTTTTGACAACCGGTTTTCTCCAGAAATCAATACGGGCTAATTTGTGCAGTTTGGATTGGAGTGAGTTTGTGCCTATGAGGCTATGATATAACATAGGATTTAATTGTCATTAATCGATTTCTGTTTACAAGTAAGTAAGAAAGTGTTATACCCTCTTCTAAACTAAAAACATTCGAGTTTTTGCATAATTTTGAATTTTTGCGAAAGATGGCTATTTAGTTTTTGATTAGTTTCATGTAGCATATCAGCCATATGCTAAAGCCAGATACAAATGATGTATCTGAAGAAACAGGTGAAATACAGGGATACTGGAAGGAAATGCGGGCAGCAGGGGTGGTCGGATGAAAAAGGGTATATTCATGTCAATTTTGCATAACAACATTTAAAAAGACTGTCAATAATAATTTTGAAAATAAAATTATTATAATGCTTTTTAATAAGATCAAAAGGACACACCGTGCCCCCCTGCCCCCCTTGGACAAGGACAGGAGGGGCAATTGCCCTCTCCACCCCCTTGTTCTGGCACCCTTGGTGAAATACAAGGTTCTTCTGGAATAAACCTCATGAACAACTCGCCCATCATGCAGCACAACTTACCCGAGCATCGGGCCAAGCTGTGCCACTTGACCTAATTTTTCAAAAATGCTTACTATGATCTTCCCAATGGTGATGACATGATAAAAGTCATTCCAACCAGATTTTAGAAATAATTACCTTTTTGTGACAATTCTCGATGATTTCCAATCACAATTTCTTCATCCAGTGAAAATACCTCCATAGTTTAAAAAGGAACATTTTCTTCCTGAAAAACATGAGATACATAATGAATCTGCATCATATATTGTTTGTTTGTTTGTTTGTGTTTTACGCCTCTGCAGCACCTTAGTGGGCTATATCGAGGCAGGCGATCACCGTATGATGATGAGATGACAAGGCTGTGAGTCTGCCAATACCCTATTAATTCAGGGATGCCCAGGGTCTTTCAGTTGCCACAGCATAGAATACTGGATACAACCCACCTCAATTTAATGTCCAATGGGCTCGGACTAAAGTGAGTTCCCGGGATGAGATTTGAACCCACACCCTCAAAGCCAGTTGACAAGCGCACTTACCCATCAGGCCAGGGGGGAACTCTATCTGCATCATATAGCATTTGACCTTACTTCAATGTTTTAAAAATATTATATCATCAGAAACAACCTACATTAGGAAACCCTCGGGTTCTTGTTCAGGTTAAATTTTGATTACACAGTAGACATCTCTCCAACTGGATTTATCAGAAGAAGCCGCCAATATTATATTAGGCAAGCCAGGGATTCCTGCCCCAATTTAATTTTGGTGACATATTAGACACCTTTCTAACCAGATTTTAGATGTAATCACCTTTTTGTGGCAGTTTTCCATGGGCTGCAATTACAATTCATCCAGTGAAAAAACCTCCACAGTTTGAAAACAGACATTTTCTTCCTGAAAAAACATAATATTATACATTTAATGAATCCACATCATTTAGCATTAGACCATACTTAAAAGTTAAATCATCTACATCAGGCAAGCCATGGGTTCCTGTTCAGGTTCAATTTTGACTACGCTTTACATTGATTGATGGTTGATTGGGCTTTACGTACTGTATTAATGCAATTGGTAAGCAAATTAGGGTAGGAGGAGGACACGGCAATGAGGTGAAGGATGATTGAAACAGCCTTCCAAATTAGGCCAAGGTGACCCAACAAGAGCTGGATTCAAACCCTGGACCTAGCAATTGGCAGCCCAGCATGGTACCACTAGACCAACACCCCCCCCCCCCCCCCCCCCCGTTGACATATAAGACATCTCTCCAACTATATTTATTAGAAGAAACCACCTGTCTTAGGCAACCCCGAGGTTCTTGTTTAGGTTAAATTTTGACAACATATTAAAAACCTTTCCACACAGACTTTAGAAATAATTACCTTTTGTGACAGTTTTCCAAGTATTACAATACTTCATCCAGTGAAAATACCTCCAGAGTTGAAAAACGAACATTTTCTTCCTGAAAACATGAGATACATAATGAATCTGCATCATATAGCTATTGACCTTGCTTAAAACGTAAATATTATATCAGCAGCAACAACCTACATTAGGCAACCCACTGGTTCTTGTTGAGGTTAAATTTCCATGAGACAGTAGACATCTCTCTTACTGGATTTATCAGAAGAAGCCGCCTACATTAGGCAACCCTGAGATTCTTGCCTGGATTAAATTTTTAGAGGCATTAGACACCTTTCTGACCAGATTTTACATATAATGTTAACGATAACGATATACTTTATTTCAGCCTCAAAAAGAGAAACTCTTTTTGGTTTTTACAGTGCAAGTTAACAAGTGTAAAACATAAAACATACAAAACAATCATGAAATAATCACCATTTTATGGCAGTTTTCCATGGTTTGAACTTTCAATTTCTTAAACCAGTGAAAAACCTCCAGAGTGTAAAAACTGACATTTCCTGCCTGAAAAAACACAAGATACATAAAGAATCTGCATCATTTAACATTTGACCATAAAAGTTAATCATTTTAATAGAAAACACCTAGATCAGGCAAGCCGTGGGTTCCTGTTCAGGTTAAATTTTGACAACACGTTAGATTGGCGGATGGATGATTGGGGTTTTATGTCCTGTATTGACACACTCGGTAGGCTAATTAGGGCAGGAGGAGGACATGGCAATGAGATGAAGGATGAATGAAACAGCCATCAAACATAGGCCAAGGTGACCCAACTAGAGCTGGATTCCAACCCTGGACTGAGCGATTGGAAGCCCAGCACGCTACCACTAGACCAACCCTCACTCTCCCCGGACATGTAAGACGTCTCTCCAACTATACTTATCACAAGAAGCCACCTGCATTAGGCAACCCGGAGCTTCTTGTTTAGGTTAAATTTTTTTCGACATATTAGACACATTTCTAACCAGACTTTAAAAATAATCACCTTTTTGTGGCAGTACTCCATGATTCACAATTATGATTTCTTCATCCAGTGAAAATATACCTCCAGACTTTGAAAACTGGAATTTTCTTCCTGAAAAACATTAGGTACAAAATGAATCTGAATTCATTTTGCATCATAAAACATCTGAATTAGGCAACCCACGGGTTCTTGTTCAAGAAAAATGCTGCCGACATATTAAACACCCTTTCAACCAGATTTTAGAAATAATCACCTTTTAGAGGAAGTTCACTTTGACTTGCAATTCCAATTTCTTCATCCAATGAAAAAAATTCCTGAATTTGGAAACTGGCATTTTCTTTCTGAAAAACATATTTTAGGGTACATGAAGAATCTGCACCATTTAGCATTTGGCCTTACTTAAATCTAACATCAGTAGAAACCACAGGCAACCTGGGGGTTCTTGTTCAGGTTGAATCTTGGTGACATATATTAGACACCTTTTCAACCCCATTTAAAAATAATCACCTTTTATTTCTGTAGCTGTTCCCCATTATTTCGAATTACTATTTGTTCATTCAGTGAAAATAAAACTTCACAGTTTGAAGACAAACATTTCGTTTCTGAAACACGTAAGAGACACAATGAGTTCAGGGCCGGACCCCCTGGACTCACCCCCCCCCCTTCCCCCTCGCCACTAGACCTCCCCCTTTCAAATTCCTGGATTCCCCCTTGTGACAGAATCCTTCAAAAAACAATATTTGACATAGGCACCTGACATTCACAAAGTATATATAGATAGTTTTTTACAAAGATTTACATTGCATATTTAAAAGATTCTGTAATTAGTGTCAATGAAAACAGTTTTAAGGGTATTTACATTTGAAAATAAATATTATCTCTATAACATTTCAATATGACAGCTTTACAACACTGAGCACAGTTGTCTTGATTAAAGTAATAAGGATATTTGCTTATTTTAAGAACTTACCTTGTCAAAATTTTGGTTATAAGACTTCTTATGGGTCCCACATAGCTCAAACAATCAAACATTGAACAGAATCAACAGCTTTTTGAAAGTGGCTAACATTCACCTTCATGGCTGAACGAACGTTTCTGTTGATAAATGCATTAAGTTTGAAGCTTAAGTGCTTGATTATGTGTTTATGATTAGACACATCATAAACACTAGCGTTTATGAAACTTAGAATTTTTTTTCAACTTGGACTTTTTACATTATAAAAGCACACAAAATTCGTGCTGGTTGGCAAAAATGCCTGATTGTATATTCTGACAATATATGTATATGAAAAAATTGATTTTGTCTTAATTTCCTTTACATAGTAATATACCTTCCCAACTGGCTTAAAATTTTCTAAGTCCCATTAACACTTCAGCTTGTCCTGCATAAACACCATAGTGTTTTTGTTTTAACACTAAGGTGTCTATTTTCAATCACCTAAGTGAATATAAACACTATAACATGTTTATGACCCAACACTATTTTTTAGAGTGTGTAGGTCTATAGAAAGTGTTACCCACTATTTTTGGGTGTAATTGATCTTACATACAAGGTGGTTCATCCTGGGCAGTGGGCTGATTTTCTTCATAATATGGTAATTCTGTATGCTTGTACTCGTTTGGAGTGCATGGTACAACATTCATTTTTAGTTTTATGTTCTGTAACTTCTGTCAAGTTCAATTAGACTGGAAAGTTTTTAATTTAAATGAAAGCCCGAATCTGTCAGAATTATATTCATGCCCAACTTCAATATTTTGCTAATTAATTGAATCCGCTCACTTCATTATTAACACAGTTGCCAATTCTCCTACGGCTGCAAAAAGATGGGATTTAATCATGCCCGGTAGAGGTTTTAGTCTCAAGAAAACAAGCATGGGAGTAACTGAAAGCAAAGAAATGTGTTAGTGAAGAAAATCCTTTCCAAATCACGAAATAAACATTTCCTCAATTTATGGAAATAGAATTGGCATTTTAATTACCAAAATCAAGGAATTCCGGCAGCGATTTTAAAGGCAGCAGAACTATTATGATAAAATCAACTGTTCTTAAAAAATCTTTAAACATTTTGGCTGTAATTGACAATCAGACTGCTTGCACTATCTTATGTAATGGCCGTAACTTTAAGTAGGCATGAAACAATAATAATGACCAGATCTTTTCTTCCTGCTGAATTGTCTTGACTTATATATTTTAAGATGATTGCGAAAATAGGCCTGTACAATTTGCAAATGTCATGATTGATTTCTGCTTCTAAAATTTTTTTTTTTTTGGGGGTTTTTTTTTATTTCCCCCAATAGATTTTTCAATAGTATAGTTCATTGAACCCAATGAATGATTGAATCACATTGATCCTCGTTAATTGCGGCGTTACATTTAAGAAAATACATTTTGGAGGCATTTTCACTGTAACATTTGTTGATACACGTGTCACACCATCCGTGTTTGAAGAAATTAGATTTCAATTGCGTGTATACTGTATAGGAGTGATTTAAGAATAGAAGCTGTGAAATATGAACAAATAACTGCAAATTAATTTTCGAAAATGATCGGCCTATTTACCGTTTTAACTTAAATGGTTTATGGTGTTGGCCTACTTATAGTGTCAACTTCCATTTTGACACGAACAAATGCTCGGTAAATAAATGCCTGAAAGTGCCGCAATTATTTAAAACGATGTCCACTCGATCGATGCAGTGCATTAAAATTACGCGTTTGAGTACCATAATGATATAATAAAACATTACAAGCATCATGTAACTAAAAACTGGAAATAGGAGAAGCAGAGCTGTTTTGCAAAAAACGTATGTACAGATATGGTGTGCATGCAATAGTTGACAATGCACGTCTCACTTATTTTGATAATGTATTTACTATTATCCCATGTCTAGCCAACTTTTTTCCCTCATACTGAGCTTTTCCCTGGTCAATACAGATTGAGAGAGGGAAATACAACAAAAAGAAACAGGGGTATATTTAGTTCAACCAATCAAATTCCTTTGGCTAATTAGCCAGCAGGGCTATACTGAAAGATAATGAGATCAACAGGGATATACTGGAACTGACCAATCAAAAGACAACAGTGCCCCTATATATCATGCTTATTAGCATGTAGATACCAGCATATTTGCTGATTGTTGTGATTTAAGGCAATTAAGTGCTGCCAATTAAGAGTATTGATTTTTTTTGTAGCACAGCTGCATTCACATTGAGTGCTTTAAACTGTTTTATATTGATATAAAATAAAAGTATTTAAAAAAAAAGACATGGGATAAAAAGGTTATACCATGGGTTGCGGCAGTATATCCCTGGTATAGTCACCCTCGACCCAGTATATCCCTCGACCCTTCGGGCCTCGGGATATACTGGATCTTGGGTGACTATACCAGGGATATACTGCCTCCACCCATGGTATAACCTCATATTATCCCATGTCTAGCCAACTTTTGCCCCTCATACTGAGTTTTTCCCTGGTCAATACAGATTGAGAGAGGGAAATAAAACAGAAAGAAACAGGGATGTATTTAGTTCAACCAATCAAATTCCAAACCTAAACTAAAACACAATGTTTCAGTAGATTTTTTTCATAGTAGGCTTTAAGATACATTATAAATATATCCATACCAGCTTAGTGAAGCACATTGGAGAATATTTCAGTCTCAAACATAGTATAAGTACCCAATTTTAGCAAAAATGCACAAAAAAGTCAAGTTGTTCCAAAGTCCCTCATATTAGAATCACGTAATCTTTGACTATAAAAAATATTTTGATATATAAAAATATGCACTGTATACATGAGAACATTATCTAGCATAGGCCTACTGGCTATATTAACATTTGATTGAATTTGCGTGGACGATGCAGTTTCACTTAAGGCACAAAAAACAACTGTCAGACTGTCTAAAGCGTTGACTAAAGCCAACCCCAAGCCTTAACTGGGTCGCTTCACATAGAGCAAACGGTACACAGTGATAGGCCTTCATGTAGAAACGGAAGAAAAATTCAACTTACAGGTAATTTCATTAGTACGCGATTCTTAGCTTCTAGACACATGAAATACATGACATTTCTAGTTAATCTGATTGGTTTAGGAACAACAGAACGTCACACATTTGATTTATCAAACGTATTGAGTACTGATTTAGCATTGATTCCTCCCAGCCAAGTGTGAATGACAAGAATCGCATGCTAATGAAATCGCCTGTAACAACTACTCAGGGACGACATGGTTACTTACCATTGCTAACCAAATTAAGCAATAGGCCTACCCATAGTAAAATAGATAGGCCTACATTGTATTAATACAATAATCATAAAGCCTCTTAATAAATAATAATTTTGAGACAATGACAAAATTCCAGATCAGATTGGTTCATGGGCTTATTATTACTGTTCTGAAGAATGATTGGAGGCTTGTGACCAAAACAGGGCTTAAGCTTCGGCCTACTTGGCTCAGCCTATCTGGATGGCTTCTCAGACCGATGAAGCCTGATCAGGTTTATACCGATGATCTGTCTTTCTTTTTAGGCGTATGTCAATACAGCTCTTTACCTGTTTATAAGCAGACCATTTCTATACCGAGCTTAACTGTAGACAACATTACAAGACGTGCAAAATAATTCGTACTTTTTGGTTGTTGGCTTTTACTATAGGCATTTATTTGGCCGTCTTCAAGCATACCCTGTGGGCCTGTGGCAGCAATGTTTACACCATGAAATTTTCATAGGCAATCACTTTGCAAGTTCTGTGTTTAACCAGCTCAAACACAAGCTGACAATTTAAAGGTACTGAGGTGACTGCATAGGTGACAAAGCTTTTGCCCCAAAAAATATTTTTTTAAGAATTTAAACTTATAAAAGACAGTAACATATGCGGAATTTACTGTTTCATTCATACTTTATCTTATTCTCAGTGGTGTAAAAAATTAACAAAAATTAACATGGAAGAGATAAGAAAAGCCGCAGAGCGCCCCGTAGGCCTATTCACCCCATATAATGCCCCCCAGGCCATTTCTAGATACGCCCCTGCTTATTCTTACAGCCTGTCCATTTGGCATGCAAACAGAGAGGACCAATTCACAGTGAAAATAAACTTGGAATTTGTCTCAATTCGTCTCATGATAGCCGAAGAAGTGGCATCATCATACATTTAACATCGGAAACATAGCAGCTGTTTGATGAGTTATGATCAAGGGAAGGCCATTTGATTTGTCATATCTGAATTTAGAGTAAAGATCAGATGCATAGGCCTAATCCTTTCATTTGCCTGTCATTAACAAGCTGTCTCAGTCTCTTTAAATCAAATTGACATTGAAAGTATTGGTATATTTGATCGTACAAATCAGTATGATGACTCACGAAGTGCCATTTTCACAGTGACACAGTCCACTCTTTTTGCATATTAAATTTACAGACTGCAACAACAGAAACCATAAACATGGTCAGAAGTGATTGAGAATATATCACACTTTCAGCCTGCTAGGTCGAGTTGTGTGAAATCATGACAACATGTAGTCTTCTCCCACTGAGTCCATGCTTCTGACTTCAGCTTTAAGGGCTGGGAAGCTTTTTTACAATATTTATTTTGTATATATATGTACAATTGGACATTTTAAAAGTTGCTGTTGAAGAAAAATTTGTCCGATTATTACTTTAGTGCATTTCATGTGGGGTCCAAGGTAGCTGATACAAATACTCTTGCAAGATTGGCAAATAAGTTGTGCCTTGGTTGCAAGACCAAGAAATAGATGAAGATAATGTAGTCTCTTTTTGTGAGATCCAATGCTATTCATAGTCAGTCCTATCAAAGATGTTTCCCTGGCAGTGGCCTGTCTGTCTCTGGGCATCTCCCATGGGAGCTCTGGATCGGGGCACTCGATTGATTGTTTCTCGCCTAACAGCGAATAAGCTTCACTTGCTACAGCTGACTATTGTCTCCCATATTCATGCACAGTTACAGTCAGACCAACAATTATTCAGACACTTGCTGTTTTCTTTTTACTTTGAAGGAATTAAAAAGTAAGTGGTGAAAAATGCAATCAAAATCATCCTTGGTATTAAATGTAACCTGTCCAAAACAAATTCATTGCAAATTGACACAAAATCTGATGAAAAGAGCTACTTTTGTTGATTTCAGGAACCAAAAATTATTCAGACACTTTCACAAAGTTGTGGAAAGTGAACTATTTACTAATATTTATCTCAAATACTGTTAAGAAACTACCATGGGATCATTGTGAATACATTGGATGACAGGTGTGATCATCAGGCAAGAAAATACGGATGAAGCCCTCTGAATGCTTACCCATTGTGCCACTGCAATCCATCAGATCACTGAAAAGTAAGTCGCTTGGCCTTCCTAAGGTTGTTCACTTTATTGCATAGACAAGGCAACTTTACCCCACTTGTTTACAAATTAAATGCTATATTAAAACTATTGCGTGCTTTCATGGAGCAATCTCCATTGGAATAGCATTGAGTCCAAAAAAACAAATTTTTACCCCTTCCCAAATGAAGTTAAAAGTGTCACACCCAGTTGCCATTTGCACCATGCATGGAATATAACTTTAAATAGATAATGAATATTGCTTTGCGAAAATTTGTTGGATTTTTGTGCCACATGGACATGTTTTTTGTCTTGGTAAATTGTGCAAATAAATACAGAAGTGCACTGAACTTATTATGTGGCCTCCACTGTTTCATATTATTACTAAAAATTTAAAAAAATACAATTCTAAGATAAACTAAAGCAATTTGAATCAATGTGATGCATGTTTGATATAAAACAGTGCATGAAAATGTGATCAACTGGTCAGAATGTTTATCTCACATATTCATCCAAATTTTCTTGACTGATGATCACACCTGTCATCCAATGTATTCACAATGATCCCATGGTAGTTTGTTAGCAGTATTTGAGATAAATATAAGTAAATAGTTCACTTTCCACAACCTCGTGAAAGTGTCTGAATAACTTTTGGTTCCTGAAATCAACAAAAGTAGCTCTTTTCATCAGATTTTGTGTCAATTTGCAATGAATTTGTTTTGGACAGGTTACATTTAATACCAAGGATGATTTCGATTGCATGTTTCACCACTTACTTTTTAATTGCTTCAAAATAAAAAGAAAACAGCAAGTGTCTGAATATTTGTTGGTATGACTGTATACACTGTTACACCAGCAAGCTACTTCATTTTCACAGCAATGACTGTTGTAAATTCCATGAAATATACAATTTCACAGTAAACTAGTTTTGTTTTTACAGCAACAAAAGCAACATTTTTGTGGCTATTGCAGTAAAACCGAGTGAGCGGCATGGTTATACAGTGTTGAATCCCATATGCCCACATGCAGTCAATTGTAGCAAGTTGTGGATATCCCAAGAAAAAAGGCCCAAAGCAGATGTGATCAGTGCCATTTACATGTATGGGTCATTCTCAAATCTCGGGACAATTTGCGTCACTCCAGTTCCCTGACATTAATTTGAATGCAATTAATATCTGAAGTGTCACTCTACATCTTCTTATTTCTATTTAGAACCACTGCATTTGGAACATAAAGTCATTTATTAGACTTTTTTGGTGCATTGTGTCCAGTAATACGTGCATAATCAATGGTTTTTCTCTGTCACTGGTCCTGACATGACAAAATCAAGTGTTAATTTTCATCCTAAAGTACCATCATTTTCAAAGTTTCTGTGCACGATTCATGAGAATATTGACTTAAATTAATATATACATCATATTTAACTTTTTGTCTTCATTTCATTGAATTAATTGATGTAAAAGACATGTCACTAGTTTAAGTTAATTTTTTTTTGCCACTCCTTTCCTTGCCATAGCTCGGCTCGCTATTGTTATAATGAGCAATTCCCAATAAATGTCATATGATACACATGCGCTACATTATTACAGCTTTGCAGATTTCATTAATTAGGTATTCAACAAGTTAAGGCATAATTTTCATGGGAACATTTTTTGGTCCCACTAAAATGTCCACTCCGTTCCCTCAACTTCCGAGCTCACCAGTGATACTTTTTCAAAGACATTTTTTGTATATATTGCTGAGGGTGACAGGATTCAATAGAATGCAATTATAACTTTGTATCTCCCAAATAGAATGCACTATTACAGTAGACAAACTTCAAGTGCTTAAATCTAGCTGTTAATTCAGAGTGCCAATGATGTCATTGAAGGTGTTGCTCCAATCTTCTCCATTGAAACAAGTGGTTTTTTCACCGACTCAGAGGGAACTTAGTTAGTGACATGTGTATGTAACCAGTGATGTGTATCACTGCTATGCTGAACATAGGAGAGGTGGCATGTGAGTCAGAAGCGGAGCAGTTGAAGTGTCATATATTGCGCACTTTTCAATGTTTGTTGGAGATGTTATGTATCAACTTCCAACCAATTTGTCACAATTATCCTATTTATTGGTTGATATTCTTGTGTCTCTGTCACACTATGGAACCAATATGTGATTGTTTCATGTTTAAAATTCAAAATTAGACAACAATTAATCTTCATTAAGAAAGGTGCTTTGCCTTGGCGTCAATTTTTCATGTAAAATAGTATACGTTTGCAAATTACTCAAGAACCAAGTAAGGTATAGTCATGAAATTGGTACCACAGTGTGCAGAATAATTTATAAATCTTTGAATATATTATCCATGTGTTTGGGTGGACTGAAACCTATAATTTGTGAGCTATTAGCTAAAATAGCCATTTTCGCATGAAAATTTTAAGTTAAACCCCCATCTATCTTTGGGGCTCTTGAGCAACATCTAAAACACCTTCAAATGAGCTGAAATTTTACATGGGAGGGACTATAGAACACATTTACAGGTTAGCCCCAATGAATTTCAGACTTTCACTTTTTTCGGGACACCCTACAGGGCCTACCCTTTATGTTGCATGTTTCCATTACAATCTGTGAGACATACTGCGATACTCAGAGAGGAAACTTTTGCAGAAACTCTCGAGTAACTCGAGGGGCAATCCAGGTGGAAACCACAATGATTACATAATAAGGGCAATCGGAAATTTCCTCTTCGTCCCATCGTCATTCCCATTAGAAAGTGTCATGCAGCAATTTAACTATCAAGCACTGTCTGGGCTTAACTGTCGAATGATGGGCTCACTTCATTCTTTTCCTTGAAGTGTTCCAACTTTCAATGCCATGTAATCATTGTAATGGCAACTGTTTAATTGCAAAGACAAAACATAGGCTGCGCAGCAGCAAAACTTCAGCGCATAACACCTTTAGAAGAATACAATTACACCGTAAAATTGGTGTGTTTACCAAATTGCATATATAGGTATGCAATATTGGTCAAGTAATGGCCTTCTGTTATCTCTATTTGCCTGCTGCCCTGCCATCTGCTCATCTGCTTGCCAGGGTTTGTAAAACCAGGTAAAGGCCTTATTAGACTAATTTGCGCATGTTATGGTATAGATTCATGCAAAAACTAAATTTGGAAGTATTGAATAATCACTGAATATAATTTGATGTTTTAACTCTTTTTGATATTATAACTCTCATAAACAGCCATACTTGCAAGAAACAGTTACCAGCACTAAGAAAAGTTCCATTAACCTACGTGCCCCAAAGCATTAAACCAAAACTGACTGCGCCTTGAAGTTGCTTCATGCTACAGCCTGTCGTGAGTTTGTCATTAAAACAAGACAGAATTAGTCTCACCTCAGGTCAGTCACATTTCATAAATTTCATTAGCACGCATGTGACGTGTGTCCTCCAGACGATATACTGAAAAGCCTCAAAATTAGGGTCTGTTCAGAGTTTACGATTAGCGGGGTTTGAGTTTTTCCTGAGGGGGTGCTAAATTTTTACACATGTTCAAGGGGGCCCGGGGGGGGAGGGATACTAATTCCTAAGCCCAACATTTCTTAATTTTATCCGGTCTAGCTTCACCATATTTTGCCGGGTCTGCAGCAGTACTCATAGAGAAGTCACCTGCGAATTTTCAGCTCATTCTATAAATATTTACCTTTACCTGAATGCGCTTGAACTTTATAATTAATGTAATCCATTGACGAACTTGCAAATCCTCAAGATATGCCAGAAGCTGTCAAACTGTGAAAATCTGTGTACAATGCAACCAAGGTCAAGCCAGATTGGAAATAGTTGGAGAAACATAAGGGTGTATAAAATTATACAAGTTGTAAAATATTAGTATCCCACCCCCCTTGAAACACATGTGAAAATTTAGTGCTCCCTCCCAGTCGTATATTCTGAACAGTCTCTTATAACTATCCAGGGTAGTATACTGCTACTATACCAGGCCCATGCCAATTTCATGTTTTTCTTTCACCTTCAGTTTATTATTTCAAACACGATTTATTCATTTGTCAGATTTTTGACGTTCCACCGCATCCTTCGTTCAATTAAGTCGTGTTTTCAACTTGATTTGACAATGAGGCCTGGAAGGACAGCCTCTATTGTTGAATGCACCCAAGGTACTCCATGTTTCCTATGGCCTTGCCAAGAAAAAGCGTTAGAATGGAGTGGAATCATTGAGCCCTCCAGCTGTGATGGCCGGGATGCCTCCTTGGGCCCATTTTGTCCAATGTCTTGTTGTGCTAATTCCGTTCTCATGTCTCTCCACCTCCTAAGACCTTCACCACCTTCTTTTTGGTTTGCAGTCAATGAGCCCTCGACCATTTCTCTCCGACAGTCAAAAATCTCCCTGACATTCATTTCCTTTCATACTGTCGCCAACAAGACGTTGATTTTTCAATTCGAGTTGACATATATATATATATATATATATATATATATATACACGGTATGGAACATAAAACGTCATTTTAAAAATCGATGAAGGACATATATATATGTCATCATCCTGTTAATTGACAGAATTTGTAATGGAAGTATGTTGGGGAATTACATGTCTTTGCACAGCACGTCCTTGTAAATACTATGACAAATGAATTGATATACATGTCAAACACAGACAACCTGTGCATATTTGAAGTGTAATTAGAATGATTAACTGCAAACACAGACTGAATGTCAAATGCTGTAATGTCATCTTGTTATGGCACCGATTAATTTTTTTCACGACATTGATAAATCTGTGGTCAATTATTCCAAAAATGCCTGCATTAAAAAAAAATCTACTTTAGGTTCTGTAAATAATCTTAATATAGCATGATATTCCAGTTGAAAAATTATGCATCGGCTGCTGCAGGCTACTTGAAAGTGATGCAACTTACAAGTACCCATAGGCCTATGGCTTGTAGCATGGGAACACATACAGATTCTGGCCACCACAGGGTGGAAAATAAAGTGTCCTGTAATTTTCAACATTTAACACCATTTCAAAGAGGACCATCCCAGGCACTAACCAGAGAAATTTCAGAGCTTAATACCTCCTATGTGATGAGATACGTATCTACTCCCATTATGAAGGACAATAACATGGGGCATTTTCTGGAATTCGACCCACTCATGACATATGCTTTACTTCAGGCCTGCAATACAAAAATGCTTTTATTACCAGTGCTCGGCCTTGTGGCTATGTCTACTTCCCCAAAATTAGTAACTCTCCAAAGTAGGTTTCCATATCTGGCCAAATACGTGATGCCCGAAAATGGGACGTACGAAAAACGTGACGTATTTTGACAGAGACATTGAAAGAGCTCTTCGAAAACTTTAGCTAATGCTTGAACTATTCTATCAAGGTAAGACCCTATTGTATGTTCTAGACAACAGTATACACTACCTCTTGACATGATTCAAAACTGGTTCTGTCAATTAGAAAAAGCCAGAGAGCGGGACGTACGAAAAACGTGACATATTTTTTTGTGTATCATTATTGGACATTTTATCAAATACATTCAAAGAACCAGTTAAGTACATAGGCTCAAAATATGACCAGGTAGTACAACTAATAACATACCATAAACAACTGCCTTGAAACATTTGTATGTCTCTGCTGTCGCGAGTTTTGTGACATACAAGAATGTACCGTACGCTGTAACACCGCATTATAGTCAACCGCTGGTAGTCCTGATGCCAAACATCTTAATCATGAAATAGGCTACATGATTAAGTTGTATTGAAAAAACTTTCATGAAGCAGCTTTATGGGTATTGTTCGCAGCCATAAATGAAATTACCGTACTCTTTCACATTTGGCGGTAGTCAAGAAAGGCTATTGTGATGGAGTGATCTCCCTAATGGATAGGTGTACTTGTGATATAATTCTGCTGTACACTACATGGCTATCTTAAAACAACATGCAAACTTTCCAACATAAAATCTATTTAGATCTGGTAGCATACATACCACACTACCACAGGTAATTTTAAAAATCTTTCCTTGATGTAATCAATGAAAGAATAAACAGTAAGATAATTTGGCACCAAATATATGCAGCTGCTTTGTCATTGCTTTTCCTCATGGACTGACATGTATTTCTCATGTATTGTGAGTGCTTCCAAGTAGCTGGTACTGCTTAGAATTATTTTCCTCTCACTTCTGTGACCCCCTTTCTGTGGCGTGTCCCAATAAAATGTTAAATTTCCCTGTTTTTTACTCTAAAATTGCCTTGTTGGATCCGCTGAACAATGGGACCCCTTACAAACTATATATCAAATTGTCCGTTGAAAAACACGCTATCACCTTATGCAAGTTGCAACAATATATATTCAAAAACATATAAGCTGTAGAAGCAAACCGAAAGTGAGTGTACACGTTCCCATGCTACAAGCCCTATACAATATATAACCAATAACCATGCATCTATATCATAAATATATTTTAGTTGTATTATGATGAATTTAATTGTAGGAACGGAAGGAACGAAAGAACACATCCGCTTGATGCGACACCTGCTCACGGAATATGATCCTATGGTGAGGCCAGTGGAGGAGCCCAACTCTGTGGTGACTGTCAGCATAAGGGTGACTCTTCATCAGATAAGAGATCTTGTGAGTAGCCAGATGCCTCCTCTGGGGCCAAGGGTCTTTCAGGGGGCAAAGAAGTCCCTCTTGTAACATGTGGCGCTAAGCCGATCAGCTGGCCCATTCAGCTCCCGAATCCCTTTTTTGTCTGCGTCTTTTCTTATGAGCTTCATAATGGAGAATATAAGCTCATAGCGACATCCCGTGTAACGGCCATGTTTTCCATTAATGATTTTCTGAAACTTTTATACTAATCGATGGTGTAGTTGGGGCTTTATTTATCTGCTTTATTTTCCATTTGAGAAATTGTAATTTATCAGATTCATAGTTGTTTTAATATTCTGCCTTACTGCGTGTCAACCAAGCCCAAGCTACTTTGAATTCGTAACGAATTATGCCGCCAAATGATTTTTTGCACTTTTGTCAACTAAATCTGGCCAACTTCAATATCATGCCAAAGGATCATGTTTTTCATCTGTCATATGGTATTATTTTCCAGGACGAGAAGAACCAGCACCTTACAACAAACGTCTGGCTGAGATTTGTGAGTGTTCCCTCCGCTGTCTTGCTTTATCATAAAGTATTTCGCTTACAGTGATGTATTTTAAAAAATGTATGTGTTCAGATAAACTATATAGAGATTACTGAAGCATTTTATGTGCAAAATATAACAACATAATACTCAGTGTGCCTTCCCTCAAGGACTGGTGTTGTCATTTTGTTTACAGCGAAACACTTTGATATAGAATTAAAGTGGACTGTGGCACTGTGAAAATGGCACTTTGTGACTCACGATAGCCGATGAAGTGTCATCTTCTCTACCTTCAACATGGGAAACATAGAGGCTGTTTGATTAGTCATAGTAAGTCATTTGACTTCTCATAGCAAATTTTAGAATGAAAATCAGATTCATAATCCTTTCGTTTGGCTGTCACCAACAAGTGGGATAAGTCTCCTTCAATCAAATTGACATTGAAAGTATTGGGTTTGATCATGACAAATCATCAGCATGATGACACACGAAGTGCCATTTTCACAGTGCCACAGTCCACTTTAATTCTATATCAAAGTGTTTCGCTGTACAAGCAAATGCAGAATGAATCATACAGCTTTCTTCATTTCACTGAAATTATGTCAACCCGAATTTGTTTCAGGCGCCCATCTCAGAGATCAGTCAATATTTTCCATGTACATATGTATGAGTATTGGCCTCTAATAATTGTATGCTAACAAACACCTTACAGCTGTCGCAATTGATCTGAAGACATCACTTTTTTTGGTGCCAGAGTGGACCTATGATGTCAGAGGTGGATACTGAGTCTCCAGCTATGATATAATAGGTCCACGCTACAACAAAAACATTTCTTAAGAGCAATTGCGAGAGCTGTAAGTTACAAGACAATTAGAGAGTGGTCATTAATTTACTTACTGATGCATTTCTAGAACCAGTTATAAGGCACCTACTTGAGAAACGTCTTGCATGTCGAGAATTTTCTATTTCTGTTCAGATGTAAAAACAAAATATAACAAAATGCAGAAAGTAGCATATCCCATGTGAATTCAATATTTGATTTTTTTCAATCCTAAAGCAGTTTTGATTTTGTTCTTTACTTGTCTCATTTCAGTTTTGGATAGATGAATTTCTGCGATGGAACACAACAGAATTTGCAAACATTTCGCGGCTGCATATTTTGTCATCGAAAATATGGCGTCCTGATATAGTTCTTTATAACAGGTACAAGTCAAAAGAGATTCAAGCGCATAGCACAAATTCTGAATATGCTATTTGTAGAAACATCAATTAACACGACAAATCACTCCCTTAGTATTGGTTGGTATGCTCGTACTATATAGACTTATTTGTTCCTGTTTTTGCTTGCAAGTGAGGCCTTCGGATTGCTGTCTAATAAGTCAGTTTTTGCTCTAACATTTCCCTTTTTTACTATTTTTTTACCTTAGCTATTATTTGCCACCCACTAGAACAATTCTGTCTAACAAAAGCAAAGTGCGTGGATCTGCATCTTACAAACTGTATTTGGCATTGATATACGTCTAAAAGAAAGGAACCAAAATATGTGTGATATACTGTTTGGTTCTAAAGAGTAAAGACCTTGGCGATCATGGTTGTTTTCCTTGCGGATTATTTTCTTTGCTCAAGTTATTACTCAGGAAAGTGCACACTCAGAAAAAAAGGTTACACAAACATCCATATGTGGTTTTTTGGCTTGTCACCAGTATAAAACCACTTCTAGTTTTTTAAAAAACCCTCTTGATGTGGATGTTTAAAAAACCACCATCTTAAAATCCACCTTGGAATGATATAAAACCTTTAGTGGTTTATGAAGAAACCTATGAAGGACTGTTCAACAGCAATATTCTGGTTGTTTATTAAACCATTTGTGGTTTATAGAATAATCAAATATTTCACTAGTTGGTTTTGTAAATATTCATTTTTGGTTTTTATGGACACCAAGTGAAGTAAATACGAGGGGTTTTCCATAAGTTCTGTCCAACTAGTCATAACTTTTGCTAGATTTGATGTAGGAACATGATATTTGGGTCAGATAATACTGAAGTAATTCTGAAATAACACCCAAAACATCAGATCATATAGATAAAAATAAATGCTTATTTTGTTGCCATGGAAACTAGAAGTCATGAAATGCGGCCCAGATTTTGTAGTTCTCACTTAAAACGAATAGAATACCTGCTTACATAACTGTGTTTTGACTAATTGAATTAAGATATATTCATAATTTCTTTCATGAAATACAATCAGTTATTTGTAAAATCATTAATTACAATGGAAAGTGGTGTTATCTTCACATCTCAGTTACTTTACCATCACCTGTGCAGTTTCTAATTGTTTTACGAGATGAGCAATTTTTTGGATATGGATGACACCATATATACCTGTTATATTTCTTCAATCTAATTGAATAAAAACTACCAGAGAGATTAAGAACCTTTTATCATGCATACAAGGAAGACAGTATGAGTGACAGAACCAAATTAAGATTATACAACCTTTTTCTGAATGAAGAAAACACACATTGGAAGACCTAAGAAAAGAAGACTGGACAAAGCCAAAAAAGACCTTAACATGAAGACTGAGGTATCTTATTTAGACATGGTTAGAACGTATGCGAAAAAGTATTTACAGGGTTGCAGTCATTAGTTTAGGAAGTTGTGAAATGGCTATGTATATTTTGAATATATATTCTGTTCTATATGTCTTGTAATAATTACATATTTGACAAGATATATCAAGTATGTGTCTGTTAACAAGATCTCGGTCGCATTTAATGACTTTTGGTTTCCATAGCAACAAATCAACAATTAATTTTTACTTCTAAGATCTGATTTTTTGGGGATCAATTGCAAATTACCTCAATATCAACTGACCCTGATATCATTTTTCTGCAGATAATCCAGTGAAAGTTATGACAGGTTGGACAGAACTTATGGAAAACCCATTGTAAAGCACAAAATTCTACAAAACACCAACAGTGATCTCAATATGAGGACAATGAGGCATTGACTTTTCAAGGGATATATAAAGTTAGACGAAATGTACTAAGTGTCAAGTTTATCATTTTAAGAACTTGTGAAATGTTAGGGATTATTTTTAATACATTTCTTGTCCTGTATCCCTGGTAAAAAATGAATTTTTGACAAGATATAATGAATCTTGTGCATCAAGAAGTGCCTTGGGCCGCATTTCACGACTTTTGGTTTCCATGGTAACAAATGAACCATTTATTTTCATTTCTATGATCTAATTTTTTGGGGATCATTTGGAAATTACTTCAACATTATTTGACCCAAATATCATGCTCCTGTATTAAATATTGCAAAAGTTATGGCAAGTTGGACAGAACTTATGGAAAACCCCTCGTATTCACCCTTTTTAGGTTTTACAAATATCCATAACTGGATTTACATTATTCCATCATGGAGCATATATTAAACCCAAATGGGTTTTTCTACTAATCAATTGGATAGTTTCATCATTCCCATAGGGCTTTCATAACCATATAAAGAATTGAAATAAAAAGTTAGCTGGTTTGCTGGAAAACCATGATAAGATTTTCAAATATCCAGGAACAATTGTTTTGCCTCACCATTGGTGGTTCGTACGAAAAAAAAATCGTGTTTATTGACAAATTTCATCTTTCCATTTTTGTATATTTTGAGCGCACAGGGGTAAAATACATCCAAGCAGAAAGAGAATAGAAAGGCATTTGACTTTATTTATTCATATATATCTATTTATAGAACTTCAAACAAGAAGAAAATGAAATTAGCATGCATAAAAATAAAAATATATATATATATGTAGGAAGAAATGACAAGTGTATAACTACTATTCAAATTTTTAAATATAAACACCAGGAAACCACAAAACACATAAAAAACTAATGAAATACATATTTTCATATTTAGATATACTCATGCTGATATGATACATTTGTTGATGTAGTAGTCCATGAAGAATGCAATGTAATAGTCCATAAATGTAAAAATGTTCTTCAAAATGTTGGTGAACACCGGATGTCGTAACAAGCATTGACCCAAGAAAGAATCAGGGAAAAGGCCCACACTGTTATCATCTGGAATGCTGATGGTCGCTGAGGTGTGTCCAATGGGCTTTGAGATGGACCACAATTCTTCAAGGTTTGCTGTTTAGCACTTGGCATCCTGAAAATACAAGCAATCACCATGTTACTTTTCATAAGTTTATAAGCATAATATTACGCAGTGTCTATTGCATTGGTTTCATGAACAGATTGAAACAATGAGTTTTAACTTCTTGTCTAATTCTGAAACACTCTTCACAACATTTCATAATTTTGGCCACATACAGTAGTTTTAACTTGAAATTGACTCAATTTTATGGCATATTTTATGGCAGTCAATCAATTGGTTTTGTTATAATCTCTAAAAAGCTAGGAAAGAGAGCTCAAATACAAAACAGCTGTCATTTGCTCATGATGATATGTGCATCTTTGCTAGCTACTTCAAAAAGCTAAATATAGAGTTTGTGACATGTGATGCCCTTCATTTAACAATTAAGGGAAAGATAACATTAAACAGTGCACAGAAACAGAAACCCACCTTTTCACTCGTCTGCCTCAAGGGCATGACCAATCCGGGTCTCAGAAGAGTTTTTTCAGGAATGATTCCTGAGACCTATCCAGAGCTGTTCAGGTGATAAGGTCATCCAGTTCCACTGGTTAGATGAGCTTAAATTCACATAAAAGCTGAAACAGAAATAATTCAATAGTTAGGCACACTCTATTGAAATAAGGGAATACAATTCTTACTATGTGATGCGCTAGTCAGCAGTTTACTGGAATTGGCGCTATATAAATGCCTATTATTATATTATTATGTATTAAAATAACCTGACGTCAGACAGATGTCAAGACAATTTCTGTGACATCAGCTGATGACTCCCTGCAGGGAAAGGAATGAAATTCTTACTATGTGTAACAAGCAACCTTGGAAAATAGCCTATAATAATAATCATTTACATTGCTGAAGTTTTGCTGTCATATACCCGATCTTTTTTGAGGTGGTTAGATAAGAGTAATATTATGTATCAAATTACACCGAATGTCCTATTTAAGTTATCCATATTCAAAGGTGAATAGTGAATACTTTTTTGCCTTAAAATCTTGAATCTTGTATGATAGACTATAAATATTAAGCATTAAATGTCAATTATGAAAATTGTTTCCATTGTGATTTCTGGATGATGATCAAAAACCATATAATCCTTACTTCCTTAAGATAATTGATCACCAGCAACTAACAGGTTTTAAAAATGTGCACTCTCTCTGAACAAAGATCTATAATATATGCATAAAATAGAGTGACTTCTTTGTCTAATAAATGTTAGCGAATGTTCTCATGCAGCTCATAAACTAAAAGAAAATTAATCATAAAATTCCTACCTTGGAACTGATGATAAACCAGGATGTGCTTGCCTCTTCATTTAACATGTTCAATGAACAAATCAATCAGACCTGGTCACTGCACCATCTAACTGACTCTCACAAAAGGTATATAATTGTGTCTCAAGTCTGACAAAATTACCTTGTGATTAGCCTTAAACAAGCTGTAACAATGTCAAACACAAACTTGACAGATTAAGTGTTGATATCCTTAAATATGAAGCTGTGAACAATGTTAAAGATCAGTGAACCTGGACACATGGTGTTTTAAGTATTCATTTGGTTTGCAATAAAACCATTTTAATCATTACCGGCTTTGTAAATATCCAAGTGGTTTTTTTATGAAACCCCAATAAACCCGTGTTAACCAAACTGGTTTTTAAATGATTCATTTGATTTTTTAACAAACCATAATTAACCCATTTTATCCATTTGATTGTTTATACATTCAAATGATTATGTAGAAAACCCCAAAAAACCAAGCTTTTTTCTGTGTGTGCAGTAAGAGCAGGAGACCGCACTTTGCTTTATAGGACAGTATACTGCTTTCAATTGAGTCACTTGTTTGTTGCAACTTACTTCCACCTGTAACCTGTAGCGCATTGACTAATTCATCCACCAACACGTATATGACTCCACCCGCCTTCCCGCTTAAAAAAACGATTGTATCAAATGTAGAATCAACAAGCTACTGTATCTGTTTCTATTGTGTTATTGTGTTCTAGTATCCTTTGATGTCTCTTTCACCAATTACTATATTTAGTCTATATGTGTAGAATAGATTCACAAGCATCGGTGTAACAAAATGCCAAAATAAGACTGATATATGTCATTCTGATGCTCTATCCCATGCGTATCTATAGACGGAAAAGAACGTGTAGTACTGAATTGGCTTTTAGTTGTGGATTTATGCTGAGGATGCAGATAAAATCAAAGGGAATACATGAGTTGTGTCGCTGTATATGTTTCAGCGTGGATGAGGAACGTACTGCTGCCGAACTGCTGTCTGACACCAACGTCGAGCTGAGTCCCAATGGCCTCGTCAGCTGGACCACCCCTGCTATGTTCAAAAGTGCCTGCAAGATACAGATAGACAGCTACCCGTTTGATGTTCAGAACTGTTCCCTCAAGTTTGGTTCGTGGACCTACAATGGTTTTGAGGTGAACGTGACGTCATTCAAGCCCAACATCTTCACGGACAACTTGATGAACAATGGCGAGTGGGAGATCCTCTCGGCCCCTTGTGTCCGCAATGAGATTTATTACTCATGTTGCGATGAGCCCTACCCCGATGTCACATGCACCGTCATCATGCGCAGACGCCCTCTCTTCTACATCTACAACTTGGTTGTGCCCTGCGTCCTCCTCATCTTCATTGGCTCCCTGGTCTTCGTCTTGCCCCCTGAGTCGGGAGAGAAAGTCTCCCTGGCCATGACCGTGCTGCTCGCCATGACTGTCTTCATGCTGGTCGTCATGGAAAACATTCCACCCACCTCCGAGGTCGTTCCACTTCTAGGTTGGTTAACTGTCTCCTAAGTTATTTAGGCCAATTTGGGTTCTTCTTGCGTATAGTTTGTAACATATAATAATCTGTACCAAGATAGTTGAACATATAATTATTATTGCCAAATCCCCAACTTTAATTTTGTGAATGGTCAGTCATCAAAAGAAGTCTGAGAACATAGATCTATTTTAAAATATCTAGAGTATTAAAGAACGAAAGATGGCTTCTCTGTCTACCTTTGTTGATGGAACTCACCTTGGCCATTGTCCATGCACATTGCGGACATTGCCTCTTGACTTCTGATATTCCATGTTGACCCCGAAAGTTGTCACCGAAATAGATCAGGTGATACATCACTGGATTGTCATCTGATGGCATCCAATCCTGGTCAGATTTCACATTATCACTTCTGGAGGAAACGATCATTGATTATTCATGTCTGTACATATCTGCATTTGGCATGGCAAGCACATGGGAAGCCCAGGTTGTTCCCATGAGTGCACAGAGGCAATCCATTCTCAGGCACTCCTCTGATGGTCCTGTTGTGTCATGTGATTGTTGCCCTGGCAGGTGCCTGTATCTCATAGCTCAATTAAGCTAAAAAGCTCTGAAATACCATTTCACCTTTAATACGTTTATCCTCCTGTATCAGACCAGTCATGGTGCCGGTTTAGTTGCTGGTAGTTTTGCATAACCTAAGCCTAGTGGACAAACCATTAATTGTTGATACAGTCAATAACCTTTGTAACTTACCACTAGAGTTCTGAATGTGGTATCAACAACAGAAAATATCTATACGTTTTACTTCAAGATAAGCCTGCGCCAAACAGAGTCCCTTCAGACCATTGAGGCTGGTTCTGGAGACACTAAATCTATTGACTGCTTCAAAGTTTATCACATCCCAGCCATTTCTCATTTATAATCCTTGTAGGACTGGTTTCTATCCACAAGGCATCTGGTCGTGTTGCCATAATTCCACAGATTGCTGTTGAGTTAACAAACCTTGAACATTTCTTTCTGTTTTTCCATTGCAGAGCAGTTCATTGGGGCCACAATAGTGCTTCTCACCCTATCAGCAGTGATTGCTATTTTCACAGTGAACTGCCATTACAGGGGCCAGGGTCAGCAGAGACCTCCTAAATGGCTGAGGACAGGAGTGCTGACCTACCTGGCCAAAGCAGTGGGCATGCGCAAACACATCATCTTGGAGACTGACTCCCAAAGGGTAAGCCGCATGCTTTTTAGCATCCTCAACTCTCAGTGTAGGCTAGTGAACCTGATATACTGTTTTGTGAAGTTGTAATATAAAGATTAACTCTCCTCCGGTGTGAAATACATAATTAACAGTTTGAGATATCTAATAGCAATTGAATGGACGGTTGAGTGTTTCATTGTTGCCTGTTAATTGTTTGAATGAGTTTCTTTGTAAAAAACCATAAACAATTGTTTAAATCACGTCGGAAAAAAGCTGTAAAAGGATTTGAAAACTTCAGAATTTTATAGTACTTGTTGGCAGGGTGAATGACAATGAACCCTGCAATGGGAGGATGCTTTTTAGTGTTGTAACTCATATTTATTAACATTATTAATATTGTTTAACATTCACCTGGGGAAACCAAGTGAGTCGTTCTTCACTAAAAAAATCAATCATGGCAACTTGAAAGCATCTCCGAATTTTCAATCAGATAAGTGGTGGCTATTATGTTTTTGGCTTATGCTATATATCGAGGACCTTCATTTAGACACCTTTTTATTCTTGACATTGTCTCTGCTAAAAATTTAGTTGTGACGCCTTAACAACACACCCGACAACACATTGGTTTGTTACAGCATGAGGAATTGCGGCTGCGCAAATTGTTGGATCGGATTTTTTTTTGCGGAGATGGCAGCAACACAGCTGGTGCACTTAGGAAATGCCTTCACAATTGATTTACATCACTGTCACAATAACTGGTTGTATTTATACAAAGCTAAGCATGGAGCACATTGCAGCTCCCGACTGAATCCCCATATTTTGTGCTAATAACTTAATGCACCTGGGAAGCTTCCCAACTGATTAATTTGCAACTTTATCCTTAATTTACATTTGAGGAAAACCAACACCTGCCCATCTCGACAACATAATTAATGACCCTGGAGCTACTGACTGGCAGATACCGTAAATCTATAATTTCGGGCAACTGATGGATGGTTGGGACATGTTCAAGGCCTGGGGACTTCTTACCATGGACCATCTTAGTGATTGTTCCGTGTTCTTACTATATATATACTAGCTGTTCACCCATTAGGGTTTCTTGCTTTTCAAAAATGCACCGAGTTCCATATTCTTCCCAGGTTAGAGTAATGTGAAGCCAGCTCTTATTTGCAGCTTCCAGTCAGCTTTCAGTTAGATGAAGTAATTAATGTGGATTATTTGGAACTACTATATTGGGATGTACAGCACTACAGACACTGAGAGACTGAAGTTGTTGGAAAATGTGATTTGTTGTAAATGTATGACGCAATTTAATTTCTTGGAGCTGGGTAGTTATATTGGACATGGAAGTTCAATCAGTATGGCAAGAGATGTGGAATTTAGTGGCCTGCAATATGATATGCATGACTGAGAAATATATAGCTTCCAGATTTGTATGTGGAAAATGTGTTCTTTGCACATGTGAAACTCCCCAATAGGAATATCTCAGTGGTAACTAGGTAGATATTTTGGCCATAGAATGTCAGTCTGCATATCGAAAGATGTGGAATTGAATGGCCTTTAATATTAAATGCATCACAGCCCTTGTTTTGGCAGATAATTATACAGGCGGGATATATTTATGTGAAAAAACAAGTTTTTTTCCCAAATTCCCAAGATATATTTTTGTAACTATGGAAATAATGAATGTTGATAGGTAAAAGTTGCCCTATCGGGAACTTCAGATGAATTGACAGGCTGAGGAGTGTAATTTAAGATGTTATGGGTTGAGAGAAAAAAGCCTTATTAGTGAGATGAGATTCCTGCTATGGCTATTATCATGATTAGATGTTTGTCTACGCCTATGTTCGGCGAAAAGGGCTCTCCAAGAGGTGATTTTCCCGAGCTCAGGGTCCAAAAATGAGGTCTGAAAATTCCTTGACCAGGTCCAACATTTCTAGCACCCTTACAGAAGTTCGCAATAAAATCACTTTCGAAAGGGAATATTTATGCTGGCAAAAATATACTAATTGAAATACTTTTCAGATGTACTTCAATGTAGCTACAGGGTGATCCAAAAAAAGTTGACACTCGTTTGAATGGTCATAAGATAATCAATTGTTGCCACAGGTCTGCATAGCCTTGCTGCTTTAACAAAGTGTGAGTTGTCCTTGATTTTTGTGGTGCCGGGTTTAAGAGGATGCATGAATAAGGCTGTTGAAAATGTCTAAATTAGTGGTCTGAGATATAAAAAACTGATTGTTATTTGTTGACTGGTATGTAAAGAAGCTTGACACAGGAAAATGTGGTCCTGTAAACATCAGAACCCCTTAGAATAGTGTCAAATGGTCATGCAGGGCATAATTAGCCAGGTCTAGGAGAGATTATTTCACATTAACAGGAAATATTTGAAAAGTAAAGTCAAAAAGTGTCTTGTAATAAAGTATGGAGGCCTAACATATGCCTTGTTCCTTAGGAATGAATTGCTTTATGTCTATCTCAGAAATTGTGGCATATGAAATGGAGATGTTAGGACTTGATTGGTCATTGTGTACCACCAATCTCACCTTGTGTAGATAATCACTGAGGATGCTTTAATCCAAGTTTTGTCATGATATTGACAGGAAATGTAGTTGACCTACAACAAAAACCAAAAAATGTTGTTTCAGGACCATGCACATTGTACAGTTGTGCTTGAAAATTAGTGAACCCATAGAGATTTACCATTGAAGACAATGATAAAGTTGTCTCACCGTACTGGCCATAACATAAATGATATTGCACGAATCATTGAACCAAAGACTGTATTATACCATTGCGGTTTCCCACTACATGTCCCAGCCTGGCCATTGGATTTGTATCAGGGGTCTTTGCGCTAGATAGGGGTTATAATTGTGCAAAAGTAAGTGCACCCTCTGCTCCTATCTTTTAACATTACGCTTAGGGTGCACTTACTTTTGCACAATTATAACCTCTATCTAGCACAAAAACCCCTGATACAAATCCAATGGTTAGGCTGGGACATGTAGTGGGAAACCGCAATGGTATAATACAGTCATTGGTTCAATGATTCGTGCAATATCATTTATGTTATGGCCAGTACGGTGAGACAACTTTATCATTGTCTTCAATGGTAAATCTCTATGGGTTCACTAATTTTCAAGCACAACTGTATAAATGGAATTTGACGGACAGCCATATATTTCATTATACATAAAGGGGCTGATAAAATATATAGTCAACCTGGATGAATAATACATAAAATCACAGCTAGAGGTGCACAAACTATGTCCTGAACATAAATACACATTCTGGCTGGTTTAAACTCAGTACAGGATCTCAAAAAGTGGTCAGTCAAAATTTCAGTAAATTTCGATCAGAAGTAATCTGTTCCTTCTAAAGGGTTGACTACCCGCAATTTGACTAAATCACAAAGGCAAATATAAATGGCATTACCTTTAAGACATTCAACCTATCAGCTGACTTTAAAAAAAAATGTTTATGCAAGAAACAGACAAAAACTTTGAAGGACATAGATTTCAAGGATATAGGTTACATTAAGGGTCACTCTGAGGTCAAATTTGCAACTAGGACAAAATCAATTTAGCAGTGTTTTGTCAATATATAGGTAAATCTCTGTGTGTGATTTTATGAAGATTGTGTACTTTTCAGCTGTAGTGTGCATTGCTAAAGTTCATTTACAAAAGTGTCAACTTTTTTTTGGGTCACCCTCTATATGGATAATCCGTCTGTTCGATTTTTCCATATTTCAGAATCCTCTTTCTGGGTTCACAGCACTCCGTTACTGGGTCTCAGTGCAAGAACCTCAGCAGAGCATCCCCGTCGTTATTCCCAGCAAGAACGGTTCTTGTTCTTGAAGAACCCCCCCATGCAAGGTTCAGGCACACAAGATGCTATACTGGAAGAGTAATGGAAATACCCTCTCTTTGAGCTATAGAACTTTGTGTCAGTCTAGTTTAGATTTAGAACGACTAGACACATTTCGCTTCACCATTGGGATGTCCTTGCAACGCTTGCATACACACACTCAAATTCTTAAGTTTCAAGAGGAAGAACTCGGTGCTTGGGAATATTCAAGGTTATCTGCATTAGTAGAAATATGTATGGAATTGCAAACATAGTGCATCCCTGTAGGTCTCTTTTATGCTTCAAATACACTAAGAAAAAATAATCAATATAATTCACACATTCGTTGGCACCTCTTGAGAAAAAAGGTCACTGGCGTTATCCATATTGGAAAGCAGCATCTTTGAGAGAAATTCTCTGAGGTATTACCATCATTCATACAAATTGGACTGTCTCTTCTTTGCAGTAGCATTCAAGGATGCATCTGGCATCATTCGTGAATGGTGTGCAGGAGACTCATATATTTATACAATATATAGACCTAGCAATGAGTTAGGTTAAAGTTGTGCGACTGGTGACAATGCATAATAATTAGATATGGCAAACCCTCTAGCAAGTCTCACTACAGCACATCATCAGGGAAATCCCATAGTCATTGACCAAGGCCCCTTTTGTGCTCTTTGCAGATCAGTGGTTCTTTTGCTTTTCTTTATAAAGAAAACTTGCAAATGCCAGATCATTCACAGTTACCTTTTAGTTTTACTAATCCTCTCATCAGGGGCACACTTCTACATTAAGTAAACTGTTGGTTTATTGACACCTATGATGCTGTATATGACACATATTGAAAAATATATAATCTAAATTATAGAAAGTGTATGTATGTCGCAGTATGCGACACTTTAAATGTGCATTGTGGTGTACGGAAATATATTTGCCTTCTCGGAAGTGCTGCAGGAATGTTTTTCCTTGATATTTGCATATTTTACTTTTTAGTCGCTGTGAAATCCATATGATTTGTGTTGCAGTTGAGCCAGCACGACTCATCATCGCACTGCAGCGGGAGCATCTTGCACGCCCTTTCCTGCAATGGGCGGGAACAAGGCACTCCGGGAGGCCAAGGGGACCTCTCGCCCAGGGAGATGGACGAGCTGCTTCCCAAACTGCCCTCACAGAACCAGCTCTCATCGTTGGAGGCCCACAGCAACTCTATCCAGGCCACCGACGTCCTCCTGCGCATCCACACCAAACTGGACCTGCTGGCCAAGATGGTTTCCTCATCGCGCGACTGCAAGGGAGTGGAGGAGAAGGCCAAGACCGAGTGGCGTCTTGTCTCCATGGTCCTCGACCGCATGTTCCTCATCATCTTCGTTGCCCTCGTCTTCTTCACCTTTGTCGCTATGTTCTCCCAGATCCCAAGTTGAAAGATCTTGCTGCATCAATTCCCACACCACATCAGTATCATGTTTATTTCGTGTGATTCAATCAATGCACTCATATGATTCAGATTAAATATATATTGAAAATTGTATTCTGTCAACTGAAGATCAAGTGAACAATTCAATAAAACGAGAATTCCTAGTTCCAATGATGCTTGGAACTATTATAATGTTCAGTTCCTCGTGACAGGTCAATTAGGCTAATTTCACAGCCTATGGAAATTTCAATCTAGATTTAATAACATAGATGATTCGATACCAGATCAACCCCAGGACCTTCATCCGACATCAAACTGTTGACATCTGTAAAATCATGTGTTGTACTCAGCATTGCGTAATATCTTTATAATATTCGAATTGTCTACTAGCTGAAGTTTTGATATGTGCTGAAGTGGTGATATAGGTCCTACATGATTCTTACAAAATAAAATTTATGTTGTTATGATGTGACCCTTCGCAAATAACATGAACCAATTGAAAGAACTGTGAATTTCATATTATCGTATATGTGAAGAATGTAACAAATGACATTTTTAAAAACATGACACCAGATGATTATGTCCCCTGCAATGGCAAAGTGCATCAGTCCCGTGACACATGATCTCATCACTAGAGGTCGCTCCATGCTGGTCCTGACTTGTGAATGTGATAAACTTATTGAAATTCTGACTGTGCTGATATTGTTTACCCAGTCATGATTTAGTTTAGTGACATTTTTTTCGTGTAGTAGTCAGTTGTTGTGTCTTGAATGATGTTCACTAGAGAACACAATTGGAGATCCATGATATATAATGATGATTTGATGAGTGGCATCAGGAAGGTGCATAGGCCTATATTTTAGGGTTATTCAGTATTGTTTATACTCTGTTAAGTAGCTACATATAATTATACATACAATGTATTCTATCCTTGAGTGACATAAATATTATGTAAGTATTGTTCGTAATGATAAATAAAAATGGTTTGCTTTAAGAATTTACATTCTATTTAGGCGCTAGGCTTACATTTTGCCTGCTGCATTTGGATGGAGCTCCGATCGCCTGCATGAGAGGCCCCCTCGTGACAGTGTTGAACAATATCTTGAGTCATCTAAACATCCCTTGCTATTCTCAATCATGGACTGTCTCTGCAAAATTGTGCTTAGCCAAACCAATTCATGGTACAGTGCCTTGGAGACTGTTTGCCAGCTTGACAATTCTGAATACAGTGAATTTTATATCAGAATGCGGTTTACAGATGAATTCATATTTGTAGACGCTGAGACTGAATGTGAATTTTTTTCTAGGACATGTATTCTATTGGGAAAAGTGACATCAGCAAACCTATGACATCATTTTTCCCTATGGAATATGTGTCCTAGAAAATTCCATATTCACTCTCAGTGTCTACTAATATGAAATCATCTGTAAAGAAAGAGAAGGGTAAATGTGGGTAATATCACGCACCTAGTGCGTGGTATTAGACTGCAGTGTTTTTGTATAGATACCATTTCTTAAGTTTTATGACCATCATGACTAAACGTGGAGCTTTTGATTGACATTGAACTCAGGTGTCATAAAAATGTCAAATTCCTTTGGTCGGCAGCTTTTAGAGCACTTGGCACTTAGTTAAGATAACTATAGTAATTTTAGCATATTCTGTGGGTAATATCACGCACTTCTGTTTAATATCACGCAGCAGCTGGTGTTATATGACGCAGGCTGATGAAAATGGGACTGTATTTTTTGTCAAGGAACATTGTGTCTAACCCTAATCATGTGTTTTAGGACCTCTTAAGCCTTTAAGGTCTGACAGGGGGGTAGATCTGTGGGGGGGGGGGGGTGGGTGGGGGGATGCATGGGTGGGGGGATGCATCCCCTCCTAGGATGAACCTGGGGCGGATGATCATACATGATTATTCTCTCCTAGAATTTCAAATTATTACTACTTGGTATTGACAATTATCAGTATATTTTGCATTTTTTTCCGTGATACCAGTTGCATGTTATGCCGAAAATTCAAGTATCAGAACTAACCTTCCATAATTTAAAATATATTGACGTTTTGGCCGTAAAGTACAAAGTCCACTGCCGCATGACTTTCAGTTGTTAGGCCTCGCGCAAAGTTTGCCTTCACTGAAATCATCACCCCCTCCTACAAAAATGAAAAATATATGCCCCAGAGGTCCGAATTCACCATTCAGTGTTCAGCGTGCAATTATAAGGGGTCAATTATGTAACAATAGTCAAGATTATTAAATTTGGACAAATTATTTAGAGAAGAATTATTTTTCCACAAAATGAGAATATATTTACAATGACTCTATTGAGCTATCTGCATGATTTCATTATACTGTGACTAGCATATGCTAGTTGTTTGTACAACTATAATATATATTGTTTGCTTAATTCCATCGGTGTTTCATATATCAATAAATTGGAGTTTTTTATTATTGAGATTATATTTTATTTCTGAACTCTCCCCCCCCCCCGTGCTAATGAATCAGATATGGCCAAATGACCAGGCCCACGTGGGTTTTAATACAAGGTTGCATGCATGCTGATTGCTGATTGATTTGCATTATCCAAATATTCTGGGGAATTATATGACAAAAAGTCATATGGTAAAATTGTTGTTAACAAATATTTCAAGACAAAGCAATGTCAAGGTTGCCCTCCAACCAAAAAACGGACTCAAGAACCCAAATAGTGATGAAGTTTAATTGATCCAACTGAAGTTGAAGTTTTCCTACAACATAAAAGTGTTTCAAGTAAAACTTTGCTGCTTACTAAATTCATGAGTTATTTGCGAGTTCACCTCGCATATGGGATCGGTCTGGGAGTGTTAGAATTTTTGGATCGTTTGTGAGAGACAAGGGAGCACTTTTTAGAGATGCTTTTTCGTGAAATGAATGAAGAATTGGCTAACTTGAGGCGCCCTCAAACCTTTGGTGCCGCTTGTGCATAGTTTATTCACAATTTAAGTTTTTAGTTTCAACCAAATCACGGCAAAACAGGAAATAGAAATATTTTTGTTATTGTTTTACTGCCCTCTGATTGGCCGAAACAGGTTCGATGTCTTCCCGATAGTTTTCGGACACCTCTATTAGGGCTAGAATTAATATTTTAGGCTCTTTTGAAGCCTGGTGCCTTAATCTTTATGATTTCGTTTTTTCATGAAGATATCTCAATTAACTGCTGAGAATTCGTTGAAAATGCATAGGCCTATATATTTGTCCCTTTGCCATGTCAGGCAATTCAGAATAGCAATCAAGACTTCACCAATTAGCCAATTCACCATTACATTCACACCTTGAGTTAGTATATATTTCAATTAACACCTTCTAAGAAGTCCCACATCATGAAGGCCATTGTAAAAGTGAACTTTCTCATAGCAATCAATGCCATCTTTGGGGGGAGGCAATCCACTCAATTAAAATTTAACTTGAACCAGTTATCAGGCAAATATGGCAGTGAACATATTTTAAAAGAATAAAAATAACAATGTACATATAGTGGCTTTGATATTATAATGTTAAATGAAAGGAATTATTGCAGGGACATTTATCTGAACGGAAAATTATATTAGAAATAACCCCAGGCATCTTATATGTTTACCAACTGGTGTCTCACTTTTGTCTTTGTAACTCACTTTTTAGCTATTTACAAAGAAAAACTCGGGAAAATTGTGGAAGGGGTTGACAGCTAACAATACAAGGCATTTTATAAGACCATTTTCAAGCTTCTATGTGCTTTATTAATGCACTAGATTAGCATTTCAAAATTTTCTTCTGCACACACATCTTGATAGGACAGCCAAATAAGGCAGGCTTCACTCAGCGCATTGCAATAGTGCATTCATATTTTGTTAATTTAAGGGTGATTGAGTAGAGAGACGTTAATGAAATATTGTGCATAAAATGAAAATACCAGTGGTTGGTCCTTGACAAAATGTTATGAATATGTGGATACAGTAACAGTTACTAGCCTATCAACATCAACTGCACAACACAAGTCAAGTCAGCCGGGGTATACCAGCACAACACAAGTCAAGTCAGCAGAAAAGTTCTTGTATTTTATAACTCAAATTTTAGAAGAACATTATTGCCCTTGCATTGCAGTCTCTTTGTGTTGAGTGCAGGATGTCTGCAGCATTTTTGGAACCAAATTCCAGGATTTTCTAGGCTTTTCTTGGCCCAAATTTTCCCAAAATCAAGGCCAATCTTCTAGAGAATGCAGATTATTTTTTTCTGATAGTAAAAATGTATCTGCAACCTGACTGTCACAAGAAATCGCAAAATATTCAGCTGTGTTTCTTTTTTTTATTAGTATGAAGCAGATTCCATCCCTTTTGCGGTAAATGCAATTTTTTCAAGGCTTTTCAAGGACTGGCAGACACCCAGGTCACACCCTTTGAGTAGTTACAGTCAGGGAAGTGCAAGTGATTACTTCAAACTGCTTGTGTTACTGTGATGTCATTGCATATTCATTAGGTCAATAATGGATCATTTGGAGCCTTCTACAGTTTTAATCAATCGAGTAACTAAATAATTGCCAATATTGCTTCACAAGACTGTAGCATTTTTGAAGATGCATAAAGAAATATAGTCCTACAGACGACTCCTAAATACATTTTTAAACTTACCATTTTAGATTTATAGGAAATTCACCTTGTACTAGGAGTTCCTACTTTGATATATATCTGAAGATTGAGGGATGCGACAAAGAATTGTTTCAGCAAAGCAAAAACTATTTTGTGGAGAGCTTCCGAACCTGGGTCCCAACAAATGGGAGCCCAAGGCTCTACCAGCCGGGCTAGCCCCCTCCCTTATATTCAAGAATTGTAATTGGGTGATGGCCGCTTGGCCATGATATGAAAAAAACTAGGACCCAGAAATTTGGCTGGGGACCCACTTTTTCAGACCTCACTGAGTCCCCAGGACTCACTTTTTGAGCACCCCAACAGAAACCCTGGTGTTGATGCTGGTCTATTGTTTGGAAAAGGTGTGAAGTTCAAACTTGAATTGGATGACACAGTTGTTTTAATTAGTCAGTCAGTAAATACTTAAACCGATAATATAATAATGTATAGCTATCCCAAACATCCCCCTCCGACTACAGCTCACATTTATCTATGTCTATCTATTTATCTATCTTTCTATCGTTCGATCTGTCTATCAATCTATCTATCTTGCTAGCTATCTATCCATCTTGCTAGCTGTCTATCTATCTATGTATCTATCTAGCTATCTGACCATTCTAGCTATCTAGCTTACTATCTAGATATCTGATCTATCTATCTATCTATCTATCTTGCTATACATATTGCTATCAAGCAATCCCCAACATCTCCCATGGAGCTTACAACAGAAACACATAATTATTTGTCCATCTAAACAATTAAATCTGTCTTTCTAAAATATCAGTTACTGGCTCACTGCCATCAAAAGATGCGTTCTGGACTTCGCAAGTATGGAGCAAATTAACCAATGTCAAATAAAGTCATGAGAACCAGCCAATCAGAGCACACTAGAATATATAATTTTAAGTTGGCTACTCCCTAGAACTTATCACAAGCATTTGTAAAATTTACCACAGTTTCAGTTTGTCTCAAGTTTATTTTGTCAGCTTTTAAAGCTCTATCTCTTCCTTCTTTAAACACACATAGATAGATAGATAGATATGGTAAGTGCAGCCCTCTAAGCCCAGTTCTGGGCACTCACAAGGGTCGATTGATGAGATGGGAGAGAGAGCGGGAGTCCTCAACATGTTACACATTTACCCCATCTGAGGGATCTTTTACTTGCCCAGCATAGACACTGATACAATAGTCCGCCAATTTAACGTCTCATCCGAATGACATCCAGCTGGGATTTTTCCTCATGAAGGTGCACTGAAAATGTTGTCTGAAAGAATTTTTGAACATTGTACAATGTGCGACACATAATGACAGAGCTGTTGGTCGCGAAAAACAATTTGGGGAAATATCATGGTGGTTTGCCCCCCCCTGAAAAAAATCCTGGATACGCCACTGGTGCTTGTTACCTTTATGGCAATTTTTGTGGTGTTTTTTACAAATTTATATCATTCAGGGGCAGAAAAATGGGAAATAGTGAAGAAAAATGGGGAAATTGTGCAGAAAAAATTGGGAAATCTGTTTAAACTCTTCGTATAAATCCCCTTTTCTTTCAGTTTCTTTTTTCTGTTAATTTCCCACTTCTTTTTTGCCATTTCCCCAATTTCTGGCCATTTCTCCCATTTTTCTTACCTTTTCCCCATTTTACTTATAATTTCCACATTTTGTTTACCATTTACCCATTTTGCTCATAATTTCTCCATTTTTCTTACCATTTCCCCATTTTCGTTTCTAATTTTGCTAATACATCTGCAGAAATTTCCCCAAAATCTGTTCAGGGGGCAACTTGTCCCCCCCCCCGCCCTCTCAACCCCCCCCCCCCCCCCCCATAATGGCTATGCTACTGATCTCAATACCTTTTAGATCTGGCCTTCCTGCTATTGACATAATTCGTTGTAAGCCGCTTGTACTTTCTTTTTTACTGCACTGCCCCCCCCCCTCCTGGTGATACCACTGCTAAGTTTATTGTCTGTTCTATTTCTCTGATCATGTATGAAAATCTAGGCCCCAAATTCTACACCATTTTCCCCAAGAATCTACAACATACGCATAGTGAACTCGCATGTGTTCCGCTTGCGACACAAATTCTAGTTGGGTTCCAATGGGTGCGTGATAATACCCAAATATGCGTGATATTACCCCCAAAATGTGCGTGATACAACCCCCAAGTCATGAGTGATATTACCCCAGGTTTATGTTCATTACCTATACATGTATACCAGTGACTTATTCAAGCCCAACATTCTGTGAATTAGACTTTTGAAATCCTGTCTTGTGTCTTTATCACATCGTGATTGTCCACTCAATGTATCTAAAAAACCTTAGCTGCAATTGACTGTCGCAGACATTGAGAAATGTATAATAAAAAGCATTAAAATTCAGAAAAAAGGCCAAAATTGCATAAAACGATCCTGGAAACTTGTCAGTGCAAACTCCAAGCAAAAAATACTATTGGGTAGGATCAATATTATTACACGCACATTTTTCATTTCTTACATAGGAGTTCTCATACAAAGCTGAAGATTTAAATAGCTATTAAGTTAGGTGCGTGATAATACCCACCTGCGTGATATTACCCACTTTTACCCAATACCTCAAGTGGACATTTGGCATATGAAGACCAGTCAGGTGATTGTTTTTGTGTTGGTTGCTACTGATGACAGGATGCATCACCATTTCGATACAGGGCAATGAAGTCAACACTGGAGCTTTTTATTAGCATTTTATTCGGGCAAAGTCAATCCCAATGCAGAAGCCAACAACATTTTGGTGGCTGATCAATGTCAGTTCAGGCGCTCTGCTGAAGGTTTTTACCTGTATGGGTTCAAAACTTTGGCAATGAATCCAAAAGATTTCAAATGTTTATGAATTTTTCAAGAGAAAAGTGATTTGGCACTTTAACATTGACAATCCAGTTCTTAATCCCTTTTATTTGGGCAGTTGATCGTGCCATGAATAACTTTATTTGTTAATCCAAGACTGCACTGACACATAATCCTAGTGACACGAAGACACAGGTGAGTTCACAAATTTACGTTGTTCGTAATTTCCTTGCTGATATCTGACAATTTCATTCCTTTGTCCTATAGATGTAGTTTTGGCATGCTTCACAATATTTATAATTTACTGTCATTTGCTCACTTTCACTGATTCTGAATGAATGTTTCATGTTTTCTGTCCAAAATATTGTATTTTACCTAAATTTCTCATTCTGCCCCTTGGTGGTTGTCATAGACCATTCTAATGCTGACCAGTGAATTTCGATCCTGACCCAAAGATAATGATCCTAGACCAATTAGAGGCTGATACATTGTGTAATGTGGCCAAAGGAAAATCTGAAAAAGACAGTAGCATTCCAAGAAAGTCATGAGAGAAATGTACCTATTAAATTAAAGAAAGACATTCTTCTACATCTTGCTCAAAATGGTCTGCAACAACAAATGGCAGATGATCTTACCAGCTATGTGTCCATGTACAATTCAACCAAAAAGGTGCTGAATAAACATGCACCAATAAACATCAAACAAGTGACACTTCAGAAACCAACACCTTTCACAAAATCTGGTAATATTATTATTAAGAATCTCAAGACCAGAAAAAGAAAGGCAGAAAAAAATGGAGACGCTCTGGAGTGCAGGCTGACAGGGAGATATTTAAGGAGAAACGGAACAAGTTAAATATGAGAGGCTCAATCAGCTAAAAACTGATTACAGTTGTGCTTGAAAATTAGTGAACCCATAGAGATTTACCATTGAAGACAATGATAAAGTTGTCTAACCGTACTGGCCATAACATAAATGATATTGCACGAATCATTGAACCAATGACTGTATTATACCATTGAGATTTCCCACTACATGTACCAGCCTGGCCATTACGGTTAGACAACTTTATCATTGTTTTCAATGGTAAATCTCTATGGGTTCACTAATTTTCAAGCACAACTGTAGCTGAAGACAAAGAGAAACATAGGCTGCGCAGCAGCATACCCTCGGCTATTCAGCAGGCTATTCTGAAGCCGGTGAAATCAATTGACATATCGGCGATAGATTATGACCCTCAAGTACAGTTTTACCAAACCAGTCATATTTAGATGCCCAGTCTCCCTTTGTATGGCCCAAGTCTCCAACTTGATGGGGAGAGCTGGGCCAAAATTTTTGCAATTTTCATATGGTTTTAGCTCATAGGTTCATGAACATATATATCAATGCCCCCCTACAGATATATTATTAACTATTTCTAGATGCAATCAATGTATCAAGAATGTTTGTATAATCATAATGGTCTCTCAAGCTTCCTTACTCTTTCTGGTTGACGGAAAGTGTTTTTAGATGAATGAAATGTCAATTTCTCTATTTTATATGATGTTTTATTGTATTTAATTTTGACAAATGCCCAGCCCTAGCATTCAACAGATTCAAGGTACTGAAAAGAGATGTTGCAATGAAATAAAAGGGTCACCTCATTGCTATGTCCTCCTCCTGTCCTAATTAGCCTACCAAGTGCATACACACAGGAGGTAAAGTCCCAATCATCCGTCCATCCGTGATTCTCTGGATGTATTAGATTACATAATTATAGATGATCAATCAATCAATCAATATCTAACTATCTATCTATCTATATATAAAATATCTATCTATGTATCTATGTATCTATGTATCTATCTATGTATCTATGTGTCTATCTATCTATCTATCTATCTATCTATCTATCTATCTATCTATCTATCTATCTAACAACTAATCAATAGTGCAACATGAAAATCTATTTGCTACAATTAATTCATCATTCATTCATTCAATCAGTCCAATCAGTCAAGCAATCTTCAGTCATTTAAACACCTTTAATCTAATCTATCCATCTATCCATCTATCTATCTATCTATCTATCCATCTATCTATCTATCTATCTATCTATCTATCTATCTATCTATCTATCTATCTATCTATCTATATATTGATCTATTATCTATCTATCTATCTATCTATCTATCTATCTATCTACCTATCCATCTTATCATAAATTATGAATAGAATAAAGGCCTGCCTAAAAACAGATAATTTTATAATAGTTAGGTTGTCTATCTATCCAATCTATCTATTTTAAATATTAAACTAAAACAATGTGTGGCCTACAGATACTTTTTAATAAGACTAATACATTTACTACTTATCGCCAAAAAGGTTAAGTGCAGTCCAAACTTGGCTGTATAACAATAGCTGAAAAGGCAAAAAGAAGCCTGCATGGGATATAAAAAGTCACATCTCAACTTCTACTTGGCCTATATTTCTGATCTAAATTGGAAATTTCATTATAATGTTTAAGACAAAAAAACTAAGGCTATCAATGCAGTTTGAAAATATTTCTAAGAAACAAGAATCCGAGGATTCAAACCCTGGGTTCTCTTGGGAATTAGCAATTAAGCATAAGATCCGTGGATACAAGATCAAAGTAGCACTGCACAGCGAAGTGCAATCAGCTTTGACACCTGTCAGATTGACTTCAAGTGCTGTTTCTCAACGGCAATTTGGTAAACTGAGGGTGAAAAAACGCTTTAGAACTTGCAGAATTGCCATTAACATTGTTAGACTGCTTCTGATTGTATATATATATATATAGAATTTTATTGGACAACGGAATATCATCAAGATACATGTGTCACGTAAATCAATAGAAAAAAATAAAAACATCAAATAAGATAGGAAGTATGTACAAAAGAGGGATAGTACCTAACTACAACTAAGAAGGAGTAATTATAAAATATGTAATGCAATAGAATGAAATCGAAACTTACAATATAAAATACAGGTTAGGTCAAATTCATAGAATAATTCATTTCGATACACTACTGTAGATAAGTGAGCACCAAAAAAGATTACTAACTTATGAATAATTTATAGCACATATTAACGGTTAGAATTTAATAAAGCACCATATTTGCAATTCTACAATCTAGTGATGACTGATTCGCAATAGAACAGCAGTAAATGAAGCAGTTAATCTTGGTAATACTATCTACAGCACACAAAGTGGTATAAAAAGCAAAAGGTATACAATTATGTACAGACAGAATAAACATCACAATAAATGGAAGCACCAATAATACATTGTATATGTTATATACAAGAGAAAATATGCATATTAATTATGTACAATAGTGACAGCAAAAACAATGGCAAACACAAGGAAGCAACGCATCAATATGCCACGGACCACTCAGTCACCAGGAGCAATGGGGCCTACAGGCCTAATCATAGTTATCAATAGCCTTAATTCTCAATTTTCAATGCTGTGTATAGAAATTTGCCAAGAGCGTAATTCAAGTATAAATTTTTTGATGTCAAAATTTGGTGAAATTGTTCAGCTTGGCTAAATACTAGAAAGTCATCAATTGTCTTGCCGGCTACCTCATATAAATCTGTTCTTAGGTTTGTCCATCTTGGGCAAACTATAAGACAATGGAATTCATTTTCAACAAGATTTAAGTTACATTTATCACAAATACGATCTTCTGCAGGTATATAGGGACGTTTATGTCTACCAATTTCAATATTGAGATTGTGAGAACTTAGTCTGAAACGTGCAATACTGGTACACACAGATTTAGGCAGATTGAAGTTAAGATATGGTTCTAATCTCATATCAGATTTGAAAGATTTGTACGTTCTTAGTTTTGGGTATTTTGTGTTATCATTTATATCACTCATCATCTTATCCTTAGCCTGGTCATACAGGCATGCTATGGTTTTATTCAAATTGCATTGCATAAGTTCTATGTTTAACTTGTCAGAGACTTTGTTAAGTCTTGTGAGCCAACAAGGCTCACCTTTCTCCTGAAGTTTAATTTGAATGTCTAGACATTTATGAAGAAGGATAGGACATGTTTTACTTTTTAGTCTGTCCAAGTATTTCAAGGCCGAGGACTGTTGCCTTAAAAGTAAAGGAAATCTACCAGTATCTGCTAAGATTGCAGTGGTAGGCGTTTGACATCTAACACTAAGTATATTTTTGAGGAAGTTCAATTGTATCTTTTCAATGACATTATTTTCCTTCTCAGGGAACCACACTTCACTGTTGTATTCCAGTATAGGTAGTATATGGGTATCAAACATTTTAAGACTTAATTTAGGTGGAAGATAACCTACAGTAGACCTTGTGTTTTCTTTGAGAGCATACATAGCTTTCTGCGCTTGTGTCGCCAGATGTGTATACATTTCTTTATGTATGTCTTTTGAGTCACACAGCACATGACCTAGATATTTATATGAGCTGACCAATTCCAACTCTTTGTTATCAATTGTAAATTGGAATTTATTCACACTTTTACTCTGTGTTTTGCGAATAAACATAACTTTACTTTTTTGAGAGTTAATTATTAGATGCCACTTCCTACATATATATATATATACACTGCAAAAAGCAATTGCCAAATGCATTATAGGCCTTCCTTGAATCGCATGGACGATCGTCACCTGGGTGACATTATAATGCAAAGTCAGCTTGAAAACAGCCCCTCAAGACTCAAATGATCTATTACTCAACAAACTACTAAAAAAAAAAATTTTTTTAAAAATTATTTTTTTTCAAATTTAAAAAAAAAACAAAAAAAAAAACACAACAAACCATCCCCAATTCCACAACGCATTTTAGTTCACCTCTATATGAACACAAAATGGCCCACTTGACCACATCCACACCTGTATTAAGGCTGGGAAAACTTTTTTCCAAAAATCTCTCAGACTGGTTTTTAGATAAAATTACCCTGGGGGAACCCAGGGTAAAAAGGGAATTTTGTTAGAAATATAGGGGTGCTATTCAACTGCTTCTGTACCCTCCCCTTTGTTCTTGGGTTTGGCCATTGGAGAGGACTAGTGACATCATGTTACATAATGTCCATTCAACTGAAGCTGCACCCTGTTCCCAAACAAAGCAGTGACACTTATTGTCTTAAAGGTGCTAAATATGCTTTGGGTGAGATTTGTTATCAATTAAAATTCAAATTTATCCAACATTAAATATCTTTGGATATAAAATGAAACATTGAAATTCATAGAATTAAGGTTTTGTTGCATGCCAAGTAAATTTCTAAATAACCTTGTATTTAGTTAAATCATTTCTGCAATCATTATTTGATCACATTTAGTTTTTATGCAATATTATAAATAAAAGCAGGCCTGACATTAATTTAATTTCTTTCCTTTAATTTACATCACTGAGGTTAATTTTAGCAAAATGGGGTTTTGAGATTTCTTGTCAAAAGTTCAGAATGGTAAGGCCCCTTGAATCAGAACTATGTGCATAAAGCATATTTGTATATATATAATATGTATAATACATAATTTATCTTATTAAACCACATAAATTCTGAGGAAGAATTTGATGAAAAAAGTATACTTTGGGCACATTGAATGACACTTTGAGTAACCAAGATCCAAAATTGACTGAAATGTGACAATTCAAAGGTCTACAGTTTTTTGCCTATTTTTAGCAATTTTTGTCTTTTCATGTTCAAAAATCTAATGATATAACAGATATATGCATGTAAATTGTGTGTTTCTTTCATGTTTATTCATTTTGTTTACATTCAAGAGCATTGCATGACTTGATTAGAAATGAAATGGTCAGGAAGTTGATATTTTCACATTTTTGTGAATTTTAAACTTCTTCTGTCGGCCTAAAAATTGCATAAACTACATACAAAAAATTATACTTGGGGCACATTGTATGGCACTTTGAGTAACCAAGATCCAAAATTGACTGAAATGTGACAAATCAAAGGTCTATAGTTTTGGCCTATTTTTAGCAATTTATCTCTTTTTATGTTCAAATATATGATGATGTAACAGATATATGCATGAAAACCATGTATTTCATTCATGTTTATTCATTTTGTTCATATTCAAGAGCATGGCATGACTTTATTAGAAACAAAATGGCCAGAAAGTGGATATTTTCACATTTTTGTGAATTTTAAACTTGTTTTGTCGGCCTAAATTATTGCATCAACGACATAATGGCCATAAAAGTTCCTTCTTGATAGGTTTAACCATAATACCTTTTGGTTTTTAAAAATATAGTTATTACTGTTTTGGCGTGAGAGACCAAAATTCCAGAAAAATGTAAAAAATTACACATTTTTCCAGTATTTTGGTTTTTATGCAAAATTCGTTAGATGGACCCTCTAAACGATTCAAGCAGTTAAGAGACCTATATTTTAGACAACTAAATTCTAAATTTCAAATGTCTAACTCCAAATTTGAGGGAATTGCAGAGGGTTGAAAAAAACCCATTTTTTTACATTTTTGGTTCATTCTTTGAAAACTATTTTAGGTAGAGCATTCAGACCCCCAAAAGGCACAACTAGGGTATTTAATACATGTTATGGTAGATTTTCATGCCCATAGGTATAACCGTTTCCGAGTTCTGGCCCGGAAACGAAAAAAATTAATTTTTCCGAATTTTCAATATTTTACAAAAACTGTGGTCATTACATAGATATGAACTCCAGAAGGCACATTAACACTATAAGACCCATTCATGTGTCAAATTTCAAATATATAGGTGTAATAGTTTTGGCACAGAGGCCAATACACATTGTGTGACGCCGCCCGCCCGCCCACCCGCCCGCCCGCCCGCCCAGCCGCCCGCCGGACGGACAAAAATTTGCCATACTAACTACAATACCCGACGGCAATATACATTGCCGAGGGTAAAAAACAACGAAAGGCAACTCAGATAAAAGGTTATGTTTAAGATTCATAATTCCAGTCTTGACAGAAACCAAGAACTATCTCTGCCCCATCATGCAAGTGAAAGTGATCTGGCAAACATTTTCAACAAAGTCTTCGATGATAAAATCAAGAAAATGAGATCGAGATTAGACACAAATAGCACAACTACGGAAAATGATTTTTAGACCTATTCAGGTCAAAAACTTACTCAATTCAAAACACTCTCACAGATGGAGATTAAGAAAATCATCACTGATATGCCTGTAAAGCACTGTAACCTTGACGCAATACCTACATATGGTTACTCCTTGAATGTATTGATGAGTTTCTACCAAAATTGTCAATACACATAAGCCTATCGGACAGGGGGCAGGGGGGGGGGGCGATCGCCCCCCCCCCCTAAACTTTGGAAAGCAGTGGAAATTCGGGCAAGCAGACTAAAATTTTGGGCAGATAATAAAAGTAACATTAGCGACAATCAATGGTTCCCAAGGCATTTTATGATAAAATACCATGGAATTTGGATTATGAAATTCTGGCAAATGTCGCTCGCCCTCCCAAAAAATCTGCTCGCCGTACGCCTATGTTAATACATATCACTTAAACAAGGAAAAATGTCTAGTGAACTGAAGGATGCTTTGGTAAGACCGCTCCTAAAGAAAAATGGCCTTGATCGACACAGAATCAATTCAATCAAACAAATTGCCCCTGAAAGGCCCCATTTAAGCATGCAACTCCCGGAACTCCTTGACGTCCTGCAACTCCCGCTATGTCCCACTCATAGAAATACATAGAACGGACATGAGGCTGAATGATACCACCTCAAGATGAGGTCACCAAATCCGCCATATTGGAACTGCCCTGAGACATGACGTCACAATAGACTGATTATGATGTGACGTCATGCCATTGTTATAAGTGACATCACAGTTATTGGTGACGTCACAGTCCATTGTGCCAGTATTCAGGGCAGTTCCAAGATGGTGGATTTGGTTGCTTCATCTGCCAGAGCCTCATGTCCCTTCTATGTATTTCTATGGTCCCACTAGCTCCCGCTAACTCCTACTAACTCCCGTAGCTCCCACTAACTCCTGCTAACTCCCATAATTCCCACTAACTCCCATAACTCCTGCTAACTCACGCTAACTCCTGCTAACTCCCACTAACTCCCATAACTCCCACTAACTCCCATAGCTCCCGCTTACTCCTGCTAAATCCTGCTAACTCCCATAACTCCCGCTAACTCCTGTAACTCCCACTAACTCCCGTAACTCCTGCTAACTCCTGGTAACTCCCGTAACTCCCACTAACTCTCGCTAACTCCCACTAACTCCGTAACTTCCACTAACGCCCGCTAACTCCCACTAACTCCTATAACTCCTGCTAACTCCCGCTAACTCCTGCTAACTCCCGTAACTCCCACTAACTCCCACTAACTCCCGTAGGTCCCACTAACTCCCGTAACTCCCACTACCTCCTTCTAACTCTTGTAACTCACACTAACTCCTAACTCCCACTAACTACCACTTACCCCCGCTAACTCCTGCTAACTCCCATAACTCCCGGAAGTCCCAAATGGAGGCTCCGTTTGGGAGTTACATGCTTAAATGGGGCCTCCTGAAATATGGCGTCCCTCAAGGATCAAAACTCAGCCCAATATTATTCAATTAGTACATTGTTCCGATAAATCAGGTTGCTGAGCAAAATGAAGTTGATGATCAGAAGTGTGCCGATGATGAACAACTAATCCTTTCAAGCTAACTTTTCTTCAAGAGCAAAATGCAACAACAAAGAAAATGGAGAGATGCATCACATCACAGAAATTTGCAATTTAAAAATACCAAAAAAAAACTATTTAAAAATGGTGAAATGACAAAGTTACTTCTCATTATATATACATATAGATAGATGTACATAATAAAATTGTGTCATTATGTGACCATTCACATGTTAAGTCTTGTTGTGAATTTTGTGTGATCATATAATTGGATGCAGAATCTATCACGAATGACATTTTTAAAAACATGACACCAGATTATTATGTCCCCCTGCAGTGGCAAAGTGCATCAGTCCTGTGACACATGATCTCGTCACTAGAGGTCGCTCCATGCTGGTCCTGACTTGTGTATGTGATAGGCCTAGACTTTGAAACCTGAAGGATTATTGAAATCCTGACTGTGCTGATATTGATTACCCAGTCATGATTTAGTTAAGTGACATAATTTGTTTTGTGTAGTAGTCATATTAATGTTACACATTGGAGAAGGGGTATGTCTAAGTATCTAACACATGTGAAAAGAACAGGGCTTGATTTGGCTTGTAGAAAAAGCCTTGTGAAATAAAAATTTGAGACCAGTGTGTAAGAAATTTCGTATGAAATGTAGAAACCACTGCAGCAGCAGAGCTGCAGTGGTCCAATAATTATATGGATTTATATAGCGCTAATTTCAGTAAACCGGTCATCAGCGCTTTTTCAGATCAAATCACTTGTAGGAATTCTGAAACAAATGGGTTTTTCGATTCTTCTTGAAGCTTTCTAATTTTTGTACAGTTCTCACTTTTTCAGGAAAAGTGTTCCAGAGTTTTGGTGCCGCATAGGAAAATTCTCGATCTTCAAACTTATTTTTGTTGCATGGAGCCGGTTCTGCTAAGAGCAACTTGTGGTTGCTTCTTAGGATATGTTCTTGTTGAGATGAGAACACATTTGATATAAATTTGTGTTATTGATGACAATTTTGAGGAGTGGGTTCGGGGACGGCAGAAAAAATAATTCTTTGAGCTTGCCAAATAGGGCAAACCTTGTTGGTCTGCTCCTCCGGTATTTTTTTGGCAGCTCAAAATGAACTTTTTTGTCAAGTGACCTAAAATTTGATCATTATTTCAGATATTAGTAAAAACATAGGCTGCGCGGCAGCATACCCTCGGCTATTCCGCAGGCTACTCTGAAGCATGTGAAATCCATTGACATACTGGCGGTGAGTGGCACGACGCCCAGAGCGGGGCCTTACCATTTAAAACATTTGACAAGAAATCTCAAACCCCCACTTGTTACTCTTATGCTCAAATCTAACCTCAGTGATGTAAATTAAAAACAAGAAATTCAAGTCATTTCAGCCTGCTTTTATTTAGATCATTGCATAAAAACTAAATGTGATCATTTCATGATTTCAGAAATTATGCCACTAAATACAGGGTTATTTAGAAATTAACTTGGCATGTAACGAAACCTATTTTCCATGAATTTAAATATTTAATTATATATCTATACAAAGATATCATTGGATAAATCTGTGTTTTAATTCATTACAAAACTCACCACAAGCATATTTTAGCACCTTGAAGAGAACAAGTGTCAACATGGAAGGGGATGCAGCTTTTGTTGAATGGCCAGCCTTGTAATTGAACTAGCACAAAACAATTTAACGAGTAGCCCTACTGCCAAGGTGCCCCCAAAGCCCAGTCAAAATTAACTTGGAAAAAAAATCTATAAGTTTCCCCCGAAGTGACCCCCGAGGTGTCCCCCGAGGTGACCCCCGAGATGTCCCCTGAGTTGACCCCGAGGTCTAGTAAAAAAAACTTTAAGAGTACCCTACCAGGTGACCAACAGCCTAGCATATGACTAGCAAAAAAAGTCTACAAGTACCCGCCCCAGTGACGCCCAAGAATAAAAAATTTGAGAGTACCCACTTGTCGACCCCGCATCTAGTAATATAACTAACAAAAATCCCCAGGCTAACAAAAAAAGGTTTGCATGTAAATCCCAAGGTGACCCCTGGGTGACCCCCAAGCCTAGTGATATAAATACCAAAAACAAGTTCACCATGGCCCCCCTCCCCGATGTGACCCCCTTGCTAAACGAGTCCCCTCCCCGAGGTGACCCCCCAGACCATAAGATTTCATATTGAATATATAACAAACGGGCAGAAATGGCCCATATTTCTGGCCTCTGTCACCGTTCACAATGTGTAGATCTATGCTGATTGGCCGATACGGCCAGGCCCACCACATTCTCTGGTTGGTTAATGCACTGTTGAGCTTTTTTACCCTCGGTAATGTAAACATTGCCGATGGGTATTGTAGTTACTCTGGGATGATTTGTCCGCGTACGGATAACGGGCGTCCCACTTGTGTAAATTGGGAGTAATGCCAAAACTATGGCATGTATACTTTTAATTTTTGGGACATTATTGTATCTTCTTATTCTTTTATCCTAGTTGTGCCTTTTAGGGGTTTAATCCACATGAGATTAATACTTTTCTCACAATTATTGAAAAATGTGAAAAAATATTTTTTTGTGTATTGGGCGTCAAGCCAAAACTATGGCATGTATATTTATCATTTTTGGGTAAATATGGTATCTTTTATCCCAGTTGAGCCTTTTATAGGTCTGATCCCCATGACATTAATACTTTTCTCACAATCATTGAAAAATGTGAAAAATGGCTTCTTTTTTTTGGTTTCTGGGACAGAACTATAGATAAACTGTTGTACTTTTGACACTGAAATTTGCATATTGTATGCATTAAATACCTAAGATGTGTTTTTTGGGGGTCTAAATGCTCTGAGAAAGTTGAACTAACGAAAATTTACCAAAAATATGAAATATCGGTCTCAGTGGATTGTTGGCCTATGGACCTTCGGCAGTCCATAGAACTTCGGTGGTGTGGCTGTTGTTGGATACAGTTGTTGCCAGGTCTGGTGAGTTATTCTGTTGTTGTCTTTCCATGACTTCAGAAGTCGGACAAGTTTGGCTTTGAATGTGTTAGTGGGGTCAGTCTTAAGTTTAATGTAAGTATCCTTATCATCTAGGAGTGCTCTTAACTTAGCATGATAGTCAGTACTGTTCATTAAGACTGTTACCCTACCTTTGTCAGCTGGGAGGATTTTCAGGTCTTTCTTCCGAGCTAGTGACTGCAGGGCTTTCCTCTCTTCCAGGGAGATGTTGTGCTTGTAAGATCTTTCCTTAGATAGTATTCTCGTGACATCGCTTCAAGGCAGCTGCTTTTGTGGAATCGTTTATCTGTTGACATGCTATTTTGTGAAATTGCAGAATTCTGCAATTCTGCAATAAATTCTGTAGTTTGGGAGTGAAATTGCAGAATTCTGCAATTCTGCAATTCTGCAATAAATTCTGCAGTTTGGGGAAACTGCAGAATTCTGCAATAAATTCTGCAGTTTGGGAGGAAATTGCAGAATTCTGCAATTCTGCAATAAATGCAGAATTCTGCAATTCTGCAATAAATTCTGCAGTTTGGGAGGAAACTGCAGAATTCTGCAATTCTGCAATAAATTCTGCAGTTTGGGAGGAAATTGCAGAATTCTGCAATAAATTTTGCAATAAGTTTGCAAAAAAATTTATTGCAGAATTCATGCAGTATTTGTGAACCTCTGGTACAAGGGACTTGTCATTACCCAGGAAATGCTGGTTGGGGGGGGGGGGGTAGGGCTGCAACGGTTCATTACCTCACGGTTCGGTACGGTGTTCGGTTTGAGACTCACGGTTCGGTTTTTTCACGGTTCTTTAAAAATCGGCAAATCTGTACTTTCTTCGCAATAACATCATTAGCCAACAATAATGATATCATGGAGACGGATGGCTCAATACATTTCAATGACTGAGTTAAATGACTGATTCAGTCTCTTTTAATTAATGTAAAACTAGCCCTATACTGAATACCAACAGGAATGAATTCATATCATAAATGAAATGTGTTTTTTTTCATGAAACAGCATCATTTTGTTATTAAAATCTTGAATATTAGATCTAAATCATGACTGAACATACAGAATTTTAAGAAGCTGTTATAATTATGTTACTCCAATCAATTAGGCCTAACTACAACAACAATCTTTTCCTATAAGGCCATAACTGTAAGTACTGTAGAGTGTAGGCCCATACAATCTTAATTGCACTTCAGACTTCACATAAGTTCACACCTCTGCCTCCTTTGACTGATATTGGCAGGTGTCAAAAGGGGTAAATTGTCAATTGCAATTCATGCCTATTGTGCAGATCAGTTAGCAACCACTTGAACCTTCCAATTGCTTGAAGGAATTGGCTCCACTGACTGCACTGTGCACTGCTCTACCATACATGCATTGCTGAGTTGGCTTAGCATAGACTGTTGCACTGTCTCATCTGCTTGGGGCAACCGGCAGATCTACTCCGCTTTAGCAAGTAGGATGGGCCTGACCGTCTAGGCTTAGCAAATACTTGCGCGATCGTGGCGCCTCTGGCGGCGGAAGTCGGAACTACGGCAAACCGAATTATTCGTCATGGTGACGGTGCGGTGTACCGTGACGCCTAAAACCGCGGTTTATTCGTACCGCAATAAACCGTTGCCAGTGGTCGAAATAAGGGGGGGTCAGGGGGGGTTTACAGGCCCGTAGCCAGGATTTTTTATAGGGGGGTGTGTGGAAAGCAATGAATGGGGGTACTGAGGCCCGTAGAGCCGAAAGTTTGCGGCGGGGGGTCTGGGGGCCGCTTAAGGCCCCCAGAAGCCAACGGATTTTAGACACTCTGAGACACATTCTGAGCATTCTAGAGAATTAAATTTGATGGAAAAATTACCAAAAAACTTCAATATGGTAACATCATTTAAAATGCCAAAGAACGTGCAGTCTTTGTTAATTTTGACCTTTTTTTTATAGCCTGGTCTATACTGATGACCTACTCATATTGCAGAGAAGTTTCATACAATAATATATTAAAAAACAAGTGTTTTGAGCAAATAATTTTTCAAATTACTGGGTTTTTAATATATATTGTATTGAAAATTCTCTGCGATTTGGGAAAATCATCCATTTTGACTCTTTAAAAAAAGTCAAATTATGATTTTAACATCATGAACCACTTTTGGAGAATTTAATTTAGTATGTGCACTGAATTTGCACAAACACATAGACATACAGGGTTATTTGCAGGTAAATTGGAGAGGCAGTGACTCATGCTATGGTGGGGGCAGTGAGGGTCCTGTAAGAGGGGGTCATTGGAGGAAAAACACAGGAGAGGAAGGAGACAAGAGATTCTACAGAGGGATGCTAAGCCATACTGAAGAGGGAGGGCATACTGAAGAGGCAGGGAATGCATGCATCAGTTAAAAGGCGAGAGGTAGAGAAGGAGAATGCAGAGAGGGTAGAGGAAGAGAGTTTAGAGGCAGGGATGGAGTGGGCAAGACCTAGGGAGGAGGTAGTGATGAAGGGGACAAAAAACAATTGGGGTGGAGGTAGAAAAGGAGTGTCACCAAGGGAGGTGCAAGAATGGAGGTGACAAGAGCTTGGGGAAAAGGGAGTAGCTATTGCTAAGCAGATGAAGAAAGGGAGAGTATGAGTCAGACAGATAGAGGACTAAAGAGGGGGAGGATTGATACTTAAGAAGGCTAAAGCTATCAGGAGGCGGCAAGGCAGCCACAAGAGCTTGTATACAGAAGAAGTAGTCCAAACATTGCTTCTGATTCCAGAAATGTAGTAATGGAGAATGTAGAGAGGTGCAAGTCAGAGAGATATAGATGACTACTAGGGAAGGAGGAAGATGAATAAACCGGGGAAGGTTTGAGCTAACAGGAGGAAGCAAAAACTAGGGAGGAGTTAGTCTTAGCATTGCTTCTGAATATAGAAATGCAGAAATGTAACTGAGGAGGTGGAAAGCAGAGAGATGCTGTAGGCAGAGAGTGAGGAGACATAAGCTAGGGAGAAACCAGTGAGGAAGCTATTATTACTAATTTATTAGGAGCCCCAAGAACTACGGAGTAGGCAGAAAGGCATACAGACAGAACGGAGTAATAGATGGAGAAGGCATATATGTCAGGGAGAGGGCAGACAGGGGGGAGAGAAGAATTGTTGTGGAGGAGAGAAAAGCTGTTGAGGAAGAAGAAAGGACAAGGAGGAGACAGATTGGAAGACTAGATGTGGCTGCATTAGGAGGCGGCAGCGAGAGATTAATTAGAGAGGCCCAAGAGATGGAGGAGGGGTGCAGAGACACAGGAAGCAAGAGCTAATGAGGAGGAAAGAGCTATTGGGGAGGAGACTAGAACTGGGCGGATACAGAAAGGGATAATGCAGGGAGGGGAGTGTCAGAGATAGCTAGAATGAGAGTAACTGGAGAGATTGGGAGGATAACATGGATGAGGGAATGGCTAGGGAAGAGATGCATGGAAAAGGAGAAACCCAGAGAGAGAGGAAGTAAGAGTGAAGGAGCCATAAGCGAGGGAGGAGGCAGCGAGGGAGGAGGCAGCGAGGGATGTCTTGAGAGGAAAGTGACTGAAGACGGAGGAGGCAGACAGGGAGGAGAGAATCATTGTGCCCCCCCCTAAAATATTCCTATTTAACGGCCTGATTTTAAAACACTTTCTTTTGTTTTTGGAGTTTTGTTTCCCCTTTTCTTCACTTTCCCTTTTTAGAAATTGCCGGAAGTTCTGGTATATATTGGGCAGTGCAAACACACCCTTCACACCCCCTGGCCATAATTTTATTTTGAAATTTCATAATTTAGAGTAGAGCCACATGGACCTTATGTTTAACAGCAATACAACTTTGCATGCTAGTACATGCTCTCGCTCTGTCCCTCAATACCATTCAGGGTTTCTTAGTGAGGGGAGGCCTCATGATAGGATACACCCCCTGCTCCCTTCTCTTATTCCCGCAATATCAGTTATCCCCCATTTTGCCCCCCATTTTTTCCGCTCTTCCCCTTTCTACCCCCTCTTCCCCCTCTTCCCCCTCCTGCCCCCGCTTCCCCCTCTTGCCCCTGCTTCCCCCTCTTGCCCCCGCTTCCCTCGATTTACCCCCCCTCTTCCCCATTCCCCACTCTTGCTCCCGTTTCCCCCATATAACCTCAGGCTCCTCATTTTCCCCAATTTCCCTGCCTTTCTCCCTCACTGCCTCTAATTAAATGTTCTCATCTTAGCGTTATCCCATAGGGGGGGGGGATGGTGTTTGTTCTCAATACCATTGCCTACTCCAATTTTAGATGTAAAGTTTCTTCAGCGTCATTGCCTAGTGCCCATCCAAACAAAAACGCCTCCCATATATGGATGAGTCACATTGTGTAATTCTTTTCTTGGCAAAAAATACAAAAAACCTCTTGAAATCGAAGAAGAATATTCTTATACCCCTCTTTTGAAAATACTACAATCTAGACCTATTTAAAGACATTCTGATAGGTCCCTTAAATGGTTGCTGTGTTTCTTGAGCAATGCATACATTTATTTTTGTTTGGAAATAAATCCAATCAGAAAGCATATTGCAACTGCGTGAAACGACATTCGCGGATTCTCGCCAAAAACGCGTAAGATCATTGTGGATTCAAGGGGGAGGTTGGGCTGTGGGGGGGTGTGTACACACCCTACACACCCCCCCTGGCTACGGGCCTGGGTTTGACCCCCCCAAATGCTCATGGGACCCCCTCAAATACAATTTTCAAAAGGACCCAGAGGGGGTCCTCAAAAAACCCCCCCAAATACTGAAAGTGTGCTGAGAAGTGAGCACGAAGCAGCAAGTAAAGCCTAATCACTACAGTGGGCGCCAGTGTTTTCGGACACGTTTTTCGGGAATTGCTGAAATAAACGACAACGAATTTCACCGCCGCGGTTCTGGTATTTTTTCTGGTTAGCAGAAATCGCCAAGATATTTACCATGATTTTTTTCGTGTCCTAAACGTCTTCGTTGCGCAGATTCAGCAATATTTACTTCGTTTTCATCAATGACTGCTCCCTCGGCAGACGCCCGTCATTTTCGGACGGTTGCCTCGTAAACAAAAGTCTTTTGAAAATAATTATATTTTATTCATTAACATTTTCATATATTCCGAAACAGGTTATTAATTTGACTTTTGATTCAATAGAAAGTATTTGATGAACGCAGGATGTCTAGTATAAACAACAACCTAAATTAATGATTGATGTTTGTCGGAGAAGGCAATCAAAATGGAGGCAAAGTTGCTGAATGTAGACACATGTGAAGAGATTTTCACTTTTACTGGCCAAAATCTGCCGAGTGAGTAGCCAATTCTGTTTTTGAATGTAAGTAACACGTTCATAGTTGACTAGCCACTTGCACTGTTGAAGTTTTCACATGATAAAACGGGGAACTATCAAGGTTCATGCATCATCATAAAATCACAGTCACAGACCTGATGATTGATGTCACTTGTCAGGTGGTGGAAGAACACTAGTAATTTCTTTTGATTTAAAATAACGTATCACCTAATCATTTCGTTCATTCGTACTAAGGACTGTTCAGACTTTATGACTAGGCGGGGGGAGTTTGGCAGAATTTAGTTTCTGATAACCCCCCCCCCCCCAGCCTAGCAATAGGCCTATAACTATAATTTTTTTTTTGCAACCCCCCTCCCTCAGAGATCACCCCCCTTGGTCCTTTTCTAGAATGGAGCACATGAAAATGTGCAAGACTTGAAGACTAGCTGCAGATATGCAGTGATTGGCAGACTGTCAGATAGTGTTTGCTGTAAGCCATAAAAACTTTCCTTTAGCAAATGCCTATATCAAAATTTCAGAACGCTAAGTGAAATATAGAAAAGTCCCAGTGGGCAATTATTTTATAGTTCATTCATACTAAGGGACCGTTCAAGACTTTATGACTGGGGGGGGGGGCAGCATTTAGTTTCTGTTAAAAATCGTGGTCTGGCTGGCTGCGGACCTCACTCGTGGCTTCGCCACTCGTTAGTTCCTCTGCCAGCCAGACCACTCATGGGTTTCAGTGGACTGATCCACCACCCTGAGTGAGGTTTTATTATAGTATGCACACCTTGGACACTTGTGCACGCATGTTGGTGGACGTTTGCGCATACAAGTGATGGAAATGGGGGGGAGCTTGGGGGAACTGAGCTCCCTTGTCCAAAAAAACGGGAGCTGGACCCTGCTATAGCTCCCTCAAAGATCAGTGGTGAAATTACAATTATCAAGTTACTTTTTCAGTCCTCGTGGTATTTTTAACCAAAATTATGCTTTGGTGGAACAATTCTTTCCATTTTAAAAAATTGGGGTGAATAGCCGCTGCCGCATGAGCCGAGAGCTCCCTCAACGAAAATTTTCCATTTCCATCACTGGCGCATACAATGAAGTTGGTGTGTTTTTTCTTATGTTTACTTTAAAAAAAAAGAGAAGTCCCAATCAGAACGTCAAAAGACTGTGATGTTAGCACTTCACTGCCAATTGTCTACATAACAAAGTCAGATGCATTTGGGTCGTAAGTTCACAAAGATGAACCACATGGTGAAAATCACTTTTTTGATGATTCAGTGCTGTTTGATTACTTGACTAGTGTACATAGTATGACTTATGTTTCAGTTGTTTGTGAAAATGATAAAAATTACAATTTAAGTTTTATGCACGAACAAAAGCCCAAACATAATTGAGAAAGTAAACTGATGAACGGAGAACGACGGTCATGAAACTAAGAACGTAATGATGTCTGTAAAGTAAGAGACAATAACAGTATAAAAGGAACAGGGGGTACTAAAATTTTGGAAAAACTCATAGCACAACTGGAATGTGATATAATTTTCATACCTTCATATTCATTTTTTGCACTGAATACGCAAAATTATTCCTCGGCTTTGTTTCAGGTGAAAATAGTGGCAGGTCGGAGGCTTTGGATAGATGACGCAAAAGGTGAATTGGTATCTTTATTATATTGAAGCTTGCCTGTTGACTGATTAAATTACATTATACCAATATAAAGTTTAATGCTGACAATTTACTAATATAAAAATTTATGGAATTTTGAAACTATATAATGGAAAACAAAGTACTATTATCACAGATTAAAAACCAAAATTATGAAAATCTCAAATGTATGTAACTATTAAATTGAAATGTAAATTAAAAAGCCTTAAGTCCATTTGACCTGAGGTCATTTTTGGCATCTTCAATACTGTCCTTGTTGACTTTGAATGCCGCATTGGCTAGCTGCGAGGGGCCCTGGCGCCTACTGCGAACCAGGGGCCCCTCCTTGACGCGAATCACGCCTGAATCCACGTTGTACTTAGACATGGTCTTGTGCAGGACATTTCCTTGAATTTTGGCGATGTGGCCGACAGTCCTGTTGGTGGATCTGTCGGCCACCCTTATCGCCTCCGGGTCGAACCTGTTACCCGGCTCAGGCTCTATCCGGTAGCCTGCCTGCACCTGCAGGGCTCCACTATAGTGGCCCGTACCCACAACCAGGAGGCCATTTACAAAAAGAGTAGTAGTCTTCATATTCTGCAAAATGACAGTGTGACTTATAAATACTTTATCAGCATCTTTTCAGCAAATGCTGTCACTTCTATTGTTTATTACGGGTTATTTGTCAAGTATCAGTTATTATCCTTTAGTATAGATGAGACGTGCGAATCATTTTCACATAATTGTACAAACCGATATAGACATAAGGAAAATATAAAGGTGGAGTCACCATACAAATTTTTGCTCTAGGGGAGTATTTCGCATGAAAAAATAGCCATTTTTGGTGAAAATTTGCCGAAAAACAAATTTTGTTACACTTCGAAAAGGTGTGTGGAATATGTGCTATAGATTATTTTCATAAAAACAGCACTTTCAAGTTTCAACCCACAAAAACCCTACTAGGAATATTTATTCATATTTCTGGAAAATTCTGTAACTCCAAAAAAATAACAACAGGTGTCTGTAGCCCTTGACCTTAACAGACGAGTGTTGAAACAGCTTGCGGTTGTTGCAACTTACACCTCATTTACACTGAAAGAGAATCACCGAGATCAATTTATACATTTATGTGAAAATGACTCTCACCGCCTTTGTGACTTTATTAAAGCGATTAGCGAAGTATAGTAAACATTTTGGGAAGTTTCGCATGTACCAATTTGTCGACCCATGGATTCTGAATTATATCCCGCAATAGGCAGTGAAGTTCTGGCAAAATACCATGTGATTCACACCATGTGGTTCATCGTTGTAAACCACATGCATCTCATTATCTGACGTTGTTATGACCCAATAATAGGATTGTGAAGTCTAGACCAAGTAAGCCCTGGGACCCATGCGTGTCATGGGTCGTCCCATTTAAAATCTTGAGATTTCGACATGGCACCTGGAAAATTGGTCTATCTTAAACAAATCTTATCCAAATTTAATGAAATTTTGGATTTGGGTAGCCTACATATTTTACTGCTGACGGCACTACTTTTGAAAGCAATTCCTGCAGGTTAAAATGACGGAGAATCACTTTAAACAACAAAAACTCTATGAAAAAAATTAGGAAAATCTCTCTGCTCCATTTACAGCACAATGGTGACGTCATCAGCCTATCCTATGACGTCATTAGCAGTTTCTTTGTGACATCATCAGCACTACCAGAAATCGTCCAATCAATTGACGCCATTTTTTGTATAAAGAAAAAAAATCACTTCTTCAGGTTCACAGGTTGATTATTCATTCATTTCAGCATGTACAGAAATAAGAAATAGGTGCCGTCAAAAGCAAATCTCGCACTTTTTCAGATGGTATAATTGGAATAAACAAGCTGCAAATACTTTAAAAGATATCTTGATTCTCCTTAACCCTCTCTTTCAATTCTCATGATTTACCAGTGGGAGGATTCATGACACCTGTCCCAGGGGTCCAGGGCTAAGACCAAGTTAACATCAATCCACAACATACAACCAAAATAATTCTGTCAAACCATTTATTGTAACTGTTTTGAAAATATATAAATATGGTTCATTATTATATTAAAAATATGAAATATGTTTCAATATGTCAAAAAATTAAGAAATTATTGGTATTTTTGTAGAAACATAGACCTTCGTGTAATATAGCATAAATCATTTTAATGTTAGTTGCAGTTCCAAGTTCTATTTTCCAGGCTTGATGAATTTTGAAGATCTAGATGTCCAACTTAACAGGCTTTATCCAAGTTTTGCTCATTCATTGGGTAGACCATGAGTTTTTACTCCAAAATGTTCAATGAAGATCGATGAGGATGCTGAAAAGGTATTTATGAACATTGATTGTTACATTTAATAAGTACAAATATATACATAATAAAGATATATACGTATTATTCCAAGTACTGGACAGTTACATTTGACATTTATTTTGTTACAGAAGTTAAATTTATACTTAATTCTCCCAGAACATTAACCTAGTGAACTTGCACTAAATGTAGACATACACTGACATTTCAAACAGATTTGACCATAAATCATCAAAATAAACATTTAACTTATTTATCACCATAAACGGCTGTCAATGTTATTATATTATGATGTCTAGCAAGTAATTCATTCCTATTACCAGCTTCCATAAAAACAGAAACATTAAAAAAAAAAAAAAAATACAAAAGTTATTTTCTGAGTACAGGAAGCAGGGGCAATGTGAATGGCATGACACAGTCAGTCACGGAAATTATTTGGATGGTGAAATAGCAAATTTTTAGCTGGCATAAAGACCTGTATGAATATCTCTGTTATGAGAGAACTCGACTCTAGAGTAGAGCCAGCTACTACTTCAATAAGGTGTTAGAACGCAAGTCTAAGATGTGGGTTAGGCTCCAACTGTGCGAAAATATTGACGGCTGCCTTCAAAATGTCTGCTAATTGCAAAGAAGATAGCTGATCTATGAAAATATTTAAAGTTATGGTTTTGTCTTTGTTTATTAGCACAGTATGTCCAAAAGAAGAAGATGAAACGATACACTACTCGGTATAGTCTTTCAAGAATGTACACTGATTATATTGTAAAAAATAAATCAATAAACTTACAGCCATGGCCGTAACACTGTGTACAGACTATAATTCCTGACAATTTGGAGAAGATTGAGCAAGTATTTGCTTTGTTATGATAGATCACAACGATAGCACCATGGTGAAGCATGGCAGCTGAGTGAAAACTAACGGGCATGGCTGTATATTTCTATAAATGACTTGAAAATTTTGCCCCTCTCCCTGGAACCTTTCCCAGCTACGCCACTGCAAAACAAAAAGTATTGTTTTGGTAGGCCTATTTTGATGTGAAATTTGATTTTGTTAAAGAAAACCTGAGATTTTCAGACAGTTGTTTATATGGAGAGGTACTGATGAAATCTGAATTACCAGTTTTATTGAAATTGAAATGTGTGAGAGAGAAACATAAATGATGATTTTGTAACAAATTGTTGAAACCTATATGGATTAACAGGCCTGTAGCCAGGAATTATTTTATGAAGAGGGTGTTATCACACTTAGTGAAAACTGAAGGTGCAAAGCCATGCTAGGTGGGTCTGAGGGGATCCGCTCCCCCTGGAAAATTTTTGAGAAAAAAAATGAAAAATCTGAGCCTTTCTGATCAAGTTTTCCAGCCACAAAATCTCATGTATTGGTCTGCTGTCCACTCAATAAATAAAAAGTACATTAGTTCAGAAACAAATACTAAATATGTTTAACTGCAACACAATAGTAACAGATGTGATTATTTAGGGTATACTTACATCTTCCACATTGCCTTACTTTGTAATAATTTACATGGCATAGAGACTTTAACTCTTAAACATATTTTATTTTCAGATTGTAACCAATTTATGCAGGCCTATAAGCAAGCAGATGAAAACTTTGAACAGCAGGTCCAATTTACAAATGTCCATTCATTCTACCGTGAGTTGGTGAGTAATAGCAATGTTTTTGCTGTTGGGCTGATTACACAGCTTCTTAAGTAATTTTAAGGCCATCGAAAAAATGTCCAATTTTCTGTCTTGTAGACTCGTTGACTTGGTTGTGTGCCACTCAGGTTCTTGTTGGAGTATGGGGACTCTTCCTCGTTTATCTCTGATCTTCTATGAAGGCGTGTAGATCGATCTGTACGATGTACCACATGTTTCTTCTGGATGCAGATTTATCAGAAATTATCTTTGTTTAACGTAGACTGTACAGGACGTTTAGTTGGTCTGTCAAGGCCAAACATGGAAGATGAACCCAGTAGGAACATTCAAATTCATCACACCCAATCCACATGGGTTCATCTTCCAGGCCACTCTCCGGTAGAAGACAAAATGGGCATTTAATTTCCGTGGATCTGTCTGTCAATGTTGAGGGTTATTATTGTTTCCATTATCTGTCTATCTCTATCGTTTTTAAGGAAAATTACAGTATCGTCGGCATAGGCTAATGTTTTAATATTTCTTACGTTATCTATGGGTATACCTTCTATTGACTTGTTAATTTTCTGGAGCATGGGTTCTAAGGACAGGGTGAACAGACACATACTTAAGGCACAGCCTTGTCTTATACCCCTTTCCAGGGAGACGTCTTGTGTATAACCAGTCGGTGTTTCTATTTTTTGATTAAGATTTCTGTATAAAAGTTTTATTCTTTCCGTTATTATTGTACCTAGATCCATCTTTTCTATAATTTTAAAGAGGTAAGTTCTGTCCACCCTGTCGAACGCTTTCTCCATATCTAGCGAAACTACTGTACTATTTTTGAATTTAACTTTATCATTAGGGATATATTCATTTAGTTGTAAAATTTGTTCTATTGCCAGCGTGTTTTCGAACATATATCTACCCTTCACAGAGCATGTCTGGCTTGGTGAAATTAATTTTTTTAGTATTTTCGATAATCTATTTGCTATTAGTGAAGTATATATTTTCAGGTCTACATTTAGCAAACTTATAGGTCTCCAATTCTTAAGTAGTTTTTGGTCACCTTTTTTATATAGGAGTTTGGTAATGCCTGTTGTTATTTCGTGCGGTAAGGTAGTATATAGGTCAAAACCTTGAATTACTCCAGTTATGTCATATTTGATCTCGTCCCACATTTCTATATAGTATTCTTTGGGGAATCCATCTGGGCCTGGTGATTTATTGTTTTTCATTTTATTGATCGTTTTTTCTATCTCTTGTGTGGTAAAGGGCTTATTTAGTTCTAGTCTTTCTAAGTCTGTCAATTGTTCTACATGCTTGTATTCGTTTATTAGTCTATTCTTAGCAGTTTCACTAGTTTTTTAACCGGCCTAACAGCGGAGGCCGGTTAATACAGGAGCTGTAAATGGATCATGTGAAACCATAAACAAACCATGTAACCATGTAACCATGTAACCATGTAACCATGAAACCATGTGAACCAAGAACAGGGTAGGTGGCAGCAGGTCCACTGTATGTATGAAAATAGCCCTCTGGTGGATAAGCCTTGCAGTATTTTGAGTTCAGTCCCTGACAGGTCTAACAGCAATATAACTCAACTAGATTTACCCATAATAAAAGGCAGGACAATAGTGCATTGTTATGTAGAGTGCAACCCAGCTGCCTGCATGCAATGCATTTTGGCTTGAGTGAAATGTGTTGATCCACTGTAGACAGTGGGTTTAGGAGTGAAAGGGTGCAGCAGGTGGCAGACCAGGATGGCAAATGATAGAATTGAAGGCAAGGGCTTGAGAAGAGCTTTAAAATGAGGGTAATATTAGTGAGAACCGATGAGTAGAGGCTGGCTGTGGAGTGTGTGGATGTTTTTGGCGGGAAATGGACCTGTGGCGCCAGTCCCTGACGATGTGATAAGCGGAACTAATGAGCAGATTCATGCGCCCCTGGTGGCAGAGAACAGTTGGCGTAGAAAACGTAAATAAGACAGCAGTGGAACTGCTTTCTGCTGTTATCAGAAGGACAGGATAGATCAAGAAGGGTAGGTGGACAGTTGAGGTGAGTGGCATTGCTCGGGGAGGAGTTTTTAGCTGTTGAAGGTGTGAGCATGTCACACATGATTTTTAACCGGCCTAACAGCGGAGGCCGGTTAATACAGGAGCTGTAAATGGATCAGGTGAAACCATAAACAGTAGGCATAAACTGCAACCACAAACCAGATGTAAACCACGTTTGGGTTTTTCCCCATTGTGACTATAATATTTCACTTACAGTTATGAAATTTGGTACAGGTATGGTACTCTGGGTATGGATTGGGAACATGTCGAGAAATCCAAGATGGCGGCCATTTTGTGGTGGCCATTTTGGCAGCCATCTTTCTTCATTCTTGAACTGCCCATTGTGACTATAATATTTCACTTACAGTTATGAAATTTGGTACAGGTATCGGACTCTGGGTATGGATTGGGAACATGTCGAGAAATCCAAGATGGCGGCCATTTTGTGGTGGCCATTTTGGCAGCCATCTTTCTTCATTCTTGAACTGCCCATTGTGACCATAATATTTCACTTACAGTTGTGAAATTTGGTACAAGTATGGGACTCTGGGTATGGATTGGGAACATGTCGAGAAATCCAAGATGGCGGCCATTTTGTGGTAGCCATGTTGGCAGCCATCTTTCTTTATTCTTGAACTGCCCATTGTGACCTCAATATTTCACTTACAGTTGTGAAATTTGGGACAAATATGGGACTTTGGGTATGGATTGGGAACATGTTGAGAAATCCAAGATGGCTGCCATTTTGTGGTGGCCATTTTGGCAGCTATCTTTTTTCATTTATTGAACTGCTCATAGTGACCTCAATATTTCGCCTAGAGTTATAAAATTTGTTACAGGTATGGGCCTGTGGGTATGGATCAGGGACATGTTGAGAAATCCAGGATGGCGGCCATTTTGTGATTGCCATTTTGGCAGCCATCTTTCTTCATTCTTGAACTGCCCATTGTGACCATAATATTTCACCTACAGTTATGAAATTTGGTACAGGTATTGGACTCTGGGTATGGATTGGGAATATGTCGAGAAATCCAAGATGGCTGCCATTTTGTGGTTGCCATTTTGGCAACCATCTTTCTTCATTCTTGAACTGCCCATTGTGACCTTAATATTTCACTTGCAGTTATGAAATTTTGTACAGGTGTAGTACTCTGGGTATGGATCGGGAACATGTCGAGAAATCCAAGATGGCGGCCATTTTGTGGTGGCCATTTTGGCAATCATCTTTCTTCATTCTTGAACTGCCCATTATGACTATAATATTTCACTTACAGTTATGAAATTTGGTTCAGGTATGGGACTCTGGGTGTGGATTGGGAACATGTCGAGAAATCCAAGATGGCTGCCATTTTGTGGTAGCCATGTTGGCAGCTATCTTTTTTCATTTATTGAACTGCTCATAGTGACCTCAATATTTTGCTTAGAGTTATAAAATTTGTTACAGGTATGGGCTTGTGGGTACGGATCAGGGACATGTTGAGAAATCCAAGATGGCGACCATTTTGGCAGCCATCTTTCTTCATTTCTTGAACTGCCCATTGTGACCTCAATATTTCACTTAAGAGTTATGAAATTTGGTACAGGTATGGGGCTGTGGGTATCAGACGGGAACGTGTTGAGAAATCCAAGATGGCGGCCACTTTGTGGCAGCCATTTTGGCAGCCATCTTTCCTCATTCTTGAACTGACCATTGTGACCTTAATATTTCACTTACGGTTATGAAATTTGGTACAGGTATTGGCCTGTGGGTATGGATTCGTAGCATGTTGAGAAATCCAAGATGGCGGCCATTTTGACAGCCATCTTTCTTTTTTTTTAGAAATCTGTTCAAACTGCATTGATTCTATACTAATAGTCTAACATCTTCCAATCAACTATTTCTCCTATCTTCCAATATAAGTTGCTCAGTGGTTTAAGCAATGGCACCTTCAATTTCATCGGCTAGGCCGGTTTTGAATCCGCGGATTCTTGTTCTTCTTTATATAGTGTTTGATAGAATTTATGAATAGTTTCATCTATTTCTGAGCTTGTATTTACTATTTTTCCCTCTGAGTCGATTAGTTCTTCTATTTTAGTGTCTTTATTCTTTTTTGCTTCTATGTTATAGAAGCTCCTTGACCCTCTTTCCTCATTAGGCATAGTCATTTCTCTGGATCTAATTTTTATTCCTTCTATTTGATATTCCATGATTTTATTTAATTCAGACTTTAATTTATTCATTTTTGCTACATTCGGTAATATTTTTCTAAACTCCTTATTTAGTTCATTTCTAGTGTCCATCTCTTTTTCTTTCCTCTTCTTAGCTTTTTCTATTCCTATCTTTATTAACATTTTTCTGAGTAATTCTTTCCCTTTAGTGTACCATTTTACGTTAGTGTCATAATTATCTATGGTTTCTCTCCAGTCATGCCAAAATGTAGCTATTTTTAATTTAGTGTCTTTGTCCAAGAGTGATGTATTTAATTTCCAAGCTCTATTTATTTTACCCCTAGTAATTTCTGTGTTTTTTTCCTTATATAGGTTTATCCCAATTAAATTGTGGTCAGAGCATGGGCATATGTCATTGATATATTTAATAAAGTCTCTCATTATGTGCTTATCTATTAAAATTCGGTCTATAAGAGATGTTGATACGTTACCTATGTATGTGTGAAGCTTGTTATCTATATATGATGCTGTATCTATTAGGTTAGTATCCTGAATAAATTTACATAGTATTTTATCTATATGGTTTTTATCTAAATTCCCCATTTTTTCATCTTGCTCTATAGTAGAGTTGAAATCCCCTATGATAATTCTATTTGTTAAATTCTTTATATATTTTTCTAATTTTGCCCATTGTGGTTTCTTGTCTGCTGGTTTAGTGGAGGCATAAATGTTTATAAGATTGAAATCCTTATTTTCGACAGTCAAGTTAATATGCTGTAGTCTTCCTTGTCCTATAGTTTTTGGATATTCTATCTCTTTGATCTTTATTTTGTTCTCATTTTTAATTAAGCAGGCTACACCAATGCTTCGTTTTAATTTGGTTTTTTTATCATGATATATTTCTACATTTAGTTCATCTATTAGAATTTTTTAACTTCGTGGTTTTATATGATAAAACTCAATGGGAGTGTGGTTCACAGCAATGAACCTCATGAATGTCAGGTCGCGGAAGAATACAACACGAGTCCGAAGGACGAGTGTTTATTCTGCAGCAGACCTGACATGAGTGAGGTTCATTGCTGTGAACCACACTCCCATTGAGTTTTATTTATATCCCACAATAAAAATAAACATCCAGTAAGAAAATAGAGCGATTTCGTATGGCACTATTTTGTTTGAATGGCGCCAAAAATATCCCTAGCAACCACACCGACCAATCAGAGCCTCAAAACATTGTGACGTCATCACTTTACTGTCTATTGTTTACATAGTAACGTCAGGACTTCTTTCATGTGGTTCACAACGATGAACCACATGGTGTGAATCACATGGTTTTTTGCCAGAACTACACTGCCTATTGTGGGATATTATTACTGACTTCCTGCAGAAGGACAATATCAAAATCTATTTTTTTCAGAAAAGTACTGATTTTATAGGGTTTATCCTTTCCATTTATGCCTCCCCTAACGTTCAGCGAGACAATCAGCATCAATTTGTATCATACATATATCAAAACTAGAAATGCCCATGCTCTTACGGTGGGACGAGATCAAACTATGAGGATTTCGAAAATAGGAAAAATGTTATTCATATTGAGTTTATCAGACCTATATTTCTTATATACAACAAACGTTTTGTACATATCAAATCAATATATCAGATCAATACATATTAAGCAATCAAAAAGAGACGTTTTGGTGCGCTTGACTGCGATCACCTTATACCATGATGTGCTCAGAGTCAACATCATTTTACCTTAACATGTAGGCGATAAGCGGCTATCATGTTTTTTAAAATTAGGTGGCAATGTGTTTACATAGGACATACAGGGGATACTCATCTCAGGAGACTGTCAGTATTAATGGTATGAATGATAAGACTAAATTTGGTGCGCTTGACTGCGATCACCTTACACCATGATGTGCTTCTAAGCAACATCATTATACCTTTACATGAGTTTGATAAGCAAACATCATGTCCTATTATATGTAAAAGAGCTCCCAATGCTTCTGAGTATGTTCCTTGCATTCTTATTGAATTTTCATAATTTCCATTTTTATCACAAATTGATCATTCAATCTATCCTATGATGGTTATTTCAGAATCAATCTACTCTGTGGGAGGCGCCAGTTGGATGTCAAATTTCGGCCTCAGCTTCGACTCTAGAGTTAGCCTTGTACCTTCAATGTTATCCATGTCATTGGTGGCATATAGGGCCCCAGCCCACATTAGAATCTTTCCCATGTGGTTGTGGCCCTTGTTATCCTGGCCCCTTGCCCAAAAGTCATCATTCGTATTTTCTACGAGACTGAAGAGCGTATTTGAGGTCAGGAATTCTCTTAATGTACCATTTTTCTCTACTCTGCTAAGAGTAATTAGCCTCATGAGGTCTAGTTTTATGTCTTCCCAGTGCCTGTGGTACTCCCCAAGGCACTGGGTGGCAATCCTTTTTGTTTGCCTTCCAGAGTCAGCTTGGCTTATCCTCCTCGCTATGTAAGGCTTTCGCAAGAAAATGGCCTTGAGGTACTGATAGGCCTTCTCAGATGAGTCGAAACTCAGGCCAAATATCTGTACATCCATCGCTGCAAAATTGGACAGCTGGCTGTCCTCGCCACAAAAGTAGAGGAAATTAATTCTTTTAGTTAAATGCATTGGGAGCCCTTCTATGAATGTGACAGCTCCTGAGTTTGAGAATCCCCTCATGTATTTTATTTTGGCTTCGAGCCCGCCATATGCTATATTACTAATAGCCATGGCCAGCCTTTTTTTCCCTACTTCATTGAAATGGAGACCATCTTGGTTGTAGATCTCTGATCTTAGGACTCTTTGGCCCTCTGCATTTCTCTTGGTCTCTAATTTGTAGGGATTCATTGGGATGATGCCAGTATGGAACTTGGCTGCATAATACATTGCCTTGTTCAAAGTTTGTCTGTTCATACAGTGTACGTTATCTTGCTCTTTTGTCCAGTTTGTGTCCCTGGGCCTAATTCTAATTGCAAGAGCAAAAATGAAGCGCCCAGGGTAACACAAACGGAGCACTTTGAATAGGTCATTGTAAGCTTTAAGCGGATCATTAGGCATCCTTGTAACATTGTTTGTACCGACTAGAGTAAATATCGTGTCTGGCAGAAAGGGGACTTGGGGGCCATTGCTCAGTCTTTTCGTCATTCCTTCAATGGTTTCTCCCGATACACTATTCACAAGGGCACCCCCTATCGGGCAGTCCCTTACCATACTGTCCCCATGGACTAGGATATCAATGTCTTTCCTCAGCATGTTAGCTGCACCAAGTTGAGGGTCGCTATCCAAAGTCCCTGGTTGCGGAAACAATCTTGAATTTGATATTCTTTGTTTTCTTTTCATCTTTTCTACAAGAAAATTTGGGAAAAACAACATGTAAAACTAATATGGAGGGCAAAGGGATGGAATCGGGGGGTGCCTTTATATTGTCTTTATTTTTGTATTTATCCATTTATATTTGGTTTATACCTTGGGGGCACTTGACTGTGATCACCCCTTACATGTTGAGATATTCGTTTTTTTTCAATTTCCAAGAAAACGCAGTCAAACATTGCTAAATCATAAGGAAGAATTTAGTCTTGTTAGATATATTGTTGGACTTCTCATGTCCGGTGTATACCGTTCCAAGTGTTTATCATTCATGGCTATCTTTAAAGGAAAACAAAATAAAATTATATATTTTATTCTATTTTTTTTTTTTTCTGGGCTTGACTACTTATGTGAAATCTGGATTTAGTCTTTTTTTGTTTAAGATGATTTGTGTCCATGCTATGACAGCAATGGCCCAATTCTTTCCCGATTCACCACATCTTACAATATAGATTTTAACTATGTAGGTTGGATCCTGAGCTTTTGAAATTCATAAAGTGATTTAATCCATACAACAAAGGTCTGTATTGTTACTCACAGGGAGCTTTGGTCCTTGTCTCAAGGACTTCTTCAGCCCTCTGACTTCAATTGCTCAGGGGTCACATGACCACCTACGGTATGGGTTAACAAACTTTATGATATAGATTTTGTTTTGCATTATTTCAGAACTGCAATTACCTGTTGGATTCGACATACATGACAATAACCAGCTCAAGCCCATATCTTCACCAGATGGATTCTGACTAAAAGACAACTACCAGCTTAAGTCCTGTGATCACATGTTGGATTCAAATGAAATTAAAGGATGGCTGCCAGCTTAAGTACATTCAGCACAAAGGAACATTGGTTGACCTGTAATTCTGAATGTAATGTATTGCTCCTGAACAGCATCACTTAAACATGACATATGCATGACATGCATACATTTAATTTCACCACATTTAGCGAAATATTCTGTGGATTCTATGTTAACTGGAAGTGTGCAGATATCGCATAGAATTTGGATACTGTTAGAATCTGGTGACTCCTGGTTACAATCTGGACAGTACCAGGGAGTATCACCCTGAAGACTGTACAGGACGTTTAGTTGGTCTGTCAAGGCCAAACATGGAAGATGAACCCAGTAGGAACATTCAAATTCATCACACCCAATCCACATGGGTTCATCTTCCAGGCCACTCTCCGGCAGAAGACAAAATGGGCATTTGATTTCCGTGGATCTGTCTGTCAATGTTGAGGGTTCTATTGATGATTGTACTGATGATGACGGTACTGATGATGATGGCACTGATGATGATGGTGCTTCATTGTCAAGAGATGTCAAATGACCTGACCTGGCAGATTTTCTGGATGTGGAGGGCTGAGTAGTCGAGGATGAAGGGCATAAAATTTGTGCGGTTATGGGGTCGATGATGATACCTTTTCTGTACAAAATATTATTGTTTTTTAGACAAGTTTGGCATGGTTCAATGCAGTGACATTCTGGACATGGATGACAGTTAGTGCTTGTGGTGTCTGGATTTTGTGATGGAAGGGTAATGGCGTTTGTTGAATTTGAGTCGTCATTGGAAGCAGCGACAAAATGAAAATCTATTGAATCTTTATTTAAGGGAAAAAGTCCGGTTTTTCTGAAAGAGGTTTTGATGGTATCCTGTGTCCAGGTTCGAGAAAGGGCTATTTTGAGGGCATGAGCAAAGTTAGATTTTTTGACAATGTATCCTGTGTTAACCAAGCACAGTTGTGTAGCTAGTTTGTACAAAGCGGATTTCAATAAATAGAATATTTGATCCAAGGGCTGGAGATAATGAGTGCAATTGGGGGGAAATGAAAATATGTCAATATTGTTGTTTCTGGCAAAATTCAACCCTTCCCAACCCAAATGACATGATGCATTGTCCACAGTTAGCAAAACTTTTTTCCCTACTTTTTTGGCATATGGCGCTATAATTATTTGAAGAAACAATAAGAAAAGGGAGCTGTTCATAAAACCAGAATTTGATGAAGAAATTAACCATTCTGACGGTAGGCCTTCTGATGTTTGACATGGTGTATTTCCTTTGTAGATAAGCATTGGGGAAGGATACAACCATCAGCAGCTATTGTATGAACTGAGGTTACATGATCTAAGGAGAAGAATTTGGGGATGGATGGATTTCGAAGTTCTCGTGGGCAAATGACTTTAGTTTTGAATTGTGCTGATTTTGACCAGCCTGTTTCATTCATATTTAGTATGCATTGTGGGTTTTGATGAAGGGATAAATTCGTGAATAATTTGTCAAGTGATTCAAAATGATTATTAATGGCGGACTGTGGAGTTTTGGATTTTATGGTTGAAGGTCTTCTCAAAGAAAAGTTATGTTTTTTCACAAATTTCTGTGCCCAGCGTAATTGATCTTTCGGATTCCACGATTTTCCACTCAGGGAGACAATTTCAGATGTATACATAGCTAATGATCTTGTGCAAATGGAATTGCCGTGCTCGGACATGTAAGTGATGTAATTTTGAATGTCGATTTCCTGTTGGGCGGTTAGTAGAGAATTTGGGTGTCTATTTGATCTTTTTTGATAGCTATTGTTAATTCTTGAGTGAAGTGTAGACTTAGGAATTCCATAATGAGTTGTTGCTTCGCGGTAAGTCATCTTTCCTTCTTTGATTTTCCTCAGGGCCTCTTCTAGATCTTCTTTCCGGTATGGTTTGCCTTCAGCATGTAACATTGTCCACGTCAAGATGATAACAATCAAAATCTTGTCCATTGTGTTGAGCTGCATGTTCAAGGTACATGATGAATATTTGAAAATGATCACATTAGGACAGGGCATTTTTTAAGCAAATTTCAGCGGTGGGGATTTTGTGCCATAAGAGCAATTTATTGTCGTGTCACAGAAACGGACATGGCTGCAGAAATTCCAAATTGAAGCTATACTCACAGACAAATAATTCAAACTCCTATCGATCATATAAATATTAATTCCATGGATTTAGTTTTCGTGGTTGGCTTAATGGAAATTGCTACATTTTTGCAATTTCATGTGAAATTTATAATCCAAGGCACGTATTGGTGGGGCAAATCTCTGGTCAGTAAAGGGGACTTACCAGGGGCTGGTGGACCAAATCCCCACTGCGTGAATACTTAAAGAATGACCTGCGTATGATAAAGCTTAACGGGAGTGTGGTTCACAGCAATGAACGTCATGATTATCAGGTCGCGGAAGAATACAACATCAGTTTGAAGGATGAATCGCATGGTGTGAATCACATGGTTTTTTGCCTGAAATTCAGTCTGTTTTTTAGGGGACAATTTTTAGACATACTGACAATCCCTTGAATTCCTGAGGCATAAAAAGCTGACAGTTAAATCTAAAGTGACTTAACCAGTGTTAAGGGTGGGCTTTTTCGGATATTTGCAACTTATGTTTGGTGGCCAGTTTAAGAACCCATGGGAGGAAAAATGGCAAATGCGATCTTATTCATCATAAAGGCAGTGAAAATTCTATAAAAAGAAAAGATCTATTATATAAACATTTAAAATTCATTTGTGTGTTAAATATAATTGCATATTGGTCATTCACAAATTCCGGGACAATTTGCGTCAATCCAGTTCAATGACATTAATTTGAATGCAATTAATATCTGAAACGTAACTATACATCTGTTATTAAACTTCACCTACACATAGGTGAAGTTTCTTGTTTTCGGTATTATTTATTATTATTATTATTCCCGATAAACTTCATCGGAAAATTTTCAAAAAATTTGTATACGTGGCCTACCAAAATACAAGAGAATCATTTTGAAAAATTGACCTTGACCTATTTTTCAAGGTCACAGAGCCTTTCAAGTCGGATTTCGCAATATTTCAAATACATGTACCTCATCCGGTTATTACCTGTTTTCACTTTCCTGTACACGGAATTGTCCCATACACTTTTTATATAAGCTGACCTACTTTCATGAAAGTAGGTCAAGGTCACATTGCACAAAGTCCATTTTTAACCGACCTATCGGCGGTTTTTAGAGGGGGGTAAAGAGGTTGGGAAGTGGTAAGGGAAAAGGGGATTGAAAGTGGTTGTCTGCTTTTGACTAATTATGAGAATGGCCTGAAACTTGGCAAATGACCAACAAACTGTAAATTTTTCATGTGACCATTTATATGTGATACAGATAAAGTTCTGGCATAGCAATGACATCTGTGTATGTTGTTATTTTGTCAGTTTCTTTGTTATTTCTGTGGAACATCTAAATGTTTGCCTCTTCCAGTGTTTGCCATGTTTGCTGTTTACCTAGTAGTAGTAGTAGTAGTAGGCTGACCAATGAGGGAACTGGGTGTAGGTCATGTGACACACACTTGTAGCCACATGGACTCTACCATTTTAGGTGGGGGGGGGAGGGAGGATTCCACAATCTTGTGAATGGGAATTTACCTTAAAAACATACAAATTTCATGAGGTCTGCTTTGTGTTAAGAGGTTATTAAGGAACATTAAGCCAAACTAGTTTTGGGAAGCTGGTATTGTTAGCATGAAATGAAAGAACTCTCCCAAGTTAATGTAAGTGTTGCCCTGCCCTTCCCAAAACACTGGATGTTGACTTTTGGAACCACTGGAGTGGAACCATTTTCCCAGAATCATGTGCAGGACAACCAGAGTTACAGTGAAAGCCAATGATGGGCCCAGGCTTCAGTACTAATTAATGAAGTCCAGCATTATAGCTAGTAGAGCACCTGCCACCTCGTGGATGTTGTTGATTTCTTTGATTTGATCAAATTATTCTTTATTCAATTGGAACATTTTTATTGCACATTGTTTGAAATCAAATAATAGATAAATTTAGAAATGGTTGTTCAATTAAATTGAAATGGATAGTTTATCAGCCCAGCCTATATACATGAGGTCTGAAAATACAGCTCAGGCTGTTCAGCCTCAGCACTTCATTGAGTAGCATGGATGCTGCTCAGGACAGCTCAACTGAGTTTAAACCTTCTGAAATAGCTGGCAAGCAGTGGAAATTTCATTATCTAGTAATAAAAACAAAAAATCCTCTGGAGTGTTTTCATATTACCATAATCTTCATTTCAATTTATGTGACAATCAGGTGATTTTTTTGTTACAAAAGTACTGGAAACAAAATGTGAATAATAGTTTGCGTTCTGCGGGCCAGTAGATTTGCTGAAGGACTATTAAATTTTGAACCTTACTACAGTAGGATGTGTCAATTTTAATTTTTTTAAAAGCACTAGTGCCTAAAAGGTGCGTTTTGAGCTGGGGAATCCAAATCTGTTCTCTAAATTGTGATAGAACAATTCTTACCTACTTCAATTTTGGTTTAAAGTTTCAATGTTTTTTCGTTTTCGACCATTTTCGCCAATTCACGGTTCATACAACATTTTACCTGCCATGGTTGGAAAGCTCTCAAAAATACCTACAATTTGCATACCAACATCAATGGTCTAGGACGATATCTTGACTCCCATTGGCTCTTCAGCCTGCACTTTTTAGAAATTAAAGTGTTGCAGACAGCCTAATCCTGTTAAAAAAAGGCTTTTAGATTTTTAACCGACCTAACGTTGGTTATTAGAGGGGGTGGGTAGTGAAAGGGGACTCGTGTAAACCATGTCCATGTGTCCATGTCAACATTTCTTGTCAACATGATTGTGTGTAAAAGTCCATTTGTGACCTTAGTTTTCCACTTAGAGTAATGAAATTTGGTACAGGTATGGTACTATGGGCATGGATCAGGTACATGTCGAGAAATCCAAGATGGTGGCCATTTTGGCAGCCATCTTTCTTCATTCTTGAACTGGCCTTTGTGACCTTTATATTTCACTTACAGTTATGAAATTTGGTACAGGTGGAACTCTTGGTATGGATTGGGAACATGTAGAGAAATCCAAGATGGGGGCCATTTTGTGGTGGCCATTTTGGCAGCCATCTTTCTCCATTCTTTAACTGCCCATAGTGAAATTAATATTTCACTTACAGTTATGAAATTTGGTACAGGTATGGAACTCTGGGTATGGATTGGGAACATGTCAGATTCCAAGATGGCGGCCATTTTGTGGAGGCCATTTTGGCAGCCATCTTTTTAAACCGACCTCTTACGAGGTGGGTTTAATCCAGTTGGTTCATGTCAAATGGAGATGGACGTCATAACGATAATACCTGCATTTTGGTATATTATCGCTCATTTTCGCTTGAATATTTTCGCTTAAACTGCGCTATTCATGCAAGGAAAACGTCCAAGAGGAAGAACCAGTATATAACTGACAAAAGGTAACTTCCGCCATAACAGTGACAGGTGATTGTGTCTTTATATCCTCGTTTTCCGTGATTTTAGACTGCAAAGGTTTTGTGAAGAAAATGTCTGGAAAGTAAATTTACGCTAGGCGGCGCCACCTATTTTGGTTGGGCACATAATTCTTGAGACAGCATCAATATTTCTTGAGACAGCATTGTTGTCTGCACATTTTTGTGCAGCCTGTCTTGAAGAAAAACAAGTTTATATAGTTTATTGCAGTCAGCTGGTTCAACTTTCTGAGTTCCTGGTATCAAGGCATGAGTCTAGTACAAGGCATGAGTCTAAAATAGGCCTACTTGTGTACTTTGTAGTGACAGTAATGTCATTTAAAATTATCATATATATATATAGTTATTTTTGAAATTTTCTCTGCCTTTGGTGTTTTAATTCACACATAGGCCTATTTCAACATTTGGCACAAACCAAGTTTCAGGGGCAGATCCAGAAAATGTCGGACTGGGTGGGGGAGGGGGTTACAAATGGAAATGTAATAGGAAGCCCTTGGCTGACATAGTGTTCCCACATGGCCTAATGGTCAGGAGCTGATCAGATGATCCTTGTAAAAAAAGTTTGTTGGTGCTTCGTGCATGAAAAAAGTTCTTTGCTAATTCTGTTAAGCTTGGTATGTGGGATTGATTTTCACATGGTTACAAATTTGCAGTGACATTTCTTCAATTTTTACGTCTCATCATTAGGCCTATCATCGTCTTGATATTCCAAAAAACATCACAATTGCTGACTTATGCTGTTAGCACATGCTCGAATAGATCAGAATAGGTGCGAGGATAGAATGAGTTTCGATGGTAGTTTACACCAGTGCTGGTCATAATTCAATTAATGATTTAAATTAATTAAATTCATGAATTGAATAATTCAGTTAATGATTTAAATTCATGAATTGAATAAAATTCGAATGAATTCAACATTTAAAAATCAGTTATATTGAATTGACCGAAGGAAAAAATTCTGTAAATTCAAATTGATCTTGGCCATGAATTATAGTCTCAAAAGATCCTCAATTTGTATATTTGCATCTTTTCGGCGAAATGTAAATATAAGAATAAATTTCAGCTTATCTGAAAACTACTATACAACTTTTAAAATTCACTTACAATCCCCATAAAATAATTTAGGCACTCTGCTGATTTTCCACATACTGTCCTTTCAGGTTTCCCAATTCTCTATTATGTCACAAAAGCCAGCATACAGGTGATTCGTCATCAAGGCCTTCCATGTCAACAACCTATTCTTCATTTCAACGCCGCAGCTTAGCAGCCCATATACTCATGGCATAACTACGCTCTCTCAAGAATCCACATTCATCAAGCACCTGACAATAAATTTGTTTTCTGCTCACATATCAGGCACAGTGTCATTCGTGATTCTGTAACTCTTATGACACTTGTTGTTAACACGCCACTGTCATTTTACACCATAACTACGTGATTCCAATACAATAAACTCACAGATGTCATACATACATGTGATTCATTACTAAGGATATTCAAATAAACTCTTGAAATAAATATGTACCATCTTTCTTCTGTCACTTTGAAATAGCTCATTAATTGCCCTTCATGGCATGCACCTCACAGTGCCCTGCAAATATACTTCCAGTCTAAAGTCTACTAAAGTAGAGCTTTGTTCCTTCAGCATGTACATCACTCACATCAGATGCTCATTGGTTAGGGCAAACACTCGCCGCAACTTCAATTTTGATAGGTCGGTTTTTGAATCCATGGATTCTTGTTTCATTTATTGAACCGCTCATAGTGACCTCAATATTTCGCTTAGAGGTATGAAATTTGGTACAGGTATGGGCCTGTGGATATGGATCAGGAACATGTTGAGAAATTCAAGATGGCGGCCATTTTGGAGCAATCTTTCTTCATTTCTTGAACTGCCTATTGTGACCTCAATATTTTGCTTAGACTTATGAAATTTAGAACAAGTATGGGGCTCTGGGTATCAATCGGGAACATGTTGGAAATCCAAGATGGCAGCCATTTTGGCAGCCATCTTTTGTCATTCTTGAACTGACCATTGTGAGCTTAATATTTCACTTTATACAGATATGAAATTTGGTACAGGTATTGGCCTGTGGGTATGGTTGAGGATAATGTCGAGAAATCCAAGATGGCGACCATTTTGGCAGCCATCTTTCTTCATTTCTTGAAATGCCCATTGCGACCTCAATATTTTGCTTAGAGTAATGAAATTTGGAACAGGTATAGGGCTTTGGGTATCAGTCGGGGAACATGTTGAGAAATCCAAGATGGCAGCCACTTTGTGGCAGCCATTTTGACAGCCATCTTTCTTCTTTCTTGAACTGACCATTGTGACCTTAATATTTCACTTACAGATATGAAATTTGGTACAGGTATTGGCCTGTTTGTATGGATAAGGAACATGTCGAGAAATCCAAGATGGCGGCCATTTTGGCAGCCATCTTTCCTTTTTTTTAGAAATCTGTTCAAACTGCATTGATTCTATACTAATAGTCTAGCATCTTCCAATCAACTATTTCTCCTATCTTCCAATATCAGTTGCTCAGTGGTTTAAGCAATGGCACCTTCAATTTCATTGCGCTAGGTCGGTTTTGAATCTGCGGATTCTTGTTATGGTTTGAGGTCTTCCCCTGTGCGTCAAAATCAGTAAGTCGTAGAGACATACCGTTGGCGCCAAAACGTGCCCAAACTCTAAAGGTTAAAAAGATCGCCGTACCCTGAAAATTTCTTCTTTTTTGTCAAATTTTCACAATATATAAATATTTTAAGGAGGAAGGATTCATCTTTCTTTTATGAACCTAATTGAACATATTTCTAAGTTCTATTTACATAATCCTGCCAAGTTATAAATATTTCCATTGAACCGTTTTTGTTCCAGAGTGATTTTAAGTTAAAAACTATATTTTTTCAGTGATTCCGGAAAGTCCATATTTCTGAATTATACCATAATTTCAATCTGCCGTTACTCGAGTCCGAGTTAAGTTACAGAGAATCTGAAAACAGATTTGGAAAGCCCACATTCTCCTCTTGACTTCACATTTAACATTTTCTTGTGTGTCTGACAGTTTAAAAGATCGCCAGACCCTGAAACATTTATGTTTTCAAAAATTGCAGTCATTTGAAAAGTTTTCATCCTTCTGGTCCATGTACTAGTCCATGTACTGGTCCATGTACTAGTACATTGTACTAGTACATTGCACTGGTACATTGTACTGCATGTACTAGTACATTGTACTGGTATATTTTACTGGTACATTGTACTCGTGCATTGTACTGATACATTGTACTGGTGCATGTAATTTGTGCATGTACTTGGTGATTGTATTTGGTGCATGTAGTGGTGCATGTACTGGTGCATGACATTGTATTGGTGCATGGACTGGTGCATGTACTGGGTCATGTATTGGTTCATGCACTCATAATATTATGTTTGTGTGTTTCTTTGCATGCTTGCATGTATGGCAATGTATCACAGTCATAATTATGTAGGATTCCTGTGTACGTTGCCATGTGCTTTTTACTTGCTCATCTACCGGTGTGAATTTCGAGTTACTGGTACTACAGTAGGTGAAGTTTTGTCACCGCTCTGCGGTGGCCGTCTACTAGTTCATATTTTTATTTATAACCACTGCATTTGGAACAAAAAGTAATTTATTCTACTTTTTTTTGGTACATTTTGTTATTTGCTGTTAACATTATTATATAATTTTGTCTGTTCTGTCTATCAGAAGGACAGGATAGATCAATAAGGACAGGTGGACAGTTTAGGTGAGTGGCATTGCTGGGAGAGGAGTTTTTAGCTGTTGCAGGTGTCAGCATGTCACCCATGATTTTTGCATCTTATACCCGGCAGGGATTTGACACTTGATTTGGTCATATCAGGTCCAGTGACAGGAAAATACCATTGATTTGTCATGAGTGACTGGACATAATGCACCAAAAAAAAAGTTCTAATAAATGACGATTTGTTCCAAATACAGTGGTTCTAAACATTAATATGAATAACAGATGTAGAGTGACACTTCAGATATTAATTGCATTCAAATTTATGTCAGGGAACTGGAGTGAAGTAAATTGTCCCCAAATTTGAGAATGACCCATTACTGGAGACATAGGTGAAAATATTGTGAAATTCCATAAGATGTGGTGAAAGTTTGTTGAATTGCAAGTTAAAGTGGTTATAACAATGTGATTCAAACTTACAGTCGTTATCCGTGTGGGTGTTCAACTGAAAAAATTAAGCAGGAAAATATATTTAATGAAAATCTGTTTGTAACTCTGAAAGATGTATGTATGCATTAAGATCTTATTTGTGTTTGAAATATAGGTGAAGAAAATGCATATATCCCGAAGTATAGGCGTAGGTGAAAGTATTGCGAAATTTCATAAGATATGGTGCAAGTTTGTTGAATTGCAAGTTACAGTGGTTATAACAATGTGGTTCAAACTTACAGTCGTTATCCGTGTGGGTGTTCAACTGAAAAAATGAAGCAGGAAAATATATTTAATGAAAATCTATTTGTAACTCTGAAAGATGTATGTATGCATTAAGATCTTATTTGTGTTTGAAATATAGGTGAAGAAATTGCATATCTCGAAGTATAGGCGTAGGTGAAAGTATTGCGAAATTTCATAAGATATGGTGCAAGTTTGTTGAATTGCAAGTTAAAGTGGTTATAATAATGTGGATCAAACTTACAGTCGTTATCCGTGTGGGTGTTCAACTGAAAAAATGAAGCAGGAAAGTATATTTAATGAAAATCTGTTTGTAACTCTGAAAGATGTATGTATGCATTAAGATCTTATTTGTGTTTGAAATATAGGTGAAGAAATTGCATATCTCGAAGTATAGGCGTAGGTGAAAGTATTGCGAAATTTCATAAGATATGGTGCAAGTTTGTTGAATTGCAAGTTAAAGTGGTTTTAACAATGTGGTTCAAACTTACAGTCGTTATCTGTGTGGGTGTTCAACTGAAAAAATGAAGCAGGAAAATATATTTAATGAAAATCTATTTGTAACTCTGAAAGATGTATGTATGCATTAAGATCTTATTTGTGTTTGAAATATAGGTGAAGAAATTGCATATCTCGAAGTATAGGCGTAGGTGAAAGTATTGCGAAATTTCATAAGATATGGTGCAAGTTTGTTGAATTGCAAGTTACAGTGGTTTTAACAATGTGGTTCAAACTTACAGTCGTTATCCGTGTGGGTGTTCAACTGAAAAAATGAAGCAGGAAAATATATTTAATGAAAATCTATTTGTAACTCTGAAAGATGTATGTATGCATTAAGATCTTATTTGTGTTTGAAATATAGGTGAAGAAATTGCATATCTCGAAGTATAGGCGTAGGTGAAAGTATTGCGAAATTTCATAAGATATGGTGCAAGTTTGTTGAATTGCAAGTTACAGTGGTTATAACAATGTGGTTCAAACTTACAGTCGTTATCCGTGTGGGTGTTCAACTGAAAAAATGAAGCAGGAAAATATATTTAATGAAAATCTATTTGTAACTCTGAAAGATGTATGTATGCATTAAGATCTTATTTGTGTTTGAAATATAGGTGAAGAAATTGCATATCTCGAAGTATAGGCGTAGGTGAAAGTATTGCGAAATTTCATAAGATATGGTGCAAGTTTGTTGAATTGCAAGTTAAAGTGGTTATAATAATGTGGATCAAACTTACAGTCGTTATCCGTGTGGGTGTTCAACTGAAAAAATGAAGCAGGAAAGTATATTTAATGAAAATCTGTTTGTAACTCTGAAAGATGTATGTATGCATTAAGATCTTATTTGTGTTTGAAATATAGGTGAAGAAATTGCATATCTCGAAGTATAGGCGTAGGTGAAAGTATTGCGAAATTTCATAAGATATGGTGCAAGTTTGTTGAATTGCAAGTTAAAGTGGTTATTACAATGTGGTTCAAACTTACAGTCGTTATCCGTGTGGGTGTTCAACTGAAAAAATGAAGCAGGAAAATATATTTAATGAAAATCTATTTGTAACTCTGAAAGATGTATGTATGCATTAAGGTCTTATTTGTGTTTGAAATATTGGTGAAGAAATTGCATATATCTCGAAATATAGGCGTAGGTGAAAGTATTGCGAAATTTCATAAGATATGGTGCAAGTTTGTTGAATTGCAAGTTAAAGTGGTTATAACAATGTGGTTCAAACTTACAGTTGTTATCCGTGTGGGTGTTCAACTGAAAAAATGAAGCAGGAAAATATATTTAATGAAAATCTGTTTGTAACTCTGAAAGATGTATGTATGCATTAAGGTCTTATTTGTGTTTGAAATATAGGTGAAGAAATTGCATATCTCGAAGTATAGGCGTAGGTGAAAGTATTGCGAATTTTCATAAGATATGGTGCAAGTTTGTTGAATTGCAAGTTACAGTGGTTTTAACAATGTGGTTCAAACTTACAGTTGTTATCCGTGTGGGTGTTCAACTGAAAAAATTAAGCAGGAAAATATATTTAATGAAAATCTATTTGTAACTCTGAAAGATGTATGTATGCATTAAGATCTTATTTGTGTTTGAAATATAGGTGAAGAAATTGCATATCTCGAAGTATAGGCGTAGGTGAAAGTATTGCGAAATTTCATAAGATATGGTGCAAGTTTGTTGAATTGCAAGTTACAGTGGTTATAACAATGTGGTTCAAACTTACAGTCGTTATCCGTGTGGGTGTTCAACTGAAAAAATGAAGCAGGAAAATATATTTAATGAAAATCTATTTGTAACTCTGAAAGATGTATGTATGCATTAAGGTCTTATTTGTGTTTGAAATATAGGTGAAGAAATTGCATATCTCGAAGTATAGGCGTAGGTGAAAGTATTGCGAAATTTCGTAAGATATGGTGCAAGTTTGTTGAATTGCAAGTTACAGTGGTTTTAACAATGTGGTTCAAACTTACAGTCGTTATCCGTGTGGGTGTTCAACTGAAAAAATGAAGCAGGAAAATATATTTAATGAAAATCTATTTGTAACTCTGAAAGATGTATGTATGCATTAAGATCTTATTTGTGTTTGAAATATAGGTGAAGAAATTGCATATCTCGAAGTATAGGCGTAGGTGAAAGTATTGCGAAATTTCATAAGATATGGTGCAAGTTTGTTGAATTGCAAGTTACAGTGGTTATAACAATGTGGTTCAAACTTACAGTCGTTATCCGTGTGGGTGTTCAACTGAAAAAATGAAGCAGGAAAATATATTTAATGAAAATCTATTTGTAACTCTGAAAGATGTATGTATGCATTAAGGTCTTATTTGTGTTTGAAATATTGGTGAAGAAATTGCATATATCTCGAAATATAGGCGTAGGTGAAAGTATTGCGAAATTTCATAAGATATGGTGCAAGTTTGTTGAATTGCAAGTTAAAGTGGTTATAACAATGTGGTTCAAACTTACAGTTGTTATCCGTGTGGGTGTTCAACTGAAAAAATGAAGCAGGAAAATATATTTAATGAAAATCTGTTTGTAACTCTGAAAGATGTATGTATGCATTAAGGTCTTATATGTGTTTGAAATATAGGTGAAGAAATTGCATATCTCGAAGTATTGGCGTAGGTGAAAGTATTGCGAAATTTCATAAGATATGGTGCAAGTTTGTTGAATTGCAAGTTACAGTGGTTATAACAATGTGGTTCAAACTTACAGTCGTTATCCGTGTGGGTGTTCAACTGAAAAAATGAAGCAGGAAAATATATTTAATGAAAATCTATTTGTAACTCTGAAAGATGTATGTATGCATTAAGTAATTTATTTATAAAATGTAACTGAAAAAATTGCATATATACAATTATACATGTATATACTGAGGGTAGTTTAGACTCTTGGGAGGACGCGAGTTAAGTTGAGGGTAGGCGAGTTTAGTTGAGTTAAAATTTAAAAAATTTTGTATATTAAGTAGAGACGTATGTGATAAATTGCAGGTACATTGTTGTAGGACTTTCGAACTTTTTATTATTGCATTGATTATTTTGTAATTTTCAATTGCAATACTTAATAAAATGACATTTTAATTAAAATGCCTGGCTTGGTTTCTTTGTCCAGACAAGTTCACCAACTTCACTCCCAACAACAACTATAATTTAAATTTAAATGGGTAGTGTCAAATGAAATTTTAAACTTAATGTTCCATTTTTATGAGTGATATTGCTAAGAATTTCAAGTTGTGCAATTTGACAACTCTCCAACTTGTGGACAGATGACACAACATTGTGGCAACAATTTTCAAATCACACTGAAATTGTTTGTGCCACTGAACTCCAAACACTTAATGAAATGTGCAAAAATAAATACTGTAAGGATTCCTCAACTAGCGAAAAAGTTATTACCCAAAACTCACATGCTGCATGTAACATTTTTGGGCGACAAATAATTGTCAAAATTTTTGAGTATATAAACTTTACATCCATCTTCAGGGCAAAAATGCATCTATAGTATCAGAATTCTGTAGTTTCTCTCTTTGTTCTTCTGAGAAATAGCTATTTGCTGGTGTATGAACTTTGGTGGATCATCACTATTTTTGCTACTACAACTGTTCGAAATTGAACAAATATTTTTAATTGCATGAGTTTTGTTTTTGTTTGTTTGTGTTTTACGCCTCTGCAGCACCTTAGTGGGCTATACTGAGGCAGGCGATCGCCGTATATGATGAGATGAGAAGACTGTGAGTCTGGAACATACCCTATTAATTCAGGGAAGCCCAGAGTCTTTCAGTTGCCCCAGCATAGAATACTGGATACAACCCGCCTCCATTTAATGTCCCATCATCGACTCCCATGGGCTCGGACTAAAGTGAGTTCCCGGGGTGAGATTTGAACCCACGCCCTCAAAGCCAGTGGACAAGCAGTCTTGACAATTTTTAACCGGCCTAACAGCGGAGGCCGGTTAATACAGGAGCTGTAAATGGATCAGGTGAAACCATAAACAGTAGGCATAAACTGCAACCACAAGCTTGCAACCACAAACAAGAAGTAGCTAAACCACCCCAGACAGCATGCACCGTCGGTCCGTTGACGGCAGTGGTCGGATGGTCGGCAGCGGCAAGCCTCCGCCCAGCCGCTGGCGGTCCATTGAAGGCAAGCCTATTATGTACCAAGACAACGGTGGTGCGTAAATGGCAAGCCATTGGAGGCCCGCCGATGGCATGCCACTGATACACCGTTGATGGCTAATCAAAGGCAAGCGATTATGTACTAAGGTAACGGTGGTGCGTAAATGGCAAGCCATTGGAGGCCCGCCGATGGCATGCCACTGATACACCGTTGATGGCTAATCAAAGGCAAGCGATTATGTACTAAGGTAACGGTGGTGCGTAATAGGCAAGCCATTGGAGGCCTGCCGATGGCATGCCACTGATACACCACTGACGGCTAATCAAAGGCAACCAGATTATGTAACAATCTGACGGTGGTGTGCAATCGGCAAGCCATTGTAGGTCCAGTGATGGCGCACCACTGACACACCATTGATGGCTCATCAAAGACAAGCCGACAATGTAACTATATCTATTGGTGCTGCGCAATCGGCAAGCCATTGGAGGTCCGCCAATGGCCTGCCACTGACACACCACTGAGGGCTAGTCAAATTTATGATGGCGCACAATCGGCAAGCCATTGAAGGCCCACTGATGGCATGCCACTGACATACCGCTGGTGGCTAATTGAAGGGTAGCCAACAAACCTAAGGTGGTACACAATTGGCCAGCCATTGGCGGTCCATTGACGGTAAGTCGGAAGACAAGGACTCAGGAGTCCAGGGAAAACCACATGCTACTTCTACAAAATGTCTGCTGCAATGAAGAGGCATGAGGAAGTTTGTGGCTTTGCGCGAATGAAAATCAACACTTTGAAGCTGAAAATGTCTTGTATTGTTAGGTAAGTAGTTTTACGAAACATCCAGGCATCCTAAGAAGCCAATTTCTACCGGTTTTTTCATTTTGGTTATACTGCAGACAACAATCAGTCAGTTCCATGTGGCAGATTCGTTTTCCCTCCATTTTCGCATGTGGTGCTCAGTCGGCAAGCCATTAGCGGCCCGCTGACGGTACCCACTTGAATATGGCTGGGGGGCCAATTGAAGGCAAGCCAATATTGGTTGGCCTACCAATCGAGGGTCGTGCGAAATTGGCGAACCATTGGTGGCCCGCCGATGGCATGCTGCTAACCTGCCGCTGAGTGTCAATTGAAGGCAAGCCGATATTAATTGGTGCAAATCGATGGTGGCACACAAGCGGCAATCCATTGGTGGCTCGCCAATGGCATGCCACTGATATATCTCTCTGGGCAGCCATTAGATTTCCAGAGAGGGCCTTGGGCTTTCCCTTAAGAGAAAAACACTGGACGTAAGCCACCTTACAATATCCTAAAATATTCACACTTTTTTGTCTGCATTTTAAAATTATTTAAGATTTAAGACCTGCAGTGATGGCATGTCTTGGCATATTGTGACATGTTAATTAAATATGAGTGAAGTTATATTGTCCTGCTTCCTTTCTGCACTTCCAGGTACCTCCCCTTTTCTAACTTCTTTTCTTCCTCCTTCCTTGTTCTTGTCGTTTCTGACCGTTGCTTTTTTTTCCTAAGCAGGAAATTATTTATTTCATTGTAAGGGGCGGCAGTAATTATTTATTTCAAGCGTGCAAATTCCCCGAATATTCATTCCTAAATCATGCTACACCTTGTTAAGAAAAACCCCCACCGGAAATTATTTATTTCAAGACTGCCCAGAAAAAAAATATTTTTTTTTCACCAAAACTGAGCAAGAAATTATTTATTTAAAAGAAACTCCAAGGCCCCCCCCCCCCCGGATATGAAATGGTCTCCCCCTAACAAGAACTTCTCTCCCTCCCTGCTTCTTCCCTCACTCAGGCTCCTCTCGTCTCTGCCTACTCTCTCTTACAATTGTATATATGATAAAAATGTTTCATCGTTTGCACAAGAAATGCAGTATTACGTGTTATATTTGGTTTTTACAGGTTCATCACTTTGCACAGCATTTTGAAGAAAATATGCAGTGCTATGGGCCAAAGGATGCCGAAATGATACCCGGAGCCCCGCAACTACCGGTTTGGATTCGCCAATGCTCATATTCCCTGCTATTAGTTGTTACAGTCTATATGTTTTGTAATGAATGATTTTATATCAAAGAACACTTTGAAAGAGTTTTGTTGTATTAGTATATCTATAGGTGGCTTAATCCACACTCATTGTAAATCATAATCATTGTAGGATCACTATATAAATTAATGATGCCCATTGGTGGGCTACTATGGTATGATGATTTGTTTGTAGAAGGTTCATCATTGGTCTGCGAGCGGGCCAATAACGGCTCACCGATGGTCCGATAATCGACACGCCATTAATCAGCCAGCGCCCATCGATGGTCTGATCATTGGCAAGCCATTCAAGGACCACAGTCGGGGTGCTGGCCAAAACGACCATGGCCCGATCATTGGCAAGCCATCAGTGGTCCATCAACGGTCTATTGACAGAAATTAGAGGGTATGTAATTTGTCAATCAGTGGCCAAATGATGGCCCGTCAATGGCTCGATCAGTGGCAAGCCATTGAAGGACCACAGTCGGGGTGCTGGCCAAAACGACCATGGCCCAATCATTGGCAAGCCATCAGTGATCCATCAACGGTCCATCGACAGAAATTAGAGGGTAGATAATTTGTCAATCAGTGGCCAAATGATGGCCCGTCAATGGCTCGATCAGTGGCAAGCCATTCAAGGACCACAGTCGGGGTGCTGGCCAAAACGACCATGGCCCGATCATTGGCAAGCCATCAGTGGTCCATCAACGGTCCATCGACAGAAATTAGAGGGTAGATAATTTGTCAATCAGTGGCCAAATGATGGCCCGTCAATGGCTCGATCAGTGGCAAGCCATTCAAGGACCACAGTCGGGGTGCTGGCCGAAACGACCATGACCCGATCACTGGCAAGCCATTAGTGGTCCGTCAACAGTCCATCAACAGAAACTAGAGGGTCTATAATTTGTCAAGCAGTGGCCAAATGATGGCCCGTCAATGGCTCGATCAGTGGCAAGCCATTCAAGGACCACAGTCGGGGTGCTGGCCAAAACGACCATGACCCAATCACTGGCAAGCCATTAGTGGTCCATCAACAGTCCATCAACAGAAATTAGAGGGTATATAATTTGTCAGTCAGTGGCCAAATGATGGCCCGTCAATGGCTCGATCATTGACAAGCCATTCAAGGACCACAGTCGGGGTGCTGGCCAAAACGACCATGACCCGATCATTGGCAAGCCATTAATGGTCCATCAACAGTCCACCAACAGTTCTATAAAGGGATATATTAGTTGTCAATCAGTGGCCCAATGGCGGCCCACTGATGGTTGGATTGTTTGCAAGCCATCAGCGGTCCATCAATGGTCCATTGACAATTCTTTGTAGTGTGTATCATTTGTCAATCACTGGCCCAATGATGGTCCTTCAATGGTCCGATTGTTGGCAAGCCAGTGAAGGACCGCAGTCGGGGTGCTGGCCAAAACGATGATGGGCCGTCGGTGGCTCTCTACGATGGTCCGCCGATTCGGCACCGGCGGACCGCTGATGGTCCGTCGGTGCAGTGCTGTCTGGGACGTTTGGTGATGACAGACAAGGTTTTTCCCATTGTGACCTTAATATTTCACTTACAGTTATAAAATTTGGTACAGGTATGGGACTCTGGGTATGGATTGGGAACATGTCAAGAAACCCAAGATGGCTGCCATTTTGTGGCGGCCATTTTGGCAGCCATCTTTCTTCATTCTTGAGCTGCCCATTGTGACCTTAGTATTTCACTTGCAGTTATGAAATTTGGTACGGGTATGGGCCTCTGGGTATGGATTGGGAACATGTCGAGAAATCCAAGATGGCGGCCATTTTGTAGTGGCCATGTTGGCAGCCATCTTTCTTCATTCTTGAACTGCCCATTGTGACCTTAATATTTCACTTACAGTTATGAAATTTGGTACAGGTATGGGACTCTGGGTATTGATTGGGAACATATGTCGAGAAATCCAAGATGGCGGCCATCGTTCTTCATTCTTGAACTGCCCATTGTGACCATAATATTTCACTTACAGTTATGAAATTTTGGTACAGGTATGGGACTCTGGGTATTATAACAAAACAACCCAAGTCAGGGTCACTGAGTAACAATATCACGAGCTGTTGTGTGAATTAATATCACTCGAGCCCGCAGGGCGAGAGTGATATTAATTCACACAACAGCTCGTGATATTGTACGAAGTGCCCTGACGCGTGGTTGTTTTGTTTTTATCACCTGGTTTTACCTCAAATTTTCAGTTATAAAGTGGGACTATTTTCTGCCATTACAAAAATGTGACGTCACCATGGAGCAACAATGGACATGACGTCACAATCTCATTATTCTGGCCCTTGTTTGGTTTGTGACATCATCAGGCAGCTGAAATGCTGGTGATGTCATAACCATTGTTACAAAATATCGCCCTTGAAGGGTTGTATTTTTTACAATATCATAGGCCCTGATATTTTGACTGTAAACAGTGATATTCACAGCCAACCAGGTGATAAGGATCGGGAACATTTCGAGAAATCCAAGATGGTGGCCATTTTATGGTGGCCATTTTGGCAGCCATCTTTCTTCATTCTTGAACTGCCCATTGTGACCATAATATTTCACTTACAGTTGTGAAATTTGGTACAGGTATGGTACTCTGGGTATGGATTGGGAACATGTCGAAAAATCCAAGATGGCTGCCATTTTGTGGCGGCCATTTTGGCAGCTATCTTTCTTCATTCTTGAACTGCCCATTGTGACCATAGTATTTCACCTACAGTTATGAAATTTGGTACAGGTATGGGACTCTGGGTATGGATTGGGAACGTATCGAGAAATCCAAGATGGCAGCCATTTTGTGGTGGCCATTTTGGCTGTCCTCTTTCTTCATTCTTGAACTGCCCATTGTGACCATAATATTTCACTTACAGTTATGAAATTTTTAACAGGTATGGTACTCTGGGTATGGATTTGGAACATGTCGATAAATCCAAGATGGTGGCCATTTTGTGTTGGCCATTTTGGCAGCCATCTTTCTTCTATAATAAAACTTAATGGGAGTGTGGTTCACAGCAATGAACCTCATGAATGTCAGGTCGCGGAAGAATACAACACGAGTCCGAAGGACGAGTGTTTATTCTGCAGCAGACCTGACATGAGTGAGGTTCATTGCTGTGAACCACACTCCCATTAAGTTTTATTTATATCCCACAATAAAAACAGACCTCCAGTAAAAATAATTAATAATTTCAAGAGGCACTATTTTGTTTGAATGGCCACAAAAAGATCCCTAGCAACCACACCGACCAATGAGAGCGTCAAAACATTGTGACGTCATCACTTCACTGCCCATTGTTTACATAACAACGTCAGATAATGAGATGCATGTGGTTCACAACGATGAACCACATGGCGTGAATCACATGGTTTTTTGCCAGAACTACACTGCCTATTGTGGGATATATTCTTGAACTGCCCATTGTGACCTTAATATTTCACCTACAGTTATGAAATTTGGTACAGGTAATGGGACTCTGGGAATGGATTGGGAACATGTCTAGAAATCCAAGATGGCTGCCATTTTGTGGTGGCCATGTTGGCAGCTATCTTTTTTCATTTATTGAACTGCTCATAGTGACCTCAATATTTCGCTTAGAGTTATAAAATTTGTTACAGGTATGGGCCTGTGGGTATGGATCAGGGACATGTTGAGAAATCCAAGATGGCGGCCATTTTGGCAGCCATCTTTCTTCATTTCTTAAACTGCCCATTTTGACCTCAATATTTCACTTAAGAGTTATGAAATTTGGTACAGGTATGTGGCTGTGGGTATCAGACAGGAACATGTTGAGAAATCCAAGATGGCAGCCACTTTGTGGCAGCCATCTTTCTTCATTCTTGAACTGACCATTGTGACCTCAATATTTCACTTACAGTTATGAAATTTGGTACAGGTATTGGCCTGTGGGTATGGATGAGTACCATTTTGAGAAATCCAAGATTGCGGCCATTTTTACAGCCATCTTTCCTTTTTTTTTAGAAATCTGTTCTAGCATCTTCCAATCAACTATTTCTCCTATCTTCCAATATCAGTTGCTCAGTGGTTAAAGCAATGGCACCTTCAATTTCATTGCGCTAGGTCGGTTTTGAATCCGCGGATTCTTGTTATAAGTGATATTGCTAAGAATTTCAAGTTGGGCAATTTGACAACTCTCTAACTTGTGGACAGATAACACAACATTGTGGCTACAATTATCAAATCACACTGAAATTGTCTGTGCCAATGAACTCCAAACACTTAATGAAATGTGCAAAATAATACTGTAAGGATTCCTCAACTAGTGAAAAAGTTATTACTCAAAACTCACATGTAACATTTGGGCGACAAATAATTGTCAAAATTTGGTTATTCTGACTTTATTCTTCGGGGCAAAAATGCATCTAGTATCACAATTCTGTAGAGTTTCTCGCTTTGTTCTTCACAAAAATAGCTATTTGATGGTGTATGTACTTTGGTGGATCATCATTATTAGGCCTAATTATTTTTGCTACTACAACTGTTCGAAATTGAACAATATTTTTAATTGCAAAATGTAACATGCAGCATGTGGACTGATGACAGTAGCCAGCCAGAGCAGACGATGAGATAAGAAGGGAATTTCAATTGATGTTATTTGATTCACTTTTTGTGGTAGATTTGGCTAATTTCTACTTTTATTGTTATTTTATATAATTATTTGAATTTTGATAAATAGTAGTCCATGTTACGTGCAACAATTCAAAATGTTAAAACAGAAAACCAAATATATCCTATTTTTAAAAAAATATATATTCATAGCTCTGGAACAAAATATCAAGTAATAAAAGAACATTGGAGTTTGTGCAATTATTTGTCAATGACAAGTATTTTGCCTGAAAAACAGTCCACAATTTGAGACCTAGTTGTCCACAATATGGACAATTTCTGTTTCAGCCAGTCAAAAGACTTTGAAATAATACCTTTGCAGTGAAGTGATTATGAAGGGACCTCAGAAAAGACCAACTGCTGTATATAATTATTAATTAAACATTACAGAGCACATTTATTGTCAAAGTTACAAGACAACTGATTTCTTCTCTTTTTGGTCAACACTTTTAAACAGTGCATTTACCTGCCTATGCAGAAGCAAGTGATTTAGTATTGATTGTTAAATGAAAGGTTCAATCAAACAGAATTAGAATTTTCATTGAGGAGGGCGCAATGTTGCTGATGTAGCATAAGTATCAATTGAGGAGTTCTTTACTCTACTAAAGTAAATTCCCTGTATTTGTGGACAGCTTTCTTAGGTCATTTTGCCCGGTTTCCCCTACCTGACTTTCCCCTACATCATAGGCTACATGTATGCTTCACAGGCCTGCATGAGTATGGGAGACAAGGGTGCCGGAACAGGGGGGGGGGACAGGGGGGGCAATTGCCCTCCTGCCCTTGGTCAGGAGTGGTGGGGGGGGGGGGAAGGTTGCCCTTTTCATCTCAAAGAAAAAACATTATTAGACCTTAATTTACAGTGAATTTAGGCAAAAATTTATTAGTATGTATTATTATTGCCGCTACATTACATTTTTTTCGCGCTGATTAGATTTGCCCTTCTCAATTGACCGCCCCTGCCGCCCACATTTACTTCCGGCACCCCTGATGGGAGATGGTCAGATGGAGGGTGCAAAATATCCATTTGGAGTCTAAGGGGCCAAGGATGACCTAGGGTTTTCCAGATGGGGAATGTCTCAACCGCCAAGGGATTTCCTAGGATTTCCATAATCATTTAATTCCCCCCAAGTGTGCCGGATAAAACAAAGGCGGCAGAGACAGTTAGAGGGGAAAGGGTAAAATCTAATCAGCCAGACAAAAGTTTGTGTCGTATCAAGATGTTAGTCTAAATTAAGACCTGATATTTTTTTATCAAAAGGGCAGGCACACCCTGCCCCCCCCCCCTTGGTGAAAGGCAACTGTGCCCCTCCTCCCTTATCTGGCACCTTGATTTTCGCGGGAATTGGGTGGGGATATATTTTCTTAAATTTTGAGGCTCTGGATGGGGATTTGTGTCCCCCTGCCCCTTGGCCATATTACTTTTTAAATCCCCGTCCCTTTGCAATTTTTCCCAATTGAATTTTGAATTCCCTGTCCCTCAGGTCTGGATGAGGTTCAATGTCCCCATGCCTTGGTCATTTTACTTTTGAATTCCATGTCCCTTGACCATTTTATTTTTGAATTCCCTGTCCCTCATAACCCCCATACAGAGCCTCAATTTTATAGTGGGGGTACGTGGGACACATCACAAAATTTCTTCCAGGGGGTGGGTATCTCCAGACTTTTTCATTAATATCTATTTATGCTAAATAATCAAATTTGAGGGATTTTGGACTAATTGCTTATTTTAAATATTATTTTCTTTGTCAGTCTTTCAATTATTGATATGTTGAGGGTTCGTTGCTGCACAACCTGTCCTGACGAAGTGAAAAACGAAATAAGAGATGCTCCCCCAGATCCACAACAAACATTCTGATTCTGTCATTGGAAAGAAACCTTTCAAGCGTAATTTTGGCATTTGAAATTACGCCTATTGTTTGCCAAAAAGGTCCTGATAAACCAAAAAGCCATAATCACCAACAAACACATAAGTTTCCATTCAAAAATCGTTTGATAACAGTGAAATTAAAAGTGGAATTTACCTTTCCTTGCAGACGATATCTCAGAAGTGGGCGTGGCAAAGTCACGTGACCAATGACGCTGAACCGGCAGGGAGCAGTCATTGTGGAAAAAGACGTAAAAATACACAGATCGCCCCAGCATGCGTTCGGGGTCTTTTGGTACATTTGCCATAATTGTAGGCACATAAAAAATAACAAACGACATAGTAGATATAATATTCTGACTTTATTAAACGTATTTAAAAAAAGAAGTGTTACGTTTTTGGGGGGAAATCGGATCTGAGACACGGCAGTGAAGGTCACGGCCGCGTCGTGTTAATTTTGGTTTTGTGGTGGCCACAGTTGCTTCATGTCGATTCAAACTACTCAAATATGTGAAGAATAAGTTATCTAACAAGTTCGCTACGTTTCAGGACGGAAATCAAGGTATTTATTAACTGATAGGACTCGCCAGTCGCTGTCCGAAATATACGGGCGTGTCCGAAAACACTGGCGCCCACTGTAGTAATCAGCAAACAAAAACGGATATCTGCATTTCCCCCACACCCAAACCCACACCCACACCCACAACTCTCAAGCTTTGTCACCATGACATGTTGAATTTTTCATGTAGGGCTTATGACGCCTCCCGAAATGTAGCGAATATGAGACCTTGTGGTCCAAACTCACTTCTTTTAACATGTTTTCCACTTCGAAATAAAGAAATAATCATAAATTCACTTTTGTTTCACTGCAAGCAGCAACTTTTGTTGACTCGGCCGCCATGTTTGAGCATCATTACGTGACGTCACGGGGGAGCAGTCATTATTTCATTGGGATTTCACTGATTCTTTCTCCAAAGGGCGGGAAGGCGAATAGCCCCGATACGACCCGCTGTGTTTGGCCAGTTGTGCAACAGCTAACAACGTCGGAGTTATCAACACTGGAGCTAGAAGGCGAATGGGAGGAAGGGATGGCAAGGGAAAGTACTAGGGCCAAAATCAGATAAAGTGCAACATTTGTGTGACATCATCATGGTCCAAAAAATCTCACCACAGGTCACAATTATTCATTTCTATGGGGAATAGAATGTCTAAAGTGTGTTATTTTATGGTTTAAAAGATAATTAATGCTATTGGAACCCTAGAAATCGGATTTTAATTAGGGTATGTCATAAAGTGAAGGATGTGACATGTCAAACTTTCAAGTCCAATTTTTCAAAGCTGGTTGGGTATTTCGCACTGAGAGATAAATTGGAATTTGTAAGAGCTCAGGGGCTTTCTCTCAGTTCCAAATGATAATTAATAAACCTGAGGAATTATTGCATAAATTAGTATTAATTACATGCGACAGACGTTACTTCGGAAATCCTATCAAAATTTTTCGGTAGCCTTCCCACAGATATCACAGTTACATAAAAAGTAATAGAAAGGTTAATCTTGAATCTGAAGTAATGTTTTCAATCTCATCAGGTAAAATAACCTGATAAACAAGAGAGCACTGACACTTTTTTGTTCGGATGTCACGTTGACTGTAATGACATTTTTCAAATTTTTATATTAGAACCTATATCTCATCTGATCATAAAGCTAAATAATTTCAATTAGGGATGAATTACGGTATTGAGGGTTTATTTAACATTTTTATTTTTTCAAACCGTTTAGGACAGTGCAAACAAGAACAAAGACAGACATTCAGGACTGACTTTATCTGGAAATTCTGCTACGGACGTGACATTGACATGCCTTATTTTTAGCTTTTTTGTCAAGTGTAACAGGCGAGCATGAAACTTCAAAAACGCCCATTTAGATGCATTGAAAACTGGTGCAGATGATGGAGATTATGGAAATCAACATCACTATTAATGCTACATCATAGATTGGGCATTAACTGTGCTAACTATCGAAATACTGGCAAAATAATTAAAATTGTGTTCGCCTGTTACTGAGGGAAAAAAATTGACAGAATGCCAACTCACCTTCCTCCCCAGGAAACACTCCCAGGCAGGCCCGGCTTGGGTCCCAGCCGGGCTGCCCAGAGGGTCCCATTCCGGCAGCCCGCTTGGGCCCAGCTGGGGGGTTGTCACAGGGGCCCGCAGTGGCCCAGAGTGGGCTTGGGCCCGAGTTGGGCCCGTAACAGGCCCCATGAAGGAAATAGATATCGGGCCCCTGTTGGGCCAAAGTGGGTCCCAGTTCAAATTGGCGTGGGCCCAGAATGGGCTACACCCTGGCCTAAAGCATTGTATCATTTGGCACATATTGGCCCAAGGTGGGACCAAGATGGGCCCAGGGTTGGCCCAAAGTGGGACCAATGTTGGCCCAATGCAGGCCCAAAGTGGGCCCAAGAGAGGCCCAAAGTGGGTCCCAGATGAAGCTGCCTTGGGCACAGAATGGGTTACATACTGGCTACTAGAACTATACCATTGGGTTCATTTTGGCCCAAGTTGGGGCCAAATAGGGCCCCAGTTCAAGCTACCATGGGCACAGAATGGGTTAGACCCTGGCCTCAGATATTATGCCACATATGGGCCCAAAGTGGGCCCGAAGTGGGTCCCAGATCAAGCTACCCTGGGCTGAGAAAGGGCTACACACTGGTCTAGATATTGTGCCGCATATGGGCCTCAGCTGGGCCCAAAATGGGTCCCAGTTCAAACTACCATGGGCACAGAATGGGCTACATACCGGCCTCAGATATTGTGCCACATATAGGCCCAAACTGGGCCCGAAGTGGGTCCCAGTTCAAAATGCCATGGGCACAGAATGGGCTACATATTACCGGCCTCAGATATTGTGCCACATATATAGGTCCGAGCTGGGCCCGAGGTGGGTCCTAGTTCAAGCTACCACGGGCACAGAATGGGCTGCATACCGGCCTCAGATATTGTGCCACATTTTCGGCCCAAGCTGGGCCCGAAGTTGGTCCCAGTTCAAACTACCATGGGCACAGAATGGGCTACATATTAACGGCCTCAGATATTGTGCCACATATGGGCCCAAGCTGGGCCCGAAGTCCGTCCCAGTTCAAGCTACAATGGGCACAGAATGGGCTACACACTGGCCTAGATATTGTGCCACAAATAGGCCCAATCTTGGCCCACTTCCAATGGCTGCAATCAGAGTATAAGCAACTTTTTAGAGCATTAAAAACACACACAGAACTTTTCATTTTCAGTATTCAATGAAAATTTATATAATTTTTCATTCATAAAATTTAAAATTCAAGAAAATATTTAGTAATAGATGGTAAACATTTACATGAATATAACATCAGGTAAAATTTCTGAGGAAAAAAATTCTCAAAGTGGAAATATGTAGGTAAGCAACTAAATATACACACTTCCTTTAACTTGAATCTGTTCTAGGCCCAATAGATGTGTGCTGATATGAAACACACATAATTATACAGTTAAGCCTATAATCAAATAATTCTACTTTCTTTATACTTTTAAATATTGTGTAATACATAATGATAATAATAATATACAGAACTTTGCTCTGAAAGTAATTACACCCCGAAATGATTTGCCATTGAATTACATGTTGAACATGACTGTCTCATGTTGAATGGTCATGCTGCTGTAGATATAGTTGGAAACCTCAATGGTATTATACTTGTATCAATATTGCAGGCAATATAGATGATGTTATAGCCATTACCACCTGGCAAGTTTAAAATAGAATTAGAATAGAATTCAATGGCAAATGATTGAGGGTTGTATACTTCGAAGAAAAATAATACTGTATGTTTATAATTCACCAAATAAATCGTAGACAGTTTGGAAACAAGTGGACTTTTAGTATGTACAAGTGGTGTCCCAAAAGTTCTGACCATTTTTTTGGCAGACCTTTCTGTTTGAAACAACTAAATGAAATTTTCAAAGAATAAATTTCAGGTATGTGACCATCTATTTTGAAAAAAATAAAAACTTTAAGAAGTGTTTAAGTTACTGTTCTGTTACCATGGCTACGAGAGGTCAGGGCACCCAGCGCAGCTCAATTAAGCGGAAAAAAGTCAGTGTTGAAGAACCTTGGGTTCTCAACCGAATCTCATCTGCTTCAATTACCAGATTTGGTCTTTTGTAACTTTTGTAGATACTAAAATAAATATACCATTTCAAAAATTAAAGGTATAATAATCATAACGAGAAATGGAGCAGTAGCCACATACACTGAAATTCCACAATTTCGGAACAGACCGGTTTGGAGGACCAAGGGGTTAAATTGATCCACAGTGACTGTAAATGAAAAACTTTGATACTGTTCGGTCTCCAAAAAATATTTTTCATGATCATCCATTGCATATTTACGGTAAATTCCTTGGTTATTTACAAGCCTAGACTCTTGGATTTGGAGTAAAAAATTGAGCTGCGCTGGGTGCACTGACCTTCTGTTTCCATGGCAACAGAAAAGTTATTTAGACAGTCCCAACAGGTACCATATTTTTAAAATAGATAGTGAAATACCTTAAATTGATTCTATGAAAATTTCATTCAGCTACTTCAAATAGAAAGGTCTGCCAAAAAAATTGGTCAGAACTTTTGGGACACCCCTCTTATTATGTAAAATATTACATTTTTTGGATAATTTCAAATGTACACTGATGATCAAGCATCATTTAAAAATATACCAATGTTAAACAATGACTTTTTCAGTTTTCGTTGTCCAATAATAATAACAACAGGCACACAGTGCCACACACCTCATATATATATGATCAGGGGCGTATATAGAAATGGCCTGAGGGGGGGAGGCCATTACATGGGCAGAATACGGGGCGCTCCGCGGGTTTTCCTATCTCTTCCATGTTAATTTTGGGCCCTAAATACGCCACTGTATATGGTCCTGACAAGCATATTAGAACCTTCTGTTTGCATTTTAATGATGCTCAGTGTATCACTGCTGGCACTGATCTTTGAATCATGATATGAAGAGTTCAACAAAAATAAGTCCTCCTTTACACATACCTGAATATCTCTAAGACCTCTTCTCTGATCTTAATAAAAGTTTACCAGTTTGAAGGCCAGTGTGTTTGTACTTTGTGTGCATTTTTGCAGCTTGATTGCTACTTTTTTTGTCTGAGCCCGCAGACCCTCGATGCACGTAGCCTTCTTTTCAAAAATTTTGATTTTAGGCCTCTCGAACGTATTTAAAAAAAGGTACTCCAACTACACCAAGTGCCAAGTTATTAGGCAGCGATCGTTTTTTGCCATATCTCCAAAAGTATTTGGAATATTTTTATTTCTTTCGCCAACAAGGGTGGGTTAGGGTAGAACATTATTCTGAGCAACTTCTGTCCCATTCCGTTAACACAGTCAGAAGTTAAAGCATTTATTAGAGGTTTTGGGTGTGCCAAGTTATTAGGTACGTTAGTACGTTGCATTCAAATATAGACGAAAAAAATTTAAATCTCAGATGATAATGGCCTGAATATATTCCTTATATTAATTTCCATAAAGTAACAACATATTTGGAAGCTTTCATGCCTGCACTTGGAAGCATTCCACTTTATTCTGCTCCATTGGAATATTAATACCATTGGATTTAGCTAAAATTCGATAAACAAAGCCTCTCTTAAGTTGGAAATAAGTAATTTTAATAAAAACACTCCTCCTAGTCTTATTTGATGCCATTGACTTTGTCCTGTGCCGATTTCAACCAATTCTGGCTTTTGTATGTGAATACAGAGCAATTCAAAAACTTGTCAAATTACTCATTACGAGCTCCCATTGGAATAACATTGCAAATAAGATGTGATAAATCATACTTTTTTTATTGGCTGTTGACTTGGTTGATGAGCTATAATCTGGCTGAAACTCCTGCAGCACGAAGTTAATAGCATAAAGTAATCTACAAAATAATCTTTTTAGTGATATGACTTACTTTCAGTCCAAGAGAGGCTTTGTTTGTCAAAATTCGGGTAAATTCAATGGTATTCCAATGGAGCAGAATAAAGTGGATCGCTTCCAAGTGCAGGCATGAAAGCTTCCGAATATGGCATAACTTTATGGAAATTGATATTGGGAATATATCCAGGTCATTTTCATTTGAGATTTCATAGGTTTTGTCCATGTTTTAAATGCAACATGCAAATGTACCTAATAACTTGGCACATCGAAAACCTGTAATAAATACTATAACGTCTGACTGCGTGAACGGAATGGGACAGAATTCGCTCAGAATAATCTTCTATCCTAAAAAACACTTGTGGGTGAAGGACATAAAAATATTCCAAATACTTTTGGAGATATGGCCAAAAGTCATCGAGGCCTAATAACCTTGCACTTGTTGTACACTCAAATGCTTTCCAAGGGACCCAGACACCACTAAATATCCCACACCGGTGCTGAAATGGTGTAAAACACAAACTCACTCACCCCAAAGGTCTTCTGTTGTCCACTAAATATGTTTTAAAAACAAATTTTCTCCAAATTTGTGATGAAGTTTATCAAGCTGGTGGCTGCTCGAATGTTGAAATTGGTCATATCCATCGGAAAAGCCACAGATTTTCGAAAACAGGGGTAGGTCCACTCGAAGGTTGCTGACTCAGTCAGGAATAATGCGACGAGCTACAAAACCACATATATAGGGTGGATATACAGGCCTTTAATCTAACCAACTTTTGTAAAAATCAGAGAAGGAATCCTTGAGATATTTGAGTTTAGTTGGGGGGGGGGGGGCTTACTTTTGTTGAACTGTTTATATTATACTCAATTCAATCAAGGCTGGTCACAACATGACATTACATACTTTACATACTGTAATATAATTAGGTCAGTTTCACTCATATAGTGCAGCTTGTTTGTCCAGTAAGGGTAATTCCAATGTCTCACAATTCTCAATGTGACATAGGGCCTATGTCCAATTGAGTTATACAAGGATAAATCCATAACGGTCTGTGTATTCAAATCCATGAAAAGATCAATGATAAATTAATATGCTTGTGTTTGTTCCTTAACTTCTGTGAACTAAGGTAATCCGTGAACATCATCAACAGAGTTTTGTCATTCTTGAGCACAATTATGTAGCCATGTATTTTGTGATTATACTGTGTTGCAGATAAGATTTCCCTTGCCATGACGGTGGTGTAATGTATGGTAGGATGCCCTGCTTCCTCGCTGGTCCATGGCACATAATTTGCATCATGTAACCATTGTCTTTCATTCGAATCAATTTTTTTCAGTACCCCTGTAACAAATTTTTTCTAAATATATATAAAAGAAAAAATTGTGCAAAATAATTTCACAGAAACATCAAAAAGCACTGTAATGTAAATACAAACATCAATAGTTATACTATTTCTCAATTAGACAAGAATTATAATTGTAATTCTACCTTGTGTTGCTTTGTTATTATAAGATGTGTTCCCCTGTGAAGATTCCAGTCTTCAATTGACTTTGATAGCTTCTTGTATACAATGACCGTTCAAATTATTCCTGAAAAAACAAAAAACAAAAAATCAACATAAATGACACACAAAAAATGAAACTGATTTATTATTATTATATATCATTTATTCGCCACAACATATATCAGCAACTATAGAAATTGGCATTCTGACATCATAACTTTTAGTGCATGTTAAAATGTATCTCATCATAAATCAGCAACTATATATATATATAGCTATTCGACTCTCAAAACATTTTTTTACATTTTTGGAATGTGCGTGTATAGTCCTTGATGAGAGATTCAGTTTCAGTTTGAGATTCTTTTATCCTCTGAAGACAAAAATTTCGCAAAAAATCAGAAAATGTTACATTTTACATAGGCGCTGGAAAATATTGTTTCCTCCATGATGCTTTTTTAAATTTTGCATATCGGACAAGTAATAATGGCTGTAGGCCCTAAATATCAATATTCCATTTTACTCTGGCTACCTAAGTTACCCACTAAATTTCATCCAGCACTTTTGTCGGAATTTGTACAAGGAATGCAGCCAACCTTTCAGAATGTTCAGCATCACTTTTGCATTTGATTTCTTCATTGTAAGTATATGGATGTTTATTTTTAAAAGTCCCATAGTTTCTCCACACCAACAACGCAATGAAGAAACAATTTCTTTTTTTAAATCAAGTGTTTTTTGGAAGTAGGCTCTGTTTTTCCATTGCTTCTTTACATTTATTAATGCGGTCAAATGCAAGTCATAATTAGTGCTTTGACAATGATTATGCAATGGGCTGTTTATTATATGTTAAAACTGCTGCTTCTTAGAATGTACAACTCACCAGCATAATCTCATTTGTAGGACCAGAACTGTCATTGCGCCTCTCATAAGTGTTAGTCTGAAAAGTAAAGAATGCTGCGGCAGACAATTCTACTCATATCAATTTAGAGATGTGCAGGAAATTTGCACAATTTTACACGTTGAATAAAAATAATAATGACATTCATATTGTGATAATTCAAGTCAACTGCTCACTTGAATTTACAAGGGTATGAAATGGCTTTGATGCCTGCATCATAGATATATTTACCAAAACCCAAAGAGTGTAAAAGTAAAAGTATTAATTCTCTCAATTGTTGTAGTATAGAAATGAGTGGAAATATGCGCAGGTCCAAGTCTAATATTCTTGACTTTATTTTCACCGGACGGCATTAAACATAAGCTATGCGGCATGCCCTGAGAGGCCCCTGTGGATCGTAGGAGGGTTAAGCTGGAGGGTTAAGCTGTACGGAAATGACAATTCTGTCGTTAAATGAAAGACTTTGTGAAAACAAGTAAACTAGCACTCTGTAGAGTGCATAGGCCCGCCGTAAGAAAATATGGCGAAGTGTTTTATCACATTGCATTGGAGGAAGTTGTAAATAAAGCATAATAAAGGCAGGTATGCGGCATTGAATCAGTTGTTCATTTTGTTGATTAGAAAATGCCTGCTGTTGTTGTGGTGCATAATAAAATGCCTCTTCAGGCAAAATTGGCATATTCATTAAAAAAAGTGCTGCAGTGTAGGCAGTGGCTCCACCTGCTATCTGAGGGCGGTGTAAATATGACTGCTAAGCAGGGAGACAGTTTGGTGAGTGCTCAGTAATCCATAACACATAGGCACACTAGTAAGAGGCGATATATAAAAAATACATAAAAGTGTATAGGCTGATCGTGCCATATATCCACTGTATGGATCTTCACCATAATTGAATCAGTTCTTTGTTGTGGTGATTGGAAAAATCCTACAGAGTTTCGTTAGGAAGTGCCCATCAGTTTTTCCTTAATCTTGTTAATGGACAAACTGACAAACAGACGGACAGACATCTGCAAATGAAAAGATTAGGCCCTGTCGGTGGTAGGCCTAATAAAGCCTAACTGCACTACAGAGCAGGGGGGATACACAATGAACTCTTAGCTCTACCAATAGGAAACATATTGCTGTTATTAATTTCCTCTCATGATTGAACCATCTGGTTCAACCTTGTCCAGTCTTTGCCCTAACCTTGCCCCCTCTGTGTCCTTACCATGTCTCCACTGGACCCAACCCTTTTAGGGGTGAAATCACTATGTTGGGGAAAGAGTACCTGTGGACCTGTACCCCCTATACGAAAATTGTTGCCTAAGTTGAAACATAACAATGAGCCCAACATGTGCTCACCCTCCTCTAGAAAAGTGTGCACCCAAAAAGATGCCCTCTGTCCCCCACCAAGATAGCCCCATTTTGTAGCTGCTCCTCTGACAGGACGGGCAAGAGCTACCACCAAGACCCATAATGTAACACCAAGTGCTGCCCTCTTAGGGACCGTTCAGAATTTATGACTAGGGGGTGGGAGTTTTGGCCGAGGGTGTACTAACTTTTCAAACATGTTTGAAGGGGGGGGTATTATTTTTTGACAACACTTCGAAGGGGGGGTAAGAAATTTTAACAAAGAAAAAATGTTATAAAACACGCATAAACTCATTTGGACTTTTTTACGCGCAAAAGTCCCGAAGTGACATGAATCTGCATGCGTGGCAGTGTATAACAGTATATGTTCATTATATCATATGGCTCCATGGTACAGTGGGTAGCATCCCCGCCTCGTACACATGAGGACCTGGGTTTGATCCCCGCTCTGGCCATGTCCAGGGGTTATCACTGATTCACTATAATGATTGGTATGATTGCCGTTCAGTATGGTGAGCGCCGGTGAGCAGATTTATCTTGAATGGGCGCTATACAAAATCATACTATGTTATATTATTATTATTATATTATGTGTGTATGGCTTTGTATGTCGAGGGGGGGGGCTACTAAAAATATGCCTGAAATCTAAGGGTGGGGTACTAAAAATCCGCATGAAACTCAAGAGGGGGTATCAATTTTTGACAGGAAGTTCCAGCAAAACTCGCACCCCCCCCCCCCAGTCATAAATTCTGAACGGTCCCTTGGCTTAAACCACCATTCTTGCTACCTCTGGGCCTGAACTTTGCCCTATCTGGGCCTGAATTTTGCCCTATCTGGCCCCGAACTTTGCCCTATCTGGGCCCAAACTTCACCCCCTACCGGCCCCAAACCCAACCCCCCTGGGCCCCAAACCCCCTGGGCCCCCCCCCACTGGGCCAAACTTTGCCCCGTTTGGGCCCCTGTCCACCGGTACAGAGATCACGGTCAACACTTTCTGAATGAGTTTAACCTGTATTTAAAATGAAATCAAGTGCTAGAGCTCTATGACGTTGTGTCAGGTTGGATTAACCTACCCCGTACTGGCTCTACTAGTCTAAGGCTCTATTGAATAAAATATTTTGTTTGCATAATGCCATTCACTAATAATTTAACATTGTCAGTATTTGCAATGTTGGTTTTCTTCTTTTTCTGTCAAACAATTGAAATACATAATCTAAAGGACTTGTAGGCCAACTTCACAACCTTCAACTATTAGTGAAATGCCAGTTTTTGCCATTTTCAAGCTCTGAAGAAAATGATGAAGCAATTGAAAATAGTTTGTGCTAAATTTCAGCTACTAATAGTAAACTGCAAGGAAACACAGGGGTCAGTAATAGCCAGTAATGAAAAAGGATTTAGTTTCATAAATAAAGGACTTACCTTGACATATTTCACCATTAAATGACCATTTTATAGTGTCAGAACAGCTCTCCTCCTTCATTGTTTGATTGACCAAGTTGACTGAGCAGAAGACAATTTTCCAGACGGTTTAGCCTGCCCCTACTGGTGATTTCATGATTTCCCTCCAAATATTGCCTGGGGCAGACACGGGGCAGACAGGGGCAGCCCAATGGGCAGCCCATGTTGAGCCCATATCCTGTACCTCATAAAATACCCAAATTACCGAAACTAAATTTTCATTAAAAAAAGAAAAAATAGAGGGTTCCACAGTAACAATGGCAGCCCATGCGGGGCCCATTCATTACCCATTGGGTACCCATACGAAAGGCTTAACATGACTTTTTTTTTTTGGGTAAAAAACAAAGGACGGTTCCAGTTTAGTTGGTGCAGCCCATGTCGGGCCTATATCTGACCCATTGAGGTTTTCCACATAAATGGGCCAACCCCAAACTTTTCTGTATTTGAAAGAAAGTATTGGGTACGAGGGTTGGTAGTGCAGCCCATGTGGGGCCCATGTCGTACCCATGAAAAGTCCCACTTTTTTTTTTTAAACAAAAAAGTGTGGTTGGGGGTTATGTGGTGCAGCCCATGAGGGACCCCTGTCTAACCCATTGGGTGCTCATAAGAAATGCCTATCCTCAATTTTTTACTTTTTGTTGGAGAAAGATGGTCTTAGAAAAGGTAGGGCAGCCAATGTGGGGCCCATGTCTAACCCATTAGGTACCCATAAGAATTAAGGGACTACCGTCAATTTTTCACTTTTTGTTAGAAAAGATGGTCTCAGAGTAGGAAGTGCAGCCAATGTGGAGCCCATGTCTAACCCATTGGGTGTCCATAAGAAGGGACTTCCCTCAATTTTTTCACTTATTGGAAAAAGATTGTCTCAAGAGTAGGTAGTGCGGCCAATGTGGGCCCAATGTCTAACCCATTGGGTCCCCATAAGAAGGAACAACTCTCAAATTTTTAGTTTTGTTGGAGGCAGATGGTCCCAGAGAAGGTAGTGCAACCCATGTGGGGCCCATGTCTAACCCATTTGGAACCCACAAAAAGCCTACCCTGTTTTTTCTTGGAATAAACAAGGTTTCAAGCACTGGTGGATACTTGGTGCAGCCCATGTGGAGTCCATGCCTGACCCATAGTAGACCCAACTTTGAATTCTTCAAAAAATGTTGGGTCTGGCTGAGGTACAGCCCATTTGGGGCCCACTCCATACCCACTCCACAACCCATGCCCAGCCCTAGCCCAGATGCCCAGGTCAAGCCCCTGTATAGCCCATACCCAGCCCTAGCCCAGATGCCCTGGTCAAGCCCCTGTAAAGCAAAACTTTGGTGGCTACTGCAGCCCATGTGGGGCCCATGCCTTACCCTCTTGGTGCCCATAAGTAGAACCTACCCTTAAAACTTCAAAAAATGTTGGGACTGGCTGAGGTACAGCCCACCTGGGGCCCACTCCATACCCCATCCACAACCCATGCCCAGCCCAAGCCCAGATGCCCAGGTCAAGCCCCTCAAAAACCCATGCGGGGCCCATGTGGGAGTGTTTCCTGGGTCCTGCCCCCCTCAATTTGTAAATGTTCTGTTTTAGTGGGGGGTCATCAAAATGTGACCTATTTAGATCAATTCCAGGCACCTGCTTTTAATTAGGTCACCTGTGCTCTGTTGCAGGGGCCCTTGTTCGGACGTTATGATTTTGACAGAAAATGACATCAACATCTTACGACCAGAATTACATCAATATGTGACATCTCGCAATGTATTTATGCATTCCTACCTGTAATTTATACATAAACCTTGTCTTTAAAGATCAATATGGACTGTATAAACAAATTTGCTGGTCGTGGCAGTGTTTTAAAATTTTGGTTGTTTTTGACAGAAAAAATAACGGGCGAACACCATTTTTCGAATCAAGATTTCTCCAAGTTAAATCAATAAATTTAATTATTTTATAAGTGCAAAATGCAAAACACATATTGGATTACATTGTGCACTGGACAATGTGTCCTTTCTTGCCTAATTTTTGAACAACAAGATCCATTTATAACCACATGTTGAAAATGTCACAAAATGGCCACCAAAAATCATTGACATTTCTCACGAAAACTTTAATTACACATCTATCGTTAGCCCATGCACTCTGAAGTTGTCTTTTCTATCTCCCTGTATGGAAAGGCTGCCTATGCAACAAAAAAGTCCAATATTGGCATTGTGCAACATGCTTAAATGAAAAGTGAAAGTGACGGACGTTACTTGTTGCACTTTATCTGATTTTGGCCCACTAATAAGTTAATTAGTGGGGTCAACTAGACTTGTTATAGCTAGATTTCGGTTATTGTAAAAAATATACATTTATTTGACAGCTGAATATCTTGGGTCTGGAAGGATAGGTCTGCATGGGCCATCACCACAGTATAATACTCCAGTTTTGGGGTGAATACTTACGTAATAAATTTTATAAAAACTAAAAAATATTTGGAATCTAAACACAGAAAACATATTTTTATAAGCCAGTTATTATTTATTGAAGGAAAGCCCTTCTAGGAAAGGAGCCATGCAGTGTTGCAATATTTTTGTAGTAGTTTCTTGAGTAAGGGAGCTGATCTATTGAATAGGCCAGGGGCGTAGCCAGAAACCATGAAAGTGGGGGGGAAGGTTTGCTCCAGATGACCTTAGCGAGGCCCACAGGGCCGATGCCAATTCGGCAGGGGGTCTGGGGCAGACTCGTTTCTGTCCACATATCAGTGGACAAGCAAGTAGTGAGTGACATCACAAAGCGTTTGTGAATGAGTGGATGTTAATTACATTGTTCTCTCGACCAATCAAATTTGAAAGATCAGTACTAGCTACCTAAGGTCATGAAATGCCGTGGATCCCAGATTGGTCTGGGGGCCGCTTTAGGGCCCCCAGAAGCCAACGGATTTTATTTTGGTGGATATTGATTCTGAGCAGTTATGAGGCTATTATTCTTTCAAAGAAGGTCTAGAATAAAAAGCTAAAAATGCTGGTTTTTTACAAAACTTTTTGAAGGGACCGTTCAGAATTTATGACTGGGGGGGGTGGGAGTTTTGCTGGAACTTCCCGTCAAAAATCATTACCCCCCCCTTGAAACACGTGTGAAAAGTTAGTACCCCTCGGCCAAAACTCCCACCCCCCCCCCCCCCCCGTCATAAATTCTGAACGGTCCCTAAGTTATCATTTCACAAACTATTTGAGAATCCCCCCTTACTCTGGGCCATGATCAGGATACAGCAAAAGTGTCCAATAACGTTAAAAAATTATTATTTTTGTACTTTGTATTGGATTGAAATATTTGTCAAGTTGCAAGTGAGTGTGGGAAACTCTCATCCTTGGATTGTTAGCATAATCAGGGATAGCACTGGAATTTCCTAAACGAATAACATAGGCCAAATATCTATTATACATCAGTCCTATTCTAGACACATACACAATATATGCAAGGGAGTGATTTTCTGGAATCTAAATATAGTGATTAAAAACCTTTATCACAGACTCCTGGACCTGTTTAAAATGAGCAACATTCTCCAATTATTGTAAACATGCTACCTGTTATGGTTTGTCTTTTGATAAAGCGTAGGAATGTAAAAATAGTCTCTCTTTCGAAAAAGCCATACATTTAAAAGACAATTCTTTCAAGTAAAAGTGGCGTTTCAGAAGAACAAGTTACTGGCCCCGTAAATCTTGATTTTCCATATATTTACATCAAAGCCAACCAGCAGGAATTCCACCGATTTATATTCTTGAACCATTAGAGTTGTTATGCAAGGCTCAGCTGGCAAAATACTTTTAATGACGCTAAAATGGAATCTATGTTAAACATAGGTTAGATCTTGGTTTATGATGAGTCAGGAAATATTTCAAATTTTTGTAAAATCCGCGCTTCATTACCCCGTAAATATGGGTCTGAGGTTGAGGAAAATCCCTGGAACAAACTTTTGTGATGAAAAATATAACTTTAATATTGTATTTTAACATCAAGGTCACATGAATTTTTTACTTGTGAGGACTTATTTTTAAAAGTCGGGTAAATGTGACTTTTGGGCCAAAGGGACCCCTATATCCCGAGGGCAGAAATCATTAACTTAATGCCCGAGCTGCAATAATACCAAAAAGAAAGATCATAAACCAAGAATGATGAAATAATTTATTTTACGCTCAATATTTTATGTATGTACATGTACTGTGTTTGTCATCATTGGGTATTGGGTATCCAGTCTAACAGTGCCTGGAAAACATAAAATGAAGTTTTTTAAAAAATTCCTTTTACTGTAGAAATGGTTCATATTTATACATTGCTGCTGATGAAAATTAGGCTAATAGTACTTAGGTCTATTAAAAATGTCATGTCATCCGGCACTAAAAGTTGTTGTGATCCATAAGTTACGACCTGTGTTTTTGTGGAAATGCAATGGCATATTATCTGGACACGATAGTCTGATATAGTCCGTGATAGATTGGTGGCAATGTTTCAGGGTTTGATCACCTGTGTTGGATTGAGGGGGTTAATTATCCTCTTTTGGGGGCGGGGGTTGCCCAAATTGGCCCTAAAAAAGTAAATTTACCCAAATTTCTGCTTAAATTTCCCCGAATAATTGCATTTCCAAAATATTTTTGCAACCCAGGGTCCACCCTGCCGCCTGCATAAAATTTAGCGCAAGGAGCACCAAATATAATGTTGGTTCACCAGAATTGGTTGTTTTAAAAATGTTATAATATATTATTCATACACTACCCTCCAAAAGTTTGAATACACCAGAAAAGGTGATGTTTCTTTCAAAAATACGTCACAGTCAACACCATTTTAATTGAATACGTACACCAAGCACTATGGAAGCTCACATTGAGGCTATTTGGAGTCTTTTTTTCATGTTTAGTCTATTTTGGCATAAATTTAGATAACTTTCTCAATATCTCAAATTATGACTTTCTATGAAAAGCTGTAAAAAAACAGTTTTCTTCCAGCTTTATAAAATGTATTCATTTTTTTTTACACGTTTTCACCTGTTTACAATTTAACAGTTGTTTCAGACCAGAAAATAGCCGTTTGAAAATAAGAAAAAAATGCTAATATTTGCTATTTTTGGGTCAAAACAATGGTGAAACGACTCAGCTAAAATAATTATCACTTGAGAAGACACAGCTGTGTATGACAATAGTTCATGGTGGCCCAAAATAATCTAAAATTTGTATTTTTGAGTGGTCGAAGTCTACTTTTTAAAGTCTTTCTGTGGTTTGAAAGTTGAAACCAAGGTTAAGATTTTAATACAACTGTGGAAATACTTTAAAATGATTAAATTTCAAAATTCTAGAAGATAATCATGGGCTGAAACAACTTTTAATAAAAAAGCAAAAATTGCGGCATCAAGAAAATATTAAAATTTGAACCATAATGACCTAAAATGACAAAACAAAAACAACTGATGGCCTTAATGTGAGTTGTGATATTGTGTAATGTAAGTATAGAATAAAAATCGCATTCAAAATCAAGTATTTTTAAAAGAAACATCACTTTTCCGGGTGTATTCAAACTTTTGGAGGGTAGTGTAGTCTTGATATAGCTAAGACCCAGTGAAATAAGTTCATCATAGGGGGCAACCAGTTGATATCCAAGGGGAGAGGGTGCAATAATTTCTTGCCCAGTTTTGGTGAAAAAAAAAAAATTCTTTTCAGCAGTCTTGAAATTAATAATTTATTTCTTTACATATTTATTTCTTTACATATAGGCTAGACCTTTGGCATTGTTCAATTTAAAACAAAAACTCTATGACGTTGCATGTTCGAAATAATTAATAATTAAGTCCAGCTGGGTGTCACAACGAAATAAATAAATTAAAATTTTGTTCAAGAAAATTCCAAGCAGCCCCCTGAATATCTACTGGTCACAATTGATTTTTTAAATTTAAAACAATTAAACATCAAACATATTTAGATTTTTTTAAATATGAATAAATAACTGTTAAACATTTTAAGTGTCATGTAATTAAAGCTTTGTCTAAACTCCACAATTTTTAACAATAACACCTGTCACTGAAGGCATTTATTTGCATACCACACATCCTTCATAACAAGCAATGCTAAATGTCCTTTCTCCCAATTCTCCTCTTCTTCCTTTATTTTTTTAGACCTGCCCTAGCCATGTAATGGTATCCATGCAGTGGCATGCACCTTTAATGATAATTATTGTGAGTTTATAGCCTGAAACTGAAAGCAAACGAGGGGTTTGCTGCTGGATGATCTATGATTTGGCCCATTTGGGATCCAAATTTGACTGCAGCACTCCAACAAAACGTGGCAAAAAATGGAACTAAAAAAGTTGTTGCAATTCACAGAAAAACAGCAGAAATATGTGTTAAACAGCCTGTTGGTGTGTTGGATAAAATATAAGTTGAATAACAGGAGCCATTTATTAAGGTCATGGCAGTCTTGGCCCGTAAAGCTGCTATTTCGGATTTTTCTTTTTTTCCAATGCAATAACAGCTCCCTCGAGTGGTCATGTGATCAGCGTCATCAGAAGTTTGTTGATCTGACAGCCTGGGGCTGACAGCTTCGCTTCTGTGTGTTTAAATGATAATTTCGGAGGTTTATACCTAATAAAACTGCTCCAGAATGGACTCAAAAGTTGCATAAAGGCCTACGGATGATATTGGTGGGTACCATATAAGGAATTGACTCCAGTCTCTCTTCAGGCAGTTGTGGGTGTGGGTGTGGGTTTGGGTGTGGGGGTGTGGGGGAAATGCAGATATCCAACAAAAACCTCTTGTAATTTATATAAATTACCAATAGGGTTTTCACCACTCATTTTCTGAGATAAAATATACCTTTAAAAAGCCCAGAGTTCATTTTTAGAGCATCTGAAAAAATTCGGCTTCGGGGCACCTCTGGCGGCCCGTTGGCGGCCCGCGGACTGCCAGCTACAAGGACTTCAACCCTTTGGGCCTTCCAACTGAGAGACCCCCCCAAATAACATGGCCTATTTCGACCACTGACCGTTGCAGCCCTAGGGGGGGGGGGGGTAGCAGTTCTGGGGTCGAGTTGGGGGGAAACTGCAGAATTCTGCAGTTTCCTCCCAAACTGCAGAATTTATTGCAGAATTGCAGAATTCTGCAATTTCACTCCCAAACTGCAGAATTTATTGCAGAATTGCAGAATTCTGCAATTTCACTCCCAAACTACAGAATTTATTGCAGAATTCTGCAGTTTCACTCCCAAACTGCAGAATTCATTGCAGAATTGCAGAATGCTGCAGGTTTATTTGAAACTGCAGAATATGCAGCTACCTACCTGCAGAAGTGCATAAAACCTCCCAGGCTGCAGAATTCCTACAGAACTACAGATTCTGCTGCAGAAACTTTTCAAAAAGCTGCTGGGACAGGTGAGCATCAAAACCCCAGACCTCCCAACCGACCCCCGAACCGCTACTCCTCTCCCCCCCCCCCTCAACCAACGTTTCCTTGGTAGTGGCAAGACCCTTGTTGAAGAGGTCTGAACTTAACAGATGCATTGCAATTGATAAGCTGGATTAAATACCAGAGGTTCACAAATACTGCATGGAGCTGCAGAACTGCAGAATTTATTGCAGAATTGCAGAATTCTGCAGTTTCCTCCAAAATTGCAGAATTTATTGCAGAATTGCAGAATTCTGCAGTTTCACTCCCAAACTGCAGAATTTATTGCAGAATTGCAGAATTCTGCAATTTCCTTCCAAACTGCAGAATTTATTGCAGAATTACAGAATTCTGCCATTTCACTCCCAAACTGCAGAATTTATTGCAGAATTGCAGAATTGCAGGAAGAAATTTAAATATACTGAGAAATGTTCATTACCCAACAGTTCTTGTCGATATTACGGTCTTCAGTGTCCTTATTTTCCATGTTCGTGTTCATGATGTGCTGGAATTTGCGTTGTTGGCGCTCTTTTGTGGTGGCGAATTCTCGTTCATGTACGGTGTCCAAGTGTTTACAAATGGCGGCCATTGTGGCTTCGTTGTGAATTTCGCGGGAAAGTTTATCCAGATTTCGTTCTTTCTCTTCTTTCAGTTTCTTGATCGTGAAATGGCATTGTGCTAATGCAACATTCAGGAGTCTACGTTCGGTTTTATGTAGGATGTCATCGGCTAGGCGTCCTTTCACTGGCGATTTCAGGTGGAAACATTTTGGGACAAGGTTGCTACGGATGCATTTCCAGTTGTAATGGCTGTTGTTCTTCCATCTCGCAAGTTTTTCGGTGATTTTTTCCAACGATCTGAGCACTTTTAGGACGTCTCGTCCATGTTGACTCCAGATAAAACTATGAAGGTTTAATCCTGACCTTTGGAATTCCATAATATTTTGTACAGTTCATAGCACAAAGGTCTTCAATTGACTCACCAGGACCAACTGAGCCTTTCAGATAGCTGAGGAAGCCCTTGAGAGAAGGGCGAAAGCTCCTGGTGAGTCAATTGAAGACCTTTGTGCTATGAACTGTACAAAATATTATGGAATTCCAAAGGTCAGGATTAAACCTTCATAGTTTTACTATTATACTATTATATAAATATCAACAATCTAACATAGACTTGAATTTGACAGCTTTTAGTGTTGTTTACTTTTTTACCTGATTATCTATCAATCTCATTTATCTATCAAATATATTATCTATCAATCCAATCTAGCTATCTACTTGTTTATCTATATATAGATATATAAACTATCTATCTATCTATCTATCTATCTATCTATCTATCTGTCTAGCTGTCTAGCTGTCTATCTGTCTATGTATTTTTTTTCTTTTTATCTGTTTTACCTTTCTATTATCGTGTTCATATTTTAAACTAAAATCTAAGATGGTCATACTGGAAAATATCTGGATTTTGGGCGAGTTGACATGGAATGACGCTGCTGAGGGTTTGCTGCCGCGCAGACTATGTATTGTGCTCATTAATACACATTGTGTGTAATGTGTCCCCGAAACTTCGTCTTAAATATATATAGGCTTATTAATAAATTTGGTAATATTGCTCTGAAAACTTCAAAAAAAAAATTCTTTTCACTGTGCTGTTCATGTAAGGCTAATAAATCGTTATTAATAAGTAATTCCATTGTGCACTATTTTCTACTCGCGCACAGAAAATTACCAACACGGCAGTAAAACGTCAGTAGGTGTAAACAAGAGGAAGTTTTATGACAGGTGCCATCATGAAGAATCTACTTGTTTTAGCCATTTTAGGCTTGTGTATGGTGATTGTTCACGGACAAACTGAGCCACCATCATCACCAGCCCCAACTCTAACACCAGAACAAGGTACAATTCCTCTCAGATTGCTGACTACACATTTAACAGCCTTTTTAATGTGCAGTACATCATGTACATGGTCATGGAAGCCAAGAATAAGGTCGCATGATCAGCCCATTTATTGACACCTGAGTGGCATTACTCATCATCTCTCACTGTCTTTGTCTCTGGTCGAGATTAATTTACTTGCTTAGACTAGTATCAATCATATGTGGCATCTATGCAACAACAAGGATTCCCTATTCTAAGCAAAGAGATGAAAGTTGGAAGACAAACTTTTGACAAACTGTTGACAAACTTTTCACTTTAGCCAGTTTTGCCTTTTGGTTGAGCAAGCTTGTATAGACTATATAGTTTGTATATTGCGCATATATTGATATCTATGGTCTGTATATCTTCCTGATTTCATGTTACAAGTACAATTTACATGTCGCACTAACGTCATTTCGTTGTGAATGTCCATGATTTAATTCAAATACCTACTATATTTAAGCTCTGCAGGCAACAATATGAACAGTATTTGAATATGAACATTCCGTAGTTGTGAATTAATTTTATTACCAGTTGAGGAAATAACCATGTGGTGGTAACAGTCCGTGTCCTCAGCCCCACATGAATCTCACCTTAGCACAGTCTTCACCCTCCCATGACCCTCTCAAGTGTCCTGGCCCAGCTAAACATCATCTTTGATTGGCTATTTAAAAATAACTGCTTCTACTATCTCCAAACCTGGCATGGAGATGTAGGCCTACTACAGTATCAACTAATTCTATAAAATTTGGCAGGCTCATCCATTACATGAGGAAAAGAACCTGAAGGCTCCTGATAAATTAGGGAACTGTCATCAGCTGCTGATGACTTTGCAGTAATTCGCGATTTGGGATAGAAAAAGTCCTGCTACTGTCATGCTGTTGTGTGATGAGAATGGCTTCACAGAGGCCAGACTTTCTTCTGATACCCAAGTAACCCAACAGATGTACCCCACACACTCAATAATCTTTTCAGGGCCAGGACTGGAATTACAAGTGTCCTCATGTGACTGTTACTTCCCAGACTGATTACTTTTGCAATGATGTTTCCATTCCAGTTGTATTGGATTGGATTGGATAAATTTATTTACACAACATAATTATGTACTGACCACTCCCCGTATATATACACAGGGCCGTATCAGCACATTTTTGGGCCCGGGGCAAACTGTTCCTGATGGGCCCCTGGGGGCGGCTGGCCCCACAGTGGGCCCTGGGAAAAAACATTGGCGGGCCCTGTTATCGCAATAGCGTCATCTTCAATCTAGCATTCTGAATTAATTTGTACCTCTATATACCTGCATCAAAAACCACAGTAATTGACGAATTGTTTAATCTGCATGATATTATATGAAATCATAAATAATAAAATATACATTGTAGAATAAGACAAAAAGGTCTGCACGAAAATAAGGAGTGGGGGGCCTTGGACTACTGTTTCATACAGTTAATTGAGGATGCAGATATTGGCGGATACAAGAGGGGTGTAGGGGCCTCTGGGGCCCATGCCCTTTTAGGTCCCCCGAAATAAAGAGTGACATTTTGAAGCAAAATATAAGTAGTATGAGGATTGAGGGGGGCCCACAAATTTCAAAACACATCTGGGCCCCTCCCAGTCTACCGTATATAGAGATTAAACAGGCATTACCCTACATAATCTTTCATAATTCTGTTTTTCTGAAAGGTTGCTGGTGGGCCCCCCCCCCCCTCAGGCGGGGGGGCCCCCAGGGCATTGTCATCCTGTCCATACGGCCAGTCCACCCCTGGGCCTCCCTTGCACCCAAAAAGATCTCTAAATTCCGAAAATACGTTATCGCGTCAGTTATCCAATGCACTTTATTTACTGTCGCAACTCTTCTCAGCTTCATCATGGGCCCCCCTGAGGTCATGGGCCCGGGGCAACTGCCCCGTTTGCCCTATGGTTAGTACGGCCCTGTATATACAGATATTTTAACACAAAAATACTCTATCAGTAGTGGGTGGGTCTGGTATTGTATGGTATTAAGAGATATGGCTTTTTGAAAATCCCCAATAAATTAAATGATGGTGCATTTCAAGAAATTGGGCCCCCTAGCCCTACAACTGATTAGCAAGAGTAGGTTTGCCAATATGCATGGGCATTTATAATATAGATGCCAGCAGTAGAATTTTATGAGTAATTTTTTTTTTTCAGATTGTGCACTTGGCAACTCTAGCTGTTCTGAATGTGTAGGAAGAGGAGCACAGGTAATGTCTATTTTCTTCAAGTTGAAATGATAATCCCTATGATAGTCAGTGCAATGCATATTTGATTGAATCTTACATAATTTGGAACCTCAATGATGCCAATGTTTTAATTTTTTTTTTTTTTTTTTTACTTTATAGCAGACTTTTGATCTCTAAAAACAGCAATGTCACCGAAAAACTGTCAAAATTGTGGAATTGTTGCGGTTAATGATATTGCCTAATTGAAATTTAGAATTCCTATTGCATCACAATAATGTGTGACATAAATTTACTTTTATTTTGTTTCCATCTTTTACTTTTTGAGATAATGATTTTTTTACAAACAAAAACACAAATTATTTCCACGCTTGCCAAACATACATGTTTTTGACCAAGAGGTGAATAACAAATCATGTGGACTGAAGCTGCTCTGGACCAATGCACGTAGCTTGGGAGTCATGGAACAAAATCTTTTAGTGACTGTTTCGGTAAAAAATCAAAAAGTAAAATTGATTTGTTACTTGTGAAGCTTGTAAATTTATTAATTTGATCCTACTTATATTGTCATTATTGATGTTATATCACATGGTTGTTGTGCTTTTGCTTGTGTTCTGATTTATGATAAATTTCTATACTTTATTTTCCAACTAATTTGTTGATTAATTTCCAGTGTCTGTTCTGCTACACTGCTCCCCAAAGATGTATCCCTTACCCCTCTGGACAAGTCATACCCCACAAAAGTGTGTGCCCACTGAAACAGGCACGCTGGGGAGTTTGTTGGGGTAAGTGAAAAATTCAGATGTAGTTACCGTAGTTTTGTTATTGGTAATTATATTATACTGCCGAAAATTCTGATTGTAAATATATACGTAATGATAGTATTAATTTGTATGTATCACTAGATTCACTAAATTTTTATTTCATACTTATGGAACGTTTTAAAGAACTTCTGTAATAGACACTTTTGAAATCAGCAAGTCAAACTTCCTGTCCTGGAAATGGTTGTCTCTTTTATGCTTTTGAAATATATATATATAATTTTTTACATTTAAAAAATCAGATTTGTCATGTACTACGTAGGCCTATATCATATAATGATAGGTCAATATATATATACTCGCTGTTCACCCGTTAAGGTTTATCGCTTTTAAAAAATGCGCCGAGTTCCAGATTCTTCCCAGGTTCGAGTAATGTGAAGGCAGCTCCTATTTGCAGGTTCCAGTCAGGTTTCAGTAAGATGAAGTAATGTGGATTGTTTGGAACTACTACAGCGGGGTGTAAAGCACTACAAACACTGATAGACTGCTGTTGTTGGAAAATATGGTTTTTTCTAAATGCATTATGCAAGTGAATTTGTGGGAGCTGGGTAGTTATATATATTGGACATAGAAGTTCAATTAGTGTGGCAAAAGATGCGGAATTTAGTGGCCTGAAATATGATATGCATTACTGGCGTTGATGTGGCAGAGAAATATATACAGGTTCCAGATTTGTGTGTGGTAGATTTGCTTTTGTGAAACTCCCAATAGGAATATGTGGTAACTGGGTAGTTATATTGGCCATCAAAGGTCAGTGAGCGTATGAAAAGATGCAGACTTCAAAGGCCTTTAATATTAAATGCATTACAACTATTCTTGTGGCAGATAAATATACAGATGGGATATATGTATGTGCGAAAAAACATGTTTTTTTGCCAAATTCACCAGTTAAATAGTGTAACTACGGAAATAATGAATTTTGATAGGTAAAAGTTGTCCTATCGGGAACTTCAAATGAATTGACAGGCTTAGGAGTGTAATTGAAGGTGTTATGGGTTGAAAGAAAAAAGCCTTATGAGTGAGATGAGATTTCTGCTATGGCTATTATTATGATTAGATGAACCAAGACCATATTGAAAAATGTGATGTTTTGCTAATTTAAAGCAGAAGTTCTAATTTCATTTACACAGATAATTGACTTCTTGAGCGATTGTTATATATTGTGAGTCTTAGAAAACCATCAAACTGCCATAGCATGGAGAAGAGCTGATGTCGCTCTGAAGTTCATGAGATGTCCTAGTGCGCAACAGCTGTGCATTCCTCTGAGAGGAAAGCCTGTGAAGATCTAAGGTCATTCAATTGACTGCTTTAGCGCCTAATGCTAATCTTAGAAATTCTGACTTTGGTATGAAATTTCGTTAGGATTTTAGCATTTTCTACTTTCAGTCAACTATGAGATCCTGCTGATCGTGATGGGATGTCTGGCGGGTGTGTTCCTGATCTCATGCTGTTGTTGTGTCTACTGCTGCTGTTGCAAGGGAAACTCTTCTCGTCAAAAGAAAAAGTAAGGGCTTGTGAGTAAAATATGTAAAAGGACAGTACATGGTGGTGTAAATAGGAAATTGCAATGGGGGATGCATTCAATTAGAAGTTACAAGATCCATATTAACAGACAAAATTTGAAGGGAAGCCACGGCCAGGGACGCATAGCGATTTACCCCCAGCCCTTTTTTGCCGAACAGTGCCAGCTGTGAAAGGACTGGCAGAATTCATGGTCATGCATGAGTAAATTCAGTTCTTTAATGTTTAATTCCCCAGCTTTGGGCATGTTTTACTGGTATTATTACTTTACTACTGATATTCTAAAACGAAGTAAGCAGATTGACAATAGAGGCTTAATTTTGTCTGTTTCAACTATCCGGGCAGTTGTTCCACCACAGGGGCAGTTGCCTGTCAGTTGCTGCATGTGAATTCTGGCAGAGTTCACTGCCTGTGACAGCTCACTCAGCTGCAGCCTCTTGTGCATGTCTTGAAAGTATGAACTCTGTGTGCAGAGTAGCAATTTTACACTAGTAGTCTTTTAATAGAACAAATTTGTAAATTACCAATTATTGGATTGAGTCTCTCTCTCAAAGTGGCTACAGATCGCAATAAGTTATTCTTGTAATGATCATGCTGTGTTTTGTATTTGAGTAATTTCCCTTCCAGGTACCAGAAAGAAGAAGCCAGACTGGAGAGAGAACAAGAAGAGAGAAGCGCCAGGCATTCTGAGAGGTAGAAAAGACCGACTATTGTTCTTTGAATTGTGCATCATAATGCAACAACAGCTAGGTCTGGGGCAAGTTGAGTAATAAGGTCCCATCAAATGAAATCTCATATAAAAATCTCAGTCAGGTACTAGTATATATTGTAATACCTGGCTAATATATAAAGGCAGCCACTCACTGAGCACCTCATGTATACGGAACAAACTTCAACAGGCTACAGTACTGCATACAATAAGACATGCTCTACTGGCTTGCATGGGCTGCTGAGTAAACTGTTTGATGTTTGTTGGATTTTCATTTCGCACTTTATCGCTGCAGGCGAGCTGAACGACAGTCTAGAAGGGATGAAATCAGACAGAAATATGGTGAGTTTCTGCTTTTAAGTTATCCTTCACCTCATTGCAGTGTCCTCCTCTTGTCCCAATTAGCCCACCAAGTGCATAAATACAGGGCGTAAAGCCCCATTCATCCATCCATCCATCCATCTGCTTTTAAGTTAAATTCTCAAGCTTGTTCATCGTTAAAAAAGTGACCATATTTGGTGAGATATCTTTTATGATTAAAGAATATTGCGGTCAATAACTAACATGTGTCAATATGAAAAATAACACGCCTTTTCTCTTTAATTTACCATGTCCGTTTATAGGAATCTATGTTAGAGAACCAGGTGAAGTATTTTGAAAAGTTTTTTTTTTCTTAAAAATAGAATGTGATAATAGACTGATATAATATTTTTGTTGTACTATAAATTGTTTAATTGTGGTGTCAGCTTTTGTTTATGTGATTTCGTTTTTCAATATCATTTGATATAGGCCTACAAAGATGTCCACTTTTATCTCTTACTTGGAGATCTATATATATATGTATCTTTATCTTTAATATTATATGTTGCTGATTTGTGAAAGTAGTGATGTTGTGTGAAAAACGTTTATCTCAGGTACATAAGTGTTTTGGATTGTCAGTGTCAAACTGCATTTGAATATGCAGTAAAAAAATACAAGATTTGTATTTTGTGAGATTGCAGTTCGTACATTCAACTTATTTTACTTAAATATTATTATCTTTCTCAGATGGGAATGAGTTTATTTGTTGTGTCTGTGGGCCACTTAAAACTATCTGGCGAACAAGACAAACAATAAGAGTTGCAATTTAGAATGTTATCAAATGGTGGTCATGGAAGAATTCCACATTCCCACATTTTGTTGTGCTCCATATTGCAAAAGAATAAAATTGGTTTTATCTCAATCATCAAATCCTTTCTTTGGCATGCAAACAATTGATGTTGACATTTTCTTATTGAGTGGCTTTATTATCCTCTTAGGCCTATCTTCCCAAATTTTCCCTCAAAGTACTTTTGTGTCAATGTCCGAAATTAATTTCAGTTTTAGCAATGGCTATTTATTTATTACATCCTGGTTCATAATTATGTGTAATTTGGTAAGACATATTATTTTGTCAAAAGAAACCATTTGTTCTTAACTTCTTTTCATAAAGGGCACACAACTTACTTGTAGACGGTGGAAAAGGTGATCATTTTTTTCCCCCCATTTTGTTTTGATTTTTCAAAAGTTTGTGTGTGTTTTATAAACATTTACTGTTCTTACCAGAATTTTGAGGAGACAATGATGGGAGTAGGGCTTTTTATGATTTTTCTTGGCAATATTCACATCGATAGATGAATTTTCTTTTGGTTGTTATTTTTGATAATTAACAACTTTAAACTTGATTTTTTCAGGTTTGAACAGTCAGAGCGGGTACCAAAAATTCCAAGATGAGGCTTAAGACAGAAAAGCCAAAAGGATCAGCTTTATTTACAAATCTGTTGTTGACATCATTTAAGGATTTCATTCCCTTTAATATGTGTGCATAATCCTACATTCCAACCGAATGAAATGATCTACTTGCAATTTCTGCCTCTCATCAATGTTTTTGGGGATTGTACACCACCGTAAATTTATTGCAATTCTGTGTATCTCTTATCAAACTGCTGAACTTAATTGATTGGTCAAATGCACTTGGCATTGATGTACGTTGCTTAAAGTAATTTATTGTGCATGCATCATTATGGTTCATATTATAACACAGTTAAGTATTTCAATGCTGTGCATTTAGTTCGATGTTATTTCTTTTTGGAGTCTTAATATATATACTATATAATTTACTGTGACATGTTTATTAATTTAAACGTAAGTTAAACTTTATACAAGATCTAAATGTATAAATGCAAGATCTAAATGTATAAATGCATCCTCTTATTAGATATTTTTAATGCATAGTTATACTGATGAACAATTGAACATTGTATGATATATAATTATGGTATATTTGGATATTTCTATTTAATTCAACAGTGTTCAAAGAAGTTTTGAATATTCTGAAATCAATTATATATATAGGCCTATATATATGTGCAAATTAGCTAGTTGTACTTAATTATTTTTGATGAATCCGTAATTTAGCTTTTGAGTAAAGAAAAATGATAAAATGAACCAGGCTGTATTAAGCCAGTGCCTTATAAATATATTTTTTAATTGTTAACCTTGATACTTAAAACTGTAATTAAACCTTGCATGCGAATTGTCAATTGTGGCTTGAATAAATTAAGGCATTTTATGACATTTTGATTGTTGATATTATTAAATTATTTTTAACCCTTGTCAAGGATACAACCTCAAACAGGAAGTGAGTAAATTTAATGCATAGAAATATACTGCATGGTGCCCAAATGGCATAGGGCTTATCACATTAATTTGGCTATTTATAGATCTATGTATATTCCACTAGCTAAGCACTTCAGGGACGGTTTAAACTTCTGGCAAGATGCATAAAGCAGCATCTCAAAGGCGCTGCATGGTGTTATTCTCCCCTATCAGTAGGTCTTTGATATTTTTGGTGCCAACTTACGGAACGGATGCAATGAAGTGTGGGGGAAGAGGGGTGGGGAACCCACTGCCTGCTGCATGGGGGACATGTTCCCAAAATTTGTCAAGTGCCCCAGGAAACACTCCCACATGGGCCCCGCATGGGTTTTTCAGGGGCTTGACCTGGGCATCTGGGCTTGGGCTGGGCATGGGTTGTGGAGTGGGTATGGAGTGGGCCCCTCATGGGTTGTACTTCAGCCAGACCCAACATTTTTTGAAGTATTAAGGATAGGTTCTACTTATGGGCACCAAATGGGTAAGGCATGGGCCCCACATGGGCTGCAGTAGCCACCAAAGTTTGGGCTTTACAGGGGCTTGACCTTGGCATCTGGGCTAGGGCTGGGTATGGGCTTTACTGGGGCTTGACCTGGGCATCTGGGCTAGGGCTGAGCATGGGTTGTCGAGTGGGTATGGAGTGGGCCCCACGTGGGCTGTACCTCAGCCAGAACCAACATTTTTTGAAAAATTCAAAGTTTGGTCCACTTATGGGTTAGGCATGGGCCCCGCATGGGCTGCACCAAGTATCCACTTGTGCTTGAAACCTTGTTTATTCCAAGAAAAACAGGGTAGGCGTTTTGTGGGTTCCAAATGGGTTAGATATAGGCCCCACATGGGCTGCACTACATTCTCTTGGACCATCTTCCTCCAACAAAACTACCTACTCTGAGTCCATCTTTTCCCAACAAAATTGAAAAATTTATTGTAGTCCCTTCTCATGGGCACCCAGTGGGTTAGACATGGGCCCCACATTGGCTGCACTACCTACTCTAAGACCATCTTTTCCCAACAAAAATTGAAAAATTGAGGATAGCCACTTCTTATGAGCACCCAATGGGTTAGACAGGGGTCCAAGATGGGCTGCACCACATAGCCCCCAACCATACTTTTTTGTGTAAAAAAAGGGGGGGGGGGCTTTTTATGGGTACGACATGGGCCCCACATGGGCTGCACTACTAACCCTAGTACCCAATTCTTTTTATCAAAAACAGATAAGTTTGGGGTTGGCCAATTTATGTGGAAAACCTCAATGGGTCAGATATAGGCCCGACAAGGGCTGCACCAACTACACTGGAACCATGAGGATGAAAAAATATCATTAGGATAAAAAAATATCATGTTAAGCATTTCGTATGGGTACCCAATAGGTAATGGATGGGCCCCACATGGGCTGCCATTGTTACTGTGGAACCCTCTATTTTATTATTTTTAAATATAATTTAGTTTTGGTAATTTTGGTATTTTATGAGGCACAGGACATGGGCTCAACATGGGCTGCCCATTGGGTTGCCCCTGTCTGCCCCGTGTCTGCCCCATGCAATATTTGGAGGGAAATCATGAAATCACCAGTAGGGGCAGGCTAAACCGTCTGGAAAATTGTCTTCTGCTCAGTCAACTTGGTCAATCAAACAATGAAGGAGGAGAGCTGTTCTGACACTATAAAATAGTCATTTCATGGTGAAATATGTCAAGGTAAGTCCTTTATTTGTTAAACTTAATTCTTATTCATCACTGGCTATTACTGACCCCATGTGTTTCCTTGCAGTTTACTATTAGTAGCTGAAATTGAGCACAAACAATTTTCAATTGCTTAATCATTTTCTTCAGAGCATGAAAATGGCAAAAACTAGCATTTCACTAATAGTTTAAGGTTGTGAAGTTGGCCTACAAGTCCTTTAGATTATGTATTTCAATTGTTTGACAGAAAAAGAAGAAAAACAAACATTGCAAATACTGACACTGTTAAATTATTAGTGAATGGCATTATGCAGACAAAATGTTTCTATTCAATAGAGCCTTAGACTAGAGCCAGTACGGGGTAGGTTAATCCAACCTGACACAATGTCATAGAGCTCTAGCACTTGATTTCATTTTAAATACAGGTTAAACTCATTCAGAAAGTGCTGACCGTGATCTCTGTACCGGTGGACAGGGGCCAAAAAGGGGCAAGATTTGGCCCAGTTGGGGGGGGGGGGTTGGGGTTGGGTTTGGGGGTTTGGTTTAGGGGCCGGGGGGGGGGGGGGGGTTGGGTTTGGGGCCCATAGGGGGTGAAGTTGGGGCCCAGATAGGGCAAAGTTGGGGCCCAGATAGGGCAAAGTTGGGGCCCAGATAGGGCAAAGTTGGGGCCCAGATAGGGCAAAGTTCGGGCCCAGAGGGAGCAAGATTGGTGGTTTAAGCCAAGAGCAGCACTTGGTGTTACATTGTGGGTCTTGGTGGTAGGTCTTGCCCGTCCTGACAGAGGAGCAGCTACAAAATGGGGCTATCTTGGTGGGGGACCGGGGGCATCTTTTGGGGTGCACACTTTTCTAGAGGAGGGTGAGCACAAGTTGTGCTTATTATTATGTTTCAACTTAGGCAACAATTTTCATATAGGGGGTACAGGTCCAATAATGGGGGGCAGATACTCTCTCCCCAACATAGTGATTTCACTGCTAAAAGGGGCAGGGTTGGGGCCCAGAGGGGGCAAGGTAAGGGCACAGATGGGGCAAGGTTGCGGCTCAGAGGGGCAAGGTTGGGGCAAAGACTGGACAAGGTTGGGGCACGGAGAGGGCAAGGTTGGGGCATGGAGGGGGAGGGGGCTTGGAACCAGATGGTTCAATCATGAGAGGAAATTAATAACAGCAACATGTTTCCTATTGGTAGAGCTAAGAGTTCACTGTGTATTCCCCCTGCTCTGTAGGCTAAAGCCCTAGGTAAATAAGCACCTGAAATGTTAGTTATACACCTCAAACTCGTTATAACCTATACATATATGTTGTGGCATATAAATACACATAATAATAATAAATCAGTTTCATTTTTTGTGTGTCATTTATGTTAATTTTTGGGGGTTGTTTTCAGGAATAATTTGAACGGTCATGGTATACAAGAAGCTATCAAAGTCAATAGAAGACTGGAATCTTCACAGGGGAATACATCTCATAATAACAAAGCAACACAAGGTAGAATTACAATTATAATTCTTGTCTTATTGAGAAATAATATAACTATTAGTGTTTGTATTTACATTTCAGTGCTTTTTTATGTTTCTGTGTAATTATTTTGCACTATTTTTTTCTTTTATAAATATATTTAGAAAAAATTTGTTGCAGGGTTACTGAAAAGAAATTGATTCGAATGAAAGACAATGGTTACATGACGCGAAGTATGTGACATGGACCGGCGAGGAAGCAGGGCATCCTACCATACATTACACATGTTACACCACCGTCATGGCAAGGGAAATCTAACCTGCAACACAGTATAATCACAAAATACATGGCTACATAATTGTGCTCAAGAATGACAAAATTTTGTTGATGATGTTCACGGATTACCTTGGTTCACAGAAGTGACGGAACAAACACAAGCATATCAATTTATCATTGATCTTTTCATGGATTTGAATACATGGACCGTCATGGATTTACCCTTGTATAACTCAATTGGACATATGCCCTATGTCACATTGAGAACTGTGAGACATTGGAATTATCCTTATTGGACAAACAAGCTGCACTATATAAGTGAAAACTGAATTAATTATATTACAGTATGTAAAGTATGTAATGCCATGTTGTGGCCAGCCTTGATTGAATTGAGTATAATATAAACAGTTCAACAAAAGTAAGCCCCCTCCCCTAACTAAACTCAAATATCTCAAGGATTCCTTCTCTGATTTTTATAAAAGTTGGTTAATTTAAAGGCCTGTATATTGACCCTAAATATGTCTATTTGTAGCTCAGTGCCATTATTCCTGACTGAGCCAGCAACCTTCGAGTGTACCTACCCATGTTTTCAAAAATCTGTGGCTTTTCCGATGGATATGACCAATTTCAACATTTGAGGAGCCACCAGTTTGATATACTTCATCAATAATTTGGAGAAATTTTGTTTCTAAAACATATTTATTGGACAACAGAAGACCCTTGGGGTGAGTGAGTTTGTGTTTTACCCCCCATCAGCACCGGTGTTGGCTATTTAGAGGTGTCTGGGTCCCCTGGAAACCATTTGAGTGTAGTTTGAGTACCTTTTTGTAAATAAGTTTTAGGGGCCAAGCCTAAAATCAAAATTTTTGAAAAGAAGGCTATGTGCATCGAGGGTTTGCTTGCTCAGACAAAAATGTAGCAATCAAGCTGCGAATATACAAACAAAATACCAACACACAGGCCTTCAAACTGGTAAACTTTTATTAAGATCAGAGAAGATGTCTTAGAGATATTCAGGTATGTGTAAAGGGGGACTTATTTTTGTTGAACTCTTTATATCATGATTCAAAGATCAGTGCCAGCAGTGATACACTGAGCATCATTAAAATGCAAAAACAGAAGGTTCTAATATGCTTGTCAGGACCATATATATATGAGGTCTGTGTCTGTTTTTATTATTATTGGACAAGGAAAACTGAAAATGTCATGGTTTTTAAAAGCATTGTTATATTTTTAAATGATGCTTGATCATTAGTGTACATTTGAAAGTATCCAAAAAATGTAACATTTTACATAATACAAGGGGTGTCCCAAAAGTTCTGACCAATTTTTTTGGCAGACCTTTCTATTTGAAGTAGCTGAATGAAATTTTCATAGAATCAATTTAATGTATTTCACTATCTATTTAGAAAATATGGTACCTGTTGGGACTGTTAAAATAACTTCTCTGTTGCCATGGAAACAGAAGGTCAGTTCAACCAGCACAGCTAAATTTTTTACGCCAAATCCAAGAGTTTAGGCTTGTAAATAACCAAGGAATTTACCGTAAATATGCAATGGATGATCATGAAAAATATTATTTGGAAACCGAACAGTATCACAAAATTTTTCATTTACATGTAAAGTCACTATGGATCAGTTTAACCCCTGTGCTGAGGCAATCACCTGGGTCCTCCAAACCAGTCTGTTCCTAAATTGTGGAATTTCAGTGTATGTGGCTTCTGCTTCATTTCTCGTAATCTAATATATTAATACACAACTAAGGCCTACTGGGATGCCATGACGTCACATCGCCGTTTTCTTCAATTTACTAATCTATACTCCCATTCTTTTCATTTACACATGCCCTTCCAGATGCATAACCCTTTTTTCGATCAATTAACACCATATATTACAATATCACTCCTCTGCCTTTTAAGTTTACCCATTTTTCCGTTTTCTATCGAGACCTATGGCCGCCATTTTATTTGTTTTGATCCATGTGTCGCTTGCATGAGGGTAGGCCTATTGGATGTACATTATCAATGTTATGTTTCGACCACGATAGCAATGTCTTTGAACCCGTAATTATCGCCCATGCTATGCTATGCATAGGGCGATTATGCTTTAGTGCTGAAATCTACTGAAGGGGTGAAACAACCAATGCTGTGGCCTCAACCAGCCCACTCTGGAAGTTCTTATCATATGCATAACACATTGATACCATTGTAGATGTGCACAACGGTTGGTATTTTCAGTTTAATTCCATATTAGAAAATTTACTATTATCAGTTTTAGAGGCTATCAAGGTCCAGAAAGCCTGCATTGTGGTGGCCATTTTCCCTTCCACAGGGTGAGTTTTAGTACACAGAATGGCCACTGCAAGCAGCAACTCATTCACATACATTACACAAGAGGGCAGCACCTGCAAGTCCTTTGCCAGTTCCTCCCTTTGCACCACATTCTATTTCTGGGAAACTCAGCAATTCCTGCATCTCAGTATAGTTCATGCATCTTTCCAACTAATTATACAGGTAGCACGGGCTTATATTGTATCTATTTCATATTATTCTATTCTCTTCCCTCCAATCTACGGGCAACTTACTATATATTATATAAATCTGTTTTATATTTATGTAAATAAAATACTGGTTATAATATACACTCATGTAAACAAAAGATAGACATATAGATAGATAGATAGATAGATAGATAGATAGATAGATAGATAGATAGATGCATGGATAGACGGATTGGCAGACAGATAGGATAGATGGATGGGATATACAGTAGGATAGGATAGATGGATAGTATAAACGGATAGGATAAACAGACAGGATAGATAGATAGATAGATGGAGGAATGGATTGACAGATGGATTGATGGATATATGGGTTGACAGACGGACAGGATAGACGGATGGGATAAACAGATAGGATAAACGGATAGGATAAACAGATGGGATAAACAGGTAGGATAAACGGGATAAACGGATAGGATATACAGATGGGATAAACGGATAGGATAAACGGATGGGATAAACGAACGGGATAAACGGATAGGATAAACGGATAGGATAAATAGAAATGTAGATAGATAGATGAATGAATGGATTGACGGATGGATTGAATGATAGATAGACGGATGGATAGACAGATTGACAGACAGATAGGATAGATGGATAGGATAGATGGCTGGGATAAACAGATAGGATAGATGGATAGTATAAACGGATAGGATAAACAGACAGGATAGATAGATAGATAGATAGATGGAGGAATGGATTGACGGATGCCTTAATGGATAGATGGGTTGACAGACGGATAGGATAAACAGATAGGATAAACAGATAGGATAAACAGATAGGATAAACAGGTAGGATAAACAGGTAGGATAAACAGGTAGGATAAACAGGTAGGATAAACGGGATAAACGGATAGGATAAATGGATAGGATACATGGATAGGATAAATGGTTAGGATAAATGGGATAAATGGGATAACAGATAGGATAAACGGATAGGATAAACGGATAGGATAACGGGTAGGATAAACGGGTAGGATAAACGGTTAGGATAAACGGATATGTTAAACGGATAGGATAAACAGATAGGATAAACAGGATAAATGGGATGAACCAATGCTTATGGGGTACTGGATAAACGGATAGGATAAACGGATAGGATAAACGGATAGGATAAACGGATAGAATAACGGATAGGATTAATGGATAGGATAAACGGGATAAACAGGCTAACGGATAGGATAAACCGATAGGATAAACGGATGGGATAAATGGATAGGATAAACGGATAGGATGAAAGGATAGGATAAACAGATCGGATAAACGGATAGGATATATGGGTAGGATAAACCGATAGGATAAACGGGATAAATGGGATAAACGGGATAACGGATAGGATAAATGGATATGTTAAACGGATAGGGTCAACGGATAGGGTAATGGATAGGATAAATGGATAGGATAAATGGATAGGATAAACTGATAGGATAAACTGATAGGATAAACAGATAGGATAAACAAATAGGATAAATAGATAAGATAAACAGGATAAATGGGATGAACCAGTGCTTATGGGGTACTGGATAAACGGATAGGATAAACGGATAGGATAAACAGATAGGATAAATAGATAGGATAAATGGATAGGATAAACGGGATAAACAGGATAACGGGTAGGATAAACGGATAGGATAAACGGATAGGATAAACAGATATGATAAACGGAGAGGATAAATGGATAGGATAAACGAACGGGATAAACGAACGGGATAAACTGGCTAACGGATAGGATAAACATAGGATAAAACATGCGGGCATGGGCGATGCTGTGCCATTATATGTGCTTGTTGCCATTCAATTGAGCTTAGAACTGCATGAAATTTGCAACAACACTGCCTAATTGGTATTGGAGTGTCAAGTCTCAGGTGTCATGCTGAAGTGCAATTCAACTTTAACACCTCGAGGACATATATATTCATAGGCATTCTTTACATGCTAGATGGAAATTTACATAAGTACATATATATTGCTCTGTATCTCTGATAGAACCTATCCATTCCACACGAGTACATCATTTCTAAGTAGATAAATAACTATATAGACAGATAGGCCTACATAGACAGTCAGAAACATAGATAGACAATTTATAGATATGTAGATTATGATCAGAAAGATAGATAGACAAACAAATAGAAGACATCAAGGGCGGATCCACCAAATGTCGCATGGGGGGAGGGGGTTGCACATGAAAATGTACTAATCAAATCAAATTTATTCATACTCAGTTTGTACAACATCAACATTACCTAAAAGCTATTTTCACAGACCCTCAGTTTACTATACTAAAATTGTCGGGATTTCAATTATTTTTTACACTAAAATCTACATGCCAAAAGGGGGGGGTTGAACAGATGAAGGCTATCTACAAGTCATGCTCATTAATTCTTATTCAAGCCTACAATGGGGACGCTAATGCAGTTGCTCTTAACAGCATGTGCATGTCTTTTCCCTGTCTCACACATGCATATTGTCACATAACACTCTAATTCTACAGACTGCATATGTGTTACTTATCCTCTAGCACGGGTAAATGCTAGTGATTATTATTTCTTTAATTTTTGAAATGGTATATAATATTTTAGTATCACCAAAAGTTACAAAAGGCCAAATCTGGTAATTAAAGCAGATGAGATTGGGTTGAGAACCCAAGGTTCTTCAACACTGCCTCTTGACAGTAGATTGTTTCAGCCAAACTGTCTCAAGCGCTGTTAGGCAACTGCTGGAGAAAGCCTTTGGTAATTGCCTCAGCTGATCAGGTAAAAATATAAGTAAATGTTTATAGTGTAATGGAAGATATCTTGAAAGACTTCAAGCCTATCAAAAAATAAATTAAATTTTGCTTGCAATAATTTGGGTTTTTTTTACTGTAAATTCTGTGACTTTTAACACAGCTAATTGGCTGATTTTTTTTCGATAAATTGAGCTGCGCTGGGTGCACTGACCTCTCGTAACCATGGTAACAGAACAGTAACTTAAACACTTCTTACAGTTTTGATTTTTTCAAGATAGATGGTCACATACCTGAAATTTATTCTGTGAAAATTTCATTAAGCTATTTCAAACAGAAAGGTCTGCCAAAAAAAATGGTCAGAACTTTTGGGACACCCCTTGTGCATTTGTACATACTAAAAACAGACTTGTTTCTAAGATTTATTTGGTGAAATATAAATATAGAGCATTGTTTTTCTTGAAGGTATACACTATACACCCCTCAATCATTTGCCATTGAATTCTATTTTAATTCTATTTTAAACTTGCCCCGTGGTAATGGCTATAACGTCACTGACATTGCCTGTAATATTGATACAATGCAAGTATAATACCATTGAGGTTTCCTACTATATCTACAGTAGCGCGTCCATTTACCATGAGACATGTTCGACATGTAATTCAATGGCAAATCATTTCGGGGTGTAATTACTTTCAGAGCAAAGTTCTGTATATTATTATTGTCATTATGTATTACACAATTTTTAAAAGTACACTGTTGCTCATAAATATGGAATATAGGCACATGTAAAAAAGTGAGCAGAAATTTGGTAACACCATTTCGTTATGGGAGCAGCATACAGACTTCCAACAATTTTTAAAACTGTATAATTATGTGTGTTTCATATCAGCAACTTCCATTGGGCCTAGAACATATTCAAGTTAAACGAAGTGTGTATAGTTGCTTACATATTTCCACTTCAAGAATTTTTTTCCTCAGAAATTTTACTTTAAGTTATATTCATGTAAATGTTTACCGTCTATTACTAAATATTTTCGAGAATTTTAAATTTTATGAATGAAAAATTATATAAATTTTTATTGAATACTGAAAATGAAAAGTTCTGTGTGTGTTTTTAATGCTCTAAAAAGTTGCTTATACTCTGATTGCAGCCATTGGAAGTGGGCCAAGCTTGGGCCTATATGTGGCACGATATTTAGGCCAGTGTGTAGCCCATTCTGTGCCCGCGGTAGCTTGAACTAGGATCCACTTCGGGCCCAGCTTGGGCCCATATGTGGCACAATATCTGAGGCCGGTATGTAGCCCATTCTGTGCCCGTGGTAGCTTGAACTAGGATCCACTTCGGGCCCAGCTTGGGCCCATATGTGGCACAATATCTGAGGCCAGTAATATGTAGCCCATTCTGTGCCCATGGTAGTTTGAACTGGGACCCACTTCGGGCCCAGCTTGGGCCTATATGTGGCACAATATCTGAGACCGGTATGTAGCCCATTCTGTGCCCGTTATAGCTTGACCTGGGACCCACTTCGGGCCCAGCTTGGACCCATATGTGGCACTATAATAATCTGAGGCCGGTAATATGTAGCCCATTCTGTGCCCATGGTAGTTTGAACTGGGACCCACTTCGGGCCCAGCTTGGGCCTATATGTGGCACAATATCTGTGGCCGGTATGTAGCCCATTCTGCGCCCATGGTATTTTGAACTGGGACCCATTTTTGGCCCAGCTGAGGCCCATATGTGGCTCAATATCTAGGCCGGTGTGTAGCCCTTTCTCAGCCCATGGTAGCTTGATCTGGGACCCACTTCGGGCCCATATGTGGCATAATATCTGAGGCCAGGGTCTAACCCATTCTGTGCCCATGATAGCTCGAACTGGGGCCCAGTTTGGCCCTAACTTGGACCAAGGTCTACCCAATGGTATACTGCTAGTGGCCGGTATGTAGCCCATTCTGTGCCCATGGCAGCTTCATCTGGGACCCACTTTGGGCCTGTCTTGGGCCCACTTTGGGCCTGTCTTGGGCCCACTTTGGGCCTGCCGTGGGCCCATATTGGTCCCACTTTGGGCCCACCTTGGGCCCATCTTGGTCCCACCTTGGGCCAATATGTGCCAAATAATACAATGCTTGAGGCCAGGGTGTAGCCCATTGTGGGCCCACGCCAATTTGAACTGGGACCCACTTTGGCCCAACAGGGGCCCGATATCTATTTGCCTCATGGGGCCTGTTATGGGCCCAACTTGGGCCCAAGCCCACTATGGGCCACTGCGGGCCCCTGTGACAACCCCGCAGCTGGGCCCAAGCGGGCTGCCGGTATGGGGCCCTCTGGGCAGCCCGGCGCGGGCCCAAGCCGGGCCTGCCTGGGAGTGTTTCCTGGGGCAGCTTTATCATGTGTCCTGGTATCCTTTTTTCTCCGAAAACTAATATGGCCGGGGGCTGGTGCCATTCTTCTTTGGGTGATACTCCCATCCAGTGCCCATCCCAGGCTCCCCATTCTTTTTCAAGACCTGTGTTGTAGAAGTGGCAGTATCACCTGTACCATTTAAATGTGAACATAAGAATATTTTATTGGTATGCCTAAACGGACAACCATTTAATAATCTGGGGATCTTGGAGTTTTCCTCTTTGGGAAATTATTTATTTCACAGTAACAGCAGCCGAAACTTGTTATTTCTAGCGCAAGTCCCCGAATATTCATTCCTAAATCAAGCAACAACTGTTAATTAAAAGCCCCCACCAGAAATGATTTATATTCAAGACTGCCCAGAAAAAATATATTTATTTCACAAAAACTGAGCAAGAAACTATTTATTTTTTTTAAACTCCCCCGATAAATGGTCACCCAGCAGATAGCTCTTTTAGTATTGAGTATAGTCCATAGTACATAGATCTAAACTTTAGTATATATATATAAAACTTTTTTTTTTCAACAGCTGACAGCTGGTGTCATCAATCATCAGCTCAGGTCATGAGATAGGCCTATGATAATGTTATGGTCACGGGGCGCTCTTTGCTGGATCAAGGGAATTTTCTATGGCGGGAGACCCCGCCGAGAGCCCCCAGCCTCGTTTTCAATCTGAGCTAAAATTAGAGCACAACAACCAGATCTCAGGGAATCCTCCGAGATGGCGACCACGGACAGCAGCATCTTGAACAGGAGAAGCTTTTGCTTAATAACTGGGGCCAGTAAAGGTTTGGGAAGATGCCTGGCTGTGAGGTTTGCCAGCCGACTGCCCTCTGGCTCCGTGCTTGTTCTCTTGGCCCGGAGTGCCGATCTGTTGAAGGAGACCCGAAAGCTTGCGCTGGGGGCGGGCCAGCCAGGTCTCCGGGTGCTGGCAATACCCACGGACCTGGGCAGGCAAAATGAACAGTCCATGGATGTCATGTTAAAGCAGATATTTGTGGACTTTGAGGTGTCTGCCAATGACTTCCAGCAAGCTGTCATGGTGCACAATGCTGCTTCTTTAGGAGATGTCTCCAAGCATTTGGTTGACTTCAAGGAGTGGGGTGAATGCAAGGAGTACTTCGACCTCAACCTGACAGCTGTTATCATCCTAAATGCCCTTTTCTTCAAGTACTTCCCCAAATCAGCAGGACTGCAGAGGGTAGTCCTCAACATCTCATCAATCTGTGCTGTGCAACCCTTCAAGAGTTGGTCTCTTTACTGTGCAGGTATTTACTATAAAAATATTACTACTTATCACTAATTTATTAGGCCTAGTTAAAATTCCTTTTAGGCCCACTCAGGAGTAATTCAGGTGTACAGTAGTCTGTACATTTATTTGTTAAATGGAGATAAACTGAGGGGCATCAGCGGATAATGAAAGTAAACTACGTAATAAAATTTATGAATTGTCAGTGGCCTTTTCAAACTGTGAAAGTAATTAAAACAATATATTTAATTGATTTCCCTGGTTTGTTCATAGCGCTGCAGCTGCTGCTGCACTGATTTCTGTCTAAACGTACATCCTTTTAAATTCTAGAATTTTGATAAATTATGTATTATCTGATTATTGAACTTTATTTGTATATTATTGTCTGACAAAGCTGCTATTTTTGGGTACCTTATAAATAGGCCAAATTAAACCGGTATCACTAGATATACAATATATGCGTGCAGCATCCAGTCATACTGTCTTAATATGAATTCGACTCATTTAGGCCTATATAGGCCTACATTGTATTGACTGACAGCAATACTGTTGAAAAAAGCTTCAATTGATATTACCTTCAAGGTTAAAAGACAATTGGCTTTTAAAATTTGGAATGAAGCGAACAATGACTAATCTATATATCCTGGATCTTTACCCTACCATGTATAGGTCTCCATCCAAACGATACATTAAAGTTTTAAAAGAAGAGGTCATGTTACCTTCTTTTCAGTTGACATCTTTAATAGGCCTGCCATGTGCCAATTTATGGAAAGAGTCAGTTATTATATTGATAATGATGATTTTCTCTCCAGGAAAGGCTGCTAGAGACATGATGTTCCGCACGATGGCCCTTGAAGAGCCGGATGTACGGATTCTTAATTATGCTCCTGGACCCCTGGACACAGAAATGCAGCAGATTGCTCGTACAGACACCAAGGACTCTGAACTGAAGCAGCTCTTCCAAGGTAAGAGATACGAGAAACAGGATAATGTGCATTGCATGCAAATGCAATGTTGAATCACAATGCTGCTATTCAGAAAAAGGAAGTGCAGATATCCAGATGGTGATCCGACTGGATATTAGTATTTTCCGTATATTTGTTATCTGGCCAAAAAACAGTGAGTTATGGCAGCTGGAACACTTAGCAAGTAAGCATTATCAAAATTGGGTTAACCATAAAGTCAACTCGTGACATCAGCTTTGTACAGTACGCATTGTGACATTGATTACATGTTATACTTAATTTTGGATTGGTTATAAACATTCATTTCCAGTTTTTACCTAGCATCGTATAGGAAATCAGTGACGTGGCCTGTATGAATACTTCCATCTGTTACTGTAGAATTGTACTGTTGAATCAGATAAATAAATGAGAAAAGTCATAGGCGTACGGCACGCGCAATTTTTCGGGGGACAAGCAACATTTGCCTAAATTTCAAGATCTAGATTTAATACCATTTCGAATGAAATTGGCTGGAAATCAGTTTATTTAATCATCTGCCCGAATTTTTTAGCCTTTTTGCCCGAATCTGACTGTTTCCCAAACTTTTGGGGGGGGGGGGGGGTGATCGCCCCCCCTGCCCCCCCTCCCATATGCCTATAAGCAGTCTGTTAAATTACCAGCACGTGATGACAATTGCAATTCCAGCCAAGTCCTGGCCCTGACAGGATGATTGAGTGTGTCGGGTTGATCAGTTGGGTATCAGAAGAAAATCTGATCTCTGCGCAGCCATCCTCACCACACAGCAGCATGACAGTAGCGGGACATGTTCTATCCATTTTGCGAGTTACCCGCAAAGTCATCAGCAGCTGATGACAGTTTGCTAATTTCTCTGGAGCCTTCGGGTTCTTTTCCTCATTATGTAATGGATAAGCCTGCCAAATTTATAGAGTTAGTTGATACTGTGATACAACTTTATGCCAAGTTTGGAAGTGATAGTAGCAGCAGTGATTTTTAAATAGCCTGCCAAAGATGCTTTTGAGTACTGCTTAAGTCATGGCTGGGCCACGACACTTTGAGAAGGTCATGGGAGAGAGATGACAATGCTGGGGTGAGTGTTATGTGGGGCTGAAGACATTGCTTGTCATGAGCAGATGGTAATTGCCTTGACTGATGAGAAAAGTCAGAAATAGTGTCATGGACTCATGGTTCTTGGATGTACTTTCTGGTATCTCATATTTAATGGGAAGTAGGACATAGGAAGTGAAGAGGGTTTATTTCTTCAATTTTGTTTTAGGAATATCAACAGCACTCATTTCTATGTTGGAGGGCCTTTAAGCAGTTGCTGCTGGTCCATCCAATATATTTTTGTATAATGTTTTAAGGACTTATATTAAATTTATATGGACATTTTTAAAATTATCTTTTACTTGAAAATCTAAACTGATATTGGACACTCTTAAAAAATAAAAAAAACACCGGACATTTACAAGTTTAATCACTAGAACTGGGACCAGTATTATTGTAATAATAACATTATACTTAACCTTGTTTTTAGCTTTCTGTAGACTAGTGTAGACTTTGATTTTGCTTTGTATTGTGATATTGATGACACATGTATCTTTTTTATATTCGGTTTGTCATAATAAAAGTTTATATATATATTCAATAAGTTATCCTTTTTAGGAATAAACATACTCAGCAATTTATGAGTTTGGTTGACTCGCTAGACTACGTCCATAAACTTTATAAGTATTACAGAAACCATAGAGCAAAAGGTGTGAATTGGAGAAATGGCATATCCAGATGTCCCATGATCTGTCCCATGTGGGATTTAGATAATTGAAAGTCAGATTCAGTCACATGAGACATTTAGAACAATCAAAACACCAGGCCCACCCCACTCTGCAATCTGTATACTCAGTGCAGTACCATGCCCTTTCTGTCAGTGACATGTCTGGCTGGGACTACAGACTCTCTGTGTTACCCTTTGCCAAGTTCTTTGTGGAATTATACATTGTGCTGTATCATGATGAACTAAACTTGTTAATATAAAAACATGTGCCTGCCAAATGTTAGTACATCTGCATGGAAGTGTGACTTACATGTTTTTAAAGGGCTAGCTGTTGACCTTGTAGCAGTGTATACATGACTGTAGAATGCAGCTGAGGAGGTCAAACATATCTCAAATGTCACAAAGAGTGCACCAGGAGCTCCAGGGTCATGTGATGATGGCTATCCCTTTGCTGACCTGCTGACACTGCTTGGATAGTATTTGGATACGGACAGCTGGTGCAAACATATTTTAAAAACAAAAGCAGATTCCTCTGCGTACATGTGAAAAGTATTGCCCTCACCATGCTCATTGCTCATGGAAGTTCAAAACTAGTGCATGTTTATTAAAAATTTTCATTGGCAATATTACAGCAGTTTCAGCTGGGGCATGGACAGTTCACTTTGCGTGTCGTACAGTGATACAGGTCAGAAATTTGATACACCTATAGAGTCCGAGACTGAATCCGGTGGACCTAAGATGAAACACCTGACCAACTTTTAAAATCGCATAAAATGTTAGTGATAGTCTAGGTACTGCAGTTGGTTAACTTTGAAGAAGTTTCTTTGGTTACAATTTTACATGCTTTTCCATTTCAGACATGCACCTTGATCAGAAACTTCTCACTTGTGACCAGTCTGTGGATAAGCTTGAGAAAGTCTTGGAGAAAAATACATTCCTGTCTGGAGCGCATCTCGATTATTATGATTTGTAGAGAAAGATGTATTAAAAATTGTTCAATTGTTGAGTGAAGAAAGATAGATTTATCCATTTAGTGGGTCATTTCATTTGTAATACTTGGTATTTAAAAAGACACACATCTTGGTAGTAAAAGTAAGAGGCTGAAGATGTGTGCAATCTGTTTCAGGAAATTCCTTTGCTTGTAATTTGGTAAATGTTCAGTCTCATTGTATCATCAAAGGATATATCTACTTTTCGAACATATATTAAATTTTAATTTTAGGACAAAGGTTATGAAGACTCTGAACTGGGTCATCATTTTGATAATGAACTTGGCAATTGTTATACTCCTTTACTCAATCTTTGGTGCTTAAACTTGGATATTTTTTAATTCTGTTATGCTTTAGGAACTGTTACCTTGTCAAGCAGTTCTTGTTAAGTGTTTTATTGACAATATTACGCCATTGTATGGTAATCCTGTTAAATGTATTAACTGAAATATCAATTGAACTACTTAATTTTCTATTTGGAGGTGTTTGAAATTTGTTCACAACTGTCACAAGTCCACCCCTGACCGTCATATTCAACCTGTCAACATTACTGGCACATACACAAATTTTACTGGAGGGGTGGTTGTCCTAACCATGCTGACTTGATCATTGGAAATTTAAAATCATAACTTGGACTTGTGCACTTGTGGAAGTTTCAAACACTGTATTGGCTGTGACACATATATATAATATATATCATATGACTTGATATAAGTGCGGTATTTTTTGATACTTTTGAATATTGTGTACACACTGCTATACATTGTTATAATGTTAGAATCTTGTTGCCCAATATTAATGGGTAAAAGATGTGTAGTTACTAGTTAGACAAATGATATTAATAGTCAGGGGTCGGGATCTGCTCTCAGAGTCAGAACAATCCAACTGCAGTTTGTAGGAAGTCACAGGAGAAATATTGTTCACTTGGTAAGCCATGCAGCTGCATATTAGGGTGTTTCAGGTGCCCCCAATATTTTCCGATCCAGCTTGACCTTGGTCTGGTATTGCGGTTTATATAGTAGAAGCCACATCTAAAATTTTGGCCCATTCTATAAATACCTAACTTTACCAGAATTCACTTGAAGTTTATAATGTAATTCCCCATTGGCGAACATGCAAATTCTCAAGATATTTCAAAAACCAATGAAGAAATCAATATTTTTTTCTCAATCTACAGTTCCAGAGTAAGTTTTGGGAGGGAAATTCAAATCAGGTGTTATTTTTTGTATAACCCCATTTTCCAAGCTGCCAGAAGCTGTCAAATTTGTGAAAATCTGCATAAAATGGCAGAATTTTCGGAAATTCAACACTTCCTAGCTCATTAGGAAGACCTGCTGTAAAATAGCTGATGCCAGATTTGAATTGCCCTCCCAAAACTTACTCAGAAACTATGGATTGAGGAAAAAATATTTATTCCTTCATTGATTTTTGCAATATCTTCAGGATTTGCAAGTTCGCCAATGGGGAATTACATTATAAACTTCAAGTGAATTCTGGTAAAGTTAGGTATTTATAGAATGGGCCAAAATTTTACATGTGGCTTCTACTATATAAACCGCAATACCAGACCAAGGTCAAGCAGGATCGGAAAATATTGGGGGCACCTGAAACACCCTACTGCATATGCGTGTAGCAGTGTCAGTTACTTCTATCCTTTAATTCATTCCCAGGCTTGGTCAGTCTTAGCTTTTATACTGTACATCCAATATCACAATCCGAAATATTATTTTCTCGGCCAATCAGATCACCGAAGAGCTAGCTGGTGCATGTCAGTGTGTTTTGATCTAGTGAATTCTTCACTTGACTCATTTGCTTGGTTGTGGGTTCCACACGAAATAGAGGAAGGACTGCTCTTCACTCAGGTTCAAAAGGGTCAATCAAGGATGTACCATATATGTTGGCCGAGTTCTTGTGGTTTCATATTTAAACTTGGTAAGGAAGTCAATATTCTAGCTACACAATTAAGCCTTTTGTGAAATAATAATCACTGATTTCTCTGTCGTCTTACAAATTGTAAGTTGAACCTGAGCAGGCTACAGCAGCCTGCTAAGTCAGTTGCGAGCGTTAGCGAGCAGGCTACAACATTTCACTGGGAGTGCTGCCTTTCTGGTCGTCGCACACATGCATTTTTGAAGCAGCCTAGCTCAGTTCTGCTGTGTTCTGCTGAGCGCGGACCTGACAGGCAACAGCGCGGACTTTAGGGGCAGCAATTCTAGTGACCTAGAAGCCAATTCGATACCCATTTCGATGTGAATTTCGTCAGTCTGCAGCCTCGCTCCCTCGCCTGCTTGTACAACAGACTGTGTCCAGTCAGGAACCTGAGCTAACCCGTAAAACGCCCCATATTTTGAATGAATGTAAGGTGCTTGTGAATATATAGATCATAAATCTAAACTTCTTATTTTTGGTTAAGAATTTGATTGTGGTGCTCAAAGTATTTAAAAGAACTTGAAATGTTTATTTGTCTTTTTTGTCTAACTGCATTTTCCATGTGACCATATCATGTTCATTATAATATTTTCTGTGCTTATCATTCTCTTATACTTTAACAATCCATAAAATTAAAAGGACTGCTGGTGAACCATTTGTTATATTGATAACAATTCACTGACATTGTATTGATGGATTTAATGGCACTTAATTATTCCTATTGATTTTCAAAAAATAAGTTTTCTTACTTAGGTATTACATTTTCTGTGCAGGGTATCTTTTAAGGTTATATAACTTGTCTACCTCTATACATATTTGTAACTGTGTTTTATCATTCATAAACTATACATGTTACATTCTATGAATTGTGCTTTTCAAAATTCGAAGTTCCTACAATATGAACAGTTCAAGTCAAATTGTATATTTATAATATGAAGATCGAGGGTCATATTGGCTAATGACTGGAATGTGGGCACAAAGTGCTCCCAACGAATCGAGTCTCCCCACAAATATATAGATGGACATGCATATAGACACTACTTTAGTATGTGCGAGACTTATGTAAATATATAGGACGGGAATTATGGATTAGCCTTAGATGACACATGCATATATCAGCATTGTGCTATAGTCAGAAGTCGCCTTGATGTCTACAGTGCTTCTAAGCAAGGGTCAAGTTTCATGTCTCTAGCTTCGGCTGCAGTGCAAAGTGTAGTCTCAAGATATTGTCTGTGAAACCCAGGTTGTGAGCAGCATTGCTCAGTCTCTTCGAACTGAATGAAGTGGTCACTAAAAGGGAATGGTGCACTCGGCCCATATTGTTCACTCTGCTGGCTTGTTTGAGCATCGATAGTGTTGGCCTAGTTCAGGTAGAGAGAAATTTCTGGAATATCCCACCGACTCGGTGTCATTGACATTGACTACACCACTAGAGGGACTCCTGGAAGCTCATGGAGTGAGTCAAGACGTATTTCCCTTCTGTTGGGGGCCGACCAGATGATCTTTGAGAGGGGGGCCTATGGACTTTTGGTGAAAAAAAAAAGATTGTTTCCCGCTTTACGCTGAAAAAAAAAGTTAGTTGAGAACCTGGAAATAAAATAAAAGTTTGTTTCCACTTGTAGCTAGGGTACCGTAATGCTAAAATTCCGATAAAAAAGTTTGTAGCGAGTGTGCATGCGAAAAAAAAATTTTCGTCGACGCGCTGCGAACGAAAAAAAAGTTTGTCCCGGGGGTAAAGTCCATAGCCCCCTCCCCCAACTATGGTCTGGTCGGCCCCTTAGAGCATTTGTACTTCAAACTGTGAAGTCCTAATATTCATACTGAAATACTGGGGTGTTCAGACCCTGCAAGGGATTTCACTCTAATATAATCAGAGACCTCACGAACTGTGGGCGCCTGAAGCAAACCAAATTTGAGACCCTGGATTGCTGAAAGCAAGGTTCCATTTAATGGTCTACAAGTGGTTTGACAAGCACCTCAAATGTCCAGGATTCAAATCCAGGCGTTCTTTAGCAATAATGTTGCAATGTCATCCCTGGAAGCCAAAGAAAATTTGAAAGTATGTCCTTGTGGCCTCTAAATATGCTGATCCTTGCAGGTAAAAACCTGGGAATTTAGGAAGAACCTTCCAGAGGAGCTCAGCTTTCAGGTCTTTCATGCATTGTCTGATTTGTCTCATCATCAACAGCAAGTCACTTCACTTGTGCTGGCTGAGTTTCAGAGCAGTAGCATCACTCCCTGACAGATAATTCAGTCTCCATGAGACGGCTTTACTTTTAGAAGTGCAAGCATTGCACTACACTGCACTGACACTGCATGTCATCGGAAAAAGGATACCAGAGGGACTCGTGGAGTGTGGATTAATGGACAACGAAAATAAAAGTGTGATGAAGCCAATTGGATTTCAGTAACTCTTAAATTAAATTTCCAATTCAATCCAATTCAATTTCGGATTTCTAATTTGATATCAATTCAACAAATATTTTGGCCGTCTTCAACCTCGTAATGCTCAATTCATTTGGGGAGTCAAAAGAATTGGAAAGAGCAACAGTGCAATGCATTTACAACCCCAGCCAAAGAGTTGAAACAATGTGTAGCTCCCAGAAAATACACACACGAACCAATATATATGCTGCTGACACTTCACCTCAGTGTGTTGACACATAGTTCATTTGGACCTTTTTTTTTCATCAATAAAAATCTATATATATATATGTCATGAATCACAAAAGATGTTATGTTTTCTTATATATATTTAATACATTACCTTCAATCATATACACAACAGAATATATGTATTCATAAAAATACATAACTGTGCTCGCCACCCTGCTCGTGTGGAAAGCAGTGTTATTCAGTCCATTTCATAAATGGTGAATTACTCATGCTCAGCTCAATTACTTTACAAGTCAACATAATTTATTAAACTTGAAACTATGCATTGTAATTCACAACTTCATTATAACAGTTAAATAAGTTAATTTCACTATGTTGTTTATACGGCATTGTACGCAGTTCATCAATTGTCTGGAAAGAAAATACGATCGATTCATATCTGTCTTAAAATGAAAACATGCCCTTATATCCCTGAAAAAAAAAATAACCTAAGCCAGATGCACACGATTTCATGAAACACAATGCGTAAATATCACACAACTATTAAACATAGCCAAAACATTTTATGTTGTATTTGAAATAAATGAATGTATTTACAAACCAGAATACATTGTTTGAAATATTATGTTTGACTCGGAACCAACTTGGCCTATATTTTACATTCTACATTTGAGAATTACCAAGACAACATTCTAAGCCAATAGAGGCTATTATATTATCCTCAATTTATGCATTAGAAACATTTCCAACATTATCCTTTTCTCCCTAGAAGTTGGCCAATTGGTAAAGCTAATGACCTATACCTAAGTCTTAGAATTTTAATTTTCAATAAAAATTGTGATGAATTTTTCAACTTCTTTGCAATAAGAATTATAAATTTGTTAATTATCATGCATTCACTCATATCTAAGAAATGTGAGCCAACTAGAGGTCTAGAGCGCAAGAAATGCTACTTTGCTAAGTCTGTATGCCTTACTAATACTGTGAATATACAGGCTGGCATTTAGCCAAGACCATGGAACCAAAACAGCATACTTTCTTCCAAGATCCTTGTTATTTACAAAATTTCTATATTAAATTTACTTTAATATTTAATTAATAATTAATTTTAGAAAAATAATCTGCTTTTAATGAGACATATTCCGGCCATAAACATTGTTAAAAAGTTGACGCCGAATAACTTACAAAATGAAACTGATACTTGCATAGTCTAGTATTATACAAAGATTATAAAATATACAGAAAATAAGAACAGGTACTTTTCTATACAGCTCAGCTATTTGATTGAATTGTCTTTTTGGCAATGTAAGCATGGTATCCGACAGTAGTCCTCAACTTTTAAAATTAGCTTTACAATATTTCTTACGCGTGTCTCGTTAAAAGACCCTTTGAAGGAAACCATGTGCACGTATTTTACAATTGTACATAGTTGCAGAGTGAAACCAGGCACTTTCAAGTGTTCCAAATGCAGCAAGCATTCTATGTACAAATCATTAGTCAACAGTGAAGTGGTATTAACAAATTGAAACATTGAACGGATAATTATTCCTGTTATAAAACAGTAATACTACATACAAACCAAGTGTTAATCCAACCTATCATACTTTATCACATTGTATGAACTAAAACAAGAACTACAGTTCCAACTGCCAACCTCTTTAGTCAGGATTTATAAGTTGCATAGTCATTGACAAAATTAAGACAGTTGTTGCTACAAGTTTTGCATTCAAAAGGTAAGAAAAGAAGCGAAATGTTAGGAGCTGACAGGTTACATCTCTATCAATGCCATAGTTCGGCCCGTTACTTTTGGCACTGCCGCACATAAGTACTAGTGAGCTATTATAACCATGGTACAAACATAATTACTTACAAATAAACCACAATTGCATATACACTGTATTGCAAACATAATGCATTAAAATAAAGTAGTCATTGCAAAATAAAGTCCCTTTTCAATTATTATAAAGTGGGATAAAGTCAACACAAGCAGAAAACAAAGAAACAAAAGTGACAGCTTAAGAATGGAATGGTAAACAAGTATTTCCAACAGCACCCCTGTTTGAAATAGATACATGATCAATGGTCATTCAGAGAGTAATACACTTGCTTTTAATTGGCAACCAGTAATATATTAAGGACGAGGATTGAACAACACCAGTGAAGCTGCTTCCCTTGCGCAGGCAGCGAGGCATCTATCTCTCTGAGACCTCAATGTCCGTCACACGACCTGCGCACGCTAATGAACTTGTTTCAAATATATCCTGTCCCTGAATTATCACAGCTGATAGCAGTAATGTCAATTATTGGTTAATTAGCAACAACAACAACATGTGACTGCAACTTCTCGTAGAATGTCCGCCAACTCTTCACGACTGTAGTCCCTCAGAAGTCATGAAGTCCAAATGGTCAACGCTAAATGGTCAAGCGAATATTGTAAGTAGCTGCAGTTGGTACAAGAACCCAAGGTCAAAATATCCAGCCATCGACCTTGGGGTCCACTTGGTAATTGTCATGGTTAATTCTAAAATGGTCACTTATATATAATATATATATATATATATCACTGCTAACGTATGCACCACAGATGCTGTTGAAATGTTCCAGGTTAACTGAAATGCAGGATGAGTTATCTTATAAGGCAAAATAAGAAATCCTAGCTACTCCCTCTGTTCACCTTGGGGGCGGGGGAGGGGGAAGAGCTCTTCTGTTGGCTGAAACGACAAGAAAACACAATCAGAAAGAGATATTTCATGAATACTGTATATATTGTATTTTAATACAAAACAATCTTACATGTACATTCTTTAGATATTTCGCCTAACCATACATTTTTAATTAAATGCATAATAATTATGACATTATATTAAGTTTCTATTAAAGCGTGTTGAGCGACCTACTGGAGTCAGTGCTGTTATTTCTGCAACTGGTAGCTCCACCTGGGGTTAATACCTATCATACATACAGTACTTGCGCTGTGCTATTTATTGTACAAACACTTATGGACCGGGTACGAAATTCAAGCCTCAAATCTGGAAAGGATTATTTTGCCTATTATATGTTCCATGGCCCATCAATGTTTCAGTTATACCATGCAGTGATAGTTTTCTGCCCAAGTCATAACTCAAAATGTGACCAGGCCAAGCCAACAACAGTGAAGGGCATCTTTTTATCATTAGAGATGACATTTCGAAGCCAATAAAGTATTTGAGATACACAGTCACACATAACATATCCCACCAGGTATGAGATACATGAAGTTGCGGCCAGAATATATGGGATTTAGCCAAACACCTAACATACCTCAAAGACTAGTTACGAAGATTAAAACTGCCAAAAAAGTATGAACAATGTCACAAATATATATCAAAACATGTTGGCCTTTTTGGCTAACTGGTTCAGGGCGTAAAATAGAAAAAAATACTAAATCAAATCCAATTCCAGTAAACAAATTCCATAAAGCAAATACATTATTTGGTAAACCATATTTGGAATCTTGAGTTAGGCCTTCTAGTTCGAGCTATCATGCAGGAAGTTACATTGATAGTAGAGACTGAAAAAATCCATTTGCCCGCGGTGTTGACAAAACTGATATAATGAAGACATTTATGTAACCCTTCATAAATGTCTTATCTCTGTGAATAACGCTTATTACTGCATTCATAATATCAGTATCTGTTGATGATCAAGATAACCTTAACACAACCCAAAGGTCATGACTATTGGTAATGCTCAAATCTAACAAAAATGTTGGAACCAAGTAATAGCTTGATTGGCTTCATGGAAACAGTGAATTTACCTGGATTTTTAGGGTTCTGACTGGGATATGTCTTAGCACCTCTGTTATATTGATTTGGAGGAGGGAAGAAGTCTGCATTCTTGAATGTGAACATCTTTTCAAATGCTGAAACAGATAGTCGGCCAGATTAGCAAGGCGTAGCATTAATATGAAGCCACTAGCAAACGTTTAATGAATTTTTTTTTTTGGTTTTGATTTTAACTACGATGATAAGCATATTTACCTGTATCACCAGAAGATGAGCCTTGGTTGAGGCTTCTGCTCATGGGAGGCGTTGGAGGCGGTCCACTTGTCCTCGCAGGGGGTGGGGGTGGTGGTCCTCCCCCGTTCATGTGGGGTGCATGGTGCGGTCTTGAGGGGGGAGGGGGTGGCCGTGATCCAGGGGGTTTGACACTGCTGCCGACGGAGGATGCAGCTGAGCGAGCAGGGGGAGGAGGAGGGGGCAGATTTCTGTGGGGAGGAGGAGGTGGTTGGGTGCGGGAGGGAGGAGGAGGGGGTGGTTGGGATGCAGGGGGCTGGGGTGCTGTGTTTCTAAGGCTAGGCGGTCGGTGTGAGGGGGGAGGAGGAGGTGGGGCATGGCTTGAAGGGGGTCGACTGGGAGGGGGAGGAGGAGGGAATGAATTTGAATCTCTTCTATTGGGGGGAGTTGCAGGTAAAGGCCTAGACATTGTTTCTGATGGCGTAGTCCTGTTAGGCAGTAAGGGAGGCCCTCTTCCGTCATTGAGACTGCCTAAGCTGGGAGGTCGCTTGATACCTCCGTTACTGCTTGGTTTGGAGTTCTGAGGGGGAGGAGGAGGGGGACCATTGTTGGGGGCAGATGGGCCGTTGCGGCTGTTCATTGCATTTGGTGTGTTGACAGGCGGCCATCTCTTGGTTGGAGCAGAGTTGCCACCTTGACTTGAGCTACTGTCTGTTGTATCTGTAAAAGAAAACATATTTTCTTTGATTGCAAAACCCTGGACAGTACACAAAGCATCTACACAATGGTCATATAATAATCACACATCCCACCCACTCAGGGCACCAAAAAAGGATACATGTACGGAACGTATGCCAACAGCAGAGATAGATTGACCCTGTGATATTAGCACATCAAAGGTTTCATTGGTGAGTCAAAGATAAGACTTTTGTACAGTTATTTTCAACCAAATATCCCAAAGGTCACAATTAAGTTTACGTAATACGTTCATTAAAGGCAATAAAGTGACACAGTAAATACCTAAATACCAATTCCTGTTTGTGAAAAAGAGATAACAGAAGTGATCTTATCAACCAGTCTTGAAATCGTAAGACTGGACAAATAGACTAGGCAAGTTTTAATCAAATCACAATATCTGACTTTCAGAAACACACCACAAGTCCAAGCCTCCACTGGAACAAACCGTAAAATGTCTACAATTTATCCCAATAATTTGGTCACTCATACAGATTTTTCATGTACTTACATCAAAACGGGCTTGTCAAAGAATAGTATTAACTTACCACTTCGGTTGCCTGTTTTGCGTAGTACGGGCATTCCTCCAGCGAACAAACCACCGAGACCAGCTGGTGGCTGCATGGCTCCTCCTCCTCCACCTGAGTGGCCTCCTCCACCTCCAGGGCGACCACCTGCAAGAACATACAAACAATTAGTAAATTCGCTGCCGATGATGAAAAGATACATTTAATATTATGTAAGTGAATTTGTTAGAAGTAGCTTTTTGCTATGAAAGACACATTTAGTAGATTATTGAAATATTTGTTCCAAGCTATTAGTGAAACTTGTGTATTAATATTTAAATTTTATGCAGCAAAAAGGCAAATCTAGATTGAAGTGTATCCTTATATACTTTCGCCATGCAATGTTCAGCTAAATCTAGCCATAGTAGTACACTGTAAATACCAAATGTGCAAGAACATCAAAAATTATGTGTCTGTCGGAAGATTACGAAGAGCTACATCTGAAGTACATATAACGTGCATCTAATAAGAGACTAACTACCTAAAGCTATGCAACATTGATATGACCGTAGCGAACATTCATTCAATAGAACTACACTGTAGTGATTGAAAAAAAAATTTATGCGCGAACTATGTTCATACTAGTAAAAATCTTTCTCTAAAGCAACATGCAAATTTTGCGAAACCTGGAAAAAAAGAAGATCTGGCTAAATTGCACTATTAGACACCCAACATCAGTCCATTTCTCAAAATCACTTTTGACGACATCGACAAAGAAACACCAAAAAGAACAACAACGCTGGAACTGACTCGGGAGAAGAGCTGAAAACCTGAAATGACTTAAAAGTCAGAAAAACCTAAATAAAAAAATCCTGCAAAACACAAACATTTGTCATGCTGCTTTCGAACAACTAGATATGAGTAGACACCAGTAAACACCAGAACTGAGAGGTTCTAAACCAAAATTCTAAGCATTACAAAAAGACGTCAATATTGTGAAACTAACAGAAAACTTTGAAAAAAGAAACCAAGAAATCATTAATGGATATTCACTAAGACAATTAGCGAGACAGCCATGCTGGGAAAAGGGGATTTATAAATGACATAAATATATGAGTGAAGGATGGAGGACCTGCGTGATTGGACAAGCAACTCGGATAGCCTGCTTTGACGCCATGCAGTCGAGAGTGAGAAGAGGAAGCTGAAGGCGGCTGAGAAGGAAGAGGAGGAGGAGGAGGAGACTTGCCATGTCTGTGGAGAGGGTGCTGGCAATGGCGCTTGTTGAGCTGGTGGTTGCGCACTCGAGGAGGGGGTTCGGGTGCCGCTGAAACCAGATCCACCACATTGTCACCACAAATCTGTGTGCCCGTTTCATCATTCAAACATTCAATATTAATCAGTGAGAACTTCCGAGCAGTGTGATATCAATTAGAGAGAAGTATATTTCAAGAAATAAAATGTCTTGTAGGCTGTATTTGAATGAACAAAATGTTTTGCAGGCAAGGCGTACTTGAGTCAACAAACAATATCTGATCAATCTCGACTGACAAACTAAGAAAATTTCATCTATGATCTACAAGAAATAAATAGCATGACACTTGTAACTGGAAGACTGAGAAACCAACTGACCAACCCAGCTTACAACTTATATCTTCACTTTTATCAGCAGAACTTTATGAAAACCACCACAGAGACAAGATGCCATCACGCATTCCGTGAGTCATCAGAAACAAGAAAATTGCTGAATAAGGAAATCAGTTTGACAATACCTTATCAGTAAAAGACAGTAGATGAAATTTATTACATCTATGATTCTTATTACACTTTAATACAGCATGAAATAATAACAGGACAACCACAAAAGATCCCGTGACTCCAGGCACCTATTTTAAGACTGGTATGACACAACCTCAGATCAAGAATCAAGATGGACAAAGAAGGAATTGGGAGGACGTTGAAATTGAACGATGTTATCCACTAAAACTGGCCACAGGGAAAGTGCTTCTGGAACAAAAACAGTGAGAAACCATCACCCAACACTCTGTGCAAACAAAAAACATCATCATGCAGTAAAATATAGCTGTATGTTTCCTCAAGAGCCAGCCACAGGCTCTCACCAATTTCTCAGTATGTTATGGGAAGATCATTTATGAGGATGAAATTGATCGCAGTGCACCAGGAACAGCAATGCCAAAGGGCCATTGTACAAACCACTAATTACCCACACCAAATGTAAACAGCGGCTAACAAGGAGCGTAATCACACAGTGTACCATAATGTGGGGTCCACGACCGTCGTCTTTTGGCATAATCATCTGAGGCTGAGGTCGGAGGCTTCCTGACAGACCCAAAATGGCCATGGCCAGGCTGACGCGAACTGTGGTCTAGAAACAGTCGTAGGTAAACGCCATTCAACCAAAGAACTATTTATATCAATACCATAAATGGCATAAATCATATGTATGATAACTCTACTTCATTATCACACACATAATTTCCAGTAATCAATCTACGAAATGACAAAGAGTTATTTTTCTCAAAGAAAGGCAACATGCATCCTGCTTCCCAAAGATCACAGCTGAGTTCCTAGACCTTACAAACAATATTCTTAAAGTGTGTGTAAATTGCAACAGTTGGTGCAGAGCATTTCTGTGAGACAATAGATATTGTCGATTGATGAAGGAGAATAGGCAGTTTACATAGGATTTCAAACCCATGCACAGATGTATGTTATCAGGTCAACAAAATAATGATAAAAATTCATATAATCTAGGCCTACATAACAGCCTAACTCTATATTATATCGCTACAATTACATTAGTACTCCAAATCCTGTAGTTAATCAAGTTAATTGGCACAACGGCCTTTAGGTCTAATTGCTTTTTTTTTTACTTCATCATACAATGTAATTGCCTAATTGGCATTCATTACATTTCAACTTTCAAGGTTGCTGAACTTTTATACCAACTTAGTAATAATGTCATTTGACTTAAACAAGTTGATTACAGACCGACATGTATACATGTATCATTAGTAAACAAATTATCTCTACCACCAGTGTTATAAATGAGAAGGTAACCATGATTATAATCATTTAGGCATTTTATAAACTGGAATATTGAAAAGTGAGTGAATGTTATTACATGTATATTGCAGCAAGTTAAAAATCAGCAGATTATTAAGAGAACTGAATAGAATAAATATTCCAGACACCAAAAGAACGAAGCCCTACAAGGCACAACAACAAAGAGGTACCATCGTTTGGTGTCCATGAACTCCGTCTGTCTGTGTGAGATGGTCCGGAACTGGAGTTGAATTTGTGACCACCACCTACCATGGGTGGCGGGGCAAATGCTGGTCTTGGGCCTAAAATAACAGTTGTTACATTTCAAACTCCAGTTGTAGGCTAGTCCCCAGATTACCAATTGTTAGTAGACTTCTACCATGCATGGGATAATTGCCCTTAACACATGCATCTTCGCAATTTGTGTTACCTGGTTGATATTAAACCATGCAGCAGAATGACAACTGATTTCAAAACTTAACAAGGCTATTAGCATTTGATTAGTAATTACTAAATATACTTTCCAAGGAGTTTTGTTATTAAATAACAAGTTAATCTCTACAGGAAAGAAAGTCATCCACTTATACTTCAACATTGGAACTGCTTAAAGACCTAATTAATCAATAGTAAGAACCTTAAGAGAATAAATTTCCATAATACTCTCTTAAGTCAACACCAGCACCAAGTCTTAACTCTTAAAGTTAAATTCTTATAAAGTTTTAAGAAAGTAATTTTCAAGTATTCAAAAAGTTTCCTGGCATTTGTATTATCGCAATCAATTGTTGATTGTACTGACCTGGGCCGCCTCCTCCACCTCCAGATCCACCAGAGGGTTTGCCACCGACTGTAGGACCACTTCTGTCGTTCATCAAATGCTTGGTACTTTTTAGTCCTTTTCCCGCTTGAATTGAGCTGAGCAATGCAGATCTTGGAGCACCGCCGCCGCCACCACCACCGCCCAACTTCATCTTGGGTCCCCCTGGGGCGGGAGGAGGGGGAGGCCCAGGAGGGGGAGGCCCCGAGGGCGGGGGCGGGGGAGGAGGTGGAGGCATCTTGTCAACAAATTAGACCAAGCCTCCACACCAATTCACTGAAATAAACAAAGCAACAGTGTGGAGATGACAATAACACCAGTATTACAAAAATTTACCAGTTCTGCATGGTCTGGACCTCTATTTAAAAGGTACACCAGGGCCTTGTCAACCGCGTCTACAGACTATATTATGACTCCTTTGCAGCTAAGCACCAGCTATACTATAGAGCTCTATACTATAGGGCTGTGTGACATTTGTGACTAAATATAATGTCTGTTGACTACAAACAAGTCAATGACGGTTTGCTTCACTCTCTCAGCCCATCACAATATTCATATTTATCAAAACAAACAACAAAGAAGTCCAGTAAGCAGTTAAGTGATAGGCATGACAAATCTTATGGTCACTGACCTGTTTCAATCCAGGAGGTCAACAAGAATAACAACCATGTCAAAAACTTTATGAATCTCGATCTAAATAGCATATAAATAACAATCACACATCCTAATATAGATTCGGTTTGTCATTGCCACTAGGTAATTTCAACAGGCAGTTCTGACACTTCCTGAACCTGTTCAACAATTAGCACACGCCCCCAGCTGTCAACTTTACCAAAACTTGTCAAGTTTCTTTTCAAGTGTATCAGGGCATAGATATATCAGGTTTTTAACGGTAACAGGCTTCACAATTGTTTCTTACCAGTAGATTATACACCAAGCCTAACGCCTAGGTCGCACAAGCAAGTAGAGTACGCAATCAGTGTTTTATGATCACTGCCTGTTATCAAAATCAGGAAATTTAGTTCAGCAAACAGCTCACAACTCTGATCAAAGTGCAATCAACAACACGACCACATCCACACTGTACCTCACTAACGCTCCTCCAGAAGTTTGCTCAACCTAGAAAATTGTCCACCGATAACTCCATCAGGTTATTTAAGTAGTGCATTTTCTGTTTTAATCATAAATTGCCTTCAACTTTATCTAGGTTACGCTGATCATTTCCACAGCGCCTAAGATGGCAGCCGATGACGACTTTGGCCGAGAGAGCTGACAATTCTGGTTTCGAAATGTATTTTTCTAAAGCTAAAGGCCAATTCAGGCAATAGAATATATTTATATATTTATATAGTATCCTTGGTAAAGTCAATCAGATTAAATTCACAATATTTCACATTGTTTTGCGTACGAAAACACACTATAAATGAGCAGCTGCAATGGCGACCGGTGGATGCAATGTTGGTGAAGAAGCCACGAAAATGGAAGCCAGTGCGTCTGACAGTGCCTCTGGACCGACAACCAGTGCAAAACCAACATGCGTTGTTGTTCTAGGAATGGCTGGTTCAGGGAAAACTACGTTTGTTCAACGACTGGTAGCTCATTTACACACTGCCAAGACTCCTCCGTACGTCTTGAACTTGGATCCTGCTGTCCACGAGGTCCCCTACCCTGCCAACATCGATATTCGTGACACAGTGAATTATAAGGAAGTCATGAAGCAGTACTCACTTGGTCCCAATGGTGGAATTGTCACCTCTCTCAATTTATTTGCCACCAAATTCGACCAGGTCATGAATTTTGTGGACAAAAGGGGTTCAGAATCTAAATACGTAATAATTGACACACCTGGGCAGATAGAGGTATTCACATGGTCAGCATCAGGTACAATAATAACTGAGACTCTTGCATCGTCTTATCCTACTGTCGTCGCTTATGTTATGGACACAGCCCGAAGTGTCAACCCTGTCACTTTCATGTCAAATATGTTGTATGCATGTAGCATTTTGTATAAGACAAAACTTCCATTCATTGTAGTGATGAACAAAACTGACATTGTTAACCATAGTTTTGCAGTGGAATGGATGACAGACTTTGAAAGTTTCCAGGATGCCCTTGAATCTGAGACAACTTACGTTTCCAATTTAACACGTTCGATGAGTCTTGTGCTTGATGAGTTTTATAGCAATCTCCGATCTGTGGGTGTATCAGCATTTACTGGAGATGGAATTGATGAGTTCCTTAAGAAAGTAGATGACGCTGCAGAGGAATATGAAAGAGAATACAAACCAGAATACGAAAGGCTTAAGAGAGAAAAGGCTGAGGCCGAGAAAAAAGAACAGCAAAAGCAGTTTGAACAATTCAAGGCAGATCACGGTTCTGGGAAGGGCATTAAGTTAGACTCCAAGGGTTACAGTCTCCGTGACCAGATAAAATCTGCGCCAGCATCGTCTGGGATGTATCTGGCACCTGGGGACGAAGATGAGGATAGCGACGATGAAAGGAAAATGGAAGATGAGGATGCGGATGAACTGAAGGAGAAAGAATCTTTCAAGAGATTCCTTGAAGCTCAGAAAGAAAAGACTGTTGAAAATTCTGCAAAACCTTCATGACACCACTGTGTTGATATAACTGATATTTTGTGAATAAGTTATTATTATGGTGTCTACATGTTTTGTAAGAATAAAAAATAAACGCATTCCTGTCGTTTTAAATTTCTTACTCTATAGAATTGGATGTAACAAAAGGTTCAGTCACAACAGCCTGTGAATTTCATCTGATTGTGGGAAACTGTGGTTTTTAATGTACTTGGTTATGTCTTTGTGTCTTCTGAAACAAGTCTATCCCTGCTTTCTGAAATTTCATTTGGAATATTTAGGCTCTGAACAATAATTGGTATCCAAGTGCTACTATGAAAAGGTTCAAATACCATAGCCTGTGAATTTCATCTGATTTGGCGTAGATGATAAAAGAAGTCGTATATATAGCCTCTAATTTCATTTAAGTATTGCTGGTGCTTTGAGCAGTGTTGAGTAATTGGACTTCTAAGGAGGTTAATTTATCTGACTTTGACAGAAAACTTCCGGTGATGGAGGAAAAACCCCCTAAGTTGTTTGACTTGATATGAAGTGATAACAAAGCTCTCCTGGTTCAAAAGTGCCTCACCCTGGTCCATGCCTGTCATGTCAGTGCGTGTGAAGATAATTTAGGGTGGGACTGGCGCCCCACATTTTGGAAATCTTTGGCGGATCAAACCTAACTTTTTGCAAGTGAGGTTGAGTGCTTATGTCTGTAAAATTTCAGCTCATTCTATTACAGTAGACGAACATCAAGTGCTTACAGAATTTGACCAAAATGTTCCTTGTGAGGTCACAGCCCTATCCATGCCATGTTAAACTGTATGACGTGTAAGCAGTCAGTGACATCATAGCCTATACTTGCAATGTTATTGTGGCAAGCCATATGATGTGTCACTCCACTCTCCAATGAGGTCACAAGTTGCCTAATGACAAATTGACACCTTATTTCAATGTATTTGATAGGACTTGTGAAGTCATTGAGGCCCAATTGCAGCAGAATGTAAGTACTCGTCATTCGTCTACTGTAATATCAAGAGGTGGCACATTTCACTTGAAGTTTATAATGTCAATCCCCATAAGCGAGGGTAGTTCAGAACTGGCATCTATTTTGCTATAACATGTGTTGGAAGGCCACTATAATGAGCTAAAATCTCTAAATTTAGGCTTTTCGAGTCATTTTCATCATATTGCCGGAGAAATTGATGTCTTTATTGACAGTAGGTGTTACAACAAAGAGGTCTTTCTCATATTGAATTTCATCCACACTCCAATGCAGAAATGTAATGTATTTTTCGAGACAGTTTTTGCAAAAGGTTCATTTACAAGCCTGCAAATGTCATCCAAAACGGAGTATGCTCGAAATGTGATATATTTTGTGAAAAGGTTTGTTCAAAAGCTTGTGAATTTCATCCAAATGAAGTATGCTAAAATATGATGTATTTCATGCAGTTGTAACAAAAGGTTTGATCAAGAGCCTGTGAATTTCATCCAAATGGAGCATGCTGGAAATGTGATGTACCTTTCTGAAGCAGTTGTTACGAAAGGTTTGTTCAAAAGCCGCAAATTGCATTCAAAAGGAGTAGAAATGTGATGTATTTTTCTGAAACAATTTGTAAATAATGTCCCCACAATTACCACAGTTTCACTTACATAAATTTCCTATGCATGTGTATATATATATTATATATACTAGTAAGTTGCCCGTAGGTTGGAGGGAACAAAATAGAACATGATACAAAAAGACAGATAGATAGATAGGACCAGATTGATTGATTGATTGCAGGTGATTTCATTACCATGTGATTGTGGTCAATGCAATGTATATAATTCATGTAATTGCTACGTTTGATATATTAACTGTGTGACGTTGTGGTGTTTGTGAACCAATGAGATGAAGGAAAAATGCTATATATATATATATATATATATATATATATATATGGCATACTAATGAAATTGCGTGTAACAGGACCAAGATAGACTGAGAGAATGTGACAATAGATAGATTGGGATTTATGATAGTATTGTTTCTTTAATAGTTAAAGTACCCATAGATTGGGAACTGGAGAGAAGAGAAAAGTATATTTGACAGGGTATTAATATAAATGATGCAGAGTACCCCTATATTGGAAGGGGACTAAACAGAAGAGATGGGTAAAGTTTTTATCAGAAAATTGTCTACACTTATTGAATGTGCATGAATTAATCCAAAAAGTAGCGCCTTGTAATGCTAAGGAAGGTGTATGGCGAGTTAGAAGATGGAGCATTGTGCATAATTTAAGATAAATGGTGGATGCCATCATTTGAATTATATAGATCTATATGTTTTCGTTAGACTGGTGCCTAGGGACTGGTGTGTATTGGGAGATATTGGGACAGGTTATATAGCTGTCAAAAGGACTGATTTGCCTTGATATATATATATGTGAATAAACCACATATGTGCATAAATTAGTGATCAATTTTGGTTGAGATGGCCTATGTATGTAGGCAAATGATTAAACATGATATTGTGATAGGTTTGCATATCAGTGCTGCTAAGAGGAAAGCCCGCGAAAATACTTGATCACAGCACCAGGGCAGCTGAGGCTGTTGCTTCAGTGGCTGTGCCTCCCTCCGAATTCCATTGGTTCAGTGAGAAGAGCAGGGGGAGTTGGTGCAAGTGAAGAGAGTGTGAAATTAATGGCGCTGTGGAGGTGCATGGAGGAATTTCTTGGGAAGGGCTGCAGAAAAAGCTGATTTGAAAGAAATAAGGGGGGATTTGCTGGCATTTTATTAGCCACACTCAAAGGCAATGTCAATAGGAAGCTTCATGCACAATGTTGTGGGTGTGAGTAGAGTAGATATGGAGGAGTAGAGGTGACAGCAAAGTTGAAGAGATAGACTTTTAAGAGTAGGATTTTAAGAGTAGGATATATATTGTATCATACCTGTTATGGAGAGCTTCCCTGTAGCAATGTCTGAATGATTACAATTAACCAGTGAGGCTTAGATCTTGATTATTGGGTAATGTCTAATATATCTCTATTTTAGTTTGAGCAACTTTGGATCTTCATTATCTTTAACATCAATACATTGCTGATAGATTGCCTATACTTGTAATCAGTTGAGTTCATATTTTGTTTAAGCCGACAACACACATGGCCTTTGTATGGAATCTCTACAACCTTCTAGTACAAAGAGCCGCTAAAGTTCTATGCTGGAGTATTATTAGCCCCAACCTGAAAGGCTATACCAACCCAGGAATCTAGCAGGTCTCTTTGATGCAGCAATTTAGCTAATTGGAATTATGGAAAATTGGATCATTTAAACATTATAGCCATTATGTGAAAGTAGGTCAAGTTCTGTAACAACACCTTTGTGATAAGAATTCCAAGATCCAGAATCACTGACATATCTTAGAATAACATAATTTGCATATGGGTTTACCGCTTTTTACCGATATTGTGGCTCAGGGTTAATAATATCATTGCAATTGTGCTATATAGCCAGAATAACCTGCCGCATTAAATCAGTTCTAGCTTGGACCAGGGGCGTCACTAGAAATGCGAGTTTGGGGGGGCTGAAGCCCCTAAGACTAGAAGCGTTGTTAGAGGCCTTTGAGTCCAAGCGCGAGTCGCCACAGAATCTAAAAAATTAAGGTGTCTCTTGATCTACAGCCACATAGTAAATAGATAAACTTTAAAAATAACAACACATAATGCACAATATATAACATGTAAAAGGGTCTTTTTCTGGACATGGTTATTCAATCACTACCACAGTACTATGCAAGGAAATTTCTTTTTATTTGCCCATGATTTTTTTGGGGGGGGGGGCTGAAAGCTCCATGGGGGGGAGCTCAGTCCCCCCTAGCCTCCCCCCCCCTTAGTGACGCCACTGGCTTGGACCAATAACTCTGTGTCGTTGTTCCATGGTTCTAGTCTACCATCTTTGAAGCAGTGTTAGTGTTGATTAGCATCTCAAAGTACCATCTTGAAATATCTCCAAAGAATTGAAATTTATTGTAATTGTATATTTTGACAGTTAGTAGTCTTAGCTTGCGGAGCTCCCCCAATTGTATTGTATTTTTGTATTGTATTTATTTATTTATAGTGCCAGGTACATATATAAAGAACAACAGATTTTACAAAACGATGTTACCCAGCCTTCTAAGGCTTATCTACCACTTCATATCAACAATCTTTTTATACCATGGCAGCTGCTTTCACACATAAGTATTTACATTGGGTGTCATGTAATATCTTTCACTTTAAGTACAAAATAATCATAGAAATACAATAAAATAAAGTAAAATGAAGAACAATAGAAACCTTAGAAACACAATTAGTTAAATAAAATTGATTTCCTTTTTGTCCACGCATTGTCTATGTATTCCCCTGTTTCAAAGGGCAAGTACTTAATTACATAAATGAAAATATCTTCTAATGACAAACTTTCAATATTATCTACTCTGTTAAATAATTTCAATCTAAACTCCGAACAATTGATGTGATTACAAGTTTTGGGAAGCAGTCAATTGAGGAATAGACTACTGAACATACTAAATAATCTTTATACAGTTGTTTATATTGTCTCTGCAACATGTCAATCAGTTGTTATATTGACTCATTGAGCTGACAAATTGTAACAAAAGGTTTATTCAAAAGCCTGTGAATTTCATTCAAAATGAGTATGCTAGAAATGTGACATATTTTTTCTGAAACAGTTGTAACAAAAGGTTTGTTCTAATCTAGATGAATTTTCTAGAAATATGATATTATATATTTTTCTGCATATGTTGTAAGAAAAGGTTTGTTCAAAAGCCTGTGAATTTCATTCAAAATGAGTATGCTAGAAATGTGACATATTTTTTCTGAAACAGTTGTAACAAAAGGTTTGTTCTAATCCAGATGAATTTTCTAGAAATGTGATATTATATATTTTTCTGCATATGTTGTAAGAAAAGGTTTGTTCAAAAGCCTGTGAATTTCATTCAAAATGAGTATGCTAGAAATGTGACATATTTTTTCTGAAACAGTTGTAACAAAAGGTTTGTTCTAATCCAGATGAATTTTCTAGAAATGTGATATTATATATTTTTCTGCATATGTTGTAAGAAAAGGTTTGTTCAAAAGCCTGTGAATTTCATTCAAAATGAGTATGCTAGAAATGTGACATATTTTTTCTGAAACAGTTGTAACAAAAGGTTGTTCTAAAGCCTGTGAATTTAATCCAGATGAATTTTCTAGAAATGTGATATATTTTTCTGCATACGTTGTAAGAAAAGGTTTGTTCAAAAGCTTGTGAATTTCATCCAAATAGAGTATGCTAGAAATGTAACGCACCTTTCTGAAGCAGTTGTCGCAAAAGGTTCGTTCAGAGGCCCGTGAATTTCATCCAAAAGCAGTATTCCAGAAATACCTGTGAATTTCATCCAAAGTGGAATATGCTAGATATAGGATGCATTTTATTAACAGCTGTAACCTTCTTCTTTTTTTAATTTCATCCAAAATGAAGTATGCCAGATAATATTCTGTATTTTTCCACACAGTTAGTTTTTTTACAAAAGGGTCTTTCTAAATCTGAATTTCACAGAATATAGAGTGTGCTAGAAATGGAATGTATTTTTCTGCATATCTTTAACTCAAGATTCTTTCTAAACCCGGTGAATTTCATCTAAAATGGAATTTGTCAGAAATGAGATATATTTTTTTGCTTAGTTGCGACAAAGTGTTCTTTAAAAATCTGAATTCCATTAAAGGCGGGTGTATGCTTGATATTTGATGTACTTTTCTTCGCAGTATGTTTTGTAGAAAAGAGGCCTTACCAAATTTGTGTATTTCATCGAATATGGGGTACGCCGGTAACTGTGTTCTTTTAAAGCTTCCGAGTTTCATCCAGAAGGGAGCAGCCAAAATGTATGGTGGTGCATTGCCCTTCGCTGTTTTGTATGTGTAAGGTAGGATTTTGTACTGAAGCTTCTGCTAGTGCAGTTTGACCAACATTAGTGTAATGTACGAGCTCTCTGCCGGATGTCCGAGTGATTTTCTGGGCTGCCGTATTTTGGACTCTAGCTTTTCTTGCAACGGAAATGGGATTTTTTTTCCTGCAAAGTTGTTCCAAAGGTTCTTCCAGAACATGTGAATCTCATCCAAAGTGGCTGACTGAACACAGTCTGCTGTACAAGCAGACGAGTGAGCGAGGCTGCAGACTGACGAAATTCATGTAGAATTGGGTATCGAATTGGCTTCTAGGTCACTGGGACTGTTGCCCCAAAGGCCTGCTGCACTGCTGTCTCTGAAGTCAGGGCCCAGCAGAACGCAGCAGAACTGTGCAGGTCTGCTTCAAAAATGCATGTGTGTGAGGACGTGAAATAGAACACCCCCAGTGAAATGTTGTAGCCTGCTCGCTAACGCTTGCAACTGAAGCAGGCTACTGTAGCCTGCCAAAGTGGAGTATGTTAACAATCATAACTTTTAGAACATGTGTGAATTTTTTCGACAAAATCTCAGGTGGTCAGGTCGGTCCAGGCTCTGGGTGATTTGGCATGGAATGACCCATCCATAAAAACTGTAAGCTTGGCTCATAGAAACAACAAAACTAGTCATCCAGCTCATCAGTACCCCTTCCAGATGGGGTTAGCGGGGGGGGGGTCATTTCATGTCAGATCGACAAGTAGCTTCCACCACCTCGTCTGCGAATTGGCTGAAAAAATTATCTGTTGTTTTATGTCTCAAAAGATGAACTTCCTGGAAAATTCAGCTCAATCGGTCAATTTTTCATGATTTGGCTCAGGTTTGAAAATTGCTCAATTTACCAGTTTTTAAGGCATCGTTTTGACCACAATTACATTGTCTACTCAATAAATCACTTAAAACTTAACCTTGAGCTTTGAAATTCGGGATGTGTCTAACTGGACTATGGAAAAGAATCTTTGGTAGACATTCATTGTTTTGCTAAAACTATGCATGTCTTGTTAAATTCCCCCCTCAAAAATCAATGTTCACCACAAAAAAATTCAAATCTCCTATAGGTATTCCTGGTATAGACATAAAATTCCTAGGATATATTCTACATATGTATGGTCAAATAATAGTTGAAAATTAGAGATGTGTTCACTGTTCAGCCTCGTTTTTTTAATATACATTTTTGAAAAATATTGTATATTTCAGTATGTAAAAAACAAAACTAGCTGTAACTCAAGAGGTACACGTGACACATCCCTGAAAGTTTCCCATTATCTTTCACACTATAGTATAGGGCATAATACAGAAAAGAATTCAGGTATACTTTCAACTTACTTTTGGTTCCTCGGAATTTTGAATATTATTCTGTCTGTAACAGCAATGCAACTGTTGAGTAGACCTTCTGCAGAAGGTATCATAGACACAGCTTTTAAACTATTCAGGTATATTCTACATATGTATTGTCAAATAATATTGGAAAATTGGTGATGTGTTCAGCCTCGTTTTTTAAAAATACATTTTCGAAAAATATTATATATTTGTGGTATGTCAAAAACACAATTAGGTGGATTGTAAGAGGTAAAGGTGGCACATCTCTGAAACTTTCCTGTTATTTTCCCATATAGGCCAATGGGGTATAATACAAAAAATAATTCAGGTATATGTTCAGCTTACTTTAGGTTCTGCAAAATGTTGAATATTATAAAATTCGTCACGGTTACTGTCGAAAACGCAAGTCATAAAATGTCAATATCCCCTGATCATTAATTTCAACAACTAAGCTGTTCCTTGCACAATATTTTTTGATAAGCCAGGGAAGTTTACATTTTTACTTGCTTGATGGGTTGGGAAAAAGGGATATTTGACCAAACCACAATTAATGAGGATGAAATTAATAAAATTTAAGTATCAATGCCGACCCGCCCCCTACTGGAGACTTTTGTCAAAATCTTCAAAAAAGATGTTTTATTCAGATTTTTGAGAGGATTGATATGGAATGATTGTCTATGTATGTATTTCTACCCTGGGGCCTGGGTAAGCAAAAAGCCCCATAATTTAACAGGTTTGTTTGGTTCACATGCTTCATTTCCAGATGCTGAGTCGTACATTTTGAGTTTTCAATTCAAAATCTGCTTTATCATTAACTTTTTTTTTTTCAAAATTGTCTGTGGGGCAGCTTTTGGATGTCCTGTCATGTGAAAATTTCCTAAGATTAATCCTATCCAGTATGCCACAAAACCAATATTTCCATTGGTGCATTTTGTGTTGAAGCACATTTGTGACTGGCATTTTTGATAGTAAGCACGACGATATAATTCAACACAAAAGTACTGCACTTAGAGATTTGTAAATTTTCATGAATATACCTGATGGCAACTACTAGAAGTGTTCAAACTTTCATCTTGATATTTTAAGAGGAAGTACTATTTGTAACATTTTTGGAAGTGTGCGTTTTTAAGTGAGAGCAGTTTAGTAATGTTGGTATTCAAATTAAAGCTCTTTTCCTGTTTAATCAGGTGGTGTAATTTAAATGTGTGTACCTATATCCCTGATTGTGTTATTCAATACCGCGTCTAACCTTAATGCTGTAAAAATCGGGCAAAATTTGCTGCTTTAGGAGTGCCCTATGGCCTGAAATGACTGTATATTGGCAAACTATGAATGGATTTGTCATTTGTGATGAGAATACTAGAAAGCTAAGATAAGAAAAAAATTACAATCACGCTTATGGTAGTACAACTTCCTTCACCCACCACCCATAAAATGGGGATTTCACCCATTGCAATACAATGTTATATTTCAAATTGCGGTAGCACCCTCAAAACTTTGTCCGATTTGGCTCAAATTTTCACTGAATTTTTTTTTCATATACTGGAAGACATTTGGGGGTGCCCCCTTGAAAATTCAAAAGTTTATATTTTTGTGTGCAATCTGCATCACCCTAGCTTACAGTTATGACATTTGGTACAGGTATTGGCCTGTGGGTATGAATCGGGAACATGTTGAGAAATCCAAGATGGCCACCAAAATGGCCACTTGAAAATGGTCTACATCCTTGAACTGCCCATTGTGACTTTATATTTCGCTTACAGTTATGAAATTAGCTCCACTTATTGGCCTGTGGGCATGCATCAGGAAAATATTGAGAATTCAAAGATTTCTTCATTCTTGAACTGCCCATTGCATCCTTAATATATCGCTTAGAGTTAGATTTATGAAATTAGCTATAGGTATGGTAATCAGGTGCACATTGATAGATTTCACATGAACAGACGAGCGTTGAAACCGCTTGCGGTTCTGGTTGGGACTGCTGGCCAGTGCTGGGTCGCCCTGGCAGATGACCCTGAAGGGCATGGTGCACAAGCAGCAGAGATGCGATCACTAAAGTTCCTGAACATCAATTCCTGCAGCCTCTCAACAACACATCCTGTGTGGCATTGCGGTGACGACCCAATCCAGGTGACTAGGGCACAAGTGAAGGCTTCACTTCTGGTGGGTCGATACCCCCTATCCTCACTAAAATGCGCAGGGAAAAACAGACGTGAAACGTGCCCCCTATGTGAAGATGAAGCTGAGACTGCTGAACACTTTATACTAAAATGCGAAAAACTTGATGAGGCGAGAAGTAAATACATGGTGAAACTGAACCCCATATTCTCAAAATATGATGTGACTGCAGCAAGCGCAATAGTGGCTACAATAATCGATCCCTCGCATACTGTGACGAAGGAAGACCTTTGGCAGACTGAAGACATCACACGGCGGCTGGTTTTCAGTCTTCACAACCAACGAAGTATCCTTCTGGGCGGATCCTCTGCGATGGCCTGGGCAAGACGGCGGGGCTCCAAAAACCTGACGAACCATGATTCGAAGACCTCCGGCGAAGGACCAGGAGGGTTCTCCTACCTGAGAGGAGGAACGTACTACACAAGTAACAAGTAAGTAACAAGGTGCAAGCAGAGCGCGGCAAATTCCTGGAACAGAACTTTGTGCCAGACGTGTCAACCAACTAGGGTGACCCTGAGCAGTTGGCAGACAAACATCCTTTGGCTTGATCAAGCTCCTGAGAACTTTATTGTCCCAGTTCTGGAGAAAAAGGCTATATTTTCCCTCCTAATTCAGAAATAATTCTGACTGTTGCAAAGCGAAACAAGAGGCTTAAGGGTGAGAAGGGCACATTTCTGTAATTTTTGGAATAATGACTTATGTCTGGTGTCAAAAGATAGGTTTTAGCTAAATTAGATGATTTCAGGTCATTTTGCGAGAACGGTTACTACGTTACGGTTTTATGAGCCTAAAAAAGGCTGATATTTACCTCTCAAGGGATGTGAAATTTCTGAAGGTACAGACATGTTAGAAAAAATTTAAAAATATTAATGGATGAAGGAAGGCAGAATGCCCGTATAGATGTGGCGGATTTTTTATATTCCTTTTTATAGCATCAGAAATAAGAGTTAAGTAGACAAAAGCCGTTTTTGGGCTAAAAAGTGCTCGTTTCTGTGGCTACAATGTCAAATAATTTTGCAACAAAGAAGAAAAAAATTAAATCCGCCATGTAAATACGAAGACATTTTTTCAAGGATTCCATTGATGTGTCATGCAGCTTCTTCTTCTTCTTCTTCTGTAACGCTCTTCCGTCCGTTAGGACATAGCGCAGCTCCGGAGAGCCATGACGTTTTTGATTATTTAAATCAGGGAGAATGAAATTCTCCCTGAAAGTAGCGAGGAGTCACCCTACGCTGCCGGCTTTAATTGTTTTCAGCTGTTTCGTCTACTGTAGGGCTTCTTGAAAGTGGATGACTTGTGAAAAATTGTTGACTGGGCTTTCGAAGTTCAAAATGGCATTCGTTGCAAAGTGCCAGAAAAAGGCCACCGCCGATTCTTGAAATTTCTTTGTTTTCAGTGCCTCCAATTGTCACAATTCATAGCAGAAGACGATCACGAAGTCTAAACTGCTTTAGGCAACACACTTTGATGTTACAAAACCCGAAATAATTCATAAAGTCAGTAGAAAAACATCTGCTGAATTTGTTGACATGTCGTCATGATGAACATCGTCAACCAACATGCAGCATCCTATGATGAATGGTTGTCACGATTTTTATGGGTGGGCCAATTTTACCCCAGGATTGAGGTAAGACACAAAAGAATACTAAGCCATCAATCATAAAAATTTGGTATTTTAAAACCCTTTATAGTAATGATATCTGATTTTGATATCTTTTGTTCAGAAAAGGGAAGATTTCCTCTAAAGATAAGGCAACAAATAAATGGAGTAAGCTAAATCTGTTTTACCAAAAATCCTTAAGTATGCTGAGGTTTCTCCAATTCACAAGAAAAACAGTACAATGGATAAAAATAATTATCGTCCCGTCAGTCTTTTAACAATTTTGTCTAAAGTTATTGAGTCTATATGTATATTGTGATAAACTGAATGAATTCTGTGGAAATGTATTATCAAGAGATCTGTCTGTGTACAGAAAAATGTATGGGTGTGAAAGTGTGGTACTTAAAAGTGTTGAATATTGGAAGAAGGCATTGGATTCTAATGAAACAGTGTATTAGTTAGATACCGATTTGGAGGGTTCTAACATGCATTTTGACAAAAATGCACGTTAGAACCCGACAATGAGGTATCTAACTGACTTAGACATCATATGCCTCTTCTATTATACCTTTTGATTTTAAATTTTTGCAAAATAAACAATAATCTGATTGTTTGTTTGCTGTTATTAATAGTGTTAATCCTTAGCTGGGTGCTAACATGCAAACCTGTCAGTTAGATACCAGCTTTTCCAATGGTATTAGTATCTTGGTGATGTCTAATAGATGTGTACTTATGGACCTGTCAAAGGCTTTCGATAGCCAACGATAATACTTTGGTTGTCTGTCACAAAGATTCACTTATTGTTAAGAAGTCTCTTGAAGATGCATGTAAAATTTCAATAGATTCGTTTGACTATAATTACATGAAAGCAAACCCTGAAAAATTTCAGGCTCTAGTTATGTCAAAAAAGAATTGTAATCTCAGTTTCGATGTTGATGATATCACCATAACTGATACCAATTGTTCAAAGTTACTGAGTGTTTTTATAGACAAAAATATAAAATTGTCAGGACAAGTAAAACATATTACACTGTAACTTACAGTTAAAAGTTCAAGACAGGTTAATGCCCTGGGCAGGCTGCGAAATATGCTGTGTACTGAGTCCTTTATTCTATCAAATTTCAAATTCTGTAACTCAAATTTATATCACACCAGTGTCAGTGATGTTAGAAAAATGGAGAATGTAGTAGAAAGGGCTCTTAGATATGTCTTTAATGATTTCAATTCAAGCTACAGAGCGTTGCTTTGTAAAGCCAAAATGGTTCCACCATTACCATGTTAAGAAATTTACTTACAAATGTTCACAAAATTAGATATGGGATGTTACCACCTTTTGAAGAAGATTTTTGTCAAATGAAATCATGTAATTATAATATTAGAAAATACACTGCGATCCAGCCGAGGTATGACAGCTTCAATTTTGGTTACAAATCAATGCGATACTCTGGTGCTATGTTGTATAATCTCTTACCCAATGATTTTAGACTGATGAATTTACAAGATTTTAAAACTAAAATAATGTCATGGGAACCCAGTTGCAGCTGTGGGACATGTATTTTATATACTATGTAATGTAACTTTTATGGCAATTAAGCTTTTATTATTTGTATTATTTAGTTTGTTTTATTTGTTTTGATATTTGATTTTAGTCGGTCAAAAGCCTGTGCGCTTGTGTTACTTGTTTTATAACCCGACATGAAATAAAGTTTTAGGGGAGAGCGGGGCACAGTGAGACGGCTGGCACAGTGAGACAAAGCCCGTAGCGTCTACCTGGTACTGTTTACAGATCAACCCTTTTTTGTATAGTACAAAAATTAAGTTAGTGAGAGACTGTCCTATGTCTTGAATGCTTACGCAGCATATCAAGAGTGGAATTTCAATATTTTTGTTTTTAGCCTGTAAAAGTAAATAATTTTGCTAAACGACTTTTTGTTATAATTCCCAAGAAAAATGGTATAATGCAAAGTAATTGCCAGGGATTCAACCTTGGTTGCTTGTCTTAGTTTATTGAGATGACGAACCACAATGCAGGCATCCGGTCCGCAGGATTCAAAAGTTTTATAAACAGAGCTGCATGGGGCACAGTGAGACAGTTTGAAGCGGGGCACAGTGAGACATCACAAAATACACTCGAAATGACATGAATGTAATGCATTATGCATGGCTCACAATTCACTATTAAAAACAAAATACCTGCTATAAACTACTGATTTTTGTGAGTAATATCCACAGGGAAGCGTCAAAGAAGGATTTTGATTAGGATGTAACAGGTGCGGCAGGTTAAATAAGTCGTGCATGTGTCCCATGCGATGAAGCGGGGCACAGTGAGACACTTAACGAGCACGTACATAACTCAAAGATTCTCCAAACCTGTAAAAGGTAGGAACCTGAAAGTATGTGACAATATACCCAACGTCATTATCTATACTGTGGACCTGATCTCATTTAACTCTTTGCTGCCAACATTTTGGAAGACTCGAAAATAAAAAAAGTGTCTCACTGTGCCCCGCTCTCCCCTACTTACTTACTTACTTACTCACTTATTGGGCTAAATTTTAAAATCTACCAAGTGATGATATCTTACATAGATGCTTAAATATACAGATAAATAATCACAATGCTGGTCAGAACAACTTTTACAGCAAGACAGCAAAAATAATAACAAATTCTTATTTTTTCATGATAACCCTGAATATAGGCATGTTGGGCTGCAAAGAACTGGACAATAATAATTGTTTGCATCTGTTTCGTTGAGTGTGAGTTTTCGCAAACAAGTCATGAAGTCTCGCAGTACACTTTCGCTGATGATATCCAGGGAATCCTCGTTATGCTAGTCACACATGCATTGTCTTCTTTGAAATTTGGGCCAAATGCCCAAGGTCGATGTAATGCTACAACCTTGAAATGGCTCAATTGTTTTTTGTCCAGGTGGCCTCCCAGTAAACAATTCTATGTTTTCACAATGTCTTGAAAACATCTAGGGTTTGTTTAGAAAACGTATTTCCACCACGTGTTATATACACAATTGTGTAGACGGCTATTTCTGTTTATAAAACGTTTCAGCTACACGTATTACCAATACGTTTCCAAAACGTTTCCAAGACTACGAGTACAATCCAACCCTGAGACGTGTCTAAAACGTTCCCAAAACCATTTCTTTATATCAAGATGTTTATAAAACGTTTACAAAACAATTTCTTACTATGAAGATGTTTTGGAAACGTTTTGGGAACATCTTATATGAAGATTTGCAATTCAATTCAGTACAGTGCAGACACAAAACTCACTTTTACAAGTCTTAACTTTATTTAAGTAATTAAAAATATAAAACATATAATTAAATTCATTATGGGACCCAGTGGATGCTGAGCACTGTTATACGTATTAAACTGTCTGGCCTTCTTTAACAATGCAGCTGTATGCCCTGAAAATAGAAAGTCCAAGTTTCAACCAAGAGCAACTGCCATTTTGGAATTTCTGCTTGGATATAATATATCACTGTAAAATCGGAGGCACTGATTCAGCTCAATTGATTGAGTGAGATGGTTGCACAAGTTGATTGAGCTAACATAGATTAATGTTTTAAGCTGAGATAACTAAAAATACCGAGCTGAGATAGCTCAAAATACTAAGCTGAGATAGCTCAAAATACTAAGCTAGGTTGACTAAGGTATTCAAGCTGAGAAAACTCAAAACAATGAGCTGTGTTGACTTAGAGCTCAAAATATTGAGTTTTGTTGACTTATTGATCCAAGCTGACACAACTCAAAATTTTGAGCTGTGTTGACTTATTTTTAGTTGTTTTTCATTTATATTTGTGTGACCTGTCTTATAAAGTTATTTATGAGTATGGGCTGTAATCCCGAAATATTGTTTGATCTGTCAAGGGGATCCACCTAATCCAGTATGCTTCATTCCAGCACTAGAGCCCTGCGCGGTCACCCAAAAGCACGACCGCCCCGCAATGGACTAAGCTTGACCGCGACCGCACCGCCCCACACTGCTGAAAAGCTGACCGAGACCGCGACCGCCCCACATGCTTGAGGCCTGACCGCGACCGCCCCGCACCGCATGCGGACATGGTATGCTCGACCGCGACCGCCCCGCTTGACCGCAATATGACCGCAGATGTCCGCAGTTCAAAATATTTTGTGACTCGGGTCCTTTGTTCTAAGAATATATATATGAAACTAATCATATAATGATGAAACATTTAATGGATGACTAGTGATTACAGTCTACAGATTTGTCTCACTCTGTCGTCTTTTTCTGTAGATATTATCTAGAGAATAAGATTTATTTACAAGTTTTAAAGGTTTGAAATTAAATGACTTAAAAATAGAAAATATACCATTCACTTTTACTTTGTTAATCTGAAAATGCATCTTATTCAGTTCATTGTACTAAAATCTAAGATTTTCACATGTATGTAATGGTTGAAGTCATTCATGTAATACTAACAAATATATATTTATTTTTGTTTTTTAAAATATTGAAAATATTCCTAATTGCACTATTTTGCAAGTAATTATTACATTTTGGTCCTTGTGGGGTAAAAGTGGAATGACACTGTTTGAACAAGCACTGGGTGATAGCAGATATGCATGATTGGTTCCACTAGCTACAGGTGTGTGTAAGAACCAACACTTTAACAACAGGCTTTTATAAAAAAAGAGAAATCAAGTTTTATTAATTAGCTTAACTTGATTGTGGAAAAAATAATAATATTGAAAAGAAGAAGGCCATGGTATACAATTAATGCATAATTACAATTACCTGTTAGGCTGTACTTATTATTACCAGGTTGCATTCTACTCATTAAATTAGGGGAATTATTTGTATGTGGGGGTATTGATACAATAACTGTAAAAATAAAACATTTCACATTTTACATGCCTATAAAATCTTGGTTTAGTGTGCTATTCTTATGTTATTATTAATGTTTCTACCAGGTTACTAAAACACTAAATCTTGATTTCTCAAACTTTAGGTGAATTGCCACTTGTTATAGGGGCATTGACCCAATTGCATTGTCTTTGTCTTGAGACAACAATGGTGGTCCAACAATATAGATACCCTTATGCAGCTATATTATACACTTCTTGTCTATTAAGAATGTTGGCCTATTAATATCACATTCTAATGTTATTAATGCAATTCTCTTCTAGAATATTTCCACAATTCTGCAAAAATGCAAAAGGTTGATTTTTCTAACTTTGTTATACTTATGACTGAGAACAGATGAAGGTCCAATAACTTTGGATGTTAATTTTCAAAAAGAACAACAAATTTCATTTACTAATAAGCCTACACATATTATTCATGTTACATAAACTGATATCTTCAAGTTTAGGAATTATGTAAAATATGCCAATTACTGAATGTCATCTATATCACTATATTTTCCCTAAATTAAAAAATATATATATCTATGTAACAGAAAATACTGACAGATTCTGAAGTTTGCGGTCATTTGCAGTCATATTCTGACCGCATGGATTGCCCACCCCGCCCCGCGACCGCTTGGCCAAAAGTATGACCATGACCGCCCCGCCCCGCAAAGGTCTCAACCTGACCGCGACCGCCCCGCACCGCATGCGGTCAGGGAAACTGTGACCGCACCGCCCCGCGGGCTGCGGTCCTTGCGGGCGACTGCATTGCGGTCTGACCGCGCAGGGCTCTTTCCAGCACATCATGGACAGGCCCAAGGCATTCAACAAAGACCATTACATCACAAGGAGATTTAAAAATTAATTTCTTGTGAATAAATCCCAATGGCCCGTGGCTCATCTCAGTTGGTATACAGTGCTAGAAGCCTATATTTGAACACACTCTGACTTGGAAATGTTGGTTGACATGTGAAAGCATGCATCTAATTACTCCTACAAATTAATTTAAGAGAGATAAAAATGAAAAAGTAACCAGCTAAAGTGGTGTGCTACTCATTTTTTCTCTGGGATAGTGTAATAAATGTTATTTTTTCTTGTAAGTAAAAAATTATTTAAAACTAAATGCAGTCTTATGAGAAGTGCTTGTTATAGATGGCGCTATATGTGGCATGACTGAGATGTCAAGCTTTCTGCAACAACTGAAGCGTTCATGTTTTTACAGCTTAATGTTATGATTCGTTTGGACAACTTACAGCATTGAGCTATCATACCTTGACAACTTATAAGATTGAGCTATCATAGCTTGAAAATTATTAACATTCTCAGACAGCTCAAATTATTGCATCAACTCAGTTTTCAAATTTTACAGTGTATAGGTCACATTTCAAATTCAAACTGAGTGTGAAAAGACTTACCTCATTTTAACATAGCAGAGCGCACCTATCCAATATAGTATTTCCATTATGATCAGAACAACATGCTATTATTCACCATCATATGTATTCCATTGTAAAGAGTAATCCACATGCTTAAATAGAGTTTAATTGAAGAGTACAAGTACAGGGTGCGGCAAAAAAACTTGCACCACCAGCAGTTATGAATTGTAATTGTTGTATCTTCACAACCAAAGCTTCTGTAATTATTAAAGTTCTTAATAATATGTCTGTATATGTCTAAATTGACATTATTGATGTTTTGTCTTTCCTGGTCAATAACTTTTTATTATTTGAGCTTTGAAGTCAACTCATATGCTTTGGTGCACTTGGGTGGCGTTTTCACCCTAGATTTTCTAATTATTGCTTCCCAACATGTCATTGATTATTTTTTGGTGTAAAAGACATCTATCCGCATCTTTGCTCGCAAAAAATAGTCCATTTTATCGAACTCTGTTCATGAGGGAAGCCGCCGATCATCAGGCGAGAGGTGACAGACATTTCTTGAAAATCAGTCTTTGGATATTTTTCCAGTGTTCGAGTGTTCCATTCTGTGAGATATGTCATATAATAACTTCTACTGAAGTAAAGTCCCCCTCCTGGTTTCAAATGTTCAGATACCAGCCTTTTATACACCTTAGCATTGATTTCCTCTAAACATTTTAATGCGAGGATTGGTGCCATCATGCCATTTGCGCAAACCAATCCAAAACCGTAACCGATTGCAGAAATTGTACTAAAACTTTCAGATTATCTCTTCACTACCTCCCCTTCCTTAATCTTTTTTTTTCCGGAAAATATCTATAGATGCCAAATAGACCGGTGAACATGAGAGCGCAGTGCACGCGATTCAAAGTGCAAGCAGAGTTTTGAGGATGCCTCCAATTTAAAAAAAAAGAAGTAATCAAGCTTTAATTTCACTCAGATTGACTTTGTTAGCGTTTGTTCATGTCTTTGACTGCACATTCCAATTACTAGATGGTTCATTTCTATATTTTGTATTAGTTTGCCAAGGCCTTTTTGACTCCATGCATAGTGCACATTTTTCTGCCGCACCCTGTAAGACTGTTGAAACATGTGTACAGGCATGCTCTTTCAGGTACAGTTGAGGTCAAAAATTTGCGTACAGACGGACAGGAAATAGTTAAAGCTGTATTATGTAAGTGCAAATGGGTCTACATATTTGGCAATTTGATTTCTTGTTTCTTACATATTGAACTTATGAATTTGACTATAACTGGTCCGTTTGACCAAATCCCCTTAAAAATACACGGCATTAATCTGTGAATCATCCAAAGTTGATGGGTCAGAAGTTTGCATACACTCCGGGACCATGGTTGTATTATGCAATATTTATGCCTCTAATTGAAAAATATTTCATTTTTCTATCCTAGTTTGTAGAAAATCAGTCTCAAATGTATTATCCTCAGTGTTCTGTTGAAAAAAAAATTGGTAAATTATGTCCATACAATAGAGGCCCTGGACACAATCTTTCACTTTCTCTGCGAATCACCATGGGATCATGCAAACAGTATGAAGACAATAAAAAGATGCAAATTATATGAATGCACAATATTGGTTGTCATAGGGAGCAATTGGGAAGCATTTTAAATTGCTGTATCATCAGTACAGCACATAGTTGGTCATTTTAAGACCCGCAAGTTCATCGGTGCACTGCAGAGAACTGGAAGAAGAGCCAAACTGGTGACGACTGACAACATAAAAATCATCTGAATGGCTAAACAGAATGCTAGGGTGACTAAAAATGAAATATGCAATGATCTGGGGGTGTCTTGGGTGAAGGTGTCCACCAGCGCATAGATGTGGACATTACGTGGAGGAGGACTCTGAAGATGCAAAGATGGAAAGAAGACAGAGGCGAGAGAATACCATGTGAAAATTTGTCTGGAGTATGCCAACTCTTACAAGAACTGTTTATATAGGTGTTGACATATCCAGGAGAAGACATTGCATGATTTTTTTCTCGTAGCAGTGACTTCTTTCCATCTTTGCATTTTTGGAGTCCTCCTCCACGTAATTTCCACAATCCACATCTATGCGCTGGTGGACACCTTCACCCAAGACACCCCCAGATCATTGCATATTTCATTTTTAGTCACCCTTGCATTCTGTTTAGCCATTCTGATGATTTTTATGTTCTCAGTCGCCACCAGTTTGGCTCTTCTTCCAGTTCTCCGCAGTGCACCGATGAACTTGTGGGTCTTAAAATGACCAACTATGTGCTGTACTGATGATACAGCAATTTAAAATGCTTCCCAATTGCTCCCTATGACACCCAATATTGTGCATTCATATAATTTGCATCTTTTTATCTTCTCCATACTGTTTGCATGATCCCATGGTGATTCGCAGAGAAAGTGAAAGATTGTGTCCGGGGCCTCTATTGTATGGACATAATTTACCAATTTTTTTTCAACAGAACTCTGAGGATAATACATTTGAGACTTATTTTCTACAAACAAGGATAGAAAAATGAAATATTTTTCAATTAGAGGCATAAATATTGCATAATACAACCATGGTCCCGGAGTGTATGCAAACTTCTGACCCATCAACTTTGGACGACTCACAGATCAATGCCGTGTATTTTTAAGGGGATTTGGTCAAACGGACCAATTATAGTCAAATTCATAAGTTCAATATGTAAGAAACAAGAAATCAAATTGCCAAATATGTAGACCCATTTGCACTTACATAATACAGCTTTAACTATTTCCTGTCCGTGTGTATGCACATTTTTGACCTCAACTGTATACACTGTATACCCTGGTGGGATTCTCTTGCATTTGCAACCAACCCCCCCCCCCCCCCAAGCCATAAAACGTTTTAGGACTTCTAGAAAACATTGCAGCATGTTCAATATATATATAATATTATATTTTCAACTTTTTCAATATAATTTGTCCATCTTCCAAGACATTCCTAAAACATTTTGAATCTTCCTTCTGTTTTGCACTCACCATACTTTCATAAAAATTTAGGTGAAACCAAGACGATTTTTAAACATCTTCAAAACGACTTTCTGAAGCATTTTAACATTACGTTTTTCATCTGTTTGCCAAACTTCCAAAAAAACATTCAGGTGAAACTAAACCTATTTTGAAACGTTTTCAAAACATCTTCCTAAAACATTTTCTGCAAATGTTCATAGAACGTGATTATAATATGTTTTCCAGCTGTTTTGACCAAAACGTGTATATGAGAGCGTTTACATTAATTAGGTTTTGAAAACGTAGCCACCAGCCAGTATTGACAAGGCCATTTTAAAACCAAAGTAAAACGTTTTATGTCTGTTTGTGTTTGTCTCCGCAGATCAGATTTTTCGGCCACATGGGTGGGTCCAATGTTCTTGTATCAATACTAACCAAGTCTCAAAAAGTATATAATGGTTATATCGTGTGGTGAAACTGAAGTACCATGACCCGCGTTTCAAAATTAAGTCTCAAAATATAGCACAATGAGGTGCTGGTGTTTTGTAAAACTCCAACCCACTCACTCATACAGTATGTATCTACGTTTGTATGGGGAACCTCAATCCTCAATTAGATATATTTTATATTATCGGTAATACAGTACCCAATATACTGAAAACAATCATGGTGTATTTATGTTTTTGCTTCTTAATAAAAGGAGAACAAACAAATGTCTTGTATAAACACTATGTTTTAATTTTTCATACAATAAATATATAGACGGATCTGTAAAATATGAGTTTGATAATGTAAATCTGATACTGATGGCAAAATAAATGCTGTCCATCAAGTGGAAGACCTTTTACGAATAAAATATGATTATAAATAGATACACACATGAAAAGGTTCGATGAGGAGGAATGTGAGAAATGACGAAGGTGAGCGGCGAGATTTCTTCAAGTGGTATCACAGTCTTGAGTATCACTTTCTTGTGGCACATTGGAAACTGTCTTTAGTTACAAGTTCAAATCAAATTGCTGGTGACACCAAAAAATTAATACATGTACACTACTAGTCCCTCTGTTGTGAGGCCATCTCTTGACAATAAAGCGGTCCTTTTGTTGGTGGTGTCTCGTGTTTCGTGTTTCCCTGTAATGTGAATGCGACTTGTCTGAAGCTTGAGAGTCAACTGGCAGTCAGAGGCAGATATTTTGATTGAGTGAGATGGTTGCACAATTTGTTTGAACTAACATAGTCATAGCTTGTTGTTCTCCATTGTGGGGCATTGCTTTCCTGCTGCTCGACACTGATACAATGAACCACCATTTCATGCAATCGTTCATGAATGGTTCCTGCGATTTTTGTCTCATCCAAACAACGAAACGCTGCTACGTTTACACTTGTAATGGGTTCCCAGTCTAGGGATCATTCAGGATGCTATGTGCTGTTTTTTTTTTTTAATTTTGTGTGAAAGAAAGATGGTATTCTGTAACAGGATTTTCTTAAAAACATATTTCACAAAGAGATCACCAAAAGGTCCGCTTCTTGGATAAACATGAGAATTTCTTGGCTGTCGCAGTTTATCACATCTGTTCATAGCAAATGTCGTGGAGTTCTCATTTTCCTGAGTTTGGACTATGGCGGTCTTGAAACATATTATAGCAGATGTAGCCCAACATTGTATTTGTCAAAATGAGATCCAAGCTATTGGTGCAGCAGTTTAATTTCCTATTACAACTGAAGCAGTCAGGCATCTAGAGTAATATGGCGATTCTTACTGACGTCTGAATAAGCTGGAGGCATGGGTTCCAACAGCGCTGTGTTAAAAAAGATGCCTTTATTGTGGAGATCCTCTAAAGCCTGTGCATAGTCTGGAGGAGGGGTTCCCACGAAAGCTATGCTGTAAATACTGGACCTTTGGGGGTTTCGTAGAATTGTCTGTACCCCTCCTTCAGGATTGGCCTCCACCGCAAGGGAGTACCTGGGAGGGGCATCCAGGAATTCGCTGGACACGGTGGAGAGGGAAGAGCTGCTGCTGGATGAAGAGGCGTCCCTCCTCGGTCTTCTTCTGCTGCAGCATTTGATGCAGACCCCGATCAGGGCTGCTGTCAGTATGGAACTGCCCACTATGCAGATGCCCACTATGGAGGGAAGGTGCATTGTTACCTCTGAAAAAAGGGAAACCACACTCTTTTTAGAGACATTATTGAAAATGGTGATTAATTATCTGGCCACATCTCAATCTTTGATAGATATATCTCATGCAGGCAACAGGTAAGGGTTCCAATATTAGAGCTCTTAGAACTGCAGGCAACAGGCAGGCATATGCAGCAAATGTAGACATTCAAAATGGATTGATGCATAGATTCGATCCATACAACTTACAAGACTCCCGCCATAAAATACCTCTGTACTTTGTTGCAGACTTGTATATTGTGCCTCATGATGATTACTGTCTTGTTATTCAACTAGTAAAGCCCATTGAAAGCACAGAAAGTGATAAGGGAATAAACAGGCGAATGGACATTTTGACGGGATGTTGATGAAGAGTTGTTAGTGAAGTACTGTATTTCTATTAGATTAAGAGGGCAGTACATTAGAAATGAGACAGTACCATTCAAGAGGTCGGTAAAAAAGATCATGCTCGTACATTTTGACAGTGCTGCCATCAGGCATAACATTTGTGGGGCGAAACATTTCTGACCCAGCAGGTCATTTGCATAAGCGGAGCTTTGGTGGAGACAGAGCGAAGTATATTTGATGTTAGACAGAAACTGCATTAAACAGCAAAGACAACAGCAATTAATGATGTCACCAGAAGAAGAAAAGGGTGAAAGAAGGGTGGGTGAAGGGTGTAGGGGAAGGACAGGCCTGTGGAGGTAGCTGTCCTTGCACAACGATCGCATGACCTGGGATGACCTCATCTGCATGTCATTAGCATATTTAGTTTGAATATTTAGTTTGAATGTGTATATAGACAGATATATAGATGTATATATAGATAAACAGATGTATATATAGTCTGTTATAGATGTACATAGTGTCTTTGCATAGCTTACCATAGAGAGACAGCTCCACATTGGCTGACTCAGTGATTTTGGGACACATGAGGTTGCAGGTGTAGGCTCCCTCTACACTCTCAGTCATGCGTTGAATGATGATGACAGACCTACAAAATAAGAAATTTATTGTAACTATTTATATAGTCAGGTTAAAATGTGAAGCATAAACAATTTCTATGCATGAGTCATTCAAGTAATATCACTGAGGTATCTCTACAGATAGACATATAGTAATACACTCAAATCAAAGCTACTGGACTGAATCAAGAATTAGTCAAAACCTTCACTACCCAGATTGAGGACAGGGTAGTTGATTTTATTGATTCGTTTAAAATCCAGTGATTTGAATCATGATTTAAATCACGATTTAAATCAAATTAATCCAATTAAATTAAATAAATTATGATTATAATGCATTACAATTATGATTTAAATCGCCTTGATTTGAATCTGACAGCCCTGATTGAGGATGAGGATGATGATCTTAACACCTCCCTGTCCAGATAATGCCCATGGTGGTGGCAATGGTAAGTTTGTTCTAGACCTTGATGAATGCATGCATATTTGCATAAATAAGTAACTTCTATTGGCTGAGAGAGTCTAATAGGTGCATTGGCATGACCACTGTACCCAACCGGAAATGAATCGGGTGCGTAACTGCAGTTACGCTCCTGAAACGGCCACCATCTTACCCCTCGATTCAGAAGTTTGACTGGCAATTATTCATTTGCTGATCTTGCCTATGTCAAGGCAGTTTGCGAGGGGGTTATGTGGTTAGTTAAAGACAGGATGGCATTTTGATTATGATTAAAAAACTGCCAATAAGTTCAATAACTGCACATAAATCTATATTCGGCCGGAGCGTAACTCCACGATCTGTAAAATATTTAGGAGCGTAACTCAAACTTTAAAGAGCGTAACTCATCTTTTTGAATACTACAACCATACACTGAGGCAGTATTATAAAGCATTATACGAAGCTGGTTTCAATTATGAGTGTCAGCCAGGCAATCCTGTATTGCAATTAAGTCTACATTGTTGGCCCACTTGGTTAACTAATCCTCATACTTTGAAGAGTCTGTCAGTTCAATTGACAGACTCTTCAATTGTGATTCATTAAAAGCAATGTATAAACTATTATGGCAAGAGGAACTTTTCTTAATGGCAATTATTGGTATTGGGATGCCCTAGTACTTACTCTGCAGTTACGCTCCCGATCTATTTCCGGTTGGGTACAGTGATGACATAGATAATTTTCAAAGCCAATTAAAAGCTGAGTTAATATATTATGATCCGATGAAATTGCCTGAAAATATGATGTCCTTGGTTACATTAGCTTTGATCAATGCTTTTGACTATTGCTGTAAGAAAAATATACCTGTATCTCTCTGTTGTGGCATCATACATGGTGTAAATGTGCATGTTAGCTGAGGCAGATAACCCTTCACTGGAATGATGTCTTCCCCTGGGATAAACCGTCCTCGTCCACCAGATCCTGCAGGAATCCGGCTTGACATGTTCTGGAACGGCCACCACACACTCCACGCTGACCTTCTCGTTCCGCACGGGGTTCGGCGGAGTCAGACTCACCATCACATTGCCTGCAATTCAGAAATAGAAAATAGGTTGGTTGGGTTGTAGGACTAGGCTAAGTTTTCATCTGCAGATATATATGTATATGTTTATTCAAACCAATTGAGGTTTACATGTGATTAAATACAGTAAATTTAATTAAAATCTGTCTGTCTGTCTGTCCATCTGTAAACAAGATTGAGGAAAAACCACTGAACGGTTTCAATAGAAATTCTAATCGCCACAATGAAGAACTGATTATACATTTTAGTGAAGATCGATACAGCGGATTGCTAAAAGGAAACTAGGTTGGTTGTAATGTAGGCTTGGTCTCTTTTGTTGATTGGTTGGTTAGAAAAGGAAATAGATTTGTTGGATCGTTGGTTGGGTCACTTTGGTTGGTTTAATTGGTTGGGAAGGGAAATAGGTTGGTTAGATTGTTGGTTAAGTCACTTCGGTTCGTTTAATTGATTAGAAAAGGAAATAGGTTGGTTGGATTGTTGGTTAGGTCACTTAGGTTGGTTTAATTGATTGGAAAAGGAAATAGGTTGGTTGGATTGTTGGTTAAGTCACTTCGGTTGGTTTAATTGATTAGAAAAGGAAATAGGTTGGTTGGATTGTAGGTTAGGTCACTTCGGTTGGTTTAATTGATCTGAAAAGGAAATAGGTTGGTTGGATTATTGTTGGTTGGGTAACTATGGTTGGTTGGTTGGTTGGTTATAAAAGGAAAATAGGATGTTGTTGATTGGTTTGTGTGATTTTTTGTTTGATAAGACTGTGGTTGATAAAAAGTTGCTACACATTATATTTCACCACACATCGGCTAACATTGTGTATACCCCCAATACAGCGTGCAACATAGATGTGTTAGGCCTAACCCCTTTACAAAGTAGAATGGAGCTTTCATGTCTTCAGATGACGACTGAATTGCACATTGCACAATAAATGTGCCTTCAAAGGTTGAGCCTACCACTTATCAGTGCTTTTAAAAGTGTACGAAAGTAATAAACCAAGCTTCGATCATGAATCATCAGTGTTTAAATTTGGGTTCAACAATGTCAATGAGCTGAGTGAGGAGGGGTGTTCAAGTAGCCCAAGTTACTGAATTAAGTTAGAAAAGTATATATTTAGGTATCCCATGCCAAAAACTATAATTAATTTGAAAATATAAAATACTTAGAAGAAATTCGAACGTGCTATATATAAATAAAAAATAAACAGCATGTATGTCAGATGTGGGGTACTTCCTGATAGCCGTTCTACTTTATTGTGCTAAATGAAGTGTTTAATGTTGATCCATGTCCGGGTCACGAAGTTCCCTCATGAGTTAAACAAATATTTCTTGGAAGACTTTAAATGTTTTTCAATTGCCTTAAGAGGTCACTTGCTATAATGTGTCTGTTCGTTTTATTGTGTCTGAGGTCTGTTTTATGTTGACACTTTTCAGATACTATTACATGTATCATAGGATGACTCACGATTTTATTTTTAGCGCCTGTACATTCTTTAATGCTACAAGTTACATAAATTTACGTATAATAAAATTGCATCACTAATTCACGTGTATGCATGTATTACACCCTTTTGCACCAACCACGGCAAATATCAGGAAGTCAGGTCTCAGAAAATGAGCCTCAGGAAATTTGATAGCCTTGTTGCCCACGGAGGGTGACTGATGTATGCGTCAGCCCCGGGCAGAAAGGAAAAAAGAAAATCACGAAATTCATTGTCTAGTCAAATGTCTGTGTCCGGATTCAACATAATTACATGTACAGTGCATTAAACATACTCTAAACCATTCGATGTCATGACACTGAAGTTGTCAATGTGTGTGCATATATTACAATACCAGTATAATCAATGACACTGATATGATGTGATATCTATACATATTTATTTACTTTTTTGGTTGGGGTGTATTCCAGTGAAAGTTCCCCCCAGTCAATTCCGGGTTTTCCTACCCTCACCACAATTTCGTGACTTGATAAAAGGAACTTTTGAAAATCGATAAAGTGACAGGAAAGTGATTGCCATTTGAGAAAATATTGACAATTGCTTTGTGTTCCTGTGGACTGCCTGTAGAGAACATTTCCCCATCAGCAGTTCATTATTTTGCCAGAATACCCATCAGGTAATACCCATTACTCATATAGCACCGATGTGGACCAATTTTGACCCTGTATATCCCATTCTATGGACCCATAGGTCTTAGACTGTTTATGCCATGCAGCTCTAGCTGTGATTGTAGGCCTACACTAAAAAAATTCAGACAAAATTGTTTTTTTAGATTCAACAAATTTTAATGCAAAAAACCAACATGGATATCTAAAAAAAAAACAATTTTGTCCCGAAATTGTTTAGAGTGTATGACGATTCAACAATCAACTGAACAATAACTTGTCAGAATTACATCTGCAAGAAAAGTGAAGTTAAAATGAACTGGAATTTTTTCTTTTAGTCAACACAAACCTTTTAAACGGTATAGGCCTATACATGTGGGCCCTGTAATCCTTGCAGGCCTACATGATAGCTCATGGTCCAGGCTGCATGAAACCAACCCCAAAACTTCAAGGACCCTGAGCTCCTTGCCCATTTCCCGGATCTCAAGGAAATAAGCTGAACAGAGACAGAAGGCAACAGCATGCTTACATTATGGCAACAGAAATTCTTAAATGTCAGCTCTTGTTTATGTTTTTCTCAAACTTCAATGCTAATGATAATTGAGAGAGTTATAAACAAGCATTGATCCATGTAAACCTGCATTTTTTCAGGCTGTGTTATCAGTTTGGAAGGACAAATACCTACACATACCTACTTTTTCAGTACTTTTTTCATCAAGAAATGAAAAGTGTTACTTCCAGGCCTTTCTTTTACATTTTAGTATGAAGGACACATGTTGCTGATGTTTTCAAACTAGTTCCATGTGTTTATTTAAGATTAGCCACTGAAGAAGTGTAAATTGTAATGTTTGATTTTCCTGTGAACAACAAAATGTGAAACTGAAACTAATAGGACTTGTGGATTATGACTTTTCCTTTGTATTAACTTCCAACAGAATGGTAAGTGTTTGGTTAAATCTTGAAACAAGCAGACTATATATCAAATGCCTAAATAGGTCCTATTTAAAACAACACAATTAGTAGCTGATGATTGTCCAATTAATTTATATTGAACCACAAAAACATAATCTGAGTACTTTAAAGCAACTTACCCAATACTGGAAGGATGTGTAAAGTCGCAATGACTAGAAATGATAAGGTAGGTGTGCTTCCCTCCATTGCCCGCAGGTACAGTGAACTTGAATGGGACAACAACAACGTGAGAAGATATATCTAACGTGGGCGGGCCTGTGTAATGACGTCATGCCTCATGCAGGGAAACCCTCGTTCTGTGCAAGCTAATTGGCTAGTGGTGGCATGAATGGCTGCCTGGCTCTTGCAGGATCCGGCCCACAAGGATAAGTGAAGGATCCACTGGAAGGGAGATGATCAGAGGCAGATCCAGGAACAGTGCTGTCAACGGAACACTCCATCATTTAGTGCATGTTCCTATGTCCATTGTGATGGGTCTGTAACATGAACCCAGTCAACTCAAGTCAAGGATCTCACTATCCCTAAGAGCTGAGTGCACTTGCCACCAAGATGAGCATAATGCCTCCCCAAGAGCAACAGCCAAGTGAGCACTGCTCATGAGCATGCAGTTGGGTGTAGTGACGTCATTTCAGCCACCCGTTCTTATGGAATGAAGTTGACAACATTTGCCAATTCTGGTAATGCCCCAGATAAAGCCTAAGTCTAATAGCTTCTAATTCATTGAGTGGATTGAATCTGCAACCAGTTACTCCAAGGTTGTCAACACATTTGTTTGTTGAGTGGTCCTATAACTACTAATGATTGAATTGCTACAGAGCTCTGCAGCTGACCAGAAGGCCTATTGTTCTGGGGGCAGTAAACTCAGCAGTTGCCACAACAAGATGTGTTTGCTGAGGAGGGTGGATGACCGTGGGAGGAAACGGGGGGGGGGGGGAGGGGATGTCTTGCATACAGCCCTTGATTGTCATGACGATCTCTTCAGTCCAATTTAGATCAGTCAATTTCGATTATCCAGAGAAGCTCTTTTCACTGATGAGAAAGGGATTTTAAATTTCCAACTTTCTTCTGGCTATTTTTGCAATTTGCAGCTTCTTTGGTCTGGAACGTCATTCGTTGTGCGTCAAATAAACTTGGTGGGGTTCTTATTATCATCCTGTGAGATTTTGAGATATTACATAAAAGGATTTAAAATTAAATTAAATTTATTATTCCACATGCTGCTTTTACAGTTCAGCTTTATTGGTTTGGCATCAGCGTGGACTTCATATTTATTGGCAGTGACTGCATGAGTCTGCCAGGACAGAATATAAGTTGCCAGATGACTCAAATTTTGTTTATATTTTGATTTTTTGTTGGTCAGAAAAAGCGTGTTTGTTGCCACAAATGAGCGAAAGAATTGTCAACAAATTATCTTGTTTGTGTTGGACACTTGGTCTCATATGAAAAGGTCATTTTGCAGTGACACTAACGTCAGCCAACGGAGCTATGAATAGTCCTCTTATTTGCTGGAAAGGTAGTTTGGAATGTGACTCCTATTTGCTGCTTGTCATATTACTGTCGTTTTTGTTTGGCTTCAGGAGAGGGGATTTATTAAACAGATAAAATTAATTAAATGCACTTTTATTTCCGAAACCTTATAAATGAATTTATCCGTTTCCGTATTTGGCATTGATGTATAGTATCACTGAAAAAAAAAACTTTTCGTCGGAAAAGTACCTCTAAAAACCTAATTCGAACATGCTGATTCCAAATCTGCAATGATAATTTCTCCAGAACGTCTGTTTTTATTAGCTGCGTCAAGCAGCTCTTACCTCAAGCATTTTGCTCAAATCTTGTTAGCACTCCTGAGATCGTCCTCTCTCACCAATCTCATTCAAACTTGAAATACAGTCTCAATGGAATTTTTCCTAAAGCCCAGTCAATTTTGGTTGCCCACCGCAACAAAAAAATTAATAAAGAAAATAAATTGACTGTTGCTTTGGGGGTCAAGGGTCAAACTATCAGAGATGCGCGCGCATCTTCTTCTTCTTCCAGCTGGCACATCCACTCTTTGTTGGGAGCGCCCTCAATTGAAGCATATAAATTGATATAATTGAAGTTTAAACAGGGGATGTTCAATAGCAATTCTGTCTCGAGGATGACAGTTGAGGCAGCCAGAATTACATTTTATCAATGACTGTCTTAACTGAGGGGTAATTCACTAATTGCCCTTCAGAATTGCACTTGATAGTTCAATACCAATCAAGAGCCAAGTAACTATAATATAGTCAGACAAGTTCCACCAAAGGCTGATGACAATTCATGGACCTTTGACGCAGCTTAAAGTGCTTGCACGTTATTTTTTCAGTTATGTGCATGTTAATATTTGACCGAAATGAACCGTAAGTCTGGGCTCTTGAATATGTGAAATTCTGCATATGTTGGTATTCAAATAAGAAAGTTTGAGATGCTGAAACAATAATTATATGGCCAAAATATTTTAATCAGACTGCTCCTTTCTGGGTGTCTGGGCATATATACTGGTATATATCTCTAACTTATTTGTTATGATAATTTGATTTTTTGTGAAGAATATAAGAAAACCTATAGATATGAGGAAAAATATGAGGTATGACAACTTCAAAAATGAAAATGTTCTGGTTTGAAGGGTCGGGTATATATACCCGGACTTTCATTGCTTGGACTCATAGCGTCTTTGACTGCTCGATGGCCAATACACCCATGAAAACAAACTGACTTTTGACATTTTCTTTTACTTTACGAACTGGGATCGACGTGAAATAACTAAGATTGGACTTATTATGCAATAACTATGTATCCTTCAATTTTTTTTCTTAGACTGAAAGCTTGATGTCATGCTGAGACTTGGTGGCTATTGGTCAGTAGAGGTGTGAGTAGAAAAACTGTATGTCATGCAAGGCTTTTTCGGTGATGTCAAGCTATATGTACATTCTCATTTGTCGGTAGTCAGCTACATGACATCTAGCAGTTGCTCTTAAATTGCACTAAATTAACATTGTGAAGGCTCCAGTGTCATTATAATTTAGTTAATGGCATGCATGGCAACTCAAAGCATGCCATGTGATGCCAGGGTGTCTTGATTGGGAATTTAACTGGAAGAAGATGGGAAGTACAAGAGGAAGGTTCTATAATTTATTTACATTTTACAGCCTATTAATTTTATTTTCTTTTTTTTCTTTGCGCACAACAGTGCAATCTGCAATCTCTTGCGCACAATAGTGCAATCCGTAATTTTCAATTTATTACCTATTAATTGCATTTTCTTGGCGCACAACAGTGCAACCTGTCATCTCTGTGCGCACAATAGCGCAATCCTTGAGTTTCATTAGACAGCCTATTAATTTTATTTTCTTTGCGCACAACAGTGCAATCCGCAATCTCTTGCGCACAATAGTGCAATTCGTAATTTTCAATTTATTACCTATTAACTGCACTTTCTTTGCGCACAACAGTGCAACCTGTCATCTCTGTACGCACAATAGCGCAATCCTTGAGTTTCATTTGACAGCCTATTAATTTTATTTTCTTTGCGCACAACAGTGCAATCCGCAATCTCTTGCGCACAATAGTGCAATTCGTAATTTTCAATTTATTACCTATTAACTGCACTTTCTTTGCGCACAACAGTGCAACCTGTCATCTCTGTGCGCACAATAGCGCAATCCTTGAGTTTCATTTGACAGCCTATTAATTTTATTTTCTTTGCGCACAACAGTGCAATCCGCAATCTCTTGCGCACAATAGTGCAATTCGTAATTTTCAATTTATTACCTATTAATTGCATTTTCTAGACGCACAATAATACAACCTGTCATCTCTGGGCCCACAACTGTGCAATCTGAGACTTTCTGCACGCACATCTGTGCAACCATATCAACACGTTGCTCTCCCTTTTCAACTACTAGCGCACAACAGTGCACTCTATCCCAAATCTTAGGGTACTTTACCACACCCAATCAACACTCTTGGCGCACAGTTGTGCATTTTGTTTCAGTAAATTCCTGGCGCACAAGTGTGCAATCTCCAAGCTGTACTTTTGAATTGCACTTGTCTATTAGTATAGAGTAATAAAAATAAAAAAATAAATAAATAAAAAATAAAATAAAAATAAATCTTCTGCACACATCTGTGCACTTGCACTCAACTCATTCTGGTGCACAATAGTGCAATTCTGCATACTATCTGCTGGCATTTCTCATTGTGCTTACTTATCAAACTCCTGGCGCCCTTTGGTGTACTTTTAGTGTACTTTATTCTTGTCGCTCAATTGTGCAAATAAAACTCCATTTTCACTTTATATATACTACGAGCACACTACAGTTCAATCTCTTCAATTACTATTGGCTCACAAGAGCATTTTTCTTTTCTCAACTCAACTGCCCTACTAATAACAAATTTATTATTAGAACTGAGGCCTCTCCGAAACATCTTTGATTCAATTCCTAGATATTCAATACCCAAGCGCACACCAGTGCATCTGATCAATACCCCGTCAGAACTACTCTGTCTGCTCACGAATTTTTCAAATTTATTGAGCATCCTCTGCAGTACCTTGTATCAACAGTATAGCGACAAAATCTCACATTGCTAATTTATTTTAATTTATTTTCCAGGAATGAATCTTTCAACACTGAGCACGAATGACGGTCCTCTCTCGGCGAATATCGACAGCAACCCTGATGCAGATTCAGCAACAGACATCGATGATGATTTTGATTCACCTGATAATACTCATCTAGCTCCCACTGATGCTGAGAACATCCTCAATTTACAGAATCTTGATCCTAAACCTCAACGAAGTGGACTACGCTCGAAGAAGTCCAGCGGACAAGATATGGCCGAGACTAAGAGAAAAAAGCGTAGTACAAAACTCCAGAATGAAAACAAAACCTTGAAAAAGCAAAACGATTCGCACAAGCAGGAAAACAGCGGTCTGGCTACTAAGTGCGCCAAATTGGAAATCGAAAACTCCAACCTCAAGTCCCAACTCACCGATTGCGCAAATCTGGCTAACAAACACAAAAAAGCCTTTGATGAAATGGAATCAAAATATCTGGCTGAGCTCGAGCAGACCAACGGACTGCTTGCTGACAGTGAGCGTGAACTTTGCCATGTAAAACTCACACTTAAACAAAAGAACAATGAACTTAGCACAGCTGCAAAGGAGTCGGAAAAAAACAAAAACTCACTGAACAAACAGCTAAACAAATTGAAGCAGGATAATGAAAAATTCAAGAAAACCCTCAATGACGCAAAAATCGATCTCGATGCCCAGCTGAAGATCTCTGAGAACAATGAACTGGAAAGTCAACGACTAAAACAACTTCTCAAGGAGCTTCAGAATGAGCGCAACGACCTGCTAGAGCAGCTAGATACCAGTAATAACTCAATGGAGGCTGATACCAGAGCGAATACTGTCAAACCATCTGGACTCGTAATTGTGGATGCTGTGACGGAGGGAGTTATTCCGAAGCTTAATAGGAACATAGACTGGCATCCAGTGGTGACAACTGCTGTCGAATTGGATGACTTCGATCTAAGTCTAATCGATAATGCTGATGTGACACTCCTTATGCTAGGTGCAGCTGATATCAGGAATGAGATAAAGGGCTCTGAAGTTTTCAAGAAGTTACACCCAGTCATTTTGCATGCGATCGATGTGTCTAAAGTCTATGTGGCTGAAGTGCCTCCAGCCAATAAACCTGGAGCAGCTGGACATATTTCCGTCATCAATCACAAAATTGCCAGGCTCACTGGAGCGACACCTCTGTTAACAAATATGAGGGATACGCCAAGAGAAGAGCTAATTGATGAAGATGACAATCTGAAGAATGCTACCCTGTCAGCAATGGCAGAAGTTATTAACTCTAGGATCGAATTGCCCACATCGCTCAAGTCGGAATGCCCAGCCAAAGAGACCAGGTTGGAGATGCCACCGTTTAGGATTACTCAGTTTGTGAAGCTCAAGTCTCTCCAGGTAGGCTTGGTGATTGGACGTGGTGGGACCACTATCTCTGGACTATGCAAAAAACACAATGTTTCCATGAAAGTTGTTAAATGGTCTGTACCGGTAAAAGGTGCAAGCAAGGAGCAAACTGGTGAGATGATGGATGGTGTGCTAATTGATGGCTTACTGCCAAATGTTAAATCTGCTACTGATGCCGTTACCTCCATTCTGCTAGCGAAAAGTGCTAAAGATTGACATTTAAGGCCACAGGGGCCTCTTAGACCAAATGAACTGAATTTTGACTCGGCGCGTATTAAAATGAATGTTTGTAAGAATGTTTCTAGCATCCATAAGGTGTCTTGTTATCTGTCTTGTGTGAATGATCTGGCCTCTGTGGAGAATTTTCATTTAGCCAGTCAATCGACGGCATACCCACTCCGCAGTTATGCTGATGCAGTCAAACATGGCATCACTAGCAAAAAGCCCTGCAAAACTGCTTCAGTTTCATCATACTCTAAGTCATTTACTGGCAGCTTGACCGATAAATGTGCATCCCGAGTTGACACCAATGGTAAGGGTCTAATGGGGAAGTCGTGTATAGAACCTCGTAAGAGGCTTCAGTCAAGTAATCTGATGAAGCTGAATCACTCAAACATAGCTGCTAAGACTAGTGTCTTTGGCAATAACCGATTCATGCCACTACTTTCAATAAATCCTGATACCAACTCTGAAAGATCAGAACATGGACTTGAGAAAAATCCTGGCTTCTTAAGACTAGGTTTATGGAATGCTCAGAGTCTCCGACAAAAAACTCAGCTCGTACGGCAATTCAAGGAAGAACATGACCTAGATGCTTTGCTGATCACTGAAAGCTGGCTCAAGCCTGATGACTATGTAACAATTGGGGAACTTGAAATGGACGAGTACCGTCTCTTACACACGCCCAGATTGGGCAGACCTGGAGGTGGTGTTGCCTGTCTCATTAAGGCTGGTCTGAATGCCAGGGTAAAAGAGTCCATTACTAGTCACACCTTTGAAAGCATGGAGGTAGAGATAGACACAAAAGGGAAAAAATTATCATTGATTCTGATCTATCGCCCCGAACCAACACCCAAGCATAATTACTGTTTGAGTGAATTTTATGAAGAATTCACCAAGCTGATTGCATACTACCACACCTGCCCCAATGAAGTGGTGATAGCAGGCGACTTCAATTTTCATCTCAATAAGAGTAATAACGGCAAAGCCAATCAATTCTGTAGTATCCTTGAAATGTTCGATCTTGTCCAGCATGTCAAATCACCCACCCACAAAGATGGCAATTTGCTTGATCTTGTCATCACTCGACAGAATTCTATTATTAAAGACTGTCGCATTGGCGATCTGCACTCAGACCATAACTGCATACTGTTTGATGTCACATGGAAAATACCTCCAAAACGATTGAAAAAGGCTGGCTACAGAAACACTCGAGCCATTAACCTTACTGCTTTCAAGAGAGACATGAAAAAGCACTTTTCCAACATAACGAGACAAGCCAATGATACTGATCCAAAAAAGCTCAACAGGCTGGTCGACCAATTCCTGTCTTCCAAAGACATCCTAGACCTCCATGCACCAGCAAAATCCATTACACTTACAAATCGCAAACCTACTCCCTGGACTAAAAATGACATTCGGGATCTCAAAACTTCCAAAAGAAAAGCCGAGAAAAAATGGAGATCTACACGCTCTCAGGCTGACTGGCTAATATTCAAGGAGAGAAGAAATGAATTTAATGTCAAATTGAACCAATTTAAAATCAACGATCTCAAAGCAAAGATTGAAAAAACCAAAGGCAACTCAAAAGCGATGTTCAAAGTCCTAAACTCAAGCCTTAACAGAAAGCAACAATCCCCCCTGCCCTACCATAATGATGCCAAAACCCTCGGGGACAGCTTCAACAGGTTCTTTGATGAAAAGATTAAAAAAATCAGAACTAAACTTAATGTTCCATGCCTACCTACTGCAGCAAATGATGCGACGTTCGATGGCCCTAAACTAACCAACTTCAAACTGCTCACCCATGAAGAAGTCAGAAAACTGATTAAAGAAATGCCAATCAAACACTGTCCGCTTGATCCACTTCCAACCAAGCTACTCGTCGAATGCATTGATGAATTCTTACCTATCCTTACAGAAATTATTAATACATCTCTGTGCACCGGTACTATGCCAGAAAAGCTTAAACATGCCCTTGTAAAACCCCTCCTGAAGAAACTAGGTCTAAACACTGAAATGAAGAACTATAGACCTGTATCAAATCTCTCCTTTCTTGGCAAACTTCTGGAAAGTGCAGTTATCAAACAATTCACGCAACACATCGCGGCTAATAAACTTGATGATGACAAACAGTCTGCATATAAACAATATCATAGCACGGAGACACTCCTGACTAAAGTTCACAACGACATCCTTACAAGTATGAGTCAAGGTGAAGTGACAATGCTGGTGCTACTTGATCTATCTGCAGCCTTTGATACAATCGACCATGATATTTTATTACACAGGCTCAAGAATAGATATGGCATTGATGGAGTAGCTCTCAACTGGTTTAAGTCATACCTAAATAAAAGATCGCAGTCAGTGATAATAGAAGACACTATCTCTGATAGTTGCTCACTAAACTATGGTGTGCCACAAGGTTCAAAACTAGGACCCATTCTTTTTAATGCCTACATTGCTCCAGTTAGTGATCTTGCCGCTCGTAACCAAGTGAACGATCAAAAATATGCTGACGATCAACAACTCATACTCTCATTCAAGCCAACGCATACTGACCAAGAAAATGGAAAACTAAAACTAGAGAAATGTATCTCTGATATCAGAGGATTCCTCCACCAAAATATGCTGTGCAACAATGGTGAAAAGACGGAACTTCTTATCATCGGGTCTGAAAACAACTTAAAGAGGTTACACATAAACTCTATCAATGTTGAAAACACTGAAATTAAAACATCTGACTCTGTTCGGAACCTAGGAGTAATATTTGATAAAACCATGTCAATGGAAAGGCAAGTTAATAACATGTGTCGTAGTGCATATTTTAATATTAGGAATTTATCTCTCATCAGGAAAAGCCTAGATGCTGACCTTACTAAGACTGCAGTAAATGCTCTTGTTACCCCGCATCTTGACTATGGAAATGGATTATTATTTGGAATACCCAAAAAATTGGAAAATAAACTCCAAGTAGCACAGAACTCTGCTGTCAGACTTATAAATAAACTGAGAAAATATGATAATATCACCGACCATAGGAAAAACTTGCACTGGCTACCAATCCCGGCTAGAATCCAATACAAAATTCTTACCACTACATGGAAAGCCTTGAATGACCAGGCCCCATGTTATATTAAACAATTGCTGCACGTCAAAAAGCAGCTCAAGTGTAACCTAAGAAGTAACAGCCACAACCTTCTCAAAGTACCAAAATACCAGGGCAATAACTATGTAAATAAATCATTTTCACACGCAGCACCAGTTCTCTGGAACTCGCTTTCAGACAAAATAAAGAACATGGACACTCTTGAGAAATTTAAAAAAGGACTAAAAACTCAACTCTTCATACAGTCTTATCGTTAGAATTTTATTATCAAGCGCCGGTGAGCAATTGTTAATTGAAACTGGCGCTATACAAATTTTTATTATTATTATTATTATTATTATTAATATGTAACAGAAAATATCTGATCCCAATATCTGTCCTGAATTTGCATCAACTGAATGCATGTCACTCAGCTGGGGAAGGAGTTTAGCATAGCTGTAAAACACAAACAAGACTTTCACCAAATCTCACAGCTGGCCGAATCCCAGCTTGAAGGTCAATGCAGTGTACTGCCATGCTCAATCACCAGGAACCCTAAGCTATAACGGAAACTTGACCAACTGTTCGGATGCTCAGGTGCAATGAATAACAAAAACCAACAAAGTTCCAGTGACATGAAACTGTTAAGGATTTGCTTTAACTGTTTGTTGTTGCTAATTATGCCAGCCAATTTGATTTGCTTGTCAGCATGTTGTCATGCTCTTAAGCTGCACATCATACAGAGCTGCCAAACCAATACGGTAGCTATCCTGAACCAGCATGACATTATGCTGTCGGTCTTAGGAAAAAAAATTAAGGATACATAGTTATTGGATGGATAATAATATAGTATTAATTTTCTGTAGATGTGGAGTAGTTGTTGATTTCTTTTATTTTTATTTTTTGATGACACATGTATCTATATTTGATATGCAGATTGTCAAATAAAACTTTATATATATAATGTAGATATAATTTCAAACACTTCAGGAAGACCTTAGACACAGCCCTCCTGAAGAAACATTGGGGTTAAAAAATGAGCCCGAAACGTGACCTATACCACCTGAAACTATGCCATCATTGGAACTTTTTAAGACGAAAAAGAAAAAAATCTGTTGGGAATTTTTTGAGAAATTCAAGTTTTAAAAATTCTAGTTTATCCCACCACTAGAATACATGTGTAATGGCATATAACACAATTAACAAGCTTGAAAATGTGATGAAACCTGTTGGTTGAGCTCTATAATACATTGCAAACAAGTTTTGATGATGAATTAGAAATATTTACTGACTTACTTAAAAAAAGTGCTACAAATTGTTTATCACACACTGTAAATATGCAAAAATGCTACAAGTGACCCAAATTCGAGAATTTTCCTGTGTTTGGTGGCTAAGAACCTAAGATTATCCTTAACCAGGATATGGGAAGCACATTTTGGCTTTTGAAATGAAAGTATATATATGTCTCAAATGTATTGACCTAGGCTAGGAAAGAGTGGCAAGCGATCAACTCTCATGCCATGTAATGCATTGTGACCTCTCAAGCAGAAAATTTACAACTAACTAAACTCATTTTGAGAATTGTACCCTTTCCTTCTCCCTTGAAAAATGGCTGTCATGAATGAATTGTCTACTGAGTTGTTGAAGCTCTTTCGGGATTGGAATGATCAGCCTTAACATAGGCTTATGTGTAGTTTAACACTGTGAAAGACTAAATTTCCAATGAAGGTCTACTGGCCTAGTTAGGGGAAATTTTATTTATCCAATCGCTGATCTTGAGTACACTTTAATACGCTGTCCTGTATGTTGCACAGAAAATATGGAGCCTTACTATAGCTGTTTTATTGTTTCCAGGATGTAATACATGCATGCTTTGATAACTCCCTTAATTCTTTCCAATCAAAGAAATTGTTATATCCAGTAAATTTTTTCATGCTATAGAATATTTCAAAAACCACCAGCACACTCATTTCGATAAGACAGGTACAAGGTATACCTGGAAAAGTGTAGCAAACATCTTGCTCAATTTTCCACCCAGTGGTCGTTGATAACTGCAATGCCTACTCTGACAGGCTGTCCAACCGCTGATGATTTGAAGAAAATTTAGCCAAACTTTTGAATTGTACTTAATTTGAACCATATATATGTTTATTTAAGCCTTAATGTACATTATTATGCATAAGGGAAATGGTTGCTGCCTGCAAAAGCTAAGAAGAAGTTTGCATGTGGTTTGCTTGTCATGACCTGATATGTCACCATACATGTATATTAACATGCATCATTCTGTGCTGCTGCCTTGCTCTATATTTGAACTCTTTCATGTAGATATTATGCCTTAAACTAAAAAGGCTAACTAGGAATCAGTGCTGAATTATGATTGATCTTTCTTATGAGAGTCAGCTTACTGGGAACATTTATATCAATTTTAGGCATGCTTTAACTTATCGAAAGCTTAATAAAGCTTCACATAGCCACACTGAGGAAAAGGCTTCAGATTTCTACAACCAAAGACTGAAAATCTGGGGAAATTGGTTACTTTTAGCATTTTTGCATTCTAATGTGGCTGTCACATCTCAACGTTTTAGAGAACTTACAAGTAACGTGCTAAATGTTGACATATTGAAAATAAATTTGTTGTTGTTAACATGGTCTCTACGAGTTCAAAATGAGTACAAAACGTGTACAAAACTTATCAAAAACGAGTACAAAACTTGTGAATAACGTGTAAAATGCGTGTAGATAAAGCAGGTCTGGATAGTGACCAATTTATTGAACATTTCTATAATTTTTTGGATGGGAAATACGGCGTATTTAGGACGTTCTGGGTGTGTAAGAAACGTGTGAGAAACATGAGAAACGAATGGTAAACTTATGGAAAATGTATGAAAAACGATGATAAATTTCTCTGACGATCTTCTAACGTGCCGATACCGTATCCATGGCTTATTGATCACACATTGTGAACGTCAATGATTTTGAACTTTTTCAAACATTTTCAGCTCTCTTGGCGTATGACAACGTGTTTCAACGTGTATAAACGTGTCTGTAACGATTGAAAAACGTTTCTATAACTTACACAACTTATAGGCCTACAAAACGTGTTAAGCACGCAATACACACGCAATCTAAAACGGCAGGGGCTTAAAGTGTGTGATAAACAATTTGTCACATTTATTTCAATAAAGTCATTAAATATCTTAAATTCATCATTGAAACTTATTTGAAATGCATTGCAGAGCTTGGCCAATAGGTTTCATCACATTTTCAAGCTTGTTAATTGCTTTATATGCCATTACACTTGTATTCTAGTGGTGGGATAAACCAGATTTTTTAAAACTTGAATTTCTCAAAAAATTCTCAACAGATTTTTTTCGTTTTTGTCTTAAAAATGTTCGTATGATTGTGTAGTTTGAGGTGGTATAGGTCCCGTTTCGGGCTCATTTTTTAAACCCCAATGTTTCTTCAGGAGCGCTGTGATGGGTGAAAATTGTTTCTGGACGGATATTTTTCCTGATAAACAATTTTTTCAAGAATCAACCCTTGCCTACTTTAAGTAGTGGTTTTTTGGTAGTAAACCACCAAATCACTTCAGTCCGCTTTGATTATAGAAACAGTAATATGTTAATTTTATGATAGAATGATGGATATTCTCAAATATCAAACTTTATTTTGACCCCCCATGAGACACTTTGAGTGCAAATACTGTAAAACTGCCCATAGGCCTAACTAAAAATCTTGACATTTAGAGAAATTCTGATTTCAGATTTGTAATCAGCATGCTCAAATTAGGTTTATCGAGTAATTTTTCCTCAGTTAGCAAAATCATCGTTGACCAGTGATATTATTAGTTAACAGTTGGGGAGATAAAAATTATTACCATAGTGCGCTGATTGATGTTATTCCTAAATGGGCCTACTATCATGTTACACTTGAAAACTTGTATGCATTATTTTTTCATCCTCCCCACTTGGGATGATGTATATTTTATATTCAAAGTTTATCCTCGTCGTTTTAATATGGTTAATTATCGCCCATGCTATGCTATGCATAGGGCGATTATGCTTTAGTGCTGAAATCTACTGAAGGGGTGAAACAACCAATGCTGTGGCCTCAACCAGCCCACTCTGGAAGTTCTTATCATATGCATAACACATTGATACCATTGTAGATGTGCACAACGGTTCGTATTTTCAGTTTAATTCAATATTAGAAAATTTACTATTATCAGTTTTAGAGGCTATCAAGGTCCAGAAAGCCTGCATTGTGGTGGCCATTTTCCCTTCCACATGGTGAGTTTTAGTACACAGAATGGCCACTGCAAGCAGATACATTACACAAGAGGGCAGCACCTGCAAGTCCTTTGCCACTTCCTCCCTTTGCACCACATTCTATTTCTGGGAAACTCAGCAATTCCTGCATCTCAGTATAGTTCATGCATCTTTCCAACTAATTATACAGGTAGCACGGGCTTATGTTGTATCTATTTCATATTATTCTATTCTCTTCCCTCCAATCTACGGGCAACTTACTATATATTACATAAATCTGTTTTATATTTATGTAAATAAAATACTGGTTATAATATACACTCATGTAAACAAAAGATAGACATATAGACATATAGATAGATAGATAGATAGATAGATAGATAGATAGATAGATAGATAGATAGATAGATGGATAGATAGATAGATGGATAGATAGATAGATGCATGGATAGACGGATTGGCAGACAGATAGGATAGATAGATAGGATAGATGGATGGGATATACAGTAGGATAGGATAGATGGATAGTATAAACCGATAGGATAAACAGACAGGATAGATAGATAGATAGATGGAGGAATGGATTGACAGATGGATTGATGGATATATGGGTTGACAGACTTACAGGATAGACGGATGGGATAAACAGATAGGATAAACGGATAGGATAAACAGATGGGGGATAAACAGGTAGGATAAATGGGATAAACGGATAGGATATACGGATGGGATAAACGGATAGGATAAACAGATGGGATAAACGAACGGGATAAACGGATAAGATAAACGGATGGGATAAATAGAAAAGTAGATAGATAGATGAATGAATGGATTGACGGATGGATTGAATGATAGATAGACGGATGGATAGACAGATTGACAGACAGATAGGATAGATGGATAGGATAGATGGCTGGGATAAACAGATAGGATAGATGGATAGTATAAACGGATAGGATAAACAGACAGGATAGATAGATAGATAGATAGATGGAGGAATGGATTGACGGATGGCTTAATGGATAGATGGGTTGACAGACGGATAGGATAGACGGATAGGATAAGATAGGATAAACAGATAGGATAAACAGGTAGGATAAACGGGATAAATGGGTAGGATAAACGGATGGGATAAACGGATGGGATAAACGGATGGGATAAACGGCTGGGATAAACAAATGGGATAACCGGATAGGATAAATGGATAGGATAAACGGATAGGATAAATGGATAGGATAACGGGTAGGATAAATGGGTAGGATAAACGGGTAGGATAAACGGATAGGATAAACGGATAAGATAAATGGATAGGATAACAGATAGGATAAATGGATAGGATAAACGGATAGGATAAACGGATAGGATAAACAGATAGGATAAACGGATAGGATAACAGATAGGATAAACGGATAGGATAAACAGATAGGATAAACAGATAAGATAAACAGATAGGATAAACAGGATAAAATGGATGAACCAATGATTATGGGGTACTGGATAAACGGATAGGATAAACGGATAGGATAAACGGATAGGATAAACGGATAGGATAAACGGATAGGATACACGGATAGAATAACGGATAGGATTAATGGATAGGATAAACAGGATAAACAGGATAACGGGTAGGATAAACCGATAGGATAAACGGATGGGATAAATGGATAGGATAAACGGATGGCATAAAGGGCTAGGATAAACGGATAGGATGAATGGATAGGATAAACAGACAGGATAAACGGATAGGATAAACGGTTGGATAAACGGGATAAATGGGATAAACGGGATAAACGGGATAACGGATAGGATAAATGGATATGTTAAGCGGATAGGGTAAAGGGATAGGGTAATGGATAGGCTAAACGGATAGGATCAACGGGATAAACAGGATAACGTGTAGGATACACGGATAGGATAAACGGACAGGATAAACAGATATGATAAATGGATAGGATAAACGAACGGGATAAACTGGCTAACGGATAGGATAAACATAGGATAAAACATGCGGGGCATGGGCGATGCTGTGCCATTATATGTGCTTGTTATTAATATAAGACAGCAGTTCCTAGCATCCTTCATCCCATTGCTGTATTCTTCCCCTGTTCAATTGGCATGCCATATATATATATGTATGAACACAAGACGTAAAGCCCCAATCATGCATCCATCAGTGACCCCAAAGGTTTCCAACTAAAAATCCGCCTCTGATTCAGGTTGTTTTAGCCACAAGCAGACATAATTCAATTCTAGCTTCTCAAATCGACCCACCTGACAGATTTTCCGCCTGCGAAAAAGTTTACCAAACAATTTTTATTTGATTGACATAATAATAAGAAATTGAGATAATATTTTTTTTCGTCCAATCGACCTAAACCTTAGAAAAAGTGCCACAAGAAGATCCGAGAATTTTTTTAGAAAGATCAATTATATCTGACGCAAGGCGATATAAAGCCAATACTGGCAACAGCCCTCTTATCTTCACCTGGCCACACACTTTTGTGATATATTTGAGTAGGAATTATCATAGGGGCTTCTAAGGCATGGTTAAAGAACATATTGGTATATATTATATAGATAGTGGATGGTGAGGAGACCAATATTGAGTTTTATTGGCCGAAGCAGTAATATTGGTTGAGGCCGGAGGCCGAGACCAATATTACCAGCTAAGGCCAATAAAACTCAATATTGGTTGACTCAACATCCACTATTTGTTATATTCTGCACCTCAATTTTCAGACTTCTAAATATTTCTAAAATACAGGTTTTTCTAAAGATAATTAATTTTTTTATATGAGGTATACGTAATTTTTCCCAAAATTTACAATGAGCATATTTATAAAATGATGTAATGACATTTCAAGAGGTTGGAATTTCTCCTACCCAGGCCCTCCCTTAAGTAACAGGCAATTAAGTGCATGGTTGCTGCTAATAAGAACATAGGGGCACACCAATATCACCCTCCACACACCAATAACGCATTTAAGACACCAATATGGTTTTTTATTGGCTTGTCATGTGACTGATCTCCTGCTACATGATTGGCCTTAAAATTTTGATGCAGAATATTACATATTATATGTGTAATATTAAGTATCTGTAAGCTTACAAGTCCCTATGGAGCTCTATGGGAATTATTGTCACGGATGTAGGTGTCAACTGTAATTGTGTTGCACATTCGATTTATGAATTTGTTGGGGCAATTGCCTTTGTTGTTGCAGAACTTAATCTATTTATTGATTGAATAATTTATATTTTTCACAATGTTCACTTTTTTTCAAGATTCTAGATTAGATTATTTGAGGATAATACAAGTGTCATTAATCTATATAAACCTATACAATTACTAATTTATATATCATCTTCTGTGCATGATCACAGTCAGAATATTTATGGCAAATATTGATAACATTTTATATATGTAATGATATAGTGTCGTGATTATTATCACCACCAATTTAGACTGAAAGGATACTTTGTATACTACAGTTTCAAGAGCAGAAAAAAGGCATAGCCCCCCCCCCCCAACCTGTACCCTCTAAACGTCGACAGATCCAGGAACTTCTGTTATACTCAAAGCTATTTTTGGTTAATATTACTCGTATTCTTTCCAGTGTATAACCAGGTACATGCACATATTCTGTTTTGTGTCTATTACAGCCAGGAAATTTGATATGCAAAAAGAGTGACTGCTGCACTGTGAAAATAGCACTGATTTGTCATGATCATACCCAATACTTGCCACGTTTAAGGATACTACATGTAATCCTGCTTGTTGGTGACAGGCAAACAAAAGGATTATGCATCTGATTTTCCTGTAAAATCAGTTATGACAAATCACACGGCCTTCTCCTGATCATGACTAATCAAACAGCCTCTATGTTTCCATTGTTGAATGAGGGAAGATGACACTTCATCAACTATCATGAGTCACAAAGTGCCATTTTCACAGTGCAACAGTCCACTCTTTTTGCATATCAAGTTTTCTGGCTGTAATAAAATTATTAAGTAGATCTTTTACAGGTTTTTTAATTACCACACAATTTTGGTCATTCACAGTTGACTGGGGATTCAATCACAGGGGGACATAGCAATCATTTAGAGACATACAGTGAGGAAAATAAGTATTTGAGTTTTGGAGCAAGCGCAAGTGCCCAAACCAGAAAATATGGTAGGGGGTCAAATACTTATTTTCCTTACTGTATGTCTCTAAATGATTGCTATGTCCCCCTGTGATTGAATCCCCAGTTAACTGTGAATGACCAAAATTGTGTGGTAATTAAAAAACCTGTAAAAGATCTACTTAGTAATTTTATTACAGACAGAAAACTTGATATGCAAAAAGAGTGGACTGTTGCACTGTGAAAATGGCACTTCGTGATTCAGTACATTCAAAGAGTGTGTTCACGCTCATCTTGGTCTAACACAGTATTGAGAAACATTTGGCTGTGGTAGAAAGTCAATTGAAAAAAAATTGAATTTGGTCATATGGTGTTTTCACATCAGTTTTTGGGGTTCACCAAGGTTTCAGGGTCCCTGTACAGACAATATTCTTTCAATCCATCTTAATGTGATTTGATGGACCCTTCAAAATGATAAAGAAGATCAAATTTCCTTTGAAATGCATTTGCATCTTTCGAAGTTTCTTAAAATTTACTTGAAAGAGGTGTTCCCTTAATATTTTTTGAGCAGTGTAGATAGCGATCCATGTGGCGTAGCTGAGATGTCAATCCCTCTGTTACAACTAAAACTTTTCATGTTTGCATAGCTTGATATTATGATTCATTTCGGACATAAGTCACATAACATTCAGCCAACACAACTTGAAAATTGTACACTTACCAAGATAGCTCAAAATATTGTTTCAATACAGTTTTCAAATTTTGCAGTGTGTGTTCAATAATTTGTTGCATGATGTGACATATTAATTCAAACATTAGCAGATTAATTATCTTTCAGGTCATACTATTTTGATATGAAGAAAAGAGGCTGGTGTGAACACAGGAAGCCCTGCAGCTGTGGGTGTGAGTGACAAAGAAAACTATTTTGAAAAAGGAAAGCTAATCTTCTGAAAGCAGCCCTACGCAGTCACTTCAAAGACATAAAGGTGTGGTCAGTTTTACCTGATCCAGAAATGTCAAACTTACCACGAGAGAGAGAGGAGCATTTCACTCTGAAAATTGCACTTGTCATAATGTTGATAATCTGTCATAATCATACCATCAGTTTGAATAATATTTTATTTGCAGATGGTCTATTAGCTAAAAAAGAGCACCATTTCAATGTGAAATATGAACATGTAGGTACTTTGTGACACATGATCAGGGCTTCGGATTTGGGTAATAAGTAAACCGACTCCGACTCCTTTTGCTTTCTGAAAAGTGACTCAGAAGAGTGACTCAGACTCCCAACTCCTTAGGTCTCCTGAATTACGACTCTGACTCGCGACTCCGCTTATCGGCATAATTGCAGTTGTCGCTTCGGCTGGTCTTCCAACTACTAGATCCTGGTTCGTTTCTGGGTCTAACCAGGTCACCTAGGCCACTGGGCATATGATATGTGTATGTCGAACGCCAGTTTCAAATCCTTCACCTTCTTGGTTTTTTCTTCCTCCTCCCCTGATTAGTTTGCCAAAGGGCATAAATCCATGACGTAAAGCCCCATTAAGCCATCCATCCAGTCGTTCCTACGTGTCATGCCTCTGTCAATATGTGCTTCTGTGGCCAAATGCTATTAAGAATTTTAATCCTTGATCTAATTGAAGTCCATTAGGCAGGACGAGATATCAGCCAAAGGCAATTGCTTCAGTGATAAATGACCCCCATATTCCTCAGCACCACTGCCAATGGAAGCATGCTTTGTGTTTGTCTCGAAATGTGTTAAATCACTCGGCACCCGAATCAACAGCCTTATCTCCCTACGTTGATTCCGCCTATGCTTTTGCGATGACTTCAACTTTTAGGGATTTTACATCAGTCATGATGTGTTTTTCAATTTGCTCAGCTGACATTTCTCAGACGGAGCTTAAATTTTAGCAAGGGATATCAATTTTGTTGAGTCGTGTGCAATTATTTCATCATGGGAATGGTTTTGGAATATCTTGGCCAAATATATATTGTAGTATCTATTTCACAACTAACTAAATAGTGTCTGCGAAGGCCTTGTGCACGAACGAAATGGAAAATTTTGTGAGCTTTTTACAAAATATTAGTCGTCTGTTGTACCCGGAACCGGTAGAGGAATACCCAACTGTGTTCAAATCGATCCTTGGATTTTTGTTGATCATTCAAACATTCTTAGGCATCTTATTCAATATAGGGGTTTGCATTGCAATTGGAACAAATAGAAAGTACAAGAAGGAATCCCCTGTCAGTTACGCTCTCAACATCACTCTTTGTATCGTGGATCTGACGATTAGTTGTACGGGTATGCCGTTGACCATAGTGTTAGTACTTGGCTCCCGATTACAACCTTCTATATTGTGTCTTATCCATGAAGCGACTGAGGCTTTCGCCAGCACAGCAACTGCTTTCAATCTGCTCATCATCACCCTGGATAGATTTGACTCCATTACGCGTCCTTTCAGACGCAGGATTACTGCCCAGAACATTGTGTGTGTGCTGATCATCACTTGGCTCGTCTCCGCCCTGGGTTTCTTTAGTCCTTTCATTGCTGTCGTCATAACAGAGTTAACAGGTCCATTGGGAGCTCCTGGCCAATTTGGCTTTCTGACTGAATACCGCTGTTTCGTCTGGATAGAAAATTTGGGTAAGGCCAGGGTGTACTTTGGGTTATTCTATCTTACCCTATACGTCGTGGCCAACGTAACGCTGATAGTGTGTTACGCGCGGATATTCCGAGTCGCAAAACATCGTCTCAACTTTCGACTTGCTCTTGTTCAAGCTTCCCTGCCTGGACTGACGGACGACCACTTGGAGCAAGTACGGCGCAAGGACCACAGTCAAGCCCTCAAGAGCAGCGACAAGTTGATGACGCGGACGTCTCTTATGATCGTGGCCTCATTCACCATCTGCTGGGCGCCTCACACTGTTGTGGGGGTGATTGACATCCTCTCTCCCTCCAACCCCAAAATGGAGATGGTTCAGCTGTCTTGCCTGACCTTGGCATTCTTCAGTTCCGTCCTGCATCCCTTGCTCTACGTGTTCATGAGGAAGCCCTTCCGAGATTCCCTCAAGGATCGCTGCAGGGGCAACAAGGTCTCCGCCGAAACTTCTCCCGCTGCTGTTACTTCTGACAGATGAATTTAATTATGTCATTTCATATGTATATGATGTTTTTCTGCATGAGAAGCATTTTTTAGAAACTACCCGGTCAAGAACTATGGTGACTGCATGCCTACACTGTCGAGCGAAATTCTTGAGCCAAGGGTGTTTTCAACATCACTGTTACAGTCTTGTTTATTTTCAACAGGGCAAAACATCGCAAAAATATTTTAAAACATAAATGATAAAACTTGAAAAGATGAAATAAATATATAGGAAATGTAAACATTGAAAAAGATAATCGATAAAACAGAAATAAAGAATAAGATCCTTTTTCCGTAGCAAGTGAACTTCAAAGAGAATTTATTACATTTTTACTACAAGGATATTGTTGACACATTTAGGAGTACCTGTCTGCATGGTGCATCTATTTCCCTGCTCACGTGTGGACACCAAGTAGGCCTATTGAAAAGTGACTTGTTTCAAAAGTATACCCTTGGCCTGCACCAAAAGAGTATTTATGAATGAAACTTGCAGGCTGCTTCTACACAAGTATAGTTATAGGCATTTTCTCAAAAGTATTGTATAAGGTCGAAAATAAAGGTACCAATTGATTCTTGATGACTTTGCTCTTTAGGTTAAATGAGAGTCGTTGCGGCAGTGAAGTTGGGTAACTCTATGAGACTTGTTCTTGGTGCTGGCAGAGAGGTCATAAGTGTGCGTTTGAATGGATTTACTTTACTGATAACAAGAGACTCGGGTCAATGGATGAGACGACCAGGCAAGAGGATCAGGCCTAAAATTCAAACTTTAAGTGTAGGTTAGATAAGGACGTAAACTATAATTAAGGTGAGAGAGTAATAAGTCTTAAATCTCACGCTGGGCTTATGACTTTTGCTAATTTTGGTCCATAGTACTTTAAACTGTCAATGACTGAATTTTTTTGTTTTTCATAACTTATGTACAATGTATCTATATATAGGCCTACGTTTAAACTGTGTCCTCTGCTACTTATTCTTGCTCAGGTGTGTAGGCCTATGTCACACCTGTGCATACATGTCGACCAATTAGACTATTGTCTCATTGTCTGTGACGTCATAAAGTGTATTTTCCTATTGTATTTTGTTTTTGTCAATTTGAGAAACTACCAATTGAGCTTACTGGTGATTGACAAGGAGAGTGAACGTTGTATTTCCATACCTGTTGACATCTCAAATCAATTAGGCCCAAGGACCAAATATGAGTGGTGAGTAGACCTATAGGATTATGCCAATTTGTTGACCTTTGATGTCTAGATCTGGGCCTATTAGGCCTATAAGAGCCTCTACCTTACTTTACCTTTTTGCATTTTTAAAAGCATTCAGGCCTATCAGTCTCGTATACCTTCAAGTTCAATTTTTTCGATTTTTTATTTCTCATAGAAAAAAATATACAGTATTATCAGCACCTTAAGCAAAAGGAGGTAATGGCAGGACCAAAACTAGGTCAAATGCCACCATAGAAGTATTCTAGGAACCAGAATAATCATTTTGCAAAATCCCACCAGACAACAGTCCCAGTCAGTCTAGTTCCTGTACTGGTGGGGACCTAAATGTAGATGCAGTTATTGGAGGGTATTATAATGAGGGTATTATCAGCACATGGATGGCATTTTAAACACTTTGGTGCTTAGTAGCATTGTTAAAAGTGCCAGATAGAGCAGCCAGTGGACCCATTTTGGATAGAATCATTTTCTCACCTAGTGGGGCCCTCTGTCACCCATTCCTTGTAACAGCACAACTCAGGCCATAGGTCTGATTGTGCTGCTAATAAGATTCAGTGGCGTAGCTAGGATTTTTCTCTGGGGGGCAAATGACCCTGGATTTCCCCAAAATGTTATCGACAAAATGGGGTACGTTCTACACGGTTCTGAACTTTACTGAAATCTCAAATAAAGCATACAAAACATTGAAACACATTGAATATAATTATGATGATGCTAGTTGTAGTAATTTTAAAAATAATAGAAAAAGTTGCTAGCATAATTTGTGCAGGACAGAATTTTGTGACAGACAGGTTGCATCTTTTAGAAACTCAGCAACAACATTGAAAACACATATATGTGTTTAAACAGCTTAATAACTTACTTGTTATTCATTGTCAAGTAATATTACACTGACTTCAATTTAGGCCTACATCAATCAATGCAGATTGGCCAAAAAAAAATCATGAAGTCTGTCTGATGTTTTTATGTCTAAATTTAATTCAGTGGTTTATACACAAGCTTGGTTTGGTAGGTTAAGTTACTTAAGGATGAACCTTGAGCAGCAGCATTTAGAGAGTCATGACACTTTGAAAGGAATGTGTTTTTAATGTTGCTGAGCTCAAATCAAAACTTAGCAAAAGGGAGCAAATTTTATAAACTGGAGCTTGATCTGTTATGACAAAGACTCCTTTGTGTCACTCATTATTCATCAAACATGGAATCTGCAGACCTGTATTCAGGTAAGAAATCCTGTATTCAGATAAAAAATCAAGACAGACAGAGATATCCTTGAAAAAGCCATTGGCCCTTTTTTTAAGAAGAAAAAGTTTGGCCAATGTGTTATGAGCATGAGCAATAAGCAGGAAAAAAATCTCAATTAATTGACAGCCATAAAGATGAAAAATCAGTCGTAAAAATGTTTGATTCCATCAAACAGTGGTCCGTAAATTTTGTTTTTGAATTCTGATTGACATAAATTTCACACGTTCCAGTTCATCATCAGCAATTTCTCTGTTCATTCTACAAACTGATCTGTCTTTTAGACTGTTGATTTCAAAAGTTTTACTAAAATCTTTATTCGTGTTTGTTGCTCTTTAGCCAAAATATTATTAAGACTTCATAACACGAATGTCAGAAGTTAAATCATGTGGACCATGCAGACCAACTGGTACACACTACTAGTACTATTTAGATAGATAATAAACACCTCAATTTTCACAGTAAAATGCAACATACAAGTCTCTCCTACCGGTTCCTGTTTATTTTTCAAGTAGTCATACTTCGAAGTTTCAAATAGTGTCCGCAAGAATTCCAACAGGATTTCCCCAAAAACGTCTTTTGTCCTTCCTCTTCCTTTTTTTAACTCTCTGCTTTCCCCTTTTCTTCCCCATTTTCCCATCTTTTTCCCTTCATTTTCCCAAATTTCACACTTTTTTCTCAATTTCCCCATTTTGCCCTTTTTTTGTCCATTTCCCCATTTTTTTGTCCATTTCCCCATTTTTCCCCAAGAAGTTGTCTGGGGGGGCAACTTGCTACGCCACTGAATAAGATAGAAATGTGGAATTAATTCAAGTAAAACTGAATATATGGTGTAATATACTTGTGGGAATCTAATGCAGTTGTAAGGTGTAAGACACCAAAATGCTAATACTCTTCCAATGCATTTGCCATATATTCTCAAATAAAGGACCCCCTCGAATAGAGGCCCCCCTCAAATAGAGGCCCCCCTCGAATAGAGGCCCCCCTCGAATAGAGGCCCCCCTCGAATAGAGGCCCCCCTCGAATAGAGGCCTGGGTAGGTGCTGATAATACCCTCCATTCTACTTTTACGAGTTACCTCTTCAACCCCCCTCCCCATTTGGACAGAACAATGTGTAATGACTCAAAATTGGGCCTAGTGCCTTGAAAGGGATAGGACCTAATGTTTGGGACCCATTTCCAGAGCCCTACTTCCTGTTTCAGCTGATTGGGACGGTCAACACAACATAACATCTTTTATCTCGGGAGTTAAAAGTGACGATTTAAAAAGTGAGGTGTTATTTCTTGTGCAGAAAAATGTGACCTGAGGCCAGTTAGGCCCTTAGGTTGTAATGACTACAAAAATAATATAAGAATTGCCTCATGAACATTAAGGAGTTATGGCACAAGGACACGTGCGCTTGACTAAGCTGCAAACAAGCAAAATCTTCCAGGGGTGCTGATAATACCCCCCCCCCCCTGCTGATAATGCCCTCAAGGGGAGACCGGGGCTAGTTGTCACAAATCTTTGTTCCTTCTAGTGTGACTGCGTGTGAGACGTTTCCAGGGTCAGGAATCAGGAAACTTCGAACACTTCAACATTTTTGGGAAAAGTTTTTATTCAGCTTTCGCCCTGATTTATCAACCATGTGTTTTGTTTTAGACCACATTATAGCTCAGAGTGACTTTCGGTGAAAATGCGATAACTTGCCCCAAATGTGATAACTTAATTGTCACACTCATCTAGGCCTAAAGCCTATCGTACTTATCACCAGACAGATTCTCTGTTATCCAAGCCTGGAATACATAGGTTCCCTTTTGAAAAACACAAATGCATGTCTTACGAACACTACAGGCCTGGATGAGAGCCACCACACTCTAAAAAATTTTAGACGAAATTGGTTTTTTAGATTCAAAATGGTTTTTTGAAAAACCAAATTTCAATGCAAAAAACCAAAATGGATTTTTTTAAAAATCCATTTTGGTTTTGCATTGAAATTTGGTTTTTCAAAAAACCATTTTGAATCTAAAAAACCAATTTTGTCCCGACATTTTTTAGAGTGCAGGAATCAGGGCCTATTTAAAAAAAGTGTGTCTGTAAATCGGTGGACTATAAAATGGGTGCCAATTTCTGCTAAAACTGCTATTTTCAAAAAGTTCACATATCATGGACAGATTATACTTTCTTGCTACACCATCACAAAAAAAGTTCCACACCCCAAAAAAATGTTGAAAATGAGTAATCAGCATTGTTACAACTTGTCCCTGTGACTTCTAACCCCGGCCAACCCTAGTTTCAATCTAGCCAAGTAGAGAATTCATTTGGAAAATTCAGAAACATTCCTCACGAAAACCATGGATTTATGCAACCATGAATCCGGGCTTATCAAAAACTCACCCAGAGAATATACTGGAGTGCCAAAACTTGTCTTAAATTGGAGGATACTGAAAATGGTGCAACGAGTTTAATAAAAATGTCATTTTTAGAAAATTGCACACATTATGACAGATCACACATTTTAGCGAAAACGTCACAACAAAGTTTCACCAAAAATATCAAAATTGATTTGATTACCAGTGTCTACGAAGCTGCTACCAACCATAGCAGAGGCATTGTGACAACTTACCCCTCCCCTTGGCCTTTTAGCCCCAGTCTCCCCTATAGGCCTATAGATATAGCGGAAGACAGTGCAAGATGGTCCATCTCCTAGGCCTATAAGATCACACTATAGATGGCACCATATTGACGATTACCGGTCTTGGAGTGGCAAAAGCACCACCTTGTTCATGGGATATCACCATTTATGCTTATAGCTTTGTTGCAATATATATATATCAGAGCAAATTATTGCAATTTGATTATTACGAGAAACACTGAGTTGAATTATGCTCTCATCAACTGTCAGTGATATTCTAATTGACTGGAAGCTTAGGAAGCCGACCAAGTATAAAATGACATCACAATTTTTAGCTATTTTACATATATTGCAATGCTAGAGAATAGGGATGCAAACTGTGACACTGAGTTAAAATATGGCATCACAGTTCAACAGCATGGGAACGAACTTGAGATTCCACATAAATATATCCACCGGTGCTGATTGGGTGTAAAACACAAACTCACTCCACATAAATATGACAAGGACTATGACAGAAACAGAATATTCGATTTAGCTGCCTGCCCAGCTGACAAAAACTGATGGTTAACTGAGAGTTATTATGTGAAATTGCCCCTTAGTTATCACGTGGAAAATTGATAGGTTATTGCAAACGCTAACCATGTGATTTTGTCAAGAGTTAACCACATGATTTTCTGGGGGCAGTCTTCACCAGTTAACCATGTGATTTTCTGGTGAATATCTTCACCAGTTAACCATGTGATTTTCTGGGGGCAATCTTTACCAGTTAACCATGTGATTTTCTGGGGGCAATCTTCACCAGTTAACCACATGATTATCTGGTGAATATCTTCACCAGTTAACAACATGATTGTCTGGCGAATATCTTCACCAGTTAACCATGTGATTTCCTGGGGGCAATCTTCACCAGTTAACCACGTGATTTTCTGGGGCAATCTTCACCAGTTAACTAAATGATTTTCTGGTGAATATCTTCACCAGTTAACCATGTGATTTCCTGGGGCAATCTTCACCAGTTAACCACATGATTTTCTGGGGGCAATCTTCACCAGTTAAAATTATTGGAGAAGAGGCCAAATCTCCCACCGGTTAACTTGGCTCTTCCATCAAGCCAGTCAACTTAGACTGTTTCAAGCAATATCTTGGGCTTTAAATAGCTGTGGGGCTGAAGTAAAAGCCACAAGAACTTGCTGAAAATTTGTCGAAACCATTCTGATGCAGTGAGGCTCTATTCAGTCTTCTTAAGGGTTACCAGAATCAAGGATTGTGGTCGTACATGATTCACATTTCGGATAACTAGTCTTTTGTAATAATATCCAATATGTGCTCCTTTTTGAGCTAATAAGCATTATTCCACCATATGCTGAGCATTAATTCATATTAAGAAATCATAATAATTTGGTTAATTAGTCTAAACTCAGTTAAAGTCAACTTAGTGGGAACTCGGAAAAGAGCTGTGTTTCAAGTACAGGTGGCTCCATCTATATTTGTGGGGGCAATCTTCACCAGTTAACCACGTGAGTTTTTTCATGTGAAGAAAAACATGTGACAACTCTCAGTTATGTCATGAAGATAGTCAAGTGATAATCTGGTGAAATTCATCACGTGGTTATCCCGTGAAAATGTTGGGGAGTTTTTTCACGTGAAGAAAAAATGTGATAACTCTCAGTTATGTCATGAAGATGGTCAACCGTTAATCTGGTGACATTTATCACGTGGTTTTCCCATGAAAATGTGGGAGTTTTTCTCATGTGAACCAAAACACGTGATAACTCTCAGTTATGTCATGTTCACCAGTTCCCCCCCCCCCGTGTTTATCACGTGAATTGTCAGCTGGGTGTCGACGCTACTTTTAACTGGAGTCTGGAATTGTGATCATTCCTCTTTATTCGTCCAGTGCAAGGTTTGGAAAGACGAATCAGTAAACTGGAGAAGGAGGCGACTCTGTTGAGAGATGAATTGAAGTTGATGGGGCAGATGAACGATCACAAGGAGAATGACACAGAGGGAAACAGCTCAGAGGCACGAGGCAGCGGCACTGGTGCAGGCAGGGAATCTGAGGTAAATACCGATTATGTTTTTTATGATCATATTTATGACAATACCAGCTTTACATACATGTGTCACAACTGAAAACATGCCTAATAATCTTATTGTCAATTTAGTCCTACTAAAAACTGAAAAGCCTTCTCTAAATACAGTACAATCAAAAAAGTGCTTAATGCCCCATTCTCACGGCACGTTACGGAGCACTTTAGGCGTCCGCGGGATGGTATTTCCTGGTAATTTGAATGAATTTGGGTGATCCGCCGTCGACTTTTCACATCCCTCAGGGGTAGTTTTTGTTTCCCTCAGGGATTCCTAGAAATGGAAAAACTGCGCCGTGGATGTCAAAAAAGATTCAACACGTTGAAACTTTTTTTCCATGACGGCGGAACAGAGCCCAAAATTTTCTTGATTTTTGGATGTCCTGCGGGGATTTTTTCAGTGAGAACGACTCAAAAACATCTCCGGCGGGATATTAGGACATCCCCTGCCCCTGAGGGGACCTCTCCTGCCCCTGCGGGGACCTCTCCTGCCCCTGCGGGATATTTTTACTTCCCCTGTGGGCCATTTACAGCCTCGCCGGCAGTTTTTGACATCCCGCCGACAGTCTTTTGACATCCCGCCGACGATTTTTGACATCCCCACAGGCATTTAGATCTTTCCCACAGGGATGTGATCTTGTCTCCGCCGATTTATGATCTTATCCCGCCGATTTACGATCTTATCCCGCCGTGATATGCTTTTAATTAATTATATAATCGTTTTATAAACATTGCATGTTGCCGGGTTGGTCATTTTTTTCCTAGAATTCATCTCAAGCTATCCCTCAGCGGTAAAAAGTTCTCCGTAACGTGCCGTGGGACTGTAGCATAAATCGGATGCCCTCAGTAAGATGCTCCCACTTCCACACCCTTGAGTTCTTACCCTCACCCTTCCATGCCCTATCTTCCCTGCCCACTGCGAAAAAGTAAATCACTTTAAATTACCGAAATTTTAAAGAATCTATCCAAAACACTGCTTCATCCTTTAATTAATTAAAGACCATTGCTATGTACAGTTAAAAGCCATTATGGATGATACATTTGAATTTATCTTAGGAAATTAACAGATACAATTTTACTGATAAGTGACTGGAATTAAGGGATAGCCGCCCAGCTGACAATGCACGTGAAGTTCACGTGATAAACACGGGGGGAAACTGGTGAACATGACATAACTGAGAGTTATCATGTGTTTTTGTTCACGTGAGAAAAACTCCCACATTTTCATGGGAAAACCACGTGATAAATGTCACCAGATTAACGGTTGACCATCTTCATGACATAACTGAGAGTTATCACATTTTTTCTTCATGTGAAAAAACTCCCCAACAAATTTTCATGGGATAACCACGTGATGAATGTCACCAGATTAACGCTTGACCATCTTCATGACATAACTGAGAGTTATCACATGTTTTTCTTCACGTGGTTATCTGGTGAAGATTGCCCAACAGAAATACAGATGGAGCCAGCTGTACTAGAAACACTGCTGTTTACCGAGTTCCGCACTAAGTTTACTTTAACTGAGTTTAAACTAATTAAACTAATGATTATGATTTCTAAATCTGAATTAATGAACAGTATATGGTCATATGATGCTTATTAGCTCAAAAAGGAGCATATGTTGGATATTATTACAAAAGACTAGTTATCCGAAACGTGAATCATGTATGACTGCAATCCTTGATTCTGATAACCCCTTAAGAAGACTGAAAAGAGACTCACTGCATCACGCTGGTTGTGACAAATTTTCAGCAAGTTCTTGTGGCTTTACTTCAGCTCCACAGCTATTGAAAGCCCAAAATATTGCTTGAAACAGTCCGAGTTGACTGGCTTGATGAAGAGCCAAGTTAACCGATGGGAGATTTTGCCTCTTCTCAAATAATTTCAACTGGTGAAGATTGCCCCCCAGAAAATCATGTGGTTAACTGGTGAAAATGGCCCGCAGACAATCACGTGGTTAACTGGTGAAGATTGCCCCCAGAAAATCACGTGGTTAACTGGTGAAGATATTCACCAGAAAATCACGTGGTTAACTGGTGAGATTGCCCCCCAGAAAATCACGTGGTTAACTGGTGACAAAATCACGTGGTTAGCATTTGCAATAACCTATCAGTTTTCCACGTGACAACTTAGGGGCAATTTCACGTGATAACTCTCAGTTAACCACCAGTTTTTGTCAGCTGGGCGGGGAGTGCAAACTTTACAAAGGCATGGAAGTACACGGAAGTGTTGCCTTGGGGCGTGCAAGTAAAGTGTGAGCAGCTGCTTGGAAAAGTTATTGCCTTGTACTGTAGTAGACCAAATTTCAAGCAATAGCTCCTGACTCAATATATATAACTTTGCCAAAATACTGCACGTTTTCTCGTTTTATGTAGCAGATAATAGCCTTCTTGAAAAACAATAGGCCTATAGTGCTGATTGCCAGTAATTGGACATGTACTCTATCAGATAATAATAAGCAAGAAGTTATAGTAGGCATATAATGATAAATCTATTCTTGTCACTCGTGTCATAGAATGGTTCTTGTATTAAGTGTCCAGTGGGCGTTTTATCCGTGAGATTGTACCTGTTTCAGCAAATGCAGTTAATTGCCTCTGATGATGAGGAAGACGATCAGCTGCTGACTGCCAAGAAAGAAGAATTGAGCCGCCTGAGAGAGCGCAATGCCTCCCTGTGGTATGGGTTCAAAGCTCTGTCTCTCAAGCGGAGGATGCCCCCTTCGCTGACTGGACCGCTTATGCTTGACAAAGATATCCAGGTGAATTATATTGCAGCAATACAGTGTCTATGTTTATACGCATACTCAGCATTACAGTCTGTAAATTTGTTATGCAGAAAAAGTGGACTGTTGCACTGTGAAAATGGCACTTTGTGAGTCATATAATACTGATGATTTGTCATAATCATACCAATACTTTCAATGTTAATTCGATTTAAGGAGACTAAACCCGCTTGTTGATGAAAGGCTGACGAAAGGATTCTGCATCCGATTTTTACTCTAAAATCAGTTATGACCAATTAAATGGCGCTTCTCTTGATTATGACCAATCAAACAGCCTCTATGTTTCCCAAGTTAAATGTATGATGATGACATCGACCGCTATCATGAGTCACAAAATGCATTTTTCACAGTGAACTGGTCCTCTCTTTTTGCATAACTAACGGACAAGCTGTAAGCCTACATTTTACAGATCCAGGGAACAAATTATGTAGGCCTATATGTATACTTTATGATACTTAGTTTGCTTTATGTGTGCTTGGTCAAGGTGGCTGTATTTGAAGAGATGACGGAGAAGGAAATTTACACTTTTATTGAGGAGAAAGAAAATAGCTTCAGAGAATACCAGGAAAAGGTGACGGTTCTCGGGAATGAGAAGAAGGAATTTGATGAAGAACATCAGAAAAGAATGAAGCCTTTGAAAGAAGAGAAGGTCGCTTTAAAGCATGAAATTGCTGCTCTTACTAATAGAATTTTGCAGTTGACTTATAAAAATGTCCCTTGACGTTTTGTCAGTGTGCACTGTGTTACATAAATTAGGCAGAACTTGGTTATATGAATTTCGAGAAATATTATAGCTCATTCCAATTCAGTGTCTTTACCATTTATCTTTTGGGTCCAGGCAGTGTCATCTTCACGTTTTGGCATTTACAGAGCTATGGGCCAAGACGTCACTACTAAGGGGCACCCCCACTATCAGAGAATTTTTTTTTGCGACTGATAGTGGGGGTCCTGGGCCCCCACTATCACTGTCCCCTGGAATTTCCACATGAGTGCGTTTCCTTTGATCTATTGTTCTCTATTGTTATGCATTTCCTTTGATCTATTGTTCTCTATTGTTGTGCATTTCCTTTGATCTATTGTTCCTATTGTTATGTTATAAGATCAAAGGAAAAAAGGGGTGCATTATGGGGCAAGATCCATTTTATACACAATGACCTATTGTTAAAGATTTACCCATCTGATCTTATCATTGTGTCTAATGGAGTTAGGGGTAAAAGTGCTTTGTATAATATAACTTTGCTAAAAATATAACCTTGCATATGCTAATGTATAAATTTAGCAGAATAGAAGAAAAGTTGACACTTTGGATCTTATAAGATTAGACAAAGTTGACACAGTATATAGATATACACAAGACATTTGCTAGTTTATAAATGTAGCTGAATAGCAGAAAAGTTGACACTTTGCATGTTATCAGATTTTGCAGAGTTTCTTGCAGAATATCAAGTTTGGATGTCACTTGCTCCTTATTAGATTATACACAGCTGACTCTGTATATTATCTTAGTATGACACTTGTATATTATCACATTATACAGTAGACTAGAATTTTGCAAGCTATTATGCTGACATACTGGAAAATTATACCAGGCTTGTCTATGTATAGCATATATTCAGATTTTGACGAATACTGATTCTGGCTAATTTAACCCTGCCCTGATTGATTTGGCTGGGTAAAATAAGTTGGACAGGATTACCTGTAATCCAGATAAAATAGCCTGCAATTTGAGGCTATTACGCAAAAGTAATCATTGAATTCTCAACACAACACATAGTACTCTCATCGCATATACTTGCGTGAAATTGCTTTGACAATGTGCCAAAGTAACAAAAGCTGACTGACAAACCAGGTTGACCGAGTTTCGTAATCAAGTTATTCAACACAGTACAGTGCTTGAAATAGCATTTCGCATAATTACGCACAATCGAGTTCTGTTGTACTGTCAGGAACTCCTTAATTTACTTTTCTGGTTTGGTTGACACTGACCTGTTATAAGGCAGAATCTGTTCTTTTTTTCTTGACTGACTTTGATTTGGGGCTTTCATGAGTTGCAATACACATCACGCAGCATGACTTGAGCATTCGTTCGTTGTGACAGACGCTGTGCGTTCATTTTCTGCTGACATGGACAGGCATGGCTCTTTCACTTGTTGTGGCTGTTTCTAAACTGCTGTAGAAACATTTGAGGGCAATCCGATGTGGTAATAAGATGCATTGGTCACGGCAATTACACATTATCAAAGCAACAGCTCTCAAAAGCGCAATGTGTGTGCCCTCATGTTGTTGTTGACTGAATGAGGTACATCCACGCGTGTTGCGCATGCGCCTGTTTCACAATGGCACACGCTAGGCGGCGCATGCCTATTCATGGCGTATCAATAGATTATGCCTCTATTGTTGCGGGGCGTCAATTGCCCATCAACAAGATACTTCATCTTTTGTCAAGGTGTCATATGACTTTTGACTGTGCTATTTCATATTGCACACATTATCAAACAGCCCCACGCTACATTAGTGAAATGTCACTTGTACTCTTTTTTTGCTAATATAGCACACACCTAAATTAGAGCAACAGATATGAAGTCTACAATATATATATTTTCCCCAAATATAAATATATATAAATGTCACTGAGCTAATTTAGATGCCCCCACTCCTGCTTCTTTATTAGCATTAGAGAAAATTAGAGCTGACCCCCCAAACTGTTTACATTGGCTGAAACATCTATAGGATTGACCTGCAGGATTCTAATAGTGTTTGTTTATTTATCAAATTCTGTTTTCTTGTGGGATTGCACAGGGCTGTCATGAGGGGTTAAAACACAACTGCTCATAAAATTACACTTCAGTCAGCTGCCAGCTCTTGAGGTGAAAGGGTGTAGATTATCTGCAAGCTCAAAGAGAAATATGGCTTATTCCACAAGTGTGAAGGAAGAAGGAGGAGGAGAGGTCAATGTGGATTTAGAAATTGCAATGGAAAATGCAGACAATGCACTGACTGAGGAAACAGATGTAATAGACATTGGGTTGGCTGAAATACCTGCTGTGGACAACTCAGACTTGGACTCAGATACTTTGTGGAATTTTTTTGGACGAAAAATTCCAAAAAATGAGGCTGTGTATTTATGCCAGGTGTCTCTGCTCTGTTTTATCATCGTCTCCTGTGTCATAAATTTAAGTCTGGATCATGGATCAAAGGAAATGTGGGTTTCGGTCATGAGTTCTAGTTTAGGGGTCATGTTACCAAGTCCTGCCTATGATAGAGTTCAGAAGAAAAAGAAGAAATCACAAGAGATCCAGAAAATAACAGCACAGAGGCAAATGGAGGAAAGTGATGTCTGAATAGAAAGTGGAATCCTATAGGTTTAGCTGCTAATGGAATGGTGTCACTCTCACTGAAAGGCTCCATTGTTTGTTGTGACACCCTTGACAACCTGACCCCCCTCCAAGCCGCTTTCACCCCCGCCGACCCCCCTCCTCATGCTTTCATTAGGGTCCGAACTTGGGGTATATATATGACCAATTGATGAGTTGTCAGTATCACTTGTTCATTCGACTGATATACCCAACTCAGCAATGGCATACTTCTACAACAGATCTATCTTCAGCCAATATGGATTCCTGGCACCCAATGGAGCTGGTATGCTCTGCGGAGAACTACTGATGTCGACCGTTTTCGAAAGATGCTACCTGGCCCTTACCTTCAGGCCAAATGGAGAGGAGATCAAACAGGCTGTGAACATCAGGGCATCCGATCTTCCCCTTCTGAGAGATGTGCTGGAGCACAACAGACAGCGCATCACTGTAAGGAAAGCCATGAGGGCCTCGATCTCTGAGCATCTGGAATTCGTCAGATGCTGTAATTTCCAGAGCGTCTGGGCTACACAGATCGTGGAGTTGAGGAGGGTGCAGGACCTACCATTTCACTGCCCCACCCAGGCCCGCCTCACATTGACTCTGACAGAGGAGCAGTACGACTCCCTGCTGCTCCACCTCCCCAGGATGATTGAGCTGTCGGAAATTCCCATCCTGGAGTCACCCGAGAGCTACTCCCTGTCAATGTACAGGTGTGACGCCCTGCAGCACCGAGAGGACCATCCGACCTACTACTTGACACCTGAGGAAGTTGAGAGGCAGCCAGGTGTCATCCTCTCCGATGACCACCTCACGGTCAGCATTGATGATGATGACTACAGTTACGTTGGCCGTGAGGAGGAATTGGACCTGCCTGATATTGACATCACAGACGAGGACATAAGGAACGCGAACGCGGGGTCATTCAATGACCTGCTGAATATGACCTCGGACGACCTGCCCTTCCTGACTCCCCCGACAAGCGACGCCTCCCTGCCGAGGACATCTTCCCCCATCAACAGCTCCCCCTGTCTCCTTGACGACATCGTCCCGGCCCTTCAAGATCTACCGACGCACTCCCTGTCCGAGATAGCCGTCCGTAGGCCCGACTCCATGGACGTAGTCCATGGACTGCTCGTCAGGCTGTTTATGGATAAGATAAAATATTTCGCCCAGCTGGATGGTCCATTACCGTTTGACATGTCCAACGCCATGGAGGCTCAAGACTGCTTATGCAGCGAGTGGAGATTGGTCATGGACAATTTGGCCGAAACACTATTCCAGCTGGGCTACAACCTTAACACGCCCACCGACGAGCAGATGATCGCCCTTTTGCATGGAGAGGGCAAAGGAAGCCCCTTCTCCTGCGCCATCTTTTGCCTCCAAGGGCACCCATGTCACATGAAGGTGACCCAGTTGCAGAACCACCTTCTTGATGCCATATATCGGAAATTTTCCGAGGCATTCCAATGAACAATACGAACAATCAATTGTCAATTGGAATCACTACCTCGATGCAGTTCAGTTTGTTTGTGTTTGTACATATGTATATATATATAAGTTGCCTTTTGTTTATGTTTTGTATATATTGTAAATATCTTTTATACCCTTGTATGTCTGTATATACCTGTTTTTGAGCAAATCACAACACCCAAAAATAAAAGTGTTTTTCAACTTGAACTTACTGACTTTGCTTTTCACCTTTCATTCTTAAACTTTTTGTGAAGCAATTCATTCAAAGTTTCTGTCACCAGCAAGCAATTTTCTTAAAGTGACTTAATTCTATTCGGTTACCAGCAAAACAATTAATTTTACAAAACAGTCAACAGATTTAACTTTTTAAAAGAAACAAACACAAGTTTTCAAATAACATGCTTTAATTTAAAAAAAGGGTCTTCTTCCCCTTGATAAAATAAATCTGGTACATGACAATTCACAAGTTAATGGCACAGTTTAGTTTTAGCTGTACAGTCTCTGTAATATGTGTATCTGGTACATTGCAATTCTCAAGTTAATGGCACAGTTTAGTTTAGAAATCAGAATCATTTAACAAAGTTAAATTTTAAATTCAAGTATTGTCAGTCTTGTTTGCGGTATACAATTTGGTGAATATACTTAAAGGAAAATGCAAATGTTCATTTAAAAAAGTCTTATTTGATAAAATCAGCTCTTTTTACCAGCAACAGCAATACACAAAAGTTGGCATCCAAACACAGCAATTGGAATGTGTATATATTTAAATAACACTTGCCCCTCATAATCAAACTACCAAAGTCAATCAATCAATCAAGTTTAACCCTACCCCTCATGCCCGAAAAAATAAAATTTTAGCACCCACATATGTACATTTCCAAAAGCACAAAAAAAGTGAAACTTATCTCGAGTATATAAGAAGTCATTCTAACTAAAATAGAACTGCTAACTAAGAAAAACAAATATCAAATGTCATCTTCAGCATATTGCACTTTAAAAAAGACGCAGGCCATGCAAGGCCTCAGTAATAAAACATTTTTAAAAGTCAATGTTCAGGCAAATATGCAACAGTCCAATGGCCTCAAAACAGTGTTCACTTGTCCAAAGACAGCCGCAATATCAGGCAATAAAACAATTTGAAAATGTCAATGTGTGTCAACGAATACACATAATATATAAAGTCAATTTGCGTCAAAAAAGTGTTCAACTGTCACTCAGCAACATCATCCAATTTAATAGTCAAGCTGTGTTCAATGGCGAGGTCTTAAACGTCCATATCGATGGATTATATTACCCGGCTCCATACCATTCATGAGTCGACCCTGCCTGCCAATCACACGTGCTGCTGCAAGGGGGCGGTTATCCATGTCCTCAGGCTGATCGGCGGCACGTGGGGCTGCAGGGGGGTCGGCGGGTTCTTCGGCACGGGGGTCGGCAGGTTGCTCGGCGGCGGCACGTGCGCCGTCTTGCTCCAGGGGGTTTTCATGGGCAATGAGTTCGGGGGCCTCGGGGACTGGCTGCATACCGTGGGCTTGGGCTATCAAACCCCAGACCGGCTGGGGGGCGATGTTCCAGGGGAGGGGGAAGCGTGCAAGAAGTCCCTTGATTTCCTTCTTCTTGATCCCGGCTATGACGCACAGCAGCTGTAAAAAGTCAAAAAAGTTCACTGTGAAAATAGTTCGTAGGAGCTGTCACTTTTGGCAGAAGAGCATTCCAGTTCGTCTTTTGAATAAATGTTTCCATTCCTCATTTCGCCAATGTAATTAACAGGACAAAGACAACAGTCACAGCATGTTTTACACAATTTAACCAGCCAAGCTGGATCCTGCTTCCTCCCAGTGCAGCGACCAATGACAATAATTAAAATAATTACCATTAGCACAACTCCACCGCTGGATCCCCCGGCCACGCTGCCCCAGAAGGTCAGTTCGGAAACAGTCCAGGACTTGGCGTGTTCTGTAGATTGCTCAGGACCCGGGCTGACAATGGTAGTTTCCTGGAGTTTCTTGGTGACATAGTCGAAGGTCAGGCCGATAGTGGTACTCTGTTTTGTGATCTTCTCAGCTCTGGGCGCGCTTGTATCGGTTGTCTGTTCATAGCCAGTTGTCTCGGGGAAGTCGGTTTCTGTAGTCATCACGTGATCAGCTGTCACAACGGTCGATTGAATGATCCTGCAGTCAGGGCCCACGCAGGCCTGTGTTGTCGTCTGCTCAACTATGCAGGTGATCCACTCAAATTCAATGCTCACAGCCTGACACAGTTCCAAGTCGCCTCCAGTCAATAGCACATGTTCATAGCCATAGGTACGCTCCAGGGTGTCCAGAATAAACCATTCAGGATTAGCCACATTCAGGACGATCGTCTTGCCAAGCTTGTTTCTTGTGGTGAATCTCGGGGCCTGGTTGATTGCATCACAGGTGATCAACTTCTTAGCGCTGCAACGGCATTCAGCATCCCCTCCGCAGGACCAGCTGTCAACAGGCATCCCAGCTATGCACACTATAAGTGTGGCAAACACAAGTTTTGCTTGCAACATTTTTGCAGCAAAAACTTGACTTAATCCAATGAAAATGCTCAAAATAACTCAGAGATCAGTAGTCCACTGCTTTTCTCAATGACAGCTAAAGGCCAATTGAAGTGACATTTGGCTTGACCTAATTCCACCAAGTACCCCGTTGGCATAGCAACCGGCAACCGTTACGTAACTTGACCCTATTAGGATGGAGCTCCATTGTCCCAAGATCGAGACCCCCTGCTGATGCGCTCCCTAGACATGCTATATGTGCACCCTAGACAGGCTATACTGCAACTTAAAGTGCATGTTTTTGCAACATGATCCAAGGTCACAGTGACCAGAGCTGTCACATAAAACTTGGAAATTCGAACACGTGGCTAAAATTGGTGAAAATGCATGGTTATTTCAATGCAGTGCTTTTGACAATTGCTCCCAAATTAAAAAATCATTTTTTATGTACACTTTGTAGCAAAGAATTTGTCCTGTGCACACTTCATTTTCTTGACTTAGCAAATTTTTAAAAAAAATTCACTGGTAGATTAACTTTGGTTGTTTTACTTGACTTATTTATTTACCAGTATGTTTTATAAAGCTGAGCAGATTCTGCATCCAAGCCTGCCTTAAGTTTGATAACTCGATGCATATAAATTGCAGCTGTATTCACATTTTACTGTTCTTTGTTTATTTTTTTTTTGCTGACAAATAAAATGCAACTAACGAAATAAGCTTCATTGTACGTCTTGGCCCACCTAAATAAAAGTAAAGTCCACAGAAATTAACTTCCAAAAAAAAAGAAGAAAAAACAACAATGGGAAAAAAAGCCTATTGCATATATGGGTGAAATAAATCCGCAAAATTGGGTAATTCAGACAATAATGGCATCTTGCAGTCACATATTATCAGGGTGTAGAGACATAGGCCTAATGCTTGACTGTTAGAACTAGTCATGCTGCATTGTCACTGCTAACATATATATATGGGTCTAGTGAATGAAAAGATGACTTGCACTATTATCATAATTATATAGCGGGGTAATATTATATGCATCTAGTCAATGTGTCAACAATACCTCTTGTTGCCCTCTATCTATATATGTGAGGGTGACAATTATACCCCATTAATCAACCATGAGATCTGACATCATAGAGTAGAGCTTTTTCTTTGTCAGCCCCCTAGAAATTACATAACATTGACACCCCAAAATCATATAAAAGCTGCTGGACTTTCCGATCAGAGCATAGTTCAGCTGTAACCTCCTCTGGTGAACAGCAAACTCCAAAGCTCGAAATTCCTCTCTGGATTTTTTACTGGATTTTACTGGATAGAAACAGCAGACATTTACCGTCTTGGACTCGCAAATATTTGGAATACCATAACCAGCCAGGTAGTCGTGTACTCGCTATTGACCTTGGATCTGCCGTGGACTTGGACTTTAACTTGGACTTGGAAAGAATTACCAAAGGTGAGTGTTTATTTCTTGCAAATTCAAAAAAAAAAAACCAACAAAAAAATGACCGCAGTGCATCAGTTGGGCAGGAAATTAAGTTAATTCTGACATTGCTAATGTAAATACATGATGTTTTAGCTGATTATTCGCAAGGGAGGTATGGATAGAACATGTTTCTACCATTTACAATTTAAAAAATAAAACATAGCAGGGTGTTTTTAACTTGTACGCAGGTCGCTTATTGAACCTGCAAGCAGCATTGCATGAAGCAGTGCGTAGAACAAAGTATAAGAAACGAAATTCTCGTCAAAATAATTTTTATGCTTATACTTGCTTAATATTTCGTTAGAAGACCTATTTGTCAGTCGACACGTATCAAATACTTGCCCAATATATTGCAGGAAAAAATATTTTCACCCTTTCAAAGATCAGACGTAGTTGAGGCTTTTTGCGCTTTGCTGAAAGGCGAATTCAAAGTTGATCAACTAACGAATATTTCGCTGTTAGGCATATTAAGTTGACTTTTGTAAGTTATTTCGTTAGAGGGACGCCCATGGTAAGCTTAGGTTCTATAAATAGGTGGTAAATATTAGGATTTAGAGTCTTTGCCTTGGGAACATTCCCTCAATGCTCGATTGACCAGTGTCATGTAGTTTTAGAAGCACCCGCCAGAGGGCGAGGGGTCTATGAGACGCTATGCGCCATCTGGCGTTTTGTGAAACAGTTACAGAAATTTGCCGATCAGACGCAATTTTGTTCAGATGCGTGATTTGTAGACGTAGTTAGAGGGTTGAGGACTGCACTAAATGCTCGGAGTGCATATCACGTAGTTAAATTCGACAATATAGGATGCCTGAACGTTTTACGTCCAATCTCTGCATAGCAGAAGCATTACATACGTTAACAAGTATCTGATGAGTAAAAATCAGACATTTTGCGACATTTTTTACTCGGATTACTAGAAGGCACAACTTGTGTGCATTAGTGCGCAAAACCAATTTTTTTTTTTCTTTGTTAAAGATAGACAAAAAAAAAAAAAAAACAGAAAATTTAAAAGCCTTGTGTCATGCAGCTCACCCTGTCACTCTTGCAAAAGTAATTTTTCCTGAAAAAGAAATTTTTTTCTTCAATCCACTAAATTCAACCCAGAAAACAAGCCTTAATTGTTATAGCTGAGATATCAGTCCTGGGTTGTGACATTCTAAGCTAAGGTGACCTACACAGTAAAATTCCCATAGTGTCAAAGGCAGCAGTGAATTTTTTTTCCTTTTTGCCCAACTCCACCCCTGAGAAAACTTGATTTTTTTTTTCTATTGAGTTGGCCTAGACATGTGACCCCTCATTTTAAAGCCAGCGACCATAGCAATCAAATACCACATGGTAGAAATGTCTATAGCCAATTGTATGCCCAACTCCACGCCTAAAAGGTGACTTTTGTCAGAATTGATATATATAAGGCCATTTGTGGCATCAATTTAAAGCTCTGACCATACACTGCAAAATGCCACATATCAGCAAAGCCCCCAGTGAATTTTTTTGCTTTTTGCCCAACTCCACCCCTGAGAAAACTTGATTTTTTTTTTTAGAATTGAGATGACCTAGCCATGTGACCCCTCATTTTAAAGCTAGTGAACATGGCAATGCAATGCTGCATTGTAGAAATGTCAATAGGCGATTGTATGCTCAACTCCACCCCTAAAACGTGACTTTTGTCAGAATTGATATATAAGACCATTTGTGGCAGCAATTTAAAGCTCATGTCCTTCACTACAAAATGTCACATATTGACAAGACCCCAAGTGAATTTTTTTGCTTTTTGCCCAACTCCACCCCTGAGAGAAAACTTGATTTTTTTTAAATATTGAGTTGACATAGGCATGTGACCCCTCGTTTTAAAGCCAATGACCTTGGTAATCAAATGCTGCATGACAAAAATGTCGATACTCGATTTTTTGCCCAACTCCACCGTCAAAAACGTGAAATTGTGATACAAGATCATTTTATGTTGTCAGTTTAAGCTTATGACATGCTCAGCAAAATGGGGTATGGCAGTCAAGGCCGCAGTGAATTTTTTAGCTTTTTGCCACACTCCACCCCTAAGAAAACTTGACCTTTTTTTTTTAGACTAGAGTTGACCTGGGCATGTGACCCCTCATTTTAAAGCCAGTGACCATGGCAATCAAATGCTGCATGGTGGAAATGTCAATAGCCAATATTTCACTCTGTCCCATCTCCTTAATTTTGTTAGAAATTTGTTTGAGATAACATAGTTGTGTGACCCCTCATTTTAAAGCTGTTTACAAGCTCTATAAAATGCTCCATATGTCTAAGCGTGGTTTTTTTTTTTCCTTCGGAGAATTTAATGTTTTGCTAGTCAAAAATAAGTATAACAAGCAAGTTCACCTTTCACCAATTAGATTTTATTTTTTTATCATTAGACAATTTTCCGCAATAACAATAGTCACTCATTCATAAAGATTTAATGCAAACTACTAATACTGATACTACTACTACTACTACTACTCAGGGTGTATTTGAGGGGGTCAATCTTACATTTCTAAAAATAAAAATAATAATTAAGTTACATTGTTCTTTTCTTTTAAGAAGCTCTGAAAGCCTCCCTGCATGCCTCTATTATCGACTTTGTATTTCTTAGGACATTGACTACTTCAGCACTTGGCAAACCTCGACTCTTATGATAAATAAACATCAAGCAATAGTACCCACAGTTTTTACTTTCCAAAATTGTGTCATTGACCCATGTGCAATTGTATCTATTAGTAAAGTTTGTCATTTCTTCTCCATAGGTGCGGACACACATTTCACCTAGACTGTCAAAAATTTCGACTTCACAGTCCTTCATCACAAGCACAAGCCAATGGCCAATCTCCGTGTGCTGCCTTGGGGCGAGGAAGGAACCGGATACAGGGGTGCAGGCTACAAGGCACCCTCGGCAATGTCCACATCTATTCGCCGGAATGCCATGTTCGATCCCTACACAACTCACCCCGTGCGTTCCCGCAGGGAGGCATGCATGACGCCCCGTGAGGCCGCCATTCGGGCTGCAGGCGTTGACGAGACTCTGAAGAACCTGCAGGCGCTGCAGGTCGTTAACACCATACAGACCCTCAAGACCCAGTTTGGGCAAGGACCTGCTGCTGACCGGTGAGTGTTGCTTACAAGTTTCTTTCCTCATTTTCACGTGAACTATGTAACTTATCTCCCTCGGTGGGTATTGTATATATTTAAGTGTAGAGCAGGGTGTTACAGCTGCCACATAGTCTGTCGACTGAGTGTCCCGCCACAGTGTATCATAGATAGTTGCAGTATTCATTTTAGCTTATGTAGACGTTACGCTGGTAGTCAAATTCATAGAGTCCCGGATATGTCACCTTAGCGACCATAATGACGCTTTCCTCCAGTGGTATTGAGAAACGGAGCTCGATCCTTACAAAACCGTCACGATTGGATGGGAAATATGTGTCACGGTTCTGCGGGTTGAGGTGAACGACAAATATGCTGTAACCATTTGGGAATTCTTTCAGTGTGATGCGTTGATTGTGACTTGGTATTTTGCTCTTGCCGCCGTAAAGGTCGTGGAAGCTCTGAAGATATTTTCCCTGCGTAAAGTCAAAAGTGAGAGGGCCTCGCGGCGTAGGACTGCCCGACAGACTTACATTTATGTGTGAAACATTGTAGTGTTTGAAGATAAATGGATTTTTTGAGGGGGTCCCCATGAGGGCGTCACCTGCCACAAATGCTATAGCAAGGGTGTTCGGGATTTTTCCGTTAAAAGAATCCTCTACGTAATAACTTGACGTGCCTTTGGCTAGGGTAAAACGACGTAGGTCCTCTTTCAAGTAGAAGTACTTTGCTCTTGATAGTTCATCTTTCATCACGGCCTGGTGGCCGACAAGGACCTGACTGCTTGGTACTACTTTTTTCACCACTAGAGAAATGTCCACTATTTCTAGAACGTAGTCTGTATATTTCTTGTTACCCGACATGATTCGGAAGGCCGACGTCGTCGGAATTAGCGTCACATCTATGGAGACCCCATTAATCAAATATTTCTGAGTCTTGAAGACGTCGGCATCAAGTCGGGCCTGCACTTCTACAGGCTTGCTCTTTTTCATGAGGGCTGCCCTTTCATTGAATCCCTTGTTGTCTCCGTAGATGTTTGCATCACTGTGGTAGCCTGCTGTGTCCTTTATGAACATCGCACACTGCAAGTCGGCCTCGGTCTGGGAATTTTCGTCCAACAATGTATTCAGTAATGCGTTGTATGCATATGCCGTTTGACCCCCTAATATTACCGTGTCATTCATGCGGATTTCCGCCTGATACCACAAGGAATCAGCAAGATTATTCACCGGACCTACTGAAGCTAATCCCGGCTCTGGGGTGGCCGCATTGGCGGCCGGAGGTGACGGCGGTGCTGGTATTGAGGTGCCATCCTGTTTGACTATTCTCACGGTGGATTTTACGTAAATCTCCCGCATGTCTATGTAAGACGACCCGGCCCCTGAGATTCGAAATTTCACATTGCCCTCTGTTGAGAACTGGTTCAAAGGTTTATGAACAATATGTTTGACTTCACTCACGCCCAGGTTGCTAGCTGGGATTTCAAAAATGTCCAGTGAGTTGTCGTATGCCAGGTCGGCTTCCTTAAGTACTTTCTCCCCACTTGCCATGATTAGCTGAAGATATCTCCACCGCTTTTACTCTTCTTCTTCTTCTTGTCTTTGGTATTTGTGACTTTCCTCCTCTTTCCTCGGTGGTGGTGGGACTTCTTAGATGTACTATGGCTCTTTCTCTTCCGTCCAACTGCTCCTCTCGAAGATTTCCCCGGGACTGAAGGTGCCGTGTAGCTGGGAGTGCTTTTATCCACATCGGCCCGAGCCATGTTTGCATACTGTTCGACAGGCGAGACGATGTTCAGGGGGAGCTGTTTTGCCGAAGTGTTAGACCCCGAACTGTTCTTGAGCAGCACTAATTTCGGTTCACTCCCCCAGACTGCCGCCTTGCCTACCGTCTGTTTGAAATGTTCCACCCAGGCAGTAGGGTTTACGGACGCCATGGACTTGTATTGGGCATCCATTTCAAATCGAATGTGCACTTCGTTGTCTGTTCGGGATTTTTCGCACTCAGTTCTTCCACAGCTTCCCCGTCTCGGTCGCAGATTTCCACACTCAGCTCTCCTAGACTATGCACCCTGAGTGGAACGTAGTGTACTGAGTCAAAGCGCACAAAGTTGTTGCGTTTTATCTCACCCAAGCTGAGCGACGCCACGATTGGCCTGTACAATTCACCAAAACAGGAGGGCTCGCATGCACTGCAGCAGACGTAGAGGCTGTCCCACTTCCGCCCTGACTTTATCGGAGGGAGTGTCAATTCCACAAGACCCAGGTGCCATGCACCCCTGCGGCCTGTATCCAAGTTGTAGTTTTCAGGAAGTGTGCAGGTAAATTTAGCGGCGGTGTTGTTGATGTGAATTCTCTCACCCCTAGTACTTTCCATGCAGAGCAACATCCTTGTTCGACCACCTTCACTCGCAGTGTGCAACGGACGACGTGTGGGCTGTAGTTTACGACTTGCAGTGCCCCCGCTGTTTGTTGGCTGGTGCGAAGTGAGCTTCACAGATTGAATCGATGTTGATGTTGCATTCCAAATTTACTAACTAGAGGACCGGGCCATCATCTGCGGGAGGGTCTTTTTCTTTTGGCACGCCCCCTGGGAAGCTGAACGACATCTTTTGCCAGCCTCCATTCGTTGTATTTTTTTGGCCAAGATTGATATTTCACAAGTTTTTCAGTCACTCCATTCCTGACTCGGGTCTTGAGCACCTTCTCTATTTTAAACAGGGCATTTGGGTCAAATCTCACGGGGGTGATCTCACCCGGGTAAAAATGCCCCTTCACCTCTTCTCCAGCAAAGTCATTTAGGTAATACAGGTGAATGCCTTCGTCTGCCCTTCGGGCTCTCACTGTGAATACTTCTCCGGAAAATTGTTCATCGTAGGCCCGGTCGAAAGGTTTTCGTCTGTAGTACACCACTCTGACAGTCTGTCCGATCTCGTATTTAAATGAGCGGGTCTTCTTGGATTTGCTTGCTGCAGCCTTTAGTGCGCGCCTCAGGGAGTCCTTGTAGGCCTTCGAGTGAGTGACATATTGGTAATCCCATACTTCCTGCTCATTCTCAGGTGTTACAGCGCTGGGTGGTCTGCCTATGCTGGTGTGCACCGTGTTGTTATAGGACTTGATGATGTTCTGCAGTTCGTGGGCATATGCATAGGAGTTGGTCTTCTGGAAGAACTGAAACAGGCGTTTTTTGAGGGTTTTAATTAGAATTTCTGCATAATTGGCCTTGGTTTCAGTGTTAGCGTAGTAATGTTTCACCCCTCTCTCGGTGAGCAAGTGTTGAACTTTGACATTCGAGAATTCGGTGCCGTGATCCGATCTCAAAAATTTAGGCTGAATATTGCCTCTGCGGAAGATTGCGGAGAAGGCCCTTTCCATTTCCCCGCTCCCCTTGTTCTTAACGGCCTCGGCTCTGCAGTATCTTGAGAAAATGTCGACAGTCACCAAAATGTAGGAATTCCCCAAATTACTCTGAGAGAATCTCTTGTCGTTGAGTACCAAGAGATCGCAGTCCCACATGTGATTCAGGCCAGGCGATATGATACGTCTGTAAGCCGGCTGTCTTTCCGGGACGGTCTTGTGAAGGGTGACCACATCTTGGCCCTGCGACCATTGTTTTATGCGTTCGAGGCTGATGTTGTATTTACCCTCATCCTTGAGTACTTTGTGCAGCTTTGTGACACTGGTAAAACTTCCAGGCGTGCCTGCGGTGTAGTAACGCCGCGTCAGGTAGGCATCTATGTTCTTGGGTACGGCCATCCCATTGGGCAAGGGTTGTCCGACGGATGAGGACGGTTGTCAAAGTCTTAGTAAAAGTTCCACTGCTCCCTCGAACAGTTCCAAGAGTTGTACGGTGATGGTTGTGGGCCGTGTGAAAAAACCTATGAACCGGTCCAGCACGGTGAGACAGGTGTGAAGAAGCCCCACGTCAAAACGTCCGTCAACGATCCAACGTCTCAGACCAAATGCCAGCAGTGTGAACCTCAGGATCCAGCTGAGTACAGAGTAAGTGGGCCACAGTCTGCGTAAGGTGTTCCGTGCAACATGTAGAACATTCCGAACTATTCGGAAAACCCTGTGTGAGATGGTTGTTGCGAGATACGTCAGTCGAAGTAATGTGAACAGCCAGCCTGACAGCCGGTAAGAGGCATGCAGCAGCCTCTGCATGCTTATTTCGTTTCTCCTACAAACTCATCCAGGGCTTCTGGGGTATTGAGCGCCTCGCAGCAGTATTTGCACGTGCCTTAGCAATTGCACTTGCTGCCGCGGTAGTGCTTGACCTGCCTTTCACCTTCGACGAGAAGTGTTGCATGCCCTTATCATCATCATGGTCCTTCTTCCTCTTCTTCTTCTTCTTCTTATTATTATTATTATTATTGCTCTTTGCCTTCGAATTGATGGCCTCCTGCGTTTTCACAGGCCCTCCTTCTTTGTTCTTCAAATATTGCAAAACTCGGCGCAGTCTCTTGTTGCCTATCAGCTTCAGGGGTACATTTTTTTCCAAGATCCTCGCATAGAAAGTCTTGTAGTTATTGGGCAGGGGAAATCTAGAGGATTGAGTGTGAGGTAGTGATGTCAATAACTTTGCATATGTGGAACTTGCAGCCGACTTGTTAGGCTTCATCAACAGCCACACTTTGCGGAGATTGCTTTTGCTCTCTTCATCCGACAGTGAGGCTAGGATCTCCTTCAGCTGATCTTCTGCAGCTTGCTCACCAGCACCTCTTCCTTCTTGTGACTTTGAGAGTTGCGAAGACTTTGAGGAATAATGCGCTTTTTCTTCTTCTTCTCCTGCTCCTTCTCCTTCTCCTTCATCTTCTTCTTCTTCTTTATTGGTCACTTTGCGCGTCTCGCTGCCTGCGAGTGTCTTTTGAGACTTGTCCTCATCGACGGCGACGCTTTCGCTTTCAGAAGGATGGGTCCCGCCGCCGCCGGAACCCCTTTCGACGCCTTCGCCTAGAGTTGTGCCTTTGCCGACTTCCCCCGTTGAAGGATGAGCGGGAGGAGGGTGTTGGCGAACGCTCGCGCGTTCGCCAACTCCATCCTCCCGTATCTTACTGGCTCTCACCATACTGAGATATTTCTCCTCAGGAATTACGTAGACTTTCCTGTTGAATTTCATTGAGAGAGACATTTCTCTTCACTGATGGGGATGTATTTTCTCCCCCCTCAAACCCTCTAGTGTAGTGTGCAAAAGTGATTTCAGTTCTGCTGAGTGCAACTCGTCACAGATCCTTCCCCTCAGTGGTCTCCGACACAATAGCCTCTTGTCCACTGGTCTGCCCAGGGCCATCGCGTTCACCTTTGAAGTGCCAGTGTTTCACGTATTCACCAGAACTATCATTGTCACTGGTGACCGTACCTCCCGTGCTCTCGCTCTGTCCTTCACTCGACCTCTCACTCGTGCTGCTTTCGCCACTTTCACTCGAACTGTCACTGTCGCTTGTACTTGCACTCGTACTTGCACTTTCACTGGTCTGACTAACGTCTTCGCTCTCAGTGTCGCTCTCCTCATCCTCCTCCTCCTCCTCATCCTCCTCCTCCTCCTCCTCCTCCTCTGATGTGTCTCGAGTTGAGTCGGAGGATGTCTCACAGCTAGAGTTTTTCTCCAATTCTTTGACAAGGCGTCGAAGTCTTGGACTGCAGGCTTTCAAGAACGTGATGACTGTTTTGTAGTGCTGCCTCAGCAAGTCCTGTGCATGCGATGCTCTTTGCACACAGGCCAACTTCCTCAATATGATTTTACTCCTGTGCAACGTGTCCCTTGTGCTTGATGAAATTTTCAGGTTCCCCCTCAAAACGTTTGCTATAATCTCTATTATGCTCAGGCATTGTTCTTTGCTTGCCTCTAGCAATAGGCGCCGGGCCAGCCTTGTTGAGACCTTGCTGGTTCTCACAATCAGTTTGATGAAGGGGTAGCATTTCCTCACTCTAGCCGACATGTTGTCTTTCTTTCTTTCTTTCTTTCTTCTCCTGTTTGAGAGAGAGAGAGAGAGAGAGAGAAACAGAATCGTTTTACTTCTTAGTGTACAAGATCAGAGTGTCATCGGGTAGAATTCGCGTGCTCAAACGAATGTCCTCATCACCAGAACCAGTGAGGTTGTTAACGACCAGGTAGCCGTGCGGAGCTCGAGTGGCGTCTTCGTAGGCCTCCACTAGTCTTTTAGGGGTGCTGGGGAACATTTGGCGCGACACAAGATGAATCTGCTGCAGATCGCGACATGTCTTCATCAATATCAAGTAGCTGGTGTTCAAGTTGATTGTGCGCGAATAGCGTGACTGATGAAATATATTCTGTGAGATCATTATAACTGATATTCTCCTGTGATGCACTTCACGTGTGAATAGTGCACACATTTCGGCCGATTTGCAAACTTCATCCAGAAGGTCATCGATCACAAGTAGGCTGTGATGATGAGGGTCTTCAGATCCTATACTTTCGATTACTTCGCGTCCTGGTAATCCTTCGTGCAGTGTGAGATTCTCTATGTCTGCTTCCAATTCCCCAAACACCTTCTGGTAAACACCATATGCGTAGATGATCTTGGTTGGGGGGATTTTGTACATTGTCTGGGCATTTCTCAGTATACTCATCGTCAACACTGTCTTGCCAGACATTGATGGTCCCACAAGCATTGTTGCGGCAGGACACTCAAAGTTGAAAACATTCATCTCCCCGTTTTGATCACCACCTGTCTGAGCATCGCCTGACTTCATTTTATTTTACTTTTTTTTCTCCCCAACACAGGCAATTGACTTCAGCTGTCGAAGCACTGACCTCTCTGGGGGTGGATGGAATGAAGGTTCCTGGTATGCAGCAAGGCCTTTACCCCGACTTGAGTGCTGTCGAGCATCTGCAACCTGTTGGCAGTCGTCAGTCAGATGGCGCCACTGTGCGGGCTGAAACCTTCAAGAAGAACAACGGGCGGTCAGAGAGGAGGTCACAACCGCGACAGGTGCAGCGCAGCATCCCTCAGCAGCATCTCATCCAGCATCGTGAATGGGTTGATAGCTTAGGCATGACGCATCTGCTGAGGGACAACTCATCCTCCTCCTCCTCCTCCGCCTCTGGTCTGGAACCAACAGGCCGGAGGAGTACTTGGATGAACGACAAAGAAGAGTTTATCGATGTAAGTATGCAAAAGTGAAACATAAATAAAAATAAAATAAATCCATAAGAATAGCATACTGTGTGTGTGAGTGGTTTATTTTTATGTTTTTTAAAAACAATATTATTTTTATTACTTGCAGAAAGTGGAGCTTCGCATTGGCAGTGTATGTCAGGAGCTTATAGACATGACGGAGCTCCATGGAGAGGCTACAGGTCGTAAGAGGAAACTTGACATGACTGATGATGTCTTGGATGGGATGGGGAGATTGGCGAAGCGCTACCTCAGGTAGAATTTTTTTCACTTTTATTATCTTTACAAACTAGGATATGCTGATTTTGCTCAATTGATAACAAATTCCTTTCTTTTATCTTAATAGGGAGTATGGCTTCAGGGAGGCTGAAGAAGCCGATAAAAGGAGACAAGAGGAAGTGGCTATGCAGCAGATGCAATCCAAGGCAAATTATAGCTACTGGAATCTTGTCCAAGCCCCTGACAACCCTGTCAGGAGTGCGCCATTGCCGGGTGTTGGCATTTCCCCGGAACACTCATTTAATATGTTCCGCCAGCAGCCACCTCAACCTCAACCTCAGCCCCGGCCACAGCCTCAATCCCAGGTCCAGCCTCAGCTTCAGCCTCAGCAGCCGCAACTGCAACAGCCCGAGCGGCCTTCACCACCAACTCGCCTGGCGCCAGCAAAGGAAGTGCAGAAGACCAAATCCAGCTATCAGGAGACTCCTGCAAACCTTAAATTGCTGACTCTACCAAAGCAGCATTCCTTTGCACCCCAGAAGTTGTCAGCACAGAATAAGGTTTCGCAAATTCCGATTAAAAAACCCCTGAAAATGGAACCTGCACGTCTACCCACCACCCCAAAGCAGCTCCCCCTGCAGCAGCAGCCACTGTACCAGCCACCACAGAAGGCGAAGGGCAACCCTGGCAAGGTGAAGGGTAACCCTGGCAAGGTGAAGGGCAACCCTGGCAAGGTGCAGGTGCGTTCGGTGAAGAAGAAGGATCCACCCAGCAGGCCAATGCTGTCGGCCAAGATGGCCGTTGCCCTTGTTCAGGAAAAAAACCGTCAAGAGCTGCAGCAAGAGCAGGAAAAGCTCAAACAAAAGCAGCAGAAACAAAAAGAGTTAGAACAACACCAGCAACGTCAGCAGGAGCAGAAGAAACAACAAGAAGAAATGCCGAAATGTCGCATGACTGTAACGTCCAAAACCGAGACGAGGACTGTCGACGAAGCAAACCGACAACGCGAGCTGACACACAGAATACCCTACAAGGATGTCGCTCGCGGTGAAATGCTAACGACGTTGCTGGTAGACTATGATGACCTGGATGATGATGATGATGATGATGAAGAGGAGCCTGAACAGGTGGAGGCGGAGAAGACGCAAGGAAATGACTCCCTCATCGATGCATTCATGAAGTCCCCATCCAACTTCATGGATGGAGCAGCTCTTGATGAAATGGAAAGGTAAGACAAATAGACAAAAACATTGCTTAAATTAACTTAAGTTGTTCTTTGACATGACTCATGAGGCTTTTCTTACTTTGACTTTATTGCAGGCAAGTAGTTAGAGATTTAGAAGTAAAATTGAAGGGTGATGAAAAGAAAAAAGAAGAAGCCCAGACCACACCCTCCTTTCAACCCGTGTATGATGACATCTCGTCTGAAGATGATGATGATGATGATGATGATGATAATCCCAAAGTTGCCACCACCACCACCACAGAACAACCAGCAAAAATGCAGGAATCTGTAAACGCACCCAATCAGCAGCAACAGCAGCAGCAGCAGCAGCAGCAGCAGCAGCAGCAGCAGCAGGAAGCGGACATGCAGGTGATGGTGGAGGAGAGAAGACAGGCAGATATAGACAACGAAACAATGAAGACAACCGATGCTTTACAGTGTCACGCCGTCAAGAGGTAAGTATTGACTCTGGTGAGTTTTATTTTGCTGGAGGTGGTTATTTTTTTAGATAATTTTATTTTAATTATCATTATTATCAATATGAACTTTTTTCCTGACCTCATTACTCAGGTACCTTCAGGGGGAAACGATTCCCGAGTGTGAGGCTCCCGCTAACCGCGGGGCCGACGGCGGTGAATGCAGCACTGCTGCGGGCGGGTCGCGTGTCAGAAGATGTCTCTTCGAGCGCGCCGAGCCAAATCGGTTAACCGGAGCTATAGGAAAGCTGAGCTGTAGGTGAGACGTGGCAAATGCATTCGCGTATTTTTTCCGTTTTAGATTTTTTTCCAAATTTAAGATTGTAATAATAATAGAAATTGCATAAACGAACCCGCGGTGAAAACTTTATTTCAGAGAGAAAAAACGCGTATTGACAGCCCTAAGGACAGGCCAGGTGAGGGAGGTGTATGAGGGAGACAATGTCAAAGATGACTGTCTTTCTACTGAAAACATTAGAGCAATAATGGATGCAGTATATAATGCTGATTGTGAGGGGGAGGGTTTTGCTGATGGGGTGGGAGATGACAGTGATGAGGTGCAAGTACCTCCTCAGGATGAACTAGACAATGATGATGATGATGATGGTGATGTTGGTGGAGGTGAGAGAGAACGTAATGATGCAGCAGGAGAAAAGGATTTCTTCCCTGCACCTGCATCGCCTGACAACTTCCCCTTGGAGGATGATGATGAGTTTGACCCAAACATGCTTTTCAAGGGGAATGACTGTCAGCTGGAATTTTATAAGAACCTCGAGATTAATGCACGGGATCTCCAGTTCGCAGGAGGTCTGGCTCGAGAAATTGTTTATCGTGTCGATTTCAATCAGACATGGTATGATGTTACTTTAGCTGAGGTTTTAGGGGAATTGTTACAGCTAGTGCACGATATAATTGAGAGGCTTAGGGAGTGCTACGAACCGAGTGATCTTGTCAGGCTTTATTTGTCAAGTAGAAAATTTAACAGCCCGAAGTGTATAGGCATGCTGCCACTGAGGGATTTAAATGTAGGCATGGTGGAGGATCACCTTCGTGCCGTACTGCAGTCAGATGAAGAGCTCTTCTTAGATGAGCCTCTTGAGATTCAAGTGGCCGTGGTGAAAAACCCCCGCGGTGCAGGCAAGAGGCCAGGAAGACTGCAGTACATTTTCGGGCAGGGTGATTCTCTGCGCCATAGCAGGGCCATTTCAAAGACCAGGGTTGTTGACAACCTCTGCCTGGCAAGATCAATCGTCGTAGCACTTGCTAAGGAAGAGAAGATAGAGGCTGACAAGACAGGCAACAAGGCTGTCATGAAGAACGCTAAAAGTCGGCTAGATCTCTTGTACAATCCTGCACGTAGTGTGCTGACTAGAGAGGCACAGTCCATGCAAGAGCGTGCAGGGTTTCCTCTCAGTTATACACCGGCCTTCACAGACATTGCAGCTTTTGAAAGGGCTGCGAACGTGCAAATTATTGTGTTCCAGTCAGGTACTGATTTCAGGCCGGTATATGTCGGCAGCGAGGAGAGGCAGCGAACTGTGTATCTCTTCTTTGCCAAAGTGCATGATGGCGACACGAGTCCAGGTCACTTCCACGCAATTGTCAATCTCTCACTGTTGTTCCATGGGGCCACTTTCTGCCGAAAGTGTAAAGAGTGTTATGACAAGAATGTCAGGCATAAATGTCTGAACATTTGCCGTTCGTGTGGAAAGGACTCGTGTGACATCATCGAAGAAGAGAAAACAACATGTAAAACATGTAACAGGTATTTGAATTCGCGTGCCTGCTATGATGGCCACATCGCCAACGGCATGTGCTCCCAATCCCATCGCTGTCTTGACTGTGGTTATTTCTACCGGCCGAGCGTCACTCACTATTGCGGGCAACGAACTTGTCAAGTGTGCAAGCAGTCGGTGAGTGGTGTTCACTATTGCTACATGCGCCAAAAGAGACCGAAAGCAATATCGTCGAAGTACATGTACGCAGACTTCGAGACAGACCCTACAGGCGATGTGCATGAGGCGAACTTGATTGTGGCTCATTGGCAATGTGAACACTGCGAGGGGATCAGTTATCGTGAAAACCCTCGTTGCGCTTACTGCGGATCATCCTGTGACAACTGCAGGTCGGCAGTCGGCAGACTTAAACGCGGAGATAAGCTGCGTAATGTGTGCATGCGGACTGACGACTGCGGGCGTCGTGGTGTTGATTTGTTCGGAGATGATATCGCCTACAAATTTTGCCAGTTCTTTTTTGACAAGCCCTTTGAAGGTTACACTTTGGTGTTTCACAATGGTCAGGCATACGATTGCTACTTCCTGATGCTGTATGTGTTAAACAATCTGACGAGGAAACCCCATACCATTTTCAGAGGGAGTAAATGCATGCTAATAGACACTGGCAAGTTTCGGGTGATAGATTCTCTAAACTTCCTCACGATGGCACTGGCTCAAATGCCTAAAGTGTTTGGTCTGCAGGATATCCGCAAGGGCACATTCCCAGTCTTCTTTAATCAGAAGGTGAACTGGGAATATGTGGGACCCATGCCGCACCCCTACTGCTACAGGGTCAATTCCATGAGGCCCAAGGTCCGTGAGGACTTCATGGTTTGGTACAAAGAGCAGAGGGGTGCCACATTTGATTTCCGGAAGGAAATCTTACAGTACTGCGAGGATGATGTCAACATCCTCCAAGAAAGCTGCAATGCCTTCCGTGCATGGCTGCTTGGCATCACAAGTAGGGAGGAGGTGATCGATGTTGGGGAAGGAGGGGAAAGGAAAGTTAAGCGGATCGGGGTTGACCCACTACAGTACAACACGTTGGCGGGAGTCTGTATGGCCACATTCAGGTATCTTTTCTTGACTGAAGAATTTAAAGTCACAACAGAGGACGACCGCCAGTTGATTGAATACAACACAAATGACGTGAGCAAGTTCTACGACTCAGAGGGGAACCCTGTGGACCCCAAGAACATTCAGGTGAAAGAGCGCGTTTTCAAATCGACTCCTTTCGCCAGGATGCCCGCCACAGGGTTTGCATGTGTCGACAATCACAGCCTCTCATCCATCATATGGCTTGAGCGTGAATCACGACTTCGTGGAATTAACATCCGTCACGCTCGCAACGGTGGTGAACACCAAGTTGCGAACACGCGTGCCTCAGGGGGATTGCTGAAGTTGGATGGTTACCACCGTGACGAAGCTACTGGCAAGGAAACTGCGTGGGAGTTCATGGGATGCGTATTCCATGGCTGCCCCAAGTGCTACCCAAAGAACCCCTACACTGCAAGGCTTAAACACCCGCACACGGGTGAACCCCTTGAAGTGTTGTACACGCGCACTATGAGTCGTCTCGAGTACTTGAGAAAAGACTTGAAGTTTGAAGTGCATGTGATTTGGGAGTGCGAGTTTGATGCAATGATGGAGAGTGACCCCTCCTTGAAGGCCCTCTGCGAAGAGCTGGACCTGCACAAGCGCTTGGACCCACGAGACGCTTTCTATGGCGGGCGAACAAACGCAGTAAAGCTCTACAGGGAGGCCAAGGAGGGGCGTAAAATTGGCTATGTTGACATTTGTTCACTCTACCCTATGGTGTTGAAAAATGATGTTTTCCCGGTGGGTATACCCGAGGTCATTGTTGCCCCGGATACATGCGACATAACCGGCTACTTCGGTCTTGTGCAGTGCAGAGTGAGAGCACCTAGAGGTCTCTACCATCCTTGCCTGCCTGTCCGCAGCAACGGAAAGCTCCTGTTTCCACTTTGTCGTACGTGTGCACATGCACTCAGCAAAGATCCATGTCGCTGCACTGACGAGAAGAGGGACCTCATGGGTACATGGACAACGATCGATCTCCAGGATGCCCTGACAGTGGGCTACGAGATTGTCAAGATCCATGAGGTCTACCACTTTGAAAAGAGAGCCCAGTATGATAGAGCTGTGGAGGACTCAGGGCTATTCTCTGAGTACGTGAATCTCTTTTTAAAGGGTAAGCAGGAGGCCTCGGGTTGGCCGAAATCTGACATGAGTGCTTCAGAAAAGCAGGCCTATGTTGAAGATTATGCAGAGGCAGAGGGCATACAACTGGACCCCTCCAATATTGAATACAATTCGGGCAAGAGGGCAACGAACAAGCTTTTGTTGAACAGCTTCTGGGGCAAATTCGGTGAAAGCAATGGGCATCGCATTCACCAACTTGTGACTACAGCCCCAGAGCTGTTCGGAGTGACATGTGATCCATCTAAAATTTTAAAGGATGCAAATGTCTTTTCAACAGAGCGTTGCTTTCTGCAGTACGAGTACGCCAAGGGATTTGTACCCGAAATGTCGCATGTGAATGTGTTTGTGGCAGCATTCACTACATCCAATGGACGCAGGCGTCTCTACGAGGCTTTGAAGGGCTTGGGGGAAAGGGTGATATATTTTGATACTGATTCGATTGTGTATGAATATGATGAGGGTGTCAGTGAGCAGTACAAACCTCACATTGGTCCTTACCTAGGCGATTGGACTAACGAATTGCCAGAAGGTGAACACATAACGAGCTTCGTGAGCAGCGGTCCGAAATCCTACGCTTACACTACCAGCACAGGAGACCAAGTTGTTAAGTTGAAGGGGATTACTTTGAATCACGAAGTGGCCCAGAAACTACACTTTGAAACCATACGTGCACTTGTGTTATTTTGGGCTGACCCTGACACATACCCTCTGCCCGAGGGAATGAACGACTACATTGAAGCTCGTTATGATAAAATTAGACGTTGCAAGAAAAGGTTTGTTCTGTTCAGTCGGGAGGAGATTAAGAGATTCAAAGTGACGTACAATAAACGACGTCTTGTAAAGGGGTCTTTTGACACTCTCCCCTTTGGCTACTGACTTGTGTTCTATGTCCCTCCCCTGACACCCTCAACCTTCAGCTAAAGTAACATCCTTCTATTTCTCTCTCTCTCTTTACCAGCATCATCAGCAACATTACTTGTATACGTATAAATTTTTGTATAAATTATTGTATAATTAACACATTATGAAGTGACACTCATACTCTGTCTTTTCTCTCTCTCTCTCTCTCTCTCTCTCCCTCCCCTCTCTCACATCTCAGCATGCCTGGAAATTTTTTAGAATGTTTGACATTTGATATGCTTGTACATTTGTATATACATATTTATTATTATTATTATTGTATAAAATAAAGTATTCTTTGTTAAAACTACTCTGAGAGTTATTTTCTCTTTTTCTAAAACAAGCAAAGGATGACAACAAGATTTTTTTTTTTTGCAAACTTCAATTCTTTATTTCTCTCTCTTGCATAGCAATATCACAGTGGAATAATACATGACCGATACAATCTATTCTTTACACATATCATCTGACACACTCTGGTAGCAATAGTCAATTAAGCGAGTGTACAGTTTGCCTTCTGCAGGTTGTCTGTGCGAAGTGAGACATGACTTGACTTTCTTCATGCCATCTAAGTACATGAACAATCCGACAAGCTCACTGCTCAGGTATACATTCTTGTAAGCCAATTTGTTCATGACTTTCTTGACAGCGACCTTAAACGTGATCATGTCTAAGTCTTCAATGGCCCTGTCAACATCTTTTTCGGAGGGCGGCGACTTCTCGGTTTCGACATCCTTCGCTCTTAACATCTGCAGAACGCACGCGTAGGCGAGATGTTCTATGAGTTCAACTTTGCCGGGTCTCTCCACTTGAACGACATTGAATTCGAAACTGCTCTCATACTCATATTCCATGGGCTGAGCTTGCAAGAGATCTTTATTCACTTGGAAATAGTACAGGTCGGCATCTTTGCTGCACTGCTCGCGGGTGGGAAACAGTTTGGAAGATCTCTGTCCAGACTCTTTGAAGGTCCACCGGAAACAATCTATCATGACTGACTCTTCATTTTCTGGAGTACCGGATTTACTGCGCACAACTTGCAACAACTTCTCGAGAAGAAGAGTGAATTTGCGGAACTCTTCGGGATTTAAGTTAATGGTCTTGGCATGGTTCACCTCATCTTTTTTGGAGAGAGTTTCCTTTTCAGCTTTAGGATGAAGCAGACTCACATAGAACAGAGGCACCTTCCCTTCGCGTTCAAACACCGTGGTGAGTACATGTTGTTTTTTCGTCAACATCACATGATACACGACTTTGTTGTTCAGGGCTTCTAACACATCGGCAGCTTTCTCAGCAAATTTTTCAAACGATCTCTTAGAGACATGCACATTTCTCCAACCACCCTTAGCTTGTGTAACACGACTGATGGTCAAATAACCTGCCTTCCATTTGTCCCCGGGGTGAGCAGTGACTTTAGTCTTATCACTGAGTTGAAACTCTGCAGCAGTTACAGTGTCCGAAGTTGCACAAGTAGGCTTGGTAGATAAGTCACTTATGAGTTTCACTTGTGCGGCGGCCATTGTAGTCGATGTCTGCTTTTTCCAAATTCTCTGCAAGATGTTCAGGAGGAGAATGCCGTCTGCTGAACGTCTCTGGTATATATACAACTCAATTGACCTAAATCTTGTCATGCATATCTTCGCCCTCATTGGATGTGTGATGAAATCAGTGATGCATTTCTTGCTCCTTATTGGATGATTTGAAAAATGCAACTTGAACAATAGACATCCCATAATGCACCCCTTTTTTCCTTTGATCTTATAACATAACAATAGGAACAATAGAACAAAGGAAATGCACAACAATAGAGAACAATAGATCAAAGGAAATGCATAACAATAGAGAACAATAGATCAAAGGAAACGCACTCATGTGGAAATTCCAGGGGACAGTGATAGTGGGGGCCCAGGACCCCCACTATCAGTCGCAAAAAAAAATTCTCTGATAGTGGGGGTGCCCCTTAGTAGTGACGTCCCACAAATGACCCGCATGAATCTCACATGCTGTCTTCATCTTTGTTTGACAGTGCTATTGACACTGTTTTCTTGCAGTCTGTAAATTTGATGTGCAAAAAGAGTGGATTGTTGCACTGTGAATATGGCACTTTATGAGTCATCATAATGATTATTTGTCATCTTACCAATACTTTCCGTGTTAATTTGATTTAAATAGGCATAAAAAGGATTATGCATCTGATTTTTCCTCAAAAATCAGTTATGACAACAGCCTTCTCTTGATCATGACTATTTTGATGCCACTTCATCAGCTATCATGAGTCACAATTTCACTAAGTGAATTTTTCAATTGGTCCTTTATTTTTTCGTAACTAATGGATAGGCTGTAAAGATGCACAACTGATGTGAGGTACTCTTGAGATGACTTAATAGGAGACATTCTATTTAGGGCAGCTCATTATTATGCACTACAGTTCAGCTCTGCTGAACAGTGTGCATATATACAAATCCTTGGGAAGGAGCTTACGCACTTGTAAAATTTCTTGACAGTGCTGCTTCACCCTGCATTCACTTCCAATGTTCCCCTTTCAATATGTTTCCCAAGATGCCTTCCCCTAATGTGTAGGCTCTTAAAATACATTATCAGTGACCTCACGTTTCCATAAATAGCTAAAAAGTGTAATTTTTTTGCCCCTTTCTCCACTGTCATTTTTGTACATGGTCCTTTTTCTGCCCCCCTCCTTTTGTACACCCCCTCTTGGCCTTCACTCCGGCACTTGGCCACCCCCTACACCAGGGAGACCCACTTCATGCACCAGTGCATCTGGAGCCTATAACTGGAGGGGGGCACTACCCAGAAAAGACATTTTTGATAGAATGAGGGGGGCACTATCAAAAAAGTGTGAGGAAAAAATCAATTAATCTTAAATGATATATGTGCTGGTAAGCTGTTCCACAGTCTCCCTCTTGCCTCAGTGAATCAAATCCATGAGTTTGTGTGTATTTGCGAGAGGAGAGTTGCACTCAGCTGTAGTGCATTTCACACTGCAAGCAGTTTTATGCGGTACCCTCTAGTTGCACTTATGAGGCAGCATTGAGGCTCTCTGCCCAAATTTTTCAAACTTTAGCCCGAATATATTATGTCAATTTACAATGTTTCAAAATTTTTAGGGGTGAGCCCCTCTGGTTTACATACGCCTATTAACAGTATCTGAAAGTTTTTCATTTACATTTAAAGTCAATGTGAATCAGTTTAACGCCATTGCTGAGGCAATCAACAGGGTCCTCCAAACAGGGCTGTTCCTAAATTGTGGAATTTCAGTGTATGTGGCTACTGCTTCATTTCTCTTAATGATTATTATTTCTTTAATTTTTGAATTGGTATATATATATATTTTAGTATCACCAAAAGTTACAGAAGGCCAAATCTGGTAATTAAAGCAGATGAGATTGGGTTTGGAACCTATGGTTCTTGAGCACTGCCTCTTGACAGTAGATTGTTTCAGCCCAACTGTCTCAAGCGCTGTTAGGCAACTGCTGAAGAAAACATTTGATCAGATCAAAATACAAATAAATGTTTATAATGTTATGGCAGATATCTTGAAAAACTGCATGCATATTTCTTAATGTTTATAATGTTATGGAAGATATCTTGAAAAACTGCAAGCCTATCAAGAAATACATTTTCTTGCAATCATTAATTTTTTTACTGTAAATTTTCTGACTTTTAACACAGCTAGTTTGCAGAATTTTGTCTCAGAAATTGAGCTGTGCTGGGTGCACTGACCTCTCGTAACCATGGTAACAGAACAGTAACTTAAACACTTCTTACAGTTTTGATTTTTTCAAAATGGGTGGGTCAAATACCTGAAATTTATTATGTGAAAATTTCATTTAGCTATTTAAAATGGAATAGGACTGCCAAAAAATTGGTCAGAACTTTTGAGACACCCCTCGTATGACCTTGTTTGCAGCACACTGGGTCTCTTCAACATATTTTTGCCCCTGCTAAGGCGCCACTTCATAGATGTAGCTGAAATGATGTGTCTGCATTGCAAATTCAATGTTTTCAGTCTGAGACTACCTTTCACTATTTTCCTGCAAGATGGTCGTGTTGGAGGTGTTCAGTTCTCTCACCATCTAACATCATATTACAACAACAACGAGGTCAGAGGTCATCCCCAGGTCACCTTTTCAATGTGCCTGCATTCTGCCTCTGCAACTTTTCTCTGCACCTCTCATACACACGTCCTCTTATTTCCTCCATACCCTTCATATCAGCCATCGTTTGCCTACCTTCCTCCTCCAGTTTCCCCTTCGATTCCACCCTTCTCTCACATGTAGCTACATGTTTATGCATCGTAGTTCCTTTACTGCTCACTTCTTGCGGGTGGCGCCACCGTCCCGTTTCCCGCCAAAACGATCCACACACTGCATGGACAGTCATTTCTCAGAATTACCAAGGCTTTTCAAGTACTCCCAGCCACAATGGCAATACACTCATCCGATTGCAATTCACAATGTTCTGCCTTTCTCTTGACACCTTCTTGAACATCCCTATTACCTCTTCACACTCAAGTGCTATTGACATGCCCTGTCAAACTTCACCCTGCCAGCTGAAGTGCAATTCAGTTATTAGGCCTGCCTCACCCTGCCCAATTGCCCATGTGTCATCAAACTTATGATCCATTATGTATGCAACAAATGATCATAACCTGTAACCACACCATTACAAGGAACTTCCAGGCCCTTCACCTAACATAACTCTCACTCCTATTGTTTATCTATCTGTATTCATGTGCACCATCTATCTCACTCTATATAAAAGTGTGCCTTCTCTTCCTCAATTCTTCCTCTAATTCCCTGTTTCATGAATTTCTTTCCATTCCCACATTTATCATAAATACACAACTCACAGCCTCTCCATTCATATCCCTCTCACAATGGGTACTTATATATTACAATTATTGCCCAATGGCCTTTCAGCAACACCTGCCCCATTCGCATAATCATTTCTGTTGACTACAAATGTCATACATTACTGCCATTATTCTTCATTTTCTTTCATGAATTTTTTTCTAATGGGTATTTTCTAGTTTGGCTCATATTTCATCCTGAATTCATTTGCACCTGAGCACCTCTCTTCACCCTCCCTATCAATGACTTCATACAGATTGGCCATTCTTGACTGGTCTATAGGCTTAATTGGTTGCAGATTGTATTCAAGAAAATCTTTAAGTGTTTTTGGTACATTCTAACTGTTAAACATCTTAAATATGTTATTTAAGTCCTGCTTCAAATTTATTTGAGATAGATCAATATAATTATACAGACATTAAATTTAGGTATTGTAGATGATTTGTGCCAGGTTTCACATTCATTGATCCAGAATTAGGCCTAGGAGACCAACTTAAAGCATGGGTATACTACTCTGGCACCTGTAGATGCCAGCTCAGTGACTGCCCACCACTCATCTGTATGCATGCTTGCCATCTGACCCAGTTATTTGCAGGATCCAAATTTCGCGCCACTGGGGATCCAGCGCTGGGCTGTCATTGATCGCAGCTTCCTAGAAATGGAGCTGGTCTGTGTGTGCTCTGCCTGCTCAGTCTGACTTGCCTGCACAGAGCAGCAGCTGCAGCCATTCATACACCTCTACTGGACTTAGCTACAGCAGGGAGGTTAAGAATGAGACCCTCTCTTTGTTTCTTATTCATTTACCCACTGGAGCACAGATAGAAGACATTCTGGCTTAATTTATGCTTGTAGCTCACACTGATCAGTTGGTCAATGGCTCCTGCCCTAATCAATGCTAGCAGTGGCAAGGGGGTTGGGCATTGTTGCCATATCAATGGCTCCTGCCTGGATCCTCCTAAAAACACTAAGATCTCTGTCATGGCTGGCTTAAATTCATCCATATTCTCTTTGCCAATACCCATGGATACAGACAAGTGTATGTGAAAGAACAATATTGACTGGAAATCTGACAAGCAGGTTGGTTCATTTTCTTCTTGTATTTTTACATTCCATTATGTATGCAGGGACCTCATTTCTTTTTACTAAAGACTATGAATATGTGACCAGTATCAATAGGGGAGAGCGGGGCACCATGAGCCACGGGGCACCATGAACCATGGACCCTACAAAAAAAACGGCGAGATAGAACTGTTTGATAGGAAGACCATATTTTCCTTTATTAGTGTACTACTGGCTAGGGTAGCAATCATAATCTTTCTTTTCAATGTAGGACCAAGAATTGAAAAAATACTTTTGACCAGTGAATTTGAGTAAAAAGTAAACATATTGGGCAGTGGAACTTTTACTTCTGGTACTTCAACTATTTCCGGCATCATCATAAAACTTAGTCTTCTTAGAGAAGGTAAGGCATGTGCTAGGATGATGTCATAACATTGATACTATGATAAAACTGGAAAATGGTGATATGCACTAATAAATGAAATTTACAAATGGGGCACCATGAGCCACATGAGGATAGGGCACCATGAGCCATTTTCTATAAAGTTTTAATGTACAATTAAAGCTGAATTGTAACAACAACTCTACTGTTGTAAGTCCAGAACTATAGTGCAAGACATCAGCCGCTGTTTAGGACACATTTTTGCAATTTCATAGAAAAATATGTAAAATCCATCTGATCCATAATGTGGTGTATGCCAAGGGAAAATTTCAAGTAAAACATCTTGTTTATGAGGTATCAGTTCTTCACAGTTGAATGAGAAGGATAATACATGTACGTAAACAGCCCCCCATGCCATGGCTCATGGTGCCCCAGGGTCGGGGCACGATGAGCCGCTAGACTACATTTTTTAAAGACAATGTTTTGACTATTTAAGAATTAAGAATATAATGTAACAACACTGGATATTGTAGCCAAGAGGTCTTGCTATGATTATATAAAGCAACCAGCCATTTACCATTGAAACTTTAGGCTCAGGAGCTTAATTTCGGAAAAGCGGCTCATTGTGCCCCGCTCTCCCCTACTGAATATATTCCACTTTACAATACAAAGTCCAAGTAAATACACTAGTACATTTAATTGATATCTGCCTGACAGAGCATATCATATTCAGGTTAAAAGGCCAAGGCGACACATGGTGCTGTTTTGAGGCCTCTGGGCATTGAGACTATATTATATTCATTGAATTGGGGTCATTGAATTATAGATTCATTATTAGCTGCTGATTAGACAAATTGGAGGATTTCATTGTATAGTCATGTCACTCCATGTCTTTCATTGGTATCAGACAGACAACAGGGAAGTTGTTATACATAATTATAGTTAGTGGATATTCCACTAGATAAGGTATAGCTACATACATGAATGTATGTTAAAAACATTATTATTAATTTTGAGTGTTTATTAATCATGCTGTCTAGCCATAATATTTTAACTCTGTGCTTATACAATTATTCAGATGTTGACTCATTTCCATTAGTCACTAACTTGACTCTTTTTTTTCTGCAGGATCATAATGGAGTATTGAGCAATGCTAAGCCAGAACCCAGCAGAGATCCATCATGAGCACAGGTCGTGTGGAACGCAACTGCATCGATGTGGAGAGGATCTGCAAGGCTCGCAAGTTCTTCCGTCGGTTGACGGGCAGGAGCCGGTCGCACCCACGGGATGGCAGCGACAGTCCAAGGAGGGCTTACATGAACAACAGTCCTCTGTACATGGGCTCCGGAGGTCGCAGGGCACACAGACTCTGCGAACATGACAGGAAAGTCGTGCGAGAGATTCTCAAGCTTTTCTCTCCCTCGAGAGGACCAACTGACGAAGAGAAGCATCGCATCAAGGAACTCTTGGATTCCCTCTACGAAGATGGTGACATAGCCAGGGAGATTGATGACCACGGTCTCAACATCATCCAGTGGTGCGTCATCTGGAATTGCGATGTCCTCCTCTCAGATATTCTGGCCTCCAGAGCGTACTGGCACAACATCAATGCCTACCCCTGCAATTCTCCCCTTCATCTGGCATGCAAGTTTGGCCACCGTGATATTGTTAGAGTTCTATTGGAATATGGTGCTGATGTAAATCTTAAATCAACCGCCTGCTACCCAATGAGGGGACTCCACACGATTAGCCACTCACAGCACTATGGGCGACGTGCCCTGTGCTTCATCCATGGGCTATATCAGCCTATCAGCATGGCGTTCCGCAGAGACCATGTAGAAGTGGTAAAGGAATTGATGGAAAACAAACAATCCAGAGATAGGATTGACACGACATGCATAGTCCATGACGCCTGTAAGCTTGACTCCAAACGTTGCATAGAGTACCTTATCACAGAGTTCCCCCACAAAATCAATGAACGTCAACATGGGTCTGGCGAATCGCCTCTTGGGGTTGCCCTTCGCAATTCTGAGGCGTGTGCAGAGATCTTGTTAGAACTAGGAGTAGCTCTGGATGAGGACATTGTTCAAGACTGCACTGGGAAGAAAGAGTCAGTGTTGCATGCTCTGTATAGTTCATCATCTGGCATAAATGTTCATTCCTTATCAAGACTCATAGCTGAAAACCATGACCTTTCTATTTTATTGAATCTCCGTGATCGAGAAGGCAATACTCCTTTGCACGTGCTGAGCAGGAATGTGGGCCGTCGCATCCAGGACAGAGACAAGCAGAAACACCGCGACCAAGAAACCTATCAGTGTATCAGTTTCCTGATGGACAGGGGAGCGGACTCTCAGATCTTGAACAACCGCAGTGAGAGTGTCCTTCACATTCTGTTTGAGGACAACTGCACACGCAACCTCTATGGCGTAGGAGCTGGTGATCCAGGTGATGTTCTAGAGGAAGTCAACAAGGTCCTTGAGGTACTGTTGAAGAAAACGAAAAGTCTTGATCTGAACTTGCGATCCGAGCATGTGTCTCCTGTCATCAACAGGGTGATTCGCATCCTATGTTCCATGGGTCCTTACCAGATAGTTAGCTTTGGCACCAAGGTCTATCACTCAATGCATCTGCTATGTCGCTATGGGGCTGATCCATCGATCCCTGATGAAAAAGGCATTTACATTCTGACGCGGGTGCTGACCGCAGCTAACAGATGGCTCAACCAGTGTTCAGACGACCCAGAACTAGCTGGTGCTCTGTTGCATTCCACTCAGGACATTATCCTCCTCATCTTCAAACATGGCTCGCCCTTGCCCACGGAGGTCCTGCGTCTCTCTGTCAAGCAGGTCGCCATCATGACAAACATCCACTTGGTCGACAGTGCAATTGTGACTGATTTGAGTCATATGCTGGATCCCGTCTTTAATTCAGGCATGGATCCAAACTTTTTGGGACGTTTGCGGGATGTCTTGAGGCGTGACGATGGCTCCACCAAACCGGAGGATGTGACTCAGTTTTTGGCTCGCATGTTTGTGATCCAGCGCCACGCGAAGGTGGCCATGCATTTCTTCACCCATCTCAGTTGTAACATGAGTCAGGTAGCTTTGAACAACTTCAAGACTGCAATATGTCATCTGCTGCGAGCTGAGTTTGCCCAACCACATGGAGAACAGGCAGCACGGTCAGTTGAGGCACACGTCCGCACCCCTCGCTCCCTCTTTGGTTTGTCTCGCATTGCGGTCAATACTGCCCTCAGGTGGAATCTACTGAAATTGGTTCCCGCCTTACCACTTCCATCTGGGATAAAACAACGTTTGTACTGTACTTAATGAACACACATCATGATGTTTGGATGCGAGTGATCACTTGGAATGGTGCTCTGTGTTATGTCACACAATGAATGTAGTCTTGTCATATGTGAGCAAGGCATTGTTTGCACGTTATATTAATTGGCATTACTAAATATTGCTGTCGTTGAACTAATTTTATGACAGTAAGCTGTTAGGCAACTCTGTGGCCTATATTTCAATTAATTCCTTTGTGAATTCTGCAGGTTTTGTTGGAAAGTGCATTGAACCATAAGTGCTGTGAATTGGTTGTGTATACATGTAACTTATTAACAGGCTTTAATGTTAATATTAGCTTGTTTGCATATATGCCTGCGCATATATATAGGAATTGTGAGAAATGTTTTGATAATTTGTCAATATTCCGATGAAGTATTTTATCATACCGTGCAGTCTTCTGCCAAAATGATCTCTTTGTGTAATTTGTTTTGTCTCAAAATTGAGATTACTTGAATTGTATTTGACACTTTCAGCAGGGGGGCACAGATTTTGAGACAAGGATTCTAAGCGTTCTTACTCAAAAGGTAACAAGAAGAATGTCTATTGTGTTTTTACCGTTTTCTGGTTTTTATCACTGTCAGAGGAATAATTTTACATGTAAATTATTTAAATTGTTGGAATATTTATTTATGTATTTTATATCTATTTATGAAATTGTTATGAATATTTATTTATTGCTTGTTGTTGTGAAGTCAAAAGTGGGACGAGAGACGGCTGCGAGATTGTCAGGTAGTTGGTGGAGCGGAGTGTGTGTGTCGTACGTGTTGAATGGGAAGTTCTTGCATGAAAACAATTTGATACTTGCTCCTGACTAACTGCAATTCTTGCCCCTCAAAATGTGCAATATTGAAAAATGTTTTATGGCAATCAAAATTTCATGTACATGTTGTTATATACAACTTTTATACAATGCATAAGTGGTGTAGCCACTCTTGGTCTTTTCATTTGTTTTGGTGTGTTGTAACCTGAAGCGCACACTTGTGAGGTGAATTTCTACAAAGTATTCAATTGCAATTGTCTGTTAACATTGTTTACATTGATATGAGTAGTTAATTGTAAGTATTGGACATTTGAGATCTCTATTATAAGTAAATGTGATGTATTTAAACCTATTGAAAATATTCTATCATGACTTTAGGAGATTCTACCTGCCAAACGGTTCAGTGGAATATTTGTGCAATAAAGTGTTTATAATTAAATGATTAGCAGTACCAACAGGCATAGTTCTAACAGGAATAGATCTAGAATTTAACCCGTACTCAGATAACAAAGAAGTGCTAATATAATTTTTGCACATGTCATCCATTGTCATTTCATACTGTTAGAATGTAAAATCTTTAAAAATTGGTATATTTCTCTTGATAGATCACTCTAATTTAGTATTATTGTAATTTATAAGATATTGATCTGAAAGGGCGTGCATTGATGATCTGCTTGTGATACTGTTTAGTTTCTATGCATGCGTATTGTCAAATCCAAGTGTTTTTTCCAACAGGTTCTATGCATAGTCTGTTCTTAATGGATGTATGTGACTTTTAGTGACCATATCCCTTGCTGTTGTTTCATACATAAATATCTTACAAGACCTTTGGTGTATGTCTTTTTTTTGTGGATTTCTTTGATGCACTCAAAGATGTGGAAATATATTTGTCTACATGTTTCGCCAAGCTGCAGAAATATTTCACGAGGATTGACTGCAATCAATTACTCCATACGAGAGAGATTATACATTTGCTGCATTGGGCAGATTTCGGGAGGTTGCCTGCTTGTGCGACAGCCGGTTGATGAAGAGATTAGCAACGAAACTCCGATCAAACATTGACACTGAAACTACTTAATAGTCTTGACCAAGATGAAAATTGACTTCACTTGCCCATCAATTGGAGCTCAGAGGTTCTTAAATCATCCATATTCAAAGACATGTAAATGACACTGTTCTTCAGTGTGAACATGCAAGAAGAAAGCAGAAGTCGCTGGTTTGAGCTTCCAAAAGAGTTTGATAAGAATCTCTTACACTTCATGAATAAGTTTCAAAATTACTTTCCAAATATCAGAACATATGGCAATGCTTTCTGCACACCGGAGTAAGAAAGACAACAAAGTATTCATTCTTTGAAAACCTGAGCCATCAAGACGGTGGACCGAAGAACTCATAATTTCACACTCAAGTGACCAAATGCTTTACATTTGCCACCACTGGCACTGATAACCATAGATTAAACATAGGTCAGCCTCAAGATTAGCCTGATAACAGGCTGATTATCTGCACACACAACTTTGCTAATGAGAGAGCCCTTACCAATGGGCCTCAATAAACCATTATAAGGCTACGACATCAAATAATTCTCGAACTGACATGGTTGGAGTTGGGAGAACTTTGCCACATCACCGCAATCTGCAGAAGATTGAACTGGTGTCAGCATTCAACTGAGGTCATTCAACAATATGCATACATACTAAAAACAGAAACCCAAGTGATTGTTAAACAATCAAGATATCTCCACAATGTAAAGGCAAAAATGCAAAATATGTAGCCACACAATGTGTTTATTTCTTCAGGTTATCATTATGAGATTTGTTATGACCAGATGTATTGACAACCATATATTCACATAATTTTACATCTCACGACTGACTATACTCGAGAAAATATATCAATGAAAAACAACCATATGCTGCCTTGAAATATTGAGGTTAGTTTGAACAATTTCTAATTGTAAGTTGTGCACTCAGCTCCAAAATTAAATTTTGATTCATGACCAGTGGCGTAACTGGGGGGTCTCAAATGGGGGGGCACCTGGGGGGCCACGCGATTCTCTGGGGGGGCACCCGCTATACTAATTGTATATTTTTGCCAGAGTGTGAAAGTTCATATGGGGGGGCACCTGGGGGGGCACAGGTCCAATATGGGGGGGCCTGTGCCCCCTCGTGCCCCCCCATAGGGACGCCACTGTTCATGACTTATGTTAGTAAATTATTTGTGCAGCTTTAACAAGTGAAGAATTATATTTTATATAATTTCAAATGCTGCAAAATATACAAGTTCTAAATGGATCAAGCAAGTACTTCCTACAATCATTTAGTAGTCACAATGACAAAGCGTTTTATATTTTGCAAATTGCTATACCTGATTATATACAGAGCACTGACTGTAATTATTTGCGTATCTGTAAGAATGGGCAAGGTATTTCTACATGTACGCTAGATTACCAATACTGCTTTTACTGACAATTATTGACTTGTACGCCAGATTACCAATACTGCTTTTAGTGACAATTATTGACTTAGAGTATTTGACTATACAATATCTTCTATAATCTAAAACGCCTCCAATATCATATTTTGTAATAGCAATATGGTAAAACCTATGTAAATGCAATCTCTAACATAGCACCAAAATCACCATAAGTAGGCCTATTATTGTGTATATTTTTAACTGTATATTAAGTTTTTAGTCACGAACATGCTCAATAAAGTAACTTCAATTTAGAGTCATGATAAGCTGATAAGATTAGATTTAAAATCATGATGAGATATTTAAAGTCATGAAACCTAAGTCTTGACACCAAGCTCAAACAAGGGAGAGGTCTGTCACTGTAATTCTACTGCTTGCCGTTGCCATTGACCTTGCGAGTGCTGAACTTCTCCGTCTGTCTGTATTTGGCCAGGTTGGGACGGGCGGCCATGCTCTCGTGGAACGCCTTGAGCAGAGGGAAGGCATCCAGGCAGCCAGGGCTCAGGATGAGGTGGTTGTCCAGCAGGTCAAACATGGAGTAATCCACAAAGGAGATCTGCAAGGTTCATATGTCATTTCATTTTCACTCGACAATATTGCGGTGACTATGCACACGGGTTGGGTGAGCGAGAAATATTGAATTACAATTCATAAGCCATATGCGTGTCTTCTCGCCAACTGCAGCTCTAAAAGTTTATCAATGTTTTCAACTACTCGCCACTGATGGCTTTATGAATTCATTTTGGTTGATTAGAGTTATTGAAGCAGTATCCATTGGTTGTGATCCAAACTACCATGCATAATAATTACATATTACAATGTATCATTAATATAGAGCACTGTTTATGGGTATTTGAAGATAAAAACTGCATTTGTGAGCTTAAAACAATTACCCTGTTGGAAAAGACAGCATGAGTTACTTACTTTAGACCCAACAAAGAAGGATTGGCCATTTCTCTCCAAAAGTTTCTGTGGATGAAAATTTTCCATTTATTATGATAAATAATTACCGGCCATGCTATGCATAGGACGGTTATGCAGTGATATCCATCACATGTGAATCACGAGCCTCCTGGCCCAACCAGACCATTCCAAGGGCTTATTTTATATGTATTTCTTAGTTATAACACATAGATTCCACCAATTGTGTCTTTTTACAATTAAATGTAATATTGTTAGATTTATGAACATCCCTCTCATGCCTAGCGCTAGGTGATTTTGCGCCGCCATTTTTTTTGTGTATTCACGCTGTCAAGTGCTGCAGGCCTATTTGGACTATGTACATTGTACAGCCATCAAATTGAAACAGGAAATTGAGGTGTGTATGTTTGACACTCATATAATTACAGGGTGTTGATTGGACACTCTATCTTTATTGTATTTGCTCCATTCCAATCAATTAGGGCCTAAAGTGCAATTCACTTTCACACCTCCCTGTCATCTGTCATTAGACTGTCAACTCACTTGAACCTTAGGTTTTCAATCAGCTTCATACTTATTTCATTCCAAGTAAACTTCATGCATAAAATAATATTAGTGGAAATATGAAAGTTATCAGGCCTAAAGTAAAAACAACACTAAATATTCAGGCCTAGAATATTAAAAATCCTAAAATGCATTGCAACGGCAGACCTTAATACAATTGTGAACCTTAAATTATAAGCACCATGAAAAGAAACTGTTCTTTCTGGTATTAAATAAAACTACACACATGTCTACCAGCTAATGTAAACATTGTAAGAAATTCATTATTTTTTAATTTTCCCATCCACCATATATATATGTATATTAATTATGTCAATTCTACTGAAAAAAATATGAGCAGCATGGCCGGTGCTGCAGCTCAAAGAGTGCTTGTTGATAATAATTTTGATATCCATTGAAATTAAGTCAGTAGATTGGCACACCAGTACCCGATTTTATCAACTCTTACCACAGGTTATCCTAATCTGGTTAACTCCTATAAGTTACTTTCTAATTGGGCTACCTCTATCACATGTTCAGCATTGAAACAATATCAGTAAAATGAAGCAACCCCTTTAGAATAACCTGTGTTAAGCCTTGATACAATCCAGTACAGAGGAAAATAACTGGTGACAACAGTGTAATATTCTGTGTTCAGAAACTTACCTCAAATGGCTGCAATCTCTTTGGTATTTCCTCAATGTAAGGGGTCTTGCCCTCCTCCTGGAAAACAAAGTGTATGTGCACTGACTTCATTGTCATTCAATCAACAATATTTTTTATCTAATTACCAATACTGAAAATTTTAAATCATGCAAGAGATATCTTATTGTCACAAAATTTCCTACAAGAGATTGCATGGCTTCCATATATTATTAAGCGCCTTCCGGCTGACATGCCAAAAAACTAAAGTCACAAAATATTTACAGTGTGCAGGTACATGAAAAAATATTAATAAACGGGAAAAAAAAAAAAAATCTAGTCATTACGAAACTAGAAGTGTTATTTTTAATAATTTCAAAAGAATACGCAGAAATACATACATAATTCTGGTAGATCATGCGAGTGTATCTGATACGTTCATCTTCTTGACCGTCATTGATCATGTCGATCATGTTCGCCTCTTGTTCTGTTGACCCATAAAGACCTGAAAACGCAACACTAAAGATTGAGTAGGCTGAGATGCATCATAATTCTTCGTAGCTTGATGCATAAATAATTCTTTGTAACTTGATACATGATGATGCATGAATGTTCATTGTTCAAAGTTCTTACAGGCATCATTATTATAAATTATAGGCAGATTTCCATGTATATTCCTCTTGGCGGCCCCCGATAGCGGTCATTGATTGGGCCTTAGAAGTGTCTCAAGACTACGCATAATGAATACCTTTTATGATAAAAAAAAAAGTTGCTTTAAAGTATTTTTGTGCTGCCTTTTTGAAACGTTGATGATGATCAGTTCAAGTAAAACGAAGAGAGTATAAAAATATTACCATATTTCCTGGCCAATGCTCTGAGGATGGCATTTGACTGCACAAGTTCCACATCATCATCCATCAACATGGGCAGCTGGCCGAAGGTCTGAAGGAAAACAATTCAATTGCAAGATGACCAAGATATTATTGTTCATCTCAGAACACTAACAGGACTTAACCATTTCATACACAGAAGAACAAACCAGAAAATTTGCATTTGAAGTATTTTAAAATTTGAGACACTTCCGTGTGTGTAACCAGGTGGATCCAATCCAATAAACCATTTCAGTGGCAATCCATTCTTAGCAATTAGGCATAAGTAGGTCATAAGCCTGATGATAAGGATTTAGCAAACTGGAATACATTTTTTTTAACTAAAACAGACAAACCGTTTTAGGCTTGAGTTCTGCCCATGACTCCCTGTTGATGAGGATCTCTTCATAAGAAATGTTGTTGTCCTCAAGGACGTATCTTATGTGCTCTCCCCTCCCTGGAAGGAGCACAAGTGAAACAAATTGACTTATATGCATTGGCTAAGTATTTGGCTCGGCTCAACTTTGCAATTGGCAGAGTACAATGTTAGCTATAGTAAATATTCAGTAAATGTATGTGTGGTGATTAAAAAAATTAATTGAAAAAAATTAATTGAAAATTACTAATAAATATTAAGCATAGCTAACGACTGTGCAACACTGAATACCCTCACTTTTCCCCCCAGCCACTGAAGCCAGCCAAGTCCACTTTGTTTGATTAGATTCTTTATCTAACTTTGAATAACAGCTTACAATTACAAGCTAATTAGAGGACTCTAAAGTATGCATAAACATGCTTGCACAATTACTAAGGTTACTAGCAAAGTATTTTTTAAGTAAGTAAGTAAAGTATATTTATTGCAACAGATGTAGATAAATAACATTGTTGAATTATGGGAAATATATGAATATGAATTATATGTACAAGATCAATAAAAGTTCTAGTTGTGAGAGTGAAACCATAGAGACTCACCTCTGACGTTGAAATAGTAGAATTTCAGAGGCACTGAAATAAAGAAAACAAAAAAATACTTCTTTAAGTCAAGCAAATTGTTTGTATGACACAACAGCAATAGGCCTAACATCATCAGTGTGGGAGTTAAAATTTAGTGAAAAATACATACATTCTGGGCTTTATTTGCTAGATTTTGAGGTGTTCTTGGCGAAATTGTTGAAAGTCTGTGAGCGCGATGGTAGAAGTAGTTTGTTTTCCCCGGATTCCGGACCCTTCGGAATAGTCGGCCCCAGTGGTTTGTGGATTTTAACACTGATTGCCGGATCGCAAAATCAGGTTTTTTTCTTGCTGACCACGCAAATTTATTACCGCGGTATTACGGTAATCGTGATACAACAAGCTACGGTTATCGTGATACAAATATTGCTGTATCTTGACAACTCTAATGCCAACCATGGCAAAGCCGATGGGTGTGTCACAGGAGTCTGGTGTTGACAATGAGGACCCACCAGCGAAACAGCACAAGATGTATGAACCGAACCCGGTTCAGGAGGGACCTGGAACTAGCTCGTTGTAGAAAGACCATTTGCTTCGTTTCATGAGGGAGTTGACTCCGGAGGCTTTGAAGCAAATGAGGGAGGATTGTCCCAAGCCAGCGGATGGCTTTCTTAAGCCACGGACAAGGGACAAGGAGCTGCTTCAGCTTCTGAAATCACCGGCAGTTGTGGATCGGGCCAAGGATGTTAACGGCATGCTCAGGGCTATTTATTTATCAGTGGCCGATGTGATGGGTCCCTTGGGGAAAGCTTGGGCTTCTGTGCACAAGGGCCATGAAAGGGCCCAGGATGGACTGGACCCAGAGTGTGAGATTAAGGAAGTGGTGTCATTGCTGGAACATGTGTCAGGGTTTGTTGCGCATTTGTTATATATTTGATTGATCAGAAGCAGAGATTCGCAAGTCTGGAAGCTTTCTTGAAAGAGGCCAAGAAGGCAGGATCCCTGCTCAAGGAGGGTGAAGCAGTGTCGGATGGGTGGCAAGAGGCACCAACGGTTTTGTTTGGTCTGAAGTTCTTTACTGAGAATTTGAAAGCGACGGCCAAAGAAACGAAAGCCCTCGAAGAGGTTAAGAAGTCCCAGGGACAGTGGACCTACAAACCCCGGGCCAAGACCGCACCGCAGCCCTTTCGTAGGGGCCCCACTGGGAGAAATCTACAGTGGGGCGACTACGGCAAGTTTGGCCATCAATACCCCCACAATGAGCCCGCAAAGCAAGCTGAGGGCACCGGAAGCACCTAGAGCTTCAACTCACGAGGCCGAGGAGGTGGCAATGCCAGGCAAGTCCGGAGGCCGTGGCAAAGCCACTGGAAAGCCCAGGTATGTTGAGTGGGTTGACAGGGGGGTTGACTCAAGGGAAAGAAATCTTGTTGCAGGAGTTGATTCCACACGATGGAGTCAAGCAACTGGATTGGGATACCAGTGGTATTTCCCAATGGCAGGTAGGTGGCCGTTTGAGACATTCCAGCCACAACTGGCACATTGTTACACAGGACCCATCCTGGAAGCAGTACAGGGGTACCGCTTAGATCTACTGGCAGAGCCACCAAAGGTGAGTATGGTTCCACCACTGCACTTTTCTCAGGAAGAGGCAGGTCTTGTCAGTTCGGAGATCCAGAGTTTGTTGGACAAACAGGCAATTGCTCCAGTGGAACCGGAACAGGTTTAGTTCTGGAGTCAGCTCTTCCTTCGAGAAAAGAAGGGGGGGGGGCAAAGACCGGTGTTCAACCTGAAGAAGCTCAACAAGTATGTACGCTACGAGCACTTCAAGATGGAGAACATGATATGTTGCCAGATCTGATCCAACCAGGGGACTGGATGGTGAAGACAGATATCAAGGATGCTTATCTCAGTATTCCGATGGCACAGGATCAGTGGAAATATCTAGGGTTTCTGTGGCAGGAAATAGCGTACACTTTTCGTGTCTGCCCCTTTGGAGTGGGATCAGCTCCCAGGCTGTTCACCAAAGTGACAAAACCAATAGTGGCCTTTTTGAGAAGACTAGGCGTGCCACTAATCCTGTATCTGGACGACTGTCTGATTCCGAAACAAAACAAGGAGGATCTGGTTCGCGATCGGGACACAGCGTTGTGGCTGTTTCAAATGTTGGGTTTCGTTGTGAATTGGAAGAAGTCCATCCTAATTCCTACCCAAGAGATCGAGTTCCTAGGATTCCAGGTGAGTTCAGTTTCAATGATACTCAGTCTGCCTCTTGACAAGATGAACGATATTCAAAGTCGTAGTATGGCCACGATAAATTGCGAGAGAACATCAGTCTGCAAATTGGCAAAACTGATTGGCAAGTTGACAGCCACTGCTCAAGCAGTCCTTGCAGCTCCCCTGCACTACAGAAGGCTTCAAATGGGGAAGACCAAAGCTTTGATGAGGGGACACCAATGTTACGAGAGCATGGTGGAAGTGACTCCGGAGTGCAAAACAGAACTCCGTTGGTGGGTAAGTCAACTAGCAGAGAGCAATGGCAAGTATATCATGAGATGCCGAACGGACATGGTGATCAGGACCGATGCCTCTACTTAGCCCCACTGTTCCTGGATTAGAACGAATGGTTGACATTTGCACCGAGTATGCTGAAGAGCATAATATATTGTTTAATGCTGCCAAGAGCCATTTGATTCGATTTTGCCAAAAGAAACATTGTAACTTTTGTCTCAATACAAGAACTGAGATCACAGTTTGTGGTAAAACAATCACAAGGGAAGAATCAACAACTCATTTGGGATATGAAGTGTATCAGAACCTAAAAGATGACTCAAACGGAGTTTATCAAAGTTTTTACAAACAGTACAATATGTTAAGGACAAGGTTTGTACAGTCCTCTGTCAAAAATAAACTGTTTTTATCATATTGTTCGTCACTGTATGGAATACAGATTTGTGATATTGCCCAAGCCGAAAAAATACGGACTGCATGGAGAAAGTGCTTGAGAGACGTGTGGCGACTCCCATATAGGACCCACTGTAGTCTGCTGCCTGGTTTATCGGGCTCTCTTTGCTCAACACACATGCTCCTGAAACGATTTGTGAAGTTTACATGCAATGCATTAGAACACAGCACTGATGAGATTAGGTTTCTTTACATGGTGACTGCCCAGACTGAAAATTCCAGCTTTGCAAAAAATCTCAACTATGTAAATATCCAATGTGCAATAGACACTAACTCATTGATGACCTTGGAAACCTGTGCCAATATCCGGACTGTCATGACAGCTTGCAACACAGTTTGTCAACCCCTTGACAGCTGCATAAACTCCTGTGCGGTACGAGAGCTTGCCATGATGCGAGATGGACTGTTTCAATCAAACTTAAACATGTTAAATGCTTCTGAAATTCATGAATTTCTCAATTATTTATGTAATGTGTTAACTGACTAATTATTGCCTATGTAATATTGTACAATTTTTCCTGTACGAATAAAGATAATAATAACTAGAGAAAACGGTAATTGTCATCAGGGACAATTACAAAGAATTTACCTTTACTTTCAACTAAAGATTGCCTGTAAATGGACAGACCAATGGACAGATGGATGCAACCGACGGACAGAGAAAACACATGGGGACTCTGTTTCCTCACCATGACTGCGACTCAGAGTCCTGACTCAGAGTCCTGACTCAGAGTCCTGACTCAGAGTCCTGACTCAGAGTCCTGACTCAAAGTCCTGACTCAGAGTCCTGACTCAGAGTCCTGACTCAGGGTCCTGATGCAGAGTCCTGACTCAGAGTGCTGACTCCGAGTCCTGACTCCGAGTCCTGACTCAGAGTCCTGACTCACAGGCCTGACTCAGAGTCTTGACTCAGAGTCCTGACTCAGCGTCCTGACTCAGCGTCCTGACTCAGCGTCCTGACGCAGAGTCCAGACTCAGAGTCCTGACTCATATTCCTGACTCACAGTCCTGACTCACAGTCCTGGCTCACAGTCCTGACTCAAAGTCCTGACGCAGAGTCCAGACTCAGCGGCCTGACTCAGAGTCCTGACTCAGAGTCCTGATGCAGAGTCCTGACTCATAGTCCTGACTCAGAGACCTGATTCAAAGTCCTGACACAGAGGCCTGACTCAGAGTGCTGACTCCGAGTCCTGACTCAGAGTCCTGACTCACAGGCCTTACTCAGAGTCCTGACTCAGAGGCCTGACTCAGAGTCCTGATGCAGAGTCCTGACTCAGAGTCCTGACTCAGAGTCCTGACTCAGAGTCCTGACTCAGAGTCCTGACTCAGAGTCCTGACTCAGAGTCCTGACTCAGAGTCCTGACTCAGTGCGTCCTGACTCAGCGGCCTGACTCAGAGTCAAGACTCAGAGTCCTGACTCAGATCCCTGACTCAGAGTCCTAACCTAGGGGCCTGACTCAGGGTCCTGACTCACAGACCTGACCCAGAGTCCTGACCGAGTGTCCTAACTCCTAGTCCTGACTCCTAGTCCTAACTCCTAGTCCTGACTCCTAGTCCTGACTCCTAGTCCTGATTCTGAGGCCTGACTCCGAGTCCTGTCTCAGAGACCTGACTCTGAGTCCTGACTCAGTGCGTCCTGACTCAGCGGCCTGACTCAGAGTCCTGACTAAGACTCCTGACTCCAAGTCCTGACTCTGAGTCCTGACTCCGAGTCCTGACTCAGAGGCCCGAATCAGGGTCCTGACTCACAGACCTGACTCACAGACCTGACTCACAGACCTGACTCAGAGTCCTGACCGAGGGTCCTGACTCCTAGTCCTGACTCCCAGTCCTGATTCCGAGGCCTGACTCCGAGTCCTGTCTCAGAGTCCTGACTCAGATTCCTGACTCTGGGGCCTGACTCACAGACCTGACTCCGAGTCCCGACTCAGATGCCTGACTCAGAGTCCTGACTCCGAGTCCTGAATCAGATGCCTGGCTCCGAGACCGGACTCAGATGCCTGACTCCGAGTCCGGACTCAGCTGCCTCACTCAGAGACCTGACTCAGAGTCCTGACTCCGAGTCCTGCCTCAGATCCCTGACTGAGATCCCTGACTCTGAGGCCTGACTCCGAGTCCTGACTCTGAGCCCTGCCTCCAAGTCCGGCCTCAGAGTCCTGCCTCCAAGTCCGGCCTCAGAGTCCTGCCTCAGAGGCCTGCCTCATATGCCTGACTCAGAGTCCTGACTCTGAGTCCTGACTCAGATGCCTGACTCCGAGACCTGACTCAGATGTCTGACTCAGAGTCCTGCCCCAGAGTCCTGACCCAAGAGGCCTGACTCACAGACCTGACTCAGAGACCTGACTCAGTTTTCTGACTCACAGCCCTGACTCACAGACCTGACTCACAGACCTGACTGACAGACCTGACTCACAGCCCTGACTCAGGGACATGACTCAGAGACCTGACTCAGGGCCCTGGATCAAAGTCCAGACTACAACTCCTATCCCCAACTGCACTCGGTCATTTGAGACTGTAATATGTATATAAACATAAGTCAGTAGCATACACTGGCCCCGTCACCTGAAACGGCCAGAACAGCTTTTCATATATGGTTAATGTATGCTAATATATGCGGCCAGCCTGCGTTGGAGTGTGAAATGGTGTCACCTGCATCATGTGAAAATGAATTTTTTTGCTGACCATTTGGTCATTTTTTGACCTTTTGACCTTTACTGCTCAGAGATGGCTGTAGCTACAGACTTGTTGTTTACCACAATTGACAACAACAATTCAGTTCACATTGTCCTTTAAAATTAAGAAAATTGAGACATTCCTTCTGAGTTGAAAAAAATCATTTCTGAAAATGGTCAATTTTCATTTCATCTTTGACCTCAAATTTGACCATGATGAATGAGACTACTTGTCAAATTTTATGTGCTCATGTGATTGCCAGTATGTCATTTTGGGTTTCATTTAATTTACAGAAAGCTGTAGGAGTAATATTTCCCACTCAAATTAAATCATTTATGCAAAATGTCATGTAAGTTGCGAAGTACCACTTTTCACAATTTTTTACAAATTCAGTTGAGGATATGAAACAATTCTAATAGGGGGCTTTTGATAACCATATTACTGACCAGTATACCTCAGACTTTTAAGAGGATTAGTGAATTATAACATAATTTTGAGAATTTTTGAAAAATTCAACTTTTCTGACTTTGATGGCTCATATCACCTTCAAATATCATCTTTTTGTGCAATTTTTTGGTCAATATAGTCTTCTTGGGTAAAGTTAAAGGTAATTGATTAACATTTTGATCACCTCAGACTACTCCTTCATGGAGATTTTACAATTCCACCAAAATTTTGAACACTCGATTTTGAAAAATTGCCATATTTCAAAGTATATTGCATCAATCCCAATGATATTACAGTCAACCTTGGCCCCAGATACTGGCAAACTTTTGCCACCATTACCATATTCCTATCTATTACATAACTTGAGATCTCATTCGCCAACTGAAAACAGCTCATGTGTCAATAGCCCCTTACCCGTTAGACCAACTCTCATATCACTTTTCACCAAAACATTGCCAATAACTTTTTATCACAGGATTTTGACTTTTGACTGATTATCTCAAATACTTTTTGAGTTATAGCACTCTAAAGTTTACTCATTTTCGACTTTGAACGGCTCTGTGAAAACGACAACTGTGAAAATGACATTGAATCACTCAATTACGTAATGCCCAACCACTGACCTATCAACTGAAAACACTTACAAAGACGTAAGTCCATTTTGAAAAAATAATAATAATAATAAAAATAATAGCAAAAACAAATAGAATTTACCATAGGTAAATTCTTAATAATAGTAATGGGGGGGGGGAAGTGAATGGCATGAAGACTCAAGGCCAGTGATCTCCATATAAACATATTGGAAATGAGAGCAGCAGAGTTTGTGCTGAAGGCTTTCACCAAAGACAACAGGAAGATTCACTGCCACTTTCGGCAGGACAACAGTTCCTGTGTGGCCCAGATAAACAAGATGGGCGAAACGAGATCAGTACCGCTGTTGGAGGCAGTGAGTCGTCTGTGGAAATATTGCTTGGCGAAGGAGATCACAATTACTGCCAAGCATATTCCAGGGAAGATGAATGTCATCGCAGACGAACAGTCCAGAGTTTTCAAGGACTCCAGCAACTGGAAGTTGATGCCGGAAGTGTTCCGGAGCATTCAGCAGGCTTGGGGGCCTTTGCAAATAGATCTATTTGCAGTTGAATGCCCAGTTGGAGAGTTATGGGAGTTGGAAAACAGATCCGAAGGCAGTGCAAGTGGATGCTTTCTCAATGGAGTGGAAAGACAAGAAGGCATGCATTTCCACCATTCTGTATGATTGGGAGGTGCCTTGCGAAGATCCAGTCGGAGAAGGCGACGGTTGTAATGATCACACCAATCTGGCAGACTCAGACCTGTGTGGTATCCCCAACTTCTTCAGTTAGCGGTAGAACACCCTATGCTACTGCCACCGCTACCTCAACTGTTGATGTCTCCAATGCGAGAGACTCATCCTTTGATTTAAGAAGGGAAACTGCAGTTGGCAGCATGGAAAGTTTCCCGGAACAGCCTGTTGATCCAGACCTTTCGCAGGCAGCTAGGGACCTTATCCGAGACTCGCGGCGATCAGGGACTCGGAAGGCTTACAGCTAGAGCCCGGAACCGCCGTGAAATTTAGCCGTCGCCAGCCACAAAACCATTTAGTCAAAGTTAGCTGCATCTTATCAACTTAGCCGCCGAAAAACCAGGCAATCGCCGCCGCCGAAACCGCATTATAATTGCCAATCAAAGCTGTACAGTTCCCATGCATTCAACAGATATCTAGAGGGCTTAATTGGTGTTAGTACTTCCTAATTGAATCAGTTTCTGATTGGCATTGAACAGAAGGTGTCTGATTGCCATTGAAGTGTCAATGTCTGATGAATTGGCATTGAAGTGTCAACTGGTCCAGAATTGCAATTATGTCTTCAATACAAAGACAATCAGTCCAATTGAGAAAGTCACCAATTCAACCAAGACGTCCTTATTGTAATGCAACATTCTAGCTGTGGCTTCAAACAGCCTTACAATCACACAGAAATTAAAAGTTTTACAAATCATCAGTTACGGTAAAATAATGAGAAGTATTTACATTCAGCTGTTTGTGAACATCAATGAAATCACAGCAGGCCCTACCTATCCATCACAATGAAATGAACTGTCTTTTTGTAATTGGGTAACTTGTTGCCTATGAGTGATTCATTCAGTGACTTCATTATTTATTTCATTATTTGATTGATACATTTTAGTCGAAAATGATCAGCTAAGTCACATAAGTTAGTCGTAAATGGTCAGCTAAGTTGAAGTCACAAAACTTGACTAAGTTGAATAAGTTAGTCAGGTTTGGTTCAAGTTAGTCACCAAGACATGACTGACTTGGCTCCGGGCTCTACTTACAGCTCTTCCTGGGAGAAGTGAAGCCGCTGGTGTGGTACCAGAGGGTTGGATCCAGTTGTGCCCCTGTGGAGACTGTTGTGAATTTCCTAACTCAATGCTTTGAGTCAGGGTTGGAGTACAGTACTCTTAATTTTTTGCTCGAATGCATTGATGAATACCTCCCAATCATAACCAATATTGTCAATAAGTCACTCACACAGGGAGAAATGCCTCTTGAGTTGAAACATGCTCTAGTAAAGCCTCTGTTGAAAAAATGTGGATTGGACCTGATCAAAAAGAATTATAGACCGGTATCAAATCTTTCTTTCCTTGGCAAACTTATTGAAAGTGCTGTTATCAAACAATACACAGACCATCTTACTACAAACAACCTGGATGATGAAAAGCAGTCAGCTTACAGAAAATTCCACAGCACTGAAACCCTCTTGACCAAGATCCATAATGATATCATGTTGAATATGAGCAAAGGTGAGGTAACAATGCTCGTACTGCTGGACCTTTCAGCTGCTTTTGACACAATTGATCACAAGATTCTACTGAAACGTTTGGAAAACAGATACGGTGTTCAAGATTCCGCATTGTGCTGGTTCAAGTCCTACATATCTGACAGGTCACAGTCAGTGATAATTAACGACAAAACATCGACCAAACTGCCTCTCAAATTTGGAGTTCCTCAAGGTTCAAAATTAGGACCAATCCTATTTAATTCATACATCGCTCCATTAAGCGAAGTGGCTGCAGAGAATCAAGTCAAAGACCAAAAGTATGCCGATGACGAACAACTTATTCTCTCTTTCAAACCAACTTTCTTAGATCAGAGACATGCGGTAGTCAAAATCCAAAAGTGCATTACTGAAATCAGGAAATTTCTCCATGAAAATAAGCTTTGCAACAATGGAGAAAAAACTGAACTGCTGCTCATTGGCAGTCAACACCAACTTAATAAACTCCAAGTATCGTCAATCCATGTCGACAATGTCAACATTAATGCGTAGGGCTGTGCCGATGCGACGATTATCGCCGACAATCGTCGCCAAACGTTTCGATTTTAATCATCTCCACAAAATAAGGAAAAATCGATTTTCAGCTGAATGAAGAATTCATGATAGATGGCTGTATTTGGTATCGTTTTGAAGCTCTCGAGGAGCTGAACACCACCGTTCTATCTGTGGTGTTCTTATCTGTGCATATGCCACACTGCTAGCCATGAAAGATATTTCACAAATTAGAAATTAAGTTTTACTGCTACAAGTCTGCAATTTATAGATTTTGGAGACAGAACTTTATCTAATACAGTATTAAAATACATGTCTGTTATCTATTTACAACTGTACTGCTCTGCATGCAGGAGAATGAGATGCATGTTTTTAAAGAAGGCAGCTTTATCCACAGCAGTTACATTAATTGGATCAATACATTATAATTATGAATAATATTAAGTCAATCAAATTAATTCATGTACTGCATTTTCTTTTTCCTTCCTACAAATAGTCTGTTGGTCCTGCTCATTATAATTTTAACACCATGGATATTCTTCGAGAGTCAATGAATTCATTGATAATTAATGTTCCGTATAATTATGTTGATCTTGACATTCTAAGCAAAAATCGATTTAAAATCGATAATCGAATCGAAATACAAGGCGATTAATCGATTTCTGAAAACTTTTCGATTGCACAGCCCTATTAATGCGGTCGATCATGTTAGAAACCTCGGTGTAATCTTTGACAAAAACATGTCCATGGAAAAACAAGTCAACAAAATGTGTCGGAATGCCTATTTCAATATAAGAAATATTTCAAAAATCCGGAAGTCATTGGACAAGGAAACCTGCAAAACAGCTGTCAATGCTCTTGTGACTCCTCACCTAGACTATGGAAGTGGTCTTCTGTATGGAACATCAAGTCGCTTATTGTATAAACTTCAAGTGGCCCAAAACTCAGCAGTTCGACTCATTGAAAAATTGAAAAAGCATGACAGTGCAAGCCAGCATAGGAAAGAGCTACATTGTTTGCCAATTCCAGCTAGAATACAATTCAAACTCATGTTAACAACCTGGAAAGCAATAAATGGACAAGCTCCCTTGTATATCCAAAAGATGATTCAGCCAAAATCCGAACGAAACTGTTATCTGAGAAGCAATAACAAAATTCTCTTAAATGAACCAACTTCCTTCAACAAAAACAAATATGAAGACCGAGCCTTTTCGCATGCCGCTCCAAAACTGTGGAACCAACTCCCACAGATTGTCAAGGCCTCTACAACACTTGAAGGCTTCAAGAGAAATCCTAAAACTTACCTATTTAAGAGTTTCTACAAATAAATTGATCCTGCACAAGCGCTAGTGAGCAGTTTACTGGAATTAGCGCTATAAAAATGCCTATTATTATTATTATTATTATTATTAATGGACACAGGTCAGCCATTTCAGCTGGACACCTTGGGTTTCAAGGCATGAAGGCTGGTCAACACCCTGAGGTATGTGGGTTGTTGAAAGGAGTTTCCAATAGGAGACCGCCTCAACCGAGGTATAAGTATACATGGGACGTTGACCAAGTACTGAACATATTCCGACAGTGGCCGGTAGACGCAGGATTAGACTTGAAGCAGTTATCCTTGAAGGTTACAATGCTTACGGCTTTGACGGGTGCAGTGGGGCAGTCGGAACTGCAGTTACTCAATGTGACTCACTTGATGGATTTGGGTGATTCCATCCAGTTTCTCATTGGAGGTTTAACAAAGACAAGGAAGGTAAGACAAGGAAGGTAGGCCAAGGACCGGTTCCTTTACATTTTGTTACGTATCCCCAGGAGGAGAAGTTAGATGTGGCCCAATGTATCCGGGCATATATGTGGCCAGAGTGGCCAGATTGAGAGGTAAACATGAGCAGTTACTGGTCAGTTTTGTTAAGCCTCACAAACCAATAGCACCATGTTCGGTGGCTAGATGGCTTCAGATGGTCATGCAAATGGCTGGGATTGATACGAGTAAGTATAAGGCCCATTCCACAAGAGGGGCTTCTACATCTAAGGCAAAGACTTAGGGTTTGTCATCGCATGAGATTATGCAGAGAGCTAACTGGACAAGAGAAAATACCTTTAAAAGGTATAATTGTAGGGAACTTCCTGGTCAGGTTTTTCAATCCGCTGTCTTGAGTGACCGCACAGGGTGTTAAACATTCGGTTATTATGTAGACTTAAATTTGCGCGATAAAATTGTTAATTTTATCAGTGTGCTTTGCACACGCACATGAAATTAGAATTTCATGAGCAAATTTTAAGTTGACATAATAACATCCCACCCAATCCGCCCTTATTATGCCTTTTTGTTTTTTTGCTGTGTGGAGAAGGCCCAGAGCTTGAGATTGGGAGACAGCGTTGTGTACATATGTTGAGATTTCACTTAATCATTGGAAGAATAATTGGTGACTTCGTTCCACAATCATTGGAGAATTCAGTTTGATTTACCTGTAATAAGCTAAGTTGCTTTTCTTTTGATTGATTTAATTATTATCAACTAGTCCACTGAAGTGGGAGGTGATGGGAGGATCAGCTGGCACAGCCCTTTTTAAAATTTTTCCTTCAAGCGATCCTAAATGTGGGCGTAGGACGGTTCGGGCACTTTATTTCGATGCTTCTTTTTGATTGGCTACGAAGGGCTCGAATCTACTTCCGATCGGGCGAATTCGGTTACCGGTATTACGTCGACTTAAATTTGGGAAAAAATTCACTATAGCGGGCCGTGAAAATGACCATATATGGCAAGTGAAAACAATCGTTTTCAGTGGTTAACTTGGGGTCTGCTGATTGGTTTCCATAGCATTATTTCAACAAAATGTAACAAACAAGAATCCGCGGATTGCAAAACGAGTTTCTACCAGTGAAATTTCTCATTTTATTCACACTATTTGACACCTGAATTTTGAGGCCACAAGGCTAACTGGATGCCTTTGTGATTTGAGAGGAAAATGTGAAATTATCAAGAGAAATTGTCAAGAGTCTGCTATATGTAGAGGCTGATTGTGGTGAGGGTCAGGCGCTGACTGATATAATTTAAGTATAATTTGGGATCGAATAGGCTAATGCAGTCTTGGGGAAGCCCACCTGATGTCATCATTGTCCGGTTTGTTTACATGTGAAATGAAACCATGTGGCAAATAGTAATAATAATCCAACCCCTTCAGTGGCCTCTCTGTGTCATGCTAGACGTTAGCAAGTTATAAGGGACCGTTCAGAATTTATGACTTGGGGGGGGGGTGGGAGTTTTGCTGAAACTTTCCATCAAAAATTGATACCCCCCCCTTGAGTTTGATGCAGATTTTTAGTACCCCACCCTTAGGTTTCACGGATATTTTTAGTACCCCCCCCCTCGACATACAAAGCAATGCACACATATATACTGTTATACACGGCCATACGTACAGATTCGCGTAATTTTGTGGACTTTTGAGCGTAAAAATGTCCAAATAAAATGAGTTTATGCGTGTTTATTAACATTTTTTCTTTGTTAAAATTTCTTACCCCCCTTGGAAGTGATTACAAAATTTAATACCTCTCCCTTGAAACACGTGTGAAAAGTTAGTACCCCCTCGACCAAAACTCCCACCCCCCCCAGTCATAAATTCTGAACGGTCCCTAATCCCCAATCTATATGATTCTAACCAACAATACACTGTTGTCTTAAGACAATCACTAGCTGGCCCAGACAATGAATCATGCAACAAAGACACTCATCGAATCTGTGGCTCCTAGGCAAGGTCAACAACACCTATCACCTTGTTGAAAGGCAAAGGGGATTGCAACCGAGTTGAGGCTCTTGATGGTGTATTGCAGGCCTGTAGCCAGGAATTTTTGTGGGGGGGTGCTTTTAGGGGAAAATTGGATTCTTTGTCGCGAGAACCAAAGTTAGGGGGGTCGGGGGGCATGCCCCCCCAGGAAAATTTTGGAGAAAGTAATGACAATGGTGCATTCTGGGCCTTTCTGATCATGGTAAGATTGATCAATTTTATCCTTGGCCCAAACTTCATTGGCACTAATTCACACAAGAAATGCCTCAATGGGATTTATTATTTTCTAGCCGCAAAATGAGGTCTACTGTTAAGCATGAATTCAGAAATAAAATGTGCAGAATCATTAAAATATATCCTAACATTATGAAGGCCGTTACTAATAAGTTATTGAGAAGCAGCCACAATGAGGCATTGGGTCTTGGGACACCCAAAAGTAGCAAGCCAATGGCACCCACATGGTTGGAGAAGAATCCTGAACAATTTGGAGTACTAATTCCACCACAAAATTTAAGACATGATCCGGGACAACATATAGCATGTTCTGTCTCTATACCTCCTTCTCTCCATCTCTTGCCTCCTCCTGATAGCTCCTTCTGTTGTGTTCTTCCTCCCTATCTCTGCAGCCAGCTTATAACTTATTTCACTCTTCATTTTCCCTCTCTTAATTGTCTACTCTCTAGCTTCTGCCTCCTCTAGGTGCCATGTCACCTCTTCCCTCTCTGCACCAGCTTATCAGCGTTTTCTGCCATGCTCCAGCTCTTGTGTCCTTCTGACAATGTATAGTTCATTGCTCCTTGGACTGCTCTAACCTCCTAAATCTTTTCTGCCTGATAAATCTGCCTCTTTCCGCTATGCTTCCTCCATCTCTGCCTCATCCCTCTCTCCTTTCACTCCATTTTCTGACTCCTCCCCCAGCTTGTGTCTCTTTTTTTACAGTGTAGCTATTATATTGACTTCTTGGATTGTGCTTGTCTTCTCCCTCCTCTCTCCTTGCACTGCCTCATCACTTTATGGTTTCTCCCTCTCTACCTCCTCCTTCTCTGTCTAGTCCATCTCTGAGTCTCTGCCACCTACTTCTCTGCTTAGTCCATCTCGGTCTCCTCCCTCTTTTTTTATCTTCAATTATGACTCCTCCCAAATTCTCTTATCCTTTCTAAGGTGCATGTATATATCTCTTTTTGGATTGCTCCTTCCAGTCTGCTGTCACCCATTCTGACTCCTCCCCAGCTCTTGTCTCCTTCCTACAGTGTGGTTCTTGGCTTCTTGGGTTGCTCTAGCCTTCCCTGCGGTCTTTCTGCCTCTTTTCTCCGTGCTTTCTCCCTCTCTGCCTCATCTGTCCCTGCATTCTCCCATTCTGTCTCTTTGCAGCTTTTGTCTCTTTGTTAAAACATGTACAATGTAACTCTTGCATCCTTGATATAGAAAATATTAGGACCATGCAGTTCACTGTGAAAAATGCACTTTGTGACTCATGATAGCCGATGAAGTGTCATCTTCTCTACTTTCAACATGGGAAACATGAGGCTGTCCGATTAGTCATGATCAAGAGACGGCCATTTGACTTGTCATAACTGATTTTAGAGTGAAAATCAGATGCATAATCCTTTCGTTTGGCTGTCATCAACAAGCGGGATTAATCTCCTTACAGTCTTTCACTTTGATAAAGAAAAAACGAGGACCAGTTCACTGTAAAGAAATGCACTTCGTGACTCATGATAGCTGATGATGAAGTGTCATCTTCTCCTTTCAACATGAGAAACATAGAGGCAGTTTGATTAGTCATGATCAAGAGAAGGCCATTTGACTTGTCATAGCTAACTGATTTTGGATTGAAAATCAGATGCATATTGCATAATCCTTTCCTTTGGCAGTCACCAACAAGAGGGATAAGTCTCCTTAAATCAAATTAACATTGAAACTATTGGGTATGTTTATGTCAAATCATCATTATGATGACACACGAAGTGCAATTTTCACAGTGCAACAGTACACTACTTTTCGGTATCTAAGTGACAGGCTGTAAATCAAATTAACATTGAAAGTATCAGGTACGTGACAAATCATCTGCATGATAACACACGAAGTGCCATTTTCACAGTGCAACAGTAATGGCTCTTGCCTCCCTCTCAGAGTTTAAGTTCAATATACATGTGCCGAATAGTTCCAGAGTGTAACAAGCACTTTCTTTGGTCAGTGATTTAATCCCAAGCCAACAGACAGGCGTTTGGGAGTAGTATAGGGCCTACAATTATAATTTAGTTAAACCATAGACATCTATACCTATGAGTTAAACACATTACCCTGCATTGACCAAAAGAGATAGATTGCAATTAGGGGTGGGGGGTTCATTCATTGGTGTGAATTGTAATTGAGAAAGGCTGAGAAGTTCTCTGATCAATTGGGCAATTCAAAGACAACTAATCAGCTAATTGCCATTTGAATTACCTGACATGAAGTCAGTCATATCTCCATGACTCTGGGACAGTTTTGTACCTAATTAGTGGACCTTTTGGGGCCATTTTCGGCCCTGGGGGGGGGGGGGGGGGGTGCGATCGCACCCGTCGCACATCCCCCCCCCCCCTTGCTACGGGCCTGTATTGTGTTAATCATTCAAGTGACTGTGTGATAGTCATGATAGAAGCCGATGCTTAATTGCCATCAGAGTTGAAGATTTGGCCATTTAAACACTCACCAAAGGTTGACATCAACCCATAAATCCACATTTTCACCTTGCAAAATTGTCAAATCTGGCAAAAACATCCATGTTGAAAAACGGCGCTCACAGCGCCATCCTTTACAGGCATGTTAAATGTGGGTAAAAATATGGGTATACCGTGAATTCATGCATTAAATGATAGACTAACATTCACTTAGCCCAGGATAGCAATTTCTTTAAACTCGGATTGCTATAATCAAACGGAACTAAGAGCTTCATGGAACAAACAAAAGCCCAATTGACTAATGACTAATTAAGTTTCAATGACAATTTATGGCTTTAAAGTGTCAAGCCTAAAGTGCAATCATTTTTCACATCTTTACTGTCTTGATGTAAAATTTTCAGGAAATTATGTATATCACACACAGAAAGATGGTGTAGCACAACAGTTCCAAAATCACGCTTTAAAACATGTATGTAATTAAAGTTACCCTGAATGATAAATTCCTTTCCTAAATACAGGCATTTTTCCCCTGCATTATTAAAGTACTTGTGATCATTAATATTTCTAACAGACAGGGGTCATTTAGTACATTTATTGGTCATTTCAATAAGAAGAACTAATCGTACAACCAATACATTTTGCACACTAGGCCTAATCAACATGAGCAGGCTGAATTAGCGAGATACTGTAAAAATTAGATAAACTTTTGGTCCAATCCCGACCTATCATTCAGGGTAATAAGATACAGATACTTGAAGATAGATAGCTACAAAGCACACAGATAGATACACAGATAGATAGATAGATAGATAGATAGATAGATAGATGGATAGAATGATAGAAATCTATTGAACCTATTGATAGCCATGTATAGTCCCCTATTCACTGCTTTCCCACATTTTAACAGATTCGCGATTAGGCCTAAATGAACATTTTTGTAACTTGTTTATGTGCGTTTTCAACGAAATCTCGGCAATGAAAAAAGATATTTAAAAAAAACAAAGATTGACAGAGACAGCAAAAAATATCGATTCTGAAAATGCTGTTTAAAGAACGAAAAATCCATTTCTTGAATTTTTATTTAGTATTAATCGGCCGTGTCGAGCTTCTATGTGTGTTTTCAACGAATTTTTAGCAATGAAAAAAGATATTTAAATGAAACTAACTGGGCTTATAGTAGAAGAAATCTAGATTCTTAAAAGTCGAAAATCGTAATTCTAACCCAAAGGTAAGTGTTTGAATAAAATCGGGAAAAAATCTCACCTGTTTTGGCCAATCAGAGGGCAGTAGGGTAATTTATTCAACATTTCTGTTTCCTGTTTTGCCGTGACCATCAACAGAGAAGACAGAATTGCACTAAACTATAAATCTGTAATCAGGGCTACTGCCTTTCTGTGCTATTATCTGAGGATGAATAGGATTGGGATAGATCAACTGATAGATGTAGCTCGTACATTTTTCTGGAATATTTGATATAAAGCCCCAGTGGTGAGTACTGTTGGTTTGACTGACTTGAAATTTCGTCAATGTCGACTAAAACAGACGCTTTTTGCGATGTCTGCACTGTTAATAGTCAGTTTCTTTTGACTCAATGCTAAATAACTGAAGAACAACAGAGAAACGTTGTTGCGCACACATCTATAACGTCACTGTTGCTAATTTAAGCAACTTGCTACATTGTAGCAAGTCATTACTTCGCACAATAAAGGTGCGTCATTTGATCGTCATTTGATCGAGTCAATCGCTCTCTCCACATAAGTGACTAGTATAACGAGTTTTCGTTCCGAAAACTCGTTAAAAACTTACCAAAACTTGCTGTTTTTGATAGATTTGCGACTTTTTGCATCACCAAAATAAGATCGTCGTCATGTGTTAATGGCGTCATGTATACATTTCTTGCCTGGCAACAATGAGGTGACGTCACGAGTGCATTGTTTTCCAAATATGGTCATTTTCACAGCCCGCTAAAGTGAAGCATACCCTAAATTTGCTCATGAAATTCTAATTTCATGAGCGTCTGCAAAGCACACTGATAAAATTAACAATTTCTTGTCACCTAGTTGGGGGATTTACTAAAAAGCGGGCTGGACCGTAGTGGGTAGCGGGTAGCGGGTAGATTCTAGTATAACACACAAACTACTTGATACAACACCATCCACTACCCCTCCATCGTAGCTTCTTCCGCTACCTTTCCCCGCTGTCTGTTCTCAATTCTAAGTGTCAGACAATCAAAGGCCGATTCCTGGATTCCTGGCAATGCATAATTGGCAATTACTAATTGCCTATCTAAAGGGCCAGCTTCCTGTTCTTCTGTCCTCCTAAATGGAATGGTCTTCAAATCAAAAAATCAAAAATCAAGAATATTTATTTATTTATTTATTTTTGTCACTTAGTGGAACATGACACCGACATGAACTTTTACCCATCTAACACAATTTGTAGGGAAAAAACCGCACTAAGAATATGATATTATATTACTACATGTATATCTTTAATATTAAATAAATAGATACTATATAATTTGCACTTTGCAGTGCTACTTTATTTATTTTTGATCAACCCCCTAATTTGAAGGAAATCGTTCATTAAAATAAGAATTATGTCTGCATGTACAATCATACTACCATAGGGTAATTTGCTTTGAGTTGGCCACCGTGTGAATTTACCATGAGTTGGCCACTTTTGTCACTCCACAGAGCCTAACTTGCCTTGGTTACATGAAAACAATGCATGTCATTGGTCAAATCATCTCATGCAACATTGGGACTGACCAATCAAAAGCAGTTTTCAATGTTTCTTGTTTACAATTTTAGACCTCAAAGTTACCTTGACACTTGATTTGAGGGGTATGACAACTTGCCAAATTTGGCATCAGCGACTTATTTGAGGCATGGTCTTTACATCAATTTTAGACATAAGAACATTGTGATTGCATTTAACTTGTATTTTGAACACCATAGATTCTAAATTATGTCATTTTGTTTGCCTATGTCTTCGTTTTCTTGCTACCAGAAGCAAATGAAAATAAATCCCAGTTTGCCTTGAGTTGGCCACCCGTTTTCCCATGAGTTGGCCAGTGGTTGCCATGACTTGGCCACCTGGCCAACTCAAGGTATGCCAGTCCTAAACATTGAATTGCAGGCCAATATAGAGCTATATAGGCTGTTGGCTATTGACTTACCTGTGTATTTAATTTATTTATAAATAATTATTATGCATTAGGTCTATTTTTATGACATATGCTCGTTACCTGGAAGCAGATTCTGCTCTAAAGCATGCAACTATCTGCGGCATTGAGCTTAATGTACTATTTTAATATGACTTATAGGCCTAGGCCCTCGTTTATAATGTTTTCAGATTCTAACTTTTTGTTTCTTAAAATTCCTTAATTGTTTAATTTTATTGTTAGCTAATAACTACAGAGTATTGTATAAATTACCTGGGCAAAAACTGACACAACAGTCAACAGTAAAGACATGGCAGCACATTAATTTACCCATAAAAAAGAGACAATGCAATTTTAAATATAAACTAGATGAGCATATTTCCATATGCAAGACGAGCAGCGGGCATGCAGTGATAGGCAGAATGCGATATAGGGTGGAGCGTGCCGCCCTATAGAGTACGTCCTGTAAGTGAGTAGACTGCTGGGACTGTTAGATGTATTAGTAACTTCTCTTGTGGTTTCACTATCTATCTATCTATCTATCTATCTATCTATCTATCTATCTATCTATCTATCTATCTATCAGAATCAGAGTAACTTTATTTGGTCTTGAATTTTACAACTAGAGGTAGTGTGGAGATTGAATGGATCGCCTATGCTGTCCCACAGGGACTAAATGATCGCCTGTGTTACATAATACGCAAGCCAAAACCTTGTTTTGCGAATTTGATTGGGCAATACTTCACCCAGTTCACTAATACTAAGGAAATAATCCATCTCTGCATGACAAATGGGCTCTTTTTTTTACGAGGGGGGGCGGGGGTTACTGGGTATTTATGCAACAGAAGTATGCCAGTATTAACTAGAAGGGTGTGCATGAGATGCACAAACAGAGCTCTGCTACCAGTACATGACACCATGCTAAGTGGGGCAGCCGAGGAGGTTGGGCACCCCAGGGGGGAGGCACCCTAGCAGTCTGCGGGGGTAAGTCCCCATGTGGGCGGGGGTAAGTCCCCATGTCGGCGGGGGTAGGTCCCCATGCCGGCGGGGGTAGGTCCCCATGTCCGAGGGGGTAGGTCCCCATGTCCTCGGGGGTAAGTCCCCATGTCCGCGGGGGTAAGTCCCCATGTCCGCGGGGGTAAGTCCCCATGTCCGAGGGGGTAAGTCCCCATGTCCGCGGGGGTAAGTCCCCATGTCCGCAAGGGTAAGTCCCCATGTCCGAGGGGCTAAGTCCCCATGTCCGCGGGGTAAGTCCCCATGTCCGAGGGGGTAAGTCCCCATGTCCGCGGGGGTAAGTCCCCATGTCTGAGGGGGTAAGTCCCATGTCCGCGGGGGTAAGTCCCCATGTCCGCGGGGGTAAGTCCCCATGTCCGCGGGGTAAGTCCCCATGTCCGCGGGGTAAGTCCCCATGTCCGCGGGGGTAAGTCCCCATGTCCGCGGCGGTAAGTCCCCATGTCCGCGGGGGTAAGTCCCCATGTCCGAGGGGGTAAGTCCCAATGTCCGAGGGGGTAAGTCCCCATGTCCGAGGGGGTAAGTCCCCATGTCCGCGGGGTAAGTCCCCATGTCTGAGGGGGTAAGTCCCATGTCCGCGGGGGTAAGTCCCCATGTCTGAGGGGGTAAGTCCCATGTCCGCGGGGGTAAGTCCCCATGTCCGCGGGGGTAAGTCCCCATGTCCGCGGGGTAAGTCCCCATGTCCGCGGGGGTAAGTCCCCTTGTCCGCGGGGGTAAGTCCCCATGTCCGCGGGGTAAGTCCCCATGTCCGCGGGGTAAGTCCCCATGTCCGAGGGGGTAAGTCCCCATGTCCGCGGGGGTAAGTCCCCATGTCCGAGGGGGTAAGTCCCCATGTCCGAGGGGGTAAGTCCCCATGTCCGAGGGGGTAAGTCCCAATGTCCGAGGGGGTAAGTCCCCATGTCCGAGGGGGTAAGTCCCCATGTCCGCGGGGGTAAGTCCCCATGTCCGCGGGGGTAAGTCCCCATGTCTGAGGGGGTAAGTCCCATGTCCGCGGGGGTAAGTCCCCATGTCCGCGGGGGTAAGTCCCCATGTCCGCGGGGTAAGTCCCCATGTCCGCGGGGGTAAGTCCCCATGTCCGCGGGGGTAAGTCCCAATGTCCGAGGGGGTAAGTCCCCATGTCCGCGGGGGTAAGTCCCCATGTCCGCGGGGTAAGTCCCCATGTCCGAGGGGGTAAGTCCCCATCTCCGAGGGGGTAAGTCCCCATGTCCGCAAGGGTAAGTCCCCATGTCCGCAAGGGTAAGTCCCCATGTCCGAGGGGCTAATTCCCCATGTCCACGGGGGTAAGTCCCCATGTCCGCGGGGGTAAGTCCCCATGTCCGAGGGGGTAAGTCCCAATGTCCGAGGGGGTAAGTCCCGATGTCCGAGGGGGTAAGTCCCCATGTCCGCGGGTTAAGTCCCCATGTCCAAGGGGTAAGTCCCCATGTCCGCGGGGGTAAGTCCCCATGTCCGCGGGGGTAAGTCCCCATGTCCGCGGGGGTAAGTCCCAATGTCCGAGGGGGTAAGTCCCCATGTCCGCGGGGGTAAGTCCCCATGTCCGCGGGGGTAAGTCCCCATGTCCGAGGGGGTAAGTCCCCATGTCCGCGGGGGTAAGTCCCCATGTCCGAGGGGGTAAGTCCCCATGTCCAAGGGGGTAAGTCCCCATGTCTGCGGGGGTAAGTCCCCATGTCCGAGGGGGTAAGTCCCAATGTCCGCGGGGGTAAGTCCCCATGTCCGAGGGGGTAAGTCCCCATGTCCGCGGGGGTAAGTCCCAAAGTCCACGGGGTAAGTCCCCATGTCCGCGGGGGTAAGTCCCCATGTCCGAGGGGGTAAGTCCCCATGTCCGCGGGGGTAAGTCCCCATGTCCGCGGGGGTAAGTCCCCATGTCCGCGGGGGTAAGTCCCCATGTCTGCGGGGGTAAGTCCCCATGTCCAAGGGGGTAAGTCCCCATGTCCGCGGGGGTAAGTCCCCATGTCCGAGGGGGTAAGTCCCAATGTCTGCGGGGGTAAGTCCCCATGTCCGCGGGGGTAAGTCCCCATGTCCGAGGGGGTAAGTCCCCATGTCCGCGGGGGTAAGTCCCCATGTCCGCGGGGTAAGTCCCCATGTCCGAGGGGGTAAGTCCCCATGTCCCAGGGGGTAAGTCCCCATGTCCGCGGGGGTAAGTCCCCATGTCCGAGGGGGTAAGTCCCCATGTCCGAGGGGGTAAGTCCCCATGTCCGAGGGGGTAAGTCCCCACGTCTGCGGGTTAAGTCCCCATGTCCGCGGGGGTAAGTCCCCATGTCTAGCACCTTAGTAGATATTAAATGGTTGCCCTCTTATTCTTAGGAGATATTAAATGGTAGCCCCCTTATCTATCTATCTATCTATCTATCTATCTATCATCATTGATTGCCATCATTGATTGCCATCATTGATTGCCATCATTGATTGCCATCATTGATTGCCATCATTGATTGCCATCATTGACTGCCATCATTGACTGCCATCATTGACTGCCATCATTGACTGCCATCATTGACTGCCATCATTGACTGTTGACATGTTCTTATTCCTGTCATTTCTCAGAAAATCGGCCTGATAAAAATGTTTCAAGTATTCAATGGGTTTCCTAAAGGCAAAAGGTAGATAGGGGAAGAGGGGGTGAAAAGTCACAGGGGTAAAAAGTCACAGGCCTTTTTGACCAACTTGCAGTGACCTAATTCTTAAGCTTAAATCATAATTTGGGACACTTTTATGAGAAGAAGGTCTACAGGGAATATGAAAATTATACTCATTGGGCAAAGTGGGTTTTTACCCACCTCATGCATTTTTGGTGTCCCAAACAGGTTTTATTGATTCTGAACTTTCTCAATTAATGTCTGGTCACTGTGACATAGGAAGTTGTGCTAGTGTTTCGAGGTCTTTTGGATAATTGTCTTTCATGCAGTGAACCCATTTTTGGCCATTTGATCACCAAGTTGCCATGATCATGTGTTGAATTTAAAAAACAGCTGAGGGGTGAAATGTCACACTGTGACATTTCACCCCAGCACTGTGATATTTTACCATAGGGTACCGGGAAGTCAGTATTCTGTGCTAAGGAAAGTAAAATATTCCACACTAGAAGCTTTTAGCTAACAATCTTATCACCATCCATCGTCAATAATACTGATGAGAGAGCATTGCAGCAAAATTTCATTTCGCAAACTTTGGGAAATTTCTGACGCCGGCTTTGCTGATGGTCCGTTGTCATTGCATGCCGATAGCTTTGGAAGGCTCACTATAAATTCCATGCACAAGGATGACTATCAAGTCTAGGTCTGCATATTACTTCATATAGTGTTGTATGCTCAAAACAATTGCATGTGACTTGTTACCCCATGGTTGTGACTTCTTGACCCTGACATGGGGTAAAAAGTCACATCGGACTTTGCCTTAAATAATAGTGAATTGACTAAAGCCTATTTACAGCACAGTAGCTAGCATGTGATACAACTATAGTCAACTAAATACTGCATAATTGTGCCAAAGGTCATTCAGATCTAACAAACACCTGCTCTGTTCTGGAGCTTTTTCTGAATTTTGTGACTTCTGACCCCCGCCTCCCCTACTGATATTTTCTTCAGATCTTTCAAAGGCATAAATCACCCCGAAACCATGCCCTAAAGATTCTGTTGTTTCACCCAAGCAAAGATGGCGATGGCCCAGACCTGTGTTTCCAGACCTAAGCTGCCATCCACAAATTATCCACTAGGTGGAGCATAGTAGTGTGAAATGCTACTGCAGAGCCCCCTAGCGTATAATAATATGCAGATTAGCTTCGTTGCAACGCTAGGCTTTCTTGGACGCATATTGCACCATTTGTAATTGTTCAACTTCGAGCGAGAAAATGCATTGTAAACACTCAAAATAAAGCCATTAAATGGGGATCTAAGTATAGGAAATGCTTCAGGATGAGCATGTCGCATCTTCATAGTTCAGATGAGTGTTAGGGCAGGTAAGCAATGAATTATTGTGACGTTTGCAGCCCACGATTGAGAACGAGATGTGCACTCATTGACTCGTGATTTGAAAGCGGAAAATGACTGGATCTAGGAATACTATAGACGGCTCTGCTCGTCTAATAAATTGAAAATTCTTGTAGCAAAATGCTGGTATGTTCATTATGTAGAACATATATTACATCAATATTTCAGTTGTGTAACTAGGTAATTTTCAGGGGGGCAAGAGAGGCGCAAGCGGCCTTTCAGGGGAGCAGTAGCGTCAACTCGTGTGATTGCGAAATTTTTTAAAATTTAATGCCAAAAAGTGTTCTATAAAACCCTATAATAATGGAAGCAGTACATGTGATTTTCATAGGACAGTGAGACAGAAACATAAAATCTGATTCAGAAATCAGTTGGAATTTATGCATAATATCAATTCTGATGTTCTGTGTTCTTTGTATGACATAATGGTTTGGAACACATGTGCAGTTTTGTGTTCTGACCATCTTACCTGCATTTTTTTTTTAAATTTAAATTAAGCTGGTATTGGCTTTTTGACTCATGCCTGTAGTCCTATAACAATATATGGTGATTGGCGAATATTGAAAATTTTCACCCTTGCTGTAGGCGAGATAAAGGATTAGGAAATGGAATTCACACATGCACTATGCATGGAGTGAGCAGTCATCTATTAAGGTATGTGGCAAGAAGTGACGTAGCAGAAGGGAGGTATGGAAGAAGGGGCCAAGGGGGTCGGAAGAACTCGAGGGAAAGCAGGGGTAGTAAAGGAGGGAATGGATCGCGACAATTTGAAAGGAGGATCGAGGAGGGGGTAGTTGGACTATACAGAGGGAGGAGGCAAGAAAAATTGGAAAATTTGGCAGTGAAGAAACCTCCTGGGAGGAAGTCGAAGTAAGCTGTCCTAGAGACATGGTAGAGAGGAGGCTACAGCCATCATGGCAGAGGAAAACACTATCAGGAAGAGACAAGAGCTATCAGGAGGCAACAGCTATCAAGACAAGGTAGGAGCTATCTGCTGTCAAGATGAAGCAGGAGCTATCACATGATGTCAGGAAGAGGCAGGAGCTATTACATGATTAGGCAAGAGCTGCCAGGAGGCAAGAGCTATCAGGAGGAGGCAAGAGCTGTCAGGAAGAGACAAGAGCTACCAGGAGGAGATATGAGCTATCAAGAGGAGGCAGGAGTTATCAGTAGGAGAAAAGAGCTGTCAGGAGGAAAGAGCTGCCAGGAGGAGACAGGAGCTATCAAGCAAGAGCTTACAGGAGACACAAGCTATCTGGAGGCAGGAGTTATCAGGAGACAAGAGCTGCCAAGAGCTATCAGGAGGAGGTAGGTGCTATCAGGAGGCAAGATCTACCAGGAGGAGGAAAGAACTGTCAAGAGAAGGCAAGACCTGTTAGGATTCAGGAGGCAGGAGCTATCAGGAGGAGGCAAGAGCTGTCAGGAAAAGATAAGAGCTACCAGGAGTAGCCAGGAGCTATCAGGAGGAGAAAAGAGCTGTCAGGAAGAGTCGAAGAGACTAGAGCTACCTGGAGGAAGAAGGAGCTGTCAGGAGGAGAAAAGAGCTGTCAGGAAGAGACAAGAGCTGTCAGGAAGAGACAAAAGCTACCTGGAGGAAGAAGGAGCTATCAAGAGGAGGCGGGAACTATCGGGAGGAGGGTAGAGCTATCAGGAGGCGGGAACTATCAGGAGGCAAGAGCTACACTGTATCTGGAGGCAAGAGTTATCAGGAGGCCTGATCTGCCAGGAAGAGACAAGAGCTATCTGGAGGAGGTGGGAATTATAAGCAGGCAAGATCTATATCAGGAGGACAAAAGAACTATCAGGAAGAGGCAAGGTCTACTATTTATATAAGGATTCAGGAGGCAAGAGCTATCAGGAGGAAGCAAGAGCTCTCAGGCTGGAACTGTCAGGTGGCAAATGCTGTCAGGAGTCCAGAACTATCAGGAGCAGGCAAGTGCTGGCAGGAAGAGGCAAGAGCTATCAAGAGGACTTAAAGGGAGGCAAGAGCTATCAGGCAAGAGCTATCAGGAGGCAAGAGCTACCAGTGGGCAAGAGCTATTAGTAGGTAAGAGCTATCAAGAGGAGGCAAATGTTATCTGAAGGAAGCTGGTTTGAGTTATCAGGAGGCAAGAGAGCTATCAGGAAGAGGCAGGGGCTATCAGGAAGTGACAGGAACTATCAGGAGGAGGCAAGAGCTGCATTGCCATGAGACAAGAACTGGAAATTAGGGACTTCTGCACGTAACAAGGCATGGACGAACTTAGTCTGCACATACGAGATACGTTTTTTACACCCTAAGGCTTCAGCTTTCTGAAAAACAACTCTGAACTCCCACTAAACAATGCTAAAGACCTAAAGTTCGAAAGCAACTCCAAACTTCACTTACAGCTTTATTGCATAAAATATCATATGACGAGCAGAAGAAAAGAAATTGTATTAAACAATATACTCAAGCAATTTTCTGGAATTGTGGCATACGAAGCTCTTTCTGATGAGCACATGTTAAACATCCCGGGGATAGCCTACATCCTAAAATATACTCTTTTCTTCCAGTTACCCCTTCAACCTACCGTCAATTGCTTAATTGCTACCATGTAGCTTTCTCAATGTAATATTTCAAGGAGACTCAGCCCAGAATTGAACCCCAGTCCAAGGTGCACAATAGCCTTCAAAGACCCCTGTGTACCATCCAACGTGCAGGCACAGGCGTATCTCGCGAGGGGTAAGGGGGGGCTGAAAATAGCATATCAGGGCAAATCCTGACCAATATCAGGGCATATCCACAGCCCTGGTGACATCCTTGACATGCTAAAATTTCAGGGCAAAATAGTCGCAGCTACCGTGGAACGGCTGTCCCATACGCCTATACACGCAGGGTCTCAGGAAGGCCAGCATGTTTTAAAACCATTAGGTCAAACAGACTAAATGTTATTGGCCAGATGTCCTACACATACCACTACTAGTAGGGGAGACCAGGGTAAGTTGTGCCGCGGGGTAAGTTGTGCCGCCTACTGTTGGGGTGAAATGAAGAACTGGGTAAAGAAGCCAATATCACCCATGTATACACACTTGGTCAACATAAATGCACCCAAAAAAAACTGCCTAATATAATGCTGTGAAAAGCTGCACTCATAAATTCGATTTTGTTGTTGAAAACTTGAAGTGACAAGGACCGACATTCTTGTTTCTTGGTCATTTGGTATTTGTAATAAGATGATGTTGTTCGAGTAGGATAGAGTTAGGAGGTATAACTTGATATTTGTGTTGTTACATTTAACCTTGCATTGTTGGTATATTTTTGACAACCAGTTTTCTCCAGAAAATTAATTCGGGGTAAGTTCTGCCATTTTGATTGGGGCGAGTTGTGCCTATGATATAACATAGGATTTAATTTGTATTCATCTATTTTGGTCAGGATTGTACGCAAAGCCTAAACATGGCGTGAAATAACTAAGACAGAGAAGAATATGTGTTAAAAGTGCTATACCACCCTCTAAACAATAAATTATTTTAGTTTTTGCAGAATTTTGAATTTTCGAGTAAAATGGCTGATAAATGTTTGATAAGTTTCATGTAACATATCAGCCATATTCTAAACACATAATACAAATGATTTATCTGAAGAAAAAGGTAAAATACAAGGTTGTTTTGGAACAAACTAAGCGGAGCAACTTACCCCGTCAAGTTGTGCCACTTCACCTACTTTTTTGAAATGCCTCCCATGATCATCCCAAATGATTCATTTGCCCTGAACTTGGCGCTTCTGGCCAAAGTATTATATTTTGATATCTGATTTTCAGATTACATGATAAAGCTTTGTTTTTTTTAAAATCACCCTGAAGCAGAAACGGCACAACTTACCCCGGTCTCCCCCACTACGGCCTGCACAACTAACACAAGGCTGCCTCAAAAGATTTTTCGCCAGAACTGAATCTAGGCAAGAAGTTAATCATTTAGAAAAACCTATATCACTACTCTCGCAATCCCAGATATATCATGGTTGTCCGATAAAATAAACAAACAATCCTATTTAACACAATACTACTTTAGTTGCATATCAAAATGTTCTCCATATTAAGGCAGAATTCTATATTCAGCAAGACTTTTTATATATATAGCTAGGGCTATATATATATAAAAGAAATCGATTAAAAGAGCAGGCCTGGATGAGTAGTGACTTTTTTTAAAAGAAGTTAGCTAAACTGTAGGGTGTTGTAATATTATACTGAACAGTATAAAGCTTTAAGCTTGCCTATACATCGGCTACTGCTATCTTGTTGTTAAGTTAATAGCACAATAGCTTTCCATAGATATACCAAAAGCTATGTTGGCCTAGTTGGAATGTTATAAAGGGAAGAAAATCAACAAAATCCGCAAGCATCGCTCCTTCTATAACTTCAATCCTGTCAATTTAATCTATGGATCCAGAGGGGAGAAGGCCTACCTCAGAGCCCTTTATTATCTCTTATGTGCTTGCTTTTTATCACGTGACATTAATATAATACATTAAAGAACAGCCACTGCATGCAAATACTGCTACAAGGCCATTCAGACAGGTGGCCAACTCAAGGTACATAGGTGGCCAACTCAAGTAGTCCAGGAGCCAGAGCACTTTTATTTTACTTTTTAGTCCCGCGAGAGTTTTTCATCAGCTCTTGTAGCAAATTTTATCTAGTTTTTGAAAATTGAATTTTTAGAAAAATTTATTCGGACAATTTTTTATAAAACGGCAATAACTACGGCAACGTCAAAATTCACTTTTAAGCCAAAATTACAAAAAAAAACCAGGTTATGCTAACTTTGAACATGAATCACATACAGTATATGTGTATCTCACTTGAACTATTGGTATGAATATTTTGTCTTGCTCAGATTTAATATGCTAGATATTACATAATTTAAAAATATGTAAATTTATGTAGCTAATTAGCATAAATCCAAGATGGCCGACAATTTTAATAAAATGGCTCATTATGATTTCCACTTATGCTTTGTGAAAGTTTCTGTAATGCATGAAAATATTGAGCCAGATAATTGTTATTTCTTGTATTTAAGCTTCAAGGGATGATCAAAATATTTGAAAAGTTTGAACCACCAAACTTGAATAGAGACAAAGTTATGAAGTCATCATTTACAAGATTTCATGTCAAAATAAGGCAATTTTCGGACCTTTTTCTTATGGTGTTCCTCTCATCCCATTCTCATGATTTCAAATGGTGCTGATTTCATCTAAACAAACAAATTTGGTGTCATTTCATGCATGGGGCAGAACACTAATCTGAGTGAATTTAGAATTTTCGGTTTAATTAAAAAAAATGCGTTTCCATGGCAACCAAGTACACCAAAACCACAACGATCAGTTTTCAGGGTTTTGGGGCAAACTGGTCATTGCAGATGGGTGGAAATATTATATATTTTAATCAATCAGCAATATAAGTCAAATTTGTAATTGTTATGACTGTTTTTGCCATAGCAACCAACTGTTGTTTAATTAATTAAATAGTCTCAGAGACCATGATAGGCTGTCACATTGTTGGTGAAGGGAAATACATCTACGTAAAACTGGTTTAGGTGAGGGATGAGTTAGAATGAACAAAGTGTAGATCAGATATGATTTAATTGTAAATCATACAGAATATTATGAATGCTTGATATGTTTAAGGCCAAAATGTTCTCGCCACAGCAGTAGGTACAGAGATCAAAATGACTCGAATGTTGGAAAACAGCGAATTTTTTTAATTTGCTAAACTAGAGACAGTCAACAACAAAATGTAATATGCATGTGGATCTCATCTAGTGGTATAAATAAATATATATCTGGTAATAGTGGAGTATGAAAGAAAACCCTGGGTGGTGTATCCTTGAAGATATCATCATGGAGTAAAATCCGCAGCTGCATTACATTCAGATATGACAGCAAAGTTTGTGACGAAAATCTCATTTTCCCAAGGGGCAAAACAGCCAATGGATGCCCTCCCTGTAATTATTCACTGGGAAGGCTAATTTGGACAGGAGGACAACACAGCAATGATAAGAAGGATGGTTGTTACTGCTGCCCCACCCAAGCTCAGGATGAAGATGATGTCTCCCATATGTCCACAATCCAAAATAAACTTGGTGAAACTACTGGCCCAACAAATTGTCCAGTGGATTCATGATTTAGAAAAAGTATGTCAAATACAATACCTGGGTTTGGGGGAGGCTGGGAAGTTGATTTTCTGATGCAGTTTCGGATAGTCTTTATTTTTTGTGGCAATTTTGGCAACATTTTTGGGCAACCCCCCCCCCAAATTAATTGATCTCCTACGCCAATGAGCGAATATTTCAATGATAATTTAAAACAAGTAAATTTATTAAAATCAAATGAATCCTTTGTTTAATTTGTGCTCCATAACAAACTCTTCCTACTTTGATCCGCATTAATGTTCCCAAATAACCTGCAGAGGCCTTGCCTTTCTGATCATTCTCTCAAATTGCACTTAGGGGAGAGCGGGGCACCATGAGCCACGGGGCAACATGAACCATAGCCCCTACAAAAAAAAACGGCGAGATAGAACTGCTCGATAGGAAGACCATATATTACTTTATTAGTGTATAACTGGCTAGGGTAGCAATCATAATCTTTCTTTCCATGTAGGACCAAGAATTGATAAAAATACTTTTGACTCGTGAATTTGAGTGAAAAGTAAACATATTGGGCGGTGGCACTTTTACTTCTGGTACTTTAACTATTTCTGGCATCGTCATAAAACTTAGTCTTCTTAGAGAAGGTAAGGCATGTGCTAAGATGATGTCATAACATTGATACTATGATAAACTTGAAAATGGTGGTATGCACTAATAAATGAAATTTACAAATGGGGCACCATGAGCCATTTGGAGATAGGGCACCATGAGCCATTTTCTATAAAGTTTTAATGTACAATTAAAGCTGCATTGTAACAACAACTCTACTGTTGTAAGTCCAGAACTATAGTGCAAGACATCAGCAGCTGTTTAGGACACATTTGTGCTATTTCTTAGAAAAATATGTAAAATCCATGTGATCCATATTGTGATGTATACCAAGTGAAAATTTCAAGTAAAACATCTGGTTTTTGAGGTATCAATTCTTTACAGTTGATTGAGAAGGATAATACATATATGTAAACAGCCCCCCATGCCATGGCTCATGGTGCCCCAGGGTCGGGGCTCGATGAGCCGCTCGACGACATTTTTTTTGTAGACAATGTTTTGACTATTTAAGATTTAAGAATATAATGTAACAACACTGGATATTGTAGCCAAGAGGTCTTGCAATGATTATATAAAGCAACCAGCTATTTACCATTGAAACTTTAGGCTCAGGAGCTTAATTTCGGAAAAGTGGCTCATGGTGCCCCAGCTCTCCCCTATACAAGTCCATAGCATTCTATAGTTCCTCCACGGTCTAGTGTTTAAGAGTGATTGTTTCTGCAACCATTGGCTCTCAGGGCGTGGGTTCAAATCCCATCCCGGAACTCAATTTAGTCTGAACCCACGCACATAAAATGGAGTAGGGTTGTATCCAGCATACTATGCTGGGGCAACTGAAAGACCATGGCCATCGTTGAATGAATATGATATGGGCCAGACTCACAGTCTTCTCATCAATCATCATCATATGGCGATCACCTACACTGGAAGGTGCTACGGCATGGAGACCTTGGGCAATTTTTCTGTAGGGGACAGTCCCCACGGTCAGACCGACTTACTTCAGTGGCCTGGGGTTCAAAAGGCATGCAATTGTGGCAAAATGTCAGAAACACGCCACAAAGGTTGAAATACATGGAGTTACAATATTGCGAGTAAAACTTGATTTTTATGGATGCTAGGCCATCGACAAAAAAATCTTGAAATACTCAGATCACTGACTTGGTATCTTCGATTGGACCACCAACTTGCCTTGATTGGTCCACTATAAAAATCATGTTTTATGCAATTCAGACCCTAGATATCATCCCAAATTACTCAAAAACAGCAGTCCTCGTGTCAAATTATTAATTTTTTAAACCATAAAAGTAGCGATTATGCTGTTTTTGGGTTTTTGAAAATTCATCAATATTATTCCAAAAGCTGCCAGTAGGGGGCATATTAGCATGGGAGTGAGTTTTACATTAGGGTTTTGACCTCACCCTGGACAATAACTTCGAATTTGTATGGCTTAACATGTTTTATAAAGCTTCAATTGTCAAATCCACACATTGTATTATCAATGTCAATGCCCCTTTAAGGTGGTCCAGTTGAGGACACATAAGTGGTCCAATCAAGGAAATAACTGTAATTGGCAAAATTAAAATCACTGCTTTAACATTTGACAGAAAAATACATTTTTCTTCTTCATTTTGGGAAACGATTAGTTGAGGGTCACTACTCACAAAAACAGATTTTGAAAGATTTTCCTCAAGCAGATCGGGTCTGGGGATCTAAAATCTGCACCCCCATGTTAGATCAGAGACTTCAAATGTGGATGTATTTTCAAGTCAATAATGCATAACCATTTCCAAGTCATCAAAAAGCAACCACTGAAGAAATGTCTGGTTCTCATAAGATTCATGGTTATATAATAATTGAAATGGTCTGATCAAGGCACCGGTCCAATGATGGGGACTCTCCCTTGTCCTCTGTCCATGGGCGCTGCTCTGTGACTGCCCTGAGCTGTATTCAGCAGAATGATAACCACACATTTCCCATCACCAGGGGATCAAGAAGTAATACAAATACAACCACTCAAACCTGTAATATGCCACCATTTTGTAAAAAACTTTTGCAGATGATTGGCCTACCTGTAAGTAGCCTACACAGCTCAACCAAGGCTCTTAGTCCCAATCAACTCTAAAGGATAGTAGCCACACCAATATCACTTTAAGTTGGACTACAAATACATAATTTACACTTTCCACTGCCAATATTAAACTTGGCAGCCTGTTCAGAGAATAGGAATTACGCTTGTCATTATTTAATTTGCCCCATATTTGGGAATAGCATATAATATGCTTTCGCATGAATGATTGCCCTTCAAACCTTATATATGGCATATGTTTTTACATTTTACCTTCAAGACAACGGATTCCTTACCCAATTTCGACCCAAAATTATCTGAAAAATTGTTATTTATTTGTCTCAGTTGGATAAGTGGCTCTGAAGATACATTGCAATCTGCTTTGGATTGAAATTCAAAAATTTTCCTTGATGCTAAATTTTTTAAACTAGAGCACTCTCAAGTCTAGCAATTTAAATTCGCTGTTTTCCAACATTCAAAGTCATTTTGATCTCTGTACCTACTGCCTTGGCGAGAACGTTTTGGCCTTAAACATATCAAGCATACATAATATTCTGTATGATTGACAATTAAATCATATCTGATCTACACTTTGTTCATTCTAACTCTTCCTTCACCTAAACCAGTTTTACGTAGATGTATTTCCCTTCACCAACAATGTGATAGCCTATCATGGTCTCTGAGACTATTTAATTAATTAAACAACAGCTGGTTGCTATGGCAACAACAGTCATAACAATTACAAATTTGACTTATATTACTGATTGATTAAAAAATATAATATTTCCACCCATCTGCAATGACCAGTTTGCCCCAAAACCCTGAAATACTGATCGTTGTGGTTTTGGTGTACTTGGTTGCCATGGAAACGCATTTTTTTAAATTAAACCAAAAATTCTAAATTCACTCAGATTAGTGTTTTGCCCCATCATGAAATGACACCAAATTTGTTTGTTTAGATGAAATCAGCACCATTTGAAATCATGAGATTGAGATGAGAGGAAACCAATAACAAAAAGGTCCGAAAATTGCCTTATTTTGACATGACATCTGGTAACTGATGACTTCATAACTTTGTCTCTTTTCAAGTTTGGTGGTTCAAACTTTCCAAATATTTTGATCATCCCTTGAAGCTTAAATACAAGAAATAACAATTCTCTTTCTCCATATTTTTGTGAATTACTGAAACTCTCACAAAGCATAAGTGGAAATCATAATGAGCCTTTTATTAAATTTGTCGGCCATCTTGGATTTATGCTAATTAGCTACATAAATTTACATATTTTTAAATAATGTAATATCTGGCATATTTAGTCTTAGCAAGACAAAATATTCATATCAATAGTTGAAGTGAGATACACATATACTGCATGTGATTCATGTTCAAAGTTAGCATAACCTGGTTTTTTCTGTAATTTTGGCTGAAAAGTGAATTTTGACGTTGCCGTAGTTATGGCCGTTTTATAAAAAATTGTCCGAATAAATTTTTCTAAAAATTCAATTTTCAAAAACTAGATAAAATTTGCTACAAGAGCTGATGGAAAACTCTCGCGGGACTAAAAAGTCAAATAAAAGTGCTCTGGCTCTTGGACTAAAGGTACATAGTGGTCAACTCAAGGTTCAGGTGACCAACTCAAGGTACATGGGTGGCCAACTCAAAGAAAACAGTGGCCAACTCAAGGTTTTCAAGGCCCCAGGCTTTTTCAATGGCAAATTGCACCCAAGGCAGCTGAATTTAGATCCATTTTCAAGCCAATAGAAAAACGTTTCATTTGAAGTATTGTGAGCTTGGGTGCAATTGGTCAATCTCAAACAAAATAAGATTTAGTGAATTTCACTTCTCAGAGTGGCCAACTCAAGGCAAATTACCCTAAATCTTTTTCAATATTTTATTTAACTTTTTAGAAAATACAAAATTTACGGAAAAATCAATCTTTGTAGAGATCTCTGAATGTAGGCCAATACACAGTGAAGTGTTGAGAAATTGATGACAATTGAAGCAAATTAACTCATGCCTCAAGAACCAATTACTGTGGTGTCAATGATCATGTCAGCCTTTTAATGACAATCACATATCAACTAGCAGTGGAGCTTATTAAAAGGTCCAAAATGCTTAATTGCAAGTAGCGGAGGTAGAGGGGTGAAACAGTAGCGGGCAGACAGGTACATGTATGTTGTCCCAGTGTCAGTCGAATAGCCCTGGGTTTGTTCAGGGTGATTCCCATGTGTTTATTTTGCGTCCACCCGCTACCCCGCTTTTTCAACCCGCTTTTTAGCAGGTCCCCTAGTTGGTACTGGCAGGTGTCGCCTAGTTGGTTTGTCGTCTAGTTGGTTTGTCGCCTAGTGGTTTGTCGTCTAGTTGACCGTACACCAGTCAGGGCCAACCATTTCAGAGGCAGACGTCGACGTCCGTCAACAACAGAAAACATTGAAAACATTGAAAACATTGAAAAACATTGAAAACATTTTTATTGTGTGAAAATATATATAACTATATACATATTTGTACAAATGTACAATAAAAGCACACATCGTTTTGTATCACATAAAAGCTTGTATATCACAAGAATCAAATTAATAAAAACAGTTGACTAGTATAAAATCCTGTGTTAATATAAAAGCGTTGCTACTAAAAACCGTAATAAAAGCTGTCATAGTTATTCTTAAAATTATTTACATTAGTAGAATTGACAATGTGGTTGGGTAGACTGTTCCATAGAGTAATAACTCTATTACTAAAAAAATATTTCCTAACATTTAGATTTGAGCGGTTCACTTTAAGAGTGTCACAATGACCTCTGAGCCCATTATAATCTCTCCTTTCAAAAAAGTTTGTAGGATTTACATTTTCTAGGTTATTTAATATTTTAAAAACTTCTATCAGATCACCCCTAGTACGTCTTTCCTCAAGAGTGGTAAGACCCAACTCTTTTAATCTATTCTCATACGTTAAATTTTCTAAACCTGGTACAATTTTTGTTGCCCTTCTTTGAACCTTTTCTAACACATCTTTATCTTTCTGTAGGTAAGGCGACCATACTTGAACACAATATTCTAAATGAGGACGTACATAACTCTTATACAATACTAGAAAAGACTCTTTTGTTATATAATTAAAGGATCTTTTAATTAAGCCAAGGATTCTATTAGTTTTGGCAGCTGAATTACATATATACTTAGAGAACGATAAGTTGTCAGAAAATACAACACCAAGATCTTTTTCCTCTGTTACTGTGCTAATTACATCACCATTCATACTATATTGATATTTAGGGTTTTTCTTCCCAAAGTGCATTACTTTACATTTCTTACTATTAAATCCTAATAACCATTCAGATGACCATTTACATAATTTGTCTAGATCTCCTTGTAGACAATCATAATCGACTAAAGATAAAATAGGGTGGTACAACTTTGTATCATCTGCAAAAATTTGACTTTTAGTAGATAATACAGCAGGTAAATCATTAATAAAAGCTAGGAACAAAACTGGTCCTAACACAGAGCCCTGGGGGACGCCACTCGTCACCCTCAGGGAAGCAGATTTACTACTTTTTACACAAACACTCTGTTTTCTACCTAGAAGAAAGTCTTCGATCCACTTATTTATTTTACCAGTAACACCATACTTATGCAATTTATAGGATAGTCTAACATGAGGCACTGAGTCAAAAGCCTTACGAAAATCTAAGTACAACGCATCAAAAGGCAATCCATTATCATATAAAAATGTCCAGTCTTCTAAAGTTGTTAATAAATTTGTTAAACAAGAACGCCCTTTACGAAAACCATGCTGTTCATTACAGAAGATATTATTACTCTCAAAAAAGTTAACAATTCTTTCTCTAACCAATTTCTCACATAATTTACAAACTTGAGATGTTAAACTAACAGGTCGGTAATTTTCTGTAGTTAATTTATCACCCTTTTTGAATATAGGTGTCACATTAGCTAATTTCCACATTTCTGGTACTACACCATGGGTGACGTCATCAACCTTCGCATGCGCTGTGTTAATAGAGGAGGGTATGCTTCTCTCACGGCCGCCAAAATATTTCCAGGGTTCCGAGATTTTTCTAGGGCTTCCTACACAACGAAATATGGGGTAAGTGATATGTATGTGTAGCTTACCTTCCGCCTGACAAAACCCACCATAGGAATAATTTATCCCATTGTGTATTAGTGACAAAAACTGCCCCGAAACCACATGTTCTTTTTTGAGATGGGAATATATACACAGCCCAAGATCAACACACCAGGAAGCTGCTCACTGAGCATGCCCAGAAATCTGCAGCAAATTGATGTTTGTAAACAAAAGCACATGGCTTCAAGTCATTTGCATGCTTGTTTGTCAATTAAGACTGTTAAGGCAGTGACCTACATGCCACAGGTGTGTGAACATGGCTGAAAAGAAAGTCTGGTATTGGTGTGGGTGAGAATTTTGCAGACCATTCCAGTTTGGTCCTAGTATTGGGTGAAATTAGGTGACCCAATGTTAGTTAACATGTTTTAGAACATTATGAACACACACTGGCATATTTAAAATGACAATTTAGTAACATTGTGACAAAAATTGGTTTACTGCTGTGTAAATGGGTAAGGTCACGATGACATAATGTGTTAGGGGTTGAGGCATGTGTGTGTGAGTCTATGTCAAGATGTATTATTCTTGGTAATTTCCTGCAATATTTTTGTCATTTACAGACATGTTATTATGAAAAATAATAATTATGTTTTACAGTAATTTTTAAGAAAAAACAATTTGATTGAAATAATTGTTGCTTAATTTGCTTGGCTTGTGAATATTACATTCCCAGGGGTTATATATATTAATCCTACTTTCAGGTTAGATGACACTGGCCGAACAGATTCCCTGACGCAATATATTTACAGAATGAAGACAATTTCTAATATCATATATGTTACAGGAAACCTTTATGTGAGTAGAGTCTTGTATTGGCTTTTGAAAACGAAGTACAGATTCATATTCTGTAGTTGTTCAGAATACATTTCATTTTTACTCTTGGCCCCCCCCCCCCCCCCAGACAGCAATCTCATTACCAATTGATTGAATTTCAGGCTGACTTATTTGTGTATTGGGAAAGTGCGGAGGGATTCAAGTAGGGGAGGCGGGGGTCAGAAGTCACAAAATTCAGAAAAAGCTCCAGAACAGAGCAGGTGTTTGTTAGATCTGAATGACCTTTGGCACAATTATGCAGTATTTAGTTGACTATAGTTGTATCACATGCTAGCTACTGTGCTGTAAATAGGCTTTAGTCAATTCACTATTATTTAAGGCAAAGTCCGATGTGACTTTTTACCCCATGTCAGGGTCAAGAAGTCACAACCATGGGGTAACAAGTCACATGCAATTGTTTTGAGCATACAACACTATATGAAGTAATATGCAGACCTAGACTTGATAGTCATCCTTGTGCATGGAATTTATAGTGAGCCTTCCAAAGCTATCGGCATGCAATGACAACGGACCATCAGCAAAGCCGGCGTCAGAAATTTCCCAAAGTTTGCGAAATGAAATTTTGCTGCAATGCTCTCTCATCAGTATTATTGACGATGGATGGTGATAAGATTGTTAGCTAAAAGCTTCTAGTGTGGAATATTTTACTTTCCTTAGCACAGAATACTGACTTCCCGGTACCCTATGGTAAAATATCACAGTGCTGGGGTGAAATGTCACAGTGTGACATTTCACCCCTCAGCTGTTTTTTAAATTCAACACATGATCATGGCAACTTGGTGATCAAATGGCCAAAAATGGGTTCACTGCATGAAAGACAATTATCCAAAAGACCTCGAAACACTAGCACAACTTCCTATGTCACAGTGACCAGACATTAATTGAGAAAGTTCAGAATCAATAAAACCTGTTTGGGACACCAAAAATGCATGAGGTGGGTAAAAACCCACTTTGCCCAATGAGTATAATTTTCATATTCCCTGTAGACCTTCTTCTCATAAAAGTGTCCCAAATTATGATTTAAGCTTAAGAATTAGGTCACTGCAAGTTGGTCAAAAAGGCCTGTGACTTTTTACCCCTGTGACTTTTCACCCCCTCTTCCCCTACTTCAGCAATCCTTGAGGATCCACTGCGACTGTGCATCTCTGAAATGCTACTGAAACTGTGACCACCTCTTTTTGCAAGGTTGGTGGTATTTTGTAATTGTACACAAATGGGAACTTGTAAGCGGCCTTGCTTCATTTTCTATCTAAAAGAGTTCTTATTTTCCAGGCTCAGGAGGCACCAACTTCGACCAAATACATGCATACTAGACTGACCGCTATGCGTTGGATGTACCTTCACCTGCAGATACAGGCGAATGTAAGTATTGTCAATATTGTGAGTTACAAAATCGCAGGCCTATGGCACAATTAACTTGCAATTTTACCCGAATACTGATGGATCGTTTCTGTTGTTTATTTTCAGGAAATGTGTACAGGAGTTGGAGAAAGTGGATGGCTCCCCAGGGAAAGAAGTATCCTTGGAATCCCTGCATATTCATCCCAGCAGTGCAAGAATTTCAAAGAAATAGATACGTTTTTCATTGGTGAATTGCTAAATTTAATAAATAAATATATTTGTCGTTGCGTTGATCTATGTTGGCCTAATATTTTGTACATCTTGTTTTTGTGCGATTTTGTAAACATTGGACTATTGGTCCCGTGCGATTCTTTGTAATATTCAAGCACAGATCACCTTAATTAATCACGCTTAAAATCTTGATGTGCCAGTGCAAGCTTTCTGTGTTGTAATTTTCATTACTAAAATATTTTGCTTTTTCTACTCTTGTGAAAATATGGCAATGTTCTTGTAAATGGCATTGGTATGAAATAAATTATTACAAATACCAAGATATCAAGGTCATGTTCACATCATCTGTTATTCATTACGCCTAATAATTAGTTTGTTATAATCACATATATACATGTTGCATCTCTCGGAGGCCTATATCATTTGACTCCCAAATAATTTCGGGGGCCCAATCCAATTAAATTACTGCGTCGTGACTAATGAACTGTATGTAAATTCCTGAACATATATAGGTCTCCTTGTGGTGCAATGCGCAATGTGATACTTTGATGATCTTATATTTCCCTGTGAGGTGATTTTTGTCAATAAAATTTGTATCATGTAACTTTTCTTTATAATAGTGTTTGAATGCAAAACGAGTCTAATAAACAAATCTAATACAGCTATTGTGTGCCTTTTTTTAAAACAAAATTACATAACTTTAAAAACGTCTTCAGTTTAGTAATGCAAGTATTTGAATAAGAATAGCACGTAGGCCTATATATGTTGTGACATAACAAGAGGTTCCCAAATGGGGACCGGGGCCACCAATTTCTGGCGGCTACCCACTGTACAACTATATTTTAACCAGCAAGGCAACTTTTGGGGGGCACCTACGGGGTCCTACCCCTGTGGCCCCATAGAGAAACCTCTCTGTGTAGGTACATTTGACTGGTGAAATGCTACTGGTCAGTTCACGCAACCACATTGTTGTGAACAATTAATATTGAAGTAGTTCTAACATAATTATTTGTTCAGTTTGCAAGGTTATTTATGCCAAATTTGAAGTGTCCTTGTGCACTTGTCCTCTTTAGCCGCGGATCAGTGTTTGGCGTGGCTGCAGCTTGCACCAATAGCCTATGTGCAGGATCAGTGCAGTCAAGCAATACTTCTGTGGCATTCTGATTTTGTGTAATATTGTGAAATAGGCCTAATTAAATAATGCAAATCAGCGCTAGATAACCTCGGTGTTCAAGGCCTGCATCAGGCTGCATGGACAGAGGTGTTGTTGCTGAACAACCTTTGTTTTATAGGCCACACCCACTTTTTGCAGGGTGCCTTAAGAGGCATAACTGGATGTATGCAGTGAAATTTTACAGCTCAGTATTTTTTCTTGATTGCAATTATGACAATTACTATCTTTGTACCCTTTGGCAATTAATTAAACTCACAATAGAATTATTTCTTTCGACAAATGCTGTGACACTCAATATTTGGTGCGGGGCTGCCCTAGCCATGTTGTGTACATTTCCCTTCCTCTCAGGTAAACCTCAGGAACTTTCATGGAATTAGCCAGTAAGAGGAGCTGCAGAGTGTGGTTTATATTTTTTACCGATGCATTAGGACCTTATCTACCCAACGGTGAGGAGTTTTCAGAACAGTTCTTGCACTAACATTTTATTTCACGGCGTTTTCCGAAGGCGCCAATTCTGGGAGAAGCATACCCTCCTCTTATCAATACGCTACAAGAGCAGCTGATGACGTCACCCATGTACTACACCACTATCCAGTGACATTCTAAAAATACAAAATAGGGGAAAGTAAATACAGTCTGCTAGTTCCTTTAAAACTCTAGGATGAATATGGCCAAAGAACCTGCACAAGTGCACGGTAAAACTTGTCGGCGCGTGCACCTGCAGGGCTTTGGTGTGGCACTTTGCACCATGCTCAGATCACCGTTAATTACAAGTATTGACAGATTGAAATACTTACTGTTTGTTGAGAGAAACGCCGCAATCTACCACAAAAACACAGAACGGTGAAGAAGCCGGCAACGTCCTTGACCTTGACTCGACTGACGAAGTCCATAAAGTATGATTTAGTTTTACCTATCTATCTACCAAGAATCGTATTATACAGAATGGGATGTGTCACAATGGTATAAAGATATCAATTTTCTACAATATTCATTATATTTTAAGTTGCTGTAAATTATTTTGTTTTATTGAACAATTGCCTCTGAACAGACGCCGATTACTTATGCAACTTTTTAGTTATAAATCTGTTTTGTGCATTCCCTGGGCTGCTGGAGGACACACTTTGTCATTGTGGTCCTGTCATTTCTGCTGCACACCAGCTAATGACTTGTGCAACTAATTAAGTGCAGTTCTGCTTGTAATCCGGTTATTCAGGTAATTATATGATAGGCTACTGACATGCTCATCAGCTCCCCGGGGGGGTACTTACTATGAAAAGGTGTATATAGAGGCGCCGCTGGATGGTAATGGTTTTTTGGCCTTTTTGGATTAAAATGGTTTTGGTTTTTTGACAATTCTGATTAATTTGGTTCTGGTTTTTGCAACCCCAACATGTTTGGTACCGTTAGAATCGGCTTCAAAAGAGGATTAAAATGGTTTAAAAACCATGAAGATTAAATTGGTTGCCAAAAATTTTTTTGAAGGATTAAAATGGTTTGTGGTTTTTTGCGTAGTTTCCGGATTAAAATGGTTCTGGTTTTCATAATCGCCGTGGCGCATCCGTATGTAAAAGTCCGCGAAGTACCCCCCCGGGATCAGCTCATCATCATGGCTGGAAAAAGTAGTGAATTTAGGCATGTGTGATAATCTGATAATATTTAGCCTTTGTCTAAGTATGTGTTATGTTTTTGTTTAGACAGGCTATTTGCACATATATGGACATTTGTTGTCTGGAATAAAGTTTTAAATAAATGAATCAGGTTTTATGTGGATTTTTAGTATCCCCCTTTATTAATAGGAACGATGCAGATTTTTAGTACCCCCACGGACCCCAGACATTAATATTGTTCAGCTATGTCGTATGCACACCTAACACCTAGGACAGTTTCACATACACTGTAACAGAATTGGGGACTTAGAACTGTCCATTTGGGAACTCAGGAAATACAGGGTCTCGGGTGGTAATATCTTGAAAATATAAGTCCAACTTACTGTCCAAGCCATAAAACAACCTATAAATATTGGACTTTTCATCATCAAATATTTGCATAATATTGGCCAAATCAGTTACATGAAGTGACAGCTTGTGATTCAATGATTAGAAAAGTCGTTGCGACCAATGGTGGGCATTAACTCGTTAATCCGTTAATAAGGAAGCTAACAAATTTAGTAACTAAATTGACTTTTTTTTTCATGTCAACGGAACTTTCGTTACTTAATTACAAGTCTGTTAGTTAATGAAGTCCGCTAATTTTACATTAAAAAAGTAGCAAAAAGAGACATTTTTGCATGGGAAAGACTTGAGTAGACCAAAGATAACTAAATAGTGAAACCCAGACAGACGTTGTCTGAGTTTTTTTCCGTCTGGAAATTTAACCTGTGCCTCTTTTTGAGACAGAAGAGCCTCATTCTGCTACTTGCAGTAAATATTTGCACAGATATTGTCTCATGTTTTTATGGAAGTAAAATAAATATTAACTTAACTTTTTAACTTTAACTCCAGTTAACCGTGCAAAAATTTAACTTATCTCTTATATTCAAATGATAACGTACGGGATTTATCTCAAGTTATATTCAATGTCTGCTCTTCTAATTTTCCCTCAGCCTTCCTTTACCCCTTAAGGCAGAACTCTCCCCTTTTCAAGGCCATTGCACACTTTTAAATGCCCTAATTAACGATGATTAGTTTTAATCTGATTGCTGCATTATACACAAGAGGGCAGCACCTGCAAGGTCTCTCCTAGGGATGCAAAGGCCGGGAAAATTTCCGGAAATATTGGAAATTTTCCATGGAAAATTCCCGGGAATTTATTCTTGCGGGAATATTGGGAATTTTGGAAATTTTCAAATAAACTGCTTAAATCTTTATATATTTGTCTTTGGTCATGTTAATAGTGGTCATTTGGATGTCTGCCATTGTCTTTTGATAGCCAGTATGGCAGTTTGTGGTCCTTAGGTCTTCCTGGATATCAAGGTTGCATATATTGGTCTGGCAACGAGGGTCAAATCCATTCTCGAGTTGGAAATTTCAAAATGTTTAAGGCAAAATTTCGGGATTTTTTTTTTTGCTTTGTAAAAATCTAAATTATTCTGTATCAGCCGAAGGAAACCTTGTCAAACAAGATATTTTTTGCGCAAGCCTGTTCATTGAGGGACAGTGCTAAGGAAAAGTCAACCATAATAATAGGACCATCACATGTTTCAGGTCCAGTTTTCAGAGAGAAGTATTTTTTTCGAATTTGAGACCTGTGTATAATTATTGGAAATTAAATTTCCGAAATTTAGATGCTGCTCAAAATACCGGAGGACTTCTCCAGAGTAACTATTCGGTGCAGCAAAATTTTTGCAGCTGTATCTCTCTCAAAGAGTCTTATAGTTTATTACTTCATACCTAAATGAATATTCTGATTGCAGTATGAGGATTATGAAACTTTTTATTCTGCAGGAGGAAAACTTCGAAATTTACGAACCTGTTTGATTCAGAGGGTTATATTTGTGATTGGTTTAATTTCCAATTAAAGGATGTTTGATGAACATTTTTCCATCAGAAGTCTAAAGCACAGACCCAGAAGTGTTTGACTCTGTCACTATGCTATACAGTGCATGGAGATATAGTCTGTAGTCTAGCACTTCTACACTTTTTCTGCAAATTTAATCAAAATTGTACAGAATTTAGACACTAGTGCGTATAAAACTTCCTTTGCCAAACTCGTAAGAAGGTAATATTGGCGATTGCAAATAGGAAGTTAATCCCAATCACATCAGCAGAAACCAACTGATCTCAATTAGGATTTTCTTGACAATTTTGAAAGTCTCAAAGTCAAGTTTGTTGTTGCACAATTATGAATTTATCACTTGATAATACACCAAGCAATACATATTGGCAACATGATAAAGGACACAGACCTTAATTGTGAAAATTTTGTAAATTTTTCCATAGCTCGCTTAGTGTGTGTCCTGAGGACACTGTCCTCTAGTTCAGAAGTGCGATTCTTGTTTGTCCTTACAGTTAGAAAATTATTTTGCATCTCAAAATGAGTTGCAAATAACCTCCATAATTTGCTGCATATATTTCAGACTTCGATGAAATAAGGTGTTCAGTGCAAACTCACAGCTTCAACAAGCTGGCTTGTTATCCAAACCAGTTATATTCCCAGAAATGTCCAAAGTAATCGGATAAATTTCCGAATATTCCCAATGTTTCCGAATATTCCCGTAAATTCCCATAAATTTCCCAAAATTTCCATGGAAAATTTCCCTAACAAAAATTCCCGGAAATTTTGCAACCCTAGTCTCACTCTCTCCCATTACTCCCTTCCTTTCAGCACCATTGTGTTTAACTTGCATTTGTTACCATGGATGTTCCATCTAATTCTGCAGGTAGCATGGGCTTACAACTGCTTTATAAATTAAAATGATACAGTATGTGCAGTCACCTCAACTTACACTTCAATGTCTTCTAATTTCCCATGTGCATTTCTAAACCTATATACTAAGGGACAACTCTACCCTTTTCAAGTCCATCCGACTATCTATTTCAACCCTATTTCATTGTATTTTGTCATGTACCTCCAATTTACGGGCGACTAACTAGTTAACTTTAACTTAGCTAATGATTTGATTAACTTGTTAACTGTTAACTCAGCTAACATTTTTTGTTAACTTGCCCACCACTGGTTGCAACTCTGGCATTAAATATTACACACCTTATTAACCGGTCAAAGGCCGGTTATTAGAGGAGGGCTTAAACGGAATTGCCCATTGCGAATTTGGTATTTCACTTAGATTTAAGAAATTTGGTATTGGGATTCACTTTGGGGTCTCCCTTAGAAATTTTTGGAAAAATTCAGTATGGCTGCCAAAATGGCCGCCATATTTTGAATTGCCCACTGTGACCTTAGTATTTCACTTTGATTTATGAAATATGGTACAGGGATTCACTTTGGGGTCTCCCTCAGAGATTTCTGGAAAAATCCAAGATGGCTGCCAAAATGGCCACCATATTTTGAATTGCCCACATTGACTTTACTATTTCACTTTGATTTATGAAATTTCCTATAGGGATTCTCTTTGGGGTCTCCCGTAGAAATTTTTGGAAAAATCCAAGATGGCTGCCAAAATGGCCACCATATTTTAAAATACCCACTGTGACTTTAGTATAGGCCTATGACTTAGATTTATGAAACTTGGTACAGGGATTCAATTTTTGGGAAAATCCAAGATGGCTGCCAAAATGGCCGCCATATTTTGAATTGCCACTGTGACCTTAGTATTTCAATTAGATTTATGAAATTTGGTACAGGGATTCACCTAGGGGTTCCCCTCAATTTTTTTTTTGGAAAAATCCAAGATGGCTGCCAAAATGGCCACCATATTTTAAAATATCCACTGTGACTTTAGTATTTCACTTAGATTTATGCAACTTGGTACAGAGATTCACTTAGGAGTTCCCCTCAAAAATCTTTTGGAAAAATCCTAGATGGCTGCCAAAATGGCCACCTTATTTCAAATTGCCCACTGTGACTTTAGTATTTCACTTAGATTTATGCAATTTGGTATAGGTGTTCACATTAGAAATTTTTAGAAAAATCCAAGATGGCTGCCAAAATGGCCGCCATATTTTGAATTGCCCACTGCGACTTTATTGTTTCACTTATATTTAAGAAATTTGGTTTTGGGATTTGCTTAGGGGTTCCCTCATAAATTATGAGAACATTTCCAAGATGGCTGACAAAATGGACGCCATATTTTGAATTGCCCACTGTGACTTTAGTATTTCACTTGCAGTTCTGAAATTTGGTATAGGCTAAGGGGTTCCCCTCAATTTTTTATGGCTAGCAGCAAACACTATCAGTCTGACTATCACTGCTCAATACAAACCAATCCATGTGATAATATGTAAATCACCCTCTTCATGATTTCAATCCCGAATATACAATCGCCAAAGGAAGGTTTTGAATCCATGGCATGGATTCTTTTTTTTAATTACAATCATTGAAATGACCCTACCAGTATATGGGCCTGATAAAAATGTAATGATCATCCCTTTTCAGTTTCAGTCATAAAAAATGACATTGAAGGAATTCATGTGCCATCGCTGCCTTCAGTTGCTAAGAAGACAGAGACTGCCGCAAAATCCTTTTTGCAATCCGCAAAGAAACTACAGTGCTCCTGCGTCCACTACGTTTCGCCTTGATCACAGAGGCATTATTAGAGTAGCAGGGCCCGACAGTCTTCCTTTTCTTCAAGGGTTAATCACAAATGATACGGAGAAACTGAATTCATCCGATGCCATTTACTCACTTATGTTAAATGTTCAGGTAAGCATAAAGAATATACACAATAGTTAATATTTAATAATATTGATATTAAAAGGAGAGAAATAAATTGATCAAAAAAGCAATAATTCATCAGGCGAGATCATGCCTCAGACGGAAATACGTGATGATAGATCTCTCAGCCTCAGGTGACAGGTCAATAGTTGACCCAATAGTTTAACACTTAAAAAAGTTCTTGTGTGTCATCTCAAGACAGTCATTGTCTTGTTTAATTATTGTGGTTTTACCTTAGTACCTGCATAATTTAGAGATTTCTGTACTTGGAACTGTGTGTTAAGTCATTGAGCCGGTATTTTGTTTATAGGCAAGTGTGCATGTATTAAACTCTGTATTATTATTTATTTATTATTTATTTCAGGGAAGAGTGTTGTATGACACTTTGCTGTTTAATGCCAGTACCTCAACTGAGCCATGCGTGTTAATGGAATGTGATAAAGAAGTTGTTCCGGAATTTGTTAAACTTATGAAACGCTATAAAATCAGGAGAAAGGTGAGAATGGAAATCTTGGTGACGGGCATTGTTCACGCATTTTTTCTTCAATGATGCAGCATGTTTTTCCAAAAGGCTATTTAATTATTTGTATTGCTTTCATTTACTTTTTATTACCATGGATGATGGTGGATATAGTCTGTGCATTGTAATAATGGTTCGATATTGGACTGTATGTCCGTTGATATTAAAATGAGAAAAGCTTGTGAATTTTAAGATAAATTTTTGCACTAAGGCCACACATAATTGATCTTTAGCTCATCGGATCCTCTCAAGGCACTTTTTCTAAGGTCGGTCAGTATGTCCAAAAAAAAAAAAATTTTCTTTTTCAATTTTTTTTTTCCATCGGCAGGAAATCTATTGTGTTGGCGGGTCCGCGAAGCTAAGAATCAATTATGTGTGGCCTAATGCCACAGGCTGCAAACGCAAGTTGGTCCTGCCGTGTCATTGTGACAATCGAAGTTAACCATTGCTGTGATATACCTATTTGCAGGTTGATATCAGTGATGTTGGGGATGAATTGAAAGTGTATGCATCTCTGTCATCTACTGATGAAGACTTGCCACTGAATTTCAAGGAACTTAGTTCAGCAGCTTCTCCTGACCCCAGAATACCTTCTTTCGGCTGGAGATTTATTTCTAAAGGTATTTTATTATGAAAATTAACAATCTTTAGTCACTATCAAAATACAAATTTTACTAACAATTGTAAAGTATGTTGAGGGGAAAAACAGCAGAAAGTTACAAAAGGATGGTGAAATAACCTCACTTGGGTAAAATAAAAGTTTGTGTAAGCAAAATTTAATGTGAGCAATACAAAATCTAGCTACATTTGATTAGGCAGTCACAATTAATTATGGAATAGATGTGACTTGTGTAAGCCCACTTATTGAATATTTAAAGATTTTAAATTAATTAGTTAATTGTAACTTATGAATAAAACTACATCAAGGTGTGTTATCTTGACATTCTGTGAACTTTTGGATTTCCAGCAGATGGAATCGTGGCCAATGGAAACTTACAGGACTACCACATGGAACGTTACAAAATAGGTCTTTCGGAGGGAGTTGTAGATCTGCCGCCTGGAAATTGTTTTCCTTTGGAATCAAATGCCGTCTTTTTAAATGGAGGTAGGCTATCGAAAGGCGATAATTATCACTCTCAATGGTGTCTTTAATATAGATCTATGTAAATAAATATTTCAACTTTTTTGTTTTAAATCATTTTTCTGAAATTTCAGTGAGCTTTGACAAAGGCTGTTATATTGGACAGGAATTGACTGCAAGAACATTTCACACGGGAGTGACAAGAAAACGTCTCATGCCTTTATTATTTTCAAGGTAAGATTCATAAACTTATATCTTTTGAAGATGACATGCATTGGAATTACACTCTCGGTCTATTACTATTTATATATAAATTCAACCTAAATTTGTGATTGTGTGAATTAGAAGTTCAGACTTTAAAAGTGGAAATTATGAGATACGTTTATTTTGCTTACATCTACATTGTCTACATACTCGTAAAAGTAAAAAAAGATTTTGAATCAAGCAAACGATACAAACCCAATTAAAATTGATTAAATGAAATTCTTGCTGTAATATAGCAATTGTATTGTGTATATTATACATATTATACATTGCTATTTTTGGTTTAATTTTCAGTGCTAGTGATGAGTACAAACCAGAAGATAAGTTAGTAAATGCATCAGGAAAGACGGCTGGAAAAATTCGGAGTGTGTGTGGATCACATGGCCTTGGACTTGTGCGATTAGCGGAAGCATTGTCTGGGGACAAAACGCTGATTGTTGCGCAGAGTGAATCGAGTAGTGAATCACAAATGACAGTTTCTACCAGTATACCTTCCTGGTGGGACATTGACTCTGATGAGGTTTTGAAAAACCTCACAAAATCTTCCAAAAGCTAATTATTAATGAGATATTGTATCATTAATTTAATTGAAAAATTTTATTTATATAAATTATTGTTGCTCTCATGAAAATACAGTATTGTTATTAAAATATGCATAATATATATATATTTTAAGTATTTGTTTTCAATGTAAGTGACTTAGTTATTGACAGAAGCAAAGAAGTGCTGCATTATATTGCTTGTTTTTTTTTATACATGTAATAGAGTTGTCCGTGGTATAGCAACTGAGTAATGATTCTTGGGGGTAGACTGAAGTGGATTTACTCTGCAAAATATGTATGGTCATCTGACACAGTGTGCCAGTGCGTAGAGGGTTTCCTATTGAAGTGGAGATTATAATATGCTCCTACTAATTATAAAAAGACAAAATTTCAGATTATCTAAAATACTAGATAGATACAATTTATCCAAATCAATGCAAACATGGCTTAGTAAATTGCTGTGACATAGTGACTGACGGGATCTCTTCCAGCTTCTTCTCTGGCAATCTCCACGCCATCATATAGGGCGGCTTGATTTTCTTTAGGAGATGGTCTAGTCGATAATGTTAAGTCAGAAAGTCTTTTAAAAACAGAAAACAAGCTTGTTCATGTCATAAGTGAGTTGAATTAATTCTGACAAACAACTCTAAAGGCCTACTTGTTTTAGCCAGGTCAGGTATTTAAATTTTATAGGTGCCTCCTTGATTAGTAGTTCCAAATACGATTGGTGGTGGCGCCACTATCCTGAACCAATCTGCCCCCTGGCGTAAACCGACAGGATGACCATGCTCTGAGATTGATGAGACAAATTTTGCTCTTGAAACAGTAGAAGTTCTGTCGATTGTCATGTCTTGAAATACTTGATATCACTTAATTTGGTGTTGAAGTGAAAGGACATTGCTATATCGCAAGATGTACAAGGTTCCACCATGCAGAACTTGCGAACAATCCTTCTATGTCAGGGGTAAGTTATGGGAATTAGCCTAGGGGAATTAGTAGACAGGCATCATGGTTGATTCCCGCTTGTAATTTGGCCTGTCTGGCGCCTTGAGATAATCCAAAATTAGATTATCTCGGGAGAAGAACACTGGGATATCATCAACAGGTCCTTGAGTATGTTGAGGTTTGCTCTTTTCAAGGATTCAAGGGAGCTGTCACAGCGGTATACGCCAACTAGGCGACAAACCAGCTAAGTGACACCAAGTAGGTGAACTCTTAGACCAATTCTTCCATGGGTGAACTAGGTGACAAGAAATTTAGAAGACCTAGGATGAGGCTCTGGATGGGGAGTTATGGTGGACGGAATTCGAAAGTAATACGGCCAAGGGACAGGAAATTCAAAAGTAAAATAGTCAAGGGACATGGGGACACAAAACCCTTTTAGAGCTGAGGAACAGGGAATTCAAAATTCTATTAGAAAAATTGCAAAGGGACGGAGAAAGAATTCAAAAGTAAAATGGCCAAGGGACAGGGGGACGCAAAACCCCATCTCGAGCCTCGAGGATATAATTATTATGCAGAGCCGGGCTCTGCTTATGGCAGTGTCAGTCTATTGGCAGTGGTAGAAATTTCCCGGCGCTCTGGCGCTTTTGCTCCCGAGAAATGCTAAATGGCTCCAGAGCCTGTGCCTCTCTGGAGCCACCCATGGCTCCTGGAGCTTTGACAGCTATCAGGTGATTGAACAAGTGAAGTTCAATCCAATTGAAGCCAAAAGGTTGATGGCCTAGATTGCAATGACTGCAGAAGTGCCATACTTCAGTTAATTGCAATTTGACTCACACATCTACCAGAAAGTGATCAGTTACCAAAGGTGTAATCTTTAATGGCAATTTGCAACTGTATATTTAGTTTGAAGATATATGGATATAAGTAATTTGTATAACTTAGCTATTTTTACCAAAAATTATGGCTCCAGGAACGCAATAAATAGCTCCTGAGTCTTCACAGCCTGGAGCCACATGTGGCTCCAGAGCCATTGAAGTAAATATCTACCACTGTCTATTGGCAGGGCCGGTGGGCTCTGTGAATAGGCTGACCTGTCTATTGGCATAGCTGGGCTCTGTGAATAGGTTGACCTGTCTATTGGCAGAGCCGGGCTCTGCATATAGCCATTCCTATTATTGACAGAGCCGGGCTCTGTGAATAGACAGCTGTCTGTAAGGAGAGCTGGGCTATGTGAATGTTATGTGCCCCATGAATTTTGTTAATAGAGCTTTAAAGCAGCTAGTGTGTACAAATGATGTTTATTTCAATTATTTGGATGTTAAACAAGAAATAGGGATGTCAAGAGAAGGTGTAAAAGGTCTGTGAAGACAGATTCTTTTGCAAAAATTTGATTGCGATCTGCCCCGTGATTGCAGCTTGCACTGGTAGACCTGTAAGCAAGTCATAATCTCAATTTCAAATTTAGCTCCTAACTTCGGCATGACTTGAAAATTTCAACTTCAGAAATACAGCTGCTTTTCAACTCCAATATGACTTGAGAGACCTACTGCCAAATATGATGACAATTAGATAATTTAGAATGTCTCTCCTGACAGTGTTGTCAAATGTGGCATGCATGTGTTCAATACACTAATTCAGCAATGTTCAATTTGGTCAATGGCTAATTGCACTTCCAAGAAATTCACACCTTAATTAAAGTTAACCAGAATGATAGGTCAGGATCGACCTAAAGTTTCTCTAATTTTTACATTACCTTGTGCAGCGTATTCATACTACTAAGTATGCAAAATTTCTTCGTTGTACAATTGTTTTTTCTTATTGAAATGACATGCACTAAATGGCCCCTGGATTTATTTCGGTTACGCACGGAAAAAAGAAAAAAAATCTTATCTTGTTTATTTACTACTTTGTGACGTCATCAGCATTGTAAGAATTTGTTAACTTGTAGTTACATATTTATAACAATGGTCATTGTGACGTCATCAACAATGGGTGTGCTGGAGGATGGAGGAACTATCTTGAAAAAGTACATGAAATAACTAAATAATCTATCTAATCAAAGAGAAACTTCAACAAATTAGTAAAAACTATGTTTTATCTAAAGTTTATATCATATTGCGTATGAAACCACCCATATTAAGCAAAGGGTTTTATCATTCAGGGCAACTTTAAAGGTGAGCTGAACCCTTTCTTTTGTAATTACACCAATTGGCCTTATCATAACTTTCCAATTGCTATAAGAACAGTGAAATCTAGTGGATTTCAGCGGCGACTTGACTTAACAAAATTGTTACTTCAACTTTCTGACTAGTGTAAATTTCAGCGGCGATCTGACTTGGCTGTAATTCAACCAACTGCGGTGGCTTACAGGTCTAGCTTGCAGTGACTTGACCCATTTCATTCCCCAAATGCCAACAGTTTGCTGCTGTCACATTTCACTTTCATCTGGATGTGTCACAATAAAAAATGGCATGTGTCGGAAGAAACTCGTCCGATACTGCTGAAAATCGACAAAAAGGTCGCCCAAACAGCACGAAAGTTTTCATATGTGACGTAAAATATTTCTTCACTCACATGCTTCTGGTGGCCGTTAATTATTTTATAAACGGCCACCAAGAGCATGACTAAACTTGTGAGTGAATCTGTGAAAACTAGTGTTCGGGATGGATGTGATGTGATTGTCACTGTATATTTCTTATGTACCAAACCAGAAATTTACCGACTATTTCCTCACCAAGATATAAACTTATCACTCCTGTTTTTCAGCTGCAGAGATAAAGGGACGAGGAGACAGCACTGGCAGGGCTCCTTTGGTGTTGGACTGTGGCCACAACTTCTGTGAGCAATGCATCTCAAAAATGACTGCCAAAAAGCATATAGTGTGCCACACCTGCAAGGTATGTCCACAATTGTTGCTGTCCTAATTAGTCTACCGAGTGCATAAATACAGGAAGTTAAACCTGTACGTTTCTTACATCATGTATAAGAGACGAGGGGTAATTTTTTGGAAAACTGAAAGTTAAGTCACTTCGATTGCATGATATAGAACTTTTCTGTCCCTTTTAAAATATATGGCAAGTCTTAGTCATGATCAAAATACAGTAGATGCGTGAATATACTGATGGCATGTTAATATTTTGATGGCGCAAAGTTGCAGGAAGACTCTAAAATCAACTGTCTGATTTGACCGAGTCCTTTTTCTAGGTAAATTTTCCTGTATGTGATATTTGTTGGTGCCTTAAGTTTTTGTCTCTTTGACCAAAACTTCCCTACTCACTAGATCAAAGTAGTACTTGTGCATCTCAAGTGAATTTGGATTTTATTAGGGATGCACGGATATCCGGCAAGGTATCTGGTATCCGGCCGGATATTGGAATTTGCAGGATATCCGGTATCCGGCAGAATTAGGGTGTCAGAACCGGATATGTGGGATGCACAAAAATAAGGGAAAACCTATAAAAATTTTGATAATAAATGAAAGAATGATACAAGAAGAGAGTCAAAAACATGATGTAACCATCTCCAAATTTAAATTCAGTTACGGAGCATAACGAAAAACATTCAATCAGAGGAACAGTCCCACGCTGGAAATGATTATCTCTTGGCTCTCAGAAAAAAATATTCATCATCAACTTCGAATGCTAAAAAAGTCCTTTCGCACGTTTACTATCCCGTTCCAACTATCCGGTTAATATCCGGTATCCGGCAGTTGATGTTGCCGGATTATCCGGTATCCGGCTAAGTTCACTATCCGTGCATCACTAGATTTTAACACTAGTTCTTGACAGAAGTACACTGGCAGGGCTTTGGAGTCGGAGTCGTGGAGTCGGAGTTGAACTTTGATTTTCAGGTGGAGTCGGAGTCGAAAATTAATTTGGTGACTCCTGACTCCTTAAAATAATTAATATAATTTGCAAAAACCCAGTTACAATAATGTGAAATGTACCTTGAATTTTAATAAAAATTTGCTGAACAGATATGCAAGGCAGCTGGGTGGCCAAGTGGCTTAAGTGCCCGCCTGCTCCGCTGAAGGTCTTTGCCTGCATGGGTTCGAACCCCGGGTGGGGAACCCAATATTTTCAGTTGACCTTCATGAGCAAAATCCCAGCTGGATGTCGTTCGGATGAGACGTTAAATTGGCGGCCCCTTGTATCAGTGTCTACGCTGGGCAAGTAAAAGATCCCTCACATGGGGTAAATGTGTAACATGTTGAGGACTCCCGCTCTATCTCTCATCTCATCAATCAACCCTCGTGAGCGCCCGGAACTGGGCTTAGAGGGCTGCACTTACCATATCTATCTATCTATATAAGTACAAAAGCCAGTGGAAAATTTCTAGAAGTACTTTTGCCCGATGTTAATCATGTAGTATTTGTGTGAAATAATGCCGATAAGCGGAGTCGGGAGTCTTGAGTCGGAATTTAAGAGACCAAAGGAGTCGGAGTCGCTTTTCAAAAAGCCTCGGGAGTCGGTTCATTTACTACCCGACTCCAAAGCCCTGGAAGTCAGATCCTTGATGTCATTAAACTAAACATGATCTTTCCAGGCCGTCACCCCCATGAAGGAGGGCCGCAGTGTCAAGTCAATGTTGCCCATCAATCCTTACATAGTTGGACAGACAGTGCTCAACAGGCACCTCTTGTTAGATGAGTAAGTAATTACTAAGTATGCAATTTAATATTATTAATTGATGTGTTCAAGGTACTGTGTCCTATGGCAGTTAGCGTAGCGTATTACATGTATATAATATAATTATATATATAGCTTAACATTATTTTGCATAACTTGTATCGTTTTGTTTACGTATACGTGATATGTTTATGAAAACCGATTTGCTGATTTCTCCATAATTATGAGTTTCGTGATATAACATATTTAATTATTAAGTCCTTGCCTTTTAAAGGATGCATTTCTCTTGCAGTTCTGTGCTCAAGATGGTGCCTAAAGTGATGAAGACGCCCAGTCCAGGGGTGAAACCTGTGAAGACGAGACTGCCCAAGCAGGAGCCGTGCAGCGAATGCAGCGTGAATGCGGCCACTTGCAAGTGCAACAAGTGTGACTGTGTGTTGTGTGGGGCCTGTTTTGACAAGGTATGATAAAGTATTGATTGAAGTGGAGTTTTTGTGGGATTTCGAATTGATAAATGGAGGTGAAGTTAAATTCTATTGATTGATTTTGCCATTAAACGATCGTGATTGTCTCTGAATACAGGTCCATCAAGCTTCAAAGATGTTACGAACCCACCAAGCCATTCCATTGTATGAGAGCGACAGGTAGGTCATCATAAGTTTGATCATGAATAAATGTTACTACTTCTTGAATGGCAGGGAAGAGATGTGTGCTCTGTTTAAACTATTTCTAGGGACTAGGGTGGTGATAGACTTCTTGACTATACTGGGAAGTGGGGAAGTTAGTACACTCATCTTTTGAGCCAATTAATCATCTTTTTTCCATTTTCAGATATGAGAAGATTGCGACAGTCTGCCCAGAGCATGACAACAGACCCATTGAGTACTTCTGTGAGGACGACCAGATGGCCATCTGTTCGCACTGTGTGATAGTTGGAAAGCACCAGAACCATGCAATCAACTCTATTGAGGACAAGGTGTGCCTACATAGTACATACTTACATAAATCTCTCTATCGGCTCTGGCAACAATATTTTAGCTGCCATGAATTAACTTGCCTTAACATGCTTAATTAAGATAATTTGTTTGTCTTTTTTTTTTTTCAGAACAAAGAAGCAGTGAAGAAAATAGAACCAGCCTTGAATCATGCTCATACCATATTTCAAATGTTGAAGAGATCTGATAAGGTACTGTTTGATTCTAGGTTTTTGGCAATTTGGGAGTGACAGACGGTAATTGAATCTTTGAAGTCACAGAATGAGCTAGTAATTAGAAATTTATTCCTTTTGATGTCACAGTGTAAGTGAATGCTGTGTTTTGTTTGATTTGACATAATGTTGTGTTTCATAACCCTTTATGCATTGATTGAATCCATTAAATTTTTGATCTCGTTCACAGCAACTGCATGGTGTTATTCCGCACATGCAGAGAGATGTCCGAGGAGTGATTGAGGACATCAGAAATGGCTTCCTCCACGTGCATTCATTGCTTGTGGCACGGTGAGCTGTTCTTCCTATTCGTCCTTATTCTGCTGCAAACATGTGATGTTGACAACTTGACTTCATACTATTATTTAATATGTAAATTGACATAAGTCATTGTTTACTGTGCCACAGATGTAATGTACAATTGAACATGACAGAATTATCAAGTGTATTTCACTTCTGTAGTCCAATGGACTTCTGGCGGGATGTGGCTAGCTCAAAATTGATGACCTGTTGACAACTGGCGACATCTCATAAGAACTTTCAATGGACTACAATACAAGAAGATCAACACAATTCCAGCTGAACTTCACTGAACAGATTAAAACTGGAAAATTAATTTTATAAAAAATATTATGATGTATAATTAAAAAATGCTCCAATGGGATTTGGAAAATAAATTATTTTGTTTCAGAGAGAAGGCAATGATCCAACAAGTAGAGATGTTATGTCAGGATGAAGTGACTCCTATAGAAGACTTGGTATTTGAATTTTGTCTTTCATAATTGTGTTTTGAAATATTTTGTTAATCTTGTGATCTTTAATGATGCTGTTTCTTGAGGAGAAAACCTGTTCATTCTTCCGAGGTAGCCTTTTCTATGACTGGATAGCAATATATTTTGAAGTCAATATGCTTGGAAATAAATGCGTACATAACACAGCTCTATGATAATGCACAATTTTGCTGTTTACTCTTGATTGATTGGAGACTTACTGTTTAAAGTCTAAATCAAAACTCTTTTAATTAAAACTGTAAATATAACGCAATCGTTTTCTCAAATTAAATTGAATTTTTCAGAGGTTGAAGGTGTCTGAGGATCTGCAGAAAGTTGCCAGTATTACTAGAGGTAAGGAAACATCGAATTTGATAAGATTAACTTCGGTAGTAAATCATGGTGAATGACACAATCTTCTTTTGATAATTTTATATGATTATTAATAAATGAATTGGACCTGCCTGAATGTTAATTTTAACCACTCTGTCCATAACTTTGCAGATGCAGCTAAGCTTAAGCAGAGTGCATCAATGAGTGTTCTCAATGCCCAAGCCATCTTGGAGAGTTTGATCAAGTTGGAAGACATGCCGTGCTACGCTGATATTCAAACAGCCGCTGACAGTAAAATTACGTGAGTCTTACTGCTCTGCTCAACAACAAATTTGATTTACAAATTGCTGTTTGGCTGATCGTAAAATTTAATTGATATTTACCACATGGCTTGTTTTGATATTTAAAAAAACTCCTTTTAAGCCGCATCATACATTTGATAGTTCTAGTTATATGTAATGTGTGTTATGTAACATGATGTTGCTATGAGCTAGGAATTTATTATTTCCCTGTATGTGATTTTACACATGAAGGGTTGAGCTGGATGAGCAAGATCTGAGGAAGAGTATTCAGTCATATGGGAGATTGGAAGGGAGAGCTTCTGTGAGGTATGCTTCATTTTGGAAATACTGATTCACTAACTTCTTGCCAATGCAATGCATTGGTGAAGTTTAATTAATGTATCATGCCAATTTCTCTATCAAGTACCAAGAACATGACTCTTGGGCATTACAGGACAGTAGTACCTACAATTTCTTATCAGAATTTAGTATTATATTGCTTTATTGTATTGCATATTATATTGCAAGCATGATAAGTGCAGTTCCTTGCCGGAAATGTGCTGCGATGAAAAAGCTCCAGCTAAAAAGTGTTAGTACTCGGTCTGTGGTCTGCTGCGTCATAAAGAACGGAACCACAGACTTTTCTCTGCGGCAGTTTAAAAAATGCAATTTTGGTTTCAAACTGCATTTGCAGCATCAAGATGTTGAACATCCAGGAAGTGCCAGATGACTTGCTGGAAACAAGTTCTGTGGCTTCTGACAGCACGAGTGCAGTGAGCAGCGAGAGACCATCTCTGCCCAAGGAGACCGTGGAAGGTGAGTGCACATCCTCCCCAATTCTTTTGTGGCTTGCTCCTGGTGCTTTATGAGGACTCATGCAAGAGGACGTGTTTTGAATTGTTGATAGGCCTAATTGAATTCCACCTTTGTTTAGAGTGTGTCATACACACCTTTGGGTCCCACATTTCGATCCTGAGAAAGCACATGTACACAGTACTACACACGTTGGAGAACATTCATGAATTAAAGTGATATGTACATATATTTATTTTGCAGGTTCTGAAGGTGATGCTCCAGTTGACACGGTTTCCATTTTGTCAGATGTTTCAGCCGCAGAATCAGCGGACAGTCTTCCCCCTCACAGCTGTCCCAAAGGTCTCAGGAGAAGCAGAATCAACCTTTGTAAGTTCTGTTGAGAAATTCTTCATCTGCTGTTAATGACCTGACTTACCACCTGCCACCTAGCAGTAGCTGATCCAGATGTTAACCCCCCCCCCCCCTTGGACCTGTAGATTTAAAAAAAGTCTGCCTAATATAGGGCTATTCCATTTAAAAGTCTGGGGGGGGGGGGGCGATTTTGACCCCCCCCCATGCATCGAAACGATTTTTTTTTTGTACCCCCCCATGCATTAACTTAGATTTTTACATACATCAAAAAAAAATTTTCATTATTATATTGCGTAGGCCTGAATAGAGCCATAGTCCCCCCCCCCCCCCCCCCCCGTACATCTAAAGTGAATTCCGCGAGTGCCCCCCTCGCATCTACATTGTATTATCGCTCACCCGTACATACATCATACGAAAAATAAACTGACCTGACCCCCCCCCATGGATTGTTGAGTTGTGGTGATGTGGAAATCTGTTATTTTCAGCACGAACAGAAATGGTTTGTGTGACGCATATCAAGAATCCTGGAAATTTCATGATCCAGAAACTTGCTGTGATGGAAGATTTGAATAAACTGTCAAGGAGGATCAACCAGCACTGTGCCAAGCCTGCCACTGTCAACGAGATTCCTTTGAATGGCCTTGAACCTGGTACACATGTTTCTCATTGGTTTCTAGGCTAAATTGCTAAATTTTCTTTTTTATTAGAGACTCACTGAGGGTTATCTTGCGATATAATGTTCTGACCCAGTTGGTCTGGTTTTGATGTTCCTTCTATTAAGGTACCATAGTGGTGATATAAATTTACCAATCGTCTCAGTTCTGTTGTTAGCCTGGCATCTTTTGAAAATATTAATTTACCAACATGAAGGAAAATTAATTTCTTAACAAGTTCTTGGGCCACGACTGAACTCCCCAACAAAATCAAAAATGGCATTCAGGTGAAGTTGGAAGTTAAAGCTTGATTCCCCTGCCAACCCTGTTAATTGAGACGCAAGCCTAGTTCTTATGAGAAGCCCCTTGTTTCATAGTATACTTTTGAAATTTCTACAGAGGCGATTGTGCTTGCCCAGTTCCACAGTGACAGCAGGTGGTACAGGGCGAGGGTGTTGACGTTTGAGGTGAACGAAGAAGAACCTCTGCTGAGCCAGGTGGAAGTCATGTACGTGGACTACGGCAACTCCGAAATCGTCCCACTCTCAAGGTGAGCCTCTCATTCACTTGCATCGTGCTAATGTGGCCCTGGAATCAGTGGGACTGGGCAGCAGATTGCCAGAAATGCATGTTATCGAGGACGTAAAGTAGAGCACCAGCAGTGAAATGTTGAAGCCTGCTCCCTCAGGGTCGCAACAAGAGCAGGCTGCTGTAGCCTGGGAAATCCATTGTTGCATGAAATGCCAGCCGATGTTCCAACGAAACACAGTGTTTATTATAGTGTTCCAGAAATATGAACAGAAGTTGGACGTCGTTCCATGATCTGAACATCCCAAATTATATAAGCTAACCCAAACTCTGCACTATATACAGTCTTGCTCTTGGATAGAAAATAGTTTCTGTGTACTTTTACTGGGCAGTGTGTTGTGGGAGAAGTTTTCTTTTCTGTCACTAACTTGCTCTGTCGAATCATCTTTCCTCGTGGGCAAATAAAAATGACATGATCGGTTAGTCTTAATAGAATCCTGAAAAATGAAAACGTTTAGTACAGGCAGAGCCCATTCAAGCAACCATGACATCTCTGTTCGCCCTGTTTGTGATTTCAGAATAAGGAAGATTCCCTCTAAGTTCATGAAGATGCCTGCTTTGGCAATGAGGTGTGCTTTGAAAGACATCTTACCCTCCAATGATGTGAGTTATTGATTTTGCTTGAGTAATGTTACTTGGTGTGGGTAGATATGCGGTTTTAACTAAAAAATTAATCTCTTTCAGAATCTAGAGTGGACCCTGGACAGCATCAAGTGCTTTGCTGGTTTGATCAACGATAAGCCAATACTCTGCATCGTAAGTGTTGCTCTTGATAGTTATGCAGGCTCAAGGCCAGACATAATTCATCTTTAGCTTCTCGCATATTCTCGAGACAATTTTTCTAGGGTTGGTAGAATGAAAAAAAGCTGTAATCTAATTTTTTTATGATATCGATTTGGTAAGTTTTTTGGGTAAGTTCAATTATTTTTTTCGTAGGTAGAAAATCTGTCGGTTGGGTAGGTCCAAGAAGCTGAAGATTAAACTATGTCTGCCGTAAAGATGAAAGAAATGTTGCAACATTGTATATAGGCGCTTATTATTTCTCTTGCATGATTTTGGTGGAGATGTCTTTTATAGCACTTTTGCAATGCTTTGGCCGATTTTCACATATTTGAGATTACGTAATTTTTGTTCTGCCTTTCTAATTCCTGATGTAACCAGAAATTGAAACTGCTTGCCGAGGTGATGTCTCAACATTTCACTGCGGTGGAATATTTCCCAATTATTTCTCTGTTCCAATGTATTTGTCAAACTGTAACTCCTCCAGGTGAAGTCTGAAAAAGATGGAGTGCTCCAAGTTGACCTTAGTGTTCCTCCTGATGACAAAATGGAATGGGATCAACCGGAGTCTGTGAGGGATACCCTTGTGTTCATGGAACATGGCGTTTTCAAGTCTTCCGAGGCCACTCCGCTGTATCCTGGAGGTAGGACAGACAAAAAAATTATGAGATTGATATAGATGTTTTTTTTGCATGTTCACTTTATATATATATATATATATATATAGAGTTTGATTGACATGTAAAAGCATCAAACAGATACATATGTCATATTTATAACCATTCTCACCTGGTTCATCAAACAACCATGTCACTCTGTGAGGTACATCGTTCTGAACCACTTGTCTATCCTGTGTCTATACTCTGTAGTGGTCGCGAGTGTAATGAGTACGAGTGACTGCAGGAAGTGCAGGTGTGATGTGAACAATTGCTATGCCTGTCATGCTGTGTAGCTTCAGAATGTTAAAATCTAACTTCTGTGCCAATATTCCATTTCAGGTCCACTTCCAAACAAAAAACGTCATTATTTGATGCCCTCGAGATTGTCGCCTGGAACTGAAGTCACTTGCATCATCTCACACGTCAATGACCCACACGACTTCTTCATTCAGAAAGTGAGTTCTACATCTTGTATAATAAGTAAGGTTATTTCTGGAATATAACAAATGATATAATCCACTAAACATGATTGTTTTGATGTGGATAGTCTATAATGTGTCAAGCCGCATTTGCATAAATAGGCCAATATATACATGTAGTCTTTTAGTGGTCTTGTTGGACGTGCCTTGTGACGTGAGCAATATTTCCATGGAAGATCAAGAGAGTATTTGCTCTGCATTTGAACATACATCCATTTTAAAAGTTTGAACGTAATTGTTGTCTGTTTTGTGGTTGAGTACAGCTTGGAGAAGATGCCGAGTACCTCGAGCAGATGACGCAGCAATTGCAAGATGAATATAATGCGCCATTGGCCGACTGCTGGACCATTTACTGCCCACGTAGAGGTAACAATTGAATAGTTATAAAATTTTGTAAAGTTACTATAATTGATCCCCGAGGTATGCTCAGATGGTCAATTTCGTTGTCCCTCCCAATGTCATCACTTGACTCCTGCAAGCAACCGGAGCTGGCCTAACAGGACTGCGCTTGTTATATCTATATCTATAAAATCTATCAATCTTGATTTTGTATCGAAGTACGGTTTTTGTCATTGTTACGTTTTTACGTGTATTTATAAACCCAAAGATTATTCAGTGTGAGACTGTGTCTGACAAGTCTTTCATGGCCTTATTGCATGATATGATTATTAAGATACTGGTATGGTCTTCAGGAGAGCTGTGTGTGGCCCAATACACCATGGATGACAAGTGGTGCCGAGCAGAAGTCATCGCGACTCCAGGGCGGCGCAATGTAGAAGTGTTGTACGTGGATTACGGGAACACTGAAGTTGTACCATTCTGGAGACTAAAGAAAATAGATGAGAAGTTCCTAGTCTTAGCTGTCCAGGTATTTTAGTGGTGCCAAATAATATGTTGGATCCAATGATATAGGATTACCATGATTACTTCAAATGTAAAGGCAGCAGGATTGTTAGATTTAAAATCAAGGCAATTTAAATCACAATTTGAATGCATTAAAATCTTGTATTTATTTAATTTAAATCGATTTATTTGATTTGAATTGATTTCTTTGATTTAAAATCAATTTATTTGATTTAATTTGTGATTTTAATCATGATTTAAATCACTGGATTTTAGTAAAAATCAAAAAAATCAAGAACCCTGAAAAGCAGATCGTATTTTGTCTTAAAGTGCACACTTCTCTGTCAATAGCATTACTCTGATTCTATCATACTACAATCGAAAGAACAGAGACAATTTCAAATGTTCCTTTAACAATGTTTGTGAAATCAACTCGCTGGAAAATTTTGACTAATTTCCGTTTTATCGATCGTGGAATTGTGTTCTTAGCGATAAAAAAAAAAAAGGCAAAAAATGAAAATTTGCTTCATCTTTAAGATAACTTACGAGTTCATGTAGATCTTTGTGTGATTCAGCATATTTTGGTAAATAATGCTTCATCATTCTTGTTGTCTTAAGGGCCTGCGCTGTTCCCTGATGGATGTTGATCCCGTGGACAAAGTCAAAGGATGGCAGGAAGAAGTAATTATATCTTTATTGAGTCCTTATGTTCTGAATTTACATTGATTGAATAATAAGATTGGGTATTCTTTGATGCATTGAAATTTTAACGTCCTTTCCAACAGGCCGTCACGTTCATGAAAGGGCTGAGTTTCAAAGCACTGAGTGTGTGTGTTGCAGGTAAGTGATGCGCCGATGGTTAACAGACTTGTCACCCCTATTGCCATCAAATTCTTCCCTGAATGAGGCTTAATCACTTCATTTTAAAGATAAAATTTGTAATTAATTCTCAGACGACAAATAATAAATACTCCTGTACTGTTTGATATATCATTTAACTCGTTCTTTTGATTATTTACGATTGGCAATACACTTTTTTGCCATGGTCTCAAATCATAATTTTTAAAATGGACGTTCAAATACACAGATGGGAAATCTTGTAATTCATAGTATTATACATTTAAATATAATAATTAGAATGAATTAATCAATTTTTTGTCTAGAAATGTTTTTATAGATATCACAATTTTTAAAGCATTGACTGTCACCAAATATCTGTCCTTTTCCTGAAGTGATATTTTCCAAATTGCAGGTTACGGCACGCAGCATCTTCAAGTTGTGTTGAATGAAACAAGCCCAGGACAAAACATCTGCATAAACGCTACGCTTGTGCAGCACGGTTATGCTTGCAGCACTGGCCCAACGTATGTACCTGAAGGTTGTTGCTTGGCACGAATGAAATTACTGAGGTGCTCGAATCTGTGTGAACTAAGTTTTGTTCATGATGTATTTCAGGTCATTCCATGATGAAATCCAAGTTGTCCCAGAAAAGCTGATATCTACCTCGCCACCCAGTCAGTTCCAAGATCCCCTGAAGGCTGGTGAGTGGCTCCAGTGTTGCCTAATTTGAGACAATGTTGTTTTTAGTGGGAAGTAATCTGATATTGATTCATCCTGAAGTTTGTCTTGAAGTTTGTCATTTTGCAGCCTGGCCTTCCCACTTGCTTTAAACTTTGATGGCTTATATATCAGTCCAAGAAGTATGTTCATGTAACCTTTGACAGCTTCCGTGTTGTCTCTCTTGTCTTTATGGATATATTTTCTTAATTTTTCAGCGAGGAAAGCAGCCTCATCCATGATGAGCATTTCAGAGGCAGGAATCCGTCCCATCTCCAGCACATCCAGCAGCCCCATCCCCCGCTCTTGTTCGCCCAGTGTCACCAAGGTCAAATCCAAGTCAGAATCTCCCAAACCAAGTGCGGTGAGGAGAGATTATCTTTTCCATTATATTTGTAAAGACATTGGCAAAATTATGAGTAGCCTTCTGTGCACTACTCTACAGTTTCTGCCATTTCAGTTTATCTGGAAGACAACTTTGGAGTAGGCCTATACAAAAAATTTATTATAGTTGGCGTTGAATTATAAATACCCAATTTGATTTTCCAGAAAGTGTCGGGCAACTATAAACCTGCAGAAAAGAAAAGAAGTCAGAAGAAAGAAGGCTCTGGCCCAAAGTCGCCCCACTCGCAAATAGTAATCAGCAAAGTGGTCTCCCCAGGACATTTCTACATCCAAATCTATCCCACCGATGAACTCTCAGAGTATGTACCCAATCTACTTGCTCAGTCCTTTTTACAGCCAAATATGACTTACTTGAACCTAAAAACGTACTATGCAGGACAAAATGCTTGGGCATAAATTTATAATTTGATGTATGGTATTCTGAAACCATTATCTATGCAAATTTAAGAGAATCAGTTCCCTGGACATGGTATTCTAAATAGTCAATCGTCTTAAAGAGTTGCTTACTGTGTGTTCCTCGTATTATTCGCTTGAAATTTACATTTCCACTGAATATGATGTGCATTTGAAATGGCCAGTGATAGTGGGACTGTACTAAATGATAGTAGGGAGGACATGCATGTAAATTTAGATTATGCCATCTCTTTTACCAGGATGATGGTGAATATCCAGAACCACTACAGAGGGGTAGAGCCACAGCGAGCCATTTGGAGCCCAGGTGACTACTGTGTAGCCCTGCGCCCTGAGGACGTACGCTGGTATCGTGCCAAGATCCTGGAGATGAAGAATGACGAGGTCAAGGTGAGGGACTGGAGGGTAAAATTGGCCTTTTGCATTATGCGTTTCAATAGTTTCTTCATCATCCCAAGTCATACCATGACAAAACGGCCAAGCGCTGTTGCTATTTCATGAATACTTAATGAACTGACCCAGTTTTGCAGGGCTTGCGTGGGGAGGATGCAGTTTCTTAGGTCCTTTGTAGCAGGAGTCCCTAAAAACAAGTGGCAGCAGATTTATCTTTCAGTCAATCTTAATAATCATTTGACAAATATGCAGGACTGCTGGTTCATAGCTGTTCATTTGAATTTGCTACTGCTCTTGGTACATGGTTCTACACATTTTGTTTCCCTTCTGGCCTAATGTTTATGAATGCTTGTGTGTGCAACCATTTGGATTGTGAGGGTGCGGGTTTGAATCCATCCCAGGAACTCAATTCTGTCAGTTGTATGTAACTGAAAGCTGGAGGGTGCCTTGTACTTGGTGTTCTGTGCTGAGGCAAGTAAAGACCCCACCCTGGGCAAAGGGAGTGCCTTGGTGTGGACTCACAGCGTTATCATAACGTCATTACATCTGTCTCTGGCAGCTGCTCATATAAGATGAAATAACTTCAGAGCAAAGAGCATTGAGGCATAACTCGCTACACTTTCGCATGCTTCCAAAACAATCAGCTCTTGGATTAATTTTATACCGTAGAATATTCTGTCAGAAGTAAGGCCTTTTGTTTGCCAAATTTACCTCGTTTTCCCACATATTTCCAGGCCTTTGTTCCACTCTTTGAATCCAGGCTATTATTGTATTGAGGTTCGATAAACATTGTATTAACTCGCAACCCCTTTTCCCACCAGGTTTTGCTGCCTGATTACGGATTCACAGAGACAGTGCCGGAGATCCACCTTCGTCAGTTGGACGACCAATTCCACAACCAGCCCATGCAGTGCATCCGTTGCCACCTGGCTGAGATATGCCCGGCTGGAGATATCACCAAATGGTCCCAGACGTCATGTGAGACGTTCTCTGCTATTGTCAAGGAATCCAAGTGCTACATTGTTCCCAAGGTTTGTTTATTTATTGTATTACTTTCGTTATTCGAAAAGTAGTCTGTAATGGTTTGCAAGGCTTCAGTGAGCAACAGAAAACAGCAACACATAGGGTATATAATTATGTTTGTGAAACCCCTCAAACTCATATAAGATGCATTTCTGGGCAGTTACACCCTCATTTAGGTCAAGGGGGAGGTTGGTCTAGTGGTAGCGTGCTGGACTGCCAGTCGCTGGGTCCAGGGTTCAAATCCAGTTTTTGCCGGGTCACCTGGGCCTATGTTGAACGGCTGTTTCGATCATCCTTCGCCTCATTGCCGTGTCCTCCTCTTGTCCTAAGTGCATCCATCCATCCCTCATGTAGGTCTGGATTTGATATGTCCCTCCTTGGTGTTCATCTTTGTCACCTGAAGTTTACCCTCATTTCAAACTCATTTTGGTCTGGTGATGTCATTCATTTATGAAAAGATTTAATCCGTCATTGGTTTGTGTAAAGCGTGCTGATAACCAACAGCCAATTTGTCAAAGCTAAACAAGCATTGGTCAACATAAACATGCACCTGAATATTAAGAGGATTAGGAAAGACAGGCAGGTGTGGTCAGTAACCATGGATGATGTAGCAAAACTACTTTGCTTTTGAAATTCTGTATTTCCAAAGAATCGTCCAATTTTCGATTCAAAAGAGGCCTTTAATTGCACTTCGTTCACTGATAGCTGAGTGTTGAGAAAGTAACAATGAAGGGGGAATAGATATTTGAAAAAAAAAAAAACCCAGTGGATGGATTGGGCTGAAGTTTTGATTAATGTTGCGGACGGGAACCATTTTGGACTGGTGCGAATCAGTACCACCACCTCTTCACTACCAGACCAGCCTCAATGGTCTAGTGATTAGTAAAGACGCAAAATAATGGAAGAAAAAATAATTTCTTCAGTTTTCACACCTTTATTTTCCAACTTTTCCCAATGATTTTTGTCGAAAATTGGGCATAAATTGTAAGGTCCAAAACACTAAGTTTTGATGCACTCTTGATTGGGTAATTAGAACAGCCGGAGGACACTGCAACGAGGTAAAGGGTGATTGAAAACATTCAAACCTCCATTGTCGGTCCAGGTGACGCGGCCAGACTCGAGGCTGAAAATGGAGCGCTGGGAGACCCAGCGATTGGAAGTCAAGAACGCCACCAACTGGGCTAACCTGAAGAAAAAAGCCCAATGTTTGGTTTAGTTTTGTCAAGACTGAATGTTGACCTTGTGATTTGTATCTGCAGGGAGCCACAGAAGATGACTCTCTGCCTGTGGACGTCTTGGTTCGTGAGTTTATCCCGGGAGATGCCCTGAACCCTGACCGCACCGAGTACAACAGTGTGGGCCAAAAGTTGTTGAAGAAAGGGGTCGCCTTGCCCAACCGCATGTACGTCTTTCTTTTAAAGATAATTTTCTTGTTCCTTTAAAACTTGCAGGTACTGTAGTAACTTGTTGTCAAGCACTTTCTGTTAGATCTTGCCTGTTGATACTATGTTAACTCATTAGAGGAGTACTGCACAAATTGACTGTGATTGGTGTATGTGTAGAAAATCTTAAAAATTTGGTGAATTCACTTTTAATGGTTTTTACGCTAAGATACTTTGATAAAATGTTGGCTCATAAACGGTGCTTGCCTGTTAGTTCACATCTGAATAGGCAGACATGACTCTCTATATAATGGAGCAATCTCAGGTATTGCCACTGCTTTGGAATGTATAATATATCCCTATTTTCTTCAGAACGTTTGCATTTTGGTCTGGTTTCGATGTCAAAAGCTTTTTTAAAGCTGAAGTGCACTACCTTCATTGAGGTGCATGATTTGTTAAACTAGTACAAACTGATGTGTTTAGAGTTCCTCTTCATAGTTGTTTCTGTTTTTGGCAGGACCATTGGACGCCTAGTAGCAGCAGAGGAAGCCAAAGCCTCTCTCGTCACCATTCCACCAAAACCTCTCGTACCAAACATCAATGCCACTGCAGATGAATGTTTGCATGAAAAAGAAGCTGAACCAAAGTCGGAGGAACCGCTTAAGGAAGATGATATTGTGAACACTGCTGAATCTCAAGTGAAGGAAGATTCACCTCTGCTAGAAATAGAGGATGATATTTTGACAGGTGCTAAGATGGACTGGGCGGCCATAGTGGAGGAAGAGAGTGAACAACAAGAGAGTGAACAACAGGCGACCAAAGATGGAGAACAGGTCGTGTCAGAGGATGGCAAAGAGAGCAAACCGTCAGAGCAGAGTGACCTCAGTCAAGGTGCCTCATCGCCACCTAGTGCAAGTGAAGTGCCAAAAAATTCTAGTCAAACTGAAGTGCAAATTGATACTCAAGCTGATCAGAGTTCGGGTAGTGAGAAGGAGGGAAGAAAAGACAGTATAAGTGAACTGGATGAAAGTGACGATGTGGTCTCTCCTCCTAAAAGATCCAAGTCAAGCAGGCGCAGCAAAGGCACGTCTATTTCTGAAAAACTCAAGATTCAGCAGGAAAAAAAGCTATTGAAGAGTCGCTCAGAGGAAACAAAACAAGCCGCTGGTGACAATGAGGCTGTTAAAATGGCCAAGAAGACGAGTGAGGTTGAAAAGAGTCCTTTAAAAGGTAAGGGATTTCATGTAATACTTAGTCTTGCACAAGGATGTTGAGGCAGTGGGTTACAGCTTGGGAAGCACAAATAACTGGCACATGCTGAAGTGATTAGCATCCTGTACTTTTCATAGGTCGCAGGCATTTGTTGAGTCATATTTTGGAAGTCCTATCCCATACACGCCGTGTTGTTAGCACATGCCAGTGAGTGAGTCATATCACTTACTAGTGACTAGTCTCCCAGTGATAAATTGAAGAACTCATTTCAGTGTTAAAGATAGGACTTGGCAGTGATTATTGTAACACCCCTGACTTCCTCACTCCTCAAACAGCCAACAAGTGCTATCATTACAATGACTGCAACTGAATGTGAACCAACAAAGGTGTTTTCGTACACTTCAGATGATTAAGCCAAAATTGAATTGATATCACATGTTAATGATTTTGATTTCAGATGATGAAGTTTTGAAGGAACTTGAGGGAGCACTTGCAGAAGAGCCTGAAGAGGTGCTGCCTGAAACGTTTGCTGAAGCTGCCCTTCCGACAAGCCAGCAGTTTGAGGTGGTGTCCACCTATGTAGACTACAACTGTGTCATTTATGGACATATCGTACCCCAGAGTGAGTAGTAGTATCTTTTATTAGGGATAAGCATTATTACAATAACTCAAAATAAATTTATATAAGAAGTTTACACAATGTCACCAAAATTCAGGTTAATATATAACAGAACCTCTGAGCGTGGTTGTTAGGCCTAGACAGCCAATAGTTCCAGTAACTTAAAACTGAAAAACATTTGACTCTTTCTAGCTCCACTTTGCTTAATGCCCTGCCATTCTGTTTTTGCCGGAGTAAGGTTGACTACTGAATAACCAGGGCGTAAGCAGGAGCAATTGGCTGTTTTCAATTTATATGCATACAGGCAGCTTGTCATTTGAGATTCTTTAGTTATGCTACATATCAAAACTTTCTGGTCTTGAAAATCTGAAAGCTCTACATCATACAAGGTAGAGAATGTTAAATAAATCTACCATTTTGTTGTCCAAAAAGATCACTTTCACTACATGATGCTGCTCTTCCTCAGCCAAATGAGGCAATAATTTGTGGCTTTGAAAATAATCACAAAAAGGTTGATTGATGTGAAGGATCTGTTTGTGAAATTACTTGACAGTCTGACAGTGATGGAGTGTGTTCTCTTTTTTTTTACAGCCGAAAGTCGAGAAGGTCGTTATGGATTTATCCTGAAAGAGAACACGTTAGAAACAATCATGCAGGAGAAATACCTTGAGCGCCAAGGCCTGTTCCGTGCCAAGATCCCCAGGGATGGCAACTGTCTCTTCAGGGCTTTTGCGCAGGGGGTCTACCAAGACCAGAGCAAACAGGGAGATCTGCGCAAGTCAGCCGTGGAGGCCATGGAGAGGGACTGGGAGGTCATCAAGGAATCCGTAGGGGTGGAGGATGGGGATTCCTACCTGACAGCCATGCGCCAAGACAAGACTTACGGGGGCGAGCCAGAGATAGTGACTCTGTGCACTCTGCTCAACGTCCAGGCTGTGATTCACCTGGAAGGACTCAACTGCCCGACTCAACGAAGGACTTACGGCCCAGAGGCTGACAAGTGCATCCAGCTGGTCTATGTCTCAGATGGGAACTATGATAGTGGCCATTATGATCTCGCTGTTAGCACTCAGGAGGAGGCAGAAGAAGTGAACAAGATCTATGAGACGTGGAGAAGCGTGCGCGTTCGCCAGCTGCACCACCATCAGGCCTTTGAGGACAACTCTACTTACGGTCAGTCTTGGCTTTTTTTTTAAATTAATAAACCGATAGTTGATAAATGATAATTAGTAGACAATGGCTATATTTAGTTTCATAAGATGTGAAATCATGTGTATACTTCATACCAAGATGCTTAATGAAAATATTGAAGGCAAATTAAATAAGTCTTGTTTGGAAATTAGCCTCAAATTATGTAGGCCTATTGCAATTAATTGCCTCATGCTGCTTGATTTTACAACAAGCATCAAAAGAAATGATTCAAAGGAAATTTAAGTGCATAAGGAGCCCGATGATGTCATATTTCCAGGGCATTTGATTAGCTTATAACAGCTTAACTGGCCTGCGAATTGACTGTAAAATTACCTTTGTCATGCTAAAACATCTAGCTACGTCCCAACCAATACTCATTTATGCACATATCAGTCTGAAGGCAAATCAGTCCTTTTGACTTCAGCAGTAATGCTGATTCCATTCCTGTGGATATCTTTATGTTCATGTATTTATTTTCTTACAACAGATGACAGCCTATTAGGGCAGCTTATGGGACATCTGCAAAAGATCCATGAAAACTCTTCTCCCAATTTTGAGGCCACCTACTACCCTGGAAGACCAATAGTCTGCATGTATCCCGATGACAGCTTCTACCGAGCTGTGGTGGAAGAAGTTCAGGACGATGGCATTAAGGTAATTCTGTTTCTCCTGACAGTTGGCTCTTGTCTGAATATTAAGCAATTTCCAGGCAGTGAGAGACACTGAGCGTGAGAGGTCTGGATCCTGCTGATCAATGAGAGTGGATGCTTCTAGTTCATTATGGTGTACCAGTGAACCATCTTTAATTTATCAACATCTCTGCACTTGCGCCTCTTGTCATAATTTGACTTATGAATTCATAAAAACTTTCTTTTGCTAACTACTTTCGCAGGAAAAATTGAAGGAGTAAACATGAACAAACCAGCCAATCTAGTGTTAGGCTTCAAAATCTTCCCTGGAATTACTGTCAATGTGTCAGCCTATTCATTTCCTTGTCACAACTGTTTTTGCTCTTGTTCTGTTTGCTGGTGAGAATTGCCTTTTCTGTCATCTTTGTGTATGTGTCCCTCAGTAGGTCTCAGCCTGAGACTCGGATCAGAATCCGGGTAAAATTTATGCAAATGGATGTGTCGTGATTTGCAGGTGCTGTACATTGACTTTGGAGACAGTGAGAAGGTCCAGCCAGACAGGATTAGGACCAATAACATCATGTCAGAGATTCCGGTTCAGTGCAACAAGTTTGTGCTCCATGATATTGTTCCTGTGAGTTTTGCTGTGTCATTTTGTCTGTTTAAAAACCAAGGATACAGATGACATTATTAGTTGATCGTACGAGGTCTAAACTAGCCTATCACATGCCAGTCAATTGAAAATGTGCTGGCTCAATAAACATGTATATATAGTTCTATGCTAGTTCTGTGTGATTTGTAACATGTGATTTGTAACATGTGTTCTACCTTTGTTTCAGAATTCCGTCGACTTTACGTGGCCTGTTAAAACAGTAGAGTACATCCACAACATTGTTGTGACCAAGCAATGTACGTTTAAACTGCAGGTAAGGAGTGTCTTTTGTCATCTTGATTTCACAAAAAATCTCTTCAGAAATACTGGCTGCTTTTCTCAGAATTTACCTTTTCAAAATGTGAATGTCTGTTATTATAGGTAATAAATATCGCCTTGTCCTTCTGAAGTCTCTAAAATTGCATCTGATCCTTGAACTTCGTAGTGCCTCACACACCATCATAAGTGAATGCCTGCCTGACCATTGTAAATGCCATTAATGCCCCACAAGTTGGTGATGTCCGAGTTCCATGCTGTCAAATTAACCATTCATCAATAAATATTTCACTATAAACTGTCGAAATTGGAGGGAAAATGTGCAAAATCAAGAGAAAAATAACTTCTAAAACAGTGAGCGTATTATTGTGTACTTTCAGAAACAGCCAGAGAGTGGGCAGCCCATGGAGGTGTCCATCATCATGGCAGGAGAGCGAGATCTGAGTGAACACTTGCTGGAGATGGGCATGGCCCTGCGCAAGTCCCACATAGCCAAAGCAATTGATGAGGCCGAGGCCCAGGACAATGACGTCCCAGCAGACGCGTCTGTTGTAAGTTTTGTCACTTGTTTTTTTGTTGTGACAACTTTTAAGTATCAAATGAGGAATTGTTCTACTTTAAAGTGAAGTAGTGATGCACTGGCCTTACACTTGCGCATAGCTGCTATGTTGTAGACAACTCCAGATTGACTCACTACTCATCCTGTGAGTCAATCTGGAGAGAAACTGGAATGAAATGACCATTTAAGATTGTCAAATAAATGAAATGTTAACTTTATTCAAATCCTTGATTGCATCTTAAATGTCTTTGCAGTTGTTGAATGTGTACCAGCCCATGTGGGATCCTTACCCAGGCATGATATCCGCCGTCATAGTCACTCATGTTGAATCTCCAAATGAGGTTGGTTTACATAATCATTGACATTCTAGTTTTGAATTTAGTGAAATGGAGAACATTGGCGCCTTTATTTGTTCTATTGTAATTTTAAAAAAGAGCTTCTTTTAAAATCACAACTTCGTACCGACTTGACCAAATTGTGGGTGTGATACTTTAATAATATGAAACCTTAGCGTGTGTACACAGTTCAGTTGAAGGGGGATTAGCTCAGTTGGTACCTGGGGTTTCCATTCGCTAGGTCACACGTTCGATTCCGAATCTGGTCGGGTCACATATACCTGTGTTTGACAGAAATTTCGATCGATCGTCCTTCGCCTCATTATTGTCCTATTGTAGACAACAAAATTGCATAAATGTAGGATGTTAAGCGTCTTTCATGTATCCAGCCATTAACACAGCTCATTCATCAAGGCCATCTGTGGGTTGTTTTAATAGTTGTGCAATTGTCTTTTAGGTGTATTTGCAAAGAAGTCTGTGTGAGAATGATGATGACCCTTCTACACAGGAAGTGAATGCTTGCCTCAACAAACTGGCCACGATGCTTGAAGAACTGCAGGACCAGGCTGAGTTTTTCCCTCGACTCAACCATATCAAACCAGGTCAGTGTCACACGAGGAGTTATTTAAGTGTCCAGCTATGATGAAAACACACTCATCGTTAATAAACTACACCTGGCCTGAGAAATGGTCCCCAGAAGTAGAAAAGACAATTGATGGTGTCACAATACTGAATGTCTCATAGGCCTAACAATTCACTAACAACTGTCCCGTTGCCCTGACAGTTATAACAGTGTCAATAACATTTGTTTTGGGCATTTTCTGGAAACTTAAGTGAGAATTTTTTTGCCCAGAGATTCAGGACTTGGTATTAGAAAAAAAGGAACTAGTCAAGAAATGTTGCAAGTCACAGTGTCATGCGGACTAGCACCACTTTGCCATGCTTTACATGTAATAGAAAGTAATAATTTATTGCAGCAAAAATATATTTGTAGGTGCTGCTTGCTGTGCCCTATACAGCTTGGATCAGCGTTGGTACAGGGGAGAGGTCATTTCCATGGAGATGGGGTCATCCCCTCAGGTCGTGGTGCTGTTTGTGGACTACGGCAATAAGGAATTCGTCTCTCCAGAATAGTGAGTTGTTTGTTACTTTCCTCTCTGACCAATTGGGCTTTCTACTTGAATGACTAAGCCTATGTTTTTGATGATTGTGCCAACTTGAAATACGGAAATTGCCAAATTTCATACTTTAAAAATGTGTGCAAAACAAAGGATTGTTTTAAAAGAGATGGCTAATTCTGACAGTAAATGTCGACAATTCTGTCATTCCAGTGTACGAGTACCTCCGGATGATCTAGTAACATTACCAGCCCAGGCAAGTTTGTGCAAGTTAGCTGGAGTGTGTCCGCCCTTGGGTCAGACGGATTGGCTGCCAGAAACAAAGGATGCTCTGACTGACCAGGTTGTCGGCAAGTGCCTTGTATCTACAGTCAAGGTGGGTGCTAAACTATAACTGTGACCTGCTCCACCAAGATGAGTTCATAGTTGTCCCCCTCGCATATTTTTTTGTAACAATGACTTCAATCTGCTTGGATAATGTGGTAAAATGACTGGTCAAGTGTTGGGGTATTTGTCTGTTATAACCAAAGACACTTCAAAAATTCATGGCACGAACTGGCCCAATTTGAGTGAATGGCATTAGAATCTCATCTTGATGGAGTGTTGTACTTCTACTAAATGTACTCAAAACCGCTTGTGAAACTGTATAAGTGAAAGTTTGACCATATCCTGTAAGTGAGTAATGCTTAGCCTATATTTGACTAATCTATGATCTGTTTGAATGCAATTTGGTGAGCCAAGTCAGTTTACAACTTCAATATAAATTGCCTAAATCTATTCCATCTCCTGCCTTAAGTTCCAATCATCTTGAAGTAGACTGATGTAACTTATAAATATAATGCTGATGTGGTTTTAGATTCAAAATTGTTTTACTTGATGTCTTTGCAGTCTTTAGATACTGGGGTTGAGGTGAACCTTTTCGAGTACACCAGATTCTTTGAAGAGTGCCTGCAGGAACGCACAGACCTCCTGGTCTACTATCCGTTACTGCAAGCTGGCCTGATACAGATCCACAATGTCACTGAAGATGGGTAGGTCATTTCGTAGTTGGCTTCATGAATCAAAACAAATGTTACAAAATACATTATCTTAAGCATGTTAGATACAAATGGCTGCCACTTTTCTTGCTAATTATTAAAAAGTTACAAATGGGTAAACATCGTTGCAAGTAGTCAATATCTTAGAAGCCCAATAACTCACAAAAACTTACACTAACCATAGGTTTCACTTATCTAACTTCTAAGACTATGACCCATACGTAACTCTTGAGAACAGCAAAAAAAAAAAAGACAGCCATTTGTTTTAGACACACTACAGACTATGTCTGCCTTAGTGGTGCAACATATTTTCATCTCAGTTGTGAAACAGTTAGGTTGGGGATGTTAAGTATTGACTGAATGGCAAAACTGCACCTGTTTCACTTTCAAGCAGCATTGTATGTACATGTATACAGGTGTGTAAAAATAAGCTAAACTTGTGTAATGTACTTAGTTACTTCCTGACCTTGAATGACTTCCTGGATATTTAAACTTTAAAATAGCAAAAAAATTAAATTACTTTGGCTTATATTATGCCAATCAGAGTTTGAAAAGCCATTGGCAGTTTGGAATATTGTTTGTGCTGGCTCTTTATTGCAAACTCTGAAAATTTAGTAAGTTGTTTGTGCAAAGGTGGCATTGAGTGACCGTTTGGTGTCATTTTCATTTCAGGGTTGTCCTGGAGGAAGAGAACTTCACTTAACATCTTGAGAGCTTAAATATTTTGTTACGTTTTATACTTCGATTTAAGTTAGTTTAAAAATTCAGGATATATGTTACTCTAGATGGCTCAGGTCCACAATTTATGTTTATGGTGCTTCAAGTTATTTCTTCTTGGTCTGAACTTCCTAGCTATAAGTACAGATTTTCAACACTAACGTTGAATGATTGCTGAAACATTAATATTCAGCCGAATTATTGATATTCTTCATCTATAGGTATATAGATGTAAAAAAAATATATATATTCAAGATATGACATGTAACAGAAGCGTTAAGTTACATCCTTGTAAACAAGTGATTTTGCCTGTCACAGAACCATGGTATTATTTTGTCACATGGATGTGTATTTAAGTTACATTCTATGGTTAAGAAATATTTCTAGGTAGACTTAATGCTTTCCTAGTCAGTGATAATGCTACTCAATATTTTGTATAGGCCCTATAGATAGGGTTTACACTGTTGACTTGTCTTCTTGTATTGTTTCAAAAATTATTCCAGTATTATGTTTGCATTAAATATATTTGATACATATTTGTGTTGTTTGTGGTGATTCTGTTGTGATATTGCTGCCTCAGACCGAAAGGGGTGCAACACCCCCATCGAAGACCACAAAGAGTTCACTTCACAGTATAGGAAATTCCATGGTCCATAACTCTATTTCATCAATATCACTGCTTGCAGTGCTTAAGAGTATATAGTGGGTACAGGACACAATTGGAGCCAAATGGATGGTGATTATTAGATCTCATAAAGCAAAGCTTTATGAGATCTATTACATTTCTGAAGTTCTCTGTGCTAATCTGTGTCTAGTTGTCAATGAGGTCACTGTGACCTAGATATTGCAAAGGAGTGAGGAAAAGCTATCCGCTCAATTCTTATTCTGGAACGGAGGCAAGTGGGATGAGAGTTTATCTTAGTTGGATTAACAGAGGACCATGGTAGCATCACTAAACAAAAACCGGGAAATTTTAGTTTTACAGTTTTCTAGAGCTGTTGATATGAAATTTTACTACACTTGTCTAATATATATGGCTCTCATTCCCAAGTATAGTTCACCTGAGCACTGAGCTGTGACAATGTTATTATTGCAGCAATGCAATCCACTGGGGCTTCTGAATCAAGTTTGTGCACATTTATTATACAATAAGTTCATGTCATGTACATTGGCTTAGAAGCCCCTGTGATGCATATGTGTGCACAGATACAAAATTTCTGTACATGATTTTCAGTTTCATGCCAGCCTACTATCTGGGAGTGAAATGTTCAGCCTCATCAAGCTACCGATCAATGTTAGACATGAAACTCATGCCTATCAAAACTTCTGTGAATAAAACTTTGTCATTCTCGGTCATGGAATATATTGAAAAGAAGTGTGATAACATATAGAGCCCGGAGTCACTGACTCCTAGCATCGTGACATGACTTGAGCGCTTGGTGACTTGACTTGAGGGACTTTCATGACTTAGAGAAATTACCATGTCTGGAGTGCTTTATGACTTGACTTAACTAACTTCAGCGGCGTATTTATTTTTGCTTTTCAAGTCACTTTTTCTTCAATAATTATTGGCCCTATGATTCACCAATTAAGCCAAATTAAAATCACCAAACTGGGAAATAATAAATATAGTGGATGAGTGATAATTTGCCAATTGATTTCAATCCCCTTGCCAGAAAAAATATATATATTTAGTTAGTTATTAAATTTCTAGAATTTAACCGAAATGTCCAAATTGAAATTATCAAATAATTATGAGTCATCACTGAAACAATTTCAGCAAATTAAAGCACTTCATGATTATATGTCATGATGTCTTACAACAGAAATGAATGTAATTCAATGGCCAATACATTGCTGTCCCTCAAGGTTCAAAACTAGGACCAATCTTATTCAATTCATACATTGCTCCAATGAGTGAAGTGGCTGCAAAAAATCAAGTCAAAGACCAAAAATATGCTGATGACGAACAACTTATACTCTCTTTCAAACCAACCTTTTTGGATCAGAAAAATGCTACATACAAAATGGAGAAGTGCATTGCTGAAATTAGGAACTTTCTCCATGAAAATAAGCTTTGCAACAATGGAGAAAAGACCGAACTGCTGCTCATTGGCACCTCACATCAACTCAATAAACTCCAAGTATCATCAATCAGTGTAGACAATGTCAAGATCAGTGCGGCTGACCATGTTAGAAACCTAGGTGTAATCTTTGACAAAAACATGACCATGGAAAAGCAAATCAACAAAATGTGCCGGAATGCGTATTTCAACTTGAGAAATATTGCAAAAATCAGGAAGTCATTAGACAAAGAAGTTTGCAAAACTGTAGTTAATGCCCTTGTAACTCCTCACCTAGACTATGGAAATGGTCTTCTGCATGGAACATCAGGTCGATTGATAAATAAACTACAAGTAGCCCAAAACTCGGCAGTCCGTCTCATAGAGAAATTGAAAAAGCATGATAGTGTAAGCCAGTTTAGGAAACAGCTACATTGGCTACCAATTCCAGCTAGAATCCAATTCAAAATAATGCTAACCACTTGGAAAGCAATAAATGGGCAAGCACCTCTGTATATTCAAAGGCTGATCCAGCCAAAATCAAAACAGAAGTGTAATCTAAGAAGCAATGACAAGGTGCTCTTAAACGAACCAACTTCATGCAATAAAAACAAATTTGAGGACAGGGCCTTTACGCATGCTGCCCCAAAACTCTGGAACAAACTGCCAGATATTGTCAAGGCCTCAACAACACTCGATTGCTTCAAGAGAAATCTTAAAACTCACCTTTTCAAGAGTTTCTACTAATAGATTGATCCTACACAAGCGCTAGTGAGCAGTTTACTGGAATTAGCGCTATATAAATGTCTATTATTATTATTATTATTATTGAGTCACGCAATCAGCTTTGACACCTACCACATTGACATGACAGTTCTTCAATGGCAATTAGGTACACTGATGGTGAAACAAGGCTTAAGAACCTTTAGAATTGCAATTGACGTTTTTCAACTGCTTCTGTCATTAATTGATGATTGCTGACGCAGTCACACATTGCTATAGGCAGTGCTGACTTATTAGAGTGATCATGGCTCGACTTGACTTGATATGACTGACAGCGGCTTAATACAGCGGCGGCTACGGGCTCTAGATTAACAGATTACAAATTGACTGATCTATCTGTGAGTATGTGTACATGTATAACTACTGTGCGACTTTTACATGCTGAGCAATTAGGGCAAACATCAGTTCACTTCCACTGTTGACAATTGGATGTACAGTACATGTCTTTTCTTCCTTGATTTTCTCATCATTTGAGGTAGGATGAGATCATGCTCCCACCAGTCGACCATGCTCTCCGTCAAACCAGTCGACTTAGGATGTGACCATTCAACTTTCGGGGGAAGGCTTGCTTTTTCCTCAGCAGCAAATTCTTTCTTTCACTGTGCATGTTGCCCACAAATAAGGGCTTTATCAACAATTGATCTATTATATTCTGTCTATTGCACTTGATGTCCCTACCCATTCTCCACTATGCAACATTTCGTGCTCGCAGGTGTGTATTCTCTCAATTAACGGTCTCAAGACTGCCACTGAACTTCTATATATATGCTTGGCATCCAAGGCATTCCAAGCCGAACCAAAGTTGTTCCAACCAACTGCTGCCTTTATGAGATCATTAAAACCGAAAGGTTCTAGTTTCTCATCTTGGTTCGGCGCTTCGGTATGAAGTCAAAAGACTGGATTGACAAGATTTTGGCCGATCAAGTGTGGCTTTGGTGCTGCCACATTTGAGCCACTGATGTTCAAGTTCAATATCTTCCCACTTTCCAAGTTAATTTACTAAATGTTTATCAGTACTCTTTAACCCTGGTCTCAAAACCAGTGATGCAGTCGAGGACAGGACATCAGAGACCGAGCCAAGGCCTTCAAATATCGCCCAAGGCCTCCATCACTGGCTCAAAGTAACTCGGGACCCAGGCAAGGCCAAGGATTTGGCAACCGAGCCAAGGCCGACTAATTATGGCCCCGAGGCCAGCCTCGTCCTGGCCGGCCTCGAGACCTCCAACACTGCTCAAAACACTTGAAATGCTGGTCTATCTGGGATTTGATCAATTCTGTGCTTATTAAGCATAAATGGAAGCCAGCTGTAAGGTTGTTACAAACGGAAAGACACTGATTGATGCTGCACTGAGAAATCCTCCAGAAAAGTTTGCCAATGTTGCAGCACTCTCGTATTCTGCAATTTGCACACTGGATAGAGGAGTGACAGCAACTGGATGGTTGAGAATCTCATGATCAATTCAACCGTACACATAGTATTTCAAAAGCATTCTAAACTTCACGCATGTATCAAGTAACTTCAAATCAAAACTTCAAACTATCACTCAAAAAAATAACAGGCAAGTTGGCATCAGGTATTTTAATTATGTAGAATTTTACTTAGAACAAGAACCCAATTCACATGTACAGATAACATACAATCCCTCCATCTGTAGTAGTGAATCATGTGTCTGTTCCAGTGTATGCATGTTTTGTCTTTGTACAAAATGTCTGCAAATGTATGTACATTGTGTTGCAGTCCGTCTGTCAGTTGAAATGCTTTTCAACTCTCAGACCTGACCAATTATTTACAATTGGAAGGGCAGTTTTGGTTCGCCCATGAATGTAGTACTGTTTGTTTGCATGTGGAAACCAATTCCTAACAGTTCTGTCTACAAAACTGGCACATTGATTTGGAATTACTTGGGAGGCCTAAACACAAAATGTGGCAAAATTAATGGGATATAATATGTAGAATGTTTAGTTTAAAGCAAGAAATACATAAATATAAATAAGTCTTGAGTAGCGGTTCTACACAATCTTAAGACAATCGACTGACTTATGGCATCTTGCTTAAAGACACTGGCTTAACACTGGATGGTGGCAGGAGTCAGCCAAGAGGGTCTTTTAGTCCACACCTCTTTGAAACATACGGGCGATACCCTTATCCTGCAGAAAACATAATATTAAATTGGCTAATGGCACGATACCCAGCACTAAGGCAATAAGTTACTAACAACAGAAATCCAGCATGCCTCTCTTCACGTCAGCGGCCGGTGAGGAGAAAATAAAATACTGAAATGCAATTACTGCAGGAAACTAATTAACAAAATCACCCTAAAAAGCATAGGTTACATCGTCAGTGGAACAATACCAATGACAAGGGACTGATAAATAATATGTACAGTACATTCAAGGGAAATTATCACATTTCCTTTTTCATAGCAAGCTCTTCAGTATTACCTAATAGCCATGGTATGGCAGGTCGCCATTCAAGGACATCCACCTCTTGGTCTGGCATTAAATATCAATACAAGGTATTTTGTATTAATTGTTAAATAATTGTACGCTTTTGACAATTTCTTATTTTTTAAAATCCTAAATCACTTTCATAATTCAAGGCGAAGGAAAGATGTCTGCTGGATATCAGATCTATAAAAGCTTCAGTATTTAAGAAGGAGCAGTCCCCCCTCCCAAGTGAAGGTAACAAACAGTACTACCAGGACTAGTGTAAATGTACGGCATGTATGCATGTGTGTGTGTAGATGGAGCTGGGCTCCACATCGGAGTTGTGTGTTTGTAGTTGTAAGTTGTTACTGGAACAGCACGCTAAGTAAAACCATAAACAGTCTGGTCATGAAAACAACTAAATTACCACTACTTAAATTTCTTGAAATAAACATACATGATAAATTACTTTCCATGCTACATAGTAGTACACAAAAAAATAACATTGAACAGTTCCTTTACCCAGACCTATGAATGATCAGCCATTCTTACTGAAAAACCTTTCCATTGAGGACTTGAAAATATAATTACTGTTTAGCAATTGAATCCATGACCAATTGATAATGCAGTCATGGGGCTTGGAAAGCGACATTGACTTTACAGAATTGCAAACAGCATCTTCAATATCTATAGGCATGCATTGCTTGAAGAATAGGCATTTCAGTAGCATAAAGAATGGCTGGTCTTGGTGAAGTGGAGATTTATGGGAAATAGCTTTACTCCAACAGGCGTATTTGAAACACGGTCGATAACTGCATAACTCATCAATTCAACAACACAATCATTTATAAGGCCCTGGACGAAGTGTTACATGATCCATAAACATGCATGTCGTACAAATGAATTGTCATTTCTGAGGAATTGATATGAGGATGTTAGCAGATTCCTTCGAGTGTCAATATTATCATAAATATAACAACATTGCCTAAACACAGGGGCATTGCACCGACGCACATCCAACCAACAGTCTCGGCGCAATACACAAGTCTCTTCCAAAAATCATAATGAAATAAAAAAGCTCTAAAGCTGAGGCGTTCAGAAAAGACAACATCACAGAAGGTATGCAGTATCCAGGGAACCCGGACAACACGTATTGTAAGACAATCTCGGCAGGGAAAGGAGTCGCCTACGTGGCTCCAATGTCTTGCATTGTTTTGAAGTTATTGTGACTCAAAATGCTTCATGAGCGGACGCTCCTACACATGCCAGTCTTTTGAAAGTTTCTCAGGCATTCACAAAGGCAGGGAAACAACTTGAAAATCACAATGCATATATCGGCTGAATAAGTATATCAGTCTCTCGAGTGTTCATATATCCACAGGTTAATATTCCGGTTTCTCCAATGCTCTAGGCAATGCAGAGCGCTCTCAAAACTGAAATCCCTCGACGGGAGCACCTTGGCTTGGCTCAAACTGGAACTGTTGCGTGTTCTCGTCCACCTGGGGAGCCAGTTCCTTGTCCTCGTCCTCCGTTCCAAAGTAGTTTTCTATGATGTCGTACGCCTTCTGGTAGATGTCGTGGTTCTCGTGGTTTTGAAGGAATTCTATCTTGTCCAATCCTGCAATGAGAAAGAGTTGCATGAGCAGTGAGCACAAAAGTTTTTTTTTTTAATTTTTCAGATGAGAAGATAATAAAAAATATCCAAGACCAAGTGAAACTCAATTTTTCAGTGCCTTTCCTAGCCATTAGCCACATTAGCATTGCATCCTCCATGGCTAATTGAATTTTGGTCCTAGGCACTGATTTTTAGCTATCCTGGATCAAAACTAAAATATATATATATGTGTGTACTGTTTAAGACTTTGTTCAAATGCATTTTCGATGAAATAATGGTACACAAGTGCACCGTTTTTATGAGGCACCACTAGAACATAATTACACTAAGAGAACACAATAAGTCTTCTGACACAATATAATAAGCTCATTTAAAAGAAGTTCCTTTGATTCACCATCTCTTTCTTTAACAGCCCAAGCATTGGCATGCAATTACAATCTGACTTACCAAAACATTGCTCTATCATGACAGTGTAGGGGTTGTTGCCGCCTCCGTTCATCTTGGCGTCCTGCTGTCCCAATCTGAGGATGTTTTCTAAACCATTAAGGGCGACTTGCACAATTTTGCTGTCCATGACTGTGAGGAGGTCGCACAAAGGAGAAATGCAGCCCTGATCCACAAGAAACCTGGGACGAAAAATTAAATTATAAGTTGTGTGAAAAGTGGTCTAGAGTAGTCAGTAATCGCCAACTTAGAGGTATTTCATATATTCCATTCTCCGACAACTATATGGACAAAGCAGCAGTTAATCTGAATGGATGAGTCCATGAAAATGCACATGTGACTTTAAAGATAATTTCTGATTCTGGATTTTTAACATGATCATCTAACACTTGACTTGTATTATAAATACATTATGGCAAATTCCCTAAATGGCAAAAAACTATAAAAGGGGTCTCCTTTATTAGAGTCAAATTTCTAACGAAAACTGACGACAAGTGATACAATTCTACTCCCTCCGCTACTATTTAGAAACAATCTGCCAACTAAGCCCTTCCTTGAAGTATGTTCTGCTTCAATCCATTACCTAATCTGCTCGGGTGATCCTCCGGATGTGGCATTCGTTATTGCCCATGCGGCTTCTTTTCTCGTCTTGAACTCTGCTTTGCCAAGAATATCGATCAACACGGGAAATATGTTGGCATTGATGACAGCCTGCAACGAAACAGTGGATGACAGATGAGTAAAACATGTCGCCTTTAATTGGCCGTTTTCTGCTTCAAGGGACTTCCTGAGATGACATCACAAGATGACATCATGCGTTCCAAGTGGTGCAGAGGGGAGAGTGAGTTTGTGCACCAAGGGTGGGCTATTTAAGAAGTGCAGTGGAAAATTATGTGGCTGGCAAATTACCTGGATGCAAACAGGAGTGGGAAAAACCGACAACAGTCACATTAAAACAGAAAACTGGGGCACCGATGCTAAATTATAAATTTGCTGAAGTTCGAGGTCTGCTGAATCATTACTATATTCGTAAGGGATCTCATTATTGAAATTGTCAATTTTATCTCATCAGATTATCTGATTTTCCTACCTGTATTTGGGCTCGATTGCCAGCAGTGATGTTAGAAATGGTCCAGCAGGCTTCCTTGCGAATGGACTCCTTGGGACTGACGAGCAACTGCAGCAGACAGGGGAGGGCCGAGCAGTTGAGGATGACCTGCGTCTGAACGTCATCCCCAGTCACTATGTTGCCAACCGCCCTCAAAGCAGCTGAGACTACACTGGGCTGGTTGTGCCTGCAGGCAAACAGAAAGGTCAGTTAATTAGTTTGAATACTTAATTGCATTGGCACCTAATAACCATCTTGTCTCATGCGACTCCTCATTCATTCATTTTCACGACTTTCTGGTGTGACAGATTGTAAACCTGTGCAAATAATCACAATCCAACAACACTGTGTGAAATCTTCAAGAATTCTTTCTTCTCCCAGTTTCACCAATCTTTCTTACAAAGGTTATGCAAAATGTGTGTCACTTAAGATACTGATTCATGTTAACCACAATCTGATGAAAATACTACATCCAATATTATTCTGACTTTCCAGTTCTCCAACTTTTTGACTTGCTTTCACAAGAAGGGGGAGAGACATTCGACAGAGTTCAATGATTAGACACTACACTGTGTCATAAGTAAAGAGTTAAAAGAAAGCGGCTCTTACATGAGCAGTTCCACTAGTCTCCTGCAGACCCCTGAATCGATGACAGCCTGGATTTTCTCGTTAGGCCCATCGGAAAGGTAGGAGAGGGCCCAGCAGGAGTCTGCTAAGACGTCAGCGTCAGGATGGAACAAGAGTCTTGCAAGCAGAGGCAGGGCAGGAGAAACCTAGGACCATACGCACCAAGTCAGTCAAGTCAATCAGAGACACTCTTTCTCCAACAAACACATTCCTAACAGGGCCCCAAATAAGGCGAGAGTCAGAGAATTTTCATAACTGGTCAATCGGTCACCCAAGTGACCCAACACCGTAGTGTCCATAGTGTTACAAATATAGGACTCATGAAATTATTTTGAAATGCCAAAATGTGATAAAATATGCTAAATCCTGCCAGTTTCCATCAGACATTTAACAAGCAAGACCAGTATGCCTTATTTTGGGCCCTGTAAATTATCCATAAGGTAAAAACACCCAAGAAAATTACATGTACCTGGTATCTTCAAAAAGAACACTCAATCACTCACCTTGTGAAATTCCGGAGGAGGGTTTTTACCACGACACAAGTTGGACAAACACCAGACTGAATTTCTTGTCATGGAAATGCGATTGGATTTACCAAGGAGCCTGAAAGTAATGGGCTACCCATCAATATCACCAAAACTACTTTTCCACATCATAGACATACTTTTAAAACTTTCAATTTATGGTGCTAACAAAGGCTTTGTATGGAAGTGTGTGGCTGGATTTTACGCCTCTGCAGTTTGCAGCAGGTTACTGGCCCATATTGAGGTAAGCTCTGTTTTGATGAGATATCCATTTATAATGTTGACTCAACGTTATCTTAATTATCGGACATAGCTAGATTAGTATGCTGTTATTGCTGTAATCAGATCTTTTTAAGGCATCAACCTTCACAGCCATTTTATCTCTTGCCCCATCAGTATTAATTCACTTACTGTAATAGAGAAACCAGGATATTTTCATTTAGGACATAATCTCTACATTCTGGACTGTCTCCTGCAATATTGCCTAGAGCCCAAACAGCCTGAAAAAGAATCATGAAAGTTGTCAGATGACTAATACAAATTACAAACAGAATCATATTTATAGTATAGGCGCTACTTTAAATTTCTTAAGTGCCGGAATACAGCAGCAAATTTGTCAATTTGTCATTATCTTATGCTGGCAGCTTGCTTACGTTGCATATACTTACTGAAACATTGTCTAAATAAATATCAACCAGCTAACAAAACGGTAAGGTCATCATAAGCTCTGACGTTAATTGATAAATTGCTATGAAAATGCAAAAACTAAGCCAACTACAAAGGGTTAGTTTCACCTTCACTGGTCTCTCCTCCAGTTAACAACCCTGTCATATGCCCCGAGCCCCCCCCCCTCTTCCTCTAAGGCACTAGCAGCCATAGACATCATCATTACCATACAAGGCCCAAACATATCGCAGACATTCCCAGAGCACACCCAAGCACATTACATGCTCACCTGTTCTTGAACATCTTCAAATTCTGAACTGAGTAAACTGACGAAAATTGGCACAGCTCCGTGATCTATCACCACTCTGGTTTGTTGCGACGTTCCGGAAGCGATATTCGTGAGGGCCCAGGCAGCTTCAAACTAAAACCACAATACAAATATTATATGTTATGTTAGCACAGAGTGCCTCGAAAACATACCCAAAATGTACAGTTTTTCATGAGTTCTCAATTTAACATGCAATTTGATAAACTTAATAAGCCTATAGATATAATTCTGATTGATACTGATCAAGACTTAGGAGCAGACTTCAGAAATCTGGGTCAGGTCTATCATGACTGCCTCAGTGCCTCTGTTAATCCGTTTTATTCCCTAAAAACAAGACGAACATTTTAAAACATCTTCATAAATTGACTTACTTGAAGGGTGCAGTTATCATGTCGCTGCAAATACTCAACAAACTTGGGAACAATTCCAGTCTGAATGACTTCATCTATGGGAGGGTTTGGCTCTGAAAATTATCAATGCAAGAATCATTAGAGATTTAAAATTAAGTGTTGGGCAAAAATCTTCAACAGACATGCATCACAAATCATAAGAGGTCAAATAGGCAAACAAATATCTGGAGCTCTGCAAATGCAAATCAACACAATTTAATACCGAAATTTTGGAGGCTTTATAATTTTGTCTCCATCACGCAGATTTGCCCAGCGAGTCGCCAAAAGTATACAAATTTTATACAGGCTATTTTCCAATTTTTCAATTACTATCCGATTTAAAGTTGTAGATTATTCCATCATTTATATCTTACTCTGTTTTAAACTTCTTTATTATGACAGGCCTACTTTGTGTAATACAGACAAGCCTGAGAACAACAGACTATTATTTTCTTTTTCTTGCCCAAATTCCAGCCAGATCATCAAAGTTCCATTACCAGGCCTATCACCTAAAAGCACAAATTATAAAAAGATAAAGCAGGACTCCAGAGCAGCTACCCACCTCTTGACAATAGTTTTCTGAATTTCTGGGTAGCTTTTAACTGATCTTCTACATTTTGGCTGTACAATGCGGCCACCATCTCCTTTGTGATTCCACTCTGAAAAAGAGACAAAGACAAAAGAATGAGGGATAAAAATTTTAATTAAAAGAGTTGACAATCATTTAAGGCCTCGCTTTAATTGCTCTACCATGACTCCTTACTGACCACCTATATTGAAAAAAGAAAACTGGTGAAATAACTCACCCCGATGGACGAGGAGGACACGAGAGATTCTTGGATGGGAGACGCATCGTCCACGTCCAGGGCAGACACATTGACATTCCTCCTCTTGAACAACTGAAAAGATCGTGGAAGTACACATCAGTTACATTTCTACAAAAAGGGTCATAAATAACCTAAAAAGAACCAGGATATTGCGATCACAACTATCTTGTTGGAAAACGGGCACTGGCAGAACTATCTAGACTCAAGAAATTACTTCCAGCCCTAAGTAAACACATTAGCTACTTGCAAAGTTCTCTAACCTCAACCACAAGCTAGGTAAAACCAAAATCATCCAAGAACAGCCAAATTCAAAGAAATGAGAGATATATATTCAATTCAATTCAATTTTTTATATTGACCTGCTGCTCCCTCTTCTGTTTGCGCAGCTGGATGCCCTCCTCCTCCCTCCTCCTGCGCAGTTCCTCCGAGTCCATCCCTTTGTTCTTGTACGACCGCAGCCGATGGTTGGCCACAGGGCTGTTGGTTTCCGCCATCTCTTCTCCTTTTTACTGCTGCAAGCATAAATTGTAGTCCAGAAACATCACAAGTTTTGCAAAATACACTAAGGGCTATTCCATTTAAAAAACCTGGGGGGGGGGGCTACGATTTTGACCCCCCCCCATGCATCTAAAACGATTTTTTTTTACCCCCCCCCCCGCATTAACTTCGATTTTTTCACCCCCCGTACATACACCAAATTAAATTTTCATCATTACATTGTGTAGGCCTGAATAGAACGGTAGTCCCCCCCCCTATAAAGTGAATTCTGCGAGTGCCCCCCACCCGTACATAATACATCATACGAAAATAAATCAACCCGACCACCCCCCCCCCCCCCAGGTTTTTAAATGGAATAGCCCTAAAGTGATTTGTCAATTCAGTCACCCAATCTAGCCTTTCTATCAGAGATGCATCATTGCACTTAAACAATATGGACCATGAGTTTTTTTTACTCAAGTGTATTTTCTTGTTTGTATTATTATGAACCTGGATGATTTTTAATATAATTTTGGTGCATACTTGACTCCTCGCAGGCAGGCCCCGCTCCTGACTTAAGGTAGGCATTTATTGAAAGTTTAGTATTAAAGCATAAACTGGTTTTTTTTAGATCTTCCTAAGAAGGGGTGGTAAAAGATGCCAATTTATTTACATTGATTACTAAATGATTAGTGCTGTTGCACTCCTTCAATGCAGCTCCACCTGGGAATCCAGGGATAAGGTCCCAATACACTAACAATTTTCAATATCTAAAACAATCAACAAAATGGTTGAATGGCTCCACCTACCAACACAATTTGACAGGACCAGGCATTTTAGATGATCTACCCTAATCCTTTGATGTGCAACATTCCAAATAGGATGAACATATTACGTTCACTTACAGTGATGGATTTTTTGGGAGTTACTGGAATGTAACTGGGGAAGACAGCATCCATCCAGCCTTCCCCCCCCCCCCCATCTCCTCACCTTTTTCAATGGTGATTGCCACGCTAAGAGGTCTGAATGTTGTACATCTCAATTAACAACTATTTCCCAAGGGGGGAAATAATAGATCTATGATGCATTTACACTGTACAACATCAAGGCTCCTTTGTGCGATTGCCATGGCATTCACCAATTATAACTCCTACTGTAGAGAGTTCGATTTTCTGATAAACCAGTCCTGTTTGAAGGATATAGGCCTATTTAAGAATGCCCAGAATTGCACAATGTAATTGCAATTATATGATTCAGACACAGAAGCACACATAATGAACAGGTTCACCCCTCAGTTAATTGCAATCAGAAGGCTCAAGTGTACCTAGCAGTTGAAGCCTTATGTTCAAAAGAACAACAGATTTTTCTGTTGGTTCAAATTCAGAGCAGTTAACACAATTGCTGCAATTATCATTTCAAGGATTAAAGAATTTTATAGTCAATTTGATTTTTACCAATATCTGAAAAAGATTCAGAAGCGGGAAGTACAGACTGAATCCAATTGACAACAATTCTCTATTTATTACCAATATTACAGCGACAACAAGTATGAAGGTTCAGAAGACACAGTAATGTCAAAACAAACATCACACCAGTTTAGGCATACATGGATAAGGCTTACCAACTTACCATACAAACGCTGTGTGCGCTGTCATTAAACAATGTTAAATATTAAGTTAACAGTCAACTGGACGGGAATGGGAGCATGGGGAGGTGCAAGGTAAGCAGACAGATGGCCAAGTGTCTGAGTCAGGCATTGATTCCTATTTCCAATTAAGATATAAATGATATAAGTTTAACTGTAATAGACAATCAATTAAAATGTTTTAATAATGACATTGACTGGCAGACAGAGACTGCATATAACATGTGCAGATGTGTATCAGACAATCAGTACTACCATTCATGTTGTGCATTTCTCTGTAAGGCAGGTAATCAGTCAAAACGGCAACAAACAAAAACGGCAACAGACAATAACGCCTACGGTTTTTTGAGCATTGTCAAAAACGCCTACAGCTTATTTTTCTTTTGCCTGTCAGTACAATAACGGCTATTGTCCATTACAAAAACGGCAACTGCACTCTACAAAAACGGCTATTTGTTTTTTTTTTCAATGTTAATAAACAATTTTACAAATCAGGTGTTGTGCTGTCATCATTGATTGTGATGTTACACTGTGAATTTTATACATGTATGTGTCATAATGTCCACTAAGAAAATAAAATTCAATTCAATTCAATTCATTTCACTTCTGAAAAGAATTCTTTGTAACTAGGCCTACAGAATCACGATTGCAATACTACTGGTTGAAAGTTTGACTGTCAATATTTGATCCTAACTGTAAGTCACATACAGATTCATACAAATGATAATTGCAATTTTGCTCTTCAAAGGCTGTCAGATGTTGGAGTTAATTGGATTTTTATTCACACCTACTAATGAACTGCTTAATTTCTGACACTTGACCTGAATATTTTTTGACAAACATAGAAATGTTGATTACCAAGGGTAGGCGTTTTTGTAAAGTAGTGTAGCCGTTTTGGTATAGACCTGTAGGCGTTTTTGACATCTATTAGTAGGCGTTTTTGTGTTGCCGTTCTTGCACTGTCAGAAATCACAGTAGGCGTTTTTGTCAGTAGGCGTTTTGACTGCTAATCGTAAGGCATGAGCACTGAAATAAAATGGGCTGCTAAGAGTAAGAACTGTCACAGTGTCAGTCTGACTAGACAGTACTACTGGCAGTGTAGGCTGTAGCACTAGCAGTGAAGCCAGTCTATAATTGCCCAAATTACAAATAGATGTGTGGCAGATCTACCATCATTTGACCAAACCTGTTAACCTACATTAATTAAGATACGAAGGCACAACATAACTGCATTCCTTACCTACCAATAAATTATGTTTCACTACTGATAGCCCAGGCCTAAAATCTTCAGCACTGACAGCAGACATCCCCTGACATGACAGGGTCAGCATGAGTTGTCATCCGACTGTTTTCAAGGGCCAAATTGATCCAACCAAGACCTCGTGGACATCCCACAACCCCCATTAACTGATCAGCATACATTCTACTCTGTTACATACCTCCAGGAAGCCTTTATTTTAAGAATTTCCACCTCAATTAAGCATCAGAAAAAAAACAACGTGCTGAACCTTTTCCTCTTCAGCCACAACCATTGCGCATGCGCCAATAAGGTTATTAAAAATGACAAATCTTCAAACACAATTTATAGGCTAAGAATAGTGAAAATTAGAATGGCATTAAACGTAATAACGGAATTTGTTAAACACAAATCAGCATGACCATATCAAAAGTGCTTAAACACTGAGCATAATGATTTTCATGCCCAGAGGCATATCGCATGTATTATTCGCCAGATGGCGCCACGATCTAGCTGCAGGTAAACTTTACTGGGAGAATATTTCGTGATACAGTCAATGGACGATGGCATCGGCACGTGAGGATGCTGGTTTGTTACGCTGTGATGACTTCAGTTTCTTTCAAGTACGTAACGCTATAACGAATACAATTGTTTGCACGTTTGCTCCCATGTATTAGATTTCAATCCACGTCTCTTCATGATCCGTCACTTGGCAGGTCCGTTGAATTTCAGGCCGCGCCGTCGTCCAATCAACGAAATGTCCCACTCCCGGCCCAGGCCATCAATGGTTATCTTGTTGACTTCACCAGTTTACGCAAGTGACCTTTTGCAAAGTCTAACAAATGATCAGCCAACCACCATACAAATGATACCAGTTTTATCTAGTCAAATGCACTGTTTCTCAAACTTTCTGTCTTTTAGTTATACATTCATGTTGTCGGGTTATACTTAGGCCTTATGGCTTATTGTCCGTATGCGTGGCCCTGGGGTGACCTTGTCGACGAATTTGTCTTGGGCTACATCTACGTTGTACGTTGAGCAGTCTAAATAGACTATTATTCAGTGGGTTGTGCTGGTAAAAGAAAGGATAAGACATATTTAGCTAGTAAAAGCAAGTGAGAACTTGTTGTTGTTATCATTCAATAGGCTGCCTCTCACTATGGATTATAGGACGATAATAAGGTGCCGACGAATGTCACGATTATGACTGGTGTCTAAATTTTTCGAATTTTTTTTGCAAAATTTTGGTATAGGTTAAAATCGTGACAGTCGTCGCCAACACAGTGAAATGGCCGACTTCCGGCGATCTGACCAATCAGAGAGCCGTATTTTTGAAACATTAAACAGCTTGAAGTGTTGCAATGACGCAAACGGAACCCACAGATATTCATAGTGCTTCTTCATCAGCATATGGACCCCTGGTGTAGTTCTCTGGTATTCGTCACTGGTGAGAACTGAATTAAAGTTGAGGTCCTCCCTTAAGGGGATAGGACCTATCTCTGTGAGCTTATAGCCCACAGACCTATTGTCATGTCAAAACAATGACATGACAATGATTAGCAGTGCTATTTCCTCTCAAATAGCTGTGATCACGGCTGAGAACAAAGAAAAACAAAGAAAAAACAAACCGGAAGTGTTTCCCGCCATGTTGGATACCACGTGACCTGTGACGCGCTGTCTCACGAGAGAGCGCGAGATCATTATTCGGATTCATTCCTCTCTCAGACGGGTCAAGGAGCCCGGTTCTGAGGGGAGGTGGGTGGGAGAATCTGGTAATAGGTCTGTGGGCTATAAGCTCACAGAGATAGGTCCTATCCCCTTAAGGGAGGACCTCAACTCTATTTCGCTTAAGCCCACAGACCTATTGTCATGTCAAAACAATGACATGACAATGATTAGCAGTGCAGATTCACAAAGTGGTGGTGGGAGAGCCAAAGCGGGGGTGTCGATTAAGCAATTTTTTGTGGTCGCCCACAGGACTAGTAGCCCTACAAATTTAGTAGTCCTGAACATAATTTGGTAGTCCTGATTCAGCACATATTCACACTGAATCGTAATTACCATGAAACGGAAATTTTAAGAAACAATTAAACATGATGGATATGTATTTTGTTCTCCTTGAAAGATGTAAAGGTATGCACACAGGAGAGCTATTTCTAAGATTTGGTTAAATTGGCCCCACTCTCCACTATTGGTATAAGTTCATGCATTCATGAGAACAGAACCGACTCCAGTATGATAGTCAGGATAGTCAGAATCCTGTTCAAGATGAGACCATGAGCTTTTGAGAGACTGTCAAAATGTGTTTCTTAAGTTTGTCATGTTTTTTTGTGTGTAAGGAGTCTCAGACAAAGGTATCAAAATTCAACTGAAACATATAACCACAGCCAGCTTATCTTTAGAAAATAATGAATTGTTCATTATTCTGTTTGAGTGAAAGAGGGAGGGGTGCTCTGACTTCATTTAAACACTGATGCAGTCTGATAGGCAAATATATATCAAATTTTAATCAACATTACTGGTTAATTGACTGATCGATGAATTTGTTGATTGATTTTTTAGTCTGAATAATGCTGTGCCAAAAGACTGGTACTCTCTTTTTGCATAACTAATGGATAGGCTGTAATGATTAGCATGAACAGATGAATGACATTGAAACTCACATAGAAATAAATATATATATATATAGGCCTAATGAATAGTATTGAATAAATACACTCGTCTTTTTTTTTCAAGGACAACTATTCTTTCTTCAAGTGTTGTATAAGTTTCCCAAAATATACTCTGTACAGCTGATATTGAGTGTTTAGTATCGAATTCACTTAATTTTGGAAGATATGAATCCTGAGAATATCTGTTGAACCAAATAATCAATAATAAGTGACTTATATGACCCCATAGGGCAAGGTACAGGATCCCAAGTGGTAAACAATTGACTGCAATACACAATGTCACGGTTGAGTGCACACTTAGCCCAGAGCCTCCAATGCAGTAATTGTGAAGTCTTTGATGTGGCACTCGCCAGTCGGACTAGTGGAATGGTCAAAACAACTAGTCCTGGCTAAAATTTACTCGCCTCGGGCGATCGGGCGACCGTTAATCGACACCCCTGCAAAGGGTGTACCTCCAAATAAAAGTGGTTCATGGCGAGAAACAAGGGAGACGAAGGAATAAACCTCAATCATGCTGCCCTTAACTGAGTCTCCCAAGTGACATCCCCCCCCCTCTTTTTCCCGAACTGGAAATGAGGCTGGAGGATTTAATAGAAATTTGAAGGTGCAGCTGGAGCTCAGAGGCTGTGTACACCAAATTAAAATATATGATAAGGCTTCTCGGAGAGAATTCTCAAGGTTCAGCCACATATACATAAAATTATCTCCCAGATTAACATTGAGAGAGTTCTCAATCATAAAAACTGGAGCCTAAAAAGCATTTAATACAATCCTAAGTGAATTGAGAGAATTCTCAATTAAACTTAAGAAATAAAGAACAGGATAAGAAACCAACTAAGAAAATTCATTGTTAAAAACGTTTTGACATGACAATAGGTCTGTGGGCTTAAGCGAAATAGAGCTGAGGAATTTAAAACACATTGGCTATTTCCACTCATCACCTTCGACCTCTCTGGTTCCCGTGGCGGCTCAGTCGAACCCCCTCCCAGCACAGCTCGCAGGGTCATTTGAGTATACTCACAGCCGATGCTTAACCTTAAAGTTTCATTGATGTGATTTTGGATCTAAAAGCCACCAGTTCACTTTCCACTGTGGTTGATGGTAGGTTGTTCCATAGTCCGATGCATCTGGGAAAAAAGCTGTTCTTGTAGATGTTGGTCGATGCATGTATTTGTCTGATCTTCTTGCCTAGTTGGTAAGTGCGCTTGTCAACTGGCTTTGAGGGCGTGGGTTCAAATCTCACCCCGCGAACTCACTTTAGTCCGAGCCCATGGGACATTAAATGGAGGCGGGTTGTATCCAGTATTCTATGCTGGGGCAACTGAAAGACCCTGGGCATCCCTGAATTAATAGGTTATGTACCAGACTCACAGTCTTCTCATCTCATCATCATACGGCGATCGCCTGCCTCGATATAGCCCATTAAGGTGCTGCTGAGGCGTAAAACACTTACAAACAAATCTTGCTATGGCTCGATCTTGCTCTGGACTCGGTGATGATGAAATGCTCCTCGATTGCATGCACAACCAGTACTTTGGAGGTAACGTTTGTTTCCCGAATATTTTCTACACTGAGATTTGTCAATGGGTACTATCAGTTACACCCTGCTTGTTTCGAGGGTACGGGAATATACACCACGAAGGACTCCATACACCACGAAGCCGAAGGCTGAGTGGTGTATGGAGGCCTGAGTGGTGTATATTCCCGTACCCTCGAAAAACGAGCGGGGTGTAACAGTTTTATCCTCAGACTTCTTGTTTTATTATTGATTCCCATAGATTTTCTTGCAAACTGAGTCTGAACTGTCTTTCAGTAACAAAGCAAAGGCATTGTGACGTCATCACAGTGCTTTCACCAGGATGATGTCACAATGGCTCAAACAATGGCATTGTGACATCATGACTATTATTGCTACAAGGATGACGTCATAAAAATCCTATGGTTGCAATTGTGACATCATTGTTTATCTCATACACCCTGTCTGGTGACGACAGACAGGGTGTACGGTGTCATACACCGCGGCTCTCAGCCAATCAGAATCAAGGATTCACACTGAACTGAGGATAAATTCTCTACTCCTGGAGTAGAGTAGATTACTCCACGGTGACGTCACCACCATGACGTCACATTATGGAATAAACAGTTTGCGTTCAGCCATGATGGTGTCTGGTTTTGTAACAAGGTAGCAGCGGAATTGGATAATATTTCGTCAACAAGGACTGTTTATTGGACTTGTGTGTGTCAAAACCTGCTGTAGAACCCACTGCACGAGATGGCAGCCCCTGTATTGCCTGGAATCAAGCCTCCACAGCACTTTGCTCTGGGAACCAACCCTGTTGACAACTGGAGACTGTTTCAACAACGTTGGGCTTCATACAGTGTTCTGGCTGATTTACCCAACAAGACTCGAAAAATTCAGGTAGCCTTATTCAAGAACTGTCTGGCTGATGACGCCTTACGTACCTTAAATGGGTTCAAGTTCACGACTGGAGATAATGTGCGCACTGTAGCTGAAATTATTGAAAAATTTGAGTTCATTATTGGTGAGGTGAATGAGACCTACGAAAGAAACATGTTCAACTAGAGAGACCAATCTGATTCAGAGACAATTGACAGTTATTTAGCTGATTTACGGACACTTATGAAGACATGTAACTATTGCGATAATTGTGGGGAGTCGTTCTTGAAGGACCACATTGTGTATGGTGTGCATTCAGCTGAGACTCGAAGTGACCTGTGTGAGGAGCGAAAACTAACTCAGAAATGTGCGATAATTGTGAATATGATCATGAGGTAGGCGCTTGTCCAGCTTATCGCCACAAGTGTTATTTTTGCGGAAGAGTGGGACATTACCAGAAATTGTGTTGCTCGAAGCCAACTCGCAAAGCCAGAAGTAGCAAGTTCCAGGATGTAGTTGAGGATCATGAGGATTATGTCGATGACGAAGGTGGCAATTTCTTCGGAGCTGTTGAAAGTCCCACATCACGTCCATGGACTGTGACATTGGCCATTAACGGATCTCTAGTTAACTTTAAGGTTGACACAGGTGCAGATGCCATGGTTATATCTGAGAATACGCTGAGGGCGCTTAAGTACAAGCCAACCTTGTTTCCAAATGATCGTAACTTGTCGACGTTGAATGGAAAATTGGATTGTCTTGGTTGGAAAACTGTGTATGACTCAGAGAGCGCACATTCCGGATTTACGTGCTGAAAGGTTCCTCTCAAAATAATTTATTGAGCCGTGATGTTTCTGTTCGCATGAATCTGGTGACACCTTCACCGAACGTGAATATTGTGCATTTAAACACTGATGATAGCGATATCTATGGCACAACCGATAAGCCACCTCTAGTTGAGCCAGTGACACTGAAGTTGAAGGACAACTATGAACCCTAACATGTATCTGCCTCTCGGAAAGTTCCTGTTCCATTGCAGGAATCAGTCTCAAAGGAAATTCAATGGATGCTAGATCATGATGTTATCCGACCTGTACAAGAACCAACTGAATGGTGTGCGCCCATCACCTTGCCTATCAAAAAGAATGGCAAACTCCGCATTTGTGTAGACCTCAGACAGTTGAATCGCCATCTGCTTCTTCCAAGGTTCCCCCTCCCCACAATGGAAGATATTATTTCATCACTGTCGGGGGCTAAATTCTTCAGTAAACTGGATGCTTCCCGTGGATACTGGCAATTACCCCTCAGTGACTCTTGTCAGTTGTTAACTACTTTCATGACAAGTCAAGGCCGCTTTTGCTTTAAACGGTTACCATATGGCATTTGTGTGGCAAGCGACATATTTCAAAGTGTTATGTCCCAGACCCTCAGTGGAATGCGTGGTGTGGTGTGCTACCAAGACGATGTGCTCATTTATGCTGCGACCCAAGTGGAACATGACAAGCGCTTAAGCGCCGTACTTTCAAAACTATCCGAGCTTAATATGAAGCTTAACAAAGAAAAGTGTGTGTACCATCAGACTCAATTTGAATTTCTGGGGCACTTGATCATCTCAGAGGGATGCTTACCTGATCCAGCTAAAGTTCAAGCGATTTCAGTTACCCGACCCCACTGATGAAAATCTTCGCTCAGTTATTGGCATGGTGAACTATCTAGGACGTTTCATTCCAAACCTACAATCGATAATGCAGCCAATCAACGATCTCCTCAAGAACGATGTCGATTTTGTGTGGGGCTATCCTCAGAAACACTCATTTAGCAAGGTGAAAAATTTACTTACAAGAGCCCCGGTATTATCATTCTTTTACCCTAAGTTGCCAACAGTGCTTAGCTGTGATGCGTCAACATGGTCAAGTTATGGAGTGGGGAGTGTGCTTATGCAAGAGCACGGTAATCAACTTCGCCCAGTTGCTTATGCTTCGCGAATGCTGTCTACCTCAGAGCAACATTATGCACAAATAGAAAAGGAGTGTCTTAGTTGTACCTGGGCATGTGAGAAATTTTCTGTTTATCTACTTGGTTTGGAGAGTTTTCGCTTGCAAATTGACCACAAACCAGTGGTGCCATTAATTGCGTCTATGTCCCCTGGTAAATTGGAGCGAGTCAAATATGAAACGGAAAATGACCCAATATTGTCTCAAGTCTTGCAATATGTCACACAAGGTTGGCCCACTCTAGAAAAAGAAATCCCTTATGAAGTTCGCTCTTACTTTACCCACAGTGCTCATTTGTCAATTTTGAATGGAATTCTTACATTTGATAATACAGTGCAACCTCTCTATTTCGCGGTCCTCGGGAGACACACTTGGCTGGCCGCGATATATCAGAGGTCCTCTCTATTTTGCGGTAGACTGCAGCGCCCCCTAGCGTGCATGACGGCCGTGTGCGTTCAACCATGACGGCCGGCCGTCATTGCTAAACTGCTGAATAGCATGATTAGTGTCTAGCAGCATCAAATGACACACATGTAATTGGCATGAATCAAGTGTTTAGATTGCAAGATATAATTGTCTTTTGATAACAGGGTTTAAAAGTGATTAGTCTTAGCTTCTAGTTACAGGGGTTTTGAGGTGAGTTGGGTTAATGGCAATTGAGAATATGGGTACTTTCCTGATAGATTTGCTAAAGATGTCAATTGAACTTGAGGATCACACTTTAATCATTAGTCCTAATACATCACATAAATTACCTAATCATTAGGCATATGCCTATATGTTTAATGTAGGCCAACAGCTGCAGTACTTAATGCTTTCCCAAGAGTGACCTTAGGTTTTTTACAAACATGTTTGTATGGCAATGTATGCTCTAGATATGGATCTGAAATAAAATGGCTTCATCATGCCAATAATGGGCAAATCTTTGCTAATAGCAATCGACCACATTGATTACAGTTCACACCTGAATATAGAGTTCTTTGTATGATTACCAAGGGGGTAAACTTGCTGATTGTAATCCAGCTTACTCAACTGCCATTGCAAATTCCTTTATTACACAAACAATGCAGCAGATACACTTCTGTTGTCTCAACTGCTGCTGCTCTGCTGTGTGTGTTGTGAGGCAGTCAAGCGCGACACAACGCGGTGACGCAATCCAAGCCCTTTGAAGTGCCTGCCTTGTAATTGGGGGACATAGGGGCATCGCGAATAAGGGAGGTACGCGATATAGAGAGTCGCGATATAAGGAGGCTGCACTGTAGTATCGTAATACCAAAGACTTTGCAATCCTACATTCTCGACCGTATTCATGCCGGTCACTAGGGTATGACCAAGTCCTGTCGTTTTGCTGCTGAGACTGTGTGGTGGATTGGAATGTCAGCTGACATCAAACAAACTGAGAAGCTGCGAATATTGTCAGACTAACCAGGCCACCCAGCGGCGTGAGCCCCTTATACCGGCCGATATCCCCTCAGGCCCTTGGAACCGTGTTGGCATTGATCCGTTCCATGTGTGTAAAAGAAATTTCATTGTGGCCATGGATTATTACTCCAAATACATAGAAATTTCTGAAATGACCTCCCAGACTACCCGAGCAGGCGTTACAAAGTTGAAGAGCATGTTTGCTCGTTGGGGCATACCAGAACACATCGTTAGCGATAATGGCCCTTGCTTTGCAGGTGAAGACTTCCGACAGTTCACCAAACTCTGCGACATCTCCCACACAACGACTAGCCCGCACCATCCCCAGTCTAATGGGCAAGCCGAGAGTGGTGTAAAAATTGCTGAAAAGATTGTAAGTCAGAACGACCCTTTTCTTGCTTTGCTATCCTATAGAGCCGCCCCCACCCAAGCTACTGGAAAGAGCCCTGCAGAGTTAATGATGGGCCGTAAGATCTCGACACATCTTCCCATGCTCCAAAAGTGCCTGAAGCCGGAATGGCCTGATCGTGAGGCTGTTCAGTTACATCAGGAACGGCATAAGCAATGAGGCTCTGAAAAATTCAACAAGCAGCATGGCGCACGTCACCTGCCCGTCCTAAAACCAGGTGATCCAGTGCGTCTCAAGACCGATGAACAACAGTCATGGGTTACGCGGGCCACTGTGGTTGGTAAGCACACAACACCACGTTCATATGTAGTCAGAACTGACAACGGGTCGATATTACGGAGAAACAGGCGCCATATTCAAAGTATCGTTCCACCCACTCCATCTGCTTCCCAACATCCCATGGACTGTCCAGAGTCTACTGCTCCAAACCCCACTTCAGATACTCCTGTGCGTCCACACCGAATGACTCGAGCGCCAAGACGCTTAATAGAAGAAATGGACTAAACTTGCAAGATGTGATTTAATTTTTAAAATTTGGACAATTGATACTTTTATGTTGTGTGATTTGATTTTAAAAATTTGGACAATTGATGCATTTATGAAATTTGGACGTTTATGAAAATTGTACAATTGATACATTTATGAAATTTGGACAATTGATACATTTATGTTTGTAAACCTCAAAGAAGGGAGATGTTCTGAATATAACTTCGTTCATGATCGTTTGTTGACGTCACCACCATGACATCAAATTATGGAATAAACAGTTTGCTTTGTTCAGCCATGATGGTGTCTGGTTTTGTAACAGGTAGTGTTGTAGCCTAGTTGTCTGTCGCCTAGTTGACTGGCAATCTTTTCGAACACACCAAGCTCGACCCTCGTGTTTCCGTTAGGTGCCAATGTCAAGTCTCGAGTGTATTTCCGGCTACTACAATATATTGCATGGGGGAGTTGCCGAGTGAAGCTCATCCTGATCCTCTTGTGGTTCTGGGCTACCCTCGTGCTTGTTCGGAAACAAACGCAAGTCGCCCGATTAACCAGTGTTACTTGTGCAAGTCTTTCCGAAAACGCCCAATAAGAGCAGTTGGGAAATATTCCCAGGCATCCCTGTGTCAACCTTTTGAAAATGGGGATATCCCAACCTTGTCATGGCAAGGGATTACCAAGCTATTATTAATTGGTCCGCACCGACACAAATGTTTCAACCTTGATCTGGATATATAGAGGTCTTAAGATAGACTCGGGAGCCGTCTGTAAAAACCGCCGTCAGTCACCAGTCATTGCTGTGTCAAGTCAAGTCAATGATATTCCAAGTTGTCATGTGTTGCAAGCCAGCCACCGCCGATTGTGCGTCCTATCATATTTGGTATCATTGGATTCGCCTTGAAGAGACAATTCTAATGGTGCTAAATTCATCAAAATTGGATGGACCTGGACCGAACTGTTCCATTGTGACTCATTTGTGGGTTGCATTTTATCAAAGCATCCTTCTTAAAATTTTTCAGAAATTGGTCACACAAGCAATTAAATGAACATCATCAAAAGTTGATTTCCCATTTTACCGAGGCCTCCGAAGGAGGTCCCCGGTTTTGCAACCAGTGTCGGTCGGACGGCTGAAGACGCCTGAACTCGCCACCTTTGCCGCCTGAAAACGCCGGCTACATACAAATATGCCCTTCCAAACTTTGTCCATCATCGTTACGGGCCCTTAGCTTGTGAAAGCCGCACAATTACACGCTTGAAACGTATCCGAAACACTTTATTCCACTACTGACACGAGCGCATATATTGCTACAACTCCTCGCCATGTTTACAACAGCGAAGTGGGCGGATGTGGATTTTCGCGCCAAAAGCGAGCATAAATTAGGCGCCGGAGATATCCGAATGCACCCGAGGACGAACTTTTTTTCGGCCTCACCTTTCCTTGCCATTATACGGTAATAGCAACCTTGCTTGGCCACAAAACACCCCAATCCAAGCCCCTACACCCTCTAGAATAATTCATAACCCTAAAAACAATCTTTTTTGTCCAAAAAATTCACATCCTGTCTTGCCGATTTTTGCCCAATCAAATGCCAGCGGGATTCCAATATGGCGGATGTGGGAAGTGACAATGTGTCTTTGCTGGCAAATTTTCAACTGACTGCTCAAATACGGCCTTGCACATGACTGTCAGGTATTCAACATTATCAAATTATGCGTTGTCGACATTCTACACTCGCTTTTTCATTTTTTCAAGCATTTTTCGTGATAGTTTTACCTGAAATTCTGTATTATCGCCCACAAACAACATCGTATTACTGCAGCGCTTGCAGGTAGACAGTGCGTCCATCACCTACAAACACAATTCGTGCTGTTCCATGGCCATTGTTCTACAGCTATTTGGCGTACAGAAATGGCAGGCCCCATTTTCCAAACCTTAGATGCTTTTCTCTTCCCTCATGACAATAACCATTTCATGACAGGTGAATAAAATTGCAGTTCCTGTATCCTGCCGCAATGGATAGTCATACTTGGCTGTATGGACAACTAGGGGACAACCCAACAAGGTGACACCTGTCCAGTACCAACTAGTTTCCATGCAATTTGCACATCTCATACCAGTGCAAACCAGGTGACAAGCACTTCCAACCAGGTTACACATTACATTTACACAGCACTTCTCACTCCCCCTCCCCAATACTGAAACAGATACAGAGCCGAGGTTTAATGTGCTTTACACGGTATTTTTATAATGTTTTCTTAATCATTTAGTTGACTTTGCTGCAGTGCCATAACTGGGGGGTCTCGAGCAGGGGGGAGGGGCACCTGGGGGAGCATGCGATTCTCTGGGGGGGAACCCACTGTACTAATTGTGCATTTTAGCCAGAGTTGGCAACTTCATATGGGGGGGGGGGGCACCTGGGGGGCACATTCAAAGTCAAGTCAAGTCACTGATAATGTCTAAGTCGACTAAGTCAGTCAAGTCACTGTACATCAAGTGAGTCATCGTAGCATGACTTGACTGACTCCGGGGTCTATCTTAAGACCTGTTTCCAGTAATGAACTGAACTGAGCTCCTGTCACATCAATTCATTGCTTCACTTGATTATATATTAAACAATTGACATCATAGAAAATCAATCAACACTCAATCTCTCCCTTATTTTTAATTTCGGACTTGGGAATAGAAATCTCTTGAATAGAAAACGCCACTTCCAGAGTAGTTGGGAGTAGATTCAATCGAATGGACCCGATGGCAAGGGGTACATTCAATTTCCTGCTCTTTGGATTAGGTGCCGTATTTCCTCGAATAGAAGCCTGGTCTCTAATAGAAGACTGTCTTGTTTAGAGGCTCCAGCTAAAATAATACCATAATTGACTGCCTTGCATATGCTACCCAAGTATTTCCAGGCAAGCTTTACTTTCGTGCAGGCGCAGCACTAGCTACTCTTGCATACGCAGATGATTGCTGTCTTGTTTAAAACATTAAACACCGGTCTCAAGATACCTGTCTCGTATATACGGCGGGGTAATGATCCGCTTTAAAACAATACACGTCTTCAGTCGCCCTGGCTTCTAAACGAGGCAATACGGTAGTTTACCTTAGATTATTTGTTTGCGTTTCCTGGAGTTGATCAGAGTTGACTGGAAGTATTCCAAGGATAGCACCATTTTAACCAATAGGAAAAAAAATATTAATTGGAATATCCCTCTGACATAAGATTGATTGCATAAACACTTGAGATGCTTTAATTGAGTGGCTGATTAGTTTGACTTGATATATATATATATATATATGTATGTATATGGATTGCTGCAATTCAATTAAAAAATCTAAAGCATTCAATTTGAAGCAAGACCACCTTTAAATTGAAAAGTCTTGGGAGACAATGGGAGTAGTAATGTCACTTCCAAAGTAATTAGGAGGAGAGCCCTTAGTGTAGATGCAGTCAAATGGGCCTTAGGTCTAATGTAAAGGACTAAGGAGTAGCAGGGTTGCTGGATTTAAATCATTCGATTTAAATCATTGATTTAAATCATGATTTAAATCACTCAATAAAAATCATGATTTTTAAAAATCAAAGTTGTGATAAAAAGGCCTAAAAAAGCACAAATAAAGCTGGCAGTGAGATATTACAGCTTGCAACCTACCATTTAGCAATACTCCTTCATAAATATGACTAATGACATATCACAAAGGCCTCTTGTATATATATAAGATATAATTTTAGATATATATATATATAAAATATTTCTGATAAATATATCCGAGTAGAATGACTACATACATGTAAATAAAGATTTAAACAATTTTATTTCAATCATAGCAATCTCATGATTCTCTAAACAATTTCATTGCTGCAATGAAAAACAAAGCCATGTTCTGCAAATGCAGCACTGTCCCCAAAGCCCCTACTGCTAAACTGATATCAAATACACCACATGTGAAAAAAAATTAACAGGCATCGTGAGACCGAGAGCTGAGACTGGTGATTTATCATAGCAGTTCAGTTCATTGCAGAGTAGGGAAAATGATGACTCGTTTTGACATCCCTTTTTATCTTTTAGAAGGTGTACTTCTATTACAAGTAAGCTGTATAGTTATGATTGATGTTCAGTGAAAAAGACATTTATTAACACATCTTAGCAAAATGTGGAACTGCTGCCGTAGCTTACATTATGATTATTATATTTAATACTTCACCTCAGTGGCGTAGCTAGAAATCCAGGAGTGGGGGGGCCAAGGGGGGGCCAGGGTCTGAGCTGGGGGGGCCCAGTTTTCACGGAATTTTTGGGACTACAAGGTAAAAATTAACGCCGCGACACAAGCCCTGTTTACAAGTGACATAGAACATTGACACTCTTTGCTTATTGCATACACTTACACTCTGGTTTTTAAAAATCCAAAATGGTTTTTTGAAAAATCCATATTGGTTTTTGCATGGAAGTTTGGTTTTTCATAAAAACCAGTTTTTTGCCGAATCGTTTTAGAGTGTACTGCATTTATTATTCAATTTAGATGATACAAATTACTAAATATTCTTTTTCAATTACTTTTTTTAGAGAGAAATGACTTTCCATAAAACCAGTAAGACAAAATGCAGAATGTTGATTTCAGCTGTACAATTTGTTATGCACATGGAATGAGGCAGGGGCATTAGTTTCATTTTAAAGTTGCTGGGCATTTTTGGCCAAAATCTTCAGGGAAGTGGGTCCCGGGAACGCTCAAAATTTTTCCTTAAATAATACCCCTTTTATGGTCAAAAAGTGGTGCTGCAAATGTCCCACCATCCCCACCTACACTGATGCCACTGGAATGAGAGGACAATTTGTTCTGATGACCCTCAAGATCATCTTGGGGTGGGGTTGCTCCTACTTTTAAAGAGCACGGCCCATATCTGGTTGAAAATTCCTTGATACGACATCAATGACCATGCTTGTACATATATACAGAGAAAACCTAAAGGGTGCACACAATAATGTGATGTTACAATCATTGCCATGATACAAGTTTAACACGGACTTGAATGGTCTTATGAAAATTTTTTTTTTTAATCTGCTCAAATAGGCCTAAAAGCTGAAGGCGATCGCTGGAAATGATCGGGAAATTTTGTTTGTACTAAAAATCACTCTGGATAATCAGTCCTCTCCAGAAATATTCCAAAGGTGCAATATTTCTTTGGCTCAACAATGGCAAAGGAAAGATTTCCTCAAATCACAATATTTTTAGGTAGTCGTTCGTGAACGTCTACCTTATCAAATCGGGAATGGACAAATGGGAAAAGCCCGCGAAAATTCGGAAATTCGAAATATCGTAATGCAGATTTGCCTCAGAAATCGTCTGTGTGGCCAGGAACAAACTATAAAGCAGTGTGCGTAAGAAATATACCTTAAAGGGACAATTTACAATCCCAATTGCGATGGAGTAATGACGATCCGCGCAGTCTATTTGTTTTCTTTGCGTGCCCAGTCAATCCGCCCTGGGACTAGCCGCCTCGGTATTTCCCGCCTCAAGAAAACTCGCCACGGCGCCGAAATAGCATGATAGGCCTAATTGTCAATCCAAACTGTACAGTTCCATTAGCTTCCATTCAACAGAGGTCTAGAGGGCCTAATTGGTGTTAGTAAGCTTCCTTTTAGATTTGAAATGTTTCATATTTTTGGGTTTCAAACTTTTAGTTTATCTTTGACCACATTATCAATAGCCTGTTTCTTTCTATTTCACCCAAAAATGGTCTAATGGTTTCATTGATGGACAAAATTAATGGTCCTGCATATGATATTTATGCAGAGCATTCAAAGCTGATAGCTAACTTATTATTATCAGTCTGGGAAATTACCATCATGTGATGACAGTTGCAATTCCAGCCAGGGCCGGATTAAGGTGGCATGAGGCCCTAGGCTAAACCTTAATGTGAGGCCCCTTCCTGGACCTGACCTGAGACCACCGATCATCGCAGAATTTTCTCGTGATTACTACTTTCGGTTTGTCAGCTTAACTATGTCTCCAAAGCAAATTTGTATTATGAAATTGTCCGAAAAGCCAAAAAATGGATCGCTTTGTTTGTTCATAAGTCTATAGCTCTTATACAAAATTACGTGCAAAGTAGCCACCAAGAAACAAATCAGACTCTGTCTATACTGTAGTTGACCTTTTTCTACTTGATTTATATATACATTTCCCTGGTCCAATTTCATGAGACTATGCAGCTTCTCCATTATCATTTGTACAATCGTAGTTGCAAAAACGTGTGAAGAATGGCAACTTTGCAATAATCATGAAAATATCTAGTACAATAATTGTAAAAATATTTGCAATAATAATAAAAATTCATCTGCAATCATTTTGAAAAATGTGCGAAAATTGCCCAAAAAATGTACGAAAATTGCAGAAAAGAATGGGTAATTGTACATTATTTGTAATCATAGAAATGTCTACGACAGTCATGGAAAGTTTTATTGAAAACATTTACAATAATAAATAATTATTGTAGAAACTTTTGAAATAATTGTAATTTCTGACTATGGTATGAATTTCTAAGCTAATCATAAGCCAGCCAATTTGCACGAGACCAATGCAAAAGTTTCTACGGTTATCACAAAAATTTCTGCTGGGCCTATTATTGCAGAAATATATACGATTATCCTCGGTCATTGTCCATATTTCTGTCATTATGGTAACAAATTTGAGATAATTTCTGAGACTGTCTTAAAAAATTTCTTTAATATTTCTGCTAAATTTCTGCAAGTATGATTGTACGATTTATACCACAGGAGCTTCATGTGAGACACCTTGAATAGTACTCTTAAAAAAATATTTCTAGGCTACACAATCTGTGATTATAAATTGGAGACAATTTGGGGCCCCTTAATAAACATGCAATTTTGCCTGACTCGTCCTCTTGATTTTATGCTATTTATTTCTGATTTTGTACAAATTTTGGCAAATTTAATATTTTTTTCACCCAATGTGAGGCCCCCTTGAGGTGTGAGGCCCTAGGCTATAGCCTACTCAGCCTAATGGATAATCCAGGCCTGATTCCAGCTAAGTCCTGGCCCTGACAGGATGATTGAGTGTGTTGGGTTGATCAGTTGGGTATCAAAAGGAAGTCTGATCTCTGTGCACCCATCCTCATCACACAGCAGCATGACAGTAGCGGGACATATTCTATCTAATTTCACGCGGCACCGCAAAGTCATCAGCAGCTGATGACAGTTTCCTAATTTCTCTGGAGCCTTCGGGTTCTTTTCCTCATTATGTAATGGATAAGTGTGCCAAAAATTATAGAGTTGGTTGATACTGTGATACAACTAAATGCCAAGTTTGGAAGTGATACTAGCAGCAGTTATTTTTAAATAGCCTGTCAAAGATGATTTTGACCACTGCTTAAGTCATGGCGGCCATGACACTTTGAGAACGTCATGGGAGAGAGATGACAGTGCTGGGGTGAGTGTCATGTGGGGCTGAAGACATTGGATGTCATGAGCAGATGGTAATTTCCTTGTTTGTGTTACTGCTTATCTAGACTTGCAATTTAATGGAATTAAAAAGTTTTCACATTCACTCATAACAAATTCACCTTAATTAACAAATAAGCCTAGCTACGCAATTACTGTTAACTTTGATATTCCATTTCCCTACATGGTCTGAGAACCTCACATGTTTGGTGAATTTCATGTATTATTCCTACTATCCAAAATTATGATAAGCAATTAAGCATGTCTCCAGTAACATCTATTATGTCATGTTACTTTTTATGCTATTTGCTGTGTATAAATAAACAAACTGGCTTGAACTCTATTTCATTGGCATTACAGCTTACTGCTGTTGAGCAATTTCACACAAGCTGAATTTATCACATATATCAGACATTAACTAAAAAACAGCTAATCAACAAAAATGTGCAGGTGTAAAATAACACTGGTATGTGCAACTGGTCAGCATAGTATAATATAACAAGAACGACCACTCATAGAAGAAAACCTTCGCTAATACATGATACCTGTGACCCAGTATCTAGTAATGCTTTGCATGATACATCATCAATTTTGACATAGAGTGCATACGTAGGTCTGTCAGCCAGCCTGCCATAAAACATATGTATACATGTGTTGCCCTGTGTGTATATTAGTACATCTAGCTGTCTGTAGGTGTATCTAACTGTCTATCTATCGATCTATGAGTCTATGAATCTGTCTATTAATCTGTAGTCAAAATTGACACTGCAGCGTGGTGGATGTCTGTATAAAGTTATTAAATCACCGAATATTCAATGTAGAAGTTACACAGATCTGTCATAATTGTAAAGAGCTTTTAGTGTGCCACAAGAAAGCATACTGCAAAGAAATAGATCCGTACAGTGTGTAGTTTTAACATGATTTGGTGCACAGAGTCACACACACAATAATCTGGTGCATCGGAATAGGCCTGCCCAGCCCTCCTGGCAGACCTAATGATAAGTAATATATCACCAGTACAGATCACCCATTCCATGTTGATCACTGCACCTTCAATATAATATCGAAACGACTACCTTTGAATCCCTGGATTCTTGTTGAATTTACAAGGAACTGCCATAGATACTTAGGCATACCGTAGGGAGGCGGGAGGTTAGAATTTGAGAAACACTAAGATTCTAGGCAAAAAATCAAACAATTTAGGTAGATTATTAAATAAACATATTTAAAAACTAATTGTATCCACAAGATTTCTTTTGAGATTGTATTAAATCGGGATCTTGAAAATTGGGCCAAATGTCACAAGGCCGCACTAAAAAGTTCAGATGCAGGTATTCCTATTGCCAGATAATTTCAAAGAAAATAAAAAATTGTTAGATGCCTTAAACTTTTCAAAGGGAAACTGTCATTCTGTTGAGAATCCATAATAAGTGAGCGCGTGCTCAGGTCACTAAGACGGACGTGCTCTGCTCAAATAATTTTTCAAATTTCTCAAACCTGAAATGGGGGGGGGGGGGCAGTGGGGGGGCCAGTGGGGGGGCCAGTAATCCATTTGGGGGGGCCTTGGCCCCCCCAGGCCCCCCCATAGCTCCGCCACTGCTTCACCTGCCTTGATTTCATAATTTTGCATTATAATAATATATCTCTAATTCAAACAAAATTATTATATATATGCCTTATTGACATCCATATATGTGTTATTCATAATAGGTCAATGCATAAAAATTAATAACAGTTGGTGAAATTGATACGGAAAATGAACTTTTTCCATTAATGATTTAAATCCGATTTAAATAAAAAAAATCCGATTTAAATAAAAAAAATCCGATTTTTTTAATTTTTTTATAAAAATCAATAAAAATCGCAACCCTGAGGAGTAGTACTTAGAAGCGTCATAAGTAGAGAATTAGTATGACATCATGGCAATTCACAATTCTGGTTGTGCCATGAATCAACAATGTCGAACAGCTTCAGACACTGACAAAGAGCCAAGGAATGTGCAAGTTGCTATTAAACTTTTAGTCTTTTTTTTTTCAGGATGTTTTAAAGAAAATGCGACTGATTGATGACGGTATTGTGCATGCCCTGAACACTTCTATTCCTACCAACTCCTTTGCCAAAACAGTTGATGCCACCAACCAATGTAAATCCCTCTATGAACAGGTGAGTACAACTTTAATATATATGGTTATTTACATACAAAATTACAAGAGAAACAAATTGTCTGATCAAAGTAACGATTTTGGTTTAAATTGAGTCACATCATATCTTTACTACGAAAATAGGCCAGTCTTAAAAATAGTCCTGTCGGGAGTTAATCTAACTGGTGACTGAAAAATACAGTGGAGGATCCAGGGGGGGGAGGTTAGGCCCCTGTACTGCTAAGATTTTAATAGTATTTTGAAACACCTCCTGGCTCTCCCAGATGACCCTGTCTGGATCTGCCACTGAAACATGCTAATGAAAAAAAAAGTTTAACGTCAATGATACCTATTTCAGTTGTTAAATGCTCGGTCGACTAGACAGGCAGCCATTGAAAGGTGCGTGACAGATGTGTCTGACGTTGTGGCCAAGTGCAGAAAAGAAAAGAATGAGAATCCATATAGCACGGACATCCTGATAAAGCTTCGCAGGGAACAAACTCGAGTAAGAAGCTTAAGTAACACTTCAAATGCCATGCGTGTAGTACTCATAATATGCTTTGTCAAGATCACAATATAGGCCTAGGCCTGTAACCAGTCAACAAATTTTATCTCAGTAGTTGTGACGTGATATTTACATAATTTAAAGCACCTGCATTTAACAACTGGGCCATACCATACGCTAAATGTAGATGTAATTCAAACTTTACACAGGCTCCTTTTGTTATTATGAATGGAATAATTTTTCTTTTCCCCTTTTCAGTTACGCCTGATGCAATCTGAGATTAACGTCGAAGAAGTTATCAAAGGTCGTTCAGACAAGGTAAGACTTTTAAATTTAATAAGAATCATCTGAAAATCTCACATTTTCTTCATGAAGTCACCATGTCCAGGTGATGCAAACATGTCCTGGCAAAATATTGAATGATGGTCCAGATTTAATCTTGCATAATTTCAACCCAGAATGCCAAAGGATTAGTTTTGTTAAACATTTTCCATAGGCCTAAATTTAGGCATGCTGCCAATCTTCATAAAAAAATATACAGGTGAAAAAACTAGCATAAAAGTTCTAATACGTATATTGCTCTGGAGTTCAAATATTTTGGTAATTTTTGGCATTTCATTTACTTGGTCTGTCTTTTTTTTAGGTTTTCCATGAACGGTGCCGGAATCATTATATACCTCCCGATTCATAGTGACTGATCAAAAGCGTACCAGGGCAGCGTAAAGAACTATAAGACTAAGAGAATGGTGTGTAATTGACGCCAAGAGATGCCAAGAGATGCCAAGGACTTCTTTTTACTGTCATGAGTTACGAGTGTGATGCGAGTGCAATTTGTGTCTGTTTATTTTTAGCTGGTCATGTGATAACGAGTGGCCTGGGCATCATTGCAACAGAAAGGTCACATTTCCATTTCATCATAATATAGTCCCGTTTTTCATTGTTATTCATGTAGAAAAAATATATATTATAATAAATTTTTCAGAATATTTATTTTGTTCATTCTTCATCTTAATTTTGGAAACCAGTTCCAAGAGTCTGTTATACATGTCTCTTCATGTACTTATTGAAATACATTAATGCAGTAAATTTTATTTACACAGACATTGTCTCTATTAATAGTATGTATATACTAAACAGTATACATGTGTCGGTTTAATGTCCTATTCTTTTATGATGTTGGAGAATTTTCCTTGGCCTCTTCGTACATCTACAACTCTTTGTGTTGTCTACTGCTGTTTCTGTTGCTGGGCCTCTCTTTCTGCTTGCTCTTTCAGTCCTTGTTGCCTCATTGATGTCTCCCATTCCAAGCCTCTCTTTCGAAGGGAGTCCCCAGAGTCTCTCATTTTTTTGCCCGTGATGACCATGACTATGCAAGCACCAATTGTCGCTACAACCATCCACAAGTTAATCCGAATCCTCATGTAGTCTCTTGCCCTATTAAGTTTTGCAGGCCTGTAAAAATAAACGATAATCTTTAATAAGTTATTTTCATACTGCAGCTGACTTTTAAATCGTAATGCTAGCGTTGCATTGTCATGATTATTGCTTGTGTGGGTTCTTACTAGGAGTCAAAAATTTGCCTGAGCCTCATCCTAGGACTGTCCAGATCAAGCCAGTTCCCCATTTAATTTGTGATACCTAATGAATAATTAGTTGTAATTAACTGAAAGCACACTTACGACACTTCTTCCGGGATTTCGTCAGCATTCTTGTACAGTTTAGCTTTCAACAAAATCTTCTTGTCCATATCAGTCACTTTCACCATCTGTTTTGGCTGCTCCACTTGCTCTGCAATGATATAAGGCAGCAGATTAAAATATGAATAATTCTCGTTTCGTTTAAAAAAATTGTTTCACAAACATAATCTCCTGTCACTATAGCTATTTCGCTTAATTGACTTGAATTTATTAAACCAATGATCACCAGTTGCTCAGTTTTGAAATGTCTCATTCACTGTCTCAGTTAACGCACTCATATTTAAACTTATCTGAAATAATCTCTCACAATTCAATGGCAATTGTTTTCTAAAATTAGCATTAGATTAAGGACAATTTAGTTGTTACTGTAGTAACAACTAGCATATATATGTCAAATCATTACTAGTGGCATTGAGTTGGCCCACATGCAGAGCTCATTTGTAGAGGAGGAAAAACTATTGGTATCCCAAGCTTCTTTACCTGACCCCGGTATATTCAAAGGTACCAAGCTCTCAATTGGCCTGCCAATTTCGTCTGGACTGAAAATAGGTCATTTCTGGAATCTATCAGTCAGAGAAGTTCCTGCAAAGGTAACATTGGCAAGAACTTCTCTGATTGGTCAATTTCAAAAGTGACCTATTTTCTGTCCAGAGTTAACAGGCCCAACAAGAGCATGGAACCTTTGAATATACTAGAAGTGAGACTAGACTGTCACCCTTGGATCTGTTAACATTGCAAGGCAATTGCTCATGAAAGGTGGAATTAGGCCTCTGATGAGGATGCTTCTTGTGATGCTTTATGAACCATTGGCTAAGTCTTGATAATGCATAGATCTGCTGTCACAGGCAGAAAGATCAGAGGGTTCCTCAAGTTATTTGACTTTTAATAATTTCTTTGGGAATATGTTGTATGGCTTAATCTGTCTCCTATTTTTTCAGTCCTAACCTGTCTACAAGTTTGTGGGGAGAGGCTGTGGGTCAATTGCAATTTTCTTGTGTGTATCACATTAAATTACACTTTCAAAGGAACACTCAAAACTTGGTTGCACCCAATGTGAATTAAGAAGTGTACGTTCCATAGTAAATTACATTGACAAGATATCCAGAGGGATTCCCTTGATCTGTCAATTATCAAGTAGAAATGGAAAGCTAAAGAATAAAGGGACCATTGGTTATGTAATACCCCCAATCCGGAAGTTGAACCCGGGGCGGCTGCTTGGGAGGCGGGACCCAGACCAATAGGTTGACCTAAGGACCATTGTCTAAGGATCAGAATAATCACAGCTGAAACTCTGAGCTGCTGTGCTGAAGATCGATCCTTTGTTCAACCCCAGGTCACAGACCCAAGTCGTGACAGTCTTATATCTCGCTTGCAGTATATTAAAAGGTACCACTGACGACTTCTAATTTCGACACGACAGTTGAATTTGACATGCAGATTGGGGGCAGTCTAGTGCATTTGACACATGCTGCAACTGCAGTATAATTTGTGGTAGTGTCGGCCAAAATGTCAACAACTTGCTGGACTGATTCATTCACTTGACAGGCAGGTTGGTGAGTGCCGAGAAAATAGATGTCGTTGGTGGTACCATGCTCTTGGGCCTGCTTATGACAATATATAGGTCACTTCACAATTGGCCAATCAGAGAAGTTCTTGCAGAAGTTTCTTATCTGATTGGCTGATTCCAGACAGACCTATTTTCTGTCCAGATGAAGTTGGCAAGCCCAGTGAGAGCACCGTACCTTCCAATGTATACTGGTGACAAGAAGTGACTGTGCCCTGGTTAAACCAGGATTATTAAAGATTGCTAATGGCCTTTCAAAGTTTCATGAGCAAAACTCTGCAGCTTGTCAACTTCTGCAACATACGTTATGTCGCAGACGATTGACAAGCTGCAGTCACATACCAAATTATATACCTGGTAGAGCCTGTCTACAAGTTGACCACTATTTGCTGCCACCTAGGGTGCAAAATTCGCGAGCTCCTGTGAGCCGTCAACAGAATTTCGATCTCTGGAAGAAACCAGGACAGTGTGGAAGAAACCAGGACAGTTCCATCGTTTAGTGATGGTCTAGTTTATTTCCAAAAAGTCTGCAATGATTTCCAAACATTTTCATTCAAAGCAGTGGACTGAATATTTGCCAGCAACCATGCTATGTGAAAGTAGTTGGCGTAGTAATATGGACAGCTGTTATTCTACTGATCTGGCGATCTGTCCAAAACAGATCAAATTATGTTGACCCAATTCGATTTTTCAGGGACAGTCAGCATTCTGCTGCCACTTGACAGCCCCGAACAGAGACAGTGGCAGAGCTATTAGCTGAACAATCAAGACAAAGTTGTGCTGGTTGCCAGTTCAGTGCCAGTGCATCATGCATGCTGCAGGTGTCTTAACAAACTTTACCTGACAAAAACCGGCGACATCCAAGTGCATGTCGTGTGAGGTAGCGGCCGTGTGTGGCCATAAGTCGAGCTGTCATTTGTGCGGAGACGAGCATTGTGGAAGCCATTTGGGAACGTGACCAGCAGTGCTCAAGTCGACCTCAGCGTTTTGACATATTGGATGAAAACATGACTCTTGCCTCGCAGTGTTATTACATTTAGCCTCATAAGATTTTAATTTGATTTTTAAAAATATACTATTTATTTCAATATCGGACCGTGGCTATAAAATTACCCTTTTACGCACATTGAAAGTATGGAAGTTGTGGTTGACCAGAAGAGTTTATTAATATTTTTTATTGCCTCTAAAACTAATTACTAGACACTGGCGTCGGGTACATTCGTTTCGCTGCTCCAAAGTGCTCCAGGAGCAGGAGTAGTTCACTCCAGATCATTCGTTTTGCACTTCCGGGAGTAGTTTGGAGTAGATCGGAGTAGATCGGAAGTACTCCAAGAAATTGGGATATCCCATGACGTGTGATTGTTTACATAAATAAATGACACTTCAGAAGCTTTGATTTAGAGCCTGATTGCTTTGTTTCGATGTGGATTGCTGCAATTCCATTGACACAATTAAGGCAATCCATTGGATGTGCCAATTACAACACAAATTGCTATTAGCAAGGGAATCCTTGTAGCTAGGGAACCCCCAAATAATGACGTTCCTAAGTACTCCTTTCCATTCGATTCGGACCAAGCTTGGAGTAAACTACTCCAAGTTGGAGTAGTTTACTCTCGGAGTAGAAACGTCACTTCCTGGAGTAGTTTGGAGTACTTTAGAGCAGGTGAATCGAATGTACCCGTCGTCTGCCGTTTTATGGATGCAAAATGGCGGACGAGGAAGGGTTTCGGGATGTGTCGGAAAATAAAAATCCGCTTTATGCGTTTTCCCAGGCTCAGGCAGAAGACATTGTAACTCTCGATCAAAGCCCCGGGGTTAGCCGTCGATTTAGACCGACAGACATGGCCACAGATGCCAAGCAAACAGAGGTCGCAGCCGGCAAAGGCGCAAATGTGAGAAAGCACGGGGGCCCGGAGTCCGGCTCCAGCTCCGGCAGTTTGTCTCCCGTGGGCACCATGTCTAGCAGTAATGCTATGAGGGCACGGCTTGACAGTGGCAGAGGAGACCATGACGACGAAATTAAATGTCCTCGAGTCAATTGCAAAGAAAAAATTGTAAGGAATATTCAATAATTCTACAGTTCAATATATATAATTATAAATGTAAAACTAGCTTACAAAATTCAAAAAGCATTGAGACAGACATTTGGCCAGATATCTCAGCCATCACCACACATGAGAAATACATATTTAAACAGTGTAAGAAATAGTGGACGTCCGATCGTCCTGACTACCTGAAAATAGCTTTGGACCAGTGAAATTTGACTGAAAAGTAAATAATCACCATGTTAATCACCATGTTAATCTGTGTGCCGTCCACATTTGGACTATTACCTTCTGAAAGACATTTCTCACACTGAATACACATACCTATGTATAGCTTAGCTCCGTTGTCATCGGTTGTATCTGAATATCTCATTTTTGTGATGTTTTGGTGCCGTTTTTGTCCGATATTTGCCACTTTATGAAAATGGCAGTCCTTTTCCGCAAAATGTTGAAATTTGTGATGCTACCAATCTGACACACAATGGGCAATGACGTCATAAAAGTGCACCACAGCGCCATCTCTGACCAAGTTCTACTCAAATTTGTATCAGCACCATTCTCATTGTGTTGATTTTTATGGACTGTACAAACAATGCTATATTTCTGTATCAATGCTTGATGACAAACTGTAAAATTATGATACGAAAAATTATTCCCAAGATCAATGCAATTACAATGTTTTAAATTGTATCTGATTGGTTGCAGATCATATGTCTGGATCTTTCTAAGGAAATGGATCAGTTAAATTTCAAGTCCAGAGCAGGGTGAGCATCATATAGGCATATAAAGATATATAATGATCGATATATATATACTTTATTTAGTCTTCAAAAACAGAGAATTTTACATTATATATATAGTGTTTATATTGGCCATGTTTACGAGATTGCTTGGTGAAAAAATAAAGGCCTATATTTGCGTTATGATCGATTTTTATATCAATTGGTGAACAATTGAATGTGTAATTGTATATAATAGGCTAGATTCCACTCTAAAATGCCCACAAGAAAGCAGCACTGTAGGAGTCTACAAAATGCTATTGATAAATTCTTGTTTTTTTTTCAGGGACAAATTCCAATCTCTGAAATTGGCAAAGCGAGCCCTTGGAATCTATTTGCAGAGTAAACAGAGAATTAATAAGTGTCACGAGTACGCTCTTGTCTTTCTCAGACAGAAAGCTTACTGGGTGTGCGACTTCACTACCGACCCTAGAAAAATCATGACTGTGATGGAAGATCTTGAGACAAATGCTACTGAGTCGTTTGACCTTAGCGCTTTCTTTGAAGAGTTGTAAGTAGTATATATATCTCGAATTACAGTTATTGAAAAAATGCAAAATTGTTAAGATTGACATACTGCATTAGTTTTTAGCTTGCAAAATTTCTTGTTGTGAAATCTGAATAAGGTATTTCTTCGTTTTACTTTAAAAAAGTTATAATAATTTTTTAAAGATTTGTTTCTTTTCCTTCAGGAGGCAACATATTCAACTGCCAAAGATCGATAATCCTAAAACTCTTCCTCCTCCATTTATCGTTCGGGCAATCTTCATTTATGGACGTTCCCATTGTGTTCCAGTGCTGCGAAATAGAGAGGTATATGGCTATATTTACAAAGTCAGCCTTCAAACCGTGGAGTTAGAAAAAAAAAGTTCTTGTAAGAATAGACCAATTTCATGGATGGTTCTCTTAGTTACCACCAGGGGAAACTTGGTGAATACTTAAATCCCATTGGCTAATAGATTTCCCGCGCTTGCCTCTGATAGGTCCAACCAAGGTGACTCCAAGCAGGAGTATTTTTAGTGCATTTTAATATAACTTTAAGGCATTATAACTTTGTCATTCTTTCAGTTTAAAATTTGAAAGTTGTGTTTTTGTATTTAGAGTGTATTAATAATTGTTGAATTGAAAAAAAAAACCATTTGGGGCCAATTTTCAGGCCATTCAGTGAAATTGGTCTATCAGCTGTAATCAACAACCCGGTTAGTATTGGTAAAATTGGAACAAATTTAGTTTATGAAGAGTATTTACATGAAAGGTGCCCATGTATTTATATGGAAATAATAAATATTATATTTTACATGTTATAAGGTGCTGAAAATATTGGAAACTAGACAGCAATTACAAATTGCAACTCCGGCCTACAATAGTCACAGCAATCATTTTAGCATGATCTAGGGCTACCACACAGATTTAGATAATAAGGCCCAAAATTGTATTCATATTTTGATAAGCATGAGGTTCACCTCAATGACCAGGGTGCAAGGCCCGAGCTGAATTTGTAGACTGTTAAAACAGTCCTACACTTTGGTACCCGGAGCATATACCGCCACAATTGTCCTGGCGGATGAGCAGTGAAACAGTCTACTGAATTTGGCTGTCTGCTAGTATGAAGGCCTCAAGAAAAAATCATTTTGTGACAATTCGAACAAGGTGCCGCCCACTTCTTCCTTCGAAAATCAATAGTATTACACAACCTGACTTATCACAAGACTCCGCCCTGCTTTGCAGGGCCGGAGTAAATATATAATTGTTAGATCTATGATTCTCTTTTGACATGGCATTTTATATATTGTGCTGAAAAGTGACGAATCTTAAAACTTTCAGGCCATGGATTTCTTGAATGCCTCTCCATATTTCTTCTTCGATGCATTTTACATTCATGAACCAGCTTCTGATGAAAATAAGTGTGAGGTAATAATCATTTTTAATTCTTTATTTAATGTACATGCGATTTCATAGATTTATAGGTGTCGTTAGATTAATTGCTGCATTGATAAGTCATTATTCTATACTGATACTGATTTTAACTTCAAATATTGGGAACTATCACAGATTCTTAGAAGTTTCAATGAAATAATGATTTTAGTTTTAATGTTCACAAATTAAATTCTGATTCTGTGGCTTTGCAGGTGATATTTGAACAGCTGTGTGATCTCGACAGACGAGGACTTTCTTACATTTTTGAAGTCGCGCGAAATCCTACAAAGCTGTACGACTATATGGCCCAACTGCTGCCTCACCCTTTGCAACGCCCTCTGCAGAAGGATGCCAGGTACACTTTGGAGGAAGAAGTACCCCTTGAGCCGCCAGTCGCCCCTAGTACACAAATTCCTGTGGCTGCTCAGTGACATTGAACTGTGACGTCCTGAGAGTATGATGACGTAATTGACCTTGAGACCTTGAACTATACATGTCTTGTGGTTAGCTCTCAACTTCCAATGGTAATTTACTGCATACCATGGGGTAGACTAGTGGAGCTTTCCACTTTCATGGAATACTCATTCCAACATCTGCCAAGTGAGACTGCCATTTATATACCCTCAGATTAATAGAAGGTTGAACCTCCATTGGTTTGCTTTAATCTTTCCAATCAATGAGAAGGCATGGTAATATGGACTTCCAAGAACTCTTTGACATTACCCTCGTCAATGTGTACCAACCAATTTCATAAAATTGTGACTCCAGACCAGACAAGAACCCTTCAAATGACAGTTTAAAAGTAGAATTGGTTCATATTTTGTAATCAACAAGAAAATGGCCCAAGGCAGAATTCTTCACTCCCAAACCAAAGGTAATCTTTGTAAAATTTAAATATTTAAAGAATATACCCAACACAAGAGTTACAGAGGCAGTTGTTTTTGTGTTATGTTTATTAAAGTCTTTGAAATATATATCTACAGATATTGATTGTATTATTCAAGCACTTCCCATCCAATACTAATTTTAAGGAATTATGTCTTTGCATCATCCTCCAGATCTTCTTGGAACTGTTTCTTGATGATGTCTAATAATTCTGGCTTGCACAAAACGTCAAGGGCGGTCATTGCTAATACTTTAGCCTGGTCAAGCGTGTACTTCTGGGCTTTGTCGGCACCTGCAATGAAAGAGATAGAAAGACAAATATATAGGCCCCATAAAATGGGCAGCATATCTTGCAAATTTATATAAATTTCTGTCATCCTGATGGATTATTATCACAACATGATGCGAGCATCTAGTCAAGTTAACACTTTCTACGGTCAGTATGCATAGCTCAGTCAAATTTTATATTGAAACATTTGTTGAGTTCTGATAAGGCCAGAAATAATTGATTTTAGCTTCTCGGATTGACCCACCCAACATATTTTCTGCTTGTGGAAAACAAATTGAGCTAACCAACAATTTCTATAATATTGACGCTAGAAAAATTTGGATTACAACCTTCTATTTGTCCTACCAACTGACCCTAGAAAAAGTGCCTCGAGAAGATCTGAGAAGCTAAAGATCAATTATGTCTGGCCTGAAGTTGACTTGTCAAAGAGAGCAATGGGAGCAAGCTATGAGCCTGTCTCTGTAATACCAAAGTAAGACTCAAGACAGGAACCTCTACAATGGCGATTCCATTATTTTATAAGTGTTAAAAAGTGTATTAGAAATCTGTTAACATTCACCGGCAATGTCCGTGAACTCTCTGGTGTGGTTAGCAGCATCGCCCCCAATGTAGAACATGGGATGAATGCTGGGAACAACGTGAGACACGTTTCCCATGTCAGTGCTGCCAGTGGCCGATTTCAACTTCTCCTCATCCTGACAGAACTCCACCCCAACAGCTTGAGCATTGCGTTCGTACAGGTCGGCCAGTTGTCTATTGGTGATCATGTTTTCATAAGGGTTACTCCACCAATGGATATCAACCTGTGAACAATAGGAGAATGACACAACTTCATTGCTGCCAGCTGTTAAAATGTATTACCTAGAAATACATTTTATTTTTTACCTAATTACATCCTTATATATTGGTGATTTTGAATACATGAGGCTTAGGCCTATATCTTAAGTTCTTTGGAGTTGGACTGTTCCCAGAAATGCCAGACACACAACATGCATATAAAGGAGATAATTAAAATGCAAGTGTTTTATTTCAATCCTGTATTTTCAGTGAAATTTACGCAAAATAATGCTCCTGAAGTTTTAGCTAAATTACTTAATGCTTCGAAATATTGACAGGACTTTCGAAAAGATGTCAATATGGACCATAGTTGCTTCATGTATAATGTGTCTGCTAAGAAATTATTGAATTGTGTTGAACCAATTTACCGTGCAGCCTGTAGCAGTAGCGGCTGCCTTGAAGCAATTTTCCACCTTTTCTTGTAGTTTGTAAGCCTCCCCCATAGTTGGAGCTCTCACATAATACTCCAACGCAGTCTCTTCTGGAATTATATTTGGCTTTGATCCACCATTCCTGATGACTCCTGCAAAGGTAAAGCAAAATACAGTGTGTGCCTACATGCCATTTATATTAGTGATCTCAGTTGAAAAGATTTTACTTTTAATTGAGGTTCTGAAAATAATTGTAGGTAGCTGTTTGCACTGTTAAAGTCTGTTAAACTTGTTAAAATTTGAAACTTGATCGGGCTTTAACTAAAGAAATTTTTTTTCTCATAAGTGTTGAATTCTTTATTTGTATGTATTCGGCAAACTTCAAAAGAAAAATTGTAGTTCTATCTAACAGCATTCTTATTCATCAAATAATGATACTCGAAAGTTTACTCAATAGATTATGGCTGTGACCATATCAATAATGTAACAGTTATCAAACATGTGTGTTACAAAATTCCAACTGCATGTATTCAGCTTGGAGATACCTCACAAAAAAGATAATCACATAGGCCTACCATGCACTCTCCAGGATGGTTTCATCTGCTGGCGAAGGCATGATACATTGTTATAAGCCATAACTGCAGCATCTAATGCATTGACACCTTCCCAGGGAAACCCTGCTGCATGACTGGCTTTGCCTTTGAATGTAACGTCACATCTGAAATAAAACATTTTGTCGACTTAAAATGAATAGAAAAGCTTCTAAAATATCTACTTTTGAAAAATATAAACTGGTCATGTCCTTTGCTATTTTGATTTGATTGTTAGGCCCAACTGTAAAAACCAGTTAGTCACAAATTTGTAAATGCAACAATTTTTTAGAGATTATGTTGTTAGTTTTGACTTTTTACATCAAGAGCCAGCTGACAGTGCAGACCATTAAGAGAGAGACTTACATAATCATACCAAATTTGATAGGCCGGGACATAGTTCGAGGAAATGGATGGCACATGAGGGCTGCATTGAGACCTGCAAAGGCTGAGTTGCTCATCAGGGCTATTTTTCCCCCTCCACCATTTTCTTCAGCAGGACATCCCAAAACCGTTACCTTTTCAAAGAGGGAGATAGGATTATTGGATATCATAGACTCATAGTTCACGATAGAGCTAAGGCCTATAGATGATAGATTGGATATACATTATATTGAGTCAAGCAGCTGAATACCCAGGAAACGGCGGGGCCCAAAAAGACATAACACTTATCGTCTATGCCTTTATTATGCTTATGCTTTATTGTCTGTCACAGGCTCACAGCAAATCTTAAGAGTTAAATACTTAGATTTATTCTAGAACCCACATTATGGATACATACGTGAACAGGGCCAGCCAGGATCCCTTTGGTCCAGTGGCTGTGACAGACCAGGGATGGGCCATCAACCCAATGTCTAAATCTTTGAAAGCGCCATTTTTGATCAGTTCTAGTTTTCCTCCCCACTCCTCCTCATTTGGGGTTCCAAGAACTGTGACCTGAAGATTTCCAATTCAGAAAAATGAGTTTCAGATTTACAGAAAACCAATTAATGTATGCATTAAAATTTCACCAAAATGGCAGGCATAGGCCAACTAAAGAAAGAAATTTCACATTTGCTTGTTATTCATTTTCCAAAAAAAAAATTAGACAACCAATTTCAAGCTCTAGCTAGCACTTAAAAATAATTTCTTTAATTTAGAAAACACCAATATTACATCATTCGTAATTCTTAAGAGGAGTGGAGGGATTATTAAATTAGGCTCTGATTTACTGAACAATACCAGAAATAAAATATGTAATCTGACTATAAAAATTCAGAACAGTACCTTTCCAATAGGTTTGCCAGCTGCTTTCATTGCTTTTCTGATGCCAACTCCAGCACCAGCCCCAACTTCGGCGATTAAATTGTGACCGCAGGCATGACCTATCTCTGGTAGGGCATCATATTCACACATCACCCCAACATGAGTTCCTTCACCTGCCCCTTCTGTCGCCCTAAATGCCGTCTCTATTCCTGTATAACCCCTTTCCACAAGAAAACCATTTTTCTCCAGAAAATCTGTGAGGACCTTATGAGCACGGTGTTCTTCGAATCCTAGTTCAGGATGATTCCATATTTCAGTACTTAGAGAATGCAGGTCCGCTGCAAAAAAAAAATCCAATTTTTAATGAGCTTGTTATCAACAATGACATAGATATAGAGGCGAGACTTTGTAAAAATGAATAGTTTGTATCCTAATTGCTATGTTTGCAACTAAAAAGCAGAAAATAAGGATTCCAAGCCTGGGGTATCCACTGGGTGCAGGAACAAACTTCAGGCATTCATGAGTTATCCTTTATACAAGGTCTTCCGATGCTTGGGTCCTGTGACCCTGAAAAGTTGGTAAAAGGTCGTCCAACAACATCCAAGGTCAAACTAATGTCAGAGGTAAATGTGTTTCACAATTTCTGCCACCATAACAACCCTTACTTCAGTCTTCAGACATTCATGGATTAGCTATACAAAAGGTTTTCCACTATTTCTAAAGGTCCTATGACCTTAAGAAATAGGTCAAGGTCACTTAAGATCAGACTAATCCAAGAGGAGGATAGGCCAGGCCTATGGTCCATTCATGATATCTACTGGTCAGTACAACTGTACAACATTCCAAACTTCAGTCATTCACTACCCAACCTTTACACAAAGTCTTTCAGCGTTTTGGCCCTGTGACTTTAAGAAGTAGGTCAAGGTCATAAAAATCACACTTGTCCAAGAGGAGAACATTGCCAATGATCCCTACCCTAGTTTTTGGCTCTGTGCCCTTGAAAAGTAGTTTCAAGGTCATTGTAGGTTGGACTCGTCTGAGAGGAGGACGGGGCAAATAATCCCTACCAGTATGACATATATACTTCAGGCATTCATGAGGTAATTTATTAACATAAGTTTTAGTGTTTTGGCCCTGTGACCTTGCAAAGTAGGTCAAGGTCATCTATTTAAAAAAAAAAGCCATGTTCATCCTTATGGTAGCCCTGGCCTAGCATTCCTTACTGCTCTCTTACATGTATTTAATTGCTGAGTCTGCAGAAAAAAATCTGTCAGACTGCTTGACAAGCCATTTAACAGTACCCAATACACTGGCCTAGCTATCCAGGCTTAAAATTGTTCTAGAAAATTTAAATTATATATTTGGGAACATGAGCAAAATCATAATAAATTGCTTTTTTTTTTATACAAATTATTTATAAACCGGATGTTGGCACAATGTCTTTAAATCAGATCTCTACAATATCAGACAATCAAAATTTAATAACAAGGAAATATTATAGAGTGCCAACAGTAACTTAAACTGTACTATTCAACTTCTACTGACCTGAGCTTACCTGCTATTTCATCAATTGCATCACAGGCAATCTTTTTCAAAGTGTCAAGTGATTCAGTGTCCATTGCCTTGCTGGCTTTATAGGCTAAGTATTACCACTGTTATAGGCTGTAGATGTATTGTTCAAGATAATCTTCAAAACCCCGAAATCTGAAAATGTAAAATCAAAGACCTAGGAGGCATCCATTTGGGGGGGGGGGGCCAACTGCTCCACTGATAATTTGCAAGAAGGCCACTATCCATTGACCTTGTATCGGGCAAAGTGAAGGTCTGAACTATTTGGACAAAAAACCCCATTTGCCGTATAGTGCATTGCCCTGGCAGGGGGGACGGGGGGACGCATCCCCCCCACCAGACCAAAATTTATATATTTTGAGTCTTGACATGTTAATTTTATCCGCGCGCAGTTGCGTTAAGTCGCGAATTTTGCGTTCCGCGACATGATAGCCCGATAGACCCCCCCCAACGGAATTTTCTGGATCCCCCCTTTGCCCACCCTTAAATCAGGCCTGTAGGCTGCTCTGTGGTTGGGGGGGGTGATGACAGAGGCTAAAGCGGACCAAACTTGAGGCCAGGGGTTTGGGGACCGCTATAGGCCCCCAGAAGCCCACGGTTTTCGGATCATCTGAGACAAATTCTGAGCAGTTTTGATGGTAAAAAATGATGCCACACAGAATGAAATTGTAACATCATTCTGTAGTAAATTGGAACTTCCACATGTGATGGATCAATCAGTCAATACTTTAATTTACAAACAGCGAGTATCACAAAGCACCAGCCAATAGGGCCTGATAGTGGAACTCTTCTTTTTCTGCTCTCCGACGTCCCAGCGCACATGCATTAAAAAAATTTTCGGAAACAAGCCGCCATGTTGCACGATTGCTGAGACGATGGAGCTTGTATTCTGGGGTCCATAAAACACTTTAATCAGCCTGACAACACTGGATAAGCCCAACTGAGTCAACTTCTGGACCTAATTAATTCATGGATTCCCCTTGTTTTACGATACTTAGCTGTGGAGTTAGAAGTGTTCGGAGCTGTGGAGTTAGAAGTGTTCGGAGCTTGGAAAACCTTGCTCCATTGACAATTGACAACAGGCCGATGTTTCCAGACAATTTTTTTGTGCGCAGGGACACCGAAGAGCTGGAAAAAGGAGAGTTCCACTATCATGCTGATGGCAGCTGGTAACCAACAGAATTTGGTCAAGGATTTAAGGTCAAGTGGAGGGCAGCATCACTGAAATTTACAGGTTTTCCAAGGTCCATATACTGTCTAATCAGCCTGACAGTACTGGAATATGGTGGCAATCCATGCTAAACATTCCATTTGAGACTCGGCAATGGAAATCCGTAGTGTTTTGAATAGATTAAAAGTGTTCTGGAACCTGGAATGCCAGCTCTACAGATTGGCAATGGTACGAAATGTCAGCTTGTTTCCGGAAAAAGTTTTTCGTGCACGGCAATGGCACAGAGCTAAAAAAGAAGAGTTCCACTATCATGGCCTATTTGAATAACGGGGCCAGACTTCATATACCAGGGCTAGTCTTCAAATACCGGGGCCAAACTTCGTTTCTTCATTTTTATTTTTTAGCTTGGGTGGAACTCCTTGGCCAGTGGGGGGGTGACCCATCACCCCCTTACCCCCCCTTAAGCCTACGGGCCTGTAAATAGACCATGCATCAACCTTTGTGTAAATTAAAATGTAAAAAAATTGTAATGTCAGTCCTACAAGCTCCTACATTGTTTGAAAAGTAAGGACAAGAAAGTGTCACCACATGCTATAGACCATAAATGATAAATATATATATTAATTGGTCTGAGGGTGAGGCAGAACATGCATGGTGATTACAATTTATAAGATTTATTGTGCCCATCAGTGGCATCATGCAGTTATGATCAGTGACTCCTCAGTCTGTTGTAATTATCCCTAACCATTAGCTCTGGAGACAAGGTGACCATTATATGGGCCCATGGGAGCTCATGGGCTAACTGGCTAACTGCATGCATCACTGACACAGTGGCACTGCATGACATATAATGAGTTAGTACCAAGCCATTACCCAAATACCTGAAATTCTTAAAGCACACTGGACAAGGTGGTGCATGGTTCGAGGATTGACTCCGATTGAGTTGGCCTACTTCGTCTACTTGCAAACTCAATGGAGTGCACCTGCTCAGAGAGTGCGCGCGAAATTTGGATCCTCTGACGAAATCTCACTGGATCTCGCTTGACGTGAAGTCAACAGAAATGATCGGTTGCGCAGGACGCCACTTTGCTTGATTGGTTGTTGATCAATGTTGATCAGTTTACAAAGTTTCGTTCTGATGATGTTTTCAAGCTTTAACAACTGCTGACAATGGTGCAACACAAGGGACTTAAACCTACCACCGACCTTATGCCGCCTGAAGATTAATTGTCAAACAAGGTAAAAACCGTTTTGTCATTCCGGCTGTGTAGAGTAGTAGTACGTGTGGCAGTGATTGTGAATCAGACTGGATCTCCCTATCATTCATTGCCTAACAACAACAACCAACGCGATCAAGGCAAGTTGTTGATCAATATTGACATTGTTTGACAATAACATCGAAGGAGGGCACGTTTAGATTGTGGAATATATAATTATATAATTATGTATAAATAGAAAATGGGGGGGGGGGTCATTTTCAAATTAGGGCTGAAGCACTAAATTTTCAAAATTTAATACTGGAGGAGTTTTGTTAGAACTTTCACAAAAATTGACAGCCCCCCCCCCTCCCCCGGCCTTGGGTTTCATGGGATTTTTAATGCCCCCCTTAGGCCCATGCAGCAGATTTATAGTAGGCCTAACCCCCCCCCCTTTGAAACATGTACTATGATAAATTCCTACCCCCTTGGGCAAAACTGCCCTATACTTTGTCAAACAACATGCAATCTGGTGTTTGGCCTGATTGCTCAGCATCTGCTAGCTAGTACTAGTTGCGGAGCAGAGAGAACTCGATCATACTCATGGGTAGATAAGCAGATATAAGCGACGATCGGCCGGCCAGCCATTCACACAGAATTGTGGGATAGACTGTAGAACTTAACAAATTCTGGACGCTTCCTCAGTACCTAAGAGTATAGTACGATACTATACAGTTATCGCACAGCACCGAGTGCAATATCAGTTTTTATGGCACCGAGGTGACTAATATTGCACGAGGGCGCAGCGGAGCAGAGAGAACTCGATCATACTCATGGGTAGATTTATAAGCAGATATAAGCGACGATCGGCCGGCCAGCCATTCACACAGAATTGTGGGATAGACTGTAGAACTTAACAAATTCTGGACGCTTCCTCAGTACCTAAGAGTATAGTACGATACTATACAGTTATCGCACAGCACCGAGTGCAATATCAGTTTTTATGGCACCGAGGTGACTAATATTGCATGAGGGCGCAGCCCGAGTGCAATATTAGTCAACGAGGTGCCATAAAAACTGATATTGCACGAGGTGATGTGCAATAACTGTTATATCATATGGTTTTTAATGGAGGTGTGTTAACACACCGCCATTTATGTAGTTGGGTGAGAAAGGGGGCTAAGAGAGTGGGTGAGAGAGGCAAACTTTAGGCGGGAAATTCGAAATAGGAGAAGAAAATCTGAAATAACTCTTTGCATGCTTTAAATTTTCTCCAAATTGCTAAATTCAGCATAACTAGAGATGCAGGCCTGTTATATGAGCTTATTTGTGTTGACCTGAAGTAATTCTAAGTACTCCTTTTATCAGTTTTTTTGTTTGGTGTTTGCTTGTTTGCTGTTTACATGTTTGCCTTCCACCATTTTGAAAATAATGTGTATTGTGTCTTGGGTATGCAAATGAGCTGTCCACCATTTTGAAAATTATGTGTATTGTGTTTTGTGTATGCAAATGAGCTGACCTGGTGACATTAAGATGTGTATTGGTTGGTTTTCTGACCTGGAAATTGATGTCATCATAATAATAGGTCACAAGAGATGAGTTTCAGTAGCTATATGAATCTACAACTAGGGCTATTTCAGTCAGATATATGGATGGGTAAATAGATAGATAGATAGATAGATAGATAGATAGATAGATAGATAGATAGATAGATAGATATAGATAGATATAGATAGATATAGATAGATAGATAGATAGATAGATAGATAGATAGATATAGATAGATATAGATAGATATAGATAGATATAGATAGATATAGATAGATAGATATAGATAGATAGATATAGGGGTCACAAGAGATGAGTTTCAGTAGCTATATGAATCTACAACTAGGGCTATTTCAGTCAGATATATGGATGGGTAAATTGATAGATAGATAGATAGATAGATAGATAGATAGATAGATAGATAGATAGATAGATATAGATAGATATAGGTAGATAGATAGATAGATAGGTAGATAGATAGGTAGATAGATAGATAGATAGATAGATAGACGAGGGTGGATTTCATGAATACATTTTAGGTATTGGATAGATATAATTCCATGAATTAGATGGATAGATTATATAGATCAAATAGGTAGAATTCACAGACTAGTAAGATTACACAGATCTATCAAAAGGGTTTAGTAAGCCACGCAATAGGTTGCAATTTGGTACTTGAAATAATTTATTCACTGATCCAAAATTTCCGGGTAGGGTCAGCTAAGTTGTAGCACACTGGGCTGCAGTCTCACTGTCTGGGAATCACTGTCATATGAGGACAATTGCAATTTCAGCTAAGTCCTGGCCCTGACAGGAACCCGAAGGCTCCAGAGAAAGTAGGGAACTGTCATCAGCTGCTGATGACTTTGCACTACTTCACAAAATTGGATAGAATAAGTCCCGCTACTGTCATGCTGCTGTGTGATGAGGATAGCTGCACAGAGATCAGACTTACTTCTGATACCCAGCTGACCAACCCCGCAGGCCCGCCCACTCAATCATCTTTTCCTAATTATGTAATGGATAGGTTTGCCAAAATTTATAGAATAGTTGATACTGTGATATGACGTTATGCCAAGTTTGGAAGTGATAGAAGCAGCAGCAGTTATTTTTAAAGAGCCTGTCAAAGATGATTTTGAGCATTGCCAAAGTCATGACTGGGCCATGACACTTTGAGAGGGTCATGGGAGGGTGATGACAGTGCTAAGGTGAGTGTCATGTGGGGCTGAAGGCATTGCTCGTCTCGGCCTGATTAACGCCAGGTCACTTAGGACAGCAGTTTCAATCGTCCTTTGCCTCATTGCTATCTCTTCCTCATGTCCTAATTAGCTTACAATGTAAATAAATACAGGGTGTAAAGCCCCAATCATCTATCCATCTTTCCAAAATATCCATGCCAATCCGACATGACATTTCACCTCATTTCAGCTCTTTTCAAAGTCTGGATTGATAGATTTTATTGATCCAGTTGGTCAATTTGACAGTCTATAAATATAAGTTAGCTGGCAGTGGTAGGAGGATTGACTGGTGTATAGACATGTTAGTGAATAAGTAAGATCTTTATTGACATGATAGTAGGGAACTAAGCAGGTCTTAAGATACATCAGAGACAGGGGACTGCCGACTCCACCATTTTCCCATTTTTATGTTGACGTCACCGCAGCGCCACCACCAAGTATGACAGCTATTATTGGAACTAGTCAATTGGTGCGTCACCATTGCCTGTGGAGGCTGGTGATCACTGGTGCAGGCCTTGTATTGCCATGCATTCATGTGTAAAAGCTGTACATACCCCTGCAAAGGCTTAGCTAGTGCCGTTTTATTACTGGTCTGCTAATTGTGAGCATATTTAGATGGCTCAGAATAGGCCTACAGATTGTTTATCGACAAGTAAACTGCCAAACTGTCAGGCAGGAATCAGGGGAGCAGCGAGCTGCCAGCCTGCCAGCAAGGTGCAATTCTGCACTGTTAGACCTGTGAACCCCCTCCCTCCCCCCCCCCTAGGAATCTGTTACATTCCTTTAATTAACAGGAATAGGCCAAGCAGGTCTAACAACCTTAAAATGCAGAAATTGAGGAGTGTTAAGGAATTTTACACATGTATATATTGTTATGGGATTTTTTTTTTTCAAATAAGTTTCCAATTCTCTTGTACAGGCACATTTTTTTACGCATAAATAATTTCATTAAAAAAAAGGACCCAAGTTGCTATAATAATTGATAGGTAAACATCAACAGGAAAAATCTGGTGGGTAAATATAATTACTCTACCGCTTAAGATGGAAACATAGAATACTAATTTTATTGGAGGTCATGTAGATTTACCAGGGTATGAAAGTTAATTACTTTAATTTATACTATACATGTCTATACATATTATGATCTATTTATCTATCCAATCCATCTAATTTATTTAATCTATCTAATCTGTCTAATCTATCTCAGCAGGAGGGTGCTCTGTATCAATTGATCTGCATTATAACTAATTTTCTAATTTTAGATCTTGCTGTTCAGTTTCAGATCTAGTACCTGTTGATAAATATATTAGTAAATCTGTCAATTAACTATAATTTATTTATCACTCCATCAGCATTCAGAAGTCATAATCAGCTAAATCTCATAATCCATGACGACATAGCTAGTACTCAGGAAGCCAGTTGTGTTTTGACTTTTGAATTTTATTTTGAAATATATACTATACTGGTGTGATGCCCATTAATGACAGACCCGGCACCAGTACAGTTGCAGACACGTGGGTGGGCACACTGCCCTCACTCTCTTGTCCCATGCATGGCCAAGTGCTCATATTTGTGAAGGAATGAAGCAAGAGAGAAGAAAATGATAAACATAATTTAGGCATGGCCAAATAGGTAGTCTCCATGATTTGGGAAACAAGAAAAAAAAAAGGAGAAAAAACAAGGTACGTAAGGCACAAAAAAAAAAGGACAGAAGAAAGACAGAAAAGAAGAAAAATTGAAGGAAGGAATTACAGTAAAGGCAAAAGCGAAGATTGTATATATATCATGATGAAATGGTATATAGGCATACATGTATACATATTACATTCACTGTAAAAAGGCAAAAAGCATAAAGGAATTAAGGAATGCAGAAAGATGAAATGAAGCATGTTTAGGATGGAAGGAAGAAGGAAGGAATAAATAAAGAAAGGAGAAAAGAGGAGGAGGATTGGGGCTTTACGTCCTGTATTTATGCACTTGGTAGGCTAATTAGGACAGGAGGAGGACACGGCAATGAGGCGAAGGATGATTGAAACAGCCGTCCAACATAGAAATAAAGAAAGGAAGAAAGGAAAGAAAAATGTCAGGAAGGAAGGAAGAAAGTAAGGAGGAAAGAAGGCAGAAAATGAAGAACGGTGAGAGGAATGGAAAAAAAACCTTTAGGAAGAAGTGAAGGAACTAATACTGAAGGAATGAATGAGGGAATAAGAAATGAAGGATGGCAGAAAGGAAGAAAAGAAATGAAGTAAGACACAAAAGACCGATGGCACCAAAAAGGAGTGCAGGAGAGTAGAAAGATGAAAAAAAAAGATCTTTGAGGAAGGAATGAAGAAAGGAAGGCAAAGGAAAGGAATTATTCCAAATAACGGCATCAGAAAGTAATGAAAGAAGCCGAAATATGAAAAGAAATAATCTTTAGGAATGAATGAGAGAAGGAATGATGAAAGGAAAAATTGAAGGCAGAGAAAATTATTCTGAATGATTATGACAACAAGGAATGGAGGAATGTAGACAGAAAGAAATTTTAGGGTGAAGGAAGGGAGTATGGATGGATGAATGATGTGGGGCTCTACGTCCTGTTTTAATGCACATGGTAGGACAGGAGGAGGACACATCAATGAGGCGAAGGATGACTAAAGCAGTCGCCCAGCAAAAGCCCCGATGAGCCAGCAAGAGCTGGATTCGAACTGTGGACCCTGCGATTGAAGCCTAGCATGCTGCCATTAGACCAACCAGAAGGAAGGGAGGAAGAAGGGAAGGAAGGAGGCATTTCAAATGATAAAGCAGTTAGGAATGAGGGGATACAGATAGATTGAAATAATCTTCAGAAGGGAAGAAATTAGGGAAGAACGAAATGAAGAAAGAAAGGAAAAAAAGAAAGAAGAAGGAAGGAAAGAAAGGAAGGACAAAACAAAGAAAGGAAGAAGAAACAGAGGAAGAAAGAAAGGATGGAAGAAAGAAAGGAAGGAAGAAAGAAAGGAAGAAAGAAAGAAAGAAAGGAAGAAAGAAGGGAAGAAAGATAGAAAGAAAGAGAGAAAGAAAGAGAGAAAGAAAGAGAGAAAGAAAGAGAGAAAGAAAGAGAAAGAAAGAGAGGAAGCAAGTGAAGAAGCAAGTGAAGAGAGGAAGAAAGAGAGGAAGAAAGAGAGAACGGAAGAAAGAAAGAGAGAAAGGGAGGAAGATAGAGAGGAAGAAAGAAATGAAGCAAGGAAGCAAGGAAGAGAAATGAAGCAAGGTGTATAGGTATGCAGGAAGGTTGAAAGGAAAAATAAATGAAGGAAGGCATAAAGGATTGATGAAGGCAGAAAGGAGTGCAAGGAAAGCAGAAAGAAAGAGGAGAAGGTTTTGCTGTATACGCAGTAAAGAAGGAGTTAAGGAGAAGGAAGATCAGAGGGAAAGAAAAGTATGAGAAAGGTTTAGGGAACTCTGAAGGAAGGAAGTAATGGAGAAGAAGAAAGAGAGGAAGGAAGAAAGCCTCCAATCATCCATCATTTCGGAAGTGACAAAGGACTGAATGAATCTTAGCATGGCATTGAAAACTAGACTTTGATAGGACAAATACTGCCTGAACTGGTGTTTGTAATGTTTTTCACAAAAAATTCATTAACTATAAGTAAAACATATGTCATTAATGACGAAAGATAGTTTGCTAATTGACCAGAGTTCACGGAGTGCACTCCAAGAAGCCACTAGCTTGGACCTGGACCCCCCCCCCCTCCCTTTCCTCCAGTGGCTCCTCCTCTCCTTCATATTTTTTCCTGCCACTAGAGGGAGCAGCCTTCCTTTTTTTTTGGCCAACAGGTGGAGCACATTTCACAAGTCACCCCCCCCCCAACAACCCCCCCCCTCTTTTGTTTGCAATTTATATAAAGAGAAAATTTGCGCTTGAATATTAGATCTGTGCTTATAGCTGTTTATTTGTTATTGGGCAAATTTACATACATCCATAAACACCACTATTTTCTTAAAAAAAGTCACTTACTCAATTCCTGCACCAATTTGTCCCAACTTAATTGCTGCAAAGAAAAGTTCACAAGACACCTTCAAACATAGGCCCCTATATACTGCTTCTTGGATTTGAGGTATGTGTCTGAATATTTTTGAGCCAAAACTCACCTTATCAACCCCCCCCCCCCCCCCATAAAAAAGAAACCAACACTGGAACTCTGGGGACTTAGCATTAGGCCTATAGGATGTATAGGCCTCGCCTATTTTGTGAAATATTGAAAGAGATCAAAGTGTGCAAATACATTCATTCTCTGTGTTAATTATTAATTGCTGTTCCACTGTTGAACTAAACACACAAATGATTATGAGATATGTGACAGAATTGGTCATCAAATCATTATTTATGCTGAGAAAGCTAGTTATATTAACTGAAGACACAATTAAGCTCCTATAAATCTGTAATTTTAGCAACATTGAAGCCTTTTGAAAAATTAAAATGCTACATATTTTTTTTAGACCTGTAACTTCCAATTAATGTTTTTTTTAGTAGCCTATAAATTGAATATATATAGGCCTATTGTCACTGTGTCAGTATTTTTTTTTAAATAGGCCTAGATATTATATAATCATTGAATATAATTATTTTCTACTATATATTATATTTTATTTGGTCTCAGATCTGCTGGTCTTGTGACGGACACTGACTCCACTTTTTTTTTTCTTATGCAGGCCAAGCCTATATTATAAATATTTTTTGATCTGGCATATAACTGGGCCTGTTAAAACAGAATTATAAACCATTCAAAATCGTAGGGGGGGGGGGGTGGGGTCTGACTGTCTCCCTTGCAGGCAGTGCAGGCTGAGTAATAACTGACGGCAGATTTATGTCCTTGATCCTGCGTGGTTGCTGTCTTGGTGGGCCAATGTAATGGTACCAATCGAGTCAAAGTAGCACTTAAGTGAGATCTGACATAAACAGTACATGTCCTCTGCATATGTGCATGGTGAAAAGGCTTGGTTTGTTTAACTGACAGGCTTAAATTGCAACCAGCCAGGCTTTCTGACAGCCTAACAACGTTGCAATCCTAGTTCCTCAAATTCCCGTTCATACTGGGTGGTGGCGTGACGTAATAGGACAGACTACTAGCGATCTAGCGGAATGTAGGTCAAGTCAGCAGTCCCCTCTAATTGTCTCTGGATACATATAGGGAGTTTCCGTGGCAGCTGGGTGGCCAAGAGTTGTCAGTCCAAAATCCTGATATTCTTTGCATGCCTCAGTTCAAACCTGGGGCAGCCAATTTAGAATATTTTCAGTGGAATTTCAAGATCAAAATCCCAGATGGGTATCATTCAGATGAGATGTTAAATTGGTGCCTCTTTGATCTTTTTCAAATATGGTTAATGTGCAACATGTAGAGGACTCGTGTTCTATCTCCCATTGATGAACCACTGTAAGCAACCACTGCTCTTAAAGGGCAGCACTTGTGCATATCAGTCATATCTATCTGCTAATCTATCTATATCTATCTATCTGTCTATATATCTAATTATCTATGTCTATATATCTATATCTATCGGAATAGTTTTAGCAGCACAGGACAAATCATCTGCTGGATTCATGGTGTGTGAACTTAAGACACAACACCACCTCCATTTTGAACCCCTGGGTTCTTGTTTTGTGTCAAATGCAAAGAAAAGGGCTGGAATTCCTTGTCCAAACTTTTTTTGTGTTTCTTTTGATCCGCCTTTTTATAATGTATCCTGTCAAAAGGCAATAAATATTTCACTCACAAAAAAAATGTTCACACTTTCGGAATGGAAAAATGATCTACTTGATGATGGATTTTATTTTAGATTTTTTTCTGAAACTTTATAGCAGACTTTAGACCTCTAAACACAAAAAAATCGGCAAAAATGCTGTTTTTCGTATCGTAGAATATTGCACGGCTGTCAGCCAATGAGAAGCGAGTATTTCAGCTAGCCATATGATATAATAGGGACATTAATCATTTATCACCTGGTTGGCTGTGAATATCACTGTTTTCAGTCAAAATATCAGGGCCTATGATATTGTTAGAAATACCACCATTCAAGGGTGATATTTTTTAAAAAGCGGTTATGGCATCACCAGCATTTCAGCTGCCTGATGATTTCACAAACCAAACAAGGGCCAAAACAATGAGATTGTGATGTCATATCCATTGTTGCTCCATGATGACGTCACATTTTGTAATGGGAGAAAATAGTCTCTCTTTATAACTAAAATTTTGAGTTAAAACCAGGTGATAAAAACAAAACAACCACAACTTACCTGGACGGTCACATAATAGACTCACATTATAACAAAACATCACTTGCTGTCGTGTGAATTAATATCACTCTCGCCCTTTGGGCTCGAGTGATATTAATTCACACAACAGCTCACGATATTGTTACTCAGTGACCCTGACTTGGGTTGTTTTGTTATAATGTGACCGTCCTGGTAAGTTGTGCTGCGGGGTAAGTCGTGTTTCTTACTGTTGGGTTGAAATGAAGAACAAAGAATAGAAGGCAAATTGCCACTCATCTGTGGCACAATGTGCACTCTATCAAGACCATAATGCATCATGACACGAGAGGGGGAAAACTTTAGTGAACATGACATGTAACTGAATGTGTTTTTTACCTTCAGCGAACAAAGTTCGAAGAAGGTATTGTTATCACTTTGGTCAAAAGTTGTCCGTCCGCCGGGCGGGTGTCTGGGCGGCGGGCGGATAGATAGTTTCCGGGGCAGAACTCAGCCCCTATTGAATGTACATGGATGAAATTTGGTACACATGTAGCCTGTATGATCTAGTTGTGCCTTTTGATGGTCTGATTGATGGAACTTTTGTAATTTTTGAAATATTGAGAAAAATAAATATTTTTTTCGTTTCCGGGCTAGGACTCTAACAGAAATCATTTTCTCGACAACATGTGCTACTTTCTCTAACATATATATCATTTCTCCAGCACATGTGCCACTTTCTCTAACAGAAATCATATTTTCCACCACATGAGCCACTTTCTCTAACAAATCATTTTCTCCACCGCATGTGCCACTTCTCTAACAGAAATCATATTCTCCAACACTTGTGCCACTTTCCTCAACAGTAATCATATTCTCCATCACATGTGTCACTTTCTCTTAAAGAGATCATATTCTCCACCACATGTACCACTTTCTCTTACAGAGATCATATTCTCCACCACATGTGCTACTTTCTCTTACAGAGATCATATTCTCCACCACATGTGCCACTTTCTCTTACAGAGATCATATTCTCCACCACATGTGCCACTTTCTCTTACAGAGATCATATTCTCCACCACATGTCCCACTTTCTCTAACAGAAATCATATTCTCCAACACATGTGCCACTTTCTCTAACAGAAATCATTTCCTCAACCACATGTGCTGCTTTCCCTTTCAGAAATCATATTCTCCACCACATGTGCTACTTTCACTAACAGAAATCATATTCTCCAACACATGTGCCACTTTCTCTAACAGAAAACATATTTTCCACCACATGTGCCACTTTCTCTAACACAAATCTTATTCTCAACCACATGTGCCATTTACACTTACAGAAATCATATATTCTGCCACGTTGCCTCTAAATAGCCCTCACCTGTGCTGATGGGGCGTAAAACACAAACTCACTCACTCACTCACTATATTCTGCCACATGTGCAACTTTTCTTACAGAAATCAAATTCTCCACCATATGTGCCACTTTCTCTAACATAAATCATATTCTCAACGGCATGTGACACTGTCTGTTACAGAAATCATATTCTCCGCCACATGTGCTATTTTCTCTTACAGGGATCATATTTTAATGTTCTACAAGTTTTCTCTGACACAAAATCGAATTTTCCACCACATATGCTACTTTCTCTATGCCACTTTCTCTAACAGAAATATTATTCTCCAACGCATGTGCCACTTTTTCTCTCAGAAATCATATTCTCCATCATATGTGCCACCTTCTCTAACAGAAATCATATTCTCCACTACAAGTGCCACTCTCTCCAACATATATCATTTTCTTAACTACAAGTGCTACTTTCTGTTGCAGAGATTATATTCTCCACAACATGTGCCACTTTCTCTGACAGGAATCATATTCTCCGCCACATGTGCTACTTTCTCTCACAGAAATAGTATTCTCCACCACATGTGCTACTGTCTCTCACAGAAATCATATTCTCCACCACATGTGCCACTTTCTCTAATAGAAATAGTAGTCTCGACCACATGTGCTACTTTCTCTTACAGAGATCATATTCTCCACCACATGTGCCAGTTTCTCTTACAGAGATCATATTCTCTAGCACATGTGCCACTTTCTCTTACAGAGATTATATTCTTCACGTAATGTGCCACTTTTTCTTACAGAGATCATATTCAATTTCTCCACCACATGTGCTACTTTCTCTCTCAGAAATCGTATTCTCCACCACATGTGCCACTTTCTCTTACAGAAATAGTATTCTCTACAACATGTGCTACATTCTCTCTCAGAAATCATATTCTCCATCACATGTGCTACTTTCTCTCACAGAAGTCAATTTTCCATCACATATGCTACTTTCTCTTAAAGAGATCATATTCTCCACCACATGTGCCACTTTCTCTTACCGAGATCATATTCTCCACCACATGTGCTACTTTCTCTTACAGAGATCATATTCTCCACCACGTGTGCCACTTTCTCTTACAGAGATCATATTCTCAACCACATGTGCCACTTTCTCTTACAGAGATCATATTCTCCACCACATGTGCCACTTTCTCTTACAGAGATCATATTCTCCACCACATGTGCCACTTTCTCTTACAGAGATTATATTCTCCACCACCGGTGCCACTTTCTCTTACAGAGATCATATTCTCCACCACATATGCCACTCTCTCTTACAGAAATCATTTTCTCCACCACATGTGCCCTTTTCTCTTACAGGGATCATATTCTCCACCACCGGTGCCACTTTCTCTTAGAGAAATCATTTTCTCCAGCACATGTGCCACTTTCTCTTACAGAAATCATTTTCTCCACCGCATGTGCCACTTTCGCTTACAGAAATCATTTTCTCAAACACTTGTGCCACTTTCTCTAACAGAAATCAGATTCTCTGCCACATGTGCTACTTTCTCATGCAGAAATCATATTCTCCACATGTGCCACTTTCACAGAAATCATTCTTCCACCACATGTGCCACTTTCCGTCAAGGAAATCATATTCTCCACCACATGTGCCACTTCCTCTCATGGAAATCATTTTCTCCACAACATGTGCCACTTTTTCTAACATAAATCATATTCTCAACCACATGTGCTACTTTCTCTAACAGAAATCATTTTCTCCACCATATGTGTCACTTTCTCTAACAGAAATCATATTCTCCACCACATGTGCCACTTTCACAGAAATCATTTTCTCAATCTTGTGTGCTACTTTCTCTCACAGAAATCATATTCTCCACCACATGTGCTACTTTCTCTGACAGAAATCATATTCTCCACCTCATGTGCCACTTTCTCTGACAGGGATCATATTCTCCACCACATGTGCCACTTTGTCTTACAAAAGTCATTTTCTCCACCACATGTGCCACTTTCTCTTGCAGAAATCAGATTATCTGCCACATGTGCTACTTTCTCTTTCAGAAATCATATTCTCCACCACATGTGCCACTTTCACAGAAATCATTCTTCCACCACATGTGCCACTTTCTCTAACAGAAATCATATTCTCCACCACATGTGCCACTTTCACAGAAATCATTTTCTCCACCACGTGTACTACTTTCTCTTTCAGAAATCATATTCTCCAACACATGTGCTTCTTTCTCTTTCAGAAATTAAATTCTCCACCACAAGTGGCACTTTCTCTTTCAGAAATTGTGTTCTCCACCACATGTGCTACTTTCTCGCACAGAAATCATATGCTCCACCACATGTGCTACTTTCTCTGACAGAAATCATATTCTGCACCTCATGTGCCACTTTCTCTTACAGGGATCATATTCTCCACCACATGTGCCACTTTGTCTTACAGAAGTCATTTTCTCCACCACATGTGCCACTTTTGCTTACTGAAATCATTTTCTCCAACACATGTGCTACTTTCTCTTTCAGAAATCGTTTTCTCCACCACATGTGCCAATTTCACAGAAATCATTCTTCCAACACATGTGCCACTTTCTCTAACAGAAATCATATTCGCCACTTTCTCTTACAGGGATCATATTCTCCACATGTGCCACTTTGTCTCACAGAAATCATTTTCTCCACAACATGTGCCTCTTTCTTTCAAGGAAATCATATTCTCCACCACATGTGCCACTTTCTCTGACAGAAATCATATTCTCCACCACATGTGCTACTTTTTCTTTCAGAAATCGCATTCTCCACCACATGTGCTACTTTCTCTAACAGAAATCATATAGTATTCTCCTCTGCATGTGCTTCTTTCTGTTGCAGAAATCATATTTTAAAAATTATACTTTATTATGTAATTAGTAAAATTATTTCCCAGTTGTTGCAATGTTAAGTAAGAGCAATAAAGTGTTGTAACCTTGATCGATTGAAGTGCTGTGTTTTGCGCAGTTAGTATTCTTGATTACTTCTGCTGTTTACATTCAACCTGATTGAAGTACTATTGGTGTCTATTCCCCCTTGACCTTCCTTGAGTTGCATTCATCAATATTGCTTAAGAAATAATCTGGAGAATTGCAAAAGCCCCTGGGCAACGGATGCCATTGGGTGGCCCACAAGGCTACAAGATCTCCAAGGCTTAATTATGCAGTTGTTTTCAGTTGAAACAGGAAGACAGAGATACTAGTTTGATGGGAGCAGGTCATAATTCTCATTTAAAGACACCAAATCTTGGAGAACAGATTAAATTCTATTTACTTGTTCAAAGAGGAACAACTAAGTCTATCCATTATGTGTAGGAAACAAGTAAAAACAAAGATAAATCTATGGATCTAAGACAATTTACTACTTCCAGACCACCGAAGTAGATACACTGATACAGATATAGATTATAGATAGTAAATGTTGATTTCAGTGGGTGTCCCCACTTCAGCAGAGTGGGTGTCCCTTGAACGGAAGAGAAACAATGGTTGAATGAAAAGCATATGATCGTCACACCATTCCAGGATCGCCAAAACTATAATTTGATCTGGACATAGAGGATAGGGTAGGTTGATTTTGCAAAAATTTCTGAATTTTACTTTTGGACAAATTGGGATAGTGACATTTTCATGTCAAAAGGCCATATCCAAAATTTCAGGTTTCTGACTTTAATACTTTTTTGAGGAAATCCATTTGGAGTTTTGAGTTTTTAGACATTTTTCACTGGGTTTGCCGATTCGCGGTATTGAATAACTTAGTAAATTTTTAATATAAGACAATAAAACTGGTGTGGTTGGACAGGGCTCAATCAGACCTTCATTTTGAATACCAACATCAATGGTCTAGGCCAAATTTGAAGGCACAGGTAAATTTACAATGTGATAACTTTTAATTGTTTTGCTTGACTTACCAATCAAAGTACTACTATAGGTGTAAATGTAACTCCGTTTGCTGTTGAGGTATCTGGCATTATTAGCAATCTTAGGTAAAGCACCCAGACCTATAATATAGTCACCTTTGTCAATTTAATAATTGCCACATGTATCCTGAATAGAACCACAGAAATGAAGAACTTGGAAATATTAATTGACCAGGGGTATGACGTTATAAGATTTGGCAGTGAGTCATTTCAGAATCAGGTTCAGTATTATAATGCCCTCAAAGAATAGAGAAAGAAATGGAATCCAGGGCATTATTTTTACCAAGAAAGAAGTTCATATAGGACAACCACCTGATTGGAAATTGCATATTTCTGAACTGGTGTGTTGAAGTTGTAACATAAAACTTCCCTGCTTTGACAATTAAGGTACTACGAAAAAAAAAATTTCAATTCTTTGCAGTTTTGTAATAGAACTAAGGTGTTAAAGGGAGGTCTGGATAGATCATTAGATAACTCTTTATGTCATCATTGCAGCCTTATGGAACACATCATGGCTTTTTTTTTGCATTTAAATATTATAATATCAATGCTCAGCGAGAGAGAAAATATAATTTACTTTTTTTGTGTGCAGTGCCATATAAAGGCTTACATCTCAAATGTTAACCTTTATGCTGGCTGTGAACTTGTTTACATCAATACCACACTGAAACTTTATTTCTGATCTTTGATTTACTAGAAATTAAGCTGTGTAGCTTAAAAACTCGGAAAAGTTTCATAGGTTTGCCTAATGAAACTGTTACTCCTCCATACCTCCAATATGGCTCATCATAAGACCTCCAATGCTTTGTCAAAATGTAATCCAGTAGACTGACATAGGGTTGAATATAACACAGACCAGTAAAATATTTTTTTCAAGAAATAACATGTTTACTACTGCTTTGAATCATCATATATTACTTTGTTTCCCAAAATGGTGAAATTTTATGAAAAGTGCAAGTGAAAAATTATCGGAAACCCATCATGTTTGTATTCAAATTGTAGATCTTTTTGAGATCTTTTCAAATATGCAGGTTGTATTACTGTATGATGAGAAACTACGAAGTTATACAAAACCGCGAGTTCGCGAAACAACTGAAAAATGTTCAAAATGTCAAAAAACCAATGTCATTTCCTCAAAAAAGTTTTCATGTTAGAGACCTGAAATTTTGGATATAGCCTTCTGATATGAAAATGTCACTATCCCAATTTGTCCAATGGTGAAGTTCCGAAATCAACCTACCCTAATAGAGGACCTTCGGGACCTGCGTCAAGAAATTACTTGTTAGTTGTTACTTACTTGTCACTTGTTACTTATATTTGACATTATTTTTGTCTCCTCTTTTGTTCACTTCCTAGATCTTGCTTTTCTTGGGCAATAGTAGTGGTGTTTTGACCAAATGTAAACATCTAGGTCCTGCAGAAGAGGTTGAATTAAACAAGGTCATTGATTATGAAGGAGCAGTGTGGTTTGGGATGTCAATTTTATCGACAGCCGATTCCTGTTGATCACCTCGATGGCTGCGTGCAGTATCATTAGTGGCTGGATTCATGACGGTTAGAATCGATTTTGGAATCAATGGAAGGCAATTGATGAGCGGTGTGCTTGCCAACTGCCAGAGTGGCCATACAATCAACGCTCCACTTCCTTCTCTCCGCTCCATTGTTATGTGATTGCTGCAATGCTTCCCACTGCCAACTCACTTAGAGCTTATTCCTCAATTTTAAGTTTAAAATTTTTCTCATGAGACGTTACATATTTTATTGATTTTGATTATGCCTGATCTATGGTATAACCAATATATTCACCGATCCCCTTGCCATCTCACTGCCTTGCTGATGAATTATTCAGAGATGGTTTCTTGGGGGAAACTCTAGATGTCTGTTGAATGCCTATTTCAGGTGCAATGAATACTTCTTTTCGGAAAAGGGACATGTGAATTATTCAATTTCTTTGTTTAACATTTAAAGGTGTGTTAATGACTTGAGAACTTTCGAGACAGCAACTCGTTAATTTCACTCTTGTGTCCATGTTAATCTCTATAAATTTACAAATCATGATCAAATTAATGATTTGTTCTGATCTTATTCATAATCAGTACAATTGCATGGTCTGGGTTTCATTTTCTACCTCTATCTTAGGCTCTATATTTGCTGAAGTTTCTTAAATGTTCCTAAAGGCGGCCCAGTACTATATTAGATTATGTTAATCTAAATATTTTAACTGGGACCATTGTTTGAGAGCATTGAGTCTGTGGTGATAATTATGGTTGTTTCGAAAAATTGAAAAAATTACACTCATAACTCTGAAACCAAGTAAGCTTTGATTGGTTCAGGGATAACTAATTAATGGTGAAAGTTGGAAGTTTCTCACCTTGGAGTGGCAACAGCTCACGTTTCTGTCAAGCCTGCTGTATTTGGTGAGAACAGGATCGCCCGCTTCATTGATATATCTTATATGGATATTTCTTCTTCTATTTTCAGAGATGGCCAGTGGAGCGACTCTCGGGTCGACCCCTGCCACCAGTAGCACTACGCGTGTCAACTCTGCCGAACCCATTGCCCTTGTGCCCCACACCAGGATAGACCATGAGTCCAAGATTGAGGAGTTCTACCAGTTGGGCAATAAGCTTGGGCAGGGCAGCTTTGGGGTAGTCAGGATGGTCACTCACAAGGAGACAAACACATCATGGGCCTGCAAGGGAGTCAATAAGGAAAAGGTATAGTCTTTATTGTTTTTCCTAAAGTGAACTACCTCCACAAATTGTGTCTGCAGGAAAACTTTAACATGATAGTGCAGCCCTCTGAGCAGTTCGTAGTCCTCACAAAACTAAGGCTAATAGCCTAATTGAAGAGAAGTCCACTGTTCAACTGACTTGGTTGCTGTGGTTTTGCCACCAACGTATTTGATGTTAAGCATAATAGTCAGGTATGACATGTCTGATTTGAGATTGAATTAATATTGTCTCTAAATCTAGCCCTACATGTTCAATTTCAGGCTGGAAGTTCAGCCATAAAGCTGCTGGAAAGGGAAGTTGCCATCTTGAAAAAAGTCAGGCATGAACATATTATCAAACTCAGAGAAGTCTTTGAAACTCCAAAGGTAACACCTCTATGAGGCTTATTATGTTGTTTTACAAATGACAAGTCATAATTTTACCTTTGATATATTCAAGCATATTCTTGCTATCTCTTTCTTTTGCTCTTTCTCACAGAAAATGTACCTGGTGACGGAATACTGTGGAGGAGGAGAGTTGGCAGATGTTCTCAGGGAGAAAGGTCACTTTGGAGAACCAGATGTGAAGACCATCATCACCAGATTAACCTCTGCAATAGCATACCTCCATAGAAATGGTAGTGTTTCAATTGTACTTGTGTTCTCAATGTCATTCACAAATTGTGTTTGCCATTTATAAAATATTATGTCCCTCAAGCATAATGAATTGCATTGTTGCTTTGTTGCATACTAATCTGCTGCATATTTCAGATATGGTTCATAGGGACTTGAAGTTAGAAAATGTTTTACTTGCACAAAATCCTGCAGACAAACAAGATGATCTCTACATAAAGGTAAAATAAATTTTATGAAATATTTTGAAATTGACAATCTCTGAAAGCAGTGTGTCACATTTTTTAACCATTCCATAAACAGATGAGCCGAGACGGCTATGGTATATAGCATTTTAAAAAGCTGAAAGTGACCTACGTACCGAGTTGCTTTTTTCTTTTATTGATGTGTTACTGTTCTAATGTTCTAGTTTGGGTAATCAACCTTTCTGTCGATGTATGAGCCCCTTGGCCTTAGGGTACCTTATTTTGTGTTTGGACTAGTTAAATCAGCTTGAATATTGCATTTAATCCCTTACTGCCATTACCTAGAATATGACTGTTTTTATGACCCTTGCTCAAGATCAGCATTGCATTTAAATGTCTACCAATGTCAGTCTGTTTGTTCTTATATGAATACTTAAGTGTTTCAGAAGAGTTAATCTTTACACACTGCCTTTAAATGCAACACATTTCAAATCATAATGCTTTTGGAGTTATGTGATTCCTAGATCCTTTTCGGTATGTCCATTAATAGTTGACAGTAACAGTGCTATTTAGCACCAGTTAGTGGGACTACTGCCAATTAAAGTTTATTGCCCCTATTAACAGACCATTGACTGTTTCTATGGATCTTTTGCCCCCATTGATAACATGATTTTATTGATCATCTGTCCTTTATTTCAGGTCACTGACTTTGGCCTTTCAGTTGTCAAAGATGGTGTTGGCCATGATAATATGCTTGTTGACTTTTGTGGTACCCCAATGTATATGGGTAAGTTTGTCAATTTATTATAGAATTTTCAGGTTGTAATTGTTATATCGGGTGAATGAGGAAAATAAATATATGATGTAGTAAATCAGATTACACCTGGGTGTCTGCAAATCCTTAAAAAGCCTTGAAAAGCCAGGAATTTGGTTTCTCAAATTCCAGGCCTTGAAAAGCCTTGAAGAAACTTGCATTTTGCACGAAAGGCCTGGAAAAGCCTGGAATGCAGTTGCTACTAATAAAAAAAATTCATGGCTAAATATTTGGCTATTTCTTGTGACAGTGTGATGGTAAAAAAATTGATGTTCAGAAAAAAAGAAGTACTGTGCGTTGTTTTTGTAGTAGTTCGCCCAAAGATTGTCCTTGATTTTAGGAAAATTCGGTTTGGAAAAGCCTGGAAAATCCTGGTATTTGGTTTTTAAAAATGCCGCAGACACCCTGTACATGTACATATTAAAAATGCCTCATTTTGAAATTGATTTCTGTTCCTTCAGCTCCTGAAATAATAGACAACAAAAGTTATAGTGAGCGATGCGATGTCTGGGCTATTGGAGTCATTATGTTCCTCTTGTGAGTGAAATTTCTTCATCTGACTACTAATTATAAAATAATTGGTTTCTACCATGTTGAATAAATAAGGAATAAATGAAATATAGTTCTTTGGTACTTTTTCTGCAGGATGTGTGGAGCACCCCCTTTCCACTGCAAAGATGAGGAAGAACTCTATAAACTCATTAAAGAGGGTGACATCAAGAAATGTTTTGAAGCTCACGCAATCTGGCTCACTGTCAGTGAAGATGGTAGGTTTATGTCATTGCCAGATTTGTAAAGCTCAATTTATGACTTGCCTTTCTTAAACAACTGGTGACTTCTGTTGTTCGATTATTTGTGCGTTAAGATTTAAATTTGGAATTTTGCACTTATCAATTGCCTTCATTTATTTATATCTTGCATTTCAACATTTTTGTTATATTGTTGAGCGCATTCTAATAGGCCTATGTCACACATTGTTTCAGCTAAAGACTGTCTAAGTGGAATGCTTGCAAAAAACCCTGCATACCGACTAACCTGTCTTGAAGTACTTGATCACCCCTGGATAACTGTAAGTTTATATGTTCTGCATTCTTTCTTATGCCTAATATCACATTCTCAATTTTGCTTGCACTTCCGCTTTTATCGATATATCCTGTTAAGAGTAAGGTCACTTACATCTCTCTCTTCCTTCACCAATGCTTGGGTATTCCTCCTTGGTGCCCATTCATTAATTATTAAATTATGAGGTCACTGGGGACGACTTGTTTCTTTCATCATACTAAAACATATTTAGGCATACAATGTCTTGTACATACCTACCTGTATACAAGATATTCCCAGTAAATCAAATCAGTCTAGATTTTCAATCTGTGATTTGTGATTAAACATTGCTTGTTGTGCTGGGCATTTGTTACTTTTAATGGTGGAATTACCTTATAGAAACTTCCTTTCACTCCAGGGTGGTGAGAAGAGGTCGGGCAATGTCCTTGAGCTGATGAAAGAGTACCGGAAGGAGATGACACACAGCGATGAGGAGGAAGGGATCTCAAACGGAAAGAACCACACAGCTCACTCCTCTTCCTCCGCCAGCGGCTCCATGAATTCCAGCAATTCCCATGTAAAGGTGAGCCTCTTGTCTCCCTATTTTATTTTTGTGTGTTCCACAAGCTTGCCCAGAGAATTGACTTTGTTGAAAAACGCAAGTTTGGTTGATATATCTTTAAATTTGTTAATTGTTGAAACAGGTGGCACTATATCAGTTCTGCATAAAATTTGTTGTTTTGATAAATGTTTAATTTAACTTTAGCCTTAAAGTACTTTTTAACAAATGACTTCACATACCTAACCAAAAAATATATGAATAATATGTGCCTCAACTCCGTTTTGACCTGGCAGAAATAACCAAATTTAGTGGAAGGAATCTTCTATCTTAACCAACTTTTTGGGGATAGTTTTGAAGACAAAAAGACATACCGTTGCTTTCTGATATCTAAAAATATTTGTTTCTTCAGGACACACAGACTCTAATTAAGGCAGGCTGACTAGAATTAAGTATGTTTGTCTGAGGAACTGGTGCTGAGTGAAATGGCATTCCTTTCTTGTTTTCTCAAAGACGGCAGCATCCAATTTGTCTGACATAGTTCCTGACATGAGATCAAGACTGACCCAATTGTTAAAGTAATTCATTATTTGGTGGAATTGTTGAATGGTAATTACTGATAAAGCCAATTCAGACCTTCAACCCTTGCAAATCGCTTTTAAGATTATATATCATCCCAAAGATGTGCAACTTTAAAGTTCTGAAACTTTTTTGTTTAACTTTCAGAATGGCAAAGCTCACACTTCTCACGGGAAAAAAGGGCTACCTCGGATTTCCACTGACCCAACATTATCACAGACAGCCAGAACAGCGGTGAGGATTTTATTTTCTATTTGTTCAAATAACAACAAAAACTTAATTGCTTTAATACATTTGCATCACACAAATGTCAAAAAAGTTGTATTGTAAAGTCTTATACATTTAGAAATAGGTCTTATAGCAATAGATAAATAAATGAAGCTAAAGTGCTCCTTATATTGTCAGTTTAAGTCTTCTAGAACTTGTATGTTTATTGGCAGGAAATATGTTGCTCAACTTTGAATGAATCTGTTCATTTAGATGTAGATATAGTAGACACTGTAGTAGATGCTGAGGGTGTACTGGCTGGCTTAGAATTAAAACCCATCATTTTGGCAAATGTCAGTCTGAAGCGTTTGTAAAACAGGCAGTAGAGGTAGAAATTGATGGCCGAGTTGAAGACCAGCATCATTTCCTTGATAGATGCATAATACTGGTAGGATCTTGGGTTTATTTTGAAGTCCCCTGCTCCTATGATGCTGGCCACAAAATCCGGCAACTGGCAGACGATGAAAACGGCAATAACAACAATCATCATGATGGTCAAGTTGTGGTTGGTGCTGTCGCTCTCCTTCCCTGGCTCTTGGTTGGTCAGCTTCATGCGATTCCTGAGGGCCTTCCTGACCAGCATGAGGAGGCGGAAGTTGAGCACTATAAGTGTGCTGAGTGGCACGACAAACTTGAAAATCATGGCCAGAGAGATATGGTAGATCTTGCGGTAAAGATCCTCATCCCAACCCTTGACGTTGGATGAAATGTGGCTGACGAAGGTGCTGTTGTTGTTGGAATTGCTCTTGAATGCCCTGAAATAGTAGTAAGGCCATCTTGGTGCGTTGAAAAGCACGGCTATGATGAACATGACGAACACTGCTCTCTTGGCATTCTTAGGGGTGCAGACCAGATGCGCTTTCAGCGGGCGAGATACAACATAATAACGATCTATTGCCATTAACATAACCAACCAAATGCCACAGGTTTGAGATGTCCAGCCGAAGGGTAAGACAAATGCGACCATGTATGGTCCGGCATCAAAATAACCAAGGAGGTTGCCAGTGTAGGGGTAGACTGAACGCAGCACCACATACAGAAGAACATACACCAGGAACATAGAGTCAAATATAGCCAGAGCCTGAAGCATTACCCCATTAGAAGTCTTTACTTTATCATGATGAATAACTAAAACTGTAAGTAAATTACCCAAAAACCCCAGAATGCATAACATTCCATCTACTCCAACATTAATTATGAATGCAAAGTACACAAGACTGTCCTTTTCGGGTGCAGTTTCAAGGTCTGTATTCTCTGAATTGCTGAAAGTTTCAGCTGTAGGGATATCCGGCATAAGAGTTGTCATCTCCATTTTGGGAAGTCTAAAACAGAAAATATAACTTGTTAAAGAGCTGGTGATATGTAGTATCAATAACAGAGTAGCAATCTTAGCTTTGGTTTAAAAACTAAGAACTTAATATTTGTAAGTTATTATTTTGTTTTTAGATGAAAGTAAGAGCGCCAGTTAAGCCTGCATCAAAATAAATTTTGGAAAAAGGAAATGTGACCTGCAGATGAAAAATTACTGATAGTGCAGGTCTGTTTTCGCAAACCCCCCCCCCCCCGTTTTTAACCAGCCTAACAGCGGAGGCCGGTTTATACAGGAGCTGTAAATGGATCAGGTGAAACCATAAACAGTAGGCATAAACTGCAACCACAAGCTTGCAACCACAAACCAGATGTAAACCATGTTTGGCAATGACAGACAAGGTTTTTCCCCGTTGTGATCTTAATATTTCACTTACAGTTATGAAATTTGGTACAGGTATGGTACTCTGGGTATGGATTGGGAACATGTCGAAAAATCCAAGATGGCTGCCATTTTGTGGCGGCCATTTTGGCAGCAATCTTTCTTCATTCTTGAACTGCCCTTTGTGACCTTAATATTTCACTTACAGTTATGAAATTTGGTACAGGTATGGGACTCTGGGTATGGATTGGGAACATGTCGAGAAATCCAAGATGGCTGCTGTTTTGTGGCGGCCATTTTGGCAGCCATCTTTCTTCATTCTTGAACTGCCCATTGTGACCTTAATATTATCACTTGCAGTTATGAAATTTGGTACAGGTATGGGCCTGTGGGTATGGATTGGGAACATGTTGAGAAATCCAAGATGGCTGCCATTTTGTGGTGGCCATGTTGGCTGCCATCTTTCTTCATTTTTGAACTGCCCATTGTGACCTTAATATTTCACTTGCAGTTATGAAATTTTGGTACAGGTATGGGACTCTGGGTATGGATTGGGAACATGTCGAGAAATCCAAGATGGCGGCCATTTTGTGGTGGCCATTTTGGCAGCCATCTTTCTTCATTCTTGAACTGCCCATTGTGACTGTGATATTTCACTTACAGTTATGAAATTTGGTACAAGTATATGGGACTCTGGATATGGATTGGGAACATGTCGAGAAATCCAAGATGGCTGCCATTTTGTGGTGGCCATGTTGGTAGCTATCTTTTTTCATTTTTTGAACTGCTCATAGTGACCTCAATATTTTGCTCAGAGTTATAAAATTTGTTACAGGTATGGGCCTGTGGGTATGGATCAGGGACATTTTGAGAAATCCAAGATGGCGGCTATTTTGGCAACCATCTTTCTTCATTTCTTGAACTGGCCATTGTGACCTCAATATTTCACTTGAGAGTTATGAAATTTGGTACAGGTAAGGGGCTGTGGGTATCAGACCGGAACATGTTGAGAAATCCAAGATGGCAGCCACTTTGTGGCAGCCATTTTGGCAGCAATCTTTCTTCATTCTTGAACTGACCATTGTGACCTTAATATTTCACTTACAGTTATGAAATTTGGTATAGGTATTGGCCTGTGGGTATGGATGAGTAACATGTTGAGAAATCCAAGATGGCGGCCATTTTGACAGCCATCTTTCCTTTTTTTTTAGAAATCTGTTCAAACTGCATTGATTCTATACTAATAGTTTAGCATCTTCCAATTAACTATTTCTCCTATCTTCCAATATCAGTTTAAGCAATGGCACCTTCAATTTCATTGCGCTAGGTCGGTTTTGAATCCGCGGATTCTTGTTATAACTGGCGATAAGTACATAACATATCTATTTCCTCATGGTATATTATCTCATGTGCTGATAATTCAGCAACAAAACTTATTCATCTGGTCACTCATTATCTATTCTTTTAGAGTATTGAGTGTTGCATTAATATATCCGACTATCCATAGTTTTGCAGATAATATAATTATCTTTCATGATAATGTTATCTGTCGTTTTTTGATGATGATTCATAGAGAAATTAATTGATTGCTTATCTACAGCTAAAATGTAATTAAATGTATTATATATCAAAAATCCACATCTAGTTAACAATATCTATCTATATGAAGGGAAGTTTTCATGCGCGCTACATGTTTTGAAGCCTGTGTATCAATTGCTGTGTCAGTCCGTGTCCCAAATTTTCAGTCTACCAATGACAAACTATTTCACACAATAGACTTCTATTACTTTGAGGTCAAGATGGCAGCTCAAGACACTGCTTTACATCAAAGAGAAATCTGTGTTGGAGCAATTTGTCTCACAAAGATGATTTCTTGTCTTGTCTGAAGAATTTAGAGTGATATGGCTGACTGATTCAGATTTCAGATTCAGATTATTTATTTGTAGCTCATATATGTACATTTAATAAAGTGTAATTATAATTCCATAATAGGCCTATCTTACAATGAACATAAATATATAAGCTACAGGAACTCCTCTAAGGCAATGTTGTGCCGCTGTCGAGGAGTCCCTGAAGTTTTAAAAAGTTATCTTAAAATTGAAAATTGTCTTCTCTGGCGAAGTCACACATAGGATGATGTGCCTTTATGTGTTATTGTTCAGGAGATAATGACGCCAATGCTGATGTTATCTTTAGAACGTGTGCCTGTGCTTCATTGCTAAAAAGCCTGTTCACATCTTCACAATTTTAATTGAGACTACTCTACATTGTACGTCAGGGTAATAGAGAATCAACTACTGATTTTTTTTTTTGTGGGGACTCAGCTCTTTTAGTTCTACAATATTATATGGCATTTTTATGCAAATTGGACACAGGAAGCAAGAAAAGACAAAGTTCCATTTTCTGTATTCTCTCATTATTCGACTCCAGGGACAGTTGGCACCCTGCTTATAAATAAGTCATTGGTATGTTTGCCTTGCCTATAGAATTTATGGATTTTTCTTGCCCAGAATATAAATGATTGCTGATGAAGGTCCATGTTCTTACTAGTCTTTAACCCAGACTCAGACTCATTTTATCCTTGCTCTTTTAAATGAAAAAAAAATACAATACACACATATATATAATAAATCATCAATTTTCAATAAAAAAAAAAGAGCTATGGGACTCCTCGAAGGCAATAAGTTGCCGCTGATAAGGAGCCCCAGTGTTTGGAAATTGTTTCAAGGCACAGTGGGTGGCAATGTACTTAACAAAATTCAATAAAAGAAATATAAACAACTATAAATAAGAAAGAAACATAGATTTTATAGTTGAATAAAAATAAAATAAGGGTGGGACGATGGACTTCAGTTACAAGGGGATGGAGCTGTGAACAGAGCAGTATTTCATAGTGAAATCAATTTCTATTACAAATATAACAGTGATCAATCGAACAAACAGGATCATAACTATCTAGTAGTTTAATATTAATGTAATTTTTATATCCATGAAAGCTATGTGTAAAGATTTTGTTTCTGAAATGATCTTGCATGGTATTAAATATTTTAATAAATTTGTATTTTATACCATTTCTTGCAAACTCATGTCCCACAGCAGGCAGCCGCAAAACAGCAGCATTTCTGGTATTATAATCATGTTGAGTCAAATTCACTCCGGGATTGACAACCTCTTTAAAATATTCTGGCACAGGACCATTAATTAAGCGATAACATAGTCATGCAGTCACGTAGGGTGCATCAGTTGCCCCCAACCTTTTCCTATTTTGATGTCTATGTGATATGTTAGGAGGTTGGATGTCCTGAGTATGCACACCAAATTTCAGGTTGATATTCCTGTGGGAACAGCCACCTCCATGGCATTACTTATTTTAATGATATTTCAATGAAACGAAACTGCAATATTTTTCAAAAATGTCATAACTCAAGAACCGATGGTCCGAAAGATTTGATATTAGGCTCAAAATGTGCGGAAAAAGGAGTTTATATTCATTACAATTGCAACATTGGCTTTTGGACCAATAGTTTCAGAGCCAGGTCGGAAAAAATTAACTTTTTATTGTGTAAGTCTATTTTTGGGTTGATACAGAAGTCGGACTGAGCAAGATCCATCACTGCAAATGTGCACTATGGATACATGTATCCTCTGTGAATGATCTGAAGTAGAAATAATACTGTCAAGATCATTGTAGACTGGGTAGGGCCCAAATTTTCAAAAATACTCATTTCTATTGAATTTCCAAGTAAAATTGTGTTTTTGTCAAATAACAGAAAAACAGTTCGAGATAGAGGGAAGGTTTCTATTGAAGTGAATATAAATATGGACATTCCGCGCATTTTGAGCCTAATACCAAGTCTCTAGGCCAAGTGTTTCTGAGATATTGAGATTTTTTAGGATACTCCGATTATGAACAAATATGCGCCTGGAGGTGGCTGTTCCCATCAGAATTTTGAGTTGAAATTTTTTTACCATGTTTTCATTATCCAGCCTCCAAACATATCACATAGACATCAAAATCTGAAAAGGTTAGGGGCAAATGATGCACCCTAAATTGCAGTGCACATATATCTTCTAATCTTGAAATATTCAGCTGTTTGAAAAGGATGTTCGTATGAGCTAGCATTAAATTTGCTGTTGGTAATAATTCTGACTGATTTTTTCTGTAATTTAAATCAATTCTGAGATCGCCAGCCCCACAGACTTATGCCATAATTACAGTAGGATGAAATCAGAGCATTATATATGTTAAGTAACTTGATCTACCCACTTTAGAAATGCGAGACTACCCTTTCAGAGGTCATTTAATGTGTATTACCAATCTGTTCACTTTGTTTCTTTTGATTTCAAATAGTTTTGTCGTCACTTTTAAAGTAAATAAACTCAGTTCACAATTTCAAGACCCTTAACCACCATTGAAAGAAGTGCTCCTTAATGGGCTTGACAAAACAAAAGTATCATTTGCTCATATCTACAGTGGACTGCTGCAGTACTATAAACAATTTTGCTCTCATGTTAGGCCAATTTTCCCAGGCCAATCTCAAGATCAGGCACCACTTTCTGAGTTTTAGATTAAAGACTGGCACAACTCGGGAAGTGACAAACGTTGAACAACAGTTCTTTCAGTGGATAAAAGGAAGCTCTCCCTATTAGTGGCTGTATGATTTGAATCATTGTGCATTGGATAGGTGGTGAACAGCAGATGATCATGCTAACAAAAATAAACCCATTTTAAGGTGTCCTGCATTACGAAAAAAACTTCATCTTTTGTGTTTAGTGGTTGATATATTGATAATGCTGCACACAATGTTAGCCTTTCACAGTTATTGTTTGGGTTTGCAACAGGAGATTATACACTGAAAGACAAAAGTTATGCATATGTTCGGAGGGCAAGATGTTCGAGAGGTATGGTCAATATGATGGTTACATGGTGTAAGACAACGGTAAACAGGGTCACAAACAATAAATCACTGAACCGGTAAACATTTTCGTTTTTAAAGATGGCTGACAAAGGGGAGTTTTTAGAAAACACAGTTTTTGCTGTTGACCCATACCATTTGCAGGAATGCGGTTTCATGTGAGCTTAAATGAATCCTTAAACATCCAAGCACACAATTCTTTTACAACAGAATTTATTGTGTCCCCAATTACAGAATATGACGGGGATGAAACCATTGGAATGGTGCAGGTGTGAAAACCAAGCTTAATGTTGTAGAGTTTAAGATGTTCATCTGTCAAGTGTATCAAAGAAAGCTGCCTGTTACAGGGAGGTAGGGTAGACAAGGAATAAACAAAGAGGTGTTGGACCTAGAAAAACAACCGGAACTCAAGATACCCTCCATTGTAATGAAGGCATGTTTCTGGATGTTGTAGGGGATGCTACAGATGAGAGGAAATCTCAACCTTCGAATGAACCCCAAGACCATTATCCTTAGACTTTATGGTTTATTTTATGTAAAGCAAGTGTTTGGTAGAACCTTATATTGAGCACACAGATGAGTTTCTTACATGCACAACATATGCATAACTTCTGTCTTTCAGTGTACCTACATGTACCTAAATATTGACAAGGTGTAGCAGTAACGATAAAAGCCCAAGGTTACCTTTAACCCTGAAGGCCGTGAAGGGATTTTCTTGGATTTAATTATAAGAGCATGTTGTTTTCTGTTTTGTTGGCTCCAGTTTTTTTTTATCTTTATGTGTGAAATAGCAATTTTTTAATCCTGTGTTTTTTTTTCATTACCACAGTTGTGTGAGTATTGGCAACCTCAAATTCTGAGATTTGCTGGAGCTTGTTTTTGGATGAATGCATACTAATACCCTTAACTGCAAACATGAACACCAAAACAGCCCCTTAATCATGTTAACACAAAAACATTGTCATAATGGTGCAACCCTTTGAGGCAACCTTCTTAGCAAATCAGAGAAGCTCCGAGAATTGGGTCAGGCCAGTCTGAGGTTGTGCTTGGCTCCTGGAAAACTCAGACCAAGTGAGGAGTGAGCAACCTTGTTTCATTTTACTGAAAAAGATATTTATCGGCTACGGTCTATGTGCTGCAGAGCATTGTTATGAAAGTGTGCCAGTGTCCTTTAGGGGATACTATTGGAATATTCTGAGAGTATTAGATTGTAGTTGCAAACCAGACGGGTGCATTTACACTTATACTGAAGTGATGTCAGATGTCCCGATTTATGAGAATCGGCGAATGACCATCTTTTAAAAAATATTAAAAGCTATGACAGAAAGGTAATTGATATTACTATATAGATGTTCCTGGTCGAGCCTCTCTGCAATCTATTCTAACTTAAATGACTAAGCTGACAAATATATTTGATCAATATTATGTGTAATGAGGAAAACAAAATTGGGACATGAAATGTTTGACCATGAAATTTCCATCATATTTTGCCAACTCTTGGATTTCGACACCCGTTTTGATCAAGTTTCTGAACATAAAGTACTTCATTTTCAGGATTCTGTTGGTCCTAGCAATCAGATATACAACCTGAGAAAACTGGACTCCTATCTAAAGAAAAACTTGACTTTTCTCTTGAATCAAAAATAGGACATGATTGTTCGAAATGTGTTTTTTCATACAGTGTGTACATGGGGACATGAAACAAATCATATCACAAAAACACTTGAAAGTCGCAACAGAACTCCATGGCTTTCTACAAACCAGGAAACATAACTGGAAACCACAAACCCGTTGTTAATCCAGAAAATTAATTAGGCCTATTTTAGTGTTTTTCTTAAGAACACTTCGGGATTTTGGATTTGAAGTTCAATTGCTTTAATTGTAATGCTAGAAATAGGAGTGTTTTAAAAGACATATGTGCTGGCAATCATAACCACAAACTTACTTGATTCTGGTAACTTTTTAAGTCATCAAAATAGCTTTACATCAACAGGAAGTTTTGCTTGGAAATGTAACATGACATCTATAGTTATGTTACACCAAAGTGGTGCCTGATGTTGGGATTGGCTATTAGATTTGTATCAAAATGTAAATGGGTTAGCAACTAGATCTGCAGGAACGCAAACTTGCTAAAAAAAACTGTCTAAATCAAGTCACTTCACGTTGTGCCTAATCCGCACACTATCATAACAAAAAATTAATTAGTCGCATATGAATAATTTTTTAAAAAGGGCCCGAAAGAAAACAGATCTGGAAAACCATGTGATCTAAGCAATTGAAGAATTTACTGAAATAACGTTGCCACAAAGCAATATGTTTTAAATTGCAGAAAACAAATAATTTGGTTGTGTGTGCATTTTTTGAAGATTATATAAAAAAAGGTTGATAATGAAGTTGTTGTGAAGTTGTTACCAGGAATAATAACTTCACAGTCACTTCCAATGCAATACCATCTACAGTTGTATCCACTTACCTTAGTCAGTTGCCGTTAAATAGGCCTAACAGGCACACTTCAAACCAAATCTGCAGCATATCTACTGTGGTTACTTCCTTATGTAGGATAAATGCGTGGAGCATTTTCTGGCTGCCAATCAGAGACCAGCACCCTGGGACTGCTTTCCCAAGCTGAAGCACTGCATCATGATTGATGTATGAACACTCACAGTGCCTATCTGTAAATGTCAGAGCCATGAAATTCGTGCAGCAATTTTATGATATTCCCAGAACTACATGTAGGCCTATTACAGCCAGGATAGAATTACAAAGTAGGTGCCTCTCTCTCCGGTGAGCTGAATACCTCAAATATCTCTTTTTGATGTCAAGATTGTCAAAATAAAACTTTATACATATATATATTATATAGATAGCGGATGCTGAGGAGACCAACATTGAGTTTTATTGGCCGAAGCAGTAATAATGGTCGAGGCCATAGGCCGAGACCAATATTACCTGCTAAGGCCAATAAAACTCAATATTGGTCGACTCAACATCCACTATTTGTTATATTCTGCACCTCAATTTTCAGAATTAAAGATATTAGTAAAATATTGGTTTTTCTGAAGATACTCATATGAAATATACTTAATTTTTCCCGTTATTTCCAATGAGCATATTTATAAAATGATAGATTGACTTTCCAAAAAGTTTAATTTTGCAAACCACTGCCATGCCCTTAAGTAACAGGCAATTAAGTGCATGGCTGCTGCTGAGAACATGGGGGCACGCCAATATCACTCTCCACACGCCAATAACACTTTTAAGACACCAATATCATTATTTATTGGCGTGTCATGTGACTGATCTCTTGATACATGATTGGCCTTAAAATTATGATGCAGAATATATCTATATATATTCTGCACCAAATTTTGTGAGCCAGTCAAGTGACACGAGATCAATCACGTGCCACGCCAATAAATAACGATATTGGCGTGTGTTAAGTGTTATTGGCGCCTTAAAGCTATATTGGCGTCCTCAGTGCACATGCACTGCAGTTAATGCATAACTGTACACCCTACATCTATGTAGCCTTTGATTGCATTGACTTCTTTCCAATCAAATTCTCGATTGTCATTGAAGGAAACACAGCACCTCTTCTATGAAGGTATTAATTGCTATCGAGGGTAATTATATCATTGACCAAATTCCAATTGAAACTTCTGCCATTTTCTAAGTGAAACTTTAAGCAGAAAATAAATTAGGCATTTAAATGATATCAAAGTAGTTAAATACACTCATTTAAAATGTTTTTTTCACAAATGAATAGAAGCGCTAATAGAGTTAAAAGGATAAAAATCATGATAAACATAAAGCCTATCCCTAAGAGTAGAAAGAGGATAGATGGATAGCTAGGTAGATATCTAGATAAATAGCTAGATAAATAGCTAGATAAATAACTAGATAAATAGCTAGATAAATAGCTAGATAAATAGCTAGATAAATAGCTAGATAAATAGCTAAGATAGACACTAGATAGCTATATAGATAACTAGATAGGTAGCCAGATAGATAGATAGATAGATATATAGATAGTAGATAGATAGATAGATAGATAGATAGATAGAAATACATTTTTAACTATGCTTGTTTAAAAAAATTCAAATCTCAAATATATTTTTTTTTAAGTATTATACACAAATAGTGCATGGCAAATGGTAGTTGGTGAACCAAATATATCAGAATATTTCAATCAAAATTGGCTAAACAGGTTTTTATTATTTTATTAGCGATGGTCGATGGTTTAAGAATCTCAAATTGAAAACAGGCAAAATTTTATTTAAAAACATGTATAAGACAATTTAAGACTAAAAATTTTGGTGCAGAATATAACAAATAGTGGATGTTGAGTCGACCAATATTGAGTTTTATTGGCCTCAGCAGGTAATATTGGTCTCGGCCTTCGGCCTCGACCAATATTACTGCTTCGGCCAATAAAACTCAATATTGGTCTCCTCACCATCCACTATCTGCATCAAAATTTTAAGACCAATCATGTAGCAGGAGATCAGGACCAATAAATAATGATATTGGTGTCTTAAAAGTGTTATTGGTGTGGGGAGAGTGATATCAATGTGCCCCTTAATGCTCTTAGCAGCAGCCATGCACTTAATTGCTTATCACTTAAGGGAAGGCCTGGGTAGGAGGAAATCTAACTTGAAATGTCAATCTATCATTTTATAGATATGCTCATTGTAAATAATGGGACAAATTAAGTATATTTCATATAAAAAAAATTAAATATCTTTAGAAAAACCAGTATTTAAAAAGAAAAAATATATGTAAAAGTGTGAAAATTGTGGTGCAGAATATAACTAATAATGGATTTTGAGTCGACCAATATTGAGTTTTATTGATCGCCATAGATCTTTAGATCTATAGGGCGATATATGTTTCGGGCCTGTCCGCACCTCGTCGTGCGTAGAATCGTAGACCGGCCGTTTTCGATTGTGTTAGGATCGTGGTACTCGAGCTGTCCGGTTGACTTCCGTCCGCGGGCATTTTCGATTTTTTTAGGATGGGGTACTCGAGCGGTCCGGTTGACTTCCGTTCGTCATCAATCAAAAACGTTTCCTATTGTGCAGTATGCATCCAATGGCAATCAATGATGGAAGTCAGTGATGGAAGTCAATGATAGCAGTCAATGATGGCAATCAATGATGGCAATCAATGATGGCAATCAATGATGGCAATCAATGATGGCAATCAATGATGGCAATCAATGATGGCAATCAATGATGATAGATAGATAGATAGATAGATAGATAGATAAGGGGGCGACCATTTAATATAAGGGGGCCACCATTTAATATCTACTAAGGATAAGGGGGCGACCATTTAATATCTACTAAGGATGAGGGGGCAACCATTTAATGTCTACTAAGGTGCTTACATAACAAAAGTACATACATGTATGAATGAACCAAGGGGGCAACCATTTAATATCTATTAAGCAATGATGATGGATAGATAGATAGGCTAAGGGGGCGACCATTTAATATCTACTAAGAATCAGGGGGCAACCATTTAATATCTACTAAGTTGCCTAGATAACAAAAGTACATGCATGAATGAACCAAGGGGGCAACCATTTAATATTTAGCACACCCCGGGGACGTGGGGGCACCCCCCGGGGATGTGGGGACAACAAATCAGTAATTTGGCTGGAGTAGCCTGAGGGGTCCACGAATTAATTCTGGCAAACTTCTGTTGCATAAATACCCAGCAACCCCCGCCCCTCGTAAAAAAAAGAGTCCCATTTGTCATGCAAGAGATGGATTATTTCATTAGTATTTGTGAACTTGGTGAATGCCCAATCAAATTCGCAAAACTAGGTTTTGGCTTGCGTATTTATATGTAACACAGGCGATCATTTAGTCCCTGTGGGACAGCATAGGCGATCCATTCAATCTCCACACTACCTCTAGTTGGCCTTAGCAGGTGATATTGGTCTCGGCCTACCGCCTCGACCAATATTACTGCTTCGGCCAATAAAACTCAATATTGGTCGCCTTGCCATCCACTATCTATATAATATATACTATCTTTATTCCAACTATATACTTTGTATCTATTCAAAAGAGAATAATTTGTTTGTTGTTCATGTAACTTTAAATCTAAATCTAATGGCGTGTTGTTGCTCGTTGGCCTGTTCTAAAAGACGTATGACTATTTACAGCTCATTTAATTTTAACTTCTTTAAACTTGTGTGTACTGTATGAAAGTGACGGCTGTGCTCACCACTTAATAAACTCAGTAAGTTGACATCCATTTGAGGGTCAAGAAAATGTCTACAAGAAAAGATTTGAAATGGCTGAATTGGGCCATTTACAATTAATCATGAATGTTACAGTCGACTAATGACGAGACCTTACATTCACCTGAAAGTGGACATCAATGACCTCACAACACGCCCTGTCCATTGCAGTGAAATGAACGGTCAATTTGTCATTCAGTAATAACTTGTGACCTCATTGATACTCAGTCGGTGACTTGTTTTAGTAACATTGAAAGTATAGAGTATGACCTCACAATTGCTCATGAGTCATAGACAATAACATGGCATGGATAGGGATTTGACCTCATATGGAAAATTTCAGTTCAATTCTGTAAGCACTTGACATTCCGCGACTGTAAAATAACCAAAATCACAATCAATTCAAATTGGCTCAGTTAATTTGTTTGCCCCCATAATCACTAGTATTTTTCCCTCAGATAAATAATTACATTCTTGAATCTTTATTGTGATACAATAGAGAGCATTTTTTGTCATGAATGACATTGTTGTTATTATTCAATCTGATCTTTACAGTTTATCCAACAATTTTATTTAATATGTTCATTTCATGCAAAGTAATTATATAAGACCTTATTTTGTGGTGCCGTTGTGGCCTAATGGTTAGAGTGGCCATGCTTAAATCAAGTTAGGCTCTCAAGGGACCAGGTTCGACTCCCGCTCCCAGCACTTCACAATAATATATTAGGTGATGTATTCGCCTCAAAATGCCCATGTCGAATTGACGACGTAAAACCCCTAATGATTTATCATCATTAATCATTAATATGAAACTGTAGTTAGATGATTAATATCCTCAGAAAGCTGAATGTAATCACCTCCTTCTCTTGCTTTGATAGTTGAGACAAGATCTGTTGGAAGTTGAGATTAAATTTCAGAGATTTTGGTAGGCCTATGTCTGCACGCAATATTGGTATGGTTGAAAGATGATCGCTTTGAAATTAAGATTAAATTTCGGAAATGATGCACAGGATCAAATTTATCTCATGTTTCTCAACAGCGTTGAAGGACAAATCCTGTTTTATTCACAGAAGATAACTAGAACAGGCACCTTGATCACATAGCTTCGCTGTCCATTTAAAATTGAGCTATGACTACTGCAAGATGCCGCACATAAATGGCCGACCAGTCGATAGTTAGGTTAGCTACAAGTGGAAACAAACGTTTTTTTTCCATGTGCTGAACAATTTTTTTTTCAGTGTCAAGTGGGAAAGAAACTTTTTTTTTCACCAAAAAGCCATAACCCCCCCCCCCCCCGATCATCTGGTCCGACTGGTAGACCCCTAAAAAGTTGATTAAGACTTCAACATATATTATGAAGGCTTGAATGTTATTGCAGCATCATTCGTTGGATTATCTACAATTGCATGCTAATTTCGGCAATTCTGGTCAGATTTTCATCAAATAAACATTGAAATGTTGCTAATTTAGTGCTTTGGCAGCTTCTACGGACATTTAAGGGCCGTTTTTGTTGAGAAAATTTAGAAATATGCATCCTCTTGGCTGCTAGTGCTGCAGCACAAAATGATAGTGCATGCAGCACTGTAGAGGCATTTTTCAGATTTCTTTAACTGTGGACCCAAAAAAGCTCCAATTGTCACTAAATTTAATCAGGTCTTGTGAAGTACAAATGTGCCGAAGGAAATCTAAATCCATCCAGTAGTTTTTGCAGGAGGCAACTCACATAATTGATGATCTCGGTCGTGGATGCTCATTCTTGTTGAGTGCATGGAGAAATCGATCTAATCGTGTATATGTTCGTTTTTGCAGGTTTAAAATTTGTCAACATGCAAAAATTTGAAAAATATTATACAGTTATTGCACAGCACCGAGTGCAAATCAGTTTTTATGGCACCGAGGTGACTAATATTGCACGAGGGCGCAATAACTGTTATATCATATGGTTTTTTGTGTCAAATGCTAAGAAAAGGGCTGGAATTCCTTGTCCAAACTCTTTTTGTGTTTCTTTTGATCCGCCTTTTAAAAATGTACCTCGTGAAAAGGCAATAAATATTTCACTCACAAAAAAAATGTTCACACTTTCGGAATGGAAAAATGATTTATTTGATGACGGATTTTATTTTAGATTTTTTTTTTAAACTTTATAGCAGACTTTAGACCTCTAAACACTAAAAAATCACGGAAAAATTGGCAAAAACGCTGTTTTTCGGTCACTTATTGCTTTATTCTGTTCAAACAAATAAAATAATCAATACAAAAAGTATATATCCCAATAGCCCTTTAATAGCCGCATCTATTGCCACAAAAACCAGCTTTCTATCTTCTTCCGTTGTGGTGCAGTGAATCTTTTAGTAAAATGGAAAAACACAATCTTTTTGTTAGTTTGTGGCTGCAGTAGCACTGAAACATGGTGCTTCCTCTCAGGTCCGTCCAATCTCTCACATTTATGTTAAAATGACCGTGCAATATAATGCATGCAATATCGTAGAATATTGCACTGCTGTCGGCCAATCAGCAGCGAGTATTCTGGCTAACCATATGATATTATACAAGTATGTAAATTACGTCAGGAGGTCTCACAACTCAAAGAATCAGTTTCCAAACTTGAAAAACATATCACATCCAACAAGAATTCAGCTGCTAACTCAATTTTAGTTACCACCAAGGAAATTAATCCTGCAGCTGCCTCCTCCACTAGCGTTGTCGAGCAGGTTGATGCTCATTCCCATGAGTCCCCCCAAAATGCCCAAAATGCCAATCACGATGTCATCGTTATCCCTGGGCAAAGATTATGTGCCCTGGGGAAGTATCTGAGCCAGTTGTGAAGGCTAGTTCAGATGCAGTGAAGATCAACCCCCTGGTGTCTCACCGACGTTGTCCCTCTTCTTCCTCGGATTCTATGTCGTCTGACAACCTACTTGACATGATAGTGGTTGAATCTCGTCGTAAGAAGAAGCTGAGGAAGAGGAATTCTTCCATAGACCAGAAGAAGACCATCAAACCAGCAGTACCTGCTTCTTCAAGAAAACCCTCTGAAAAGTCCTCTGCTGCTGGTGACCGAAAAGAAATCTACATTGGTAATGTAGACCCAAGCATCTCATCTGTTGATATGGTGTCCCACATGCAGTCCCATGATCTGCAGGTGAAGAAGGAGGACATTCGCATCCTGGCTAAGGGCCCTGAATACCATTCATTCTGCATCTCCGTTCCAGCTGACCAGTACGACAAGGTGCTCCAATCGGGATCCAATGGCGTTTGGCCTAAGGGTCTGAAGGTGAGACCCTTTGCCCCCAAGGGTCAAGCAGGTCCTCCTAAGCCCCTCAGACCTTCAAACTTCAAGAAATTTTGGTCTGATTACAGATCCCGAAATCCCCATCACAATGCTGGTCGCGACAACTTCCAATGGAACAGTGCAGACAGACACCACTACAATGGTTGTAATTTTTCTATCAGATATATTGACAGTCGTGACAATCTGTACAATCGTGACAGCTTCTACAACGGAGGTGATTTTTATGACTGGCCTTACCTTCCTGACCGTGTGGACAGGTATGATCTTCCTGAGCGTGTTGACAAATATGACTCTTACGACTGGCCTTACCTTCCTGAACGTGTTGACAGATATGACTCGTGGTGTCCCACAAGCAGAGCTTATTAATCCGTAACTCGTATGGTACAACAAATCGATTTAATTATGACAAACATTACTGAAAAAGATATCGAGTCTCTATGTACAAACTCACTAGGTGTAAATAATGATTTTAATGTTGTAAATATTGTTTGCTTGTCTTACAATTGCCATGGTTTTAAGCAATCCTCTGATTATATAATGAAACAGCTCATCTCGTGTGATATTTTATGCCTTTCTGAAACATGGTTGAGGCCTGACGAAAACAATGCCATACAAAATCTACTAAATATCCACCCTAGTTTTACTAATTTCAAATTCTCTGTTTTTAATAAGTCAGGTATGGAAAATGTTGATGCCAGTTATACAGGCCGCCCTTTTGGTGGCACAGCTATAATTGTGAAAAATAACCCCAAATACTTTGTAAGGGAAATTGATGTCCCATCTGATCGAATTGTTGTTGTTGGTGTCCATGATTGTGCAGGTACTCTTGTTGATGTCATTGTGTCTGTATATTTACCTTTCTTTAAATCATCAGATCTTTCCTCTGTACAGAATTATGTAGAGACTATAGATGTGCTTCAATCAATTTTAGACAAGTATGCTTCACAAGCCTCTGTTAAAATTCTGGGAGATTTCAATGCAAAACTGCCTTTGTCTCATAAATTACACAAAACCTGGTATAAGAAAGATGGTTTCAATCATAATAGTTGCATTCTTTATGACTTTATAATTTCTAACAAATTGTGTGTATTAGATTTTATGTATGAACAACCAGTTGACTTCACTTTCTATTGCTATGCTTCTGGTCATTTTAGTTGGATTGACCATGTCATCTGCCCTTTAAAAGACATTAGCAGTGTCTCTGAGTGTGCCATCCTGCCTCATGAACCTGGTAATACCAGCGACCATCTGCCAGTGAAGCTGAAGCTCTCCATAAAATTCCCTTGTTCACCGACACAACCCCAGCTGGCGCCGCCTGATAAGCAAGTCTTCCCTAACTGGACCAGCGACCTGAAGAATAGAAAATACAGAGATATCCTTGGGAAGAAGATGTCTGAATTTTGTCCGATTCTGAAAGAAGTTGTAGCTGAAACGGATCAGAAAGCAGCAAAAATGATGATCGAGTCTCGCCTTGGTGACATATCTTCCGCTATCCATAATGCTTGCAAAGAAGCTGGTTGCTCTCCAAGGAATCCCAGAACTCCCAAGGCTTACTGGTGTCCCGACTTGGCAGTACTCAGGGATAAGAAGAGGTTCTGGTGGAACATATGGAATTCTTGTGGGCGTCCGAGAGATGGTGTCGTATTTTCTATCTACAAGCACCTCAAGAAAAAGTTCAGAAGGACCAGCAGATATTTTGCAAACAACATCCATCTCAAGCAAATATCAGACATAAATCAACAGTTTAAGAAAAGAAATATGAAGTCTTTTTGGAACCTCCTTAAGAGACACCAGAGAAATACTGTACATTCAGCACTGCAGCCAGATGACTTTGCAGCTCACTACAGTAATGTTATGACGGATGATGAGGCTGACCTTAGTCCTTATCATAAGGCCATCAGGAGCTTCGTAGAGAAGAAAGTTGAGTTAATCTCCAATTCTGTGGTCATTGAACAGATTACTCCAAATGACGTGAAACATCTAATCTCTCTCATGAAAAGCGGTGTTTGTCCTGGCCATGATAAAGTCACTGTTGAGCATCTTATTTTTGGAACTTCAGATAACTTGTGTGCAGTCCTCGCAGACCTCTTTTCTACCATCTTGTCAACTACTCTGGTCCCGGACTCATTGTCACTTGGTGTTATCATTCCAGTCTTGAAGAAGCCAACCCTTGACACTAACAGTCCAATAAACTTTCGTCCGATCACACTGAGTACCACATATTCAAGACTACTAGAACTTCTCATTGCTCCTGAACACTCCCCATGTGATACTCAATATGGCTTCTGTCCTGGTAGAGGAACTGGCTTCGTCACCTGCCTCATAAATGACATGACTGCCTCCTTTAATGCTGCTGGCTCTCCAGTCTACATGTGCACCCTTGACGCTGAAAAATGTTTCGATACCATTTGGCACAATGGTCTTTTCTTTAAGTTGTGGGATAAAGTTACTGCACAGCGATGGCTCCTTTTAAAGAACATGTACAAGTCAATGCAAGCCACAGTCAGATGGGAAGGTAGCTGCAGCAACATCTTCAACATCTCCAGGGGTATGAAGCAGGGCAGCCTTCTCTCCCCAACGTTATTCAATATTTTTATTGACGACCTTCTCATCGATCTTAAAAACACAGATACAGGTATTAGGATAGATGATCTTCATATGAATTCCTGCACATACGCAGACGACGTAACTATCTTCAGCTCTACCATCCCTGGTCTTCAACAGCTTATGAATGTCAGTTCATCGTATGCCAGTAGGTGGCGCTTCAAATTCAGCACCAAAAAGACCAAGTGCATCATCTTTGGAAAACAGCTGACAAGAGAGACACCTGTGTTTCATCTAAATAATCATCCCATCAACATTACAGATGAAGTGGACATTCTGGGTGTGACATTTCGGTCAGACAACAAAAATAGTCCTCATTTGGAGAGGAGAATCTCAGCTTGTCGCAGAGCAATATACGGCCTCTCCTCTGTTGGTATGTCTTATCCAGGCCTGGATACAAAAGCGAAAGTGCACATTTGGAAGACTATAGGAGTGCCTACACTCATGTATGGCATGGACAGTCTGTGCCTTTCATCTAAAGACTGCAGCAATTTATCATCACTTGCAACGAACACCATCAAGTCCACCCTAGGCATTCGTAAAAGATCCCATCATTCGAAGGTACTGGAGGCACTTGGGATTCCAACGATAAAGACAGAAGTGCAACATGCGACATCAAGCCTGTTCCATAGGATCTTCAACGTGGATTCCCCGATCAGAGATCTCCAGACCCGACTTCTTGCCAGGTTTCTGCACTTCGGTTCATGTGTCAGTGGCACACTCATTTTTCATCTAGTCAACTGTGGCATTAGTCCTATTAAAGTTTTCTGTGATAAACCTATAAGACCCAACTTAACTGTAAAAGCAGATGGCGTGGTTGATTCCCTCAGGTACCTACTATTGCATGAAAATTACATTAAACCATGGTCAGATGAGTATGTGTTAACAAGATTTTTAACTAAAGCATTCTGAGCTGTTTTACTGGTTTTATCTATTTATATTTCTTTGTGTTTTATCGGTCTTATAATGTATATATTGTTATGTTCAATGTAAAATTGTTATTTCCCCAATTATGGGGGTTAAATAAAGAAATAAAATAAAATACAATTATGGACTTCGGTTGAGGTCAATATCAGGTTTTGCGGACCTGACCGGTGATATTCACCGAGGCCGAAGGCCGAGGTGAATATTACTAGGTCAGGTCCGTAAAACCTGATATTGACCGAAACTGAAGTCCACAATGGGGAGCCTTAAATGGATATCCACAAGGTGGCGCCACCATCAATGTGACCATAACGTCATGAAGAGTTTACTGTCAATGCACCGACTATGGAGATGAACTGGCACTTTTAGTCCATTTTCTCAGCAACCAGTGGACATATTGACAAAATATAAAAAGCATCATGAAGCTCACCATTATGCTCAAGACAACCACTTATCAAAAGCATTGCAAATATAATGACTTTGACACAAAAAAATCATAAACTTAAACATTTGTACCGAAACTGACTAAAATTAACATTTCCATGAAGTAAAGATATGCTACTCTCAAATGATTAGAGTTAGAGGAATGGTTTTAATGTCAAAAGATGCCTATATTAAAGGGCAACTTTAGGTGAACATATCATGCTCCTAGCTGTATTGGTTTTCTTCAGGATCAAGCATTAAGTCGCCCAAAAATGGTGTTTTTTTAGATTTTTGGAGAAATTCTATTTTCAGTGGTAAAAAGTCTGCTATAAAGTTTGAGAAAGACATGTTAAATCTTAACTATCATCAATGAATATAATTGCAGATTCTAAAAATGTAAAAATCATTTTTGAGAGTCCAATAGTTGCTGATATATGATGAGATATGTTTCAACATGCACAAACCGAGTTATAACACCAGAATGCCAATTTTCGACTTTTATTTTAGAACTTCTTGCATTCAGTTCTATCAAGTTTGAAAAAAAAATCTCCAACCAAATCCAGCATCAGGGACACCACTTAACAGTTAACACATTCTAAAAATGTAACAATTAATTTGGAGGGTCCAGTAGTAGCTGATTTATGATGGGATAGGTTTCAGCATGCTGCAAGATGCATGCACAAAGTTATGACGTAGAATGCCAATTTTCTCTACATTTTTTTTAATACATTCTTGTGTTCAGAGCATTAAAGTCTGCTTTAAGTTTGAAGAAAAAATCCCAAACCAAATCAATCATCAAGGAAAATATTTGTAGATTCTGAAATTGGAAAAATTATTTATGGGAGTTCAATAGTTGCTGATTTATCATGAGATACATTTCAACAATAATGGCAAAATGACACAAACTGAGTCATATATCACTTTTTTTTTGCTATTGCAACTAAAGCATACTACTTGATAAATAAGGGTATATTTGCAACAAAGAATCATATAATTAATTTATATATGTTTTTGTCCCAGTAAAAACTGGTAATCATATGGTGGCTTTTAACCATTTATACCATTCGACACCTCTGTCAGCCAATCACATGCTTGTATTGCCGGGAAATAATTCCCATATTCTTTGTTGTCCAGTTATCCTCTCATGTTTGACTGTTTGAATGTTTGTCTCATGGTATAAGCCGGTTATTCACCATGGGATCCGGAATATGTGTTTATCACACCTCGGGCTAAAGCCCTCGGGTGATAAATCCCATATTCCCTCTCCCGTAGTGAATAACCTATACATATATATTTGGTGGAAATGAACATGCAATGTTTTCAACTGCTTCATCACATGATTATCTGAAAGGCAGAAGAACACTGTTACACGAATGATATTGTGATTTTAGAAAAAATTCATAATCACAGTAAAACAAAGTTATATTCTTGGAATTCTCTTTTCAAAATAATTTTGGAAAAATTTTCAATGTTATCAATAAGTAATATTCTATTCTATTTTTATGAACTTTTCTTTATCAATTGACCTAAAATTACAAAGTGATTAATCATTTTCAAGAGTGTCTTGTTTATTCATACATGCAGGCATACATGTATCTCTTATAAGACTCTTCCTACGCCTCCCCCATCTCCCCATACTCCCTCCCCACATCCTACCCATTTTCCTCCCATCTCCTCCTTCTTCCCCTCCTGCAACCATTTCCTCTACCACCCATCTTCTCCTGTTCCTCCTCCTCTAATTTCTTCCCATCTCCTCAACCCATCTCCTCTTCCACCGATCTCCTCCTCAGCCTCCGCCAGCTCCTCCTTCTTTCATCTCCTCCTTCTCCCGTCTCCTCCTTCCCCCATCTCCTCCATCATCACCTCCTGTCCCCTCCTTCTCCTCCCATCTCCTCCTCCTCCTCTTCCCTCCTCCTCTTCCCTCCTCCTCTTCCCTCCTCCTCTTCCCTCCTCCTCTTCCCTCCTCCTCTTCCCTCCTCCTCTTCCCTCCTCCTCTTCCCTCCTCCTCTTCCCTCCTCCTCTTCCCTCCTCCTCTTCCCTCCTCCTCTTCCCTCCTCCTCTTCCCTCCTCCTCTTCTTCCTCCTCTTCTTCCTCCTCCTCCAATCTAGTTCTTCACCCCCTCCCACCTCCCCTCCAATCTCCCATCTCCCCTCCCATCTCCACCACCCATCTCCACCTCTCCTTCTCCTCCTCCTCAATGGGCAATTATTTATATTTGACACCCAGATAGACAATGGATAATATTTGGAATGGCAACTTCCGAAGGGCACACAATATAAAGACAATGTTGCTTATTGGTGGAGGGTTGGTCTGTTGGTCATATAAAAATGTATGGTAGGAATTATGTTGCCACAATGTGAACACAACATTGAATTACACATTTGAAGATGTTGCCACTACGTCGCATGCTTCTGTGTAATTTTCACAAACATTTCGACATTCTCATAACTTTAATGCAATGTAGATATGATCATTTGGATCTAACTGGTTTTGGTCAATATTTTGGAAAAATAATTTCCTACATGTTGTCCTCACTTTTTTCTATCAATGATATTTATTTCTGTGCGAAAAACTGCATTTGAAGCACAGAGCTATTTATGCAACATTGTCCTCTTCATGTTGCGATCTAACGATGTATTAGGAAGTCGGATAACATAAACAAATGTGTGGAAATCAGCAGATTTTGCTCTAAATATGACACTAGTTAATATAATTATGTGAATTACATTGTAAGGAGAAAGTTGAAGATGTGGCTAGTCTGGCTTTAACGCTTTGAACAAAATAGTATCTAGATAAAATGTCAAAACTTGGTTTTCCAGCGTCATAAGTTAGTTTGTGAATTTTGAATAGTATCTCATCATAAATCAGCAACTATTATACTTAGTGTCCTTAATGATAGGTTTGCTTTGAAATTTTTCTCTCAAACTATAGCGGACTTGTAACCTCCGAACACAACAATGTCTCCAAAAATGTTGAAAATTGCTTCTGATGCCATAACAAGGGACTGTTCATGACTGGGGGGGTGGGAGTTTTGCCGGAACTTCCCATAAAAAATTGATATTCCAGTAAGAGGTTTCTGCTGTTCTTCAAGACTTTAACAACCATCTTGTGTGTTTGAGCACCTTTCGACTTAGGGACCCATGGGTTCTTGTTAGAATCTGCTATTGTCCTTGTTGATGAATTTCCTTTGAATTGTTTTTCTCAGAACTTGACAGCACACTTTAAAGCTCTTATCAAAAAAAAATTGACATCCTGGCATCAATCACTCAGTTTGTGCATGGTGTAACATATCTCGTCAGTAATTTGCAACTATTGGACACTCATAAACAATATTATATTTTTTTAGAATCTGCAAGTGTTAGTCCTTGATGAAAGATTTGGTTCGAATTTATTTTCTCAAACTGAGAGGCCGGCCATATATTTGGGGGGGGGGGGGGGCTATGGACTTTACCCCCGGGACGAACCCTTTTAACATTACAGTACCCTAGCTACAGGTAGAAACAAACTTTTTTTTATTTTCATGTGCTGAACAAACTTTTTTTTTCAGTGTTAAGTGGGAAACAATCTTTTTTTCACCAAATATCCACAGCTCCTCCCCCCCCCAAAGATCATCTGGTTGGCCCCTTAATAGTAGGCTTTAAGGCTACGATCAAAACAACGTCTAAAAAAATGTCAAAAATAAGTATATTGGGACATTAACTCAGTTTGTGCATGTCAATAATATTTTTTCCTTTTTTAGAGTCTGCAAATATTGTCATTGATAGTAGATTTGGTTTGAATTTACTTTATCCAATTTTAATCTCTGAACACAAGAATACCTTAAACTCAGTTTATGAATGGTGTAACGTATCTCAGCAACTATTAGACACTCATAAATAATTTTTTACATTTTGACCATAAACAAGTATATTCCTTGATGATAGATTTGGTTTGAATTGTTTTATCAAACTTTATAGCAGATTTTAAAAGCTCTGAACACAAGAATGTCTCAAAAAAGTAGAAAATTGGCCTTTTGACGTCACAATTTAGTTTGTGCATGTTGAAATGTATCTCGTCACATATTGGCAACAATTGGACTCTCAAAAATAATTTTTACCTACTTTGAATCTGCAAGTATAGTGCTTGATGATAGATTTGGTTTTATATTTTATTCGCAAACTTCATAGCAGACTTTTAACCCCTGCAAACAACAATGTCGCAAAAAACCCCCCAAAATTGTATTTTCGGGGGACTTAATGCTTAATCTAAAAAAAACTGATTGAGTTAGGAGCATGAAATGTTCCTTTCAAGTAGTCCTGTAATATAGGTATCTTTTGGCATCAAAACCATCTTGCTAACTCTAACCATTCGAGAGCAATGATTTTTCCCAAAAGTAAAAAAAAAGCTAAATCAAGTTCACTTACTGAATGCACGAAAAATTTTATAGAAACAACAAGTTTGATTAGTCTAGTGGTAGGATAATATTATTTCCTCAATGTTGCTTTTTAAATTTTGCAAGTGGGATGAATATTAAAGTCTGCAGGTCTGTTTTTGTCTTGAAAATCATGCAGCTGCATGCTTTTCTGGACTACCCAGCTGGTAACATTGATAGTGCTGCCACCTGGTGGGATAGCTGTTTAGTGTGGTTCCTCATTGTTTTGTTCCATGATGATTTTTTTTGGGGAAAAATTTTTTTTCTGGAAAATTTTTTTTTTGGGGAAAAAAAATTTTTTGTGGAAATTTTCTTTTTTCGGAATTTTTTTGAAATTTTTTTTTTTTTCGGAAAATTTTTTTTCCGGAAATTTTTTTTTTTTTTTGGAAAATTTTTTTTTCCAGGGAGGTCAATAAATGTTATATTCACTGATCAGTGAATATAACATTTGTTATTGACCTGCCTGTCACACACCACGGCACACAGGTGAACATCACATTATGCAGGTGGGTTGTTGGCCAATCAGGAAGCTTGTTACATAGGGGTCATGGAACAAATAGATTTATTATTAGGCACGGTGAGTTTTTCCAATAATTGATGTGTCCAATGAAATGCTCTGCCCATACTTCCATAAATATTTGGGGTACTTTAATAGCACAATGTATAGGGTATCATCATTAATGCCTGGTATATGAGTTATTTAGTAGATACCTAGACATATCATAACATATTATAACATATTATAACATGTGAGTTTTGGGGTTTTATGTAGACCTAGTTATAATACTCTAGATTAGGTATATGGAGCCCTCACGCTTTCTGCCAATTTGTTTAAGCTTGGGAATAAGTGCTTATTCCCCAATGTTTAAAACTTGCCATGCCACAAGGAGAAAGGTCCTTCTTCAAATTTGTTTCTGGTGTTTGATGTTGGGTCTGTTAAGTGTTAACAGGACTGACGTTTGCTGTTGCTTCTAAAGTGATAGTCTTAATTAGATTTCAATAACATGGGCATTGGCGTTTGGTTATTCAGGGTTTTGCCAACTCTTGTCATAACCTTGGAAGGTGGGATTGAATTCCCAAAGGCATTGGTAACTCTGGTCTCGTTGTCTCAACTTCAGACTCTCTGGGTGGTTGTCTCAGCCTCTTTTGGTCAAAATGCAGGATTCTAGGTACTCCTAGCCCTTTAGACGTTTCATACAATGAGCTGTGACTATGCATCTACTGCAATTTTCTAAAGTTTCCTTTTTCATGGACTTAGATTTGAATTGTTTTTCTGATTGAATAATTCTTTTACGAATTTTATTGACTTTCAGTTTTCTCTTCAGGGTTGTGCGTACTCATGAAAACGAAAAGTAACTGGTATTAATGTAGGACCTAATCTAGATAATCGGCTTAATTTTCAAATTTTGCATTATTCATGACCTGGCCCTTTGTACAACTGATGTGCTGACGTGCTGCTGCTGAGCTAAGGTGCGGCTTCGAAGATAGTGCTTTTGTCACACTCGTCTTTTGTGTCACAAATGTATATCCAGGAGTCACACTGGGCGCCTTTGACCAAATTCTCTGGATTGACATGCCCAAACCAGATGGCACAATGTAGGCCTAATAGCACAATGTGTTGATGTCACGGAATCCGGAGATCATTAATATGGTAACTAATAAACTGCATGATTACAAAACTGCATGATTGCTTTACTTATCAGGTCACTCCAGGCAGTGCTGGGCACTTCCACAAACACTTCCGCAAACCGCAAATTCCGCAATTTGCGGAAGTGCTATTTTGTTTGTAGTTTGCATTTTGCACTGATTGCCAATTAAATTTGCACTTTGCGTTTGCACACCTAACATCACTAACTTGTGCAAATGCAAACTATCAAACAAAATGCCAATGTTGGCCATATCTAGAACGTATAAAGCCACCACAAATCAACAATTTTGGTTCTTTTTCTCTCCATTTTCATCCCACATCACAGTGTCCCACAAGTTTGAAAAGCTTAATATGCAGTAAGAAAATGGTGTAACGTGAAAAAATCTGGAATTTGATTTTTTTTGGGGTTTCATATGGGCAAGGCTTCGGTGTCATGACATTTTTGGTTACATCATCAGACATCATGTTTTTGCAGATTTTAAGGGTTTCTGATGTAACAACTTCCATGGTGTCAACTAACATGCAATGTCTTCCCTCCATTTTATAATTTCATTGTGTTTTTTAGTAGATAGTATGTATGCGTACTGGGAAAATTGCAGTGAAAGTGTTCAGGTAGGTGGACATTCGTGGTGTCCTACTGCTACTTTTGGGTATTATTATTTTTATGCTAGCTGTAAAATAGGCCCTATAATGCAGTTCTGGCAGGTTTTAGTTACTGAACAATCATGAGATGATAATGAATGACTTTCCACAGCCCATTGGTGGTGATGTTGGTAATCAGAACGAAATGAATTTTTACCCACTTTTCGTGTCTTTTCCGTTACATCATCAGTCACTGTCAATTGCTCCCAGATACCTTGGCACAATCCAAGCATGAACAAGTTCAGTTTTAGCACAATTAGCATGGAAAATAACTGGAGTGACTTAAAATGGGACATACTCCCTTCAATAATCAAAATAACCCTTTCATATAGTTGATGTTGTAACTAAGCCAAAATGTTACATCATAAGACGGATATCAATTTTTGATATAATTTCATTCTCCAACATTTTACAAATAAATTTGAAGAAGCTTTGTGACATTTGATCATAATTGCTGACTTTTGATTTAGAATGGCTGTATTTGGCTAGACGAACAAGAGCCAGGGAATCAAAATTGTTACTGCCAAAGTGGCTCTTTTCTTTGGTTACATCATAAGATATTCTCATACTTGACGGTTTACAGTAGGTTTTTCTCAGTGCACACTATCAGACACAGTTCATTGTGTGCAAGAATCAATGAAGAAAGGACAAATTTACCGGATTTCTCTACTTTTGTTGGAAAATGTTAAATGTGGATATTATAAAAACACATTGAACGTTCAGTCTGTTACAATACTATGGTGTCATGTTACATCATCAGATTAATATTGCTGTTTGTCTGTTATGGTCTGTTCCAATGTCGTTCCGCATGAGGCACATAACAGAAATGGAAACAAGTATAGTGTATATCCGTTTTATTATTCATAAGTTAAATAACTTCCTTGATTTCTGGATATTCTTTCTTATTATGTAACATGGACACAATTCCATGATTGGCTGTTTTGTGTCATGGTTACATCATAAGGAAATATTACCGTTTTCCTGGGAAGACTACACTTCCGGGAAGTAGTTAATTTTTCTAAGAGACGAGTTATGAGATTGATATCTGGCATAGCTTTTTCATAAAGCTCCTGGAGGCAGATACAGCTGAAATGTCTTTTATAAATTTTCTTATGAGGTAACAAAGACACCACAAACCAGGTTATGATCTACAGATTCTTCTTTGAGCATCATTGCAACAGCTAAATTATGATATAAGTTTTAAAATCAAAGCTCATCCCAATGCGGTACATGTCTTTTATTATCTGGACAAAATTCAGGCAGTTTCGATGGATTGTTTCTTTAAAAAAACTAAATTTGCGTTATACTTTGTGTGCTGATGATGTAACTTAGACACAAAAATTTTAAAATTGAAAATTAACCATGATGCTGTGACAATAAAAAGTCTGTTTCAAAATAGAAAATATCTGCAGGTGCTACTTTAATCATAAACAGCAGTAGCAAGTCATATTCAGTCCTAGATGAAGACACAGAAGCAAAATAAAATGGGTTTTGTGTCCTCGTTACGCTTTGCAACTTCTAACCTTCTTATACAGAAGGATAATACGATTTTAATCAAACTTGGATGTTGCTTTCGTAAAAACTCCCATACCCTATCAATTCAGACGCTAATTTGTAATATTAAAATGGTATTTATACTAAAAAATATGGCTTTAAGTTGAAATTTGTGTCCTCGTTACATCATAAAAAATTTTGCTAAATTTTAATTTTACTTCTCTTCCAGTACATGTTCAGCCAAAGTGACGATGTGAAAAAATGCCCAATTCTATAATTATTGGCATCATGCAAAAACAAAATTGATATTTGCTACTTTAAATTTCAAAAATGTTGAATTTTGAGGTCTTATGATGTAACCAAAAATGTCATGACACCGAAGCCTTGCCCATATATCCTTCAGATAAAAAATTAAAAGTACTTTTTTAAAAGGTCATGCTAAGGTATGGTATAGATGGCGCCACATGTGGCATCCTAGCATCAATACAGCATTAAGCACAGCATAAAGAGCAGCATGAAGTACAGGCTGCACAGCAGTCTGACATAATTGCCAGAAAGCTTTATTTAATACATAGATAAATATATTTTGGTTTTTTGTTGCAAAGAGTATATATGATGATGAACAATATAGGGATTTTTCACAAATATCAGAATTTTAAAACCAGTCAAATGCCAGCTAATGCCTATAAGCATCTCTCTTATTTAACTTAATTTATATCTGCACCAATAGATATGCTCAGGCCTATTTATCATGATTATGGTTTGTCTTTGTGTTTGCATTTGCGTTTGCACCAGCTATTTTAAAATTTCAAAAAGTTTGCGGATTTGCGTTTGTGGAAGTTGGAGATCAGGTTTGCTGATTTGCGTTTGTGGAAGTCCAATTTTGTTTGCATTGCCCAGCACTGACTCCAGGTCATATGCTCACCCGTGGGTGCCTTGAATAGATGACCTGTTACGTGGCGGATGCAAATGACTGTCCATTTATTTGGTCCATCTAAAATTTATGTTGGTCTATGTAGCTTAGGGCACTTAGGGTTGTATTTGTATGCCACGCCTGATTAATACATAAATATACATAATTTTGTGTGTGACCTTTGTTCCGTTTCCCGTCTTGCACAGGGAAGTTGTGCCTGTCAGAATAATGAACTGGAAATATTAATGCAGGGCAGCCAATTAAGCTAACCAAACCACAGGAGTATATAATTTCTTTCTGTAGTTCTGCAGTTCTGCAAAAAACTGCAGAATTCTGCAGTTCTGCAAAAAACTGCAGAATTCTGAAGTTTAAAAAAAAATCTGCAGAATTCTGCAGTTTCAAAAAAAGATCTGCAGGAAGCTGCAGAATTCTGCAGTTTTGTAGCTCCCTGTATGATTTCTGAACCTCTGTTACTTCCTGTAGTTTATTGCAATGCATCTTCAAAGTTCAGACCTCTCTGACATGGGGCTTGCCGCTACCAATGAAACGTGGTTTGGGGGATCGGGGTTTTTGGTAGTCCTCTGTCACTGCACCGTTTCTGAAAAGTTTCTGCCGCAAAATCTGCATTTCTGTTGGAGATATGCATCCTGGAAGGTTTTATGCACTTCAGCAGCAGAATTCTGCAGTTTCCTGCAGAACTGCAGAATTTTTTGCGAAACTGCAGAATTCTGCAGGAAGAAATTTAAGTGTACTGCCAAACCTTGACTTAATTAATTAACTGAGATTATAATTAGTGTTGTTTAACTTTTTTTTTACTTGGTCTGTTTCAGTCTGCAGGAAGCAAACATTTATTAAGGTCTACCTATATATAGGAGGCTGCATTTTGGGACCTAGGAATTGGCTGGGACTTACAATGTGCATGTATAACGTGTTTTTAGTAGCGATCTGTGTAACCTTTTGCCTAAACATAGTGAAAGTTAAAGTGATGTTGGCAGCTGTATAAGTACTTCTGTTATAGGAATGTGGTTGACACCTGCATTAGTACTTTCGTTGTAGGAATGCAGCCGCCAACCTGAAAGCTTTTATTTGTTCATGTCTAATCATGCAGATGCCTGCTTTTCATGCTGGATGGTCTTTATGCTCAATATGTCCTGGGCCTACATCCTTCAACTTGTGCCAGATTCATTATTCTCTGGTCATTGGGAAGCAGTGGCTCATGCGAGCCCCTAATAGACCGTCACATCCACTGTCATCTGTCAGGAAATCCACCTGCTCTCTGTATTATCTTGTCGGTGTCATTCAATCCTCTGTCATCGGATGCCTTTCAGCCTTTCAGTAAATTTGGGTGCTGTTAAGTAACGGCTGAGCAGGAAGTGTCGGGTTCATTCAACCTACGCTATTTGATGTTTACTGCTCAAACCCTGGGTTAAATTCCAGCTTCAATGCCTCGTGACCACCCAGCACTGGGCGCAGAGAGCTGCATTGACCATATCTATAATCTATCCTATCGACCTATTCACTAGTGTTGCGGCTGAACCGCTTTGGACTGGAATGACCACCCTCAGTTCCATAAAACCAGTCCGGAGGTTTAGGTTTTCTGTACCATTATGGACCAGTATAGTGAAAATTGATAAAAACGCATAAAAGAAATGCCAAAAAAAAAGTCTGCATTTTCACACCTCTATTTTCCGACACTTTTCAATGATTTTCAGTGGAAATTGGGCGTAAATTGGAAACTGGCACGTGGTGTTATACCGGTGCGCCTCCCCCTGGACCAGATCGCCTCACCCCTGGGCTGGGCAGTTCAGGACCAGAGAGGGCGGTCTGGTCCAGTCCGCAACACTACTACCTACCAATACATTGAACATTGGTGCATATAGATCTTGACTTTTCCAATGCCTAGACCTTTGGCTTTTCTCTGTGGTTATGATATCTTTCCTTGCCAGTAGGGGAGAGCGGGGCACAGTGAGACGGCAGGCACAGTGAGACAAAGCCCGTAGCGTCTAGCTGGTACTGTTTATAGATCAACCCTCTTTTGTATAGTACACAAAAAGTAAGTAAGTGAGAGACTGTCCTATATCCTGAAAGCCTACACAGCATATCGAGAGTGGAATTTTTTTTGTTTTTAGCGAGTAAAAGTAAATAATTTTGCTAAACGACTTTTTGTTATAATTCCCAAGAAAAATTGTATAATGCAAATCAATTGCCAGGGATTCAAACCTTGATTATTTGTCTTAGTTTAGCAAGATGATGAACCGCAATACAGGCATCCGGTCCGCAGGATTCAAACATTTTATAAAGAGAGCTCTGTGGGGCACAGTGAGACAGTTTCAGGTGGGGCACAGTGAGACTTCACAAAATACACTCGAAACGACCTGAATGTAATGCATAGCTCACTATTAAAAGCAAAATGTCTGCTATAAACTACTGATTTTAGTGAGTCAAATCCAAAGGGAAGCGTCAGAAAGAATTTTGATTAGTATGTAACAGGTGCGGCAGGTTAAATAAGTCGTGCATGTGTCCTGTGCGATGAAGTTTCGAAACATGCTCAAAAAAGGACCTAAATAAAAAACCACCTAGTCAGCTGCTTTTATAAGAGTACAGTAGGCCTAGTTTCTGTAGCATCAATTGATGGAACAATTCCCCAGGTCCTGAGGATTGGCGGTTATGGCAGCGGATGCCCTGTCTCACTGTGCCCCGCATGCTGTCTCACTGTGCCCCGCCCACGGGGCACAGTGAGACACTTTACGAGCATGGACGTAACTCAAAATTTCTCCAAACCTGTAATAGGTAGGAACCTGAAACTACTGGACAATATACACAACGTCATTATCTATAATGTGGACCTGATCTCATTTAACTCGTTACTGCCAACATTTTGCAACACTTGAAAATAAAAAAAGTGTCTCTCTGTGCCCCGCTCTCCCCTATAGGCATTGGCCACCATTTTGTAATCATATTGTTATTGTAATTTCTTTTGCTTGAATTATTCAAATTCTGTTTACCTATTTTGGTTCCCCCTCTATAATAAATTTTCTTTATTGCAGAAACCAAGAGCATTGACTGAACCAAATACGACTCGACGTTCGCAGAGCAAGTCACCTAAAAATTTCCCCTCCCAGTCAAATGCAGGCTTGCAGCGGAACTTCTTGAAAGGCAAACCTGCCTCCGATACAAAAACTCATGTAAAGAAAACACGATGATCTCGGTCAGCAATTACGCCCAGGACAATATCAATTGTTAAGCATTCACGTTAACAATTCTCTGAGAGTTTTTCAGACATTCTACTGTTGTGTGAATGTTGTCTGATTGATTGCTTTACCGTACAAGAAGTGCGCATCAAAAACATTGATTGACAATGATAGATGTAACTAAGCGAGAGGAATTTTTCCAGTCAGGAGCTTTTGGAGTAAGTGCCAACAGTATTCTTTTGTTTGATGGTTGTTATCCTCTGTGGTCTGTGGAGGCCTTTTAAGTGACATCAAATGTGATTGACGGGTAGGTAATCATTATGATAACACAGGAGTGCTCATTACCCAGAGTAGTGCACTTAATTAATGTTGCACTTTGATGCCGCTATTGTGAAGCTGGACGTCAGGCCATTTCGTTGGTTGATCAAAATGGTCAGGTGTGTCAATAATCGAATGCTTCATTGACCTGCATAACATGTATAGGTTTGCTTTGTGAATATTATCAATTGCATGTAGTCTATTTGTATAGATAGTAATTTATTAAAAGGTTAATTAATAATTATAAAAGTGTGACTTTGTTACCTTTTTTTTCCATTGCAACGAGCCTATTTGATGTTCATTGTTGCCTGGGCCGGTCTGGTGGCAAGCAAAAGTGCAATGAAAATATATAGGGAGGGAAATCAAAATGTATCCTTTCTGCTCAAGGAGAGTCATTCTTTCTGAGTGTGTGCACCATATCCTTCCTGAGTGTTTACGCAATCAGGCGAGGAGCAGTGCAAGAGAGTGGTAAGTAAACCTTTTGCATCGACACAATTTGATTTGTTATGCCAATAAAGTTGGTTCATGGAGTAATGTACAAACATGCCATTCAAATAGGAGGACTTGTAACATGAATTAAAGTGTTCTTTAAATTATTAGGGCAGCACAACATCAGGGTTGCCACTGGTCAGTGAAAAGTCAGGGAAAATCAAGGTCAGGGAAAAGTAAGGGAACTTTCAAATTAGTCAGGGAAATTTGTGATTTTGCAAAAAGTCAGGGAAATCTCACCTTGGTCTGGGAAATTTTGCATAAAAACTAATTCACGACACAAAAATCAATGGTTTCGTGATAAGAACGTCGGAGAAATGTATGACACTTGCCAGTCTAACCTGTTTGATGGTTATGAAGTGACCCTAAAATTGAGAATCTATAGCTTCAGGTGTCTTGAGTGAGCAACCTGGTGTCATCCATTTTCTTTTTGTTTCAAATTGAAACGTATATTCACAAAATCCCGCGAATTGGGATCCAAAATTTTGTGCGAGAGCCTTTTTTATGGTCAGGGAAAACTTGTTTCGAGACTGGGAAAAGTCAGGGAATTTCAAAATCCGTCTCGAGTGGCAACCCTGAACATGGTAATGTGTGCTTTCATTTGAAATGGTGCACACTTTATCCATTATTTTGCAATAATGTGAAGACTTATGTCACTGAACCTTCAGTGGAATTGAAATGTGGCATATAATGCTCATTTCTAAGACATTTTGAGGTGTATAGCAGCAGAAACTAAGTGCAAAATCAAACATTATATGAGGCATATGATGCAACACATATTTTCGGAGTGCGGCACCACATACTTTCAGAGTGTATGATGCACTACAGTCTTGTTTTTAGTCTGGTCTACTAGTTCACCTTATCAGGCTGCTTTGATATATTCTGTGTAAAATGCAGATTACTAGCTATTTACTCAGTTATGGCAAGGAAACTGCACCATTACATTGCCTCCCAAAATGTAAATAATGTGGTACTCCACTCCCAATACACTACTCTCACTCATTTTGCTCACTCCGAAAGAATGCGCCCAATTTAAAATCTGAATTCACGTTTATTTTGCAAGTAATGCCTTGTTGCCAGTGTAAAGTAACATTGCTGCCCAGAAATCAGAACCGAAATAGCTGAAACAGTGAATGTTCGGACAAAATTAATTCATGCTGCAACAACCCTCCCGACACTGTAAGCCTGATCTCTTAGAATACTGAAGAAACCAGTGAGAAATCATTACAGCAGTTTACCTAAGAGTGTGTATTACTCCTTGCAACCCTTAAACAATCCTTACCAGTAACATTAGTCACATTTTTAGCGCGAAGCGCAAGCTGTTGCTAAAGAAATTTGCCTGAACTTATGACAACTTGCTAGAGCAAGTTTCCTCACCAATCTCATTGAAACTTGGCATACAGCCTCACTAGAAGTTAATGTCGCGATGAAAAACTTTTGGTGGCTCACTGTTACAAAAAAATTAATAAAGAAAATAATTTGGCTTCTTTTCACGGGGTCAAGGGTCAGCTGAACGGCCACGTGGTCATATGAGCAATGCCGTATTAGCACGAAAATGTCAACAGGTTGTGTATTGCTTGTAGATCTATAGAAATCTAAGGTTTCTAAAGCAACCAGAAGCTGTGTATCAATCTAAATATCTATCTAGATAGTATCAGCCAGTGTCTGTCTAACTTGGTAAATTGTAATTGACTACTCTTCACCTGTTGTGTGATCAAGCAAATATGATATTTCTGCTGTTACGCAACATGCATGAATAGGCAGTACATTTAAATTTCTTGCTGCAATTCTGCAATAAATTCTGCAGTTTGGGAGTGAAACTGCAGAATTCTGCAATTCTGCAATAAATTCTGCAGTTTGGAAGGAAATTGAAGAATTCTGCAATTCTGCAATAAATTCTGCAGTTTGGGAGTGAAACTGCAGAATTCTGCAATTCTGCAATAAATTCTGCAGTTTGGAAGGAAATTGCAGAATTCTGCAATTCTGCAATAAATTCTGCAGTTTGGGAGTGAAATTGCAGAATTCTGCAATTCTGCAATAAATTCTGCAGTTTGGCAGGAAACTTCAGAATTCTGCAATTCTGCAATAAATTCTGCAGTTCTGCAGCTCCATGCAGTATTTGTGAACCTCTGGTATTTAATCCAGCTTATCATTTGCAAGGCATCTGCTAAGTTCAGACCTCTTCGACAAGGGTCTTGCCACTACCCAGGAAACGTTGGTTGTGGGGGGGGGGAGGAGTAGCGGTTTGGGGGTCGGGTGGGAGGTCTGGGGTTTTGATGCTCGTTCAAAGTGAACTGCTATGGACTTCTTCTTCTTCTTCTTCTTTTGCTGTCCATTCTCCCAGGTCGCCACTCTTGTAGGGAGCAGCACTTGCATGTTTTGTTTTCTTGTGGATTAGTCATCGTTTTACCACTCTGCTCGGCCAATTCTCCATCAAATTTCACTCTGAAAAAAGTTCCGGGTACCCTGCAACCAGGTCTATTGACTGAAGTTGACAGTGTTTGTCTGTTGTTGTTTCTTTTTTCCGTACGACACGTTTTTCGGCGATCGGTCAACTCGCAAAAATGCATTTTGCGAGCTGACCGATTGCCGAAAAAAGTGCCGTACGGCAAAAAGAAACAACGACAGACAAAGACTGACAACTGTAGTAAATAGACCTGGTTGCAGGGTATCCACCACTTTTTTCAGAGTGAAATTTGGTTGAGAATTAGCCGAGCAGAGTGGCAAAATGTCCTAGAGGTTTATTTTGATGCAGCAGTTGTAAAATGACATTTTTGCGAGCTTACCGATCGCCGAAAAAAGTGCCGTACGGCAAAAAGAAACAACGACAGACAAAGACTGACAACTGTAGTAAATAGACCTGGTTACAGGGTATCCACCAATTTTTTCAGAGTGAAATTTGGTTGAGAATTGACCGAGCAGAGTGTCAAAACGTCCATAGAGGCATGCATAGAGGTTTATTTTTAAACAGCCCCCCCAACTCGACCCCAGAACTGCTACCCCCCCCCCCCAACCAACGTTTCCTGGGTAATGACAATTAAGTCCCTTGTACCAGAGGTTCACAAATACTGCATGAATTCTGCAATTAATTTGTTCTGCAGAATTTATTGCAGAATTGCAGAATTCTGCAGTTTCCTGCCAAACTGCAGAATTTATTGCAGAATTGCAGAATTCTACAATTTCACTCCCAAACTGCAGAATTTATTGCAGAATTGCAGAATTCTGCAGTTTCCTGCCAAACTGCAGAATTTATTGCAGAATTGCAGAATTCTGCAGTTTCCACTGCAGAATTTATTGCAGAATTGCAGAATTCTGCAGGTTTATTTGAAACTGCAGAATATGCAGCTTCCTACCTGCAGAAGTGCATAAAACCTCCCAGGCTGGAGAATTCCTACAGAACTACAGATTCTGCTGCAGAAACTTTTCAGAGAGGCTGCAGGGACAGACGAGCATCAAAACCCTAGACCTCCCACCCGACCCCCGAACAGCTACTCCTCCCCCCCCCCCCCAACCAACGTTTCCTGGGTAGTGGCAAGACCCTTGTCGAAGAGGTCTGAACTTAGCAGATGCATTGCAATCGATAAGCTGGATTAAATACCCGAGGTTTACAAAAAATACTGCATGGAGCTGAAAAACTGCAGAATTTATTGCAGAATTGCAGAATTCTGCAATTTCCTCCCAAACTGCAGAATTTATTGCAGAATTGCAGAATTCTGCAATTTCCTTCCAAACTGCAGAATTTATTGCAGAATTGCAGAATTCTGCAGTTTCCTCCCAAACTGCAGAATTTATTGCAGAATTGCAGAATTCTTCAATTTCACTCCCAATCTGCAGAATTTATTGCAGAATTGCAGAATTCTTCAATTTCACTCCCAAACTGCAGAATTTATTTCAGAATATGCAGGTGGAGGAAGAAATTTAAATGTACTGCTTTTTTGCAGAACTGCAGAATTCTGCAATTTTTTGCAGAACTGCAGAATTCTGCACTTTTTTTGAAAACTGCAGAATTCTGCACTTTTTTTTGCAGAACTGCAGAATTCTGCACTTTTTTTGCAGAATTCTGCAATTCCTTTGGAAACTGCAGAATTCTGCAGTTTTTTTGCAGAACTGCAGAATTCTGCACTTTTTTTGGAAACTGCAGAATTCTGCATTTTTTTCTGCAGAACTGCAGAACTGCAGAAAGAAATTATACACTCCTCTGAATAGGGGCAAGCGACTGAGCTGGCTGTCAGTTGGGGGAGAGACACAGGAGAGGGAAGACCTGTAACAGCCATTCCTTTACAATTATATATATATACGTAAAATTAAACCTTGCTAAGCATTATATTCCTTACTGATGGGAATGTTAAACATGGATTAATTAAAAAATTTATAAATTTATGCAAGAATAGGTAGACTGCAGTTAAAAGATACATAGATCCCATTCCCAAGATGACAGGCCTTCATACTTATCCCAAGACAGACTGCCACATAGATATCTAGGTAGATAGATAGGTAGGTAGATAGATAGATCTATAGGTAGATATACAGCTAGACAGATAGATAGATAGCTAGCTAGATAGATAGATAGATAGATAGATAGATAGATAGATAGATAGATAGATAGAAAGATAGAAAGATAGATAGGGCCAGCTGCCCCCTGCCTTTTATGCCTCTTGACATTCCCACTCCACCAGTGGTAAATCATATTAATTATAAGCGCGCTTAAAGTGCTTGCACGTTATTTTTCTCCCTAACTTCTGGGAGTGTTGACATGTTTTCCTCAGGAAGAATGTGGTGCAAAACTCAGGAAGAATGACTCTCCTCAGAAAGGATGCGTTTTGATTTCCCACCCTGTATAATATTATGGTTTTGTGTGGTAAAAGTAATTAAGATTGGATCCCAGCACTTCATTCCTTGTTAGTTAAAAAAGCAGCCTCAGCTGGCTGATTGCCTATACTCGCTCCAGAAGATAAATGGAACCAAAAGAACCGGAAATGGAATGAATCAGGACCAAGAAACAACTTCATTGTAGCTGTGGAAGTAAGGGCCAGGACCTCGTAGAGCTCTCCTTGTGACCGATTTGGCACATACAATGTATGTTAGGGTGGCCCTTAAAAGCATAGTAAAAAATAAAGGTTAAAATATTGATGGGCCACCCTCCAAATGATGCCTTTTATGGAAAAAATGATGCATGCAAATTTTCAGGCAATCGGTTAATATTTAGAGGAGGCCCATCACCCCTGAAGTTTTTATGTTTCTAGCGTAATTCTCTACATTTTGTCAACTCTCGGTTCTGTATTTTTTCACTAATTCAAATGATACAACAATGCAAATGGCATGGTTGAACTGGTCTTAATTAGAGCTTCATTTTGAGTACCAACTTGGATGGTCTTTGATGATTTTATATTCGGAATGTTCAACTGCAAATTTGCTGAAAACCTCAAGTTCGCTTGATTTTTCTTTAACATCAGATGATTGGTTCTTTGGGCAGATGATAATTAACGGAGTGTCATTGGGCAAGAGAGCAAATGCAGTGATTTTTAGCCTTAGATTAAATACCTTAATAATATAATGATTAGGTATTTATATCCTACATTTATGTAGCTGGTTGGCTAATTATAAGAACAGGATAAGTATGAACAGCATGATTGAAACTGTGGTAAAAATTTAATATGGGTTCAATTGACTGAGATCAAACCCAGTGTTTGGAGCTGTTTGGAAGCTAAGAGCACTCCTAACTGAGCTAACAACACTCCCCCAATGCATTCTTAGGCTATTATATATATAGACTTTTATTTAACAACGGAATATCATGAAGATATATGTGTCATAATATATATGTATCAGTCACTCTTTGAAATTTTTTTAATTAATTTGCCTTTTTGTATAATATGAGAATCATTCCATGTCAGAATATCGTGCAAATATTTGGCAGACCTGAACAAAACTAGTGATGCAGACCGGACCGCCTTGGACCGGTCCGGTCCGCGGTCCAGCCCTGGACCGCCAAAATACCGGACCACTTACAAAAAACCGGTCCAGTGCTGGACCGGACCGGTAAAGTGACGGTCCGGACCGGTCAAGTGATTTTTCATGTCATGAAGAGTATCGCATGAATTTTGTCAAATCCAAAAATGAAATTTATGTCATATAGCTTGTTTTAACCCTCATTTTATCATCATTTTTGACATGCCGGTGGACCGCTTCTGGACCGGTCCAGTAACAAAATCGGACCACCTCACCCTGGACCAGACCAGGACCGGACCACTTTTGTAAATACCAGACCATCCTCTAAAAGGCGGTCCGGTCTGCATCATTAAACAAAACCTGCATGCCACTCACTGGTCTAGATAGCAGATTTATGGTACAACTTGACACTTGAGGGACTTTCCAGTCAGGCGTAATAGCGGGCGTTAGTGGAACTCTCCTTTTTCCAGCTCTCCTGTGTTGACGAGCAGAATAAAACTATTTCCGGAAACATCAGCCTGGGAATTTACAATGGAGCCGGGGTTTCTAAGGTCCGTAACAAAGTCTAATCAGCCTGACAGTACTGGAATATGGTGGCAATCCATGCTAAACATTCCATTTAAGACTCGGCAATGCAAATCCGTAATGTTTTCAATGGATTAAAAGTACCCTGGGGCCTGGAATGCCAGCTCCCCTGACTCAGCAATGGTACAAAATGGCAGCTTGTTCCCAGAAATAGTTTTATTCTGCTCGTCAACACAGGAGAGCTGGAAAAAGGAGAGTTCCACTATCACGGCCTATGAACAACCAGATCCAAATCAGCACCAAATTTGTAAAAAAAATATAATAAGATATGCCGTAAATCTGACACTGAATTAACCTTCCTGGCCCCATGGGACAAGAATCACAAACTGTCCTGTTGGAAAATCATAAAATTTTGATGAAGGAATATGGGAAAATTAGATCTTTCTGTGATTTTTTTGTCAAAACCAACACATTGACATTTTATATTGACTCCTTACGAACATTTTTCAAAATCATCACATGAAATTATTCCTACCCCAGACCACGAATGGTTTTTTTCATTATTTTCCTTAAACATTGATCAGAATAAGCAGCTGCCCTCATTGATAATCCATTTTACAAGGTCTGGTTAAGTGTTATTGCCTCCAGATTGAATTTGGAGACATCATATATCAAAACAAACAATTTTGAAAAGAACTCGTGACGTATGGCTCTTGGGTCTCATGAAGAATTGTCATAGACCATCCAAGTTGGTATTCAAAATGAAGCTCTGATTCAGCCCTGTTCAAAAAATCTAATTATATTGTTGTATGATTTAAAATGGCTTAGTTATAGAATACCACGGATCAGCGAACATACAAAATCATGACTGAAATTCAAGAATTTCAAGGCTCGTGGGCCACCTCTAAATGTTAACCGATTTGAACGAGATTTTGCCCAAGCTGTTTTTACCATAAAAGGCGTCATATTAGGGGGTGGCCCATATAAATTTCAAACTTTTTTTTTAAGGGCCACCCTAATGTACGTATTATAATATATGTAAAGTGTCAGAAGTAGAGCGTTTTGACTCAGAACGCTCTAGAGAATTTACAGTGATTTCAACCATCCCAGCTGAAAGAAACAAAGTGAATCTCTAGATGAAATTAAAGTGAAATACTAAAGTTGCATGGGCAATTCTAATATGGTGCATGACTGTTTTAGCAGCCATCTTGGGATTTTTCAAAAACTTTTTGAAAGAGACCCCCCAAGCGAATCCATAGTAAATTTCATTACTGTAAATTGCATTACTGTAAAGTGAAATCAGGGGCGGACTGGGAGAGAAAATCGGCCCTGGAAATTTCAGTGGACAGCGTCCCAGTTAGCGGTCAATCTAATAATGCTTCGGTCCTGTGGCGTGGGGTGTGGGCTGGGCCATGGATTTAACTCAAGGGACAAACTTTCTTCTTCATACTTAAAGCAATGACAAACTATTTTTTTGTAGTGGGGCGACATGTAGGCCTATGCTTTTATTGGTTTTTACCACAAAACCCATAACCCCTTGTCACAAGAATCAACTGGTTGTTGGAACTTATAAGGCTCCATTATCTAGAACATAATCTTTTAATGTGATTTCTATATTCCCATCTCCAATGCTCATTATTTTAACAACAAAGGCTGTGTCAAAATCTCTAAATAAGGGATGGGGCTGGTGACATACAATTTTGTCGCATATAAAGGTTGCTTTCTGTTTTTTATTACAGGCCTAATGGCCCAGGTTCAGAAAATTATATTGAAAATTTGAAATTGCCTCTCAGTATATAAAGTGCTAATTTACTGATCTTGTATGGGCCACATAGGCACTTTTTAGGGCCATGGCAAAAAATACAAATAATTGAAACCAACTTAATCAAGATTATCAGCCTAATGGTCCGAAGTAAGTCTGTGATTTTGATACCATTGGAAGTCTCTTTCAAAGACGATTCTAATGATACCAAATATGTTGGGGTTGCAAAAACGGGAACCAGGTTTTTTCATATTTTTTTTTCTTTTCTTTCCAATCGGCCCACAAGACCATCGGCCCACCGGGAATTCTCCCGGTGTCCCGGTGGGCCAGTCCAGCCCTGAGTGAAATACTTGTGTCACAGAGGGTAGCCATCTTGAATTTTCCCAAAAATTCCTGTGGGAGCAGGGCCGTAGGCTGGGCCAAATCCTAGGGGGGCAGAGGCATGTCTGGAGGCATGTGCACCCCGGAAACCCCGAAAATTAAAAAAAGTTTACATTTAATGCACCTTTCTTGGCCAAATTCTAGGGAATCCCTATACCAAATTTCATAACTCCCAAGTGAAATAGTAAAGCCACAGTTGGCAATTCAAGATATGGCGGCCGACCCACCCCCCCCCCCCCCCCCCCCACCCCCCCCCCCCCCCCCCCCAGACCATCAAGATTCATAGTAGCATTTTGAAGAAATAACGCGTGCCCACGAATGCTGAAACAAGTCCGGGCCTCCCCCCCCCCTAGACTATCATGTCTAGATCCCCCACTGAATCAAAATGTGGCAGCCATGAACTCTGGATTTTTACCATAACAATTTGACAGAGACTACCAGGCAAATCCCTATTAAAAAATTTCATAGAGCTCTACAATTGAAATGCTGAACTAACTAAAGTCACAGTAGGCAATTCAAAATTTTTGTGACCATTTAAGATTTTCCATTTGAGGGACATCCCCCATAGCGCTGAGGCCAATCCCTATACCAAATTTCATCACTCCCAAGTGAATTACTGAAGTCACAGTGGGCAATTCAAACTATGGTGGCATTTTGGCAGCCATCTCAGATTTTTACAAAAAACTATCGAGACCCCTAGGTGAATCCCTAGGCTATACCAAATTTCATAACTCAAAGTGAAATACTATTATAGTCAGACAGACAGCCAGGCAGAAAACAGTATAGGCCTATGCCCCCATACTTATTGAGCAAATCTAATGATTTCTTGACATCTGGCAGTGTATTATATTTATGTTAGTCATACATGTATAGATTGTATGTTTGTTATATATACAATATGTTTGCTGTATTATATTTTGTGAGTGTGCTTTAATTCATGACTCTATATATATCAATCTTGGCCGATCGAAAAATAGTGAAGTTGACTGTTGTATATAGTAGTAATTTTGTTGTTTTGTTCTTTTGTTTAAATGTGGGTGCATGCCAGGCTATGCCTGTAACAGTTATTAAACTTGCATGCATCCACTTCAAACACACTATGTATCCAATACTAACTGCTGATTATATATGTATGTACATTGTGTTTGAAAAAATAAATAATCTAAATCTAATCTAATCTTGAAGAAAATTATGCAAAAGGTCACACAATTTACATCAGTTGTTGCCACTTTAAAGTTTTGTTTTTGAGAAGTTATGTCGAAGTTTGTCACACAGTTTGCATAAATTTGGTCTTGAGGCCGGTCTCGAGGACTCCCCAACACTGGCCCAAAGACACCCGAGGCCTGCCTCGAGGCATACAACACTGATAGTTGCTCTTGAAAGGCATTTCACCACTCAGTGATTTTCCATTTAATTCTCAGATGCATCTATGTGTAGGAGGTCAATAGATTTTGAAGACTGCTCAAAATATAAATGCCCAAATTGCCACTAAAATGTAAATTCACAAAATTTTGACCAAACTTCCGGAAAAATCTCTTTTCCAAAATTGTACGTTTTAAACTGTATTGTAAATGGCTATAACAGCATGAACATGGCTTCATCATTGAAACAGTGCTGGGAGGTTTTCTGCAATTCTGTGAATGGCCAAATATTGTGGCCCGCTTATCGATGCTTAAATTCCATTAAAATATTAGCCAAACTACAGCAGCAATTAATATTCCCTACTTTTCACATACTTTCCAGGTCTAGAGAATGGCTTCAGTAACTTCTGACTTGGGAACCAGGGTTGCAAGCACCAGATCTTGTCCGACTGATCAGGAAAGTTAATTTTTACCTTGGAGGCCCATTTTGTGTTTTCTTTCTCCAAATTGCACCTGATAAATATTGGCTCATAACCGATTGGCAGGGTACCCAACGAAATTTGACGAGCAAATTCCCTGTATTTTCCTGGATTTTTCCCTGCTTCACCGGACATTTTCCCTGACCTTATTCGGGCTTGGTGTTAATTTACCGCAGCAATATCGTCGCTAATCGGAAACCAAAAACTATGACTTTAAAGGATTTTTGCTGAAAATAGAGGGCTTTTTCGCACATTAACACACATGAAACCAAATTCCCTGTGTTTTCCCTGAATTTGAGGTCAAATTTCAAATTCCCTGATTTTTCCCTGCAGGGAATTTTTTTTCACCATTTTCCGTTTTCCCTGTTTTCCCTGTCCGGTGGGGACCCTGGATTGGAGTAATATATGCACTGGAAGGACATTGCCTTAACCATTAGGCATCAAACAACAGAATTGGATCTAAGAGAACCAGCAAATGGAATGAATCATAACCACAATACAGTGAATACACCTCAACCACAAAAATTATATATATATAAGAAGAGTAACACTTGTGGCCAGTTTTTGCATGCTAGAATTAAAATAGCTTAAAGATATTCAAGACAAAACAACTGAAACACAACAAACAAAATTAACAATGAAATAACAGCAATCCGGCCCAAAATGAGTTTTAGTTTTAGGGATTTTAATTCCTTTTTCCACTTCATCAAATTTGTATATTGAAAGACAAAACTCAATACTAAACAAACAACAAAATGTTAGGCCAAGGCTAATAGCTAAAATGACTCAATTTCCCAAGCAGAATTCAGGAGAACTTCATCCAACTGCTGCTTACTGCTCCCTCTGGTGTCAATTAAATGCTACAACATTTATTATGCTTGCTTGTGCTGACAACCACAAATGCTGCACATCTTGGACAATTAAACTTGTCATACCAATGCAAACGGCCTATAAATCAATGCACAGTCATTTCCCTGTGCAGGCTACTTAAATGCACATACATTATATGTATAAAAAGAACTTTCAACACCTTATATTTCAGTCAATCAGTCACTGCTTTTGACAAATGACAGTGGCTGGTACTTTGCTTTAGGGTCAGCAGACTGAGCAGGGGGTGGGGGGACATTAGCACCAGGAGGTGGATTTGAATTACATCCAGTACTGAGGTCGAGAGCTCCAGAACTTTCGCCCCCGCCATGTGACCACTGCTGCTGACCAGAGAAATTCCCCTGACCGAAGCCAGGTCTGTGTCCACCATAGGGCCCTCGATGTTGGTGGTATCCCCCATGATGTTGTTGATAACCACCATGGTGTTGTTGATAACCTCCATGCTGTTGCTGAAATCCCCCATGACGTTGATAACCTTGGTGTTGCTGCCCCCCATATTCCTGCCTGTCACTCTGCCTATTGTCTCTGTGCTCATTACTTCTATCATGTGAATGTCTTTGGTGATCTGACTCTCGATCCCTATTATTGTCTCTGCGATCCCGGTAATCGTGTCGGTCTCGGTGATCACTGTAATGCTGCCTGTTCTGTCTGTTGTCATCTCGATCTCTGTAATGATCTCTTTGATCCTGGTAGTTATCTCTACCAGAACTACGACGCTCGTCTCCAGCTTCTCGGTGACTCTCTCTCATCTGCATATCACGGTCCCTCTGTTCCGTGCCTTCAGTCTCCTGACCTCCACTTACGCTGTTGTCTTGAGGCTGTGGCTCATTTGGTTCAGGAGGAGGTTCACTGAAGCCCAGTCCCATCATGCGACCACCTGTGATCCTCTTCTGCATACTTTCAACATACTGTTTTTCCAAGTCCGCCTGCATTTTGTTAACATTCTCATCTGAAAGGAATTTAAGGAAACTTTCAGTGCAATAAAATTTTCAATAACATCTTCACAAACAAGAATTTGACAATTCAGAAACTGAGAGACTTATTGACCCATCAGGATAGCCAGTGACAGCAAAAGCATGCTTATTTGAGATTATTAGCACTTGTCACAAGTAGACCTACTTCACTGGGTATAGATATAATACAATAACTGTCCTGCAAGAATAGGATCAGTTTTAAATCAGCTGATCAGCTCCTAGCCTCAGCACCTAACAATGTCTTTCTACCAGCTTGCCATTGCACAGAGCAGTAATTCAGGCCTTTGATGTCACAAAGCACCCTAGACCTTTTAAGTTATCACAAAAGCACAGGTTAGCTATGGCCACTCCTCCCACTGTGCCAAAAAACTTCTTGAGAAAAGTGGGCATGATCCTCTATCTAATAACAGAGAGAGAACTCTCGGTTGAAAAAGGAGTATATGCAAATATATGTAATAAAATGTAACATGAGATTTTTCACTTACCAGGCCTTGGGAGACTTCCCTCCTTACTTTCAGCACTTCCAAATTGACCCTTCTGTTCTTTCTGAAATAATATCACAATTTCTCAATGCTTAATCAATGTAATCATACCCTCTCTTTCTGACTTGGAACGGTTAATAAATATTGCAAAAATGATTGTGCCAGGCCAATTTAATTTGAGGCATGCATTCATGAAATTAAATACCCACTCATTTTTCCGCTGCCTCAGCACAGTGCATGTCTAAGACAATATGCAGGAAAATACAAATCTGATACATAGCCTATATAATCAGCTACAACAAACAGAAACTGTGAATTTACCTTATTCTTAGATGCACCCATTAGTCGAAGGAATTTCTGCTTTCTCTCATCATCGTCAAACTGCGCCTTCTCCCAAGCGTTAAAAGAATGCACCTGAGGAGTTTTAAAACAAAAATGAATTTTTTTGCAGTACATTCATTGCAAGAAATGTTACAAAAATTTAGCTGGGCCTAACTTTGGCATGATTACTCAAAATCTGTAAGTAGATTTTGCTGATTTTCGGAAATGTTGGAAGATGCTGGTTATTTTGTTTCCATGGGCCAAGTGTGGATTCACTGAGTTTCTGTGACGTCACAACGATTGCCAGTCAACCTCGTGACAGACAACTAGGCTGCCACACTACCAACTAGGGGACAACCAACTGGGTGACATACCACTACCAACTAGGCTACATTTGTTGGACAACTAGGTGACAGCAGATACCCCCCCCCCCCCCAGATGACATGTTTTATTGGGGATACCAACCATGTGACAGATCACCTTCAATGGTGGTCAAAATTTTAGGAAATTTATTGTCACCTAGTTGGATGTGTTTTGTGAACTTGTGTCACAAAGTTGGAAGTGCTGTGTCAATTTGTGTCGCCTACTTGGAACTGCTTATCACCTAGTTTGCACTGGTATGAGATTTCCAAATTTCTTGTCACCTAGTTGGCACTGACAGGTGTCGCCTAGTTGGTTTGTCGCCTGGTTGACCGTACTGTACACCATCGCAACAATTTACTTCAGCGCCCCTTCCAGTTATTCATTGTTCCATAATACTGTGAGATTAGAGGGGTTTTTTTTACAGGGAAATAGGCCTAAGCATGATTCACTGCAGACAGTGCAGTCAGTTTTTTGGAGGAAGCATTTTATTGTCATAACATTAACAGACACTGACAGAAGTCAGAAACCAGGCTGTATAAATAATCAATTTGCCAAAACTTAAGCAAAAGAAAATACTGTCAATTACATTGCTATAACCTGACAACCATACTTTCACTAATGTCGAGAATGATATGTCAATGTGACAAAGCAAACATTGACAGTTCCTCAATACCCACCGATTTGCCTGAGCTGTCATCTTTGTCTTTGACATTTTGGTTGTGTTGGCCGCTCTCCCCTGCGCCACCGGCTTCTTCCTTCTCTGACATCTTCGTAATTAGCAAGAATCCGGCAAGTTAGAACATTTCCAGATGGCAAACCACACTGGACTTCCCAGGGATACGCAAAAATTGTTGAAAATGTAAATTCGTGAAGAAATTGGCTTCACCGGCGAGCAAGAGCGTAGGGCTGCACACATACAAAATAATTTTAAAATAAAATAAATTATGATGAATAGACAAGTTTATCGACATCTAAAAATATTTTATCATTAGAATATTGCCATTACTTGGTTGAGGGATTTTTTATTTGATCAATCGGGATATAAATATCTCTGATTAACCCCGCAGCTACTTCCTTTCCGATTTGGGTGGCCAAAATGGTGGGTGAATTTTTCAGTGGTCCTTGTAAATAATCTCAAAACATCGCCGAGTAGAGACTCGGAAGTGATTTATAATGGTCATTTTCTATTGCATTATATTGTTTTGTTTATGAATTGATATGTAGTATATCTGTATAGTGATTTAATATACTTAAATATTGCAATATTTTGGACTCAGTACAGTGGACACATTGGATTGCTTTGATTAACATTCAGTTTTATTTATTTGATGCGAACTATTGTCGACAGTCCCACGCCGACGTTTTATACCACGTGTAATGAGATTGAACTATTGCCATTTCGTTAAGGTATCCATGTGTACAATTGTGGCAATATTTAGATGCTAAACTGTGGAGTTCCTATTATCGCTCAATCTCATGCCATAGACCATGTAGGCAGTGAACTGTCAAACACAATGTTGGATCTGTCAATATAGGCAGGTCAATGCCATGGTTTTGTTTTAATTTTGAGTGTTGTGCTTAAACGTGATTATCATTATGTCAAATGTCATCTCATGACATGAGAATGCCGTCCCAAAGGTTTGTTTCTACCTGTATACTTGAAACTGTGTAAAAACTGTAAATTGATCGAAACTGAGGGTAGCTTGCCATCATTGGCCTCATTCAACTCAACTATTAAGTAAACATACTATGTAAAAAATACGGTTCTCTGATTGGTCAGATTTCCAGAAGTCGGCTGTTTCACTGTGTTGGCAATGACTGTCACGATTTTAAGTTATACTGAAATTTTGCAAGAAAAATTTAGATGCTAGTCAAAATCGGGACATTCGTCGGCACCTTGTTATTGTCCTATATTCATAGTGCACACTTAGAAAGTTATGGGCGATAATAGATCGCGTGAAAGGTCATGGATTTCACTTACACCAAAAAATCAGAAAAAAAATTAGAAAAATTCTGGTACCAGGCAAAATCATGACCTTTCACGCGAACATACCGAAAAGGCACACTTCCTGTCTATGGACCAATCAGATCGCTGGATTAGAGCTATTTTACTCTCAAGAAAACCACAACATCCATTGCAACGCAGGAATTGGAACCATTGAGTTTTCTATGTGGTGCACCAGTGAAAGTAAGAAGTGGTTTGCGGTTTCCGTTATTAGGATCAGCCGGTCAATAACAAGAACTTCCTCTTGTTATTTGCAGGGTTGCCATGCAAATAAAATGTATCCTCTGAAGACCAGTTTACAGGGTAACTCTGCAAATAGTAACGGTCTAAAAAATCTGATTAATGCGTTTACAATTGCCTCGCAATTCACATCTTTCAGAAGACTATACATTTACTGGTTTCTCGAAACTGTATAAGAGACGGATTGATTAGCATTTTCGTTTTTTTTCATTGCCAGACTGATGCTGCAGTGCTGCATTGGACTTAAAACTTAGTTCAACTAGATATAATATCGTTTCAACATTTTTTGCAGGTGAACGTTCCCAAGACGCGCAAGACCTTCTGCAAGGCCAAAAAATGCAGAAAACACACTCTGCACAAGGTCACCCAGTACAAGAAGGGCAAGGATTCCCTCTCCGCCCAGGGTAAGTGCTCTCAGGAACCAGCATATATGAAAGTAACATTAACACTCAACAAATACTAATTACTAAATCTAGTTTGTCAATATGAAGATCTGTGATGACAGATATCGAACTTGATGACTACTGAAAGGTTTGATTAGTCTTACTGAGATCTTAATCAATGTTAAGCATCTGAATATTGTGAGATAAAGTAACTTTCACTATTAGTGAACTTCAGTTTTAAAAGCTGATATTTTCATGAATCTTAACTGTCATCATTGTAATATTGGTCCACTCTGATGCAATTAGTAAACATGACCCAAATTTTAAAATTTTGTTAAAAATGTTAAAAAAAAAATTTATTAATCATCATCATACTATTAATTCACGGACCCCTTACGCTACTCCTACAAAACTGCTGATTGCCCAGTTATGAAAACTTGCAAGCTGCTTTTCTGTGTTCTCTACAATGTCCTTAGCCGGGTTTCATTTGCAAATTACAGCCACAGAAATTCAGCTGATGTTTACTTGAATCTAACTATAGTCAACAATACGCCACTACAAAACACCCTTTATTTCTCCCCTTCGTTCACATGCATGTTTTCACGGGTATTATGCTAGTAGATATAATTTCTATTGTCAATATGTATCCTTCCAAGCAATAAAGTTCTATTTTATATGGATACAAATAATGTGTCGCTTCCTCAGATGATCCATTGAATGATTTATCAGATCAATGATGATAATTTCTTTTCTTGAAGAACCTTGTGAGCTTTGATTAGTCTTACTGAGATCTGATAAGTGCTTTTGTTAAAAAAATGTTTATGAATCATTTTGTTCATTTAGTCTTTGGACAATTATTGGTGTAAAATTGCTTATGTGAAAAAAATTGATACAGTGGCCCCTTTTTCAGGTAAACGCCGTTACGATCGTAAACAGAGTGGATATGGAGGTCAGACCAAACCCGTCTTTCACAAAAAGGTAAGCAGATCTAGTTAACTTTCAATAGAAGTTAATGTATTTAATCTAGCTGTTAATTTATAAGTATGATTAGGTTCCTTGTCTGAAAATTTGGTTCCAATACTTTTGAAAAATTTGCTGTTTCACCTTCAGCAGAAAAGTTGTTACCCATGGCGCTTTTGTGAATAAAACTAAGTTAAACCAGTTAGAAAGTGATGAGAACAGGATTCCCCCACTTTTCCAATCGTTCCTCCACCTCTGTTTCCTAATGCGATGATCATTGGCTCCAATGCAAAAGACGTTAGTGGAATACCGGGGCTATTCATGCCTGCGCTTGTGTATGTATCAGACTCCCAATAGTCTAAAAGATCGTTATGCCCACATCACTCTTTTTTGCTGTACAATGCAAATATGCGTTGCTCTGATAAATAAATCGTCATGTTGGGATTGATTATAATTATATATGTCGACCTCCAATTAGCAATATGATATTTGTAAATATGTAAATAGGCCTAATGAAAATTAACATTTCAAGAGTTTGAATTATATATCTGATAGTATAACTCGAACAAAGATTATATATTTTTTTTTTTTGGGATTGCTATTACATATTGGACTAATGTATATATGTATATCAACAAATCATTTCAAATTTAATTCCAATTTGTATTATTCCACGAAAATTCTGTTATTTTGATGTATTATTGTTTTTGAAGTGAATTGTAAGCCCAAGAGGGCTGGGGGCTAGAATGTGAGCCCATTTCACGTAAATAAAGAATTTCTCTCTCTCTCTCTCTCCTTAAAATTGTTGCCTAAATGTATTTGTGTTGCTGATTGCAGGCTAAGACCACAAAGAAGATCACACTGAAGATGGAGTGCACAGAATGCAAGTTCAGGAAGCAGCTGGCCATCAAGCGATGCAAACATTTTGAATTGGGAGGAGACAAGAAGAAGAAGGGCCAGATGATCCAGTTCTAAACTCTGTTCTTGTGCATTAAAAAATAAATAAACCCAAAAAAATACTCTTTCTACTTTTGTCTATTTATTGCAGCACTACTGAATTTTGTGATATCTTGCATAGTCCCACACTTCTTGCATCAAGATTGATGCTGGGTTGCCTAATGGGTTAAGGCAATTTTAACTGAACCTAATGTAATGGTTGGATCTAGATGTCACAAATAATCCTCCGAATCTTGGCATTGTCTCTTTTGGAATTTCCTGCGACTCCGAAGGTTTTATGTAAATTTATAGTCCTGTTATCAGAATATAGAGAATGTCTGCTGTACATGCAGGCGAGCCCCAGGCTAAGCTGCCCACTGATGAAATTCCCATCAAATCTGATGTTGAATTGGCTTCTAGGTCCCTGGGAGTGTTAGCCCTAAGGTACGAGGTCAGCAGACAGCCAGAATCTTGGGAATTTTGTACTCTAGGCCCAGTCTGGTGAAACAGAACTGCATGCTGCTGCCACCTGGCACAAAAGTTGATTTTCTATGCTACAGCATTGCTGTCCCTAGAAATAGTTCCAATTTCATTGCACATTCACAAAATTTCTATTCAACATACATGTATACCAGAGTCAGACTCGGCAATCACATTCTCTAAGGAAGTGGACAAGGCCATCAGCACGCTCAGAAACAGCCCCAGTGTCTTCCAGACAAAATTGTGTGTCTTCCTCTGGTCGAAAGTAGGTGGACGCTCGCAGGAGCTCGTTGAATAGCACACTAGTCACTAGGTGGCAACACAAGACAGCATATGTTCTGATCTGTGGCAATGCAAGAGCAGTCCACTTGTAGACAGCTCTAGGCCATAACTTCAAATAAGGCGAGCTGTAATTCGTGTCTACAGCTTCAGACTGTACCTGTGCCTCCGATTAAAGGACTCAGCCGATGGTGGAGGGACAGTCAGAAATGGGAGGTCGGCTCAAACAAAACTGAAATCAGTTTGCCTGCCCATGCTAAGTCCAGACTGATGGAAAGAATCTGAACAGAGGGTTTTGGCAGGACTTCACAAAATTACAAGTCCAACATTTTGACACAAAAGTGCTCTCTTACAGGAATTCGCGTTGAAGTAGACTTTTGGATTTCATAGATGTGTTTTTTGGTGACACCCTACGAGTCCGAGGGCCCGCCAAATCGCGGGCCCGCGAGTCCGAGGGCCCGCGAGTCCGAAGGCCCGCCCCTCCGAGGGCCCGTCATTCCGAGGTGCCCTCAGGGCATCTTGGGTCTGAGGTGCCCCCAGGGCACCCCTTACGATCGTCTTTAGAGGTCCGCTATTCCGAGGGCCCGCCATTCCGAGGGCCCGCCGGTCCGAATCCGAAGTGCCCTGAGGGCATCACCACGCTATGATGCCCTCAGGGGAGATGGACAATGCCCTTGGGGTTCTGTATGGAGCTGGCTGGCTGTATCAAATCTATCTATCAATCTATCTATCTATCTATCTATCTATCTATCTATCTATCTATCTATCTCTCTATCTATCTATCTATCTGTCTGCCTGCCTGTCTGTCTGTCTGTCTCAGACTGTCTGTCTGTCTTCATCTATGTCTCTGTCTCCATCTACGTCTCTGTCTGACTGTCTCTGTACATGCAGGCCTATGTCTCTGGTTCCATCTATCTATCTGCGTTTTTCCATGTAACTTTGCTATTTACGAAATGGGGTCTGCATTGGGGTGAGGCAGTGGTGCCCCCTGAAATATTAATTTTCCTCAGATCCCTCCTACCTTTTTTTCTGAGCTATGCCATGATAAAATAAGAATTTCTGTGAAGTTTCGTGAATATTGGACAATATGTAGGTGTGGCCACTTTGATGTGTGATATGTGGTCTACACTAGCAATTGTGCAACGTACGAATTACGTACGTAAATTCTACATACGAAACTCACAAAAAAGAGCGGATCCGTAGTACGTACGTACATTTTCATACGAATTTCGTACGTATTCATAAAAATTTCACACCTGTAGGTACTTTTCAGTTACTTTTGCCATTTTTTTGCAATATGGTTATCATAAATGGTTTAAGTTTAGACCTTGCATTGACCTATCTAAAATAAAATCAGCAAAAAAATCAAGTTAAAGCCCCAAAAACCAACTTAACACGTATAAAATCCATTCGAAAATTTACGTATGTTTTACGTACGTAAATTTTCGTACGTATTTCATACATGAAAACAACCGATTTACGTACGAAATACGCAAGAAAGAGCATCATACGTTTTACGTACGCTGCACAATTGGCCATGTACTTGAAACTCATTGGAAGATAGCTACTTGAACTGGCTACCTGGTAGTTACCTGGCAGCTACTTGATACTTTGGGAAGATAGCTACTTGAACTGGCGACCTGGCAGTTACCTGGCAGCTACTTGAAAATCAGTGGAAGATAGCTACTTGAACTGGCTACCTGGCAGTTACCTGGCAGCTACTTGAGACCTAATGGAAGATAGCTTGGCGTCCCCCCAGCCTCCCTCTCTCCTCCCGTTTCTTCCCATTTCTGGCCGGTGACGGGGCCGGAATCCAACCTTCCGAAAAGCGGCGAAACGTGGCGGGTGACGGGGTCCCAACTCAGCAGGCTGCTGGGTGTGGCCCCGTCACCACAAGATTTGGTTTGGGTCACCGCAAACTTTGGGAAGAAAGCTACTTGAACTAGCTACCTGGCAGTTACCTGGCACCAACTTGAAAATCAGTGGAAGATAGCTACTTGAACTGGCTACCTGGCAGTTACCTGGCACCTACTTGAGACCTAATGGATAGCTTGGCATCCCCCGAGCCTCCCTCTCTCCTCCCATTTCTTCCCATTTCTGGCCGGTGACGGGGCCGGAAAGTCAGTGGAAGATAGCTACTTGAACTGGCTACCTGGCAGTTCCCTGGCAACTACTTGAAACTCAGTGCGAGGAGAGAAAGAGGCTGGGGGGACACCCAGCTATCTTCCCAAAGTTTCAAGTAGCTGCCAGGTAACTGCTAGGTAACCAGTTCAAGTCGCTATCCCATGTAACTGCTTTGATGAAATTGAAGACGCATTTTTGTAAGATCAGTTACCACCCTTATGTTTTCATATTTACTATTTAGAAATACACTGTATATGTATACAGGGAGCTGTTGTTAGGGAAGAAGGATCGCTTTGGTAATACAAAAGGTACAATGTGGGTAGCTACAGCACCCTAATGACACTGAAATACAACACAATTTCAATTCACTATTCTTAAAGGAGAAAGGGGGGGGGCTCAGACAAGGGAGGTGCCACTGAGGGAGACCAGCCGCCATTAAATTTTTGGGTACTCTTGTGTTCCTTAGGGTACTCTTGTGTTCCCTAGGGCATGATCGTGTTCCTCATGGCATTCAAGGTGATCCTCAGAACACTCTTGTGTTCCTAGGGCACTCTTGTGTTCATCAGGGCACACTTGTCTTCATCAGGGCGCTCCTGTGTTCCTAACAGCAGCATTTTTTGCCTTAGGGCACTCTTGTTTTTCTCAGGGCACTCTTGTGTCCTCCAGGGCACTTTTGTGTTCCTTAGAGCACCCTCTTTTTCCTTTGGCGCACTCTTGTCTTTCTTAGGGCACTTTTTGGTTCCTCAGGGCAATTTTGTGTTCCTTAGGGAACTTTTTTTTCTTTCTTGTGGCGTTCTTCGTTTCGTGTCACTCTTTGTTCCTCAAGGCACTCTTATGTTCCCCAGGGCATTTTTAGCCCCCTTTGGGCACACTTGTGTTCCTTATTAAAGCACCCTCGTGTTACTCGGGATACTCTTGTGTTTCTTAGGCCACATTTTTGTTTCTCAGGGCACATTTGTGTTCCTTGGGCACTTTTTAATTCCTTGGGTACCTTTGTTCCCCAGGGCACCTTTGTGTTCCTCAGGGCACCTTTGTGTTCCTCAGGGCACCTTTGTGTTCCCCAGGGCACCTTTGTATTCCTCAGGGCACCTTTGTGTTCCTCAGGGCACCTTTGTGTTCCTCAGGGCACCTTTGTATTCCTCAGGGCACCTTTGTGTTCCTCAGGGCACCTTTGTGTTCCCCAGGGCACCTTTGTGTTCCTCAGGGCACCTTTGTATTCCCCAGGGCACCTTTGTGCTCCTCAGGGCTCCTTTGTGCTCCTCAGGGCACCTTTGTGTTACTCAGGGCACCTTTGTGTTAGGACTGTCATCGATACGGCCAGAATCGATGCATCGGAAAAGTCGTCAGTTACTCAGGGCACCTTTGTGTTAGGACTGTCATCGATACGGCCAGAATCGATGCATCGGAAAAGTCGTCAGTATCGATATATTATTTCCACCACATTTAGCGTATTTATTGAGAAATATAGCAAGAGATCCAGTAGAATCCACGTTGTTTACATCAAAAGCGGGCCATCACTGCTCTGCTCTCGCTTGAAATCTCGTAAACAAGACCACGAGATTCAAAATAGAGGACGTGGATGACGAAAATTCCGAAATCTTGTGATTTTTTGTGGATAACTCAACAATAAAGCTTGTATTTTGCCGTTTCTTAGATGTACGAAAAAGTATCGATACATTCGATGCATCTGAAAAGATTTTGTCGATTATCGCATCGAAAAAAAGTTGTTTTCGATGACATCCCTACTTTGTGTTACTCAGGGCACCTTTGTGTTACTCAGGGCACATTCGTTTCTCCTCAGGGCACATTTGTTTCTTCGCGGGGCACATTTGTTTCTCCTCAGGGCACCTTTGTGTTCCTCAGGGCACATTTGTTTCTCCTCAGGACACATTTGTTTCTCCGCAGGGCACCCCTGTTTTCCTTAAGACACTTGTTGTGTCCTCAAGGCATTATTTCCCCTTTGGAGCACTCTGAAGACGAAGAGGAATTATAATGCATGGATGGAAGGCTGCTAAAGCAGATGATTGGGGCATTGTAGCCACAGGGGACTCTAAACCAATTGGGGCCTTGTAGACACAGGGGACTCTAAACCAATGTACATGATATTTACTTTTAAAAGGCACACAATAATCAAAACCAAATTTTTAAAGTAAATTTCTTCCAGTAAATAAATGGGGTCCAATGATCATATGTCTATAATATTAGAGAAATTGCCCCTTACTGTGCACAGTAAATAATTTGTAAAAATGCCGAATTCATGAAAAAACTGTGGCTCCTCGTTTGGCCATGCTCTGTAATATGAATGACGTAAGATTGGAGCTCCCCCCTCTCATGCCCAGTTCAGTAGGGAGCACTCATGCGTGACATTGCGCATATTGCAGTGTTTTAGGCTCTGTGGGGAATGCAAGTTAATGACAGGTAGCAGCACCTCCTGGAACCAATCTTGAAGACGTGTGAAACCAGTCAACCATAATATTTACTTTTTGCCCAGCCTAACGTCACTTGCCAACTTTCCTTGCAACAGGGGTCGCTTTTTATTGTGCCAATTTTGGACTTGAAATCTTGAATTAAAGTCTTGTTGTTTATGCTTTCATTTTCGCTGAAATTCAAAATAATCAACATATCTTTTTTAAGGAGAAGCTCCAGGCTCTCAAATGATACAAAAGGTCCATTACAGTTGTCCTTTAAACTTGGTTCAGAAGCCCCTGTGCTTGTAGCAACGTATTTAATTTTAAGGCGTCAGAGAGCCATATGACCTGCGGGGGGGGGGGAGAAGGCTGAACTGGGAGGTCGATTGGATACGGGGGGGGGGGGTGCTCAGAGACATAGTTATAAACTGAAACTGAGGAGGCTGCTCCGACCCTATGAATGTATCATGTCCTTATGCACTAAGGATAATTACGACAGTAGGAGGACAGTAGGAGGAAAGAAGAATGAGGCAAAGGATGATTGAAAAGTTCTCTCCAACACAAATCTCGGTTGCCCATGCCGGACCAGAGCAGGAATCAAACCCTTGACCAAGTGATTGACCAGTAAGTGAACTACCAACTGAGCTAACCCTCTACTCTCCCTCTCGAGGAAGGAAGAAAGGAATAAAGGAAGGAAGGAAGAAAGGAAGGAAGGTAGGAAGGAAGGAAGAGAGAATTCAGTAGCAAGCAGGCAATTCAGTAGCAATCAGACAATTCAGTAGCAATCAGTCTGGCTCATAATGAAGACTAATAGTGCCCTAAGGGCTACTGACAATGCCCTGAGGACATTTCGGACTGACGGGCCTTCGGACTGCAGGGCCTTGTCACTCCTCCAGATGGGACCCTAGCTTTTGGACTAGTGGGCCCTATAGTAGTGAAGAAGGCAAAATACCTCGGTGTGACCTTAAACTCCTCTCTATCCTTCAACGACCATATTGATGCCATCTGTAAAAAGGCAAACTCATCAAGAGCCTTCGTACATAGAAACACCAAGCATTGCCCAAGGAAAGTCAAAGTAGCTGCATACAATACACTCGTCAGGCCAACGTTGGAGTATTGTTCCTCTGTCTGGGATCCACACCAAGTGGGGAAGATCGACCAAATACAGGCCGTCCAGCGTAGAGCTGCTCGCTCAGTCATGAATGACTGGAGTCAAAGGAGACCGAACGACAACAAGAATGGAACGCGTGGAAGCCCAACGGAAATGCAGAAGTGGCTGAAGTGGACACCATTGGCTGAGAGGAGGGCCCGAAGCAGAATCATCATGCTCTACAGGATCATCAAGAATGAGGTAGAATTGACCACAGATCTCCTAGTGCAAAATCCTCGTAACACAAGGCACAACCAGCACAAGTATTTGGTCATCACAACAAGAACTACAGTGTACCAACATAGCTTCTTCCCATCAACGATCCTCCTATGGAATGCCCTTCCGGCAAACATAGTAGAAACCCCGTCAGTAGATGCCTTCAAGTGTAAGCTTATGAAGCACACTATTTTGAATGACGCAAAATATTGACCTACTCCTGCGTTTTTAGCTGCACTGTGGATATTGTAAATAGTTGAAACTTTTATCAAACACTGGATTTTATCTGGCACGATATGAGCATGCGCACCTCGCACCCGGCACGTGATACGCCACCCAGGCGGACTGTGCTGTATTTTGAAGAAGAAGAAGTAGTACTGGAGGGCCTTCGGACTAGCGGGCCCCAAAACAATACCCTCAGGGCACCATGGTTAGTCGATGCCCTCAGGGCACCTAGATGCCCTCAGGGCACCCAAAAATCGGACTGGCGGGCCCTCGGACTTGCGGGCCTTCGGAATCGCCGACCCTCGGACTCGTGGGCCCTCGGACTGGCGGGCGGACACCGTGTTTTTTTGGCAAAATCAAGTTCTGGTATTTAGCACTAAACAAGTGAGTTGATGATGTATAGTTTTGCATCAAACAGGATGGCATTTAAATTTGGGAGTGATTCTGACCATGAAATATGCAATAAAATGTTTAGTATACTGATAATAAAGAAAAATGTATAATTGAACGTGACATGTGGTACTGTACATGACGTATGGTAGGTCCATGTTTGCACTGGAATCCAGTGAAGCACACTAATAACTGACAGAATCTAACTGTGGAAAATATTGTAGTTCACAGATTTGGCTTCTTTGTCAAATCACCTGTTAGTCATTCATTCGTCTGATGGCTGATTGGTGGACATCTATGTTTTTTTGAAAAGTGATTTACTTGAAACTTATCCAACCATGGAAAAGATTAATCTTTCATTCATGACCATGATTTGACAAACTCAAACCGCATTTTGTGAGAACACACAAATTTGCGTATGGCCAGTAAGTTGTCAATTGTGACACGAGACACATAATAAGATTGAAATATGATAGATAGATAGATAGATAGATAGATAGATAGATAGATAGATAGATAGATAGATAGATAGATAGATAGATAGATAGATAGATAGAACGATAGATAGATAGATAGATAGATAGACAGATAGATAGATAGATAGAATGATAGATAGATAGATAGACAGATAGATAGATAGATAGATAGACAGATAGATAGATAGATAGATAGACAGATAGATATATAGATAGATAGATCGGTAGATAGATCGATAGATAGATCGATAGATAGTCAGAAAGATTGATAGGCCTATAGATAGAGATAGAGATATAGGCTTATAAATGTCTATCTATCTACCTATCTATCCATCTATCTATTTATCTATCCATCTATTCATCCAGCAATCTATCTATCTAGCAATCTGTCAATCTAGCAATCAATCAATCAATCAACCATATCTATCCATCTTTTTATCCATCTATCTATCTATCTATCTATCTATCTATCTATCTATCTATCTATCTATCTATCTATCTATCTATCTATCTCTCTATCTATCTATCTCTCTTTCTATCTATATATATATATATATAAGTGCGTTTAAAATATTTTGGAACAGTTTGCACAATTTTATCTAGATTCTCTAGGTGAATTTTATTAAACTTTTTCCTGAGATAGGCCTCCCTCCAGTTTTGAGAGCAATATTTCAGCCAGTGATAGTGGTTACAAGTATATTTGCAGATTTTTTCCAGTTGCACCGATTTTGCTGAAACTTCTCAGACTTCATCAGAGGTTCTTTGGTAACCTATCTACCAAGTTACAGGAATATTGCTTCTTTTTTTTAAAATATTGATTGTGATTATTATCCTTCCAGAAAGTATGTAGAATTTGAAAATTCTAGAAAAATTGGTATGTGACCTCACACAGATAGGGCATCGTGATTGGCTGAGGTATGGAGTATGATGTGGTGTTGGCACATGATGTAGTGTACAGAATTTCCATATATGGTATATGACATAGTATGAGAGTGCCATGAAGCATAACTGAGTGAAAGAAGAAGATTACAAGCTGTGTGAATCAATAGACAACTGGCACTCACAAGCTGCTTGATTTGAATGTTGTTTACTGTTTGCTGCCAGTGGCACAGCTGGGGTGTCTCATGAAGGGGATACACATTTGCACATTTTTTTTATTGCCGAGCCACAGCCTATCGAAGGTTATAGCTTATTGCAAGGATTAGGTTGCCATCGGCAATACCAAGCTGGACAGAGAGGGCCTGTGTGGTGGCGCTGGGTGTAGCAATGCATTGAATTTGCAATAAAAAACAATAGATATAATGAAAAACAAATACCTAGCAAAATATATAGCCTTAATAAATTGTTCTGTCATATGTACTTAGATTGGAATCCATTTATTGGCCTTAATTAACCGTTTCAAATTTGCCCACTTTTGGTTTTTTTGGCTGTGAAGAAACGTCAGCAGAATTTGTCTTGACCTGGCCTGCCCTAAACCAATCAGTGGCTAGGAGATGTGCCACACCCCCTTCTTCATTCACAAAAATTATGCAAATTAAGCCACGTACTGTATGCAGCAGCGGCAGGGCACTGGCCAGTGGCCACCACTGCAACACATTCACAGCTGGCGATATCTTCCATACCCACTTCTTAAAATGTTTCGTAAAAAAACTTCTCCAGCTTTCACTTTTTAAATTACACCAGTGAAACTTTGTAATTCTCTAAACCGCTATCTCAGGCTTTATTATACACCAAATTCGTAATTTTTAATGTTAGTTCATCTTATTTATATTTAGGACTCCTATGAAACTAAATGATCCAACATTTTCGCGCCATTACATAGATCTATTAAATTCACGGCAGCCAAACTGCAACACACCTTTATGAGTGTCTGTCTGTGATGTTATATTTATGTGTCTTATCCGAATTAAAGGTCATTTCTTTGGTTCATTGACATTAAGTTGTACATATTGACTCAATGACACTTCGAGTGTCACTGTGTCAAGTGCAATTCACATTGACACCTATCAATACACAAACTCACACCCAAATGCATTTTAAACAAATGATAAATCTATATGATAAATAGGAGGGTCGTGGATAGATAGTCTAGACACACTATCCACGAGGGGAGCATATATATAGTGATCTGGGCCTGAAATGTGTGTTGCTTTGTGGGCTGGCCAGGTGCACACTCAGGATTTTGAAGGGGGGGGGGTGTTTATTCGATGGGGCATGATAGGTTTCATAAAATCTTGTTGATACTATTTATTTTTGCAAGTGTAGTGGCATAGCATACAGATGTAGAATATGATACATAATTGTTTGTGTACAGACACTGTACAGTGTACACATGACATTAATTAGCTGTCACTGTTAATTCAAACAATGCTAGAAAATCTGACTTCACATACTATTTATGAATAACAATATAGGTCTAACCAACACATGGATTAAAAAAGAATCTTTATTGCAGTCTCATTTCACAGTACCTATTCCAAGTGGATTAAATCGGCAATTATTTTTTGTTAAAAAATTTTTCTTGTTTATGGATGGATTAACTCTTCTGAGGGAGGATCAACTCTGTGATCAATCGCTACTGATATATCGAAATCATGAGCAATCTTTTTTGTGCGCCCTTGGTTCAACATTGAGGGGTGTGCCTCCCCCCTCAGGCCAAAGATTAACTTGCCTCCCCCATGTCATTTCTAGATGTGCCACTGTGTGCCACAACTGAATATGTTTCATTTTTACACACATGGCATGCAGTCATATGCTGGTATACTACTTCACAGATTTGATATGAGCTGATATGACATACTATGCAGAGTGAGCCATGATTGGCTGAACAACCTGTGACCTCACATGGAACGCCTGATTTCCAATGCTAACCTATGGGAACTGCCATATGATGTCACACTTCCACCTTACAAGAAAAAAATCACTTTCTACGTACTTTCAGGACGGATAATAAGGCGACATGGCCCAGAACGATCTTCTGATGAACACTATCTCTTTTCTCCTCGTGGAAAGAACTTGGGAAGGTTCTTTTTGAAACTGATTTTAGATTTATGCTAACCAGGTATTCAGCTGTTGAACTGTTCTATTTGACTTTTTGGTGGTGAAAGAATTACTTTTTCTGTGTTTAATCACAAACATAAAGGTATGTATTTTCATAGCAGATTGCTCAACTTTTCAATCTTCTAACTTTAAAGTGCTCTGTACATTTAGTGGCTGTTTTCGTTTTTAAAATAAGTTGAAGACCTCTTGTAGATAAAAGGTGGTGACTTTATTAAAGCCTGTGTAGAGGTGCAGGTATAGATGGCGCCACATGTGGCATAAATGAAACAAATAACTGTCATTGGTTGTCTGCTAATATTTAAACTTATAACTGCCTCATACAAGTGGCTACAGTCTGTTTCTCAAAATAGAATGAATAGTTGGATACTGTGTATCATTATGAGGTGTCCCAGTTGTAGTGTATTCGCCTGTTTTGGCGCCATTGTTGTCACTTCTTTACGGGGAAGAATGGCTTATTCTTCATCTATTGGACCTTTCAAGGAAGGAGAGGAGCCGTGGGAAAACTATGAGTTACGGCTGGAAGCGTGGATGGCTGTAAATAAGATCGAAACTGTTGAAGCAAAACGAAGTGCTCTGATTGCAGAGATTGGAGCGGCCACGTTTTCTACCCTCAAGGATTTAGCTTACCCAACGGCGGTGACAGGGAAAACATATGCCCAACTTATTGAACTGCTCCGTGGACATTATAAGATACTGACCACGCCGATGATTTGCAAGTTAGCTTTGTATCGGAGGAAACAGAAGGAAAACGAAACGATCAGCGATTACATCGCGGCCCTGAAGAAAATTGCTGCCCAGTGCAATTTGGGAGACGGATTAGAAACGAGATTGACGGATGCTTTTACGTTTGGAATTTACAATAGGCAGATCCTCAAGAAGCTTATTGAGGAGTCTCAGAAGCCGGACTACACTTGGACGAAGGCCACATCTTTGGCTTTGGCCTTGGAAGTTGTGAACAAGGATTTACAGGACTTTCCATTGGCCGGTGGTTGTGGCGGGAAAGTGTACCACGTGGCGTACCGAGGCCGAGGTCGCGGCCGGGGTACTCGTGGAAATTCCAATTTTAAGCGTGGGAGAGGATCAAGTGCTCATGGATTTACATCAAGTCACTCAGGTTCTGCAGTTGGAGGTAAAAGTGGATTGGATTCAAATTCTAGTGACAGTTGTAAACATTGTGGTGAGCAGCATGACAATTCAAGTTGTGGGTTCAAGGGAGCCACGTGTTTCAAGTGTGGCCAAAAAGGACATGTAAAGAAAATTTGCAAGAATGCCAAGGTCAGGAGAAGTCGACAAGTCAGGTACATGGGTGAATTTGATGACAATGCAGATGATGATTTATGTGACTCTTTTGAAAACTTGTTCAGAGTAAAAGAAGTGAACTGTGTGAGCCAAGCTAAGTGTGCCATACCGGATGAGTATGTGCAAGTGTTAAACGTGAATGACACCCCTGTGCAGTTGGTTGGTTGTCGTACCTAAAAGCGACAAGACGCTGAGACTGTGTGGAGACTACAAGGTGATGGTTAACCCGGTGGTCCAACCGGATTCGTATCCCTTGCCGAATGCAGAGGATCTGTTTGCATTGCTGGCTGGAGGGGAGGTATTCACCAAGCTTGATTTGAGTGCCGCCTATCAACAATTAGAACTCACAGAAAGTTCAAAGCCATTTCTTGTTGTGAACACGTTGAAAGGACTGTACCAGTACAATAGACTAAGTTTTGGCGTTACTACAGCTCCAAGTATTTTCCAGCGGACCATGGATCAGGTGCTGGCTGGGTTGGAGGGTGTGACATGTTATTTGGATGACATTTTAATTGCGTCTTCGAGGGCGGACCATGTCTCCAAGGTTAAATCTGTGTTGGAAAGACTCAGAAAGTATGACATGCACTTGAAGTTGAAGAAGTGTTCGTTCATGAGCAGTCTGTTTGGAGGAAACCCGCCATGGCTTCTTTTTCATTCACATTCTCATCCTTCATACTCACTGCTCACTGTTACATTCTTCTTCTTTTTTTTATTTTTTATCATCTCCATCTATCATAAGGTGCTTCCTGGCAGCGACTCACTAGTCTTCAGGAAGCTCCTTCACATGGTCATCAGTATCATATTTTGCTTTGTTTATTTGTTTTATTGGTATTGTTTGATTTGACATTCTCCTATTGTGTATCATGTTAAGCATTCATTATTATTTATTTATTTATGTATTTTTTTTTTTTTTTTTTTTTTTACTGTTTGATCATGTGTAAATAAATTGTTCTGAGTTCTGAGTTCTGAGTTCTGAGTTCATGATGTCCCGTGTTACGTATTTGGGTCATGAAGTCTCAGAGAAGGGTATCCAACCCACTGAGGAGAAGGTTGAGGCGATTCGGAAGATGCGAGCCCCGAACGACCTGCATGAACTACGAGTACTACTCGGCATGGTGAATTATTATGGAAAATTCATGCCGAATCAGGCGACGTTACTGGCACCATGGTACCGGTTGTTGAAGAAAACAACGGCATTCAAGTGGACCAAGGAGTGTGAAATTGCGTTGACCAAGGTGAAGAAAATTCTGACGAGTGACAAGCTCTTAGTGCACTACGACTCCACGAAAGAGTTGTTATTGGCATGTGATGCCAGCCCTTATGGGCTCGGCTGTGTATTGTCTCATGTGATCGATGGTGTGGAAAGGCCAGTGGCCTATGCATCAAGAAGTCTCACTGTTGCTGAGCAGAACTACTGTCAACTTGAACGAGAGAGTCTTGTTATCATCTACGGTCTTACCAAGTTTCACAAGTTTGTATATGGTCGGAAGATTACCATTGTCACGGACAACAAACCAGTCACCCGCATCCTGGGGTCAAAGGTGGGAATACCCAGTCTAGCGGCTTTGAGACTCCAGAGGTGGGCTCTTATTTTGATGGCACATGATTACGAGCTGCGCTACCGAAGTGCTAAGGACCATGGAAATTGCGACACGCTGAGTCGATTTCCGGTCGGAACAGACAAGTTGTTAGCTCAAGAACTTCCAGTTAACTATTTCGCGGTTACTGATCAGCTGCCGATCGATGATAAGAAGATAGCTGAAGCTACGAAGAAAGACCCTGTTTTGATTAAGGTCATGAGTCACACCATGAGCGGCTGGCCGGCGCACTGCGACGACGAAAATGTGCGACCTTACTTTAACAGGAGAAATGAACTTTCTGTTGACAATGGGTGCTTGTTGTGGGGTATGAGAGTGGTCATACCACCATGTTATCGTGAGAGACTTTTGGAGGAACTCCATGCAACTCACCCTGCTATTGTCAAGATGAAGGCTATGAGTCGTTCGTATCTCTGGTTCCCAGGCCTGGATGGGGCCATTGAGGATGTCGTGAATGCTTGTGAAGTGTGTCAGTCCATACAGAAAAGTGCACCAGCTGCACCACTGATTCCCTGGGAGTACCCTAGTAGATGCTGGGAACGGTTGCACATCGACTTTGCAGAACTAGGCAAGAACAATTTTTTGATTGTAGTGGATGCCCACACCAAATGGCTCGAAGTGTTTGAAATGAGGAACATTACAACCGAGTCGACCATCAAGGTCCTCAGGAAGATGTTCGCGAGTTACGGGCTGCCTGAAGTTTTGGTTTCTGATAATGGCCCCCAACTCGTAAGTGCAGAGATGGAGTCATTTTTGAAGAGGAATGGAATTCGTCATTCTCTCAGCCCCCCATACCACCCCGCCACGAACGGCGCGGCGGAAAGGTGCGTTCAAACAGTGAAAAATGCCCTGAAGAAGTTCATTCTTGACAAGAATGTTGGAAATGACATTAGTGCAGGATTAGACAGTTTTCTGTTGAGATACCGTACTACCCCCCATGCCACCACTGGCAGGTCCCCAGCCGAGTTGTTCTTGAAGCGTACACCAAGAACCCGATTCACATTGCTTCGCCCGGATGTCAGTGCCGATGTCAGGAGTAAACAGGAGTACCAGAAGAAGGTGCATGACTCATCTGGTACTGTGTCCCCCCAAGTATTTGCGGTGGGAGAAATAGTGCGAGTTCGCAATGTGTACGATGGCATGGAAAAGTTTGTGAAAGGAGTCATCGCAAAAGTCATTGGCCCCTATCGTTACCTAGTGAAAACTGGTAACCGTTGTCGTTATGTTCACACTGAACATCTGAGGAAGACTCGTGAGTTGGAGTATGCCGACACCAGAGTGCCCAATGAGCGAGATGACATCTTATCCCCTGATCCCCTTGTCTCAGCTCCCCCCGTCTCAAATGCTGTGCCCCCTGTTCGAAATGAAGTGCCCCCTGTGCGAAATGCTGTGCCCCCTGTGCAAAATGAAGTGTCCCCTGTTCGAAACGAAGTGCCCCCTGTTACATCACCGAGAAATTTGCACGTTCCAACCCCTCGAACCTCAGCAAGGACAAGACATCGACCCGAGAGGTTAATTGAGACAATGAAATGAATTTCATAAAAACTGAGACAATTTGGTTAACGACTTATGGACTTGAATTTTGATTGTGAGATTGAATATGGTTTTGATTTGACTGTAATGGTGATTGCTAATTGGTAAACAACTTGAAAATTGAACTTGACTATGGTTTTGATTATGGACTTGGATTGGTTGTATCGGTTAAAAAGTTCTAGTTTAAAGTTCTAGTTTAGAGTTGAGGGTTACGGTTCAAATTATGATTGAGTTGCTTATGGCTTACTACTTATTGTTATAAGAAGTTACCTAGTTGTCATGTATAGGATTTCAGGATCTAAAATACTTATTATACCAGTACTGTTCTTAATACTGTTCGTAATAATGAAGTTCAGGCAGAGTTAAAAATTGTAACTAGGAGTGTTCGCTGTTAGACATTGTTGTTATAGCAAGTTGTCATTTGACTTATTCTAGTTGGTGCTAATCATTTCTTAAGGTGCTTAAAGTAGAGTAAAGTTGTGTGTTGCTTGTAACCAGTTGGAAGCTTGAGTAAACTAGTTGTAAATTCTCCGTCATGTCTATTTGAGTAAGGTAAAATTTAAATGATTTAAGTAACAACAACAAAAACGGAAATTAAGTTCAACAACTTTATTGTAATCCATGAATTTGGAGCGTTTTCAAGTTATTGTGGGAGAATGTAGTGTATTCGCCTGTTTTGGCGCCATTGTTCCGCTCTTACAGCGACCCGCATTTTATGTTGTACACTTGCGCATGCGCACTGCGAAGCGCGGCAATAAAGCGTTGGGTTCCATGAGAGCAAACGTCGTGTTGTGTTCCTTCCAATATCTAAAACCAGTGGACTCAATTTCTATCTCCCCCCCTATGATTCTAATTCATGCTGAATTCTCCCAGACTGCAAACACATCGTAGGGAGCATACTGTGTTTCATTAGAGGGATCATCCAATTATTCTAATAATCTTTAATTGTTGTGAAATGAAGTAGGGGATGGGGAAAGAACTCACCCTCGGGAGCATGCTGTATTTCATAAGAAGTAGCATCCAGTTATTTAAATAATTTTAATTGTTTTGGTAATAAATGAGGGGGAGGGGGAGAGGAAGCAAATTAAATTAATTTTAAATTGGAAGATTGGGTGAACCTGAGAGGTACAATGTTCATTATGATTCTGCTTTGGCACTCGCAGGAAAGTCCCAGCTCGGCAGTGTGCATGGTTGCAGATTGGTAATACAATTTTGAATAACAAGCATTAATATGTAAATGGCACAGTCATGAGATTCGTGCAGCACTTAAACAAGTTTTTGTAGGACTTATAGTGTTACCATAACTTTCATTAAATTTATTTCATATTCAATGTATGAAAGGCAGTTATGTTACTGTTTCATAAAAATTGAAAGACAGATAAATAGAAAAATAGGGTAAGGTGGGGGAAATCCGACCCCCTTTTGACATATATTCATCTCCCCAGCTCTCATATTTGTGAAAAACATACATTTTAATGTTTGGGATGATGGATTGCATGCTTCTAGACATATCAGGAAACTTACATGTTTTAATTTGACACCTTTGAAACAATCCCAGGGGGGGTACTTCGCGGACTTTTACATACGGATGCGCCACGGCAATTTTGAAAACCGGAACCATTTTAATCCGGAAACAGCGCCAAAACCTCAAACCATTTTAATGCTTCAGAAAACATTTTGGCAACCATTTTAATCTTTATGATTCTGATACCACTGGAATTGCCTTTTCAAGCCGATTCTAACGATACCAAATACGTTCGGGTGGCAAAAACGGGAACCAAATTAATCTGAATTGTCAAAAAACCAAGACCATTTTAATCCTAAAAGGCCAAAAAACCATTACCATCCAGCGGCGCCTCTATATTCACCTTTTCACAGTGAGTACCCCCCCCCCCCCCCCCGGGGAAACAATTTTAACGAAACCGATATTCCAACTTATATATATATGTGACATACACAATACTCCACGAAAACTGACAAAATTGCCAAATTCCACTCATTTGAATCATAATCGCCATCAACTAATGTTTCAATGGCATAAAGAAGCACCTCAGAATCAGAGGGGCCAGATTTGCCCCACCAACAAGGGCCGGAATTGCCCCGACCATCAGCCAAACATGGATATGTCATTTTCTAGATAGGTGTTATATTAAGAGCTAAACCCTCTTGCACAAGCTAAGCTATCGACTAAATGTTTCTTTTCATGACAGTAAGTAATGTGTTCCTGTAAAACTCAGTTGTGAAACACCTCAGTATTTAAAGTTTCAATTGCGCATTAAAATTGCTCAGTCATGAGTTGCCTGTCTTCTTTCCCAGTTTTAGTCCAAATGAAAGTATTTTGCAGCATAATCTCTGTTATTCTGTAAGCTCCAAGTAGAGAAGCAATGAATTACTAGTAAAATATTCATTGTCAATCATATTTAGGGTCTTGAGAAAACATTTTATCCTGAAGGGGCCGGTTTTGCCCATGGGCCTGAATAGGGTGGTCCACATTCCAATGGGAAAAATCAAATCTCATAAAACCCCCAATTTGAAAGTGGAAATTGATGACCACATAAGTAAAACAATCACATGCAAAATTTCAACCAAATCGGTTAACGTTTAGAGGTGGCACAAAGCCCTCGAAGTTTATAATGTAATTCCTCATTCGCTCGACTGAAAAATTGGTCATTTTCCAAGATCTTTCTCAGAAGTGAATATTTGGCGCCGGTAAGATCTTTAGATCTACCGGGCGTCTCTGTTTTGAACTTGTCCGCGGCGTGGTGCGTAGACAAATTGTGTAGTGGAATGGAACTTTCATGGCCTGTCTTAGGCCTGGGCCTACTGAATGGCAATCATGAATGGCAATCAATCAATGGTAATAAATGATTGGCAATCAGTCAATGGTAATCAGTCAATGTCACTCAGTCAATGGCACTCAGTCAATGACAATCAGGCCTAGTCAATGGCAATGATGGAGTTCAATAAAGATATGATAGAGTTCCAATGCATTTCTTAACCAATTTCTTTTTATTGTTGAACTTTTATTTTTACTTCTGTTTTTCATCTGTTAAATGTTTTTTATTTTTGATGTATAGGCCTAATGTATTTTTATACAAAATTAATATAATTCATAATGATCAATGGCAGTCAATGATCAATGCAGGGACACTTTAACTGTCCCTGATCAATGGCCAGGGCACCTTAGGGGCAATGAATGATGGTAATCATTGATGGCAATCAATGGTGCTAATAAATTCAATTATCTATGGCAAACAATGGCAATGGAAATGATCTTTGAAAATTGTTTTACCTGCACATAATATTTTATTATTTGTTGATTTCACTTCTTTAAATACTGTGTTAAGTATTCATGACAGGATAAACTCAACTCTAAAAACCTATCTTTGAGATCACTGAAAAATATATACTTGTTCTTGTATGTCCATGCAAAAGCGGCGCCATTTCGTCCCTGTGGGACAGAATTACGATGCATTGTGCGGCCCTTTATCTTATGTTGCCTCTAATTTAATACAACTTTTGTAATCCTCAGTTGGTGTGTCCCGGGTGAAGCTTAAAAGTGCAATGTGATTTTTGATGCCACAGATGAACCACTGATCGAAACATTTTCGGAAAATTTGTTATACCAATGCATTGCTCATGACCTTGTCTGTCAGGAATATATCACTTAAAGTGGCTGAGGTTGTTGTGCCAGGAGCTGTGATGGCTTGAGTAAGACTGACAACAGCGCGACACTCTTATATTATGCAAACATTCTGTGGGACTTCTCGTGTTCGGGTACTTCCTCATGAAGGCTTGTTGCTGGAATTCTTGCATTCTTGGTATTATTGTCATGCTCATGAGCCTGGCTTTGTATTAGTGTATAGAATAGGGTAGAAAGGTCAACCCATAATGGCATTAGAGCCCTATCTTTGAGACTGACAAAAAATGCGACGCTCTCACATTTTGAAATATTTATGAGGACCTTTCTTCTTTACACGTTTCTTGATGAAGGCTAGTGGAAGGAAAGTTACCTTTTCTGATATTATTTTGTTGCTCATGAGCCCAGGTTTCTATTGGTCTATAGAACGCGGTTGTAAATGTAACCTATCTTGGTATTAGTGGCCTGTCTTTGTCACTGACAACAAGTGTGGCACACTTACACTTTGTAAAAATGTGTGTTCAGACATGTCTTGTTTTTCCTGATTTTTTAGTACAGGATAAAATTGGCATGGCAAAGTAATATCTGGGGGTTATCTTTTATTTATTATTTGTAGAAAGTGAAATATTTGCCTTTTTTTATGAAAAAATGCTTGATATTTAATCTATGTAAATCTACGCTCACCTGCTACGAAGCATTATAAGTCAGGGAGAACATCAGGAAAGTAGTGGGCATCCTGTACATACTAAGAAAAAGGATACTTGATCAAAATAATATGCTGTTATAGCAAGATTTGCAAATACCGATGATTTTGAGGTCTGCCAATGGGCAATCCCATGTTAAACTTCAACGGCTTTGTGCCACCTCTAAATATCAATTGATTTTGCAGAAATTTTTACACAATACCTTCTATCCATATGAAATCACAATTCAAGATTCAAATCAAAGAAATTCAGAAGAAAGGGGTTTTGGGTCACCCTAGGCCGGAATTACCCCACCTTACCCTAGAGAGAAATTTAGACTAGAACCTACTAAAAAGATAAATTAGATCAAAACTAGAATATATAGATAGATAGATATATATACATATATAGATAGATAGATAGATAGATAGATAGATAGATAGATAGATATTCAAAAACTTGAATATCTCAAAGATCCTTTCTCCCATTTCAATGAAAGTCCGCCCGGCAGCCCCCTCACAGTGCACTGAGTGCAGCTGTGTGGGATGGGAGACATTGGCATTACTGAGTTGAACACTTGAAACAAGCTTTCTTGTCGCAGGTATTTAGGGCTAGTTACAACAAAATTGAAGTCATGATAAGATAATGCTTAAATATATATTATGTGAAAAATTTGAAACGGTTCCTGTACTCCAAAGTGCATAAATCGGCTGTTTTAATGAAAATGTATGCAAAATTGTAGGGGGGGGGGGCTCATTTTTGTTGAAGTGTTTTAATAATATCCTGAATATTTAGATTCCTGTGTCGAAAGCGTCTGTCTAACTGTGTGAAATAGTTGTCCCTAAAATCCATTTTAAAAATGTAATTCAGAAAAGCAACAAAGAATTGACAAAGAAAACAATTTATTGAGATGCTTGTACATAAAAGTGTACAATACGCAATTCATGTAAAATTATTTGACACTTGCATTCTTCAATGTTGATGTAAAATTATTTGACACCGAGAGTGTAAAACCAAATTGATTAAAATCAATTACAGACATTGCAGCAAAATGGCCCAATGACTTGTATGGTGATACAGCTTTTTTTCACTAAGTGACTTAGTGTTCAATCTATCCAACTAATCAAAATGTTAAGAAGGCAGAGATTAGGATGGAACAGAGACATATTGTGATTCTGATGGTGACTTTAATATTCTTCACCCTCCTCTCCCTCCTCCTCTCCTTCCACCGAGTCAACTCCAACTTCTTCGTAATCCTTCTCGAGGGCCGCCAGATCCTCACGGGCCTCAGAGAATTCTCCTTCCTCCATACCCTCTCCCACATACCAGTGGACGAAGGCACGCTTGGCATACATCAGATCGAACTTGTGATCAAGACGCGCCCAGGCCTCAGCCACAGCAGTGGTGTTGCTCAGCATGCACACGGCACGCTGCACCTTTGCCAGATCACCTCCAGGGACCACTGTTGGGGGCTGGTAGTTGATGCCGACCTTGAAGCCAGTGGGACACCAATCGACAAACTGGATGGTCCTCTTGGTCTTGATGGTGGCAACTGCAGCATTGACATCTTTCGGCACAATGTCACCTCTGTAGAGCAAGCAGCAGGCCATGTACTTGCCATGACGAGGATCACATTTCACCATCTGGTTGGCAGGCTCGAAGCAAGCATTGGTGATCTCGGCCACAGTGAGCTGCTCGTGGTAGGCCTTCTCTGCAGAGATGACAGGAGCGTAGGTTGCCAGAGGGAAGTGGATACGAGGGTAGGGCACCAAGTTGGTCTGGAACTCGGTCAGATCCACATTGAGGGCACCATCAAACCTGAGGGAGGCAGTGATGGAGCTGACAATTTGACCAATCAGCCTGTTCAGGTTGGTGTAAGTTGGCCTCTCGATGTCCAAGTTACGACGACAGATGTCATAGATGGCCTCATTGTCGACCATGAAGGCGCAGTCGGAATGCTCCAAAGTGGTGTGGGTGGTCAGGATGGAGTTGTAGGGCTCGACCACAGCAGTGGACACCTGGGGAGCTGGGTAGATGGCAAACTCCAGTTTGGACTTCTTGCCGTAATCAACAGACAGCCTCTCCATGAGCAGAGAAGTGAATCCTGATCCAGTGCCCCCACCAAAACTGTGGAAGATCAGAAATCCTTGAAGGCCAGTGCACTGATCAGCCAGCTTGCGGATTCTGTCCAGCACAAGGTCGACAATCTCCTTGCCGATGGTGTAGTGGCCTCTTGCATAGTTATTGGCAGCATCCTCTTTGCCAGTGATCAGCTGCTCAGGGTGGAAAAGCTGGCGGTAGGTACCAGTGCGCACCTCATCTATAAAGGATAACGAAAGTATAATGATAGAACTTTCATACTTGTGTGAATGATGTTTGGTATACACAATGCATATAGGAATTTTTAAAAACTGCAGGTAAGGCGATTGGGCCTGAAAGAAACAAATCAAGGAGTTACGCCCGCCACAAATGAGAGGGAAAGAGTAAAGCAGAATGAAGGCCACAACCACCTTGGTCATTAATAATATGCATGACTTTTGCTTACCAACAACAGTTGGTTCAAGGTCGATGAATACAGCCCTCGGCACATGTTTCCCGGCTCCAGTCTCCGAGAAGAAAGTGTTGAAACTGTCATCTCCTCCACCGATGGTCTTGTCGCTGGGCATCTGCCCATCAGGTTGAATTCCATGCTCAAGGCAGTAGAGTTCCCAACAGGCATTGCCGATCTGGACTCCGGCTTGGCCAACATGGACGCTGATGCACTCACGCTGAAATGAATCAAACACTTTAAAATAATATAAATTTTACTTTTGAAATTACCAACTTCTTCACTGTTTGGTTGAATCCACGCTGTTTATCCTCATGCACCTTAGTTAAATACTCTCTGAAAAAAATATTTATTAAACAAAATATTAAATATAAATATTTACAATTTACTGCCGATCAGATATTGTGCACATCAGGCAAAATTTGAATGAGAAACAGCCAAGGAAATTGTGAATCCTGATCAATTTTTATGTCTAAGGGGGAGACCATTTCATATCCAAGGGCTTGGAGTTTTTACAGCTGCTTGTTACAGCTGCTTGCAGCTTGTATTACGAGAGGAGTTTCAGGAAAACTTATGACAACTGCCCTGGTCGTGCTGTTTCACCTATGTCATTAAAACTTGGCATGCAGTCTGAATAGAATATTATCTTGCTTCCATCAACTTTTGGTCAACTTCTGTGACAATAAATTTTTATTTCCTAAACTAAAATGTACATTTTTCCCGCGAATTTTAAATGTTCTGCTGCAGTGATGGCAGCTGCCAAGTGCCAGCCAGGGGGATCATCATACCCTTAATTCATGGATGCTTTACGCTACTCCTCCCAAACTACTCAATGCCCACAACTAAAAATTTGCAAGCAACACTATTTCACGTCCTACAACAACCATAAGTGGTTGTGGTTTCTCAGACTGGTCATGTTATACCACTGCACTTATTTGCGAGTTCACTCGCATTTGTGAGCGAACCAGTTAAATAAGGGGTAGTCAGAAATTTTGGATCGTTTGTGAGAGTCAAGGAAGCACTTATCAAAGTTTCTTTTTCATGAAATTAATGAAGAATAGGCTAACTTGAGGCGTCTTGCTTTTTTGTGTGTCTTTTGTGTCTTGTTTAATTACAATTTAAGTTTTTAGTTTCAAAGAAATCACGGCAAAACAGGAAATAGAAATATTGTTGTTATTGTTTTACTGGCCTCTGATTGGCCGAAACAGGTTCGATGTCTTACCGATAGTATTTGAGCATTTCTATTGGGGCTAAAGGTACAATTGTAGGCTCATTAGAATCCTGATTTATCAATCTATATCAATTCGTTTTTTCATGAAGATATCTTTATTCCTTGCTGAGAATTCGTTGAAATTGTAGGCCTATATTTTTTTGACTTTTTGAGGTAAAAAGTGTAATGCAGTGTTGATGCTGGTCTATTGTTTAGAAAAGGTGTGAAGTTGAAACTTGAATTGGATGACAGAGTTATTTTCATTTCATTAACCCCTAATTACAGAAAAGGTGTCAGGGTTAATTAGAATACTTGATGATGTCACCCAAGATGTGACACTTCAATGCCAATCTAAATATGCCTCAATATTAATTAGTCAGTTATTTAATACTTTTAAAATCAGTCAAGGAATGTAAGTTTTAGCTAGATAAATTAACAATTGATTGATTGATTGATTTTATTTAGATATTTTTACAGTCAATACATACATGTTTATAAAAAAGACACAAAGTATTAAGTGTAAAAAAATCTTGGATTACACACAAAAGTCTCACATGAGACTTATTTCCAGTGTGGTCCATCAAATCAGAAAATGGTATCATGGTTCAAACATAACAATGTATAATTTATATATATATAGACAGTATGACTAGTTAAAAGAGTAAATAAATTAATTATAAATTAATGTAAATATTTATGTTATGCGGCTAAAGTTCTGAGGTGAGCTTTGACTTTCTTCTTGAATAACAGTCTATTATTTATGGATTTTATCCAGGAAGGTAACTCGTTCCATAATTTTGAACCATTATAATTGAAATTTCCATAGGTAACACCAATAGGCCGGGGAACCGTGTATATAATTATGACTGGAGCCTCTTGTTGAGTACTCATGTTGTACTGGAGTGAAATTTTGAGATAGATAGCTTGGAGCAAGGTCATTTTTGATATTAAAGATATGACCTAGTATCATTTGAATTGCACGGTGACGTGTGTCTAAAAGTCCAATTTTGTCCAGTTCCTGTTGGCCTATAGATGTTCTTGGACCAAGATTTAATATAAATCTGGCAATTTTATTTTGGGCTATTTGAAGTCTTTTCTTATTAGCATTTGATATCTATCTTGCTATCTATCTATCTATCTTGCTATCTATCTATCTATCTATCTATCTTGCTATCTATCTATCTATCTTGCTATATATCTTGCTATCTTGCTATTTATCTTGCTATCTTGCTATCTTGCTATCTATCTTGCTATCTAACTATCTATCTCGCTATCTAACTATCTATCTCGCTATCTATCTATCTATCTTGCTATCTATCTATCTTGCTATCTATCTATCTATCATGCTATCAAGCAATCCCCAACATCTCCCATGGAGCTTACAACAGAAACACATAATTATTTGTGCATCTAAACAATTAAATCTGTCTTTCTAAAATATCAGTTACTGGCTCACTGCCATCACAAGATGCGTTCTCGACTTCGCAAGTATTGAGCAAATTAACTAATGTCAAATAAAGTCAAGAGAACCAGCCAATCAGAGCACACTAGAACATATAATATTAAGTTGGCTGCTCCCTAGAACTTATCACAAGCATTTGCAAAATTTACCACAGTTTCAGTTTGTCTCAAGTTTATTTTGTCAGCTTTTTAAGCTCTATCTCTTTCTTCTTTAAGCACACATAGATAGATAGATAGATAGATAGATATGGTAGGTGCAGCCCTCTAAGCCCAGTTCTGGCGCTCACAAGGGTCGATTGATGAAATGGGAGAGAGAGCGGGAGTCCTCAACATGTTACACATTTACCCCATCTGAGGGATCTTTTACTTGCCCAGCATAGACACTGATACAATAGTCCGCCAATTTAATGTCTCATCCGAACGACATCCAGCTGGGATTTTCCTCATGAAGGTACACTGAAAATGTTGTCTGAAAGAATTTTTGAACATTGTACAATGTGCGACACATGACAGAGCTGTTGGTCGCGAAAAACAATTAGGGGAAATATCTTGGTGGTTTGCCCCCCCTGAAAAAAAATCCTGGATACGCCACTGGTGCTGGTTACCTTTTGGAAATTTTGTGGTGTTTTTTTGCAAATTTATATCATTTAGGGGCAGAAAAATGGGAAATAGTGAAGAAAAATGGGGAAATTGTGTGGAAAAAATGGGGAAATCTGTTAAAACTCTTCGTATAAATCCCCTTTTCTTTCAGTTTCTTTTTTCTGTTAATTTCCCACTTCTTTTTTACCATTTCCCCAATTTCTGACCATTTCTGCCATTTTTCTTACCATTTCCCCATTTTACTTATAATTTCCATATTTTGCTTACCGAGGCAAAAAACTGAGTGTGTCAAGGATTTTAGAGATGAATTTGATTTGGACATATTTCTGTTCACTAAAACCTGGCTAAAAGCCAATGACCAAGTGGAAATTGGGGAATTGGAAAGAAACGGAGAATGTTTCTATTTAAGCACACCTCGTACGTCTAGACCCGGAGGCGGTGTAGGTTGCATTGTGAAAACAGGCATAAAAGCAACCAAAAAGGAAAGCATGATTACAAAGACTTTCGAACACATGGAAGTAGAGTTGCAAATAAATGGTGGAAAAATCACTATTCTTCTTGTGTACAGGCCTGAACCCTCCAACAAGAATAAATACAGCCTATCTGAATTTTTCACCGAATTTACAAATTTTCTCTCACACTATCAATCGTACAACCATGAAACTGTTATTACTGGGGATTTCAACTTCCACTTAAATAAGCCTAATGATGCCAAAGTTATTAAATTCAACAACGTTCTTGAAATGTTTGACATGGTACAACATGTATCATCGCCAACACACAAGGATGGAAACATACTTGATCTTGTTATCACAAACTCAACCACATCTCTGACAGGATGTGTGGTCAGTGATCTGCTCTCAGACCACAATTGTGTGCTTTTTGATATTGAAGTTAAAAAAGGAAAAAATCCTCAAAAGGAAATTTCCTTCCGCAAGACTCGGAGTATAAATCTATCGGAATTCAGAAAGGACATAGAGCAACATCTTTCACAAAAAGTACAACATGGCAATCGATCAGTCTACTTGAGGAACCTTGTGGCTCTTTACAACTCAACTCAAGACATTTTTGACAAACATGCCCCTTTGAAAAAGAAACTGGTGACTTTACGCAAACCCAATCCATTTACAAATCAAGACATAAAGCCCCTCAAAACAGCTAAAAGAAAGGCAGAAAGATTATGGAGGCGAACTGGACTTCAAAAAGACTGGGATCATTTCAAAGAAAAACGGAATGAATTCAATGAAATGCTACATAAACTTAAGTCTGATGACCTTAAGTCCAAGATTCAAGCCACAAAGGGAAATTCGAAAGCGATGTTCAAACTTCTCAATTCTAGCCTTAACAGAAAACAGGAATTGCCTCTACCAATTCACACCAATGAAAAAGACCTGGCAAATGACTTCAACAGTTACTTTGACGAAAAGATCAAAACAATCAGATCAAAACTGGACTCCTATCCAAAGAAGACAACTGATGCCCAAGTGAATTCTAGGCCCAAGCTATATCAATTCAAAGCTCTATCACAAGTGGAAGTGAAGAAACTTGTCTCTGATAATTATGCCAGTAAAACACTGTCAACTTGATCCCATGCCCACATGGCTACTGCTAGAATGCATTGATGCATTCCTTCCTATTATAACAAAGATTGTCAATCTGTCACTCACTCTTGGAGAAATGCCTCTTGATTTAAAGCATGCACTTGTAAAACCTCTGTTGAAGAAGGCGGGCCTTGAATCGACAAAAAAGAACTATCGTCCTGTCTCTAACCTCTCTTTTCTTGGTAAACTTATTGAAAGTGCCATCATTAAGCAATATGTTGATCACCTCACCCGAAACAAACTTGATGATGATAAGCAGTCTGCATACAAGCAGTTTCATAGTACAGAAACCCTTTTAACAAGAATCCACAATGACATAATGCTTAATATGAGCAATGGAGAAGTAACAATACTGGTTCTGTTGGACTTGTCTGCTGCATTTGATACAATCGATCACGACATTTTGCTTGACAGGTTAAAAAATCGATATGGTGTGCAAAGCTCTGCCCTGAAATGGTTTAAATCATACATTTCCAATAGATCACAGTCAGTTATGATACATGACACAACGTCAAGCAAACTTCCACTAAAATTTGGAGTACCACAAGGTTCCAAACTTGGTCCGATCTTGTTTAACTCCTATATTGCTCCAGTAAGTGAGGTTGCGCAAAGAAATCAAGTGAATGATCAAAAGTATGCTGATGATGAACAGCTTATTCTTTCATTCAAACCAACCTTTTTGAATCAAGAGCAAGCTGTACAGAAAATGGAAAAATGTATTGCAGAAATCAGGGACTTCCTGCATGATAACAAGCTATGCAACAATGGTGATAAAACTGAGCTTCTTCTGATTGGTGCTCCGAATCAGTTAAAGAAACTGCAAGTTTCTTCGATCAATGTTGACAATGTTGAAATTAAAACTGCAGATCATGTGCGCAACTTAGGTGTGCTCTTTGACAAAAACATGACCATGGAAAGACAAATCAATAAGATGTGCCGCAATGCCTTCCTAAATCTGAGAAACATATCAAAAATTCGAAAGAACCTAGACAAAGAAACTGTTAAAACTGCTGTGAATGCCCTTGTCACCCCTCACCTGGACTATGGCAATGGTCTATTGTATGGCATAAACAACAGCATGTTAAGTAAGCTTCAAGTTGCCCAGAACTCAGCTGTTCGATTGATAGAGAGATTGAAAAAACATGACAGTGTAAGTCATAGCAGAAAGCAGCTTCATTGGCTACCAATTCAAGCAAGAATCCAGTTCAAACTGATGATAATCACATGGAAGGCTGTGAATTCTCAAGCACCATTATATATTCAGGAACTTATTCAAGCCAAGCCTGAACAAAACCGTAATCTGAGAAGCAACTACAAACACCTGCTAGCAGAGCCTACATCATGCAATAAAAATAAGTTTGAAGACCGAGCTTTCTCACATGTAGCCCCAAAACTCTGGAACACCTTGCCCGAAAAATGTAGAACAATAAAAACACTGGAAAGCTTCAAAAAGAACTTAAAAACCCACTTGTTTAAAAAGTTCTATGATTAAATTCACCTGAAACGCGCTAATGAGCAGTTTACTGGAATTAGCGCTATATCAAGTTATTATTATTATTATTATTATTATTATTATATTACCATTTCCCCATTTTGCTCATAATTTCTCCATTCTTCTTACCATTTCCCCATTTTCCTTTCTAATTTTGCTAGTACATCTGCAGAAATTTCCCCAAAATCTGTTCAGGGGGCAAGTTATCCCCCCTGCCCTCTCACCCCCCCCCCCTAATGGCTATGCTACTGATCTCAATACCTTCTAGATCTGGCCTTCTTGCTATTGCCATAATTTGTTGTAAGCCGCTTGTACTTTTTTTTTAGTTCCCCCCCCCCTCCTGGTGATACCACTGCTAAGTTTATTGTCTGTTCTATTTCTCTGATCATGTATGAAAATCTAGGCCCCAAATTCCACACCATTTTCCCCAAGAATCTACTCACAAAAATGGCAAAACAACATACGCATAGTGAACTCGCATGTGTTCCGCTTGCGACACAAATTCTAGTTAGTCATTTGTTCACGACTACCAATCTTCTCTAATGTTGTGATGGTTGTTCTGTTTTCCCTGGACTCCAATGGAGGGAGGGAGCCAGGGAGGGGCCACTGTCAGTCTGTCACTCTCTCACTGCCATTCTTACTCTCACCATCCGAACTCTCACGGGTACTATGCTAGTAGTTTACAAATTCATTAAAAAGCTTAAACCAATAAAAGAAGAGAAGGAGAAAGGAAGGAAGGAATGAAGAAAGGAAGGAAGGAAAGAAGGAAGGAATGAAGGAAAGAAGGAAGCATGAAAGGAAGGGAGATATATAGACAAATATAGATAGTTAGATAGATAGATAGATAGATAGATAGATAGATAGATAGATAGATAGATAGATAGATAGATAGATAGATAGGTATAGTCTATCTACAAGCAGCTGTTAAAGTGCTTGCACGTTATTTTTTGAAAATAAAACAACTTTCGTGAAATAAATCAATTCTTGCTGGACAGTCTTGAAATAAATGATTTCTAACGGGGTTTTTCTTAAAAAGGTGTTGCTCGATTTAGGACTGAATTTTTTGGGGACTTCGTGCCTGAAATCAATAATAATTATGGCCACCACTTCTGTAAAATAATATAATTTCCCGCCGAGGAAACTTCGAGCCTCCCGAATTATTAAATGGTTGCCCCTTAATTGGCCCAAAATATTGTTTAATTTTACAGAAAGCGTCTGGACAGACATTAGCTGAAACTGTTCTGTCTTTTTCAAACAAACCTTTTTTAGAGTGTATAGTATTCATAAATCAGTTTATTTTGCAAAAACGCGGGTCCATGCAGACGATGATATTGTTTAAGAAGTTTACTGTATAAAAGGTCACATATAGTCCTGCTGTTATTTTACAGCTGTACATTTAATCATTTTAATGTATTGTTTTGGGAACACACCTGTCCGACTCAAAGATAGCCCCTTCCTTTTTTTGTTTCTTAGAATTCACTAGACATTCAGTGTTATTCCCATATATCCACTTACAATTTTCTATAGAGTTACTGAAATGTTCAATTTGAGGCCCTGTTTGATGATCTACAACCCATAGGCCAAGCCAGATGTCACCTTTTTAAAATGTCAAGAATACAGCTGTCCGACTCAAAGAACATTACCCTATATATATGTATAGGATCAAGGGGCAATGGGGTATGGACAGTGGCGTAACTAGGGGGTCTCGAGCGGCGGGGCACGTGGGGGGGCACGCGATTCTCTGGGGGGGGGGCACCCATAATACTAATAGTATATTTTAGCCAAGGTTGGAAAGTTCATATGGGGGGGGGCACCTGGGGGGGCACAGGTCCAATATGGGGGGGGCACGTACCCCCCCCCCCGTGACCCCGCATATGGATCTTTAATTTGAACTCCTTCAAGAGGAGCTAAGAGGAAATCAGCTGTCCTGCCAGATTCCAGACTTCACTCACACCTTTTGGCATTCGTTGCTGGAAAAGTGCAAGGCTTGGTAGTTTTCTAGAGTTTCTTGAGCAAAAATGATGTCCGCCGTGTAGATGTTCAGCAAAATCGAGTTAGTTCTTGGTTGTGATGATGCGATGATTATCTGGCCTGTATAATATATATTTACTAGAAATGCCTATTGTTGCAAAATAGGGTATTTAAAAATAACGTGCAAGCACTTTAAGCAGCGCCTGTACAATTTCTAACTGATGGAACGGAAATGCCATCTATCTATCTATCTATCTATCTATCTATCTATCTATCTATCTATCTATCTATCTATCTATCTATCTATCTATCTATCTATCTATCTATCTATCTATTCTTTCATCTTTTTTTCTTTCTTCCTTTGTATTAAGCTATTTTAATTAACTAGGCCTATTTATCACTGTTTCGCCCCTGCTTTTTGGTGACCATTTCTGTCTCTTATGTTGGTCTCAGTTGGGTGTATTTGCTACCAACAGTTCATGGCAGTCTGCATAATTAGGTTTGGTAAATCCTGCAGCCTTTGAACCTTATGCAACCCACATTCCACTGCGGATTATAGTTGCGGCACAGATATTAAGTCATTAGCAGGCGTGTGCCAGTCTAGATGCTTATCATGTGGCTGTACAGGGCATACATTGCATTAATGTAAGCATGCAAAATGCAGCTCCAGCTCTTGGATGAAATGCATTTAACCCATGCTGCTGGTTGACCCATTGCACCCACATCTGTAGTTCTATTTTCTGTGAAGTTTTAGGCCTAATTAAACATTTAGGCCTATCATGCCTTCAGGGAAGCTATCATTTGTTAATTATGGCTGTAGCATGAAATCTGGTGTGCTGAAATATTTAATGAACCAACTGGCACAGAAAGCATCAGTAAAAGGGCTATGTAGCTTGGGTTAAATGGAGCAAAACTTGGGTGCTGTTTTTAATAACCAGTGATGCAATTGAGAAATAGTGCATAACTAGGTGATTAGTATGCTAGACATAATTGTCAGTTTCTCTGTTACTTACCATTTTAATCAGGAGCTGTTTGACGACCGGGATGTAGGACGCAACAGGCTATAATGAGGAAGAATCTTGGCAATCAGCTTATGTAGTGCAGTGTCTGCAGCTGGTAGGTGCAGGCAACAGAATCAATACAAATGCTGGGTGACGCCAGGGGCGCTGCTGTCGGCAAACTCTACAGAGATATCGATCGTCTGCTGGTGCTAAGTTTGGAACATGACGTCATTACATTTCGTCCATATGTAGTAGAAGTAATTCAGAACGTTATCATTCCAGAATTTCTGGTGTTGAATGCTTATCAAATGCCTAGGATCAAATGATGATGCTTCCTGTATAAACCACCCTGTAAAGTCATCAATTTGGCAGGCTATGATTAATTATTCTTTCTATTCTTAAAAAAGGGCCCTTTGCCATGAGTGTATACTTATATAGTTATAGGGGAGAGTGGGGCATGACCACCCCCCGAAAACATGTTTGTGGAATGATAATGGTAAAAATATGTTTTAGAGCCTTCCGATGGCCTGATTGATAGGTATTTTCAACACATTTTTAAACATTGAGAAAAATAGAGAAAATATAGATAAATAAATATTTTTTGGGTTTCCGACCCACAAATCACAACCTATTCCTTGTACATGCATGAAACTGCACTATAATATTTATAAATTAGTCTAGTTAGGCCTTTCCATGGTTTTACATACCCTGGCAGGAAGACTGGCAGATGGCAGGGTGTCGTGCATGCATACAGGGTGTCTACAGAAAAAAGGGACAGTCAACACAACTTGCTTTGTTTACAGTTCATTTTGTGCCAAGCATAATTACTTAACAAAACATGATTTGTATATGAACAGTATAATCAGAAAAGTCAAATTACCCAATATTCGCACCCCTTGCAGTGGTAACTTCCTGCAGATGACACCAAAATGATGTGAAAACATGTTTGATGCACTTCGCCAACATTTTGCCACATGCAGACATGATGGAGGCCTTTAACTTTACTGCGAGTGTTGGGATAACTTGCTGGATGCTTGCTCCCAATTTGCCGATACTGAGTAATCCACTGGGTCCAGCTCAGGAGACAAGGGGTGGCACTCTACCTTGCTCAGCAGGTTTGTTTTGATGCACTCCTGAGTCTTCTATACAGTATGAACAGGTGCTCCACCTTGTAGGAAGATGATTTTGCCATAAAATGAGTTTTTTGTCTGACCCATGGCATCACAAATTCTTTCACATTGTTGTTATAAGCATTTGCATTGATTCCGGTGCTCTGATCAATGACTATTTGAGATATTTTTGTGATTTTATTGTCATCAGATGACTCCACGTTGAAGACCGAGTGTTAGGTCCCTAATTTGAATTGTTGGCAGCTGGAGCGTCAGCAAATGTCCCACAACTCACAAATGATTCATTCCTTCTCTTACAAGCACCATTAATGGTGACAAATTTCTCATTAACAATGAGGAAGACAGGTCAACCGTAGTCACCTTGAAGCAACGCAAGCACTTTCGCATATAATGCTTCCGTATTGCCTTCAGTAGTGATCTAATTCACAAATAAACATATTTGCAATAGATCTAATATGGCTGACTATCAAATCCACTCTTATGTCAAGACTTATCACCAAATTCTGAACTTATATGAGTACAAAAAAGAAGAAAAGTGACTGTCCTCTTTTTCTGTAGACACCCTGTATATGTAGATAATTTCAGGCCAAGACTGTGCCACTATTGCATTATTCTAATTTGGTACACATATGACTTTTGTGGTGTGGTAGTGTCTTTTATTGGTGTTTTTTGCTGAAGGTTTGCTGCTACGCAGACTTTGTTTAGTACCAGGCCCCATGGGGCTTAACCAACCTTCAAGCAACTGTCTAGGACAATAATAACTCGGAAGACTGGTGAAAGGATTATTATGTCCCTTTCTGGTGAAAATGCAGGTGCTCTTGACTTCGAAAGTATGAGATCGTATCAGCACCTACCTATCCTCACTTTTGCTATGTCATCACTTTTGCTAAATGGTAGGGAATTCTGAAATATTTCTCTCCCACCAATACCTTTTTTTCCAGACATGCAAAATGACGTGATCTATGTTAACCCTTTCCAAGTTGTTTACACCTTTACAGCACATTTTCTGAAACCTCACAGGCAGGTCATTCTGTATTATTCATTACTAGCTGTTCACCCGTTGGGGTTTCTTGCTTTTCAAAAATGCATAGAGATCCAGGTTCTTCCAGGTTCGGGTAATGTGAAGCCAGCTGTTATTTGCAGGTTCCAGTCAGCTTTCAATTAGATGAAGTAATGTGGATTGCTTGGAACTACTACAACGGGTTCTACAGCACTACAAACACTGAGAGAGTGGAGTTGTCGGAAAATAAAATGTTTTCGAAATGCATGACGCAACTTAATTCGTGGGAGCTGGGTAGTTATATTGGACATAGACGTTGAATGAGTGTGGCAAAAGATGCGGAATTTAGTGGCCTGCAATATGATATGCATTACTGGCCTTGATGTGGTAGAGAAATATATAGTTTCCAGATTTGTATGTGGAAAATATGGTTTTTGTGGAACTCCCAATAGGAATATGTGGTAACTGGGTAGTTATATTGGCCATAAAAGGTCCGTCAGCATATGGAAAGATGGGGAATTTCATGGCCTATAATATTAAATGCATTACAGCCCTTGCTGTGGCAGATAAATATACAGGCGGGATATATTCAAGTGAAAAAACGTGTTTTTTGACCAAATTCCCAAGAAAAATTTGTGTAACTATGGAAATAACTGGGTAGTTATATTGGCCATAAAAGGTCCGTCAGCATATGGAAAGATGGGGAATTTCATGGCCTATAATATTAAATGCATTACAGCCCTTGCTGTGGCAGATAAATATACAGGCGGGATATATTAAAGTGAAAAAACGTGTTTTTTTACCAAATTCCCAAGAAAAATTTGTGTAACTATGGAAATAATGAATGTTGATAGGTAAAAGTTGCCCTATCGGGAACTTCAGATGAATTGACAGGCTTAGGAGTGTAATTGAAGGTCTTATGGGTTGAGAGAAAAAAGCCTTATGAGTGAGATGAGATTCCTGCTATGAGTATTATTATGATTAGATCCCATGTCTAGCAAACTTTTGTCCCTGATACTGAGTTTTTCCCAGGTAAAACCAAATCAGAGAGGGAAGTAAGTGAGTATTGAAAGGGACAAATATCAGTACACCCAATCAGAGCTCTTCAATAAATTAGCTTAGAGGGATATACTAATTTATTCATTAGATGGCAGGGATATACTGAAACTGACAAATCAGAAAACAGCATTGCCTCATTTGCATACCACAATCAACAAAAAGACGTTGTACATGACCCTCTGTATACCATGTTTATTAACATAACAAACCAGCATATTTTTTGATTGTTATGATTTAAGGCAATTAACTTGTACTGCCAATTAAGGATTATTGATTTTTTTGTAGCACAACTGCATTCACATTAAGTGCTTCAAACTGTTTTACATGTATAAAATAGAAGTATTTTTAAAAAAAGACATGGGATAAAAAAAGGTTACATCATGGGTGGGGGCAGTATATCCCTGTACAGTCACCCTCCACTCAGTATATCCCTCGTCCCTTCGGGTCTCGGGATATACTGGGTCTTGGGTGACTATACTAGGGATATACTGCCCCCACCCATGATATAACCTCATAGTATACTCTTCACCTTTTCTTGTATGTTATGTGACTAAATTTAATTTATCTTCTTTGTTTGAGCATACTTTTACAGAATAATTGAATATTCTGTTCTCTGTTGCCTATTTTAATGTTGAGAGGGCCCAAATCTCCAAGGACCAAACTTACTTGTGCAAACACACTGGTTTTTAAAAATTTTTTACAATATATCTCATTTAACACCAAATTTCACAACCATATACCCTATACAGGAGAATATGGGCGCTCATCTGATCAGAGTTCGAAAACTACATATTGATTTACAGCAAAGTGGTCATAGTCTTTCGCTTGTTCCTGTTGTATTTATGGAAATGTAACTTCAAATGTCATTTTTATCTCATAAATTTGGCCAAGCTGCTTCAGTTCTTTATTCAATTTGGACGACCCTCAGACTTCCTTTGATCTTCTCCAGACTCAACACAGTCCACAAAATGTTGCACACCACCCGCTGGTCAATCTGATTGGAGCAAGACTGACAACAGAAGCAGCAAAACAGTTTTCTGAGATGTTCTATTTTGGTATGTAATACATACTTCGACAAGGCTTCTCAGCAGTGGACACTGCTCTGCAACATCTGCTTCTAAAAGGGTGTATCATTTGATCTATCATGACACCACATATTGAGAATGCATGATGCTATGTATAATATGTAAAAACTAATTTTATGCATGAAATATTTCAGAATAGCTTTAGTTGATCAACCACTATGAGGCAACACAAACAATATATTAGATCAAAAATCGTTCTTCATGCATTATCATGGACAATCCAGTAAAGATTATTTCCCATCCAACAGGAAATCTTTCATCTTACAGCTTTTTTTGCAAGGAGGTGTTACTCCACAAGGACAACTGGCTACACAATAACCTTGGCTCAGCCATCAATTCCATGCACATCACATATAGTTCACCACATTTCATCTCAGATATAACAGGGTGTAGGGGAGACCGAGGCTAGTTGTCACAATTCTTTTTACTTCAAGTTTGACTGTATCTGAGAGGTCTCTAGGTTCAGGTTGTCTGGAAGTTTTTATTCAGCTTTCGTCCTGATTTATCATCCATGTGTTTCCCTGTAGGTCATGTTGTAACTCAAAGTCATTTTTGTGAAAATGTGACAACTTGCCCCGAGCCCGAGGCAAGTTGTCACACTCAAATGGCCTATCTAACATCTCTGGACAGATTTTCTATAATCCAAGCTTGTAATACATCGGATTCCTTTTGAAAAACAAAAATGTGCATCTTGCGAAGACTTTCAATGACTGCCATCATAAATCAGGGCTTATTTCTACCAGATAATTGCTTCTCAAATTTGAGGACAATGAAATGATTGAAAAATTTCTGTTGAAAAAGTCATTTTTAAGAAGTCCACATATCACATGACAGATTATACTTTCTTTCAACCACATAATACAAAAAGCTTGGCAAACAAACAGATCTTGAAATTTATTTAATAACGACAGAACTGCTGCCACCTATAGCCACGTTATAAGCACTGTGACAACTTGCCCCTGTGACAACTAGCCCCGGCCTATCTTGTCACGATTATGAAGTCAATCCGATATCTCGGTAATCAAAAGAAAATATATTCTGTTTCCACTTAGAAAACACAGACAGAATGTTCACGGAGACTATGGATTAGTGCCATCATGAATCAATGCCTTAATCTCCCAAAAAATTGTCTCAAATTGGAAGACAATGAAAAATTTGAAAATGGTGAAAAAATTGAGTTTGAACTCTCATTTTCAGACATCTTCACATAGCACATGACAGACTACACATTTTTGTGATATCATCACAAAAATATTCCCCATGTCAAAAAATATCACAATTGATTTAATTGCCATGCAGCTGCTACTATCCATAGCTGAGTAATAAGCATTGTGACAACTTGCCCCTGTGACAACTAGTCCTGGTCTCCCCTATTACATATATAAAATTACAAGAGAAAAAATACAACAAATAGTCTGGTGCATTACAAAGTGTTGAGATCCAAGAACCTGACCTGGCGAAGGGCAGAGGAAGAAAACCCAAAACAAACCAGTGTCAGGTGTAAGGAGGTGTGAGACTTAGGACTCCGTTTAATCTTGATGTAGTGTTCAGTAAGATCGACATCCCTCCATTGTGATGCTTCAGTTTAGAAAGTTGATCTTACATTGATAACTGCAACCTGGCATTATTCCTAACTTGTATCAGATGGCGGCATGTCCAACCAAGATCAGTCTTTTTGTGCCTGACTAGTGATTTGCTGGTGCCAGGCAGTGATGGAAATGGAAAATTTTCGTCGGGGCAGCTCACGGCTCGTGCAGCAGCGGCTCGCCATTCCAAATTTTCGAAAGGGAATGATTTCTTCCACCAGAGCATAATTTTGGATAAAAATACCATGAGGACTGAAAAAGTAGCATGATAATTTCAATTTCACCACTGATCATTGGGGCAGCTGTAGCAGGGTACAGCTCCTCCTTTTTAATGGAGGTGTGAACACACCTCCATTTATGCAGTTGAGAGAATGGAAGTTTTGGCGGGAAATTCAAAATTTGAGCATTTTCAGAATGTCTTTTGACCATAACTTGGCCATTTTGTTTGGAATTGTTTTGGGTCAAGCGAGCTATCTAACTTGATTATAGAGCTTGCTTCTGGTATAGTAATGAAGAGCAGGCATGTTGTAATTTGGACGTGACTTTAGCTAGAATGCATATATAATGTGTGTCCTGTTTGTGTATTGGGCAGTAATGCCAGAACTATGACTTGTGTATGTTTTCTATTTTTGGCACATTATTGTATTTCTTATCCTAGTTATCCGTTTTGGGGTCCAGTCCACATGAAATTATTGAAAAATGTGAAAAAATATTTTTTCTTTTTTTCCGGAACTAAACTCAAAAGCTGCTGTGCTTATGTCACTGAAATTTCAATATATAGTATGTATTAAATACTGGAGATGTGTCTTTTGACGGTCTAAATGTTCTGAGAAACAGGGACTGATGAAAATGTGAATTCTTTTCTTTTTTTTTTTTACTATGTGATTCAGTCTATCTTGCAGTTACATCTATGAAATTTTCTAGTTACCTTCCTTTTAACTTCTCTAGTTGGAATGTTAACCCTGCATGATTTTTTTATGAAAATCAAAAAACTACAAAAAAAAAAGAAAAAAAAAGATTTTGCCAATTTTCTGACATTTCTGTGAAATGTCAAAATAATAAGTTAAGTTGTTAATCATACTGTGAAGGAATAATCAAAGCTGTTGCATGAGTTATTGCAAATTTAAGATTTAAAATGCAAAAAAAAGAGGGTTAAAAATGTATTATTTCCTCCCCATTTTCATGTATGCTTAATACCAGGCTTTTGAATATTTAGCAAAATAAACATGACAGTATATCACATCAGAATCATGCTAATTTTGAGCAATAGTAATTTTCTTATTCAAATCACAGGTTAATATTGGAAAAATTAAATGAATATCATGGATTTTCAGATAATCGTACATCAGTGGCCTGGTGTATCAAATTTTCCACAGACATGTCTGAATTTTACTCTTTTATACCTACCATTCTTCGTCTAATTCTATCATCTGGAAATATACAAGTGACTCTACAAGTTAGCTGGTTGTGGTATTATATGTCGATCGACAGGTGTATAGAGCAGCATATTATTAAGTAAGATCTTTATTGACATGATAGTAGGGAACTAAGCAGGTCCTAGCAATATAGGGAGTTAATTTCATGCAAAGACTAAAGAATTATTGGCTGAGTGCAAAAAATTACACTGTAAATTTTGAATTTTGAGTTAGCTTAATTGATTGAGTGAGATGGTTGCATAATTCCTTTGAGCCAAGATAGCTTGTTGTTTGCAAGTTATAACAACATAAAGATTATCATAACTCAAAACGGCTAGCTATCATGGCTCAAACAAATTGTGCAACCATCTCACTCAATCATTTGAGCTAACTCAAAATTTCAAATTTTACAGTGTAGTAGATGATTGTCCGTCCCCTGCATTTCTCTAATTACCCTATAGGCCAACATACTTGGCTCAGATTGGTCCAGAAATTGTCTATTCTTAACAAATTCCGCCACCTCCATTTTGAACCCCTGGGTTCTTGTTTTGGTTAAGGGAGCTCAGCTCCCCCGAGCTCCCCCCTATTTCCATCACTGGCACTGCCAGGTGATTCAGGCCAAGGTCCCATAGAGATCCAGATCTGCTTGGATTTTCCTGCAGATGGCAAACGGTCTGGACGCGTTGCCATCTGCTGGTATTCAACAAATACCATTCAGGCCCATGCAGCTGATTCAGTCTTGCCAGGCAGGCTCAGGCAGCCCATGACAAATCCAGGAAAATCTCAGCTTTGGATGTTATTATATATGTTCACCAAAAGTAATTTAATTGTCTCAGTACATTCATGAGTTGCATGTTGAAACAAACTATATAGCTGATATATAAGCAACCTTGTTCTATCCTGAAGCAAATGTGGGGTTGGGAACTGTTGGGAGATTTGTACTCTGATGTTCCGAATCGGAGCTATCATACTATTTCTTCTTTTTTTGTCTTATTCCATTAAACATTTTTTTATTCATAAATGATTTGTTTCAAGTTTAAAGTCAGATTGGTTGAAAACAATACAGCTTGGCGTATTAGTTAGACACCGATTTGGAGGGTTCTAACATGCATTTTTGTCAGTTAGACCACGACCGGAGGGAGAGATCTAACTGACTAAAATTGTGTTAGACATCACCAAGATACTTTTACCATTGGAAAAGCTGGTGTCTAACTGACAATTTTGCGTGTTAGCGCCCAGTTAGGGATTAACTCTATTTACAATAGCAAACAAACAATCAGATTACTGTTTATTTTACAAAAATTATAAGTTAGAATGTAGGCCTATAATAGAAGAAGCGTATGATGACTAAGTCAGTTAGATACCTCTTTGTCGGGTTCTAACATGCATTAAATTCAAGAAATTGATGGTCTTCTTTTTTGTTCTATGCGAACAATTCGCAACTTTACATGACTTTTAAGTCTCAACAAAGCATCATTATTCAAGTTTGTATATTTAGTGTTCAAAAATGTATAGGCTGATATAGTTCATGTACATACAACAGTCATCAAGAAAAAAAATTGAATGATATTATGATAGAAACACAACACACCAGGCAATGGATTGACAAGGAATTACCAAGGATGACATTCGTGTTGTCGTGTGTCTTCATGCAAACCTCATGAAGCCGTCTTTATCCTCAGAAAGTCGAAGGATTTTGTGTCTCTCATTTGAATTACAAGGTTTGGTTTGCGGCTTTGTCAGGAGCTTCTCACCCCACACCAATAGGATTGTAATGGAGAATTTTTCCTCTGTATTTCTTTTATTGTCTTTTTGGAATTATGTTTTCAAAGGATTGGCATGCATCGACACGGAATGATGCCTTTTGCATCGAGATAATTAGGAAATAATCACCTGAAAGGAATTCAGGCTGGAGATTTAGTGACTGCTCTTTTTTTAGCCCACAATTTAATAGAAAAATTATTATTAAGTACAACCAATGTGGGATTCTGTCATAATAATTATGATATTCCAAAGAAATATATGATGTTTATCCGTCTGTGTGAAGTGCGGAACTGCGTTATCTAAAAACAGTTATTTTCTGAATATTTTCGAAACTGTTATATTTACTGAAATTGTAAAAATCTCTATAAGGAAGAATGCAGATTTCCAGGATTCTGTCAATCTCTCATTTCAGTTATTAAAGGTTTGGTTTGTGTAAGGAGCCTCTGTGCATGCCCATACTATACATGTTTGTGATGGAACGTCACACATCAACATGAAATTCTGCCTTTAGGATAATCAGGATACAGAATCATCCAAAGTAGGAATTTATCCCAAGTCAAAATTATTTTAAAACCGAAAAGGCCAGAGTGGTAGGAGGTGAAGTCCTGGATGTCTTACTGTGCAGCAATACATTAAGATTAAAAGAAGCCACACACCCTGGTATATCTTAGATGAAATGTGGTGAACTATATGTGATGTGTATGAAATTGATGATTGAGCCAAGGTTATTGTGCAGCCGGTTGTCCTTGTGGAGTAACACCTCCTTGCATAAAAAGCTGCTAGATGAAAGATTCCCTGTTGGATAGGAGATGATCATTACTGGATTGTCCATGATAATAAAGAATGATTTTAGATCGTTTTCTTAGTATTTTTCATATTGTTGGGTCAACTGTGTTCGAAATGACCTTATTTTTCCAATTCATACTGTGGACGCATGGCTGACAGTTGTCTGGCAATCAGGTATAGTACATTCATGAACTTCTTTTCAGACATCCTCAGTGTGTTGTGACAAGATAGACCAAAATTAATGATAGGCCTACACTAATTTAGAAGCAAGTATTGGAGCATCGCGTCCATCCACAGCCCAAAAGCCTTGTCAAAGTATATAATTTATTATCATTTACAGTTTTAAACATATGAATAAATATTTTACAATTTACAATTACAAGCCAAAAGAACATGTCAGTAGACAGTTTGCTGCTTCCGATGTCAGACTCCATGCAGTCAGATTGTCCAGTGAGTGGCCAGGTGGTCTGCTGCATTTTGTGGACTGAATATCAAGAGAGCCCTGAGGGTGATCTGAATGAAATAAAGAAGCTAAGCAGACTTTCCAAAATTGCGAGAATAAGACATTTCCATAAACAGACACTTTGTTGACATTCTTAAGTCTTTCTTGTATTTTGGGTTATAGAGAATTCACCAGAGATTGTGATGAAAACACGTGAGTTGCAAAATCCCTGATAATGCTATTCTGTGGATCTGTTAGTGGCGTCATTTTCAAAATAAAGTGGTGAGACATTAACAACTTAAAAAAAAAATTGCATGGGCACAGCAGAGTTACGGAAGCTCTGAGTTTTTTTTATCCCTTTTTGCAAAAAAGTGGTGGGGCATCTGCCCCACCAGCCCCATAGGAACTGCCGCCACTGGGATCTGTTACATTCAGCAATAGTCATGAATAGTGTAAGATTTGCACACAAGGACGACATGTTTCTTGTGGTGAACGACTGAAACAAGCATAAGACTATGTAGTCTTTAAGGGTTGGTTCAGTCGGTGAAGGTGAGTCCAATATGGATCAAAGAAGAACCTTAAGCTAAAATGGATTCTTTTATCAATAGTTCTCAATGAATGTCCATGAAAAAGCTATAAATGTGTCTTTTATAAATTACATGATGTATATATATTCATAGGACCAAGTGCATGCCAACTATCTTGTTGGATGTGTTTCTTTGTCGTACCTTCAAGACAAGAAATGTTGTGCCTTCCTAAGAGACATTTCGATAAGAAAATTTAGTTTTAAAAAATCTGTTACGTATCATTTTACTTTATTCAAAGTGGTTGTGTTTGCAAATGAACCAATCAGATCAGAGTAAACTGCTAAAAATCAACTCGTGCTTATCAAAAAGTGCTGTAACAGATTTAGGCCTATAAGAGTTGATTTTAGAGAAATATTTATCTGAATATATATATTTGTCACGTTCCATTTCTGAGATAATTATGACATATAGCATTCCAAAAATAATTTCTCATAATTGTGATTGTATCAATTGTCCGACAGATGATTACACATTGTAGACACAGAGACTGAACAAGTGAATGTGAAATTTTTTTTCTTGGACACATTTTATTGTATTGGGAAAAACTACATAAAAAAACTTATGACATCACTTTTCACAATAGAACAGCATGTGGAGAAAAAATACAAATTTTCTCAGTGTCTACAAATATGAAATAATCTTAAAAGGCAAACGCCTTATCTTTTAAAAACTTGTAGGTTGGATTAACTGGAAGCTTATAATTGCATTCTTAATAAATAAATACATTAAAAAAAAATTAAATAAATATATGAGTGCTGCCTGCTGAGTATGATGAGCTGAATATCAATACGATACGTATCGTTTACGATTTACGATACACAATATTATCGTGATATAGATTTACCAGCATTTATTGGGAATTCAACAATTTTTCACAACTTCTTCAACAGACCTTCGTTTTACGACATGATGTCGCAAATCAGCTGGTTTACGACATTCCACCGGTTTGCGGTAAATGAAAAAAAAAACATGCTCTGGCCATTTGTCTACAACAAAGAAAAATTCCAACAGCATTACAAGATCAAGATTATTCTCTTTCATCACAAAACGAAACGATAACACCTGCACCTTCATCAGATCATTCATACACAAAAACTGAAGAAAAGAGACAATATACTCAAGATCAACAATACGCAGACGATATTGGATGGATAACAACAGATAAAAAAGTTGTTAAAGAAATTATCAAGACTATTCCAAGAAAACTAGAAGAAAGAAATCTCCAAGTGAACAAAGAAAAAACTGAAATTTACACAATCAGAAAAAATGGACCAGAAGAGTGGAAAAAATGCAAGTACCTTGGTACAGCACTAGACACAATCACAGACATCAAAAGAAGAAAAGGACTTGCATACAGTGCCTTCAATACGATCAGGCCGTTTTTAACAAACAAATCATCAATACGAAATAAAATCAGAAGACCAGAAGCCTTTGTCTCCACCATATTCCTATACAATTCGGAACTTTGGAATTAGAAAACAAGATCGATGTACAACAACGAATATTTTTGAGAACATGTCTAGGAATTACAAAGGTGGATAAAATTTCGAACGAAGAATTATACAAGCGAACAAATACAAGACCTTGGAGCAACATCATTAAAGAGAGACGACTGAGATTCCTGGGACACATACTGAGACTAGACCCACAAACACCTGCCAGAAGAGCTCTAGAAGAACATTTAAAACCTGCAAAAAAAGATCCTGGAAGACCTAAAACGACCTGGTGGAAGACAATATCAACAGACCTAGGCATGCCCATTAATATGATGCAAAGTAACATTGAACATTTAATTGACATTGCAGAAGACAGAAATAGCTGGAGTGCATTGGTGAGGAGCGCCGTGTCTTACTGAGACGGACAAGCGTTACAGAAGAAGAGCTCTGGCCATGTCCAGAGGGTTACCACTATAGCATAATGATTGGTTTGATAGCAGTTCAATATGGTGAGTGCCAGTGAGCAGATTTATCTGGAATGGGGCTATATAGATATAAAATCACTCTATATCATGATATATCGGTACGCATTTTGGCGTAAAAAAAAGGTTCATTTTGTTACCATGTATCACGGTACTCAGCACTAAAAAATATACATGTAGATCTATAGGCCTATATATGCAAAAGTTACTCTGGCAAATTGATATTGATATTTATGTTTTGTTGATATCATGGCATTCGTTTGTGACTCAAAATTTCAAAATACTGTTGATTATCCCAGAATATTCAATACCAAATTAGCAATTTCAATATTATGGAGATGTCATAGATCTTATACTTGCAAATTTAGAAGGGCGGCTTGACTTCTTTAATCTGATAACAAGACCTTCAGGCGTCCCTTGATCTCTTCCAGACTCTGCGGTCTAGTGAGAATAGATTTAAAACCCACTGGTCACAGATTTATGAAATGAAACCGTACATGAAAGCCCGGGGGGGGGGGTACTCGGCAAAATTTTGATATGGATGTGCGGCACGCGTTCCAAAAGTCATACCCTACGGTCAGGTTTTCAGAGCCCGAATTACATACCCTATGGTCAGGTTATTATAGAGGCCCTAAAGCCTATTTCATGGACATAAAAGAGAAAAAGTCATCAGAAAAGGTGTGAAAACTAAATTGCAATTAAGAATGATACCTAACACTTGAAAGTTCAATGCAAATTAGACATTGCATGATTGCAATTTCAAAGGAAAAACACCTTTGTGTGATTTCCAATTGAAGTGTACCCTATGGTCAGGTTCTCCAGGCCTCGAAAAATGACCCTGTGATCAGGAAATCTTCTTTAAAACCCTATCTTTTGAGCGGCACATAGGTAATATGACCTGAATGTGAGTACCCCCCCGGGCATGAAAGTAACTGTACTCTTTTGATTATGCATGCATGGTATAAAAGTGATTGAGCCGATTTTGCTTGGCTGATCTGTTTGGACATCTTGGTTCATGAGGCACTGGTTCAAATAACCTGGACTTGCTCCTCTGAATGTCCCAAGCTCAATTCTAGTTTCGGAGCGCAGTCCTATGGCAGACCTTCATAACATGCAATTTCATAACTTATGGCTAATAAATATTTTTTAATCATTTTTATACAGGAAAGTGCCCAGACATGAACGTCATTGTACAATTTGTGATATGAACACTTTTGGAGATGAATACCATTTTCTTGTGGAGTGTCAAAATACAGATGTAAAGATTGCACGGAAAAAATATTTGCCCAAATATTTGTTTCGTTCCCCGTCAATGCATAAATTAACTGCTTGGATCAGAAACGCATCTGTTAGTGAGATGAGATCTCTAGGTATGTTTCTAGCCAAAACACTTTGCCTATTTAAATGAAATGCAATGATACGAACTTTGAAAATTACTATTCACATGGTGGCACTGTATGATTTAAACAGAGAATATGCTCCCTCTGCCAGATTTTATTAGCATTAGGCTCATTGTGTGTTTTATTTTATTTTATTTTTCATGCTATATAGTTTATAAATGTAAATATGTTTATTGTTACGCTTTATATGTATTTTATATTTAATTGTTTTGCTCCATACCGCATATAGCGGTCTGAGCTAATAAAAAACTTGAAACTTGAAACTTGAGTTACAGCATGTCTTGAGCGTCTCATTGAGGAATAGGTGCAATGTTGATTGGAATGATATCTTTTTTTCACTGACTGTCCATACATTTCCTCGGTAATGGCAGTGTTTGCATCTAGTCTATATTTCATGTGACAAAATGACAATACCCAACAGAGCATACATCATCTGAAGGAGCAACAGCCTTCTCTTGCGCAGTGAAAATGCAATGTGTATGTCTGAAAAATAATGGAATATAATATTAAATGTCAAGCACCTTGCAGAATGTGGATTTGCAATTCCACTGAGTCGGTGGCACTGACTGGAGATTTTGTTGTTTTTCTATCATTTCACAAGTGTGACTCCGTTTGAGTCTGCCAACATCATTGGTCCCAGTTTCTAACCAGCATTACGCATTCTATTCAGAGTTACCATATTTAATGCTGTTCTCATACCTGCAAAAGGAGAGCACTGCATGGTGTTTTCCTGCAGCTGGGCGAAACACTAGATTGTAAGAGTTATCCCGAATTTTTGGGGCTTGTAGAAAATACGATCTTATATTACAGAGCTTCAAAGCTCCAGCCACTAAAGGTCCCCAAAAGCCCATTTACCTATGTCAAGCTCACATTAGCCTCGGAACTGTAAACAGCCCGCATGTTGCATGATTCAATGATACAAGACATCTGAGCGGCTCAGCCTGTTGTCCTTTTCAATTACCAGGAACAGCTTTCTGATCCATCCCTTTAAATATTTACTTGGCGGTGGGGATAGTTATTCTAATATTGCAACAACAGTAGAATCATAAACCTTGTAGTCGCTGCGTAAAAATGGCTGTCTATACAGAGTGTCATAACTGTCGCGGAAAAGATTTACGAGACTCATAGTTAGATAAGGAGAAAAATATGAGACACATGCAATGTCAGCCCTCTACCAAGTGCACTTAGAGGAAACCTTTGTGTTTATAAGGTATTGCTGGTGAGCAGGAAGAAAGTGATGCCAGTTGGGCAATGGAGTTGGCCCTAGTCTTATCCACAGCCCTTGAGCCCCTACCCTGCTTGCCCACCCTGGATTGTTAATGTCTCCTCTCAATGGGGCTTTTGCCTCTCCACAACCTTGGCATACCGAGAAATGAGGGAATCATGCTGAACTACTGCACATTAAAAGTATAAAGTAAAGTAAAATCTGAATCAATGTCGGTGATGACAATAAAAACAGATAACACAATTAAGCTGTTCAGCTTCTAACCGACACTGGCAATATATTATCACCTGGTTGGCTGTGAATATCACTGTTTACAGTCAAAATATCAGGGCCTATGATATTGTAAAAAATACCACCCTTCAAGGGCGATATTTTTAACAATGGTTATGACATCACCAGCATTTCAGCTGCCTGATGATGTCACAAACCAAACAAGGGCCAGAATAATGGGATTGTGACGTCATGTCCATTGTTGCTCCATGGTGACGTCACATTTTTGTAATGGCAGAAAATAGTCCCTCTTTATAACTGAAAATTTTGAGGTAAAACCAGGTGATAAAAACAAAACAACCATGCGTCAGGGCACTTCGTACAATATCACTCGCTGTTGTGTGAATTAATATCACTCGAGCCCTGCGGGCTCGAGTGATATTAATTCACACAACAGCTCGTGATATTGTTACTCAGTGACCCTGACTTGGGTTGTTTTGTTATAACATCTCTCAAATATGGTTTTAAAAATCTATCTAATCACCATTGATTTGAAAATTTTGATAAATAGCAATGTTGAGAGAAGTGTTGTATTTCCGAGTATGCCCAGAAGGACAAAGAAAAGAAAAGCTCCAACTTGATCTCTCGGACGCAGTGGCTACACAAATCACGTCTACACGAACTTACAAGAAGACATCTTGTGCACCAATACATTATTATGTATACATGCATTGAGTGTGCTTGTAAAAGAAGGATTTGTTTTTTTGTTTTTTTTGGCAGTACATATTCTTATTAGGCACTTCATACCAAGTGGGTATTTTGACTCATTTTGAAGTCATGAACGTCCTTGAAAATTGTCTGTCTAAGAACTCAAAATGGTTTCAAAACTCTTGTGGACAAATGGTATTCGTCATTTAGACACCATCAATCATTCCGTGTCTTCCTATCCATCTTGTTAGAAAGCTGATCGACCATCTTTCCAGGTTGATGCTTATCCTCCTAAATAAGCAAAATATGGATAGAAATGTCCCCCTTTGTCTTCAGATGTTTGTTCATTCTGCATATCTGAAAGGGGAAAATAGGGAGAAAAGAGACAGATAGCATTGATTTAGGTTGAATTATTTTAATGGGTCACTTTTTTACTGAAGTATACAGCTGTTGGATTATCTTTGATTTTAAAGGCTTATTCTTCAAGAGTTTGAAGTTTTGAATTATCTTCCATTATTTTTGAGACATACAGATTTCATTATCACTGAGCAATGAGCAAGAGAAGGCTGTTGCTCCTTCAGATGATGTATGCTCTCTTGGGTATTGTCATTCTGTCACATGAAATATGCAAACACCACCATGACCCAGGAAATGTATGGACAGCCAGTCTTAACAAGATATCATTCCAATTAACTCTACAGTGCCCTGCATTACAGCCACCCTTAATTCTACACTCATTCATGAGATAGTAACTTGTGGGTGTTATTTCAAGTTAATGCAGAAGAAAGGTGGCCATGTGATTGAAGTTAGTCATCTAGCAGAAGCTGTTTTGATATAGGCCTATTTTATACACTACCCTCCACAAGGTTGAATACACCTGGAAAAGTGGTGTTTCTTTTAAAATATTTCATTTTGAATGGAATTTTTGTTTTATATTTACAACAAACAATGTCAGAAGTCACATTGAAGTCTTAGGTTGTCTTTATTTGTCATTTTATGTCATTTTGGTTGAAATTTATGGCCTTTCTGGATATCCCAAATTATGGTATTTTATAAAAAATTGTCACATCCGAGTTATCTTCTAGGTTTATGAAATTTAATTATATTTAAGTATTTCTAGAGTTTTAACATGATCATAACAGTAGTTTTAAACCCCAAAAAGACAGTTTAAAAATTGGACATTGACCACTCAAAAATACAAAATTTAGATAATTTCGAGTCACCATGAAGTATAATCATAGAATGTATCTTATTAAGTGAAAATTATTTTATTTGAGCTGTTACGGCATTGTTTTGGTCCAAAACTAGCCAAAATCAGTATTTTTGTCCGATTTTCTATGGTCATTTTCTGGTCTAAAACCACTGGTAAAATCACCGCAAACCAGTGGAAATGTGTGAAAAATTATAAAATTCCTTAAATATGGAAGGTATATGTGCTTTTATAGCTTTTCAGGGAAATGATAAAATGGCATATTGAAAAAATTACATGAATTTATACCAAAATGATCTAAAACCATGAAATATGTATACCTTATGGCCTGAATGTGAATTTCCATATTGTCTGGTGTAAGTATAAAACAAAAATTGTGTTGAAGATGAGGTATTTTTGAAAGAAATGTAACCTTTTCAAGTGTATTCAAACTTTCGGAGGGTATAGTGTATGTATAATGATATAGGCCATGAAATATGAACAGTAAACGTTTTACTGAAAACACCATATCTAAATACTCCATCAACAATTGCAATAGGCTTACTTTTATTTGAGTGCTGTAGCCCTGGTTTCAATGTTATAGCTTTTATTTGCAGGTGATATAGTTATTAAGCATACTAGACACATTCATCATCTGTCACTTTTTATTATTAATATTTACCTGAAGATAAATTGGTAACCATACTACAAGTGCTTCCATACATGTCCGCTTGATTATTAAGCCCGTTGTACGACAGGCCTAATGTTTGTAATCACAGATGTCCTTCTACTTGTCTAGCAGTCCATTTCAATTTCAGTTATGATCCGCACATTAAGACAAGGAAGGAATGCTCGTGTGAAATTGAAAGTCAGGAGAGTTACACACCTAGACTTGTGTAATATGCACACCAAGTTACAGACTGCTGCAAAAATGGTCTTGGACGCACATAAAAGCAATTTGTAATTGCCAATATCTCGGTCGCTATTCAAACCACAGCAATGCAATTGATATCATGGCAACTTTTCAATGATGCATGTATAGCTGCATTATGCTGTAGGATGCATGGTGTAAAATTGCAGTAGGCATCGAAAATTTCATATCACTCTTCAGGTTTACCAAAGCGTTTGATGTCAAAACTCACAAGAAAAGGGTGACTGGAATAAACACACTGAAGAGTGCTACCAGCTTGTTACAAATTTGACCTCCCAGCCATGGAAATACACAGCCATCTGAAGCCTTGATGGACCTCATAAACAGTCACTTGAAACTATGATCATTAAACTTTAGCATAACAAAACTGAGCTTGACACTGCAATTAGCGAATTGAGTGGAATAAATCACAATTTGAAAGGCAACATGAAACACGATAGCCATTGTTATTGCATTGTGACAATAGATGGCCAGAGATATTACTCTGTGTATAAATATAGTCCTACTTTAATATTTTCTGGTAGATTAGAAAAATGTTTAATTGAAAATGTTGCAACATTCATTAGGAGAAATGGTAGGGGGACACAGTGAATCGCTGGACACAGTGAAACAGTGGCTATTTCTGGATGCAGAAACCATAAATTGATAGAATGTGCCATCTACAGGGTGGCTGTTTAGTCCAGCATACTTATTCAAGCATGACATCCAAAATTGCCAAAGTGGCACTGGAGTTCTGGGGTAAAATATGATTTTGAGCACTAGATCCTGATATTCTGGATTGTGAAATTTTGTAATACAGTACAGGTTATCCAGGATTAACTGGTTTACTTGTAATATATGTGAAATGAACATGTAATGAAAGTAAAGCATTGGTATTTCAGAAGCACATGGTTTAGTTGCAATTATCAAGGTATAAAGACTTTAGATAAATAAATCACACTTACCAGTGAAGTTGCCACAGTGAATCGGGGCTGCAATGGGGCACAGTGAATCGCTGCATTCAGTGATTCACTACAATCCAGGTAAGAAAAATGAACAAAACAGTTCCAAAGATGTGAAGGTATATGTGGTTATTTTATTTTGGCTTGGCATGTCTAACATGTCGCCTTCAAGAGGGGCTCTCCAACAGCAAAGGCATTGAAAGATCTCAGGAACATCACCTGATCCTAATCCCACCAGCATTTTAAACACAGCATGAGTTAGACTTGTCATGCTCAACCCAAACCCTGTAACAAGGATTGAATATCCATTTGCCTGCACCTGGGCTGAACACAGGACACCTGACTCCAAGGGACCTTGCCTGAAACTACCCCTGGTGTGACCTCTACCAATATCTATTGGAAAAGTTTTGATCCCAGGGATGAGATATAACCAATATCCATTAAAAGAAATCATTGATGAAACTTTTGAACTTGTATTGCATTAAGTTGAAGTGGGTTTTCTCAACCTGGTAAGGAAGAAAATGTGTGCAGAAGGCATTCATACCCCGAGACAAGTCTTGTTTCGGGAACCATATATGTCCAAACTTGAATTATGAAAATTTTGTTCTCAACACAAAATATTTATATTCTAAATTCTTCAATATCAGTCAGAATAATAGAAGGTTAAAGTGGAATTATCAGATCTTATTTGGCGTCTCACTCTGCTTAGTGAAAAAAAGGTTAACCAGTTTGTATGTCTGCATATTGACACTATTGATGTGTATTTGTAGTTTGATTGATTCCTTTTTGTTCGAGCCTGCAGACCCTGAGTGCACCTGCTACTCTACAAAAAATACAATTCTGGCTTGTCACAAAAAAAAAAGAATTAACCAAAAGTGCTTTACTTTAAACTTTAGATTTCAAATGTCATCCAAAGAACTCAATCAGTAAAATGCCACAAAAGAAGTCCTCTGTTGTCATAAACAATTTAAACATCAGTGATGGAATCTTTGAGACTTATTTTGGTTGAACAGTTTATCTTAATTATGTATATGAATTATGTCTTATACCTCCCTGTCATGCTGTTGGCAGTGTTCAGCTAGAGCTCTGTCCAGTGCCCAGTTTACAAGACACTGTGTACCGTTTGCTCTATGCAAAGCGACCTAGTTTATCATGAAATCTTAAATTTTATACAAGAAACCAATTCATTTACAACATAACATAGCCAGTATGCTGTATTTATGTATTAGACTTCCTGATGTGAAATTACAAGCATCAAATACTCTACAATCAAAATATTTGGGGATTCTTGTAAAAAATGCACTAAAATTGACTAAAACTGCCAAATCTCCGAGAAAACTTAACTGATTGATTCCAAAATTTGTATGTGCATTACTTGTACTATAAGACAGCATACTGGCTCTAATGCAAAGTTTGTTGTTTGCTCTATATATATGAGAACTAGCAAAATGTAAACAAAAAAAAATCTTTAATTAGGTCACTTGGCCTGGTTAGTACACAGTGAAGAAGTTCAGTTTCACGCTGCTTTGTTATCCAGCGTCACTTTCCACCTTCTACGTTGTTCTATTCACAGTGGGCAAAGGTGGCAGCACTGTCCATGCAAAATGTGGCTGTCTGCTTGTGTGAGGGTTCCACAAAAAAGTCACTTTTGACATTTTAACAAAGTGTCATCCAGTGTTTCCATAGCAAATAAATAGAATTAGACCAACTTGACTTATCTAACACAGTTTACAGATTAAAATGTCATTATTAAGAGAGTAATAATCCTATTTAGCCTTCTGTTTACTGCAGCTGGCTGTTCCAACACATGATCTGCCTCCCCCTGGCCAAATTTCAAACCTTTCAAATGCCACAAAACAATTCACTATCAGTTCTCTAAACTACTTCTGTTGACTTCTTTGCGGCAGAAATTTCGGCACAAAGCATGAGGAATAATTCTATAAAATTATTGTGATCACTTCCTGTGATAGTATGTTTGCAAGATTAGCAGAACATTGGGGCCCAGTCTGCATGGGTTGCAAATGATTGTAGGTGTGATACCTATTCTATTTACTGATCCCCATGTTTATCCTAACATTGAGGAAAATAGCACAACAACACTTGGAACAAAACTTTAAGCTGAAATAAACATAACTTAAATACACAAAACATTTGTTGTTAATGATGATGGGTTAATGCACTTATAATCCTAAATGATTTGCTAATCAATGTCAACTTGGTTCATAGTTGTTTTGCGTTACGTAATTGGTTGTTTCAGTTTACTTCACAGAACAAGTAAAGCACTTCAAGTGACCTCCCAGGAGTTCATGTCAAAGCCTATGAATATTTATATATCCCCAGCTTTGTAGGCATGCTATTGTCTCATGGACTAAGGAGCTTCAGCTTTATTCTGGATTAGCCCTCTTGAGGGTTTAAACATTTTATAGGTATTTCCATTGATGTTGATCAAGAAACTGAAACTGAAAAATAAGTCAAATATGTTTCCAGTCTGTATATCTCAGCATAAATACTGTAAAAGTGTGAAGGGAGATCATTATCAAGAAGACTCTCAGTTATTGGTGTTATTCTTACTGACACGCTAAACTGGAAAAACCATATTGATGGAACAACCAATAAAATTTCTCGGATAGCTGGCATTATGAATAAACTTAAACATGAACTTCCTTCCAATATATTATTCACTATTTACAACTCACTGGTGGTACCGTATTTAAACTACAGCTTAATAGCTTGGGGAAATTCACCTAACTCAACAATTAATAGAATCCAAGTTTTACAAAAAAAAGGTCATGAGAATCATTGACAAAAAGAGATACAATTCTCACACCACTCATTCCTTTCATAAATACAAAAGCTTAAAACTAGCCGACTTATACCAGTTCCGATCTTGTCTTTTATATTACAGAGCCCTGAACAATTACTTACCATCATATTTTAAAGATACTTTGAAAGCAAACGATACAACTCATTGTCATTCCACCCGTGGAAGAGCAAACATCCACATAAACTCAGTTCAATCCCAAATTGGTAAACAATGCCTAAACTACAAAATTACTCAATCCTGGAACAGCTTACCTGAGGACATTAAGTCTCATCGTACAGCCTCTATTCATATCTTTACATCTAAATTAAAAACCTTTTTCATCAATAAATATTCCTTGCCATGTACCATAAGGAACTGTTACATTTGCAATCGATTTATGCCGTAACTGACTCTATTACCTCCATCAGCATTCTACGCAAATTGTCTACTTCTATTTTTAGATTTATGATAGATAAAATTTTAATTCTTATCTAGTGTATTTATTGTATGGTCATGTACTCAGAAAATGTAATCCTTGTCACAAGATTGTATATCCACGTAAATTGTCTTTTTCTATTTTTAGATTTATGATAGATAAAATTTCTATTTTTTTCTAGTGTTTTAAATGTATGGTCATGTAATCAGAGAATGTAATCAGTGTTATAAGATTGTAATTATCTAAAAGCTTAATTAGATGCTGTTTTGTAGTACTGAGCAGGAGTCACTCGCAGTTTTTGTCAAAACTATTGGCCCTGCTGTGCCTTATGATTATATTATATTTATGTATTCATTTTGGTACAAATAAAGTTCAAGTTCAAGTTTAAAACGTTCAAAGTGAAGTGTGATATATTGCAAAATGCTGCCTTATATATACTCCCAGTTTAGCCCCTCTTTTCCATTGACAGTACCATTGAAGAGGGGGCTAAAGCAGGAGTACATATAAGACTGTTTATCCTACTGTCTTATATATACTCCTGCTTTAGCCCCTTTTTCCATTGACATCTCCATTGAAAAGGGGAGTATATATATAAAAGACATTATATACTCCTGCTTTAGCCCCCTTTCCATTTACAGTTCCATTGAAATAGGGGCTAAAACAGGAGTATAGGTCTATATAAGACAGCATTTTATATATCCTAGTGTCTTATATATACTCCTGCTTTAGCCCCTTTTTCAATAGTACTGCCAATGGAAAAAAGGGGCTAAAGCAGGAGTATATGAGACAGTATTTTGAGAAATAGACAAGTATTTCTTTGTTACATTGACTGTATAAGCGTCAACTTGTATTTAAACATAATGACGTTTATACAGTAAAAATTACCACCACAATTTCCCATGAAAAAAGGGCCTAAATGTTTAGACCCCCTAGGGGGCTAATGTAGGATAATGCCGGAGCTTCCATCCACTTCAGTTGACACAGAGCCCACTACTGACACTCAGCCTGCCACTGGCTATCAAGGTGAATCTCAAGTAGTGTTGTGCCGGTTCCCTTAATTTCGGTTCGGTTTCGGTTTCTCCACTACAACCGAAACTCTAACCGAAGTTCAATCTAACAACCGAGTGTTTCGGTTATCGTATAATATCTAATTTTATTGAGAAAACAACAAAATAGTCCACAAAATGTCGATCTGCATATCTGTTCACTCTCCCAGACGAGCGCCATGTTTATGCATTGAATTTCCGGACCGAAAAACGATTTTGTGGACCGGGCGCTGAAAAGCGGATCGCAAAATCATGTCATGCATATTGCGGACCACGTGGATTCGTCTGCAACCGAAATCGCACACGAAGACTCGGTTTTTGGGTTGGAAATAAAACAACCGAAAACCGAACCGAACGAAAAATATGACAACCGCCCAACACTAATCTCAAGCCACTAATCTCGGGTTTTTCTGTTGATTGCAGGGATTGACTCACATGGACAACATTGACCTCAGCCTTGTGATTTTGACCTTTTGTGATGAGACTTATCGTTTGGGTTAATTCTTGACAAGAGTTGAGATCACTCGTTCATGTAGACAAGCCATAATTAACAGGAAGGAACCTTGTTGGGTGTGAAAAATGTATGGGCAGTATGGGGTCTAGACCAGGATAAGGTATGGGCTCTAGGCCAGGATTAGGGCTCTATAGATGTAGTTGTAGGCTACATCTGGGAAGATATTTTTTTAAGCTCTTGCATTAGATAATAGATATTCATTGGGCTTTGGATGTATTAACTTTTGCATATCTAGCTGAACTACCCTGATACAAATTCAGTAGCCGTGCTAGTAGATGATGTAGAAAAAATCAATGGTATGATGCAATCATTTTTTCGATGATGCAGGTCAGTGCTATAAGAATATAGCCTTTACTGTGGGACACACTTGATGAGGAATTCAATGAAAAATCATTGACGGGTCAGGGTGTACTTAACAACCATTAAAATTGAACAAACATTCTGGGATTACAAAACAGAGGCGAGCCTCTGACATATTCATGGCTTCTTCCATTGACCAATGATCATTAGACTAGCAGGAGGCTAGTCTTTAGAGACACTAGAAGTTGTCAGGATCCTGTTGCCACACTCAATGTTTGTACGTACACACTTGTTGTCTGCTAACTCATCATCACATGAGCTCAAGTAGCAGCTGCAATTGTCGTATTTCCACATTGCCTACCTGTCAGTCAAGTGAACTAAACCTTGATAATGCGACATGCCACATTCTTAAACAATTATTATACTTAGATCCTTATTAAATTGCTGTATTTCACTTGCAAATGCACAAATCTCCATGCACTTGAAGAATAGTTCATTGTGTATCCACCAGATGGAGATTGACAGTGCTGCATTTCAATTACACTAGGTGGCATCTTGGGGCCAATATGGCTGCTCTCATCATGCTGTTGCACAGCACTTTTTCAATCAAGCTATTTATTGTCATTAAAGACACAGGAAAGACACAAAAGTACATTGCAATGCTATTAAAGTTTTGTTTAGGGAAAAATCTACACTTCTGGTAAGTTTTTAGCTAAGCAACTCATTCGTTTTTCATAAATTTCATTCCGATTTCTTAATGGGTGATAATATGACTTTCTATGTTAATGATCTATTGACAAACATACATTTCCAATCAGTGATGACCATCAATGATTACCATCAATGATGGCAGTCTATTCTGGCAATCAAGTGTAAGCTACCTGCTGATTGCCTTTGTTCTTCTTCTTCCATTTCTTGCCTTTTAATTACACTTCTCAGTGGGTTATAATTATTTCATTAATTACACATAATATGACTATTTCTCTCTGAATTTACTTGAAAAGTATAACACATTCTTTTCAATCAATGCCGGCTATCACTCATGACATTTAGGCCACTCAATGCTGCTAGCCTGTTGAGGCCCTTTTGCTATCTTTTCCCATGGGAAAAGCACCTCCTGAAATATGCCACAGCCTGCTAGTCTTGCAAATTTTAATTTGCCTTCGTCTAGTTATATTTCTAGCTTTTCTTTGGGATACAAAGTTGAAAAGCTTGTTGAGTTTTTACTAATGACATCAGTCAGTGCCTCAGTGGCAAAATTCAATTGAAGTGGGCCTACGCATTATACTCAGTTTCTCATTTTCTGTGTGCATATGAACTGAATTTATGTATAGAGTTTTTAAAATGCCAACAAGTTGCTTCGAACCAATCATTGGCTTATCACTATATTATTGAAACAATCACTTATTGTGTATCAACCCAGTGATAAGAAACATGACTGCACAGGTCAATGTCGTCCATGTGAGATAGTCCACTGCCATCATCGCAGTGAGGAGATTAGTGGCTGGCCATGGCCTATTCAGAGATTTGCCTCAATAACCATGGTAGGTTCCAGTGTCACCTTTATGGCAACTGAAGTGGAAGTAATACCTTTATACTACTGTTTTCTGCAGAGATCATACAATTCATCAGGTGATAATTGGTCATTAAGGAGCTTACACTGATATGGGCATAATAATAACACACTGTCATGAGGTGCCCCTGCAATGCATGGGTTGCAACAGGGGCACCTCATGACAGTGTGTTATTATGATGCCCATATCAGTGTAAGCTCCTGGCTGCACATCTCTTGTGACACCTAGAATAATTTTTTTATGCAACTGGGAGAAAATATCTGTTATGCTGCCATCTGGGTTGCCAGCCAGCACAAGCGTCATTCAGTATCTCCCAGCCAGCTGATATGAATATTTTTTTCCCAGCCAGCCGCCTCAACTGCTTTCTCATTACCTCACTGCAAATTTCATTGGCTGAATGCCAAAAATTGACTCCCAGCTGAAAACTTTGCCAGCTGGGAAAGTCCTAGCTGACAGTTTGCCAGCCAGCTGGGCACCTGCTTCATAACAGATATTTGATATAACAGATCATGACTTGCATTAGGGTGCATCGTCTGCCCCTATATCTTCAAAACTTCATGCACTTTTGCATGATTATTCCTTTGTATCATAAAAGAAGCCCTGCAAAATTTTGGGAAAATATTCCAATGCCAAAGGGTGGCACAACAGCCTTGAAATTTCAGTATTAGGTCATATATTAGCGATTCGCGGTTATAAATAATATTGTCAATTTTTATGGAAATGATTTATGGATGGCACAGAATAGATTCCTTAGAAAGAGAGCTTTAATTTGAATACCAACATCAATGGTTTCCATTGAGTAAAAGTCACAATTGTGCCGAGATATTTTCTTTTTTATTGGGTAAAATGTGATAAGTCAAAAAAAGGATGTTAATATGACTTTAGGAACTCATAGAAGTCTACAAAGTGAGGATATGGTCTACTACATCATCTGATAAAACCTTGATGGCATTATGGTGTAGTCAGAAGAAAGACAGAGGCAGAGCGGTGTTTCAATGAACTGTTGTATTTCTCATATTTACATGTAATTTTTGCAAATTTGCACATTTGAATTTGATGAATAACTATCCCGGAAAAATATTACATTTTCTAATTTCTTCAGCGAAGTGTTCCTTATGTTTTATTCTAATGATTATGTGAAAGTTAGGCAGAAGTTGACCTTCTAGGTCGATTTTTCCAAACATTTTGTCATTATTGTCAAAAACTTCCTGCTCTCCAAAAATCTAAAGTATGAGAAATTTTCAGAAATATAGCTTTCTACCATTCAAATTAAAGATAATTTTATTCTAAGAACAATAGTATTTGAATTGAAATCATACAACTAACCATAAGTTAGATATTTCTAACCGCGACTTTTAAAAGCATCATTTTTTGACGATTTTTGACTCAAATTTAACACAAAAGTGCCACCCTAAGGCCACATCCAATCTTATTGAAATTTTGCAGACTATGTTTCTACAGGCAAAGGTACAATATGGCAGAAGTGCAAATGAATATGTCAATTTTTTCATTTTTAGGGGGCAGACGATGCACCCTAACTTGCATTCCAACTGTAACGATACTCTCAGTAGATTCAATTGTACACCTGATGGCATTATAAAAGTTGTTAGAAATCTAAGGTCCTGATGGTATCACAGTGTATTTTTTAAAGAAATTATTGCACACATTGTTGATCCCCTTGCCAGAATGTATAATCAATCCTTACGTGATGGTATTTTACCCAGTGATTGGAAAACCGCCCTTATTGTTCCACTGTACAAGAAGAGTGATGCACAATGTTCATCACAATATAGACCTGTTAGTTTGATTTCCGTTGTATGTAAAATCTTAGAGCGTATTATTAGATCTCAATAGTTGGAGTGCTTGTTAAGAAATGATATCATACCAAAATCTCACCATGAACTTCTGCGTAAAAAATCTACAGTTACTAATCTTTTGAATGATTGGTCAAGTAACATTGATAAGAAATTGTCTACTAACGTTATATATTTGGATGCAATCTCACACGCAACTTTTTTTTCGTGTTACTTGTCAGATTTGCCTAATGTTGTCAAACATAGTACTAATAGTATGTATGCTGATGACACAAAACTGTATAAGTCAATTCAAAATGTAAATGATTGCATGTTATTACAAGAAGATTTAGATAATGTTGCTAAATGGGCCGACATTTGGCAGATGGATTTAAATCCAGACAAGACAAAAATGTTGACTATTGGTATTAACAAAGTGAACTTTGATTTTTGTAGGGACCATCTCAGATCTGTGTTACAAGCTCCAAATGATGAAAGACTTAACACTGAAGGTCCCTAACTAAAGGGACAAAAATACCCAGCCAAGTGCAATTTGTCATCAGTTATTGTGTACTGCAGTGGTGGAGCTTCTAAGATTCTGGAGGGGGCCACAGGCAAGTTGGACTTGCAGAGATACTTTCCCTATAGCAGGAGTACCCTCCTAATTGACCTCCAATATTAGGAGGATACTCATGCCACAGAGGAGGTATCTGTGAGTACAATTTACAAATCAAGTATATGTTGCACCCTCTTGATACACAGTAGCTACACCAGAGAGGCAGCAGCCACTCAACCATGACAATGGGGTCAACTGGTCATGGTTGGATGATTGGGGACCATCTCCAAAGCACACCTGGAGCATATCCCATAGATAGAGATTTCCTTCAGGAAATTGGTCAAATATAGCCTAAGTTGATGAAGATTTGGGATCATATAATAGAAGTGTACACACACACTGTATGAAAACATTAGATATTTAACTTCTCACTACTCCTATGATGTTCACAAGCTTATGAAAAGTGTAATAATCCTAATAAGCAAGCAAGAATTAGTTTGTTGCTATAGAAAATTTTTTTTATGACAAAAAATATTTATAACAGCTATAATTAGGCATGTCCAATCATGAGGTAACATGCAGTAGGTTTGTCATATCACAGTAGGTACATTGGAGGAATAGATGTGACTACACATACATAGGAAATCAATTGAATATTTGGAAAATAAAATATGTTTTTCAAGAAACCTCATATTTCACACAAAGTTCCCTACAATTCTTTTTTTAAAAAGAATTTCTTGTTTATTGAATAATGAAATTATTGAAACTGTCAACAACATTAATGATATTGGAGTTACTATCCAGTCAAATTTGAAATTTACGCTCCATTGTATTAACATTACTAGGAAAGCGTATTTTGTTATTCATAAACTTTTTCCAATTTTTAAGGATCACAATTACAAGTTTTATCTCAAAATGTATATACGTTATGTCAGACCACTTTTAGAATATTCTAGTCAGGCTTGGTCACCAATATTACAATGTAATAAAGACAAAGTAGAACGTGTGCAAAAGTATTTCACCCGTTGTATATTGAACTATGAAAATGTTTCGTATGAAGAAAGACTACATTTTTTAAAATTAGATTCATTGGACATTCGAAGAAAAAATTCTGATTTAATATTGTTTTACAAAGTTATTAATTGTCATACAAATCTCAATATAAATGATAGGGAAGAAGTTTATAAATTTGTACATAGAAGCAGAGGTCATAGTAAACAGCTGTATGTGTTTTATAGCCGTACTGACAAAAGAAAATATTTTTGGAGCAATCGAATTGTAAATAAATGGAATAATTTAGACGAAAGAACTATTAATTCAGTTTCAATCAAGAATTTTATAACTAATTTGAAAATGTTAAATTCTGCTAGTTAGTTGGAATTACGTTGTAATTTTTACTTTAACTCCCATTGTTTTTGTATTGTTCACATGTTGTTCTTTTGAATAAATCAATCAAATCAAATCAAAATCATGGGGTGCCTCTGTTGCAACTGACTACTGGTGTGATATCTATTCTGTTCACTGATCCCCTTAATTGCTGGGTTTCCTGACACTGAGGAAAATAACTACAACAGCTTAAAACAAGACTTCAAGCTGAAATAAATATAGTAATACACATTTTATTTGAGTAAATTGTTGATATTTTCAAACGATAATGAGTTGATACATTGATAATCCTACATTCTACAATGTCAACTTGGTTCATAGTTAACTTGTGTGACATAATTGATTGTTTCAGTTTGACAGACTGAACAAGAAAAGCATTTTAAGTGACAAATCCTTATAGGACCTCCCAGGAGTTCATGTCAAAGCTTTGAATATTTATATAACAACCAGTAATCCCTAGCTTGGTAGGCATGGTAAGCTGTTGGGTCATCTGACATGGACAAGTTTGTAAAATCTGACCAAGGCATATTATATATCTAGTGGGTTCTGATTGGGAAACTGTTGAGGCCACTCCAGAATTGGGAATTTGGCAGATTTCAAACCAATTTTTTGCATATTTGCTTGTATATACTTTGGGTTATTGTTCTGCTGGAAGACCAACTTGCGGCCAACTTTCAGTCTTACATAAGTGAAAGCTTTACATTTTCTAAGTGCATATCTTGATATTTCTCAGAATTCATTATGCTACCAGCAAAAGTTCACTCTCCTGTCCCATTTATAACAAAACAACCCAACATCATGATAGAGCCACCATAATATTTCATAGTTGGGAGGACCCACTTCTAGAGACCACTGGATACTGGTTAGGCCTTGAGCTTTTTGTACTGATTTAAGTTTTTTAATTGCACAGTTTATTTCCAGGTTGTCTTTGCAATGTGCCAGCCGTCCAATAAAAGTTGATTCAAGCCCTCTGGGGACGTTTTCTTTTAACACAGCCAATACCAATTCAATCGGCTTTTCATTCTGGCCTCATCTGACACGACGCAACTGATTTGTATTGCTCAAGTAAACAAACAGTGCATCCACTTGATTAAATCCTCTCTATCAAGACAATTGCATCAGTGTTGCCTGCTTACTGTTTCGTTCTTTCAAATGTTGTGACACTTAAACTGTTTTTGTATTGCTTTATAAGTCATGTATATACTTTGGTGAGATTAAAAACAAATTAATATGACAGAGTAGCTGCTAAAACAGTTGTGGTTCATTGGAAACAGCTGTGTAAAATACTTGAAGGCCCATGTTTGTATTGCGAAGTGAAGTCAACAGCCTATTTTTCAGGCTCAGCCCGTCTGCTAATTTGGCCGTGGAGAACTGTGAAGAGGTTACATTACCAAGCAAAAATCAGTTCATGTTAATATTGTTCTGAAATGGTTGCATGGTTGGAGCAGAGCATGTCCTGTGCTGCTGCAGGGAAGACCTTTGTTGGCCGAGCCTTTTACCTTTTGGCCACCCCCAGGTGCCCTGTAATCAAGCCATTGAAGTTGGATCCACCTGTCTCCTGCCACTCTCCCAGTCCCTCTACTTGTGTTGGCCTACATCATTTGCCGCTTTTCCTACCCTTAACCCTTCAGCACAACACATAGAAGTTAGTCATCCCATAATAAAAACAAAGAGGGTTATATCCTTCGTCTCTATAGGCTTTTGAATTTAAGATCTTTCAGCTCTAGCGATCAAAGCTCGGCACAACCCTTGCATGGCAAGCACACATTACCTCTCAGAACTGTAAACATATTCCACGATTCAATGATACACTGTGCAAGGTATTTGGACTTCTAAGTCTTTTGTTCTGATAAATTACCAGCAATAGCTCTTTGGAGCCATTGTTTTAAAGAAATATTTATTTACTTGGTGGTGCGGAAATAGCTGTTTTTCTGTTATTGTCTGTATTGAGGGTCAAATTGCAATTAATTGAGTACATATGAATTGGAATTTGATCGCATATTTAAGAGTTTTTTCACCCTGTGAGATCAGTGGTGTGATGTTAATTGGAATGACATTTTGTAAAGACAGGCCATCCATACATTTCCTAGGTCATGCCACATGCCAGTGTTTGCATATTTCATGTGACAAATGACAATACCCAAGAGAGCATACATCATCCAAATGAGCAACAGCCTTCTCATGCTCAGTGACAACACAATCTGTTTGTTTCAAAAATAATGGAACATCAAATGAAATTTTAAAAGAAATGCAAAGAGGATTTGTCAGCTGAGATTATGTCAGTACACTTAAATTTCTTCCTGCAGCTGCATATTCTGCAATAGAAACTGCAGAATTCTGCAGAAAACTGCAGAAAACTGCAGAATTCTGCAGTTCTGCAAAAAATTCTGCAGTTCTGAAGGAAACTGCAGAATTCTGTAGGAAGCTGCAGAATTCTGCAGGAAGCTGCAGAATTCTGCAGTTCTGCAATAAATTTTGCAGTTCTGTAGGAAACTGCAGAATTCTGCAGTTCTGCAGCTCCATTAATACCTATACAAGAATGAGGACTGTGAGGAAACAAATGGGATCACAAAAATGTCATTTTTCAAACTGCTCTATCAAAATAAACTTCAATGGACGCTTTGCCTCTCTGCTCGGTTAATTCTCAACCAAATTTCATTCAGAAAAATGTTTCAGGTACCCAACAACCAGGTCTATTGACTACACTAGTCAGTCTTTGTCCGTCGTTGTTTTTTTTTTCCGAACGACCCGTTTTTCGGCGATCGGTCAGCTCGCAAAAATGTCATTTTATAAACTACTGACAGTGCTCTATCAAAATAAACTTCAATGGACGTTTTGCCTCTCTGCTCAGTTAATTCTCAACCAAATTTCATTCCGAAAAAAGTTTCAGATACTCTGCAACCAGGTCTATTTAATACAATAGTCAGTCTTTGTCCGTCGTTGTTTCTTTTTGCCGTACGATTCGTTTTTCGGCGATCGGTCAGCTCGCAAAAATGTCATTTCATAAACAGTGCTCTATCATAATGAACTTCCATGGACATTTTTCCTCTCTGCTCGGTCAATTCTCAACCAAATTTCATTCCGAAAAAAGTTTCAGGTACTCTGCAGCCAGGTCTATTTAATACAGCAGTCAGTCTTTGTCCGTCGTTGTTTCTTTTTGCCGTACGGTTTTTTTTGGCGATCTGTGTGCTCGCAAAAATGTCATTCCACAAACTGCTACCTGGTAGAATGCAGAATTTGCTACAGAACTGCAGAATTCTGCAGCTTCCTGCAGAGTTTTTTTTGAAACTGCAGAATTCTGCAGATTTTTTTGCAACTGCAGAATTCTGCAGCTTCCTGCAGAATTCTGCAGTTTTCTGCAGAATTCTGCAGTTTTTTGCAGAACTGCATAAAACCTCCCAGGCTGCATATCTCCTACAGGATTACAGATTTTGCTGCAGAAACTTTTCAGAAATGCTGCAATGACAGAGGACTACCAAAACCCAGACCCCCAAACCACAACCCCCCAAACCAACCCCCCAAATAAATGTTTCCTTGGTAGCGGCAAGCCCAATGTCAAAGAGGTCTGAACTGTACAGATGCAATACACTGGAGGAAGTAACAGAGGTTCAGAAATCATGCAGTTAGCTGCAGAATTCTGCAGCTTCCTGCATAGTTTTTTTTGAAACTGCAGAATTCTGCAGATTTTTTTGGAACTGCAGAATTCTGCAGCTTCCTGCAGAATTCTGCAGCTTCCTGCAGAATTTTGCAGTTTCTTGCAGAATTCTGCAGTTTTTTGCAGAATTCTGCAGTTTTTTGTAGAACTGCAGAATTCTGCAGCTTCCTGCAGAATTCTGCAGTTTTCTGCAGAATTCTGCAGTTTTTTGCAGAACTGCATAAAACCTCCCAGGCTGCATATCTCATTCAGGATTACAGATTTTGCTGCAGAAACTTTTCAGAAACGCTGCAATGACAGAGGACTACCAAAACCCCGACCCCCCAAACCACAACCCCCCAAACCAACCCCCCTAATCAATGTTTCCTTCGTAGCGGCAAGCCCAATGTCAAGTGGTCTGAACTGTACAGATGCAACACACTGGAGGAAGTAACAGAGGTTCAGAAATCATGCAGTTAGCTGCAGAATTCTGCAGCTTCCTGCAGAGCTTTTTTTTGAAACTGCAGAATTCTGCGGATTTTTTTGGAACTGCAGAATTCTGCAGCTTCCTGCAGAATTATGCAGTTTTCTGCAGAATTCTGCAGTTTTTTTCAGAATTATGGAGTTTTTTGTAGAACTGCAGAATTCTGCAGTTTTCTGCAGGATTCTGCAGTTTTCTGCAGAATTCTGCAGTTTTTTGCAGAACTGCATAAAACCTCCCAGGCTGCATATCTCCTACAGAATTACAGATTTTGCTGCAGAAACTTTTCAGAAACGCTGCAGTGACAGAGGACTAACAAAAACCCTGATCCCTCATACAACAATCCCCCAAACCACGTTTCCTTGGTAGCGGCAAGCCCCATATCAGAGGTCTGAACTTTGAAGATGCATTGCAATAAACTGCAAGAAGTAACAGAGGTTAAGAAATCATGCAGGGAGCTGCAGAACTGCAGAATTCTGCAGCTTCCTGCAGAGATTTTTTTGAAACTGCAGCATTTTTTTTGGAACTGCAGAATTCTGCAGTTTTTTTGTAGAACTGCAGAATTCTGCAGTTTCCTGCAGAATTCTGCAGTTTCCTACAGAATTCTGCAGTTTTTTGCAGAATTCTGCAGCTTTTTGCAGAACTGCAGGAAGAAATTATATACTCCTCGATTATGTGCAACACTATTGAATATTTGTTTTCTGAACAGGACTGTATTAATTTGGCTTTATTTATATAAATATATAAATTATATATTATGATAAAACCCACTCAGGGTGGTGGATCAGTCCACTGAAACCCACTCGTGGTCTGGCTGGCGGAGACCACGAGTGGGTTTCAGTTGACTGATCCACCACCCTGAGTGGGTTTTATTTATATCCTGCATTTTCTGCTATTTTGACAACCTATGAAGGTATTTTAATGCTTAAATATGGATAATTAAAAATAAAAATGACCTAATCACTTTGGTGGATGGATCTAATGTTTTGATGGTGGCCAAACCAATCAGATCAAACTGTAACATAAACAAATGACAAAGTGGGTGGAGTCTGACTGGATGCTATAGACAAAGCCAACAGAGTCACATGACTGCTGGTGACGTCACCAATGCTGATGATGTCATAGTGGTTCAGCTGCTATTGTGACCTCATATGCTGCTCTTGTGATGTCATTAGTCGGGGCCCATTCCCCCCTGTGAACTCGATCTCCTTGTCTCTCCTCTATCAATTGCTTCCCACTAACCAAACTTTACCCCTAGTTTGCTGTGTCAGCTGTGTGAATAAGCATCGTTGATGAAGTGTTAGACTTGTATGAAATTCTCTAACTGCACCAAATTCCCTCTGAACTAAATAACGTTTCATAAACACTGCTGTGACGTCCATTACCTTGCGTGACTTTGTGAATGTGGTTATAACGTCATCAAAAATTGCTATGACATCATAAGCAGTCAAGCAGATGTGACGTCAGTAAATTCAGGAGAATTTCAGAAAATATGACAAATTGTGTAATGTATCATTGCTATTTCTTTGATTACTATGTTATAACAAATCGTAGATGAGCACTTCAAAACTGGTGTACAATCATTTTTGATTAAGCGACACACAGCATAGTGTCAACAGATTTTTTAATTACATTGTAGTTTTTTCAGCAACACTGTATTTCAGGGTGATCGAGTTCAGTCTATGTAGCTAAGTGTCTCTGACCAAGATCACTGAATACCTGCATTTTCTGGGATCAGAAGCAACACTCGGACTATGATGTCATGTGCTGTGATTGTGACCTCATGTGTGATCTGAAGTAGTGCCACAAATAAATAAAATATGTAAATTAAGGATAGTGGATCATATTTAAATTAGGAATGGTGGATCATATATAAATTAGGGACTGTGGATCACAAAATTATACCTCCATGAGGATCTGCCAAGTGTGGGATATAGTATCAATATCCCATTATGCATGAAGGTTGCATCAGGCCTTATGCAAGTCGATTGTTTCCACTGACTTTCATTTAGGCCTAAAATTTGATCAGATGAGAAATCAGCAACTTGTGTAAGAATAAGTTTATAGATTAATGTCACCAGCAAATATGGTTGTTTGATGCAAATAAAATGGTAAATTTCCTGTGAGGCCAGCATTGTCTATTTGCCTTTGCATTGATTACAGTCGGTCACTTTGATATAGATAGGAGTGTACTGTTGCATTGCGAAAATGGCACTTTGTGTGTCATCATGCCGATGATTTGTCATGAACATACCCAATACTTTCAATGTTAATTTAATTTATTTTTTTAAGGAGACTTATCCCACTTGTTGGTGACAGCCAAACGAAATGATTATGCATCTGATTTTCACTCTAAAATCACTTATGACAAGTCAAATGGCCTTCTCTTGATCAAGACTAATGACACAGCCACTCTGTTGCCCATGTTGAAAGTAGAGAAGTTGATACTTCATCAGCCATCATGAGTCACAAAGTGCATTTTTCCACGGTGAACTGGTCCTCATTTTTTCTATATCAAAGTGACAGATTGTAAACACCAGTAAATTAATGTTCAACATGACAAATTTTGCACTGACTTCGAAGACGGCTTGATGCCGTGGCAAGACACAACGATCGCTGTTCTTGAAGATATTGTTGTCATGTTAAAAAGTAATAGCAACTGCGGCAGACATTACTAAGTTTTTAAATAGAATTTAAAATTCCCATGAAGTAAATGTAGCAACTGGCATTGACAATCAGCATTAGTCCCTACTACTTTATAGAACTTTTTGAGAGATGAAAGGTGAATATGTTGTTCAGCCTGATGTACTTTTCAATTACCAGACATAGGTTTATCAGCTATTCCACCCCAATATCTACTTCATGCTGTGGATTGTCTAATATCAATATGGCTACTACAGTCGATTCTTGAGTCTTGTTGTCTTTGCATCAAATATGTATGTCTATTGCATAGCAATTGTGATCGCTGAAGAGTGTCGTAATCATCATAGAAACAATTTATGAGGCTGGTTGTTTATAAGAAGCAAATTGTGAGACACATGCAATGTGAACCCCCTGCCAAATGTCTTAGTGGAAATGTTCGTGTTTATGGCGTATGGCTGGTGAGTCGATGATGACAAGAAGGAAGTCATGGCAGGAGGGCGATGGAGCCCAGCAGTTTATCCACGAATCTTGAGCCTCTATCCTCCTGCATGAGACAGCCTCACATGAGACAACCTCTTGTTGTTTCTGACTCTGCTCAATGGGGCTTTTTGCTGCTACAAAGCCTTTCATGCTGAGAAATGAAGTGATCACACAAAAACGTATGCACATAATTTTCATGAGCTGATGGAAGGGACTATTGTATACTGCCATGTCAATACTGCCTTCGGGAATGCTGAGTGAACATTTAACAATGTTCTGTAGTACAAATCTGAAACAAGACGCGTACATGTGTATCAACAAATGAAATGCTTATTAACACAAAATGAATTGATAAATGAAATGTCTCCCCAGTCCCATTTGCAATCACAATTACAGTCTGTCTCATTTCTAGAGCGCATGTTCGTCGTCATTTACTGACAAAAAAGCACCAAAACATCACAAAAATGTGATAAATAAATTGCAAATTGGCTCTTCTATCCGTGAGTATGTGTATTTCCACTATGTGACCTGTAGATGAGGAGGAATTAGATCAAACACCAGTTCGCATGTTGTGAAACAAACTGTAATGTCTTTATTGACTTGATGACATTTCACCTTGTGCTTATTTTAGGCCTGAAGGCAACTTGTAGTTTCTTAGGTTGAACAGGAACGAGAATGATTGATGCAATTAGGATACTACATGTATACATTTTAACCATTTTCTACTAAAAGTACTCAGAATGTTACCAATAAGTGCCATCTAACTTGTTAAAAATTTGGGTTTTTTGGAAGTCAGACCAGAGTTTTTCACACACAATGATATTTCAATGTATAACAATGCAGCAATGGAAGTCCTCAAACAGCCTATACAATAGCTGTGGCATCAAAAAGTCTGACGGTCTATCAGAAAGACCGTACACAACCTCTGTAACAGCTTCACAGGTAAACATTGGCATTGTGTGTGCCAGTTTGCCCTCCTTGTGCTGTTCTCACAACCTGACATCTGCACGGTCTGCACCCATGAGAAAAGTCATGAGGAGGGTACACTAGGAACTGCTGTTCGTCAAACTTCTTCCTATGGTTGCTATACAGGTTCTGTAACGTCTTTTTGATGGACCCTGAAACCTTTTTTCACTCTCAAGCTGTTTGACTTTGAGGACCTGTTTCCATAGTTGCATTTTTTCAATGGAATATCGTTGTGTGTGACAAATGCTGAGATGACATCTCAAAAAAGAATATTTTAACAAGTTAAGTGACAGCAACTGAAGTTAATTGTATGCCTTTTCCATCATTTTCTTCAAGCTTTTGTCTGAAATCATTTGATTATGCTCTTTGGCATGCAAATAATGGTTGCATTTGAATGATTTTTTTGCAACTGAGTCCTTTTATGCCTGATTACACACATACAAACACTAAATAGTAGGCTATATCTGGCATAACTCCTCATCTAGTCTATCTAGATCCCGAATAAAATTGCTTCCCATCCTATCCTTTGTTACGCAGGATCTCATCTGACAAGCACAATCTTCTGTCATACCTTTCCTATATACCTATTCTGGCTTTTTAATGTCTCAAAACTATTGTGAATGCCTCCATTTCAATTCATCAAGAAGGCAAAGTTTCCTATCTTTTAGCATTGAACCCCTCAACCCGAACTCCATGAGGGTAATACCAGCAGCAACAGCAGCAGCCAATCAGAGCGAGTGTTATACAAGCATGAAGGAAAGAAGGAAGGCCGGAAGGAAAGCACAAACATACCTGCATATACATAGATAGGTAGATAAATAGGTACATCTATAGATGGACACATAGATAGATAGATAACCAGATAATTATTTATTCTACAGTATCAGACGAAAGTTTAGAACGCGTCAATTTTTTGTCAATATAATGGAAAATAGGAGATCAGCTGAAAATTTTCTGCATGGATTCTCTTGCCCATGTATCCAGGAAGTTCTACAATAGCGAAAACTTGATCTATTTTATCACTTGCTTGAGTATGTGTGATAAACAAAAATTTCAGGTGGTCTAAACATACGGCCTGATGCTGCTTACATCCGCAAAGGCCCTTAATTTTTTAATATAATGGAGTATGAATACACTTGACACCCAGTCATATGGCAAAAATGGTGTTTTTACCTGGGTTTTGTCTAAGAGACGCCTATTTGAAGTATCATAAAACAATGACCGGAGTGTTTGCATTGACCTGAGCATGTGTCCTGATGAAATCAAACAACTTATTTTTTGTTCGCTTTACTTATGATGAAACTACATCCTCTTTTATGGAAGGCGTAAAACTGGTCCATTCATTAACATTATGTTTCAGTACACCTTCCAGAGTGGCGTTTGTAATTTTGTCTGTACTGTGGGAAAAGAACAAAAGTTTGTTAATTTCATCAGGACACATGCTCAGGTCAATGCAAACACTCCGGTCATTGTTTTATGATACTTCAAATAGGCTTCGCATCGGACAAACCAGCTCCAAATCAGTAACAAAAGGACCAAATCACATGGTATTGCTTCTTTTTCACACACTGGTGCAGTAATGTGGAATAAACTTCCAAAATCTTTTAAAAAACACAACACAGAGTTAAATAAATTTAAAAACCATCTATCAAAAATAAACTTAAGTGACATCGAAAATGCTTGAGTCACAATTTAATAAATTTTGATATAATTTTACTCTGATTTGAAGCCGGTCTGTCCGACGTTAAACTCTATTTATATATACCTCTTGTTCATTTCGTTTTTATCATTTCGTTTTTATTATCCTCAATTAATTTATTTTTATCATTGTTGTGTACTCTTAATGATTTTACCTTAATTTTAATTGTTTTATTTAATTAATTTGTTAAAATTTCGGTTACACCAGTTTGTTTAAAACTAATGTTATCATATGTTGTAAATACCGAATTCAAATAAATCTTGTCTATGTCTATATCTATGTCTATTATTCAATGAATCGTGAGTAAAATATTCAGTAAACATTAATTTTTACAATTTTATCCTGTACAGAGGCCCATAAACATACTGTAACGCCCTGGGGGGGGGGGGTATATGCCAATCTTAACTCTAATAATAATGCAGAGTGCCAAGTGGTGCCCACAGGCAAACACTTCACTTTCAGTCAAGACTAAAAACCCACAGGACGTCGACAAGAAATACAGACAGAAATAAATTTAATATTCAGAAATCGTACATCTCATGGTAATCATTCTTACCAAATGAAATTCAAGTCTTCGCCGTATCACGGTATGTCTTCTTGATAACTCTTCTTCCGTACTGAAAAGATAAGGCTTGAACCTGAAATTGTATTCCGTGAATCCAATTCCTAGAAGTAAAAACCTGAAACTTGAATTCTAAAATCAAAGGAAAAATCTAAAATGTGCAAAGTTAAATTCTGAAATTGAATTTCTAAAATTCAATATCTGAAATTGAAATCGGAAAAGTTCAAAGTCTGAAATCAAACCCTGAAAAAGTTAAAGTCTAAATTGAATTCCTAAAAAATGTAAAGTCTGAAACGAAAATGAAATTAAAAAATTTCAATCTCGGTACCGATACCGAAAACGAAATTGGAAAATTTCTAAGTTCTGAAAATGGCCTGCATTGCTCACAAAATTTCTAACTGTAAAGAAAATCCCGGTACAGTGTACAGACAGAAAGCTCTGAAAATTCTCTAAGTTCTGAAAGGGAAGCCTGAAAGGTAAACCTGAAATTTTATTTCTGAAAGAAGGCTGAAATGAATTGGACAGTGCCCAAAAGTGGACTGACCCAGAGATTGATGATAGTGTCATTTTGGGCCGAAGGCCCAAGGCCAATATGGGCACGAAGCCCCTGTGACCTTGAATTGTCATTAATTTATACCCAGGTGACCTTGTTTTTCTTCTCCGAAGATCAGATTTATGGGCCACCTGGGTGAGTTCATAGTCTTTTTGGGGGGGGGGGCACTTGGGAAGGGATCCAACAGGTCGCCAGTTTGCGTCTTCTTCTTCTTTTTTCCTTCGTCTGCGTGCGGGGTCCATAGGGAGGCTGTGATGTTCTTGTCTTTCAGTTGCCCCGGCATAGGATACCGGATACAACCCGCCTCCATTTTAAAGTCCCATGGGCTCGGACTGGATGTGCTGTACACAGTGGCTGCGGTGGCGCAGGTGAGCTGTGTATGTGGAAGCAAAGAAGTGGGTCTGCACGGGTTGGCAGTTAACAGGGCTCCCACCCACAGTCGGTTGGCGTCGCCCCACCTTACATACTGGCTTAGGGCCAGTCATGATATGTGAGCCTCAGCCTGACTGCTTTTTCAGCTCTTTTGGGTGAACATGTTGATGAAAATTTGGATGAGAGTGATTGATACACAGTGATAGGCTGCGTCTGCGCAGTTTTGGCTGTGTACTTGGGAAGCTAAGGAGTGGGTCTGCGCGGGTTGGCAACAGGGCTCCCACCCACAGGACCCAGAGATTTGGATCTCTCTCCTTTTTGTTTACTTTCTGCTGCTCTCTGATTGGTCCAAACGCTGCTCTCTGATTGGCTGGCACCGCTCCAGCTGGTTGAGTCACAAAAATAAAATGGCCTCTGCTGCTGGCTGCTTGTGTTTGTTGAAACTGGATTTTCATTCATTTCGGAGGTAATACAGCTGTTGGCATCCGGTTTTCGGGTGTGGATGTCGAAAACAAGTACCCATCTGGATTATGCATACTGAAAAAGGCTGTACTAGCCACGATAATGTCAAGGCAGATGAAAACAGGCAAAATTTCTGTTGGAGCAAATTGTCAACAGTTGTGTTTCTTGCTGGGCCTGCTTCCACAGCCTTCAAATGTCACACTTCTCTAAACTACATGACATCCTGACCAACTTGACACTAAATGGTGATTGCCAAAAATATTTGGTTGCTAAATTTATGGCAACTGAAACTTTGAAGAAAACACAGACTGAAATAATGCTCTTGTAAACAAACAAAATGGCATCCGGCTGTCAAAAATGACAAAAAATTATGAAAAGGCCTGGGTGTTTCAATACTCCCTTCTTAGAAAAGCTTGTCCTCGAGCTCCAATGAAGACAAACTTGTCCGTCTGGCTTTTCATCGCTGGCCGTCGCTGTTTCGAAAAACTGAATTAGCAAGTTGTCGCAATCATCCATGGTACCTTCCACACACCATCTCCGAAAACTATCTCCTGCTTGAACGCCAATCGTTCCATTAAAGTTGACTTCGTACCTTGAAGTAGTGATGCACACATCCTAGTAGTTAGATAGTCCAATAAAACCTTTGGCAGCGAGTTACTTAATCTACATAACTTAGAAATCTGAAAAGCAAGTTTCTTACACAATTTACGTACATAGATGTTCCAACTGAGAGTTTCTTCTAGTTCCAAACCCAAATAGTTCATAGATTCAACACAAGCAATTTCACAATTTTCCACAAAAAATTTAAACCCATCCTTCACAGGTTTCTTTTTAGAACGTACCATACAACATGACTTGTCAGCATTTATTACAATATTATTACTCTTATACCAATCAACAACTACATCGTTAATACAATTCTGCAAGTTTTCATTGAGTTCTAATACATTAGAAGCATCACAATAGATTTACGTATCATCTGCAAACAGATTTGAAGTACCAATACCGACATTCTTACTTATATCATAATAAAAATTATAAATAAAAGCGGTCCTAAAGTATACCCCTGGGGAACACCTACTAGTGTATATCTTTTATCTGAAAGCTTGTTATTACATTTAACAATTTGACTTTGACTTCATAAATAGGACTTAAACCACTCCAATTCACTTTTTCTAATTCCATAATGATACTTTTTTCTTAATAACATATATTGGTAGATAGGCAATTAAGGATCGTCTAGAAAAAGGTTTTTAAGTTATTTTTGTTTAGAAAAAACTGTCCTTTTATTGCATACAGAAGAAAAAAATTAAAACAGGGTGGGTACACTTCAACAAAGCCTTCAGTGAATATGTCAAACACAACCACGAAGATAGCCAATGAACAGGCCTTCTTACACGTTATGCAAATGAGGCGGAATTTGCGGATTCGAGCACATAACTCGTACAGCTATGATTCTCACAGTAGGATAGAGAGATCTCTTTGAGAGCTTTAAAATGATAGTTGTTACGTCTCTGAGAAAAGTAGCCTACTGCACACTGATTGCCTGTAGATTCATTTGTGGTAGATTCTATGGGTGGTTTGGTATGACTCTTCAGATCTACATGTAATTGTGACATAGGCCTACAAATACTGCAGCTTATTAATGGAATAAAAAATTTATTTTTGCACAAGGAAATTCATATTATACACTCTTGCTCATAAATATGGAATATAGGAAAACACGAAAACTACCATTGAATTGTGGCTATCCCATTTGAATCCAATGGTTAAAATCACACTTTTAAGAACTTAAGTGGACTCCTGAAGAGTTATTTGAAGTCCTCACTTTAATATTTTGTTAAATTTTTGAAAATTTGGGAGGCTGGAGGAAATTGAAAAAACAATGCAAATAAAGTCAAAATATGAATTTTGTTTAAGGTTAGAAATCCATCAAAAATTGTTTATTTGTGAAAGTTGCTGGCATCAAAGGAAAGATTAACCTTTAAATGAGTCAATTCAATGGTCATTAGCATGTTGAATCTCCGAGCCAAACAATCACAGCACAGACAAAATGGGTCATATTTATGCTTGGTCCAATGGAACAGTTTTTTACATTTTCAAACTCCAAGACTGCATGATAACCAGGAACGTTTTATTGATATAGGTTTATACACCCTATGTGTGCTCTACCAAAATGTACTATAATTTCAACTAGAAATTGTTTTGACTGCTAGCAATTGAGAGTTTATCACAATAAACAAGGTTGGTTTATCACCAATGTTCATGAAAACCTCAAAAATATGAAAAATCCACTCCAGCCATTCATATTGGGCTAGTTGAGCCTCTTCTCAGCAGGTTGAAGTTAATTTTCTGAATCTGGACTCACCCAAAACAAGGGTAAAAAATAAAACAAGGATCGTGGTTATTTCGGTATATTCCATATTTATGAGCAACAGTGTATATGTAAGGAGTCGATCACAGGACCATCAAAACTGTAAGTTGGCGTCCAGATGAACAGGGGTGGTGTCTTTCAGGAGTAGAAAATGTTTTTCAACTCACCACAAACAATTATTAGACAGATCATGTGACAAGGTCCCACAACTCCTCATTGGGTTAATACAGTGCCAATGCACCCCATACCCGTCCTTATTCGTGCAGACAGATGGCGCTGCTTGAATTCACAACAAAAGAAAATGCTCTGATGAATTTGTGAATATTGAAGTCCGTAAGTTGCTGAAGATTGTCCCTACATATCATAAGTTGTTGGAAGTAACAAGGTGAAGTTGTCCGCGCCACAGAAGAGAGATTTCTGATGAAAATTGATGCTGTGAGAACTTCTGAAGGAGCCGTCACATCCCAGTTCACCGATTATCGCCCATCGTCGATCATGGCGGAAGCTGTCATTTGTATTGGTGATGAATGTTCTCGAGTGGAAAATAAGATTGACTTGTTACAATGTGTGTGGTGCTCCCGAAGTTATCATGTAGATTGTATAGGAGTTTTGAAGAAGGCAAAGTCGTTCCCATTTACATGCCTTGACTGCAGGAAACTTCCATCGAAAATAGACCGTATATTGACTGTTGTTGAAAATGTCATGACGAAGAATTGTGAGCTTGTTGGTCAGGTCAATGAGTTAAGAGACCTGGTCACCACACTTAGCCACACAAATTCCGAAATACTACAGGCCATGACAACGCTGAAAGAAGACAACAGGCAACTTGTGGGAAATGTTACCAAAATCAGTGCTGACATGAACAAACTCTGTTGGAAATCATTTAGAGACCCAGGAAGGGAGGAAGGTATGCAGAGTGAAAACTGTGAAAGACAAGCGAAAGAACTGGTTTTAAGTGACTCCATGCTTAAATTTGTTGATGATGAAAAGCTGGTGGATACTAAACTTGTGACCATTCCAAGTGCTAGAACCGCAAGAATAAAAGAGGAGCTGGAGAAACCAGAATACCATGCTGCAAAATTTGACAGAGTCATTGTCATGCTAGGCACAAACAATCTTCAAAGTGCTACAGCTGACGATCAAGACAAAGCAGTCGACGATATTATAGAAAACTATGACAGTCTGATAAGCAGTGCCCAAGCTGTCTGAGAAGAGGTGGCGATATCCAGTGTATATGCCCACGACTTGACACACCTGGAGAATTGGTTGCCCCGTTGAATACACATTTGGAAGATTAATGTTCAAGAAAGGGCTGTGATTTTATTGATCACACTCAAACGTTCACTCTCGCAGATCAATCAGTGAATGACGGATACCTTGTGGATGGGGTCGGTCCACACTTAACGAAAGCTGGAATCAACAAGGTGGCAAAAAATCTGAAGCTTAAAACAAGTCAACATGTTAAAGATGTAACAAGGCTGTTCCAGAATCCTCGTCGGCCAAATGAAAACCCACGCCACCCAAACGAAAACCCACGTCAGCTATCTGAACATACAATGTATAGACAAAACCGCAACATTCCTGGAGTTCGGTTTAATTACAACGGCTGTGTCCTCTGCAATGAGCGAGGACTTTCGTGCTAAGCATGTCAAACAACTTCTTCTCGGTACTCTGAACATTAACAGTATTCGTTATAAATTTACATGTGTTACTCATGTTCTTGAGTTTTTAGACTTCTTAAGTGTTTTAGAAAGTAAAATTGACGATTCTTTCACAGACTCACAGTTCAATGTAAAAGGTTTCAACCTGTATAGACAAGATTCCACTGCAACCAGTGGAGGAATTATGACGTGGATCAGAAATGATATTGCTAACTCTAGAAGATGTGACGTTGAATTTAACAACATGAATATACAGTCCCTTTGTGTTGAATTGAATGTTAAAAATGAGAAATGGTTCATTGTATCTCTGTATAGATTACCTAATGCTGATCTAAGAATGTTCGTCAATTATGTTTCACGTATGTTTGACAAAATGTTCTCTGAAAGTAATATGATTATTGTAATGGGTGATATCAATGTGAATATGTTACTTTCCGACAGCAAATCAGCCTCTGTTAATGAGCTTATGAGTATCTATAATTTTACTAATTTAGTCAAAACTGCTACATGCTTTAAAGGAGAATGTCCTAGCTTACTTGATGTAGCTTTTGTTACAAATCGTTACAGATTTAGTGGTTATCTTAATTTCAACTGTGGTTTAAGTGATTTTCATAATTTGATTGTAGTTAGTAGTAAGATTCAAGTTCCTAAGGTGAAACCAAAAATTGTACAATATAGGAGTTACAAGAAGTTTTGTGAAGATGATTATAAAGCTGATATTAGCAGGATACCGTTTCATGTTACTGAATTGTTTAATGATATTGATGATAAACTTTGGGCTTATAATGAATTGATCACTGATGTCGTTAACAAGCATGCACCTTTGAAGAAAAAATATGTTAAAAATAATTCTGCCCATATGAACAGTAAACTGAAAAAGGTGATGTATCAAAAACGAATGGCTCAGAATAGCTACTGGAGAAATAAGGGTGATAGAAGTAAATGGGAAAATTATAGAAAAAAGAGAAATGAATTTGTTAAGATTAATAGAGAATCTCGCATAAATTACTTTAAAGATCGCTGCAAAGAGGGGGTTAGCAGCAAAACTTTCTTGGCAGACAGTCAAACCATATTTGTCCAATAAGAATACTCAACAATCTAGTATAATGCTGCGTGAAGGTAATAATATTGTAACAGAATCTCCAGATATTGCAAATGTATTTAATGAATATTTTTCTACAGTTACTGATGATATTGGTATAAATGAAAACCTGGGTGACCATACAATCTCTGATATTAAAGAATTTTACCAAGATCATGAAAGTGTTAAAATGATCAAGGAAAGAAATGTACCAAATGACTTTAAAATGGTTCATCACCGTTCATGTCACTATTAAGGATATGAGTAAAATGCTCTCTACTCTTGATTGTAAGAAATCTATTGGCTATGACAAACTACCTCCAAAAGTACTTAAGATGGCAGCAAAGGAGTTAGCTCCATCGCTCAGCTCCATGGTAAATGAGGTTATTGATACAGGTCATTTTCCAAACGGACTTAAGCTAGCTGAAATTTCCCCTATTTTTAAGAAAGAAAATATGTTAGATAAGACAAAGTATAGACCTGTTAGCATTTTAACCAGTATTTCGAAGATTTTTGAAAAAGTCTTAGACCAACAATTTAGTTCTCATTTTTACAAATATGTTGCAGGAAAATTATCAGCTTACAGAAAGTGTCACAGCACACAGAGTGTTTTGATTAAAGTGATTGAAGATGTTAAGTCTGCATTAGATAAAGGTGAATATGCTGGCACAATTCTAACGGACCTTACAAAGGCATTTGATGTTATCCCTCATGGCCTTACAATTGCTAAAATGAATGCGTATGGATATGATGATGCTGTTATTCAGTTGTTCTATAGCTATTTAACAGAAAGAAAACAAAGAGTTAAAGTCGATAATGTAAGAAGCACATGGCCTACTTTGTTTAATGTCTTTATAAATGACGTATTTTATACTATGAATGACTATTGTTTGTATAATTACGCAGATGACAATACTGTTTCTTGTTTTGCAAATTCTGCAAGTGAACTAAAGAGTAGTTTGGAATTATGTGGTAATATTTTAACTGACTAAATGGAATGAAAGCGAATCCTGAAAAATATCAGGCAAAATATCAGGCAATTATATTTGGAAACAAAGTTGATAAACCCACTTCACTGTGTATTAAAGGAAATTTAGTTGATTGTCAAAGTACTGTAAAACTTTTGGGTATTAACATTGATGAAGTAATGTCGTTCAATGAACACCTTCGTGTAATATGTAAAAATGCTGGAAGGCAGATAAATGCAATGATGCGCCTATCCAATGTACTAGACACCGAAGTAAAAGAGTCTATCTGTAAGGCATTTATTCAAAGTAATTTCAGTTACTGTCCTGTGGTTTGGATTATAAGTAACATCAAAAATATTGCTAAATTGGAGAAGATTCAGTATAGAGCTTTAAATTTGTTTATAATGATTTTAATGAGAGTTATGAAAACTTACTAAAGAAAAGTAAGACATTGTCTATTTCTGTTTAAATGATGCACTGTATTACTGTCGAAGTTTTCAAATGTTTAAATGATATTGCCCCTGTGTATCTCAGAGACATGTTTCTGAGACATGAAACAAATTATAGTTCGAGACGTGCAAACAAAGTTATTCAAGGCAGGTTCAATACTTATAAATATGGTTATTATACTTTCAGATATCTTGGTGCTAAATTATGGAACTGTATGCCAAACGAAATCAAATGTACTATTTCTGTTAAAGATTTTAAAGAAAAGTTGATGAAGTGGGACGATTGTTCATGTCTTTGTAAAGTATACACAACTGATAATAGAATCAAAGTTTTTCAAGAATGAATTGTTTCTCTCTGTCTGTAAGGAATCATTGCCAGTTTTTATTTTTGTTGATTTTAGTTTTTTGTTTTTTATCACTCTCGTCATGTAATAGCTATCAGCTAATGTTCCTCTTTTATTGTAAACCATGACGCTAAATAAATTTTATTGTTATTGTTATCGTTATTGTTACACTGCCAGTTGTATAATTAATTTTACCTGATAAAAGTCACACAAAAGATTCTAATGTGTCCCAACTTTTTCCAAAGGTCTTAGAGATATGAGATATGACAAAAAACTCAATGATATATCACTTTATCTATCATGTAAATCATGAAAGCTTTTTCATGACTCTCTGTGACTTGCGTGAGAACTATTGTTTTAGCCTCAAGTTTTTCTTTATACTGTATACCCTGATTGGCAGAACAAACCCTTAATGACCACATATCGTTTTAAGTTATATGTTTATTAAAACTGTAAGTTGACTTAAATATACACTGTAAATATAAATTATGTGAATAAGTAAATTTTTTAGAAACAGAAAGTAAATGTATGATTATACTTAAAAGGTTAAAAATTATATAAACAATAGGACTAAAAATTACTATATATTATTCTAACATCTTGTGCCTCACTGATGTCATAAGTAAGATAATATATATGACCTCAGTGAGGCACAAGATGTTAGAATTAAAAAGTGTGACATGTTCGGGCGTGTTAACACTGTTATAGCCACCTTCTCAATGTGCTCATTTGTATGGAAGTGTCATATGGAATTTTAGTGATGAATCAGTTAATGAATATGTGGTTGCGTGGAACAGATCGGTTAGGCGATTGTTCAATTTGCCTCCAATGACACATACTAGATATTTACCTCATGTATTAGAGACTCCGGAAGTTTTAGATCAGATATATGGAAGATTCCTAAGAATGTGTCATAGTATGGAGAGTAGTAAAAATGTTAAAGTTAAACATTTATTTAAAGTATGCATGTCATCAGCTAGATCAATTGTACGTAGAAATCTTAGGGCTATAGAACTTAGACTTGATGTACGATTCTGTAAGATGTTGAGCAATGGTGTGAGTTTATTGAAGAAGAAATACCGAGTAGATGCTACAGTCTGTGATAGAATAGCTTTGAGTGTTATACAAGAGCTGCGAGATGCTACAGGCAGCCTAGTCTTGATTCCTGGTTTTACTGAGATCTGTGATTTTATTAACTTTGCTTGTACTCTTTAATGTTTTTATATTGTTAAGTTTTTATCATTATATATATTAGCCTATACATGATTTTATATACTGAATTTCAACATGTCTAAACCTTTTATATGTAAATGTGAAAGTGTTTGAATAAAATATTATATATATTAGTAGTTTGTTATACAATAAGGTACAAAGCTGTTAGCTTATCGGTTTGTATGGCACAGAACAGATTCATAATGGTTATAAGCACGAATATCATAGATCCTGTTCCTTTGATCGGGTAAAAATCTAAGGTGGCCAATGGCCATAGTCATTTCCTCTTAAATATTTTCAATTTTACACAAAACACGTCAACTGTTTGATTGTGTATGTGTGTGGCACTATGATAAACCCAAGGAGAACAATTTTTTGCAGCAATGTCAAATGCAAGTAACATATTTTTTATTACAATTTCTCCAAAAGAGATATGGAAATGTTATTTATTTGTCAAATTTGGCCAAGCTGCTTCAGTTCTTTATTCCGTCTGGACGACCCTCAGACTTCTTTTGATCTTCTCCAGACTCTACACAGTCCAGAAAATGTTGCACACCACCCACTGGTCTATCTGATTGGAGCAAGACTGACAACAGAAGCAGAAATACAGTTTTCCAGGAAGTTTGGTTTGGTATCTTATTTGATGTCAAAGAAGTTTTTCTTGTCATTCCATTGCTGGAATTTTGTGCTTCTTTCTTTTTTATCAGAAATATTCTATGGAAAAGCAATAATGGTTTTCTTATTTGGGCCCAGCATGTTCTGCATACACTGCGGTATATTTGTAGGGTCACCCAGTGGTTACTGCAAAGAAAGATTTTAGTGGGCTGAGTTTTTGTCACAGACACCAGCCAGGTGCCCTGTAATCCAGTCATTGGATCTGCTAATTCATGCCACACTCCCAGGCCCTCTAGTTGAGTTGTCAACATCATCTGACCATTTTCTCACCAGCACTTACATGCAAGTATTAGACTTGTCATGCTCAACGTATAGTCTGCAAAGAGGCAATGACTATCCTTTTCATGCTGCTGGTTGGAACACAAGGCAACATGAGCAGGCTCAGCCTTCAGGAATTTCCAGGCTTGTAGAATATAGATGATAAGATGACAGTCAGTCATTAAAAGGTCAAACTACCCAATCCAGCCATGATAAGCTCACATTAGCCTCAGAACTGTAAACAACTCTCATGTTGCATGATTCCACAACACAAGGCGTCTGAGCGGCTCAGCCTGTTGTCCTATTCAATTACCAGGAACAGCTTTCTGCGTCATCCCTTTAAATATTTACTTGGTGGTGGGGGATAGTTGTCCTAATCTTTCAACAACAGTAGAATCATAAACCTTGCAGACCTTGCATAAAGATGGCTGTCTATACAGAGTGTCATAATTGTCATGGAAGAGATTTATGAGACTCATAGTTTGACAAGGAGCAAATTATGAGACACACGCAATGTCAGCCCTCTGCCAAGTGCACTCAGTGGAAACCTTCGTGTTTATAAGGTATTGCTGGTAAGGAGGAAGAGAATTATTCCAGTTGGGCAATGGAGTTGGCTGCCTTATCCACAGCCCTTGAGCCTCTACTCTCCTGCACTGGCCCAGTTGTAACGGACTCTCAATGGGGCTTTTTGGCTCTTGACCACCTTTTCATACCAAGAAATGTGGAAATCAAGCAAAAGTACTGCATACTACACTGGCAATATTGTTGCATCTTTCAAATAGGGTTAAACCTAAGGTAATATGTGTGAGAATTCAAATTTAAACATAACACCTCTGACATTTTGCCTCTATGTCCATTGATGCATTTGACAATTGTGATTAATTGCAATATAGAGAGAGAGGCACTGTAATTTGGAGTATGTCACAGGGAGATAAGGCATTTGGGATGGCAAAGGAATGGGTTGAGCTGGATGTTTTGCAGGGTGCAATGATCAATCACCAATTTGTGGCCCTGTATTCTAGGCAGTTCTGCACATTGAAATGGTTGTGAAATTAGTCCAAGTCTACATCTGTGTTGAGTCTGATAAAGATTCTTTGATTACTATGCCCAGATGGACAAAGAAAAAGAAAAGCTCCAACTTGATCCAACTCGATCTCTCAGACGCAGTGGCTACCAAATTTGCCCCAACACATTTACTCACAAGAAGACATGTATCAATATGCTCTGCACCGCTAGCAGCACACCAGGCTCTCCTGCATATTATGTACAAGATACATAATTATTGATACATGCATTGTATATGCTTTTAAAAAAGATCTCTTATTTTTGAGGTCACGACGCCTCCTGTTATAATATAACTAGTTTTAATCACATGGCGACCTTTCTTCTACCTTAAGTTGAAATTACACTCAGGCACAGAAAATATCCCCACAAATTACCATCTCATGAATGAGTGGCGTGTAGAAGGGTGGCTGTAATGTGGGGACCACTGTGGTCGTAACATAGCGTTTATTGGAATTATTTCTTGTTAAGACTGGCTGTCTATATACTTCCTGGGTCATGGCGGTGTTTGCATTTTTCATGTGACAAAATGACAATACCCGAGAGACTTCTCATGCTTGTTGACAACACTATATGTATGTCTCAAAATAATGGAATATAATTCAAACTTCATACTCTTGAAGAATAAGTCTTTGAAATCAAAGATAATCCAACAGCTGTAGAATTTCAGTAACAAGTGACCCATTAAAATAATTCGAAACTGTAAGTCAAAGTTTTCTGTTTCTGCTCTCCCTATTTTTCGTTTTCAGATACGCAGAATGAATAAACATCTGAACTTCAACTTCAACTCAAGACAGAAGAGGACATTTCTCTCTATATTTTTTGAGGCGATGCATCAGCCCCTCGCTGATATATATTTATTGACTCTATATTATGAGGTTATATCATGGGTGGGGGCAGTATATCCCTAGTATAGTCACCTGAGACCCAGTATATCCCGAGACCTGAAGGGTCGAGGGATATACTGGGTCGAGGGTGACTATACAGGGATATACTGCCCACACCCATGATGTAACCTTTTTATCCCATGTCTTTTTTATTTTAATACTTTTATTTTATATCAATGCAAAACAGTTTGAAACACTTAATGTGAATGCAGTTGTGCTACAAAAAAAATCAATAATCTTAATTTGTTGTACTTAATTGCCTTAAATCATAACAATCAAAAAAGATGCTGGCTTGTTATGTTAATAAGCATGGTGTACAGAGGGTCATGTACAACGTCTTTTTGTTGATTGTGGTATGCAAATGAGGCAATGCTGTTTTCTGATTTGCCAGTTTCAGTATATCCCTGCCATCTAATGAATAAATTAGTATAGCCCTCTTAGCTAATTTATTGAAAAGCTCTGATTGGGTGTACTGATATTTGTCCCTCTTGATACCCACATATTTCCCTCTCTTATTTGTTATTTACCAGGGAAAACCTCAGTATCAGGGAGAAAAGTTTGCTAGACACGGGATAAGGACTATTATGGAGCCACTCGCCTCTGTATAGCGGAGTACAGGACTCCCGACAGGAGGCCAGAGCCCAGAGGCCAAAATTGGAAATTCAGGCTGTGTTGAATCGTCAGCAGATTCAAGGGCTGGCGTCATACCTAGTAAAATGTGGACGGACCAAATTTGAGGACCGGCGGGCTGCGGAATTTCGTAATAACACGCGGATGCACAGTTGTGGAACGGGACGCTTTTTGCGGGATCGGCCGTAATTTAATGAGGATAGGGCCAAATATGTGGAACAAGCTGAATTTGCTTTAAAAATCGCCTCTATTTTTTTTTGAAAAAATTTTCTTGTTATATTTAGGAGGACACGATCTCAACTGGAAATTGATTGAGCAGTTTTCAAACAAGATGGATTGAAAGACATGGAATGGTTGATGGTGGCGCCATTCATAACACCAAAATTAGTCAAACTCCCACTGCATGGGTATGAAGTGCCTAAGAACATATACTGTCCTATATCGTAAAGGGCCACGTAGATATGATTCAGTAAATGTTTTACTGAAAGCACCCTATCAAGAAATGTGAAACTTTTATTTGAGTGCTGTACATAGCCCTGGTTTGAATATCATAGCTTTTATTTGCGGGTGCCATAATTATTAAGCATACTAGGCTTGTTCATCATCTGTTGCTTTTTATTTATAATCCTTACCTGAAGATAAAACCGTACTGCAGTTCCATTTGTGCTTGCTGATTATTAGGTCCGCTGTGGGACAGGCATAACGTTTTCAATTACGTGTGTCTGTCCTTCTATCCATCCGACTGTCCGTCCGTTTTTCGTGATTGAGGAAAAACCACTATGCACTTTAAAATGAAACTAGGCAGGATTTTTGCATTCACTAAAACGAAGAACTGATTTGATTTTGGTAAAGATCTGCACATTGAAAACAGGGAAGGAATGCAAATATGAAGCTGAAAGAAGAATTATAGACCTATGCAGACAAAGTTACAGAACACTGCACTACTGGTCTTGGCGCTATGGACGCACATAATTGCAATTCCAAATTGCGAATATCTCGGTCCCTATTTTAAAAAACCACATCAATGTAATTTATACAATGGGAAACATTTGTTTGGCAGCTTTTCAATATTGTACTATAGGGGTGTAAAATAGCAGTAGGCATCGCAAATTTCATATCACTCTCAGGTTTACCAAAGCGTTTGATGTCAAAACACACAAGAAAAGGGTGACTGGAATAAGCACACTGAAGAGTGCTACCAAATTTGACCTCCCAGCCATGGAAATAATCAGCCATCTGAAGCCTTGATGGACCTCATAAACAGTCACTTGAAACTATGATCCTGAAATGTTAGCACAACAAAACTGAGCTTGCAATTAGCAAATTGAGTGGAATAAATCAATATGACGTGAACCAAGAGAGCCATTGTTATAGCATTGTGGCAAGTTTTGACGCCACATGCTGATGTTGATTTTTCACTAAAGATGCCTGGTAAGCAATGAGTCAATGGGTAGAATGAAAATATTTGTTGGTGGATCAGCTGTTATGCAGCATCGAGAAAATATACTATAAAGGGCTTTGTTGGAATATCTGTGTAAAAACGCTTTGTTCCAGCTCTCCTTGTTTGCCTGTCATATTACTTTACATTGTTTCAAATATGATTACGGTCACATCATTTTAAGGCCATAGCATTAGATTAATTATTGTTATGTAAGACAGTGACGTTCAAGTTGGAAAAAGCCGCAAAGTAGAGATGGCATGTGGTGCAGGGGTGACAGGGAGAGCAGTAAGACATGGGACAGTGGAACAAATCCTTATGCATCCGAGTGGTATTGTCTATAAGTTTCCCTCTTTGGTATTTGACATTAACCAGACAAGTGAAAGGTTGACCTCTATCTCATTGTCCAGCATGTGAGATGTCCAGTTTCAGGCTGCTTTGTTGTCCAGCAGTTCACTTTCCACCTTCTACATTGTTCTGTTGTCACATGGAACAGGAGCTTCCATCCACTTCACACAGAGCCCACTACTGACACTCAGCCTGCCACTGGCTATCAAGGTGAATCTCAAGCCACTAATCATGGGTTTGTCTGTTGATTGCAGGGATTGACTCACATGGACAACATTGACCTCAACCTTGTTATTTTGATCTTTTGTGATGAGACTTATCGCTTGGGTTAATTCTTGATAAGAGTTGAGATGACTCACTCATGTAGACAAGCCATAATTAACAGGAAGGAACCTTGTTGGGTATTGAAAAATGTATGGGCTCTAGGCTAGGGTTAGAGCTCTTTGTGGCTGTACATCCAAGCAGATATTTTTGTAAGCTTGCATCAGGTAATAGATATGCATTGGGCTGTGGGATATTCAGCAACCATGCATGCTGGTAGATGTAGCAGAAAACTCAGTGGTATGATGCAAGCTTTTTTGATAGGTGTAGTTACCTTCAACTACCATTAAAATGAACAAACATTCTGAGATCAGAAAACAGACGCGGGCCCTCACATATTTGTGGCTTTACAATTGACCATTATATCTGGCTTTCGGTGGAGCATTTCTTTGGGATACAAAGATGAATAGTCTGTTGTAAGACTTTTTACTGATGACATCAGTCAGTGCCTCAGTGGCTTAGCTTCAATCGGAGAACACAGTATGCAGCCTCTAATCTGCTATATGAATATGAACAGCAGGTACATGCAGAGATGAATGCTGACCAGTTATAATGAACCAATCATTGGCTTATCAATATATATCTGGAGCGAACTCTTGTAGGGTATCAACCAGGCCATTAAGTCACATGACTGCAAAGGTCAATGTAGTCCATTTGAGATAACCCACTGCCACCATCGCAGTGAGGAGATTAGTGGCTGGCCATGGCCTATTCAGAGATTTGCCTCAATAGCCATGGTAGGTCCTGGTGTGGGCTTTGTGGCTAATGAAGTGGAAATAATTTCCACATACCACTGCTTTCTACAGAGACCATACAATTCTTCAGTTGACATTGGCCACTTCTTTAATTGTGAAATAAAACACATAATTGGTGTAAACCCATATATTTAGCTTTTTAGTGGATCAAACATTTATGTATAAGTGATGTTTTGGCAAAAAAAAACCCATTTATTATTCAATGGAGAGTTTCCCATAATATGCAAACCTTGTGTTTAAAACTGGATGAAGTAACCATGTTATGATACAGCGATATATATTTTAAAAAACAGGACCAGCATCTACAGACCACTGGTTACTGGTTCCACATTAACTCATTGAAGTTTTAATTGCACAGTTTATTTCCATGTTCTCTTTGCAATGTGCCAGCCATCAAATAAAGTTGATTGAACTCTCTGGGGCATATTGTCTTTTAACACTAGCAATGCAAATTCAACCAAAGGCTTTCCATTCTGGCCACATCTAACACGACACAATTGATTTGTATTGCTCAAGTAAACAAAGAGTGCATCCACTTGATTAAATCCTCCGTATCAAGACATTTGCATCAGAGTTGCCTGTTTACTGTTTTGTTCTTCAAATGTCAATGTTGCAATGCACCAAGGAATTTTAAGACAATAGGCATTTCATCACTTTCAAATAAAACAATGATTGACAAAGTTGCAAAAAGAAAGGATGAAGTACAAATGCGTGCCATTGCAAGGAGATTTGAGATTGACGTTGTGGCTCCGAAACAATTCTGTTATTACATTATACCTCAATGTAAATACTTTTATGAGATTAAAAAGAATTTGACAAGACAATGTGCTACTTAAACAATTGTACCTCATTAAAAAAAACTGTTGTGTATAATACTTGATGGACCATGTTTGAAATTATTTGTATTTGAAAAGTGTAGTTAACTTATTTTTTAGGCTGAGCACACCTACTAATTAGGCCCTGGAGAACTGTAACTTATAATACCAAGTAAAAATCAGAATAATCCAGTCCATCTCACTTCCTTATGAAACCTTTGATTAAATGATTAACTGAAAACCCAGAGCTGAAGTTTTTACATAGTGTTTTAAATATACATGTATAAGCAAATCTGGCTAAAATCTTTTCACTGGAAAAAATGTTTATTTGATAGGTTCTAGTGAATATCACTGTGAAATGGAGCAGAGCACATCCTGTATTGCCGCAGGGAAGGCCATGGTGGCTGAGCCTTTTGCCATTTGGGCCACCGCCATGTGCCCTGTAATCAAGCCATTGAAGTTGGAACCACCTTTCTCCTGCCACTCTTCCAGGCCCTCTACTTGCGCTGGCCAACATCATTTGCCGCTTTTCCTGCCCTTTACCTTCCAGTACAACACATAGAAGTTAGTCATCCCATAATATGTAAGGCAAACAGAGATGGTTACTCTCTGCCTCTATAGGCTTTTGGATTATTTAATTAAATTAAAAAAAAGATCTGATATTAAGCCATGGATCCCCTTAAAAAAAATTATTTGGTGGTTTGGGAAAAGCTGAACATTATACTCTAGGCACAACAGTAGATGAACAATGCACATCACCATGGCGTTTGTTGACAATGTTGTAACCATCACGGTAGCAATACAGCCAATTGTGAGAAAAAGGCACTCGACAATAGAAGTACTTAGAAGAAGGTCAATGGCAGCCAGAGGGTCAACCATGTGGAACAAAGAGGCTCGACAGTCTTTCCGAATTCATGACCAAAATATTCTTTTCTATGATATTGAAATTTTTAATCGACATTCTGTGATCCAGAAAGTTATTAAAACCTACTTAATTCTTCATAGATGTCCATTGGTAGACATAATTATAAAAAGCCAAGCAACATTAAATTTTATAAAAGGTTATGCGGGGCAAAGTAAGGGAGGGTTGCCAAAAAAACCCTCCAAAATCCCAGTGCGTTTACATAGTGTGTACAGTGTGTTTATAGTGTTTTATATATATTACACAAATTAATTCTTCATATGACTGCAGATATTATATTTTTGTAGTGCATTTCCAAATGCAATTAATTGATACCAAACAATACCGATTTACTCAATCAAATGGAATCTGATCATGTACTAACAACTTTTTTTTCTATTAACATCGAGATCAAGGCGGTGTGTGATGTTAATTGGAATGACATTTTGTTAAGACTGGCCATCCATACATCTCCTAGGTCATGCCAGTGTTTGCATATTTCATGTGACAAATGACAATACCCATTAGAGCATACATCGTCTGAATGAACAACAGCCTTCTCATGCTCTGTGACAATGCAATCTGTATGTCTCAAAATAATGGAATATTATATGAAACTTTAAAACAAGAATAAGGAGGATTTATGCAGTTAAGGTAATGTCCAATGCCATGGAATATGCTACTAAATAAAAGAAGGTTTGCACCATTTCTTTGTGTTCTATACATTCCTCAATTCTGCATCAATCAGGCTGTCATTACACCAATCTCTCTGTTTTACTACCTCACTGTACAATTTGAAATTTTGAGTTAGCTCAAATGATTGAGTGAGATAGTTGCACAATTTGTTTGAGCCATGCTAGCTTGCCATTTTGAGTTATGATAATCTTTATGTTGTTATAACTTGCAAACAACAAGCTATCTTGGCTCAAAGGAATTGTGCAACCATCCATAGGCGTATCGGAGGGGGGGGGGGCAGGGGGGGCAATTGCCCCCCCAAAAGTTTGGGAAACAGTAAGATTCGGACAAAAAGGCTGAAAAATTTGGGCAGATGATTATATAAAAACTACTGAAAATTAATGATTTCCAGGCAATTTAATCTGAAATGTTTATAAATTTAGATTGTGAAATTCGGGCAAATGTCACTCGCCCCCCAAAAAATCGTGCGCGCCGTACGCCTATGCGTTGAACCATCTCACTCAATCAATTAAGCTAACTCAAAATTCAAAATTTACAGTGCTCCTTGACAGTGCCTTACTTTATACCTGTAATTTTTATGGCTACTACTGTCACAGACAAATTCTAATCATTGTCATTCTGTCACACCTCCCTCTTCACATGCAAGTATTGGTTGTAGTATCGTTTTCCCTGGGCTCTTGAGAGGGAAGGATGCTCCACCCTCAATGACTGGCCAATGGGTCTGCATGATGTTGTGCTAATATTTCATTTTATTCCCATCTGTCACCTACATATCAGTTTCGTGGGGCCCCCTAGTATAGTGTCAATACGAATAATCGATCACTTGTGTAACATATATATATTATAAATGTTTATTTATAGATATTAAAATCACCAATCCAATATTGTCATTTGATTTAACAGGGGAATTAAATGATCAAGTTCTTCTAGTACCTAAAGCTACATGTATATTATAATATGCCAACAATATAACTATGATGTATTCGCAGAAAACATTTTTCAAAACCAAATCATGTGTCAGTCTTCCAACTTAAATTGTATGCCAAAGCCATGAGGGATGTTCTCTTTCAACAACAAAAACAGATTCCACAAAGTGCTTTGCCCTCTGACAGCATCTCAAAATTTGTATGCATTTCAATCATATTAAAGAAGCAAACAAACGTGTTTGGGTTGTCTCTGTAAGGACACTTAAGGCCAGAATTGCCTATTTAAATTTGCAAGTTTATTTAGTTTGTTTCAAAAACCAACATGAAATAAATGTGCCAATGAATTTGGAGATTTAGCAGAGAGAGCAGGAACTACTGAAAACATCTGAGGTACTATGTTTTTAAATACAATCTAAAATTTAACGGAAAGTAACAACTATTTGGCATTGACATGCCAACTTATTCCCTATTCTTCCTAGATATTTACTTGGTGGTGCGGTTTTCTAACAAAATAACAACAACAGATGCATCAAATTAATATGTACATTCCATAATATGGTGATCGCTGAAGAGTGTCGTAATCATCATAGAAACAATTTGTGTGGTTGGTTGTTTATAAGAAGCAAATTGTGAGACACATGCAATGTCAACCCCCTGCCAAAAGTCTTTAGTGGAAATGTTCGTGTTTATGGCGTATGGCTGGTGAGTCGATGATGGCAAGAAGGAAGTCATGGCAGGAGGGCGATGGAGCCCAGCAGTTTATCCACGAATCTTGAGCCTCTATCCTACTGCATGAGACAGCCTCACATGAGACAACCTCGTGTTGTTTCTGACTCTGCTCAATGGGGCTTTTTGCCTCTGGAGAACCTTGTCATGCTAACAAATGAAGTTATCACGCAAAAACTTATGCACATAATGGACATGAGCTATTGGATGGGACTACTGTATACTGTCATGTCAATGCTGTGTTTGGTAAGGCTGAATGAACATTTGACAATGTTCTGTAATACAAATCTGGAACAAGACAAGTACATATATGTCAACAAATGAAATGTGTATTAATGCAATATACACTGATCAATGAAAAGTCTCGCAAATTCCATTTGCAATTACATTGGATGTCTTTATTGACTTGATGTGATTTCTCATTGTGCTTATTTAAAGTAAAATTTAATGATGGCAGACATCTTCTTAGCATAGGCCTATAGACATCTTGTTGTTTCTTTTATTGCACAGGAAAGACAATGATTAATGCATTTGGGGTTCTATCAATTTAAAACGTTTTCTACTAAAGACACCCAGTAGGATGTTGCTCATGATACATTGTATGAAGGTCAACAAATTGATTGCGTTCCAGGAATTGAACTTGGGACCTTTAGAGGAGCAGCGGCCAAGTAAATTCAAACCACTTTTTTTGAGGTGATGCCTCAGCCCTGCGCTGATATATTCTTAGTGATTCTATTCGGCCCCACCCGCCTCTGATTAGATGGCCACAGACCTCCCGACAGGAGGCCAGAGGCCAAATCTGGAAATTCAGACTGTGTTGAATCGTCATCAAGTTGCGGGCGTAGTAAAATGCGAACCGGGAAAATTTGCGGGCCGGTGGGTCGCGGGATTTTGTAATAATGCGCGGATCAGCAGGCCCGGAACGTTTTGATGGGTTTCATGGTAATCAATCTGACCAGTAGGTATATATATACCCTCTGCGAAACCTCAAGGCCCGATTTCACCAACATGGTATTAAGAGTTAAGCCAGGCCTTTGCTAAGATCTGGTCTGGCTAAGCCAATCTCTCAAGCAGAGCAGGATCAAGGAAGCTTTAGGAAAGTACTGAGTGAAAGTCTACACATAGTAAACTGCTCATACTTAAAAACGCACACTTCCAAAAATGTTAAAAATAGCACTTCCTCCTAAAGTATCAAGATGAAAGTTTGAACACTTCTAGTGCTTGCCATCAGGTACATTAATGAAAATTTACAAATCTCTTATAGTGTAGTGCTTTTGTGTCAAATTAATTCGTCGTTGTTACTATCTACCAAGTTATCATGCCTATAACTTGAAATCCGTACCACTTAGAGCTGAAAAATGTATTACCAACATACGGGGAAGTGGCTATTCTGCACACATTGAGATATATTTCAGGTCTCTATGACCAATAGTTATTGAGATAGAACATATCCTTGAATCAGAAATTTACAAACACAAACAAAAATACTCTTTTCATTGATAGTTTGGATTCTGAATAACAAAGATAATCTCCACTACTCCCTCCAGTGTCCAATGTCTTTGCTGAACCAAATTTCAGATGCTAAACGATGGTTAAATGTTACTGGCACCCCATATTTGATTAATAGTTTCAGAGAAGCATCAAACTTCATACTAAGCATGTCAGATGCAAGGAAAATTTAAGAAGTTACGTAATATTCTTTTGAAACATGTATTGATAATATATATTAACTACAACTAATTTCAATTCCAATCACCTAAACAAAATTTTAGTGAGGTAAAGGCAATAAGCCTTATTGATTTACTTTAGGTGGCCATAGTCATTTTCTTGTAAACATTGTCAATTTTACTCAAAACTTGTCAATTGTTCTTGTCTGCTTGTGTGGTATAAATCTAAGGAGAACAGTTTATTTTTGCGAATGTCAAATGCAAGTTACATATTTTTTATCACAATTTCTCCAAAACCTAAAATACCAGAGAGATATGGAAATGTCATTTATTTGTCAAATTTGGACAAGCTGCTTCAGTTCTTTATTCCATTTGGACGACCCTCAGGCTTTCTTTGATCTTTTCCAGACTCTACACAGTCCACAAAATGTTGCAGACCACCCATCGGTCCCACCCGCTGGTCAATCTGATTGAGCAAGACTGACAACAGAAGCAGCAAAATTGTTTTCCTTGAAGTTTATTTTGGTATCTAACTTGATGCCAAAGAAGTTTTTTTTGGTAAGGCTATAGGTGAAACAGATATTCACTTTATCAAATCCACTTACATGTATACAAATAGTCAGGGGGCTGAACATCAACCATCATTTCATGAGTGCGCCAATTGAATTTGATATACACTTTGAAAGAAGACACCAAGTATTTTCTCCAAACAAAAATTTTATGTTTCCCTTGACGGGCAGTGTTTATACCTTCCCTGACATAACATGTTGGAGGTGTTTAGTAAAGGCATGATGTTCAGGTCAGACAATGCCAATCAGGCATGCAAAGTATCCGTGGCAAAAATAATTTCACAAAATATTGGTATACGTGTATATCACAGCATAGTAAGCATGCACATTCTTTATGCATTTAAATAATCATGGGCGATCTGTTAATGTTCATCTCTCACCCACGCGGGAATCTTTTTTCAAAAGAATTTAAAGGATTGACAATGACAAATGGCTGAACAATAACATTGGCTTTGTCAATTGTCTACATTAATCAATACATATTTAAATCGCCAGAAATATCACACAGAAAAAAACTTGGTTTTTTGGGGTTTTCTACATAATCATTTGAATGTATAAACAATCAAATGGATAAAATGGGTTAATTATGGTTTGTTAAAAAATCAAATGAATAATTTAAAACCAGTTTGGTTAACACTGGTTTATTTGGGTTTTATAAAAAAACCACTTGGATATTTACAAAACCACTAATGATTAAAATGGTTTTATTGCAAACCAAATGAATACTTAAAAAACCATGTGTCCAGGTTCACTGATCTTTAACATTGTTCACAGCTTCACATTTAAGGATATGAACACTTAATCTGCCAAGTTTGTGTTTGACATTGTTACAGCTTGTTTAAGGCTAATCACAAGGTAATATTGTCAGAGCTGAGACACAATTATATGTACCTTTTGTGAGAGTCAGTTAGATGGTGCAGTGACCAGGTCTGATTGATTTGTTCATTGAACATATTAAATGAAGAGGCAAGCACAATCATCCTGGTTTATCATCAGTTCCAAGGTAGGAATTTTATGATTAATTTTCTTTTAATTTATGAGCTGCATGAGAACATTCGCTAACATTTATTAGACAAAAAAGTCACTCTATTTTATGTATATATCATAGGTCTTTGTTCAGAGAGTGTGCACATTTTTAAAAACCTGTTAGTTGCTGGTGATCAATTATCTTATTTATATTATATTAATTATGAAGTGAGGATTATATGGTTTTTGATCATCATCCAGAAATCACAATGGAAACAATTTTCATAATTGACATTTAAAGCTACAAGTAGATCTCTTAGGTTACAGTTTGTGATGTGTACTGTATATGATGTTGTTTAATCATGTATTTCATTGGCCAATGCTTCATATTTATAGTCTATTATAATATTAGTCTCATATAACCACCTCAAAAAAGATCGGGTATATGACAGCAAAGCTTCAGCAATATAAATGATTATTAGTATAGGCTATTTTCCAAGGTTGCTTACGGCACATAGTAAGAATATCATTCCTTTCCCTGCAGGGAGTCATCAGCTGATGTCACAGAAATTGTCTTGACATCTGTGTGACGTCAGGTTATTTTAATACATAGTAAGAATTGTATTCCGTTATTTCAATAGAGTGTGCCTAACTATTAAATTATTTCTGTTTCAGCTTTTACGTGAATTTAAGCTCATCCAACCAGTGGAACTGGGTGAGCTTATCACCAGAACAGCTCTGGATAGGTCTCAGGAATCGTCCCTGAAAAAAATCTTCTGAGACCCGGATTGGTGATGCCCTTGAGGCAGACGAGTGAAAAGGTGGGTCTCTGTTTCTGTTTCTGTGCACTGTTTAATGTTATCTTTCTCTTAACCGTTAAATGAAGGGCATCACATGTCACAAATTCTTTGTTTAGCTTTTTGAAGTAGCTGGCAAAGATGCACATATCGTCATGAGCAAATGACAGCTGATTGTATTTGAGCTCTCTTTCCTAGCTTTTTAGAGATTATAATGAAACCAATGGATTGACTGCCATAAAATATGCCATAAAATTGTCAATTTCAAATTAGAACTACTGTATATGGTCAAAATTATGAAATGTTGTGAAGAGTGTTTCAGAATCAGACAAGAAGTTAATACTCATTGTTTGAATCTGTTCATGAAACCAATGCAATAGACACTGCGTAATATTATGCTTATGAACATATGAAAAGTAACATGGTGATTGCGTGTATTTTCAGGAAGCCAAGTGCTCAACAGCAAACCTTAAAGAATTGTGGTCCATCTCAAAGCCCATTGGACACACGTCAGCGACCATCAGCATTCCAGATGATAACAGTGTGTGCCTTTTCCCTGGTTCTTTCTTGCGTTAATGCTTATTACCGGGTGTACGACATCCGGTGTTCACCAACATTTAGAAGAACAATTTCACGTTTATGGACTATTACATTGCATTCTTCATGGACTACTACATCAACAAATGTACCATATCAGCATGAGTATATCTAAATATGAAAATATGTATTTCATTTGTTTTTTATGTGTTTTGTGGTTTCCTGGGGTTTATATTTGAAAATTTGAATAATAGTTATACACTTGTTATTTCTTCCTACATATATATATAAATTTTTATGCCTGCTAATTTCATTTTCTTCTTGTTTGGAGTTTTATAAATAAATATATATGAATAAATAAAGCCAAATGCCTTTCTATTCTCTTTCTGCTTGGATGTATTTTACCCCTGTGTGCTCAAAATATACAAAAAAGGAAAGATGAAATTTGTCAATAAACAAGAATTTTTTTGTACGCAACACCAACAGTGAGGTAAAAAAATCGTACCTGGATATTTGAAAATCTTATAATGGTTTTCCAGCAAACCAGCTAACTTTTTATTTAAATTCTTTATATGGTTATGAAAGCCCTATGGGAATGATGAGACTATCCAATCGATTACTAGAAAAACCCATTTGGGTTTCATATATGCTCCATGATGGAATAATGTAAATCCAGTTATGGATATTTGTAAAACCTAAAAAGGGTGAATATTTACTTCAGTTGGTTTCTATAAAAACCAAAGATGAATATGTACAAAACCAACTAATGAAATACTTGATTATTCTATAAACCACAAATGGTTTAATAAACAACCAGAATATTGGTGTTGAACAGTCCTTCATAGGTTTCTTCATAAACCACTAAAGGTTTTATATCATTCCAAGGTGGATTTTAAGATGGTGGTTTTTTAAACATCCACATCAAGAGGGTTTTAAAAAAAACCAGAAGTGGTTTTATACTGGTGACAAGCCAAAAAACCACATATAGATGTTTGTGTAACCTTTTTTTCTGAGTGTGTGAACCTGAACTCACGAAATCAATGATGTATTTTTTGTTGGGGAACTTGGATAATTTTACAGTATGATTTCTTTTACAGATGATTTCATATTTGTAGACAAAAGGACTGATTGTGAATTTTTTTCTAGGACATGCTATCCCATGGGGAAAAGTGATGTCATAATCTTTTTAATGTCACTTTTCCCTATTGAATACATGTCCTGGAAAGGAATTCTCATTCAGTCCTTTTGTCTACAAATATGAAATCATCTGTAAGAAATAATGAATTATAATGTAATTTATATAAACATCCATGTGAAACCCAGGACTGCATTGTACAAGAAATGACCGACGGTTGAATGCATTGCTGATGTTTGATGAGATAGTTCCTGAGCACAACCCAAGCAAACTTCACTGAAACTGCAGAGTTGCAACTTCACAAGGACATCTTCCTAATTATTACCGGCCATGCATCCTATGCACAGAGCCTATATATATGAGCCCCGTCACTCATTGGTTAGCAAGGCGCCGACATTTTAACTACATGCGCCACGACGCTGCAGCGGCTGGCAGGGGAAACGCTACCAAAACAATGCAGCATTGCATGGAGTGAGGCTGCTCTCTCGTGGTTTCTGGGCTGGATCTTCTGAAAATAAAGATTTTTGAACCTGGTAAAATACCAGTGTCAGCTAGAGGGATGGTAGGAAGCCACTAGGCTGGTATTTCTGGCATTACCTTCAGTAATGTGCTAGTAAAACGTCCGTGAATACAGCCTCACCGCCACTTCGCAATGTAAACATGTGGTCCAGAGCAACTAAAATGCCTTACTTCATGGCCCAGCAGGCCAGGCTGACTAAAACACTTCAGTCTGTTGTCAGCAAGCTTTGCTTATGGAATTCAATTACAAAGGCTGATTGTGATTATCACTGATTAGAAACAGCTGTCAGCATCCTAAGTGCAATTAAGCCAGTATACACAGTGTAGGCCACTGTAGGGCCTATTTACTGGGTGAGCCACTACCCAATTAGGAATCATTGTTTATTTTAACAATTAATCTGGAATCAAAGGCCTTAATTGCTTAAATGTGACACTCAGAGCATCATTGCTAGTGAAATTTGAGGCAGTAAAATAGAAATTGAAGTTTATCAAATTTTTTTTTTAAGGAAAAGTCAAACTTAATTGTGCTCAACATGCTCGATAGAGGGACCATCTGCTAACAGTGGCAAAGGAGGGGGATCTCCAGTGAGATCGAGTATTTTAAAATAAAAGTTCCTGGTCTGAGGTATTTGAGGATGGGGGGGGGGGGGGCTTGGAGATTTTCTTGACCGAAATTTATTAATTTTGTGTGATTGTTTATCCGAAAACACTTGCTGAGATAACCAGTTTTCAAATGTAAATCAAACAAACAGTATACTGTGGTTATAAACAGAAATTATTTTATAAATTTCAGACTTTCTGGAATTTTTTTCAAATCATACACTATAGCCAGGAAATTATCTATTTCCATGAAATTCAGTATAGAAGCTATAGGTTGCCCCTTGCAGTGATGCAATTGCAACATTTCTGAACCATAAATTTGCACATTTCAATGATTCTGAACATCCAAACTTATATGAAATTCAAGCTGGCTGCCAACATTGCAGCTATAATATTATATTCGACGGGTGAAAGCCAAGAGAGTGTATACATGTGAACAGTATTTATGAAGCACTTACACCCTTATGTCTTTTACCCATCGATATATATCCTATACATAAGAGGCCTTTTCTGGGCATAAGCAAAGTTATTCTCTGCTGACATAAATTTTAGGGTGCTCACTCTTCCTATTTATGAACATGGTGCTAACAAGCAAGCTGCCATGAAATGCCATTGTTCTCCTAAATTTTGAATGCTTGCATGTCCATGTGATGTGTAATGACCTACGGGACAATGGTTTAAGCTCAAAATTAGGAGGGGCCAGAGGGGGGTCAAATTAATTTCAGAGGGGGAACTGCCCCCCCCCCCCGGTGATTTACAGTACAAAAGGAGCACATTTGAAGCGCATGAATTATTTAAATAATGCTTCATTTCAGCGGTGGAAATGGGGGGGAGCTCAAGGGAGCTGAGCTCCCTTGATAAAAAAACAGGGGGAGCTGTATCCTGCTACAGCTCCCCCAATGATCACTGGTGAAATTACAATTTTAATGTTACGTTATCAGTCCTCAGTGTATTTTTAGCCACAATTATGTTCTGGTGTAAGAATTTTTTCCGTTTTAAAAATTTTGAATGGCGCGCTGCTGTCGCACGAGCCGAGAGCTCCCCCGACGAAAATTTTCCATTTCCATCACTGCTTCATTTATACGTATATATATCCCGACATGCAAATCCATAAGCTCTAAAAATGCTCCCTTGCAGGGATTATAAAAAGAGCATACTGGCTGTGCATGCTAGAAGGAAGCATTTTGCAATACAAGTGAAGTACATTTGAAGTATCTAAAAATAACTTTCAAGCACTTTAGCGCCTGTACAATTTCTCACTGATGGAATGGAAATACCACCCTCTTATCTATCAATCTATCTATTCTACATATCTATCTGTCTATCTATCTATTCTTTCTTCTTTGCTATTTTCCTATAAAAATTTATGACAAGGTTCAAGATTTGAGTAACATATTTGTGACATTTTGGACCAAATTTTTATTTTTGAATTTCGGTCTGAAAAAATAGCCAATCTTACGTAAAATTTCCCCAGGAACCTGAATCTGAAGTCGGAAATACAAAATATCTCACCTTTTTCATTCTACGAATGTTTTTATAACTTGTCAATTGGAACCTAGCATTTTTTGGAATATCTCTCATTTTACTGCATATATCTCAGTAGTACTCAATTGTTGTCAACAAATAAGCCTAGCTCAGTACCAAAGCACTAAACAACTGCTTATTTTTATCCTGTAACAACCAGGCACATTATAATGACATGGGCGCCCTGTGCCCTTATACATTTTGCATTAATAAAGTGATTTTTGGCACGGCTGTCCAAGACAGCGACTCTGAAATATAGAATGGAGGTAAAAGAAGACTGCAATAATGACCAGTCACTGTCAAAAGTAATTGTCATGACTTACAAACATATTTTAGGTCAATAATGCAAATGTTATCTTGCATTACCGACTGAGCTATAGATGGCTAAAATCCTTTAAAATTTGGTCGCAAAAAAAAGTCAAGCTATCCACTGGCCTCACATTGAACTTTTTATACATAAACTCGTTGTAGCCAATATATCTGGTCATATCAAGTTCGATTTTGGTGACATTCCAACAAAAATTCCAAGAGACTGAGTTTTTTTTGCGACACCATGTATTTTTTTCAGCTTTTCAAAATTTAGCAGACATAAGTTAGAAAATGCATTATTGAGACTCAATAAATATTGGCAGCGACCCAATTATTGGTACTATCGTCTTCTATATTAAATTTGTAAGATATTAATGTATCATAAAACAAAGGCTGCGCGGCAGCATACCCTCGGCTATTCAGCAGGCTATTCTGGAGCCGGTGAAATCAATTGACATACTGGCGATAGGTTATGACCCTCAACTACAGCTTTACCAACCCAGTCATATTTAGATGGCCCAGTCTCCCTTTGTACATGTATGGCCCAAGTCTACCATTTGATGGGGAGAGCTGGGCCAAAATGTTTACCATTTTCATATGGCGTTAGCTCATGAACATATATATCAATGCCCTCCCTCAGATATATATATTCTTATCTATTTCTAGAAGCAATCAATGTATCAAGCATGTTTGTATAATCATAATGGTCAGCTGGAGGTGCAAGAACGTACAAAGTGGCCCAACTCTCTCAAGCTTCCTCACTCTTTCTGGATGACGGAAAGTGTTTTTAGATCAATGAAATGTCCGTTTCTGTATTTTATATGATGTTTTATTTATTTAATTTTGACAAATTCCCAGCCTTAGCATTCAACAGATTCAAGGTACTGAAAAGAGATGTTGCAAGGAAATATAAGGGTCACCTCATTGCTATGTCCTCCTCCTGTTCTAAATAGCCTACCAAGTGCATAAATACAGGAGGTAAAGTCCCAATCATCCATCCATCCATGATTCTCTGGATGTATTAGATTACATAATTATACATGATCAAACAATCAATCAATCAATCAATCAATATATCTATCTATCTATCTATCTATCTATCTATCTATCTATCTATCTATCTATCTATCTATCTATCTATCCATCTATCTATATATCTATCTATCTATCTATCTAACATTTTTCTAACAACTAATCAATAGTGCAACATGAAAATCTATTTGCTGGGATAAATTCACAGTGTATCTATCAGTCAAACAATTAATTAATCATTCATTCATTCAATCAGTCCAATCAGTCAAGCAAACTTCAGTCATTTAAACACCTAATCTAAAACATCTAATCTATCTAGGCATTATCCTACTTTAGCCCCCTTGAGGGTTTAAATATTTTATAGGTATTTCCATAGATATTGATCAACAAAAACTGAAACTGAAAAATAACTCAATTATGTTTCCAGTCTGTATATCACAGAATAAATACTGTAAAAGTGTGAAGGAGATCATTACCAAGAATACTCACAGTTATATGTTTCTTAAAACATTCAAACTGAGGTGTGATATATTGCAAAATACTGTCATATATATACTCCCACTTTAGCCCCCTTTCCCATTGACTGTACCATTGAAAAGGGGGCTAATGTAGGAGTATATATGGACAGTAGGATATAGCAAAAACTGTCTTATTATACTCCTGCTTTAGCCCCCTTTTCCATTGACAGCACCATTGAAAAGGGGGCTAAAGCAGGAGTATATATAGACAGTTGGATATAGCAAAAACTGTCTTATTATACTCCTGCTTTAGCCCCCTTTTCCATTAGCAGTACCATTGAAAAGGGGGCTAAAGCAGGAGTATATATAGACAGTAAGATATAGCAAAAACTGTCTTATTATACTCCTGCTTTAGCCCCCTTTTCCATCGACAGTACCATTGAAAAGGGGGCTAAAGCAGGAGTATATATAGACAGAATTTTGCTATATTTTGGTGGTATTTCTACTGTATAAGCGTCATTGTGTTTATACACAATATGGCGTTTATACAGTTATTGTAACAGCAAAAAAACTTGTCTCTTTTTTGGTGGTATTTCTACTGTATAAGCATCATTGTGTTTATACAAAAGATGGCGTTTATACAGTCAATGTAACAAAGAAAAACTTTTCTCTTTCTAAAAAAAAATACTGTCTTATATATACTCCTGCTTTAGCCCCCTTTTCCATTGACAAAACCATTGAAAAGGGGGCTAAAGCAGGAGTATATATAAGACAGTATTTTATATATCCTACTGTCTTATATATACTCCTGCTTTAGCCCCCTTTTCAATGGTACCGTTAATGGAAAAGGGGGCTAAAGCAGGAGTATAATAAGACAGTTTTTTGATAAATAGTTAGACATTTATTTCTTTGTTACATTGACTGTATAAGCGTCATCTTTTGTATAAACACAATGACGCTTATACAGTAAAAATTACCACCACTATTTCCCATGAAAAAAGGGCCTAAATGTTTAGACCCCTGAGGGGGCTAAAGTAGGATAATGCCTCTATCTATCTGGCTATCTATCTATCTATCTATCTATCTATCTATCTATCTATCTATCTATCAATCTACCAATCTACCAATCTATCAATCAATCTATCAATCTATCTATATATCTATCTATCTATCTATCTATCTACAGCTATCTATCTATCTATCTATCTATCTGTCTATCTATCTGTCTATCTATCTACCTATCCTACCTTTATCATCTTATCATAAATTATGAATAGAATAAAGGCCTGCCTAAAAACAAAAATAATAGATAGGTTGTCTATCTATCCAATTTATCTATTTTAGGTATTAAACTAAAAACAATGTGTGGCCTACAGATGCTTTTTAATAAGACTAATACATTTACTACTTTTAAAACACCTCTGGATGCAAGAAGGTTAAATGCTGTCCAAACTTGGCTGTATTAGTAAAAAAAAAAAGCTGAAAAGGCAAAAAAAAAAGCCTGCATGGATATAAAAAGTCATATGTCAACTTCTACTTGGCCTATATTACTTATTTAGAAATAGGAAATTTCATTATAATGTTTAAGATAAAAAAAACTAAGGCTATCAATACAGTTTGAACATATTTCTAAGAAAAAAGGGAATTTTGTTAGAAATATAGGGGTGTTATTTAACTGCTTCTGTACTCTCCCCTTTGTTCTTGGGTTTGGTCATTGGGGAGGATTAGTGACATCATGTTACATAATGTCCATTCAACAAAAGCTGCACCCTGTTCCCCAACAAAGCAGTGACACTTATTGTCTTTAAGGTGCTAAAATATGCTTGTGTTGAGTTTTGTCATTAATTAAAATTCAGATTTATCCAACATTAAATATCTTTGGTTAATGAAATATTGAAATTCGTAGAATTAAGGTTTTGTTGCATGCCAAGTAAATTTATAAATAACCTTGTATTTAGCGGAATCATTTCTGCAATCATTGTTTAATCACATTTATAAAAGCAGGCTGACATTGATTTAATTTCTTTCCTTTAATTTACGTCACTGGGGTTAGATTTCAGCAAAAGGGGGTTTTGAGATTTCTTGTCAAAAGTTTAGAATGGTAAGGCCCCATGAGTCAGAACTACATTGTATGTGCATAAAGCATATTTGTATATATAATATATATAATTTATCATATTTAACCACATAAATTCTGAGGAAGAATGTGATGAAAAAATTATACTTGGGGCACATTGTATGGCACTTTGAGTAACCAACTGAGATCCAAAATTGACTGAAATGTGACAATTCAAAGGTCTACAGTAAGTGTTGTTTGCCTATTTTTAGCAATTTCTGTCTTTTCATGTTCAAAAATCTAATGATATAACAGATATATGCATGAAAATTGTGTGTTTCTTTCATGTTTATTCAATTTGTTCATATTCAAAAGCATTGCATGACTTTATTAGAAACGAAAAGGTTAGGAAGTTGATATTTTCACATTTTGTGAATTTTAAACTTCTTCTGTTGGCCTAAAAAGTGCATAAACTACTTGCACATAAACTTTTTTTTTTAAATTATACTTGGGGCACATTGTATGGCACTTTGAGTAACCAAGATCCAAAATTGACTTAAATGTGACAATTCAAAGGTCTATAGTTTTTGCCTATTTTTAGCAATTTCGGTCTTTTTACGTTCAAATATATGATGACGTACCATATATATGCATGAAAACCATTTATTTCATTCATGTTTATTTTATGTTCATATTCAAGAGCATGGCATGACTTAATTAGAGACGAAATGGCCAGGAAGTTGATATTGCAAATTTTTGTCGGCCTAAAATATTGCGTCAACTACATAATGGCCATGAACGTTCCTTCTTGATAGGTTTAACTATAATACATATTGCTTTTTACCAATATAGTTATTACTGTTTTGGTGTGAGAGACCAAAATTCAAGAAAAATGTAAAAAATTACACTTTTTTCCAGTATTTTCCTTTTTATGCAAAATTCGTTAGATGGACCCTCTAAATGATTCAAGCAATTAAGAGAGCTATATTTTAGACAACTAAATTCTAAATTTCAAATGTCTAACTCCAAAATTGAGGGAATTGCAGAGGGTTGAAAAAAACTTATTTTTTCACATTTTTGGTTCATTCTGTGAAATCTATTTTAGTTACAGCATTCAGACCCCCAAAAGGCACAACTAGGGTATTTAATACATGTTATGGTAGATTTTCATACCCATAGGTATAACCGTTTCCGAGTTCTGGTCCGGAAACGAAAAAAATTAATTTTTCCGAATTTTCCATATTTAACAAAAACCGTGGTCATTACATAAAATTAATATGAACTCTAGAAGGCACAATAGCACTATTAGACCCATTCATGTGTCTAATTTCATATATATAGGTGTAATAGTTTTGGCACAGAGGCCAATACACATTGTGTGACGCCGCCCGCCCGCCCGCCCGCCCACCCGCCCGCCCGCCTGCCGGACGGACAAATATTTGCCATACTAACTACAATACCCGACGGCAATATTCATTGCCGAGGGTAAAAATTCTATTGCAAAAACTGACAACACAGTGGGCTATCAAAGTCAGCAGCTTTACCTCAATCTGCAAAATTCTCAAAAAAATTGTCACCTGACGTTTACTGGAATATCCTGGTAGTGTGAGTATACGTTTAGCTGAAATGTTTCAAATTTACATGTAATTAGAAGCAAACAATATAGGGAATTATGTCAAGGTGAAATAAATTATATAGAAGTGTTACTTTCCTAATTATAGCCCCTTGCATGTCACACTGTGAACAATTTTGTCACCCTAAAATGTGCATTTTTTGCCTGTTTTCTGACATATTTTGCCAAAAAAAAACATAACAAAGGGATGAGATCTCGTCATTTCTGATGCCTTTATTGGAAAGTAGACAATTTTTGTCAGAAGGTAAGTTTAGAACCTTGTTCAAAAAATGAAAAATGAGCCCTCAGGATTTTTTTCAGTCAAATTTCACAAATTTGTGACTCAAAGTGTCTCTTCTTTTAACTTTCAATTATAGGCCATATAGAGCTCTATAGATAGCTCAATTGAGGGCGGTTCTACCTGAGGGAAGAAGAAGGACAAGTGCGTGATTTTGTATAATTACTTTTTTTACAGCATGTTAGGGCCCTAAAAATTGATGCTGGCTAGTAAAAATTATTTATAGACTGTATGCAAATTTTGGGCGTGATTGATAGAATAGTACGATCTCCAGTTTAAATTTTTGACAAGTTTTCCCAAAATCCTATTACAGTTTGTCACGTCAACATTGAGACAGACGTTTGGCCAGATATCTCAGCAACCACAAGCCCCACAGGAGAAATGGGCATACCTATGTATAGCTTAGCTCTGTTGTAATCTGAATATCTCATTTTTGTAATGTTTTGGTGCCGTTTTTGTCCGATATTTGCTAATTTATGAAAATGGCAGTCCTTTTTCGCAAAATGTTGACATTTGTGATGCTACTTATCTGACACACAATGGGCAATGACGTCATGAAAGTGCTCCACAGCGCCACCCCAGACTTAGTTCTACTCAAATTTGTATCAGCAGATCCACCACTCTCATTGTGTTGATTTTTATGAACTGTCCAAACAATGCTATATTTCTGTCTCAATGCTTGATGTGACAAACTGTAAATGTAATAGCTTGCGCCATGGCGTGGCTAAAAATCAATGCTTCGTTAATTTTATAGGCCACATATAATATCAGTTCCTCAGCTAAATCAATGTAATTAAATTAACTACACATAATTAGTTGAGCCAAGAGAAAACAAGAAGGCTGGAATAATTTCATATCAGATTTGTACTTTTTGCCGCTATTTATAGTAAAACATTTGTATCTAACACTATGGAAATTATGCCGTTCGCTCCTCAGTCATTTTACAGCACCCTTGAATGATAACCACAACATTCTAAAATACCGATTTCATAAAATGTGAAATTGTGTGAATATATATGCCTATTAGGCTATTACAGGTGAGAACACAGCAATCTACCTTTTTCTCCTATATCGTTGACTCAAGGTTCATGGAAGGGCTTGCACAGTTGTCGAAGGTAGAAATTATTCTATAGCAGCATACTTTAATTTAAAAATAAAAAATTTGATATTTTCTGCCCTATATAAATCCACATTAAATTGTGTGTGTTCTATTCACAAGTACATGTGAGATGCATGATAGGTAATGCCATTATGGGAACCTTACAAGCTGCAATCCTGATTTCTTTAAATTGCACTTTGTCAGAACTCAATTGGGTCAATTAAGTAACACTGGCATATTGATTGACCAATACCCAAGCAATTGTGTACAATATGAATTAGGGAGGTTAGTGTAATGTTACAGGGGTCAGCAAGTCAGGTGTTTTTGTCCTGCTTTGGCTGAATGTTGTTTGTGTTGACAAACAGCAATGGGAGCGTGATTATTCACGTCATTTTTGCAAGAAAAACGTCACCAAAACATCAGAAAGCATCGCTGGTGGATTATTCTAGGCTCAATGTACACACAGGTATTTTTTTCCGGGCTCAAAAGCGTCAACTGAGTCCATTTTGAGCCCCCAAAATGTGAAACTGTTGACTTTGCCATGTTATTCATGCCAGAGAAGTTGGTTACGCCGCTTCCAGCCACTAGGTGCGCTGGCGCATCACGTTATCAACATGGCCGGCCAATGAGTGAGCCAGCTCCTTTCCATTAGCTCTGCTATGCATAGGCCGGTAATGCAGTAATATCCGTCAGATGTGAGTCACGAGCCTCCAGGCCTAACCAGACCATTCCAAGGGTTTATTTTATATGTATTTCTCAGTTATAACATCGTAGATTATGTCAATTGTGTCTTTTTTTAGTTAAATGCAATAATATTACAGTTATAAACATCCCCTCTAATGGCTAGCGCTGGGCAGGTCAGACTGATTTGCGCCGCCCCCGGGGGGGGGTACTTCGCGAACTTTTGTGTAGGGATGCGCCACGGCAATTTTGAATACCAGAACCATTTTAATCCGGAAACCAACACCAAAACCACAAACCATTTTAATCTTTTTGTAAAAATATCCAAAACCAATTTAATCTTTATGATTTGTATACCATTGTAATCGTCTTTTCAAGCTGATTCTAATAGGCAGGGAAAATGCTGTAACAATCCGATAACGGTCACTACCAAACTTTTCTCAACTGATCCTGGATCAGTTTTTTCTGCAGAATCCATTTTTGCTTGGGGACAAGTTGTGTTTTGCATATTTAATTAGCTAATTAGCATAATTGACCTAATTAGCTAATTAATCATATTCCACAGGCTATTAGAATATATAATGTCCTTAAGAAAGGTGTTTTTGGTGGATATGGACTCTTTTGGACACCTTTGACCATTTTCAGTCACTTTACCTCATTGCAAAGCAGTACGCCTCTCAGAATATGCAAATTAGGGCGGCCATTATCGTTATTTCTTCTTAATTCTGTAACTCTGGGACAACTGCACATAGAGGACCAAATAAGGTGTCTATACCTAGGTTTTCAGGGTCAGGGAGCATGATAAAACTATCCTTTAAATGTTTCCATGCATTGGTGTGCCCATGACACCCTTGATGCTCACCCAAGACATGCAAATTATGACGCCCATTATGTTAAGTTGTATTTTGTGCCTTCTATTTGGACATTTTTCATATTAAAGACCAAACAAGAAATCTATAACCAGGTTTTCAGGGTCAGGGAGAATGATAAAACCATCCTCTAAGTGTTTCCTAGTATCGGTAAGCCCATGACACCCTTGATGCTCACCTAAGACATGCAAATTGCTACGGCCATTACGTTAAGTTGTATTTTATGCCATATCTTAGGAAATTTTCACATTAAAACCAAACAAAGTATCTAGTCCAAGGTTTTCAGGTTCAGGGAGCATGATAAAACCATCCTCTAAGTGTTCCCATGCATTGTATTGCTCATGATACCCTTGGTGATCACTTAAGACATGAAAATTAGGATGGCCATTATGTTTACTCGTATTTTGTGTCTTATATTTGTGGAACTTTTTCACATTATAGGCCAAACAAAATCCTTTGACCTGAGTTTTCAAAGTCTGAGGGTATGCTAAATACATCCCCTTACTGTTCTCATGAATTGGTTTACCCAAGATGCCATTGTTGATCACTTTCGAAGGAATGAAAATTAGGATGGCTATTATGTTTTATTTTCCTTTTCTGCCATACAATATGTATCTGTGAAATTGTTTCACATAAGGGACCAAACATAATGTCTACAGCTATCTTTTCAGGGTCAAAGTGTATGATAGAACCATCCCTTTTCTGTTTTTATGTATCAGACTACCTCTTTAGCTGTAACCACATTCAATTTCATACCATAATTATCAACTGCTTGTACTACAAATATTGACGGTAAGACATGATTTCGAGGTCAACGACAATGACCACAATAATTTACACTGGTTTTAATGCAGATGGTTATCCCAAGCTGTTTAGTTGCTATGAACAAAACTGATTGAAATTAGGATTCCAAATTTTGAGTGTATTTGAAATACTGGATAGTCACTGTTCAAAAGTAAGCAAATCAGAGTGGTGTTAATCACAATCAAAAGTGGAAAACAATTCATCTGAAGGATCTTTCTTGTCATACTACCCTTCTTTGTCTCTTCTTTTAAAAATGACTGAGAGTGCCACTCTCTCCTGGAGCCTATGAAAGTTTTATCATTGTGTTTACAATTATGCCTTTGTTTTCTCGGTTGCCTTAATTTAGCCTTATTTGATGTTTTGTGGAAACTCCTGCTACATCATATGTCCAGCGCTTTTAAGGACAACATCTAGGGCTGCATTTGGAAGTAAACTGCTGCCTTACAGGGACACATGTGCATATGTTTTAAAAAAATAAGCCCTTTTAAGACTGTGCTCATCCTCGAGGCCTCCCTCGGTGCCATATTTTAATGGCCTCGGCCATGGCTCGGTCTCGGATGCCAAATCCTTGGCCTTGCCTCGGTCTCTGGTGTATTTGGGCCAGTAGTGGGGGCCTTGGGACTGGCCTGGTCCTCGACGCCGGTCTCAAGGATACATTTTGATGGCCTCAGCCTCGGTCTCGGAGGCTAATGCCTCGGTCTCGGATGTCCCGGCCTCTCCTGCATTACTGGTGCTTAAGCCTTAGGGCTGTATATGTCTGGGATTAAACCCATTTGACTTAATCTCCTTGTGTCAGCTGGCCCACATACAGATTCTTATTCCCTTAGTATTCACCGTCCCTTCATGAGCATAATACTGGTTACATGAAGTTAAGCATTTCCTTTTAATGTCAAAATTAACTTAGTGGAATCCTAAATAAATTCAGTAATTTACAAAGCTACCATGCCACCAACACGGTTCAATTTTCAAGAATAAACAGGTATGGTGAATCATATTGGTGATCCAATATTCTGTATCACAGTAGAATACAAGCAAGGTATCATAGATTTCTTCAGAGACTTGAAAAACACGTCCAATTTTCACAATGTTGTCTCAACAAGTCTTTGTGAAGATTGCTAATATTTCGACTGCTCGGCGCAAAAAGGGACTTAGTGTCATTATATTTCAATGGAACCAAGTCCCTTTTTGCGCCGAACGGTCGATTTTTTGAAATAGCAAAAATATCCATTTCACTCCGGCAGAGATTTAGGGTCTTTGTAAACACTGGTCCCTACCTATTTTCATAGCTAGACCTTCATACCTCTTTACAGAAGCACAAATATGTCTGTGTCTGCCAATGCTCCTACCACCGTCTTTGTGAAAGAGATGCCTGACAACATTCTGTCAGGCATCTTTAGTGATGCAATGTAAGTCAAAAGGTCATCTTGTTATGGCTACAGCGGATAAAGGTATTTAAATTTTTTTGCCTGTGGCATAGATTTTATTTTCTCTGTGATAAATTCTTTTTGCTGTCATAACCTCATCTTTGTTGTGTCGTTTCCTTAATTCTTGATGGGCAAGAAGTGTCCATGGCCATGACCAACAGCCATCAAATCAATTATCCAATCAGAGTTGTCAATACCAGAAAGAGGCTTTTTGGAGCCCTTGTCGGTAATGCTCCCACAGTAAAAGCAGTACACTAATATTAAATTTAAGTGACTTTAGACCAGTTACTACTTGGGTCAAGGCTTAAAAGCAAATGTGAACAACCACATGACCTCCGAGGTTGAAGCATTGGTGAAGTCAGGTTCTTTCGGGATGGGACATTTTCTTCAGCTCTTCTAGACAGTGGTCAGGTGGCACAAACATGTTCATGCATCTGGATGGAATTGTACAGAATTATTCAAGTTGGTCAAAGGAGCTAAGGCTTTGTACTCGATAATGTGACCTTCATACAAGCTCCAGGAGACAGCAACAACAGCCTCCCAAGGAGAGAAATGTGATGTAAAGTGATGTGTATGAAAATGAAGACTACTTAGATGAATCATTCTCCACTTCTGAAGCAGATTTTCCAAGTCAGAATAACACATCAGAGATTGACTATTCAGATTTTTGAATATACAATCTAAATCAAGTCTAAATATTGAAGCTGTATCAGAAGAAAGAAAAATCTCAGTAAATACCCATCTGCATAAAAACTGGAGTTAATTAATTTTGCCATAGTTATAAATCATCAAATCTTGTTTTAGCCCATCATAAAAATACTATATAAATGCATGTCTGCTGATAAATTGATAATTCCAACGATATTATGAAGAATTGACTGTGGGTAGAGGTATGGAGGTACTCTGGACTCATGAAAGCAGCTAGGAGATTGTTTTATCACACTCCCTGACCCTGAAAATGTTGGTCTAGATATTTTGTGTTAGTGTTTAATGCAACAAATTTCCAAAGACATGGCACAAAATACAACTTAATGTAGTGGCCGTCATAATTTGCACGTCTTAGGTGAGCATCAAGGGTGTCATGGGCACACCAATGCATTGAAACACTCAGAGGATGGTTTTATCATACTCTCTGACCCTGAAAGCCTGGGTCTAGATATTTTTTTGGTCTATAATGTGAAAAATGTCCAAAAACACGGCACAAAATACAACTTAACGTAATGGCCGTCATAATTTGCTCGTCTTAGGTGAGCATCAAAGGTGTCATGGGCCCACCAATGCATGGAAATACATAGAGGATGATTTTATCATACTCCCTGACTCTGAAAAGTTGAAAACCTAGGTCTAGATACTTTGTTTGGTCTTTAATTTGAAAAATTTCTAAAGATAAGGCAAAAAATACAACTTAACGTAATGGCCATCATAATTTGCACGTCTTAGGTGAGCATAAAGGGTGCCATGGGCACACCAATGCATAGACACACTTAGAGGATGGTAATATCATACTCCCTGACCCTGAAAACCTGGGTATAGATGTCTTGTTTGGTCTTTAATATGAAAAATGTCCAAATAGAAGGCACAAAATACAACTTAACATAATGGTCGTCATAATTTGCATGTCTTGGGTGAGCATCAAGGGTGTCATGGGCACACCAATGCATGGAAACATTTAGAGGATGGTTTTATCATGCTCCCTGACCCTGAAAACCTAGGTATAGACACCTTATTTGGTCCTCTATGTGCAGTTGTCCCAAAGTTACAGAATTAAGAAGAAATAACAATAATGGCCACCCTAATTTGCATATTCTGAGAGGCGTACTGCTTTGCAATGAGGTAAAGTGACTAAAAATGGCCAAAGGTGTCCAAAAGAGTCCATATCCACCAAAAACACCTTTCTTAAGGACATTATATATTCTACCAGCCTGTGGAATATGATTAATTAGCTAATTAGGTCAATTATGCTAATTAGCTAATTAAATTTGCGAAACACAACTTGTCCCCAAGCAAAAATGGATTCTGCAGAAAAAACTGATCCAGGATCAGTTGAGAAAAGTTTGGTAGTGACCGTTATCGGATTGTTACAGCATTTTCCCTGCCTATAACGGTACAAAACATGTTGGGGGTGCGAAAAGGGCAACCAAATTAATCTGAAATCCTAAAAAACAAAAACCATTTTAATCCTAGAAGGCCAAAAAACCTAAACCATCCAGCGGCGCCTCTATATACACTCTTTCATAGTGAGTACCCCCCCCGGGGCGCCGCCATTTTCTTGTGTAAGCCTATTCACGTTGTCACTGCACTAAGCATCTATAGGTATTTCACACTCATAAATACAGTGGTTGGCATCAACTCGTTAATCGTTAATCCGTTAATAACGAAGCTAACAAATTTAGTAATTATTAACTAAGTTCACTTCTTTTTCATGTCTACGGTAGTTAATAACTTTTGTTACTTAATTAATTACAAGTCCGTTAGAAAAAAGTAGCAAAAAGACACATTTTTGCATGAAAAAGATTTGAGTAGACAAAAGATAACGAAATAGTTAAACCCACACAGACATTGTCTGAGCTTTTTCGTCAGGAAATTTCACCTGTGCCTCTTTTTGAGACAGAAGAGCCTCATTCTGGTACTTGAGGTAAATATTTGCACAGATATTGTCTCATGTTTTTATAGAAGTAAAAAAAAAATTAACATAACTTTTTAACTTTAACTTCAGTTAACCTTCCAAAAAAAGTTAACTTATTAACTTTACCTTTGCTAAAGATTTGATTAACTTATTAACTTTAACTTTGCTAAAGATTTGATTAACTTATTCACTTTAACTTTGCTAAAGATTTGATTAACTTATTGACTGTTAACTCAGCTAAAATTTTTTGTTAACTTGTCCACCACTGCATAAATAGAGGGTGTTGATTGCATTTGCTTCATTCCAATCAATCTTGTTAATTGCTGTTCAATGACCTCTTCGATTGTATACTGTACTGTTCTTCAGCATTTAGGCCTCAAGTGAAATTCATTTTCACACCTCCCTGTAATCTGTCAGCTTAGGCCTGCTTGTACCTCAGATTTTCAATAGGCATATCATACTTATTTCATCTTACACTCCATGCATAAACCAGTTTTATGTGCAAGTCATTTCAGCTATTATTTAAAACTACACACAGTCGACCAGTTAATGTAAACATAAAACAAATTCCTCTTTTTTCCCCATCCACCATAAATGTACATTAGTCATGTCGATTTCAAAAAGCATGTGCAGCATGGTCGGTGCTGTGCTCTAAGAGTGCTTGTTGGTAAGTGCGCTTGTCAACTGGCTTTGAGGGCGTGGGTTCACCCTGGGAACTCACTTTAGTCCGAGCCCATGGGACATTAAATGGAGGTGGGTTGTATCCAGTGTTCTATGCAGGGGCAACTGAAAGACCCTGGGCATCCCTGAATTAACAGGGTATGTGCCAGACTCACAGTCTTCTCATCGCATCATCATACGGCAATCGCCTGCCTCGATATAGCCCACAAAGGTGCTGAAGAGGCATAAAACACAAACAAACAAACAAACAAATCACAAGGACATCTTAAACAAATCTGACTCCAGTTGTGTGGTTGAAAACAATTTGAAGCAAAAAAAGAAACTATTCTCAGGAAAGGCATTTCTGGTTTAATGCCAAGGGCCTAGCACTAGCAGCATATATAGTACACAATACCTACCTATTTGTAGGGCCACCAAGCAAAGAAAGTTTCAATAGCCTTTCTTCCCGTTTGCCACAGACACCAACCAGATGACAGTCGGTCATTAAAAGGTCAAACTACCCAATCACCTAAGCCTTAAAACTGCAAACAACTCACCTGTTACATGATTCAATGATACAAGGGCATTACAAGGCGTCTGGGTGATTCTGTTCTCCTTATGAATTCCCAAGAAAACCTTTGGAGTCATTCACTTTGAATATTTTCTTGGTGATGTGGGTAGTTGGTCTAAACTGGCCATTACAGTAGATCCATGAACCTTCTGTGATACTTGCATCACATCATAAAAGCTACCATTTTAGAGTGTCATAACCATCATGGAAGTGATTTACGAAGCTGGTAGTTGGACAAGAAGCAAATTACAAGACACATGCAATGTCAGCCCTCTGCTGAGTGCACTTAGTAGAAACCTTCGTGTTCACAATTTGTGAGTTGGTGACGGCAAGAAGAAAGGCATGCTTGGACTAGGCGGGCAATGGGGCAGGGCATCTTGTCCATTGCTCTTGAGCCTCTACCCTAGTTTGCTTTTTGCCTCTTGACAACCTTGTCATGCAACGTAATGAAGAAATCATGCAAAGCTCAGAACTGCAAATCACTGATGCAGTATTGGACATGAGCAGTGATCCATATCTTTTTCGGAGCAGATGAATGCTGCAATAGTTGTGAAAAATATATTAAATTCAGCAAGAGCGGATGAGCAACTTTTCTGAAAATCTTTGGGCGATAAGCTAATAGGTCTGTCTCCATTTGTAGTTCTGAATTTATGGACCAGTGGTGTCTCCAAGCAATAGGAGTTCTAATGGAATCCCCCTTGCCTTTCAGCAAGGTGATTGGTGTGGTTGACCAAGCCAAGCAGTCTGACTTAATGAGTGTGTTTGTTGAATGTTTGATTGTTTGAGTCAGTTACACAGTATAATGTTCTCAAAACAGCAGTTCAACCGAAAAGAGTGTTGTTGTCATACAGATTTGGGGATTATAACATGTTAAAAACCAGATTATTATCAACTGTTGGTCACAGGATTTCACTTACTTCGGAAACAAACCAGATGATATGTCATTTGGTGGGCTCCCCCAAGACAAAAAGAGGTATTTGGCGATATTGGGCGGCATGCTGTCTACAAGTGGACCACTGTTACATTGCCACTTCTTTTTCCAGCCTTGGCAGATCAGAAGATATAATATGCTGTCATGTGTTGCCACCTAGTGACTAGTGTGCTACTCCGCGAGCTCCTGCGAGCAGTCCACATCATTTCGGTCTGAGGAACTCACACAATTTTGTCTGGAAGAAACCGGGGCTGTTTCTCAGTGTGCTGATGGCCTTGTCTACTTCCTTAGAGAATGTGATTGCCGAGTCTGACTCTGGTATACATCAATGTTGACTATAAATTGCCTGATATCTGAGAATAATTGAACAACATATGTTTGATCAATTAGTTGTCTTAACCAGACAATTGTTAGAATGGGACAGACAATTAATAGGGTGGAACAAAGTCAAGATACTAAAAAGTGACTTTATAATTATGAATGCACTTTGGGCATTGAATTGCACAACATTAAATTAAAGAAATTGAAAAACAACGTTAAAGAAATTAAAGTTGGCCGAGCTATTACTTACAGGTGTAACATATAATACGTTTGAACAATTCAACTGATGGTTTAGCCTTTAGAATTGACGTAGTAGGCTATATAATGTATCAACCATTTGTTTGCACAAACTCGACAGCGTTATGCATACATCTCTATATTAAAATGATAACGTACGGGATTTATCTCAAGTTATACTCAATTTATGGTCTTCTAATTTTCACCATGCCTTCCTGTGCCCTTCAAGGCAGAACTCTCCCCTTTTCAACGTCATTGCATTTTTTTGAATGCCCTAATTAATTATGATTACCTTTCAGTTGATTCCTACATCATACACAAGAGGGCAGCACCTGCAACCTCTCTCCCACTATCTGCTAATTTGCCTTCTGCGTTTCTCAACCTACACAGGGACAACTCTACCCTTTTCAAGTCCATCCCACTATCCTGTTCCCTTCAATCTACGGGCAACTTCCTAGTAATTAATTTATTACTGCATTGCATTCAAAACTGTTTACATGGCGAATGTGAACCATATCTTACTGGTATATCTGAAAAAGGTGTTGCAACTGACAATCTCCATTTGATAATGAGAGCTCAAGCTTACAAGTAGGCCTGCTTTAAAAGTACTGCATCAGGTAGATTCGGATACTTAGTAACACTTGTGGGCGAGCGAGGTGTTCTCTCCTTGCGCGTCTCCTTGTGCAGCTCTTTTTAGAACAAAGATGTCCGATCAGCTTGGTTCTTGTTGGTGGATTTATTTTTCACAGCACGTCTAATGGTAATCCTAGACTCACCTTGAGCTTCTCAAGTCTTGTTTTGCAACATCTGTTGGATAGTGCAATGTGCTGAGTCATTGAGGATGCCACAATTTATGCAGTGAAAGAATACAAACCAAAGAAAAGGTTCTCTCAAATGCTTTGTGATCAATAGATATAAAATTGTTACCTTTTTAAGGCACATATTCTTCAAGGAGAAGAGTCTACTATATAGGTTGTTTTGAATTGTTCTCCTGCCCATGTGCTTCATGCAGGCTGTTTCTAAGGAAAACCGAGGAACAATCATGTTGTCAAACCAATTTCATCGTAAAATAGGGAAACAAGAAGCAGTGTGCACTGTGCAGTGTCAAAAGATTTGCCAATTCAATGGCGAGCAACACACTATTTCCAAACTTTTGGCCTGCGGTGTATGTTCAACAGTTCAAAAGCTACGATGATCTGAGCCTGCTGGCTTCTTCTGGAGATTAGACCAAATACTTTCAATGTTAATTTGATTTAAGGACACTAATCCTGCTGGTTGGTGACAAGCAAACGAAAGAATTATGCATCTGATTTTTACTCTAAAATTATCAGTTATTACAAATCAAATGGCCTTCTGTTGATCATGACAAATCAAACAGCCTGTATGTTTCCCATGTTGAATGTGGAGAAGATGACATTTCATAAGCCATAATGAAGTTCTATTTTCACAGTGCAACAGTCCACTCTCTTTGCATATCAAATTTCCTGGCTGTAAGTGTAAACTTGCATTACAAAATTGGATCTACATTCCATCTGTTGATATTCAAATGGATAGTTTGTTTTTGCCGTCCATTAAAAAAATCCATATATTTTTTAAAGTTAAAATTCCAAAGATTGATAATATAAAAAAAACAATGAACTTTTTAATGATCTCTGCTGACACTTTACCACAGATCAAAATGATTTTCATTCAGTCTGAAATAAAAAAAAAATAGGCAATATTGAAACGGACATTTCAAGCAGCTCCAACACTAGATTTTTTCTGCTCAATAGTTGCTTTGTCTCCACCAAATTTCATAGGTGCGCATAAAAATGCATGGTTCAGTCAAAACCTGAAAAGGTTCATCGAGAAAAGCTGCAAACCAAATCTTGTAATTCAAATGAGTAACACAAAATCCTTCGACTTTCTGGGGATCAAGACAATGTCGTTGAGTTTGCATGAAGATGAAAGACAACACGAATGTCATCCTTGGTAATTCCTTGTCACTCCATTGCCTGACACGTAGGGGTTCTTTCTATTGTATCAGAAATATAAGGTATGTCAACTCAGTGGTCAAACCATTGCAATTTTAAAAGAATGCTCATCTATGTACAACAATTAAGTCTCAAAATATTAACTTGTTTTTTTAGACAATTATACCTAAATTTTGTAGCAAATTGCACTCTCAAATGTTATGTCAAAACTGTCAGAAACAACAGCTGGTGATTAGTTGTTTCTTAACAAAAATGAAACAAAAACTTGACTGTTGCACTGAATGCCAGAAGTCAACTTCGACGCAAACTTTTGTAACATGACAATTTACAAGTATTCCAAGGAAAAATATGATGGTTTTATAATTTGGGCATAGCATGTATTGCACACACTGCCACCTATGTTGTAGGCCCATCCGACAGGCACTGCAAAGAAATATTTCAGTAGCCTGAGCCTTTTCCTCTTTTGCCACAACCGCCAACTAGATGCCTTTTAATCAGCTAAGGATCCGCCTATCTCGTGCCAGTTGATTTTGCCGGCATCATCTAACCCTTTTCCACCAGCATTGACACACAAGTATTAGGCTTGTCATGCTCAACACATAGTCTGCAAAGAGGGCATAACTATCCGTTGCCTGCTACTGGTCGGAACACAGGGCAGCATGAGTCAGCTCAACCTTCAGGAGTTTCCAGGCATGTAGATGATTAGATGACAGTCAGTCATTGAATAGTCAAACTACCCAATCCAGCCATGACAAGCTCACATTAACCTTAGAGCTCTTACAAAACTCACATGATGCATGATTCAATGATACAAGGCGTCTGGGTGACTGATTCTGTTCTCCTTACGAATTAGCAAGGAGACATGGAGTTATTCCCTTCAATTGTTTACTTGGTGATGTGGATGGTTGTTCTAAACTGGCCATTGAAGTAGATCCATTAACTTTTTATAACATTTGCATCACATCTTAATAGCTATCATTTTAGGGTGGAAGTGATTTACAAAGCTTGTAGTTCAACAGGAAGTGAATTAGAAGACACATTATTGTAAATGTTCATGTTTATTGCTGGTGACTTAGGTGAGTTAATGACGGCAAGAACGAAGTCATGCTTGGACTAAGGTGCAAGAGGGCGATGGAGCCAAGCATGTTATCCATTTCTTGGGACCCTCTAGCCTCCTGCCTGAGCCATCCCGGGTCATACGGCTTAAGAAGAGATCATGCAAAACTTCAGTAACCTAAATAACACTATAGAGAAATCTTGGACCATATTGCACACAAGATGGAGATTCAGCCAACTGATCTGGACCAGGTTTAGGTGACTTTTACTGAGGAATGGCCATATTGGTCTACAAGAAGCAAAAAACAAGTTACTTGAATCCATATCAAGTCAAGTGAAGGCAGAGGTCAATACATGTGGCATTAAACATGATATTATGATATTTTTGGTTGTACACATCAAGATTAAGTTGTTTGCATATGTTGAAATTTTGTGTCTATGTTGTTGAGCCATGATGCAATGTTTGAGATTTTTCACTAAAAATGATCACTTTTCGGGGTCACCCAAACAAAGTTTTCAAATAATGCTCAACCACAAAAAATTGTCTATAGTAGAGTGGGTCGGGGCAAGAAGCCCGGGTTAGGTGAGAAGCCCCCCCAGGGTTAAATCTAAACTTACATTTTTGGTGCTTTTTCTTATTGATAGGATTGAAGCTAGAGGCTTTTTAGGTGACGTTACAAATTTTTCAAGGCATTCAGTACCAAACCATAGTCGTAATTAAAGAAACAAAAAAAGGTGCATGGTTTTTGTAACTTTGATTAATTCTTTGAAAGTGGTTGTCAGAAATAACTTTGGAAATTTTTAAAAGTATAATGGATATCTGCATTGCTTCACTTTATGACCATCACATAAATATGATTTGGATCATGTTTTTTGCATTTTAGCTCAAAATATAGAGGTCAAATTAAAATATGTGGGTTTGGGGCGAGAGGCCCCAGATGGTATGGGGCATGGGGCCCCCTTCGCTGAGGCCGTGAAGCTGCTTCCAGAACCATTTAATAATGTTTACTTTACCTTAAATCTTGATAGAATAGCTAATTGAAATAGAAAAAATTTTGGCCGAAATTGAAAAAGGGCAAAAAATATTAAAAAATAAATGTATGAACAGAAAAATTCTGAAATTCAGAAAAAGTGAGTAGAATGCCTTAAAAATGATAGAAGAACCCTAAGAAATAACTTTCAAGCTGAATGCGCTCACAAAAAAAATTGCCATAGGATTATAATAGGGGGGCTTCTTGCCCGATGGGTGAGGCAAGAAGGCCATTTTAATTTTTTTACGAAAAGGGCCGTAACTCCTTTATTAAAATTGGTAGACATTCGTTTCACTAGTTATAAGTAGAGTCAAGTGATCCCTTCATGACAGCATAAGCATTCAAATAATCGACCACAAAAAGTAGGTCAAATCGTATCTCGAAGTTAAGGGGGGCTGCATGCCCCGCGCTACTCTATCATTTATACACAAATTTGATGTCTGAGGAAAACATCTTGGCAGTTCTTCACATTCAATCACCAATTTTAGAACTTTGAAGTTCTGATACCTTGAAAATTCTAATTATTCCAGCATTTTGATCAAGAGTGTATGTTTTATATTTTTAAAAGCAAACTTGATTACTTAATGTGCTCTTAGTTCTGAGGCTGTTGCCATTTCCACTTGTGTATGACTGCAACAGATGCATAAAGATCTGTCTGCAAGTCAGAGGAAGCTTGGCCTGATCAGGGCACTTTTGCCTAAAAAAAATTTACCAAAACATTTTTTGACCGATCAAAGTTTAAGCAGCTATTGTAAAGTTGGCAATAGGGCCTTTTATGCCGTAAATTGATTATTGTACGCAAGTATGATTCTACTACATGTAAGTTATGAAATGTTTCCAAACTACTCATATTCAAAATTGAGTTAAATTAGGGAGCATTGTTTAAAGTGACGATATAGGACCCTGACGAAAATAGGGTCGAATACAACTGGTACGAAATGATGAATTCAAATTTTTGGAAATGTTCCCATCCAGAGATGATAACAAAAAACAATTTATCCTTGTTTCTCAGAAATGTACTTGTAAATCATTCCTTACAATTTGGATGTATATAATTTGATATATTAGTCAGATAAGCTACTTGTAAATAGGCCACTGAGTCAAATGCACTGACACATTGATGACAAATATATGCGATGGCTATTGGCTAAGAACTGGAAACACATCATATAATATACAAATACGGCATGATATGAGTGTAATATGAAAATTTATTTGCAAGAGGAAATTCATATTGAATGAGGGCGATAGTAAGTGCCATGTTTGTTTTATTACATGACCACTATGCTTAAAATATAATGTTCCATTCTGTAAAAAAATTTCGGATTTTTTTTTTTTAGTCCTTTTTTTTTTAGTCCTTTTTTGAAGTTTTAAATTTTTTAAAATAAAAACTCATATTGCACTCTAGCCATGCAATATGAAAAAATCAGAAAAAAAAAAGTTTTGGAAAGAATATTTTGGAAAAAATATATTGCACTCGAACCATGCAACATGAGTTTTTATGATGCCGTCATGTGACTGATTTTGACCAATCACCATCGCTGTAACATAGTGGTCATGTAACAATCTGTAATATGGCTCTTGACAGAAAAACCATATTGTAAAGTCACTTTATGTAAACCATACTAGCACTGTTGGTGTTGAATTGAAACTGGAAAACTTTTAAACAGGTTGAACTTGGCCAGGATATCATTTACAGATCTTTTATACCATGTTTAATGTGTTTGAACTAGTTCAACAGATGGTTTAGCCTTTGAAGTGATATTTAATGTATTATCCATTTGTTTGCATAGACTTGAGAGTGTTATGTATACATATTTGATTTATTACTTTATTTCATTCAATGATTATTGTCGTGGCTAGTGCGACCCATACTGAGCATAACCTGTACTTGATGATGTAACTTAGAAAAAACCTTTATATGATATTAGGGGCTCATCAGCGAAGCAGGTCTACTGAATAAGGTAGACTATGTGCTATCCCGGTGCTTGATATATACACTGTAAATTTTGAATTTTGAGTTAGCTTAATTGATTGAGTGAGATGGTTGCACAATTCCTTTGAGCCTAGATAGCTTGTTGTTTGCAAGTTATAACAACATAAAGGTTATCATAACTCAAAACAGCAAGCTATCATGGCTCAAACAAATTGTGCAACCGTCTCACTCAATCATTTGAGCTATAAACCCAGAATTTCAGAATTTACAGTGTACCTTTAAGTTTTGCTGCAAGCTATCTGTTATCTCCTTGTACAGAACTTTATTTCCAGACAGAAGGAGGTGTTTCTTGTTGGTGCAGAGTTGAACCTTTTATTTTTCACGGCACGTCTAACGGTAATCCTAGACTCACGCCGAGCTTTCCCAAGTCTTGTTTTGCGACATCTGTTGGATAGTGGATCCTGTTGATTCATCACAGGAGCCACAGTTTATGCAGTGGAAAATGCAAATCAAAGAACATGTTGAGGAGGACAATGATGTTATCAATATTGTGACATGATGAAAACATTGAAATAAAAACTGTACATGTCAAAATGCAATGATGACTTAACTGGAGCCCCATTTTTAAAAAAAATTGTGGACGTAGGGAAAATATGAAGCCAATTCAGGGTCTATAGATAGAGTACATAGAGTTCTCAGAAACTTGGCCTTATAGGAAAAAGGATAGTTGTCCTTCCAATTCTAAAAAGAACTTAGATCTACGCATCCCTGTAGGATATCTGGTAGCAAGAATCAGCAGCAATGATGTAATATTCTGACTAAAAGGCCTTTGGTAAAAGGAAACCTCATCCTTTTAGAAAGCATTGTACACATGAAGGGGTATTGAGATGAAAAGTGAGTTGGGATGGGAAATTTAGAATTGTTAAACCATCAATCTACATAGCAATGTGAAGCATTTGTCTTTGGGCATTTGCCCGCATCTGTTATTGAAAAGCAACATGACATTCAAGTGAATTGTGAACAGAAGTCCTCCCGTGATGGTTTCTGAATAATAAAGCCTTTTGCGACTAGCATGAATTCTATGCTACACACTGTAGAGACGAACACCAAAATGGGTAATAAAATCCTTCCAAGAGGAGGAGAGGGGAATGCAGCATATTGCCCTTTAGTGGTTAAGCTTATCTGTATATATTTAACAATAAACAGATGTTGTGGTTTCTGCACATGTGTCCAAATCAGCACAGAAACTTGCCACTTGAAGGTCTATGCAGAATAGGCCAATAAAGGATATTCATTTTAAAAGGTATTTTAAAGCTGACTATACCGAGTTTGGTGTTATCTTAAATGTTTTCTTGTCTTGAGTAATGATAATTAATTTAAGTCACAATCCATTTTGAAGTTTTTATTTTAATTTTGTTGCTGGAGTTTCTCAGGGTGGAGTTATTTCACCCCTAACCACAAAGTCACATACTGAGAGTTTTGGAAGGTATCTGGGAAATTTGACACCACTTTCAGTGTCAAATAAGGGATATCTGGTGAGATACATGACTTTACCCAAGAGCACAAAAAGTGCTGTTTTTGTGGCGTTCGTCTCTACAGTGTACAACGGTGAAGGCACTTTTGCTATATTATAGGGCTTCCATTTCTTTCATCCTGATTTTAAATCATATTAAGTTCCCTGCAAGCAAGTTAGATAGTTGACTGTCGTCTCACGAGACCAGTTATGCAAGTTTAAAAACAGATTATATATATATACCTATCCATTGGTTGATATATTTATCCAATCAATTCAGATGCAAGACAATGGTTATGACAAAAAAAAAACACAGCCTATTTTGTCAACCTTGGCTTGTAGAATGTAGAACCAATTTTATTTTATCAATTATGTGATTTTTTTGTCAATGTTTCGTATAACAAAATTTGATATAGACATGTATGCATTGTACCTTCGATCCTGCAAGTCTAGTTTCATGCATGGTGCTCATAACAGCAGTCACTTTGATACCGAAAAAGAATGTTCTGTTGCACTGTGAAAATGGCACTTCGTGTGTCATCATACTGATGATTTGTCATGATCATACCCAATACTTTCAATGTTAATTTGATTTAAGGAAACTTGTTGATGACAGCCAAACGAAAGTATTATGCATCTGATTTTCAATCCAAAATCAGTAAGGACAAGTCAAATGGTCTTCTCTTGAATCATGACTAATCAAACTGCCTCTATGTTTCCCATGTTGAAAGTGGAGAAGATGACACTTCATCAGCTATCACATGTCACAAAGTGCATTTTTCATTTTTTCTTTATCAAGTCACGAAGTGCATTTTTCATTTTTTCTTTATCAAAGTGAAAGAGGGTTGATGGATTGGATATTAAGAGAGAAAGCAGGGGGTTCTCCATTAGTTACACATTTACTCTTTTTTGGGATCTTTCACTTGCCTCAGCACTGACCCTATATACAAGGGATCACCAATTTAAAGAAAAAATCGGGAATTTTGCCCACTAAGTTCCACAGAAACTGTTTTTGGTTTCCAACCAGAATTTGAACCCCTTCAGTAGAGCAGGCCTGGGTAGCAGTCATTTGGTTGCTTTAAAGAAAGAACCTGTAATGTCATTATGCAGAAGCTAAAAGAGGCAATCAACAAGCAGCACGCAGTGTCAAGAGCCAATCATGGCTTAATCCAGGCCCCAGTACATCTCTTAGTGAGGCAGAAAAGCTCAGAAAGAGGCATTAGGTGATCCTCGACCTGAACCCTTCTAGTTCTGGTGATTGTAACCGAGTTAACGAGATTTATTTATTGCAGTTGGCGATCTGGCAGCAGGTAACGAGGACCAGTGATGTAATCTCCTCATCAAGTGGTCGGCGTCATGAGGTGGCCTTTTACATCAAGAAAAATGGCCAGAGCTGAGCGAGAAGACAAAGAGCTTCCTACACCCATGCAACCAAACTGCAGGCAAGCATGGAAATATGGAAATTGGGTCTGGAAGGTCACAAAGGCTGTGGCAATCAATTTTCATGAACAACTTCATTCTCGGGGCATTCAATGATTCAATTGGGAAGGTAAAAGCAACAAAAAATCAACTGGTGTCTGCACAAACTACATGCATGAGAAAATGTGGCAAGAGTTACAATCATGATTGACTTTTCTTTTAATCATACAACCAATCATAGCTTTTTAACTTGATTTGAAGAAATCATTTATTTCTTAGTGTGGGACTATGATGTCATAGCTTAAGTGTCAATTGACCACCATTACAGCGAAACACTTTGATATAGAATTAAAGTGGACTGTGGCACTGTGAAAATGGCACTTTGTGTGTCATCATGCTGATGATTTGTCATGATCAAACCCAATAATTTCATTGTTAATTTGATTGAAGGAGACGTATCCCACTTGTTGGCGACAGCCAAACGAAAGGATTATGCATCTGATTTTCACTCTAAAATTTGTTATGAGAAGTCAAATGGCTTACTCTTGATCATGACTAATCAAGCTGCCTCCATGTTTCCCATGTGAAAGTAGAGAAGATGACACCTCATCGGCTATCATGAGTCACGAAGTGCCATTTTCACAGTGCCACAGTCCACTTTAATTCTATATCGAAGTGTTTCTCTGTAATTCTGTACCAAAGCGTTTCTCTGTAAAACATATATGCAGATTGGTACAACCTATGATGTTGCGCATAGATCATAGCTTGTGAGTAAATGACTGTTAGCATAGCACCTTACGTATGATGTAATTGCTGTACCAGCGGTGGCGGTTTGGCCTCATAGTCATAGCCGATGACAAAATGGCATGCAGCATAATTTGCATAATACTCAGGGCATTTTGAAATGGGTCACAAACAAAACGACTATGAAGGAGATCTAAGGTTCAGAGTGGAATTTCACCACCTTATAGCTCGCATCAAGGCAAATCAAACAGCAACTTGGCTGTCCGCTAGTTTGTCCTAGGTCTACCATAGGTTATCAAGACACTGGAGAACATGGCACACGATGATCCCCCTAACTTTGAAGGTGTCCAATATGGCTACAAATTAAAATATATTTGAACTCAGATCTATGACGAAGTACCATATATTAATCATATTTTAAAACCTCATACTTATAGGGTGCCACCGCCAAATATTCATCGAAATTGATTTCCTCTAAATGTCCTCATTAATGATAATTTGTTTTAAGCTGTTTCATAAACAATACACAAGAGGGCAGCACCTGCAAGATCTCTACTACCTTCCTTTCAGCACCAGGTTATAATACATGGGCCCATAAAGTTACAACTCCCCCTCTTAAATATATTTACACGGGCCGGCACTTATTGCTTATGAATTATTTTTGAAGAAATAACATTTTCGATGGAATTTTACTCCACCGTCTCAGTAAACTCACTTTTCCCAGTTTATCTTCACATTTTCACGGGTTGGGGGGGGGGTTGGTCTAGTCATATTTTAAAATTGGCCATTGAATTTATGGAATTGCAAAGATTTGTTCCCCAGACACTAGATTTAGCAATAATTGACATTATAAACTTCCAGTAATCCTTTTTTGTGGCTGGGCCTTATATGAAACATTTCTCTGGGTGGCCCAAAAAAATTCATTATTATTTTTGAAAAACCAACATAAATAGCATCATGGCTCAATGATCAGGTGACATACTGCCTTAAGGCTATGATGAAATTGTTCATAAGGGATGCCATTGCCTGGTTTGACTTCAATTTTGTGTATGCTTCAACGCAAAGCAATGGATTTTTGAGCTATGATGTCATAAGTCATTCATCTGGGCGCCCACAAGAACTGATTAATGAGATGCATGGGGGAGAGAGAGAGCGAGAGTCCAAAAGATGTTCCACCCCCGAATATCTAATGGTCACCCCGTTACAAAATGCAAAGACATACATTAGAGAAAGCTGAAGTATTTTCAGGCTCGTATTGATTGTAAATAGGAATATTCTATAATGAAAAGGTGGATGATGTCCAACTCTTACTTTCCAGAGCATGAAACCCTTTGATTATGTCACAAGGGTCACGACAAGTTGTAATGCAAGAAAAGAATACCTGAATATGCATCCAGGTACAAAGATCAATCACTATTCAGTGGTCAGTCTTTGATACTGCCTTGCACATCTTGTATTAACATGTCCTGATATACTGCAAACATCCCTCTTTATTATGACATCTTCGATTGCCTGGTTTGTATGGACATTTGACAAAGAGTCTTCTCATGAATATCTTTTCAGGTTCTGGTAAAAGCCACAGCTGCCACTGCCTGTCAGCATACGATTCAGTTTTGGGCAGGGTCTTACACTGTATACGGAAGCAGGCAGGCATCTTTTGGTAAACCACCAAAACAAATTGCATGAGATTATGTACACTGTACTGCAACATGTAACCAGATTATAAATCTGTAGAAAAACTTGTTCATGCTTTTGTGACTTCTCGTGTAGATTACTGAAACAGTGTATTGTCTGGTGTTCCTAGTTCTTAACTGAGAAAACTTCCAAGTTCTACAAAATTCTGCGGCACGCCTGAGTTGTTCGTAAAATTATCAATATGATCACTGCAGTATAACCATAATTTTAAAAGAACCACATGGGCTGCCGGTAGACCTTAAAATACAATTAAAAATTTTGTGTATACTTTTTATACATGTTTATATTTTACCATGGTACCAATTCATCTTCGTGAACTACATGATTGTGGTCAATTTATGTCACAGGTCGTAAAAACTTACAGAGCAGCAGTGCAATATCTTATGGCGACCATGCATTTGCTGTGAAGACAACAGTTCTCTGGAATGCCTTACCACTCTCGCTTAGGCAATGTGACAATTTTGACACTTTTGAAAGAGGATTTAAAACTCATCTGGTTAAGCATTTTTATGGTAACTAAATAATTTTTCATTGGTTTTTAGTATAATTCTAGTCGTTGTACATACTGTGATTTTATTCTGATTTTACTGTGATACTTTACATTATTATTTATGTATGAATAGACAGCACATTGAGATGTTTATAGTAATGTGCATTATCAAGAAACAAGCGTTATCATTGCCATTATTAACGTAATGTGGTAAGTATAGGTTATTCACCACGGGAGAGGGAATATGTGATTTATTGCCCAAGGGCTTTAGCTAGTGATTCTTCTCGATGTTTGAGACTATCTTTGACCATTTCACTTCATCCCATCGACCCTCATACCATTTTCATTCATCCCCCTTCACCTTCATTTATCATTTCACCTTTCAAAACTTATTTTTAAGAAAATTTTGATTTCAGTTTATTTGACATAATGTATGAACTTGTGGTAATTAATTAAAAGTGTAATCTTGTTTTTCTTTTTTTTCTAATAGGTGGCATTTTGGGGCCGACCAGATGATCTTTGGGGGGGGGGGCTATGGATATTTGGTGAAAAAAAAAGATTGTTTCCCACTTGACACTGAAAAAAAAAGTTTGTTCAGCAGATGGAAATTAAAAAAAAAGTTTGTTTCCACCTGTAGCTAGGGTACCTTAATGTTAAAATTCCGATAAAAAAGTTTGTCGCAAATGCGCATTCGAAAAAATTGTTCGTCGACGCGCCGCGAATGAAAAAAAAAAGTTCGTCCCGGGGGTAAAGTCCATAGCCCCCCCCCCAACTATCGTCTGGTCGGCCCCTTATGGTAGCGCCATATTCATGGCAAAGTAAATGTCTCCTGACATTAAAATAATTGAACTATGTTTTTTTATTCATTGTAACTGTATATTCATGTCAAATAAATATTTCTGTCTGTCTGTCTGTCTAGCTGTCTAGCTGTCTGTCTGTCATTTTCGTTGGGGTGGTAGTAGGCACCCACATAGACTTGTTTTTGAGCATGAGATGTATTTTGCACCATGTGATCTCGCAGCAGGTCTCTAGGTCTTCTTCATGTGTGGCATTCAGGGAGTTCTCAGTCAGGATAAAGACTCCGCCCCTCTGGTTCGTCTGTCTCTTCTGATGACACTGTATCTTTCAGTTGGGAAGACTGAAATGCATTACATTTCAAGGAAACTGCCACCCCGTTTTACCCCAGAATTCAACCGCGTACCCAAAGAGTCGTCCCGAACTGGGAATTGAATCCAGGTCTCAGAGGCAAGCTGCCAAAGATGTTCCCTTTGAGCTGAACCTCGGGCCTCTCTTTTCCAGTTAAATACATGTACACATTGATTTTTGTCCAAGTTAAGGTTTGTCTTTTATGTTTTAAGGAATGTAACATTGTAATGTAAAATTCAAGGTATTTATAATTAAGCTATTAAGAGAGAGAAATTCTGTCGTTGAAGTTTTGATTGTTTTATCTGTCATGTGCATTCGCTGATAGATTATATATCCAGATTGTAATTTATGTTGCAGTACCGTAGAACGGGGTAAAGTTGGCAGTCTGGGGTAAAGTTGGCACGTTATTATGACCACTTAATGGAGAAATGCCTACTTTGCTCATTGACACATGTTTCTTTGGCAAGGTTGCCATGCGTGTTAGTGAGGAAAAGTTGGCATTTCTGCCATTACTGCAATTTCAACAAGACTTAGTATATGAATTTCTACAACTGGATAGCAATACATAGCAAATGTGGCTGATCTGATTGGATGAGAGACTGGATTACATAGCATAAATCTAATTTAAATACCTTGAAAAGGTATGTCAAAGTAACTGATGTGTGTGGTGAACTGGTGGTGGACTGGTGGTAGGTAACTGCTAGTGGTAACCTGCTCTAATCTTATCAACTGACAAAACTCACTGGAGTGGAATACTACATTTTTCATTATTTCTACGTTCAACTATACTCTGCACACAAGAGTTCATATTTTACATTATGCATAAGAGACAGCAGCAGTGAGCTGCCACCGACAGTGAACTCTGCCTGATTTCAGATGCAGTAACTACCTCTTTTTTTAAGTGAAGTGCAGTAACGACTTGATCTGTTGAATTAGGTGTAGAATTGAATATTAAGTAACTTTTCATCGGCCACTTTATTATTAGAATGCTGCTATTGCTGCAAAGTGGTACTTGTTGTGGAACTTTTTTTTTGGTGGAGTCATAATTTTTCCTGCCCTGGGAATTGGGGGGAGTCCCTGTTTGGCAGCCAGCCAGAAGGCCATGCACGAGCACCCTCACTTCTCAGTATAAGCTTGTTAAGCTTGCCCTGACCAGTGACCACAACATACATTATTGGTGAAGTTGTAACAAAAAGATTAACTCTTCTTGGGTGTGACAGACATAATTAACTATTTCAGATCTCTCAAAGCAATTGAATGAATACTTTAGTGTTTCATTGTTGTCTGTTTGTTGTTTTAATTAGTTTCTTTGGAGAAAACCATAAACTATCATTTAAATAATGCTGGAAAAAGCTGTTAAAGGATTTGAAATCTTCAGAACTTTATGGTATTCATTGGCAGTGCATACATGTGCACTCACTGATCGTTTAACATTGTTGATTACAATTTGTTTATGTCTTGCTGGCAGCTCAGCTGTGCGTATGAGCACAAGTGATGAGGTCCCTCTACCTGGACATGCCCTGACCTACTTGGATATTGATAAATTTGTCAGCTGGAGGTCATCTGATTTCTGGCAGACTCTCCAGCTGCGCTGTTCGTTTAGAGTCTGTGAGCAGACTGGTTCAACTGGGAGATTTGGAGGATGTTTATTGCTTATGGGCCGATCAGGAAATCTGAAAATGCTATGTGGACACTGATAAGACCAGACATAGAAACTCGTACTTCATGAATCTGCAGTAAGTGGGTCAAAATAGCTTGCCAAATTTACGCCGGATTGCCAACTTTACCCTGTTTTACGGTATGTTATCTCAGCATCAGGGGGTGACCATTAGATAATAACCGGTGGAGGGGGCTCAGAGTTTTCCTGGGCGGGAAATTACTTTTTCCTTAAATATTTTTTTTAGGATCAAGCTTCACCATGTTAAGAAATACCCCATGAAGAATAATTCATTTCAAGACTCTTCCGCAAGAATTGATTTATTTCACTAAAACTGGTCAAGAAATTATTCATAAAAAAATCTCCGAGTCTCCCTCAGATTATCTAACGGTCGTCCCCTTGCGTATTATTCTTCCATGACAAAATAAATTGACTTTGAAGGTTAGGGCTTTCATGCAGTGAAATAGAGGCTTGTAGTTTGCTTCGAAAGGTTGAAGATATTGATGTTTCTTTAAAGCAATACCTGGGAGGACACATATTTATAGGATGAATGAATAATACAACAGTAGAAGCTTGGTATTCACAGTTGACCAGACCCACTTCCTGCTGCTGATTCAAGTTCAGTGAAATGTCAGTGGAAGAATTACAATAAACTCACAGACCTAAGAAAATATGACACAGCTGAGAAGAAAAAGAGGGAAAACTGGCAGAATACTTTTTCTTATTGACCTTTTGCTTCCTTTCGATGTCTTACAAAACAGAATTCAGCTTCTCAGATGAAGCTGTGACATTATTCTATTTTGAGAAATGTATAGACCTATACAGCATCTGTCTGTCAGAAACCCTACCCCTCCAAAGGACAAATCTGGACAAATCCTAGCAACTAAAACAACTCAATACCCAATCAATAGGCCACAACCTCAATCCTTAATATATATCATTTTCTGATCCATGCTTTAATTATTACAAGATTTGGTGCACGTTATTGCAATTATGTCAAAATATTAAATAACGTTTTCAGAAACTTTAAAATGAAGTTCTAGGAGTTTGTTTTGTCATTTGGAAAAGGAGGGAACAAACCTCAGCCCCTTTATCAAAGACAAACTTCAGGAGATGCTTCAATGTATAACCACCAATCATGCAGTTCACATGTTTTCTGTGTGACTACTGTTCTCCCACTAGGTAACATTTTTAAAATGTATTTTACTGGTAAAACTCTTTAGTATTTAAGTCCGTGCGAAGTTGGTCTCAGGGTCACCACTTTTGTTTGCATCTTGCTGTTTGACACATGTCCAGTGATGATCTTCCAGGGAAATGGTGAAACACGCAGATTGAAGTTTGTCACATGCATGCACCACAATATCTAACATTGAAAGTATTGGGTATGATCATAACAAATCATCAGCATGATGACACACGAAGTGCCTTTTTGAGGCTTTTTCACAGTGCACTAGTCCACTCCTCTGTATCTTAAGTTTCAACTTTGAATTTCCGAGTTTGCCTTTTCACAGTATTACATTTGACAGTTTTTTTTCATGGTGCATAATACTGTGCATTAGTGGAACTCTCCTCTTTCCTGCTCTCCGAGCTTCTCCGGTGTTCCAGCGCACATTAAAACATCCGCCACTTTGTAGGCCTGTACAATGCAATGGAGCCGGGTTTTTCCGAGGTGGATAACAGTGTTTAATCAGCCTGATAACCCTGGATTAGCCCAAACAATTTGAGTTCTGTACCTAATCAATGGACTCCGCCAGTGTTACGAAACGTACCTGTGATTAATCCAGAACTTGTGGCCGAAGACGTCCATCTGGCCATTCCCGCCACATTTTCCTGTCTTTGCCTCGCCCTAACTCATGATGTCGTCAATCGACTGGATTTTGGTCGGAAATCAAGGTAAACATTCCATTTAAGACTCAGCGATACTATCGCTGAGTCTTAAATGGAATGTTTACCTTGCTGCGATACAATCCATAGTGTTATTAGTGGTTTTACTACAGTCCTGGAGCCCGCAAACCAAGCGTCCATTGACTTAGCAATGGTACAAATTGGCGGCATGTTCCCAAAATGACAACACCAGCGTGATTTCACACTTAATCACGTGGCTGCACGAGAAATAGTAACGCCTTCTATGATAGTGGTACAGTGTGTGCTCATTGGTGTCATCGCCTTCTTTACATGGTTCGCCCCCTCCCCTTCATATTATTATGCCAAAAAAAAAATTCAGACCTGAAGGCTCCAATGTTATAAGCTGCGCCCCCCCCTCAAACCTTGTAGTCTTAACTGGTTCAGTTGGCAGCTTCTTTGGGCAATGGGGAAGCAGTGTAGCTTTTGATTTATCTCTAATGGGTATTTGAGTTTCAAGTCATGAGAAGCAATCACTGGTAATAATGAAACAAATGGCATACATCCAGACTAATTATGGGATAAAACTGCATTTTGAAATTAAATTAGACAGGAAATTGGTATCATGATTATGTTATGATAGAACCTTAATTGTTGTGACTTGTTTTCAAACAAAATGCAACGTTCAATAAATATTTCTGTGACGTTTATAGTGATTTAGTTATCAGTTTGACTACAGGCCTATTTCATTTACGAAGAGAATAACTTCGAAGATAGAGAGGATATCCAAATACATAGCCTATAAATAAAGGAACTCAAGGAATGCAAAACGAAATCCTTAGTACATTAATATTTTGGATGTGAAGTACCGTACAGTAAAGGCATTGCATCTCCAGTCCATTCAGATGCCAATTCCCAGATCGTCAGATCGAGGCAGCAAATTCTTGTATCTAACTGACTATCACTGTGGTGGGAATATTACAACATATATTCTCTGAAATCTTCCACTAAAGCGATGATAAATGGATCCTTTTGGACCACCAATGGAGTCCTGATGTCCATTTTGTCTGGAATAGGTTCTTAATGGCTGTAAGTCACTTCTTGCAATATCTATCGGTTTCGTTATCCTGAATAGATGGTCCCTTTCAGAAAGAGGCACACAGTGAGCAGCTACATCTTAGTGCCAACCTGACAATGGAATTCCCAAGAACTCTGGTCAGTCATAAATGGGGGACCAGATTATGTTTTTTGCCTTTCCAAGGTACACTATATTGCATATTAAAGTTGTCTAACGGGTAAATGTGGAACATGAAGATATGTACACCCAAGAATGTAAATGTATAACGAGGTCGTAAGGCCCCCCCCTTTTTTGTAGGGACCATCTCAGATCTGTGTTATAAGCTCCAAATGAGGAAAGATTTTACAGTGGAGGTCCCTAACTAAAGGGACAAAAAGAATCAGCCAAGTGCTATTTGTCATCAATTTATGTGTACTTCAGTGGTGGAGCTTCTTGAGTTTCTGGAGGGGGCCACTAGGAAGTTGGCCTTGCAGACATACTTTCCCTATAGCAGGAGTACCCTACAAATTTACCTCCAATATTAGGAGGGTACTCATGCTACAGCGAAGGTAACTGTGATTACACTTTACAAATCAAGTATATATTTGCCCCTCTTTATGCTCAGTAGCTCCTTCACTGCATGACCTTGGGAGCCACTCAACCATGACTGTCATGGTTGAGTGATTGGGGACCATATCCAAAGCACACCTGAAGCATAATATTATCCCATAGAGATTTCCTTCAAAAAATTATATAGCCTTAGTGTATAAAGATTTGAGATGATATAAGACAAGTGATAAAGGAAAACACTGTATGAGAACATTAGATATTCAACTTCTCACAAACTGGCCAGTCTAACAAGTGTAATAATCCAAATATTATGCAAGCCACAATTAGTTTGTTGTAATGGAAATAGAAATTTCATGTTCATGACAAAGAATATAAAAGGGCTTCTCATTGCTTCGTTTGCTGTCTATGTTAATAACACCTGTGATTAGGCATGCCTAATCATGAGGTAACATGTATTAGGTTTGTTAAATCACACACTCACAGTGGTACATTGGAGGTATAGATGTAACTACACATACATAAAACATTATTTGAATATTTGGAAAATAAAATATGTGTTTGAAGAAACCTCAGGTCCCTACAATTCTTTTTTTAAAGAATTTCTTGTTAGAGTTAAACATCTTTTCCACAATAACGAAACAACTGTTGCTGATGACGTGAAAGACAGGTTAAAAGAAGTCACCAAGGTGACACCATTGTGATGTCACATCTCATGCTGCAGTGCTCCAGTGTCAACAAATGAAGCACCAAACCATTGGACATGACTACATGTATATCGGTGTACATAATGCTAATTTTCACTGTCGAGTGGTACAAATAAAATTACAAGAGAAAAGGTAACAAATTGTCTGGTGCATTACAAAGTATTGAGATCCTAGAACCTGACCTGGATGAATGGTCATATTTGGTATGGTCCTCAATATGTTCATATTTGGTATGGTCCTCAATACATTTTTACCTATGAATAGTTTCTGAGATAATTGCAAAAAGTGTTTTCATTGTACTCATTGGTTATTATGTTGAGCCTTATTGTGCTAACAGTCTGTTCAACTGAGGATTAGAACCACCTCAAATTGCTAAAAGAAACCAAACCAGTTATTCTTCACCATTTACCTGAATTTAATAACATCTCAAAAGTCCCACTCAATCAAAGCATTGCAATAATGGTTGGGTCATTGGTCAAATCCTTTGGCATGTTAGCACAATAAGGCTCAACACAATAACCAACGACTACATTAGAAACAGTTTTTTGCAAATATCTCAGAAACTATAGACCCTAGAAGGTCAAAATATAATAAGTACCGTACTTAATATGACCATTCCGCACATTTTGATCTATTTGCAGCTCTCTAGGTTCAACGGTTCTTGAGATATAGTACAAAAATACCAAAAATTGCCACTTTTTGGGGTCAAAAGCAGAGTGTGAACTGGTGTAAGGACATCTTCAATTGACCTGAAATTTGCCGGAAGGATTCCATTCACAACTCTTTGGAAAGTTCTGCTCTGATTGGTAAACAACTGTCGAAATTTGGTATGGCCTAATTGACAGCTACAATTTTGCAATGTTGCTGGCTGATTATGAGAAGATGCAGCAGATCCTTGTATTGTTCCTAATTCCATTGTTGTTAAACCTAAGGGAAGCTCATCCAGATCACTAATTCGATATCCGAAGGCCCACTAAGTGACCCCCTGGGTAGGATAACAGACAGGACAAGTCTTAATATGTACTAATCTGTCTCCTTCCTAAACTCCAACGTAAAATAATTGTCTCACCAAGATGAACCGTGGGTGCAAAACATTGAGAAAGCAGTTTTTGCATCTGCTATGGCACATCTTGTGTTACACAGTGGGACTATGCATAATCTTAAGCATACAGCCTTCTCATTTGTTTTACTTGTTCACCACAAAAAATCTAAAAAGCTTAATCTTTAATGAACATTTTCCTCAAGTTTAGAGTAAATTAGTTTTCAGTTTATTACATGTATTTCATTTGAAAGGGAAGTCTTTTTTTCTTAAATATTTCAAGAAGGAGGACAAGAATTATGAATATACATTTTCTTGACAAGAAAATCATAGTACTATACAGGGAAGGCATTGTGGCTGCTGACCTTTGGGAATCCAATTCCCAGATCTAGAGGTCGAGTCAGCACTGTGGTGAGATTGATAAATGGCTCCTTTTGGACCACCAATGGAGTCCTGGTTGGCTTCTATTGTGTCTGGAATGGGATGTTAATGGCTGTAAGTTGCTTCTTGCAGTATCTCTCAGTTTCGTACTTCATGAATAGATGGTCCATGACATCCATCTCAGAGAGAAGTGTATCGAGAGTAGTTTTGTCTACCAGACAGGGAAATCCCCCAGAACCCTGCTCATGGATATCAGTAAGCAGGGTATGATAGTGGTCTTTCATCTCAGTTACAAAAATCAATTCTATATTCAAGCTACGCCAAAGCAAATAAAAATTGAGTGAGACCTTATGAAAGTACATATTTTCAAATAAGTCCCCTTGGTTGACTGATGAGAGGAATTGGGGTTTGTGAATGTTTTACATTGTGATTCATGTCACTATGAACTTCCAGAACGTCAAATATAAAATGGTTAAAGATAACTGCAAAAATTTGAAACAATCTCTTGTATAAATTGCTTTTTATTTTCAAAGTACTGAAGTGTTCAGCTCACCCACACCAGCGGGAGTGCTCAATCACGGAAATAACAATGGAAGTATTGGTTCTCTAAAGGCCTGAGGTCAGTGATATAGTTGCTGTGGAAACGAGTCTCACACCTCAACAGTGTGCTGGAATGCCCCAAGTGGTCCCAATACCAAATCATCAGGAAGCCCTTTTGTATGTCACAAAGTTTGATAGCCCAGGGTCATCTCTCCAAGTGCAGCCATCAAGTTCCAAATGTAATATCTCTGGCTTTATTGCCTTCCAGACAAGATGATTGTGTTCTTTTTTGCCATTTTTCTTTTCTCGGATTTATGAAACTGTAAAGTCCAAGTTGGCCACAAACAGTTCCGCAATGAAACAACAATGTCAATGTTGTTCACACCTTCAATCATTCAATGTAGAGAGTCATTAAGAACTTCCAGAACATCTAGATCTAGTAAAATGCTCAAAGATTTCTGCTTGAATCTTAATGTCTTCAATTGTTTTTCTGGAAGTAGTCTAGTGTGTAAAGTTGACTGACAGTAAGCAGAACACAGAATGTTCAGATATTACTATTACAAAAGTATGTATGTGTTCTCTGAAGGCCTGAGGTTATAGAGAGACACTTCATCACTGTGGGAAAAAGCTGCATTCCCCAACAGCACGCTGGAATAGCCTCAAGTGGTCTCAATCACAAACAATCAGGATGCCCTTCCGAGTATTGTATGTCACACAGTTTGACGTCGCATGCAGGGCCACCTCTCCTTGAGTGCAATCATAAAGTTCCAAATGTATGGTCTCGAGTGGTATTATCTTCAACCATAGAGATAAATGTCATGCCCTTTTATGCTGTCATTATTTTCCTAGATTTATCACACTGTAAACTCCCTATCGTCCACATGAATAGTCGTGACAATCCAGCAGCACTACCAGATGGGCAATTACGTAACGTCTGATTTACAGATTTAACCCTATAGCAGCTTGTGTAGTCCTACCAAAAAACCTCAGTTAATCCATTGTTAAATAGGGATGAACCAGGTACTAGGGGTATCAGACAAGCCATCAACCAATGCTCCAAGTGTAACAGGAGCTGAGCTACAATTCAAAATTGTATGGTGTCGGACGTATTAACACAGTGTACTTCTGAGTTCTGACACCATGACATTTTGTCATAGCTCAATGCCTGTTGCACTTGGAGCTTTGGTTGATGGCTTGCCTGATACCCCTATTAACTGGCCTCATCCCTGTATGACAATGAAAGAGCTGAGGTGTAATTGTAGGGCTACATAAGCTGCTAAAGTGTCAAATCTGTAAATCTGACTATACGGAATTGCCCCTCTAAAACCACAAATTGATGGAGATAATACACTGGAACTGTTTTTCAGGATGTTAGTAATTGCAATTCACTTGGAATCATTTTTTTTTGGGTCAATTTCGATATTTTCAATTTTTCGGGCAATTTTTAGCAAAAAAAGCCAAATACTAATTCCCAACATTTACCCAGAAATGGCTTTATCTTGAATATAAGCAACTGTTTATGGTGTGTCATACCCAAAACGGCCTTCAAAGATGATTTAAGGTGGCTCGATACTCGTGAACTTTCCAAGATAGGATTTCTTAAAAATAGTTTAAAATGATCCAAAATATATTTCATAGCAAGGATATGTAAACGGAAGTATTTGCTACCTGCCTTTTTTCCAAAATATTTGAGGTTACTTACAAGAAAGTCAGTCCACGCATACTTGAAAAGCTCAATTTATTTTCTTAACGTTTTTACTGTGAAGTTTTCCATGCCATTCAGTGGCACTGAATCCGATATTATGCAATGAAGCATGAAATTAAAGAAGACACTTTAATGAAAAAGCTGATGACCATTTCAAAGAGATATATTTAGTTTAAAGGACTTTCCAAGTGCCTCGGAATAAAAGTTTTGATTTTGGCAATTTTTACTTTTTTTATAAACCATAGTGCTAAAATAAATTTACTAGACAGGATTTTTTATTTCTTTGTCATTTACTTCCAAAAATAGTGGGGAACAATAAGATAATATAGACAACCCTTCCTACCATACTTGAAATTGATATAAAGTTTGTTTTTTTTTTCGCGCAGTGGCATGGCTCAAATCGCATGCCTCAACATTTTTTTTGCACCAATTATCATTTTTTGGCCACAACCAACTTTCTATACCACTGGCATATTGAAATTCCAAAAAAAGTTTTTTTCAGCCCAGCCTAACCTATCGTATGTCTATTCATAGTTTGCATATCACGTTGCCAAAATCTAAGTGTCAACTCCATGCTGCCAAGTCCTGGTTAATGCACTGGCATAAAAGAAGTTAATCGATTGATGGAAGCATCCGTCTTTTGATGTAAGCTTTATGTGGGAGGTATGAGCCATAATTAAAAGGAAGGAGAGCAAAATTTAATTCCCAAACACTTATTTCAACATTCAGTTATTTCAATACGACAAAGAAGTCCTTTGCACAAATTTTATGCTTGACGTAGAACAACTGGAATTCCAGTAGAACATATTACACTTTTAGTTTAATCTATCATCTATTTTCAAATACCATAGGTAGATGATTCCATAATAATGGGAAGGGTGAATGACTGGAGAAAAAAGGCCTTTGCTCTGCATAAATTGGATAGACCATTTAATCTTAAGGACTGGTAGCTGATAAAACATTCTTCAGTAGAATACAATGAGCCAAAGACTCAAGTATGTCATACAAGTTGGCTCAGGAACTCATGCATCCTGTATGACCTCCTCTTACAAAAGCAATGCTAGTGAAGTAAGTGACTCCTCAGTGTATATTGAGCATGATGATAATATTGTAGTTTCAATGTTACTCCCAAAATGTCTCAGTCATATCTAGTGATCTATGGTCATATCGTAATTAAGATCTTCTCACAAGAAATGTTCCAGTAAGCTCTAATGCCTTTATGATGCTACTTATCCTTGCCTCGTCAGTAGCATGATTGACAGGAACCCGTGTGACTGTGCTGAACCCAATTATATGAAGCTACTTTTGGGGGCATGAAGTATCTTCGGTTATCTGGCAAATGCTTAGCAACACAACACCAGTAAAGGCCATGATCAGACTTTCTGAATCATGGATGATGCATTAGTAAATCTAGAAACTGGTGGCATCTTACAGGCTGAGGAGTTTTGTCGGTAAGAACATGATGGACATCAAAATACTTATGTGCTTGTCAATTGATAAATATTCTTAGGGTTTAGCATCATTTGTTATAGCTACAATTTTGACACACCTGCTAATTTTGCAGAGGGATGTGACAGGTTCTTGTTCTGCTCCTAATTCCATAAACCGAAAGCTCATCCTGCACAGTACGAGGGGTGTTCAGTTTGAGGCTTTTTTTATAGGGAAACTTATTTTCAATCTAGAACAATGCATTTTTCACAGGATAAAATTCAGCATATTTGAAATGGATTTCCAAAATTTTGGACAATTTGGACATTTTTAAGTCATTCTGTGGTTGCCATGGAAACTGAAAGTTCAGCTTCTTGGGGCAGATAATACTGAAACCACTAAAGCCAATGAATTTTGGCTGTGAGAGACCTCTCTCTATCACTTGCAGTAGTGAGATTGACAATATAAGACACAAGAAATATAATTTTAGCCTTAAAAAATGCTCCCAAGCTCACCAAAAGCATTGATTCATACACCTGACCCGTTGAAGTAAATGTTCCTTGAAGTCCTCCAAACAAAGTTCTGTGAAAGTATTTCGGTCATCCAAAGCCTTTTCTCCTCCAGTGCCTGAAACTATGGCTTCCATGAACTAAAGTAAGGGAAAACCAGGACTTATGTAAAGCAGCATGTCACAGGAATAGCTAGCATGGATAATGTTGTCCATTTTGGTCTCTTGTTCATACTTGTGAATCCATGCTTTCACAAATCCTTATGTAGTCAGGGAAACACAACTTTGCCTCCTGAATTTCCCTCGCCAAATCTGGCATGCAGGAGTGCTTTCCTACATGGGTTCAGTGTAAGAATACACACATTTGGTGTGCTTGAAATCATGTTTAGAAGCTAATACCATATTTCTTGTGTCAAACATTGTCAATCTCACTAATACAAGTGACAAAGAGAAGTCTCTCACAGTCACAATTTCTTGGCATTCTTGGTTTCAGTGTTAACTGCCCCGAGAAGCTGAACTTCCAGTTTCCATGGCAACCACAGAATGACTTAAAAATGTCCAAATTGTCCAAAAGTTTGGAAATCCATTCCAAATATGCTGAATTTTATCCTGTGAAAAAATCATACTTCTAGATTGAAAATAAGTATCCATATGAAAAAAAGCCTCGAACTTTCTGAACACCCCTCGTAAAGGCACTGCAACTCCCATCCATTAGATGTCGATTCCCAGATCTGCAGATCGAGGCTGCAAACTTCGTATATCTTACTGACGATCACTATGGTGGGAATATTGCAATACATATTCTCTCAAATCTTTTACTACAGTGATGATCAATGGCTCCTTTTGGACCACCAGCAGAGTGATCCTGCTTTGCTTCCATTGTGTCTGGAATGGGTTTCTAATGGCTGTAAGTTGTTTCTTGCAGTATCTCTCAGTTTGTAATCCTGAGTAGATGGACCCTCCCAGTAACAGGCCTGCCGTGAGCAGCTACATCTTAGTGCCTACTTGACAACTGATTTCCCAAGAACTCTCCTCAGTCAGGGATCAAGAAAAATGGCGAACCAGATTATTTTTGAATTTCCACATCTACAATGTATTCAAGGTACACTAATATATTCACAAAATGTCCCTTCGAAATAAATAAATCATTGGTTGATTGATAGCAAATGTATTCCACGCAACCAATGTAGGCAGTTAAAGGAACTACCAGAAAAGAAAAAATATAAAGTTATTTTTAAAATATTAAACTGCCTCAAATTGACTTTAGAAAGTTCTGATAAATAATGTGTTTGGTCTAAGTATGGAATGGGGCACGAAAAGATGTGATAACAAAAGTATGTGCAATCTCAAGGCCTGACTTAAGGAAGTCCTGATGTGTTCAGTAAACCCTTATCAACAGCAAGGGGCACCAAATTTATGCTGTGATAAAGTGTTTCATACAAAAACATGTATCTCTCAAGGCCTATGATCTGAGAACCAGGGCCTTCTTTAGGTGCCTGGCCAAACTGCATGAGATGGACTCAGGAGGTTTCAATTCTAGATTTTCAGGATGCCCTCGTAGGCGCTCTATGTCACAAGGTTTGATAGCCCCTAAAAATCTCTTAAAGTGCAACCATCAAGTTCCAAATGTTCTGTCACGGATTTATTGGCTTCGAATCCAGACTTCTATGCTTTTTTTGATTTCATAGTTTTATTGTGAAGCAAACTCGCAATGGTCCACCAATCAACTCTGATATGAAAGAACATGCGTGCATGATCCCCCTGTGCTGACAGTCGGAACCATACCTAGTATTTCATGGTGGAGTGTATGGCTGAGTTGAACATATTTAGAGTCGTCATACCTATAAGGTGCTTTGTTAGTTGCAAAAAAAAAAAAAGATTAGTGTTAAGTAAGCAAAATGACAAGGATCAGCAACAGGACAGATCATGTCTATTCATAGTTTGCTTATCCTATTGCCAAATTTAAGTTGTCAAGCCCTGGTTAATGTACTGAGCAAAAAGAAATGTAATCGATGAAAAAGAAACATCAGTCTTTTGATGTGGTATTTATGTTGGAGGCATGTGGTGTAATTACACTAGAAAAGAGAGCAAAATAGATTTTTTTTTAGATAATAATTCCGTTTCTTAACTGAGTCAGTGTGGTAAACATGTATGGTGAAATAGAATCACTTGATATTATTTTCAATAAAATATTTAAACCAATTGTCTATGATCAATGACCAATTTAATTTCAGGATATTGCAGTTGCGACTCTTCGAAAGTCAAAATTATTCCAGCATTTTCATCAAGAGTGTACAGAGCTCAACAACAATTTCACAATGTACACCTACTTCGAGAAGATACAGCAGGTCCTTGCACTGCTCCTAATTCGCCTGTTGATAAACCTATACTGGAAGCTCATCCAGATCCCTAATTCAATGCATGAAGGCCTGCAAAGTGCCTCTTGGTTAGGATAACAGACAGGACAAATCTTAATATGTGAATTTCGTCAAATAAGAGGTAGCATATGGTGAGAATGATAAATTGCTCCTTTTTGACCCCCAATGGAGTACTGGTTTGCTTCTATTGTGTCTAGAATGGTTTCCTAATGGCTGTAATTATGAGCTTCTTGCAGTATATCTCAGTTTCATAGTCATGAATAGATGGTCCATGATATACACCTCAGAAAGAAGTGTATCGAGAGTACTTTTGAACTTTTGTCTTGCCTGACACGGGAATTCCAAAACCGTCTCATGGATAGCAGTAAACAGAGGATGATTGTGATCTGTCATCTCAGACACAGAAACTGATTCTGTATTCAAACTACACCAATGCAAAAAATTGAGTGAGACCTTGTCAAAGTTCATATAGCCCCCTTGGATGAGTGATGAGAGTTGGGGTTTGTGAATTTTTTTTTACACCACTATTGATTCAAGTCACTGAGAACTTCCAGAATGTCTAATATGAAATAGTCAAAGATGACAGCAAACATTTGAAACAGTCTCTTGTATAGATTGCTTTTTATTTTCAAAGTACTGAAGTGTTCAGCTTGCCCACACCAACGGGAGTGCTCAATCACGGAAATAACAATGGAAGTATTGGTTCTCTAAAGGCCTGAGGTTAGCGATATACGCCGATATAGTCGCCGTGGAAATGAGTATCACACCTCAACAGTGTGCTGGAATGCCCCCAAGTGGTCCCAATACCAAATCATCAGGAAGCCCTTTTGTATGTCACAAGGTTTGACAGCTCAGGATCATCTCGCCAAGTGCAACCATAAAGTTCCAAACGTATTGTCTCTGGTTTTATTGCCTTCCAGACAAGATGATTGTTTTCTTTCTATGATACATTTCTTTTCTCGGATTTATGAAACTGTAAAGTCCAAGTTATCCAAAAACAGTTCTGCAATGAAACAACAATGTCAATGTTACCAGGCCTCATTCCTGTTTATCAATGAAAGAGCTGAGGTGTAATGGGAGGGCTACACAAGCTGCTAAAGAGTCAAATCTGTGAATCAGACTTTATGGAATTGCCCAGATGGAAAAAATACAGAGGTTTGTTCTTGAAAATTGTTTTAATAATTTCCCACTGATTGGTAATCTTGTCATAGTTGATCGTTGTGAGACTAGCAGTTACCTGAGCTGAACATTATTAAATTCATGTCAGCACTACAAGTTGCTTTGTACGCAGCCAAAAATGCAGATTAGTGCAGAGCAAGCAAAACAACAAAGATCAGCAACAGGACCTATCAGATGTCTATTCATAGTTTTCATATCACATTGCCAAAATCTAAGTGTCAACTCCATGCTGCCAAGTCCTGGTTAATGCACTGGCATAAAATAAGTAAATTGATTGATAGAAGAATCAGTCTTTTGATGTAAGCTTCATGTTGGAGTGATGTAAGCTTTATGTGGGAGGTATGAGCCTTAATTAAAAGGAAGGAGAGCAAAATTTAATTCCCAAATACTTATTTCTACATTCAATTATTTTTTTTCAATACGACAAAAAAAGTACAAATTGAATTCATGACGTTTAACAAATGGAATTCCACTGGAACATACTACATTTTATTTTAATATCAATAATCTATTGACGAATACCATTTGTAGATGATTCCATAATTATCAATTCCATTTACCTGTAAGACAGTGAAGGATGAGTGGCTTGAGGAAAACGGCCTTTACTTTGCATACATTGGATAGACCATTTGGGACTGGTAGCTGATAAAACATTTGTCAGTAGAATACAATGAGCCAAAGACTACTAGTATGTCATACAAGTTAGCCCTGGAACTCATGCATCCTGCATGACCTCCTCTTACAAAAGCAATGCCATTTAAATAAGTGACTCTTAGTACGATGATAATATGTGATTTTCATGTTTCTTCCAAAATGTCTCAGTCATATCTAAAGGCTCACACTTAAAAATGCACACTTCCAAAATGCTTAAAAATAGCACTTCCTCCTAAAGTATCAAGATGATAGTTTTAACACGTCTAGTGGTTGCCATCAGGTACATTAATGAAAATTTACAAATCTCTAAGTGCTGCGCTTTTGTGACAAATTAATTTGTCGTTGTTACTGTCGAAAAACGCTATTCACAAAATTTCAATATCCTCTGATCATTAATTTCAACAACTAAGCTGTTCCTTAAACAATATTATTTGATAAGCCAGGAAAGTTTACAATTTTACTTGCTTGATGGGTTGGGGAAAAGGGATATTTAACCAAACCAAAATTAAAGAGGATGAAATCATTAAAATTTAAGTGTCAATGCTGACCCGCCCCCTCCAGGAGACTTTTGTCAAAATCTTCAAAAAAGATGTTTTATTCAGATTTATGAGACTATTGATATGGAATTATTGTCTATGTATGTGTTTCTACCCTGGGTAAGCAAAAAGCCGCAAAATTTAACAGTTTTGGTTCACATACATCACTTCCAGATGCTGAGTCGTACATTTTGAGTTTTCAATGAAAAATCTGCTTTATCGTTAACTTTTTTTTCAAAAACTTCTGTGGGGCAGCTTTTGGATGTCCTATGCCTGTCATGTGAAAATTTCATAGATTAGTCCTATCCAGTATGCCACAAAACCAATATTTCCATTGGTGCATTTTGTGTTGAAGTGCAGTTTGTGACTTACGTTTTCGACAGTAACAACGACGATTTAAATTAACACAAAAGTACTGGACTTAGAGATTTGTAAATTTTCACGAATATACCTGATGGCAACTACTAGAAGTGTTCAAACTTTCATCTTGATTCTTTAAGAGGAAGTACTATTTTCAACCTTTTTTAGAGTGTGCAATTTTAAGTGTGAGCAGTTTAGTGATCTATGGTCATATCGTAATTAAGATCTTCTCGCAAGAAATGTTACACTAAGCTCTGATGCCCATATGATTCGACTTATCCGTGCCTCCCCAGTAGCATGATTGACAGGATCAAATGTGATTGTGCTGAACCTAATTATATGAAGCTACTTTTGGGGCATTTAGTATCTTTGGTTGTCTGGAAAATGCTTAGCAACACAACACCAGCAAAGGCCATTACATAATGATCAGACTTTCTGAACCACGGATGATACATCAGTAAATCTGTAAATTGCTGGCATCTTATTGGCTGAGGAGTTTTGTTGGTAAGAACATGATGGACATCAAAAGACTTATGTACTTGTCAATTGATAAAATTTCAAAGGGTTTAGCATCATTCGTTTTTAGCTGCAATTTTGACATGCCTGCTAATTTTGCAGAGATGTAACAGGTTCTTGTGCTGCTCCTAATTCCATGAACCCAAAGCTAATCCTGCACACAGTCTGGTGAAACTGAGAACTGCATGCTGCTGCCACCTGGCACAAAAGTTGATTTCCTATGCTACAGCATTGCTCTCCCTAGAAATAGTTCCAATTTCATTGCACATTCACAAAATTTCTATTCAACATATATGTATACCAGAGTCAGACTTGGCAATCACATTCTCTAAGGAAGTGGACAAGGCCATCAGCACGCTCAGAAACAGCCCCGGTGTCTTCCAGACAAAATTGTGTGTCTTCCTCTGGTCGAAAGTAGGTGGACGCTCGCAGGAGCTCGTTGAATAGCACACTAGTCACTAGGTGGCAACACAAGACAGCATATGTTCTGATCTGTGGCAATGCAAGAGCAGTCCACTTGTAGACAGTCCTGCACAGTAAAGACAGTAAAACAATGGTCCATTTAGACGCTGATTTCCAGATCTACAGATCGAGGCTGCAAACTTTGTGTATCCAACTGACTATCACTATGGTGGGAATATTGCAATACATATTCTCTCAAATCTTTTACCACAGTGATGATTAATGGCTCCTTTTGGACCACCAGCAGAGTGATCCTGCGTTGCTTCCATTGTGTCTGGAATAGGTTTCTAATGGCTGTAAGTCGCTTCTTGCAGTATCTCTCAGTTTCTCATCCTGAATAAATGGTCCCCCCAGAAACAGGCCTGCCGAGAGCAGCTACATCTTAGTGCCTACTTGATAACTGATTACCATAGAACTCTCCTCAGTCAGGGATCAAGAAAAATAGGGAACCAGATTATTTTTACCTTTCCACATCTACAACGTATTCAAGGTACACTAGTTTATATGCTCACAAAATGTCCCTTCAAAATAAATAAAACATTGGTTGACTGATGACATGGTGTTTGGTTTCTTAACAGATGTTTTCCACGCCATCAATGTAGAAAGTTAAAGGAACTACCAGAACAGAAAAAATATAAAGTTATTGTTAAAATATTAAACTGCCTCAAATTGATTTTAGAAAGTTGTTTGGTCAACCCTTAATTATCGCATGGGGCCTGAAAAAATCAGGGATGCTGGAAGGAAACGAGGGCAGCAGGGGCGGTCGGTGAGAAAGGGCAAATCTAATTCGCACGACAAAATTTTAATGTAGCGGCAATAAAAATTTTGAATATATACTTATACATTTTTGCCTAAATTTGCTGTAAATAAGGCATAATAACGCTTTTTCTTTGATATGAAAAGGGCAACCTCCCGCCCCCCTGCCTCTCCTGGCCAAAGGCAGGAGGGGCAATTGCCCCCCCTGCCCCCCCCCCCTGTTCCGGCACCCTTGGAAAAGATGTGATAACAAAAGTATGTGCAATCTCAAGGCCTGACTTAAGGAAGTCCTGATGTGTTCAGTCAACCCTTATCAACAGTAAGGGGCACCAAATTTATGCTGCGATAAAGTGTTTCATACAAAAGCGTGTATCTCTGAAGGCCCATGATCTGAGAACCAGGGCATTCTTTAGGTGCCTGGCCAAACAGCATGATGAGATGGACTCAGGAGGTCTCAATCCCAGATTTTCAGGACGCCCTCGTGGGTGTTGTATGTCACAAGGTTAGACAGACCCTAAAAATCTCTTGAATGTAACCGTCAAGTTCCAAATGCACTGTCTCAGATTTATTGGCTTCGAATCCAGACTTCTGAGTTTTTTTTAAATTTCACAGTTTTATCATGATGCAAACTCACAATGGTCCACTAATCAGGTCTGACATGAAAGAACATGCATGCATAACTATCCGCTGTGGTGACAGTCAGAACAATACCGATGTTTGGCCTTTAGATGGTTTTCAATGTTTGTGAGCTGGCCCACATTCATAATTCTTCTTTGTGAGGCTAGTATTTCATGGTGGAGTGTATGGTTGAGTTAAATATATTTGGAGTCATCTTACCTATAAGGTGCTTTGTTAGTTGCCAAAAAATAGATTAGTGGTAAGCAAGCAAAATGACAAGGATCAGCAACAGGACTGATCATGTCTATTCATAGTTTGCATATCGCATTGCCAAAATTTATGCTGTCAAGCCCTTGTTAATGTACTGAGCAAAAAGAAACATAATTGATGGAAAAAAAAAATCTGTCTTTTGATGTGGTATTTATGCTGAAGGTATGTGGTGTAATTACACGTTCAAGAAAAGAAAGCTATATTGATTTTTTGAGATACTAATTTCCGTGTTCAAGTGAGTCAGTGTGATAAAACAATTACCTTGCAAACATGTATAGACTGTACGGTGAAATAGAATCACTTGAATTATTACTTTCAATGAAACATTTAAACCAATTGTTTATGATCAATGACCAATTTAATTTCAGAATATTGCAGCTGTGACTCTTTTTAAGTCAAAATTATTCCAGCATTTTGATCAAGAGTGTACAGAGCTTAACAATAAGCATTTACAGCAAACAATTTCAATGTACGGGATTGTACGCTTATTTCGAGAAGATACAGCAGATCCTTGCACTGCTTCTATAATTTGCTTGTTGATAAACCTATACTGGAAGCTCATCAGATCACTAATCCAATGCATGAAGGCTTGCAAAGTGCCTGTCGGTAGGATAACAGATAGGAAAAATCTTAATATGTGCAAATAAGAGGTAGCATGTGGTGAGAATGATAAATGGCTCCTTTTGGACCCCCAATGGAGTCCTTGGTTTGCTTCTATTTACTTTTTATCGTTTTTATCTTTCACTTTTATATAGTAATTGTTTATATTTATACTATAGTTATACGTTAGGGCCACAATGAAAAACAGATGTATTACTTCTGATTGTGCTACCCTGCTTAAATAAAAGTATATCTCAGTTTTGTAGTCATGAATAGATGGTCCATGACATCGATCTCAGAAAGATGTGTATCGAGAGCACTTTTGCACTTTTGTCTTGCCAGACAGGGGAATTCCCTCTCACGTATAGCAGTAAACAGAGGATGATTGTGATCTGTCATCTCAGACACAGAAACTGATTCTGTATTCAAGCTACACCAATGCAAAAAATTGAGTGAGACCTTGTCAAAGTACATATAGCCCCCTTGCTTCCGGATGAGAATTGGGATTTGTGAAATTTTTCACACCGTCATTGATTCAAGTCACTGAGAACTTCAAGAATGTCTAATATAAAGTAGTCAAAGATGACTGCAAAAATTTGAAACCGTCTCGTGTATAAATTGCTTTTTAGTAGTGAAGTGTTCAGCTCGCCCACACCAACGGGAGTGCTCAATCACAGAAATAACGATGGAAGTATTGGTTCTCTAAAGGCTTGAGGTCAGTGATGTAGTCGCTGTGGAAACGAGTCTCACACCTCAACAGTGTGCTGGAATGCCCCCAAGTGGTCCCAATTCCAAATCATCACGAAGCCCTTTTGTATGTCATAAGGTCATCTTGCAAAGTGCAGCCATCAAGTTCCAAATGTAATATCTCTGGCTTTATTGCCTTCCAGCCTAGAGATGATTGTGTTCTTTTATGCTATTTTTCTTTTCTTTATGAAACTGTAGTGTCTGAGTTATCAACAAACAGTTCCACAATGAAAGAACAAAGATTACTATGATTATCCTGGCATAATACTAGGGGAGAGTCCCCTCGATCGGACCGGTCCTGTCTTGAGTGATTGCTTTTCAGTCATTTGAAAATGGTCATGAATGTTTGACTTTGAAAAATTAACGATATTTGAAGTTGAGGTAACAAGTATAAAATGATAGTATCTGATCTAACATTGTCATTCAGGTCTCACACAGTCAGAATTAATATACTGCTGGAAAATCCTTCAGAATCTGTTTTAGTGACCTCCAACCAACTGTCTCCCAAAACGAAAAAGAAGAATTCATTTATCTAAAAAATTCAGGGAACTGGCTTAAATTTTGCAAATGATAGATATTCCCACGATTGGACCAGTTTAGTGTCCTCGATCGGACCACCTCATGGATGTGTGCATACTCATAATACAGCCTGTAAACATGACAATTTTAGCTTTTTATGAAGAAATAATCCCTAAAGACATCAAATTATGGCCAAGAGATAAGTTAAATTAATTACGATATTTAACTCCCATGCTAAGATGCCCTCTACAGGAATTTTCTGGAACAATGCTGAAAAGTAAAAAAAATCAAAATTGAGAGTTTATGTGATCTGAGGTTAGCTGACACAAACAGAAAATCATGTTTGTGGGTTATTAAATGTTGGAAATAATTATTTCAAACATTGAGTGGTCCGATCCAGGCAACTTAGTGGTCCAATCGAGGATACTAAGTTGGTGATTTGAGAATTTGAGCTTTTTTTTGGAAATGGTCTAGTGTCCATATAGATCAAGCTTTGTCCATAACACTGTAACACAATATATTTCAACCCAATCTTCATCTTTCAGGCCACTTTTGAGCTTCATAGCACAAATACCCTTTCCACACTGAGCAGCTGAAGTTAGGTGTTCCGATCAAGGGGACTCTCCCCTACTGAAAACGAATAGCATATATAGTGACTATATACCTACTCAGACTCAGGGCATTACACACTGTGAAGGCAGCTTGTTGCTGGTTCCCTTGTGTCTTGTGTTTCACGCTATTTTGATAGAGCTGACATTTCACACTGAATCAGCAGACGTAGGGTGACATGGAAGTCATGTTGAAGACTTTAACATGGTTCTTGTTCTTACATCAGACGTTTGAAAAATACAATGCAACCCTATAATTAAAGTCCCACAACTACAGCAGGAAGGGAGAATCAGCCACTATTTGAATACCCTTTCACATTTTTCGGCTGAAGTGACTGTGCTGAACCAGGCATAGGAAGATTTCTTAGACATATAGCATGGATGTCTGGCAGAGACTTGACACACAACACCAGTAATGCTCTTGCAGAACTTAGTCACAGGTGATGTATGTGTGTGGCTTATTGGGACCTGGTGGCATCAGACAGGCTGAGCAGTTTTGTTGGTAAGAACGGAAAGGGTTGAGGCAACATGAGGGGAGCTATTTCGACATGCCCTGCCAGTTCCTTCCCTCTTTTTATTCTCTTTGTGGCATTTTGCTTGTCACATCAAATGATCACCCTTACACAAATTAAAGTAGTACTCAGCAAGGCATGTAGTAGGGTTGCCAAACAACATATTAGTTGATGATCAGTGGCAGCATAATGGATTGAATGGCAATGAAATGTGTGTGGATGAAAAGCAAACAGTGACAAAGACATTGCCTCATCCACATGTCATGTAAAAGCAATGTGAGTGAAACAAAGTAACTCTCATTAAATTTTTCACCAAGCCAAATCATTCTGTGACACTGGATCTCAGTGGATCAGTCTCCTCATGCGGTGACAGGCCTATCTGACCATGCAGAACCATATCATATATATATCTATATATAGCTTCTTCAGACACGAGTGTGGTCGTCCGGTAAATGCTTAGCGAGTCAATAGCGACACAACATCAGTAAATGCCTTCCTAAGGCTTGCTGAACCAGGTGATGTATCTTTATGGCTTGTTGGGACCCAGTGGCATCACACAGTTTTGTGGGTAAGAACAGGAAGAGGGCTGAGGGAGCTATTGTGACATGCCAGGCACGGTGTCTCTGCTCCCATGGCATCCCAAGACCTCTCAGAGCTCCTTTGCTCTCTTCAGCTGCTTTCCTGGTCCCCTACTTGTCACTTCTAGCGATTACTCTTGACAATAGAGAATGTACTCTACATTACAAGCAGTAAAAAATGGAGAATTTATAAATATGGATGAAAAGGAGAATCTACGGGGCCAATCAAGTGTATATAAGAGTAACATGTTGAGAACTTCAACAGCCCTGCTCTCACTCTCATGTCATGAATCAACCCCAGTGACCCAGAGCTGAGTGTGGCGAGAGACTGCTGCACTTACGAAATTCATTTATCTATCTTAGTCTGTAGACACAACATAAAATTCAGCACCGGAGAATATTTCAAGTGCGATGTAATCCCGTCACTAGATCTGATGTTTCACCTGCTATTTTGATGAAGATTTAATAGAGTTGACATTTCACATCGATGCAGCAGACAGTGGAGTGACACGGAGTCAATGTTGGGGACATTTCCATGGCTCTTGTAATCACAGTTTGAGAATGGCTCAGAGCAAGCCTTTAATCCGTACATAACAACCTGTTTTCATAGTCATTGATTCAGAATCATCTTGCAAGGTATAAGCTTGTATCATATTCTTATCTCCTCAGAAGTGTGATTCGCAGCTACCCATGTGACTGTGCTGAACCAGGCATAGGAAGATTTCCTAGACATATAGTAGCATGGATGTCTGGCAGAGACTTGACACACAACACCAGTAATCCTCTTGCAGAACTTAGTGAGTCACAGGTGATGTATGTGCATGGCTTATTGGGACCTGGTGGCATCAGACAGGCTGAGTAGTTTGGTTGGTAAGAACGGAAAGGGCTGAGGGAGCTATTTTGACATGCTGGACATGGGGCCCTGCTCTTATGGCATCCAGAAGTATCTCTTCCAGCTCCTTCACTCTTGTAACTCTTTTCCTGGCATTCTGCTTGTCACTTCCAGTGATCACCATCACACAAAATTAATGTACTCAGCAGGGCATGTAGCAGGGTTAACAACAACAGAATAGTTGATGTTTAATATGAGGCCGCATGAAGAGCTATGAAGGAGCCAATGGCAATCTAATGTCTACAGTTGCATTCACAATTTCATTTCTGCAATCAGATTAAGGCTGCACAAGAGAGAAATATTGGTTTATAAGTTTCATCTCTGCAAGGAAAAATTCAGTTTGCATCATAAAAAGAAGAGCCAATGGATTACTGCCAGTAGCTGATACACTGCGTACTCACCAAGTGACCTAATTAAGGATTTTCTGGTTTACATTTGGCTAGTTATCATAATATTAAATAGAGCAAATAACAGACTTGGCAATATGGCCAGTATGCTGTCTTATAGTACAAGTAATACACATAAAAACTTAGGAATCAATTAGTTACGTTTTCTGGGAAATTGGGCAGTTTTAGTAAATTATAGTTTATTTTTGACTGGAATCACCAAATCTTTCGATTGTTGAATATTTAATGCTTGTAATTTCACATCAAGATGTCTAATACTTAAATACAGCATACTGGCTATGTTATGTTGTAATTGAATAGGTTTCTGGTCCAAAATTTACGATTTTATGATTGACTAGGTCGTTTCGCATAAAATAAACGGTACGCAGTGGATAGCTGACAGGCTTCCCACTGCACTCTCGCTTTTACAGCTACACAATGTCTGGCAATTCCGCAATTCAGGTTGAAAGGAACCTTAGCATTATCTCGATATCTCACTGTGCCATCTCTGCACTTCTGCAAGCTCTGTATAGTCTCTGACACTGCATCAGCTTGTCTAGGCAGCTGGGTGGCTGAGTGCTTAAGACCAGGTGTCCACTTGGGCCAGGACAAGACCAAGGGTGCCGGAACAGGGGGGGCAGGGGGGGCAATTGCCCCTCCTGCCCTTGGCCAGGAGGGGCAGGGGGGGCAAGGTTGCCCTTTTGATCTCAAAGAACAAATATTATAAGGCCTAAATTTACTATGAATTTATGCAAAAATTTATATGTAAAAATTCAAAATTAGTATTGCCGCTACATTAAATTTTTGTCTCGCGAATTAGATTTGCCCTTTCTCGACCGATTGCCCCTGCCGCCCTCATTTCCTTCCGGCACCCTTGGACAAGACCAGGAAGGGTTGGGGAAGCGAATTAGGCCATTTCAGCGTATCTTCAGCATCAGAAGCTCCATTCCTGAGACATTCTGCATTCTGTCTGCAGACAGGGTGAAGAACACTTCAGGAAGGGTAAAAACATGGGACAGGACAATTAGGAAGCCCTCCAGACAGCATGAGGAATTCTATTTGGTGGCAGATTGAATGCCATTTTTTCTAATTTTTCTTTACATGGCATCTTGTTCTTAGCCATTTTGCACATATTTCAGTGCTTTCCAGGGACCTTCTGCGTGTTGTCTGCACCTTCCTGACTCATTCTGCATGCTGTCTGCGCTGTCCAGACACCTTCAGCGAGCTGTCTGCAAGGCTTCCCGATGTTCCTCACTGTTCCTAATAGCTTCTTGGTAGTTTCAGTATCGGTTCTTCAATACTTCATCATGCCTTCAGCACCTTCAGCAAACCTTCAGCATTCCTGAAGCTGTCAGCAGCGCAGAAGGGTCCAGGACAGCTCCAAGAAGATGCTGAAGGGTTCCTGAAGGGTTGAGGAAAGCCAGGAAGCCTTCAGGACATGGTCAGGACAACAAGGACAAGTCGCTGAAGGTACCAGGAAATCCATTTCAGCGTCCAAATTTTGCTCCAGAGCAAAATTTGGATGCTGAAATGTTTGCCTCTGCTGAAGGCACTGAAGCACCAGGAAGGGATCAGGAAAGACTAGGACAGCATGAGGAAGGCTTCAGGAAGACCAGGACAATGTGCTGAAGGGATGGGGAATTGTCAATTTCACTTTCCTGATGGTTCCTGGTCTTGTCCTTGCCCTAGTGGACGGCCCCCATAATTATTAAAGTGTCTCAAAATTTTCAATGAACCTTCATGAGCAAAATCCCAGCTTGATGTCGATTGGATGAAACATTAACTTGGCAGCCCTTGTATCAGTGTCTGTGCTTGGCATGTAAAAGATCCTTCACATTGGGTAAATGTGCAACACGGTGAGGACTTAATGCTTGTTACTTGTTTTTTAACAGGGTCAAAGGTGCATTTATTATGTCATGTTATAAAATGAGCTGAGTCAATTAAAACAAAATATTACTGACTTTACCATGTTAAAAATTGACACAGCATCAATAAAATGAATCAACCAGATTAGGTTTACTCGTGTTAAGCATTGATTGAATCCAGCTGCAACTGGACCATAAATCTGTACAGTTCTATACTGGATAGTACTGTGGTTTCTCAGTCTATAGTAAGTACCCTCAATGTGTGTCTGCGAGGGACTGTCTATTCATGACTACCAGACTGAAAGACATTGCAAGCAAAGGCGACTCACAAGGATTAAGATCCCATTTCAGGCACAATGCGAGCAAAGCAAGACTCTGTTGGTGGTCCGAAAAGAGCCATTTATTATCTCCTTAGTGGAAGATTTAAGAGAATATATGTTGCGATATTCTCACTACAGTGATAGTCTTGTAGATATGATAATCTGGCATCTCAATCTTCATATCTGGAAATTGCTACATGATTCAACGCTTTTGTATTTTCTCTGGCTCGAATGGCTGTAATTCCCAATGCTTTAGCTGTAGGCCCATTATCCAGAAATATCAAGATTAAGTTATTTCACCTTTATGAGAAATGTTAAATTTGACAAGCTCTCTACATCGGAGAAGAAAAAATATCTGATCTTCAGAAATGAGTGCCAATCTGTATTCTCTAAGTTGTGACTTTTGGACACCAATGTTGTTGGTGCCCACATTACAGTCCTTGTCATACTTACGTGGAATCTCAAGTTTTTTTTCTATGGTGTTGAACTGTGATGTCAGAGATGACTCTATTCTAGCATTGCAATATATGTAAATTAACTGCAAGCTGTGATGTCATTTCAAACTGGGTCAGATTCCCCAGCTTCTAACCAATGCGAATCCACCAAACTGAGTGTCACAGTTTCAACTCAGTGTCAGAGTTAAAATTGGGTCTGGGAAAAACCCATGCAAGTTTGACATCAAAGACTCTCAGCCAAGTGGCTGCCAGAACAAATATGCATAACATAAGCCATGTGTTTACAAACAAATTGTCAAAGCCTTCTGTTTATACCAACTTCCATCAAAGTTTAAAGTTGTAAGTTAGCAAGTTTGTAGATTTATCAAACAACTCTGTGGGGATTATAACAGTTGTCTAGTTGACGTAGTTGTAGGGGCTATCCCTGATAAAACTCTAACTCTGACACTGTGGTCAAACTGTGATGCTCAGTTCAGGAGGATCAACATTGGCTAGAAGCTGGGGAATCTGACCCAGTTTGAAATGACATCACAGCTTGTAGTTAATTTACATATATTGCAATGCTAGAATAGAGTCATCTCTGACATCACAGTTCAACAGCATAGAAAAAAAACTTGAGATTCCACGTAAGTATGACAAGGACTGTAACAAAAATTCACATCACATGGTTTATAATCCATGTTTACGATCTCTATAGGTAACAGATGTCTGTCATCTGACTGGTTATTGAAAAGTAACTTAAATTAGTGTTCGAAGAGTGAGTACTCAGTGTGCTATTAGCTCATTGGAAAATTAACACGAGTCACTGTCTGATCTCTTTTCTTAAAGAGACAGAATGTCAGTGATCTTGAACTGGTGTACTTTACTAAAAAATATTTTCCTTTTGCCATGTATTAGTTCATAAATATATAGATATCCATATCCAAAGAATAAGAAATGAAGTAAAAGTGACTCTGCATGTTCTATATTGTCATATACGAAAGGCGAGAAAAGTCTTTGACATTTGCTATTTTGGATTTACTGAAGGGAGACTTCTGGAACACTGAAAGATATTGCCACGAAAGCGCAGCAATTATGCCGCAACAGCAATATGATGATGTGCGGTGGCTTTTTGCAAAGGCAGACTTTGATCAGAAGTGGCTTCCTAAACTATAATGTTATATGTATCAGAGCAGTTGGAGAAGAACTTTGCTCTGCAGGGTGAAAACTTGTGGCTGTTTCTTGTCAGAGCAGCAGATCCATTAATTTTTCACTGCACGTCTAATGGTAATCCTATACCCATCCTGAGTTTTCCCAAGTCACACCGTGCGACATCTGTTGATTTACACACCATCTCTTAGTAGCAACTCAAAGCACTGAAAAAGCTTTTTCCCGACTGGTTTGACAAAAACGAATACTTTTCAGACTTAAAAATCATTATAAATGTGCTTCTCGGTCAAATTGTTCTTTACTGAAAACCACACCTAATATAATGTATCCACATAGAAATGTTACCAACCGGATTGTTACATTCTGTAAATTTGATATGGCGAACGACAAATAATTTAGAAATCCGAAGCAGCAAATTAACCATCATCCTTCACCCAGCTTCAACCCACCTTAAGTAGCACTTACTAAGCTTTGATTAAAATGTAACTCCGACAAGTATAACAAGAATTTATATATGTATACTGGTACATTTTGTTCACATTCTGACAGCAACATAATTCCATCCAACTCATATTTATGATGCTGTGACATTAATCTCAAATCATGCATGACATTTCACTCCATCTAGAAGGAAATACAATGTACAAGTGCTAATATTTATAACAGAAACCGTTCAAGTTGGTAGTCAAATTGATGCTGTTGATTTTTAGAAATCCATCTGCATTATAAAAATGATAGTAATTCCATAAAATGATCAAAATTGACAGTTTAGGTCATAACTGTGTACTACCAATAATAAAACGTATCACTGAAATTTCACCGCCATGTGATAGAGCCACCAGACTTGCCATTGCTGCTTAATTTTGCTGGGCTGCTACTATGACATAAATGAACAATACTATCTTCATGATGTTTTCTTGACCTTCATAACCAAAAAGGATTTTTATAACACTGATTTGATGTTTTCTCAACGTTAGTGCTTGCTGCATGGGTATAGTCTTTATGCTACATATCACTGTACACTGAAAAAGGGATTTTCTGATATCAGACAATAATTCCTCAATGTAGGTCCAATGAAGGGGTTGTCTAAACCAGGCAATTGGATTGTTCAAAATGCCAAAGAACTTGTTTGTTCCATTCTGTTGATAGCCTGGTTCAGACAATTTGAAATATGATTTTTAGCATGAAACTAAATTTAGCAACCATGCAGTACTGGCAGGTACATTTTTGCCACGCAGATGCCATTTACAAGAGAGATAAGCACATCAGAAAATCAATGGCCCCCATCTCCTGCCTTTCAATTACAGCATAGACCTCCCACATGAAGCCCACATCAAAGACAGATGCCCTCATACCATCGATGAACTTTTGTCTCATTGCAATAAACCTTGGCTTTGCTGCACATAAAACAGAGCTGACGATTGGCTGTCCAAGAGGAGACCCAATAGACCCTCATAATGCCATTGTTAATAAGCCTACAGGAAGCTCATGCTCATCAGTAATCCCTTGCTCAGAAACCTACCAAGTGCCTCTTATGTAGGATAACTCTGAATATGTACAAATCAGTCTTCTTCCCACAATAGCCAAGAAATACTAGTCTGACTGAGATGAACTGTGAATACAGAACAGCTCAGTCTGAAACAGCTGGAAACCATAAAAACTGCATCAAAAGACCAGACATCTTTAGTGATGTGGACCGCCCCTGGCATGTGATCCAGCCCTGGACCACCAAAATACCATTCGGTCAAAAAATACTGGTACCTGATGGGTCAAGAAAAGACTGAATCGGTTCAGAACACCTAGGGGCAGAATTGGGACTTTCAGTTACTAAACCAAATATCTTCCCTTTTTTTCATAAGAAATAATCTATGTCAATGGACGGCCTCTGGACTGATCCATGGTATGAGGACCAGGTCACTCACCCCTGGACCAGACCAGAACCGGACAACCTTTGAAAAATCAGACCACCCATATATGCGGTCTGGTCCACATCACTATTCAGTACACCTCCCATGTCCGTTCCCCGCTGTGATTGGCTAAACCTGGGTCACCTGACTAAGATTAGAACGCACTGTGTCGACTGACAGGTGTGGAAAACAGGGACAATATGTGCTATACACAAAAAAGGTCCAAAAAATGACTGTGGAAACTATAGGCCAGTAAGCTTGACATCAATCCTATGCAAAGTTATGGAGAGCCTTGTCCGTGATGAAATAATGAAATATATGATCCAGCACAACCTGTTCAGCAAGCATCAATATGGCTTCCTACCAGGCAGATCCACAGTACAACAACTACTGAAGATCATGGACCGATGGACCGAGGAACTTGACAAAGGAAATACAATAGAAACAGTCTACATGGATTTTAAAAAAGCCTTCGACACAGTCCCCCATCAACGTCTCATAAACAAACTTCAGTCATACAGAATTAAAGGATCACTCAATAGCTGGATAAAAGATTTTCTCCTCAACAGGTCGCAAAGGGTAAGAATAAACAAGTCGCTATCATCTCCATTGCCAGTATCATCCGGTGTACCACAAGGCTCGGTCCTCGGTCCAATCCTCTTCGTAGTCTACATAAACGATCTTCCAGACAATCTCCTGACCAACTGCTATCTCTTCGCGGACGATACTAAAATATTCAGGACGCTGCAACCAGAATCGCACCATGAAGACCATTTGCAAGAAGATCTAAACGCCCTTCAGGAGTGGAGTGAAAAATGGCTACTTGAATTCCATCCAGACAAGTGCAAGAGAGTTTACATCAGGAAGCACCAACCAGACGTGAGATCTACAGACCTGGTACTATGCAAGAAGCAAGGAAACAACGAAATTCAAACAAAACTACAGACTGTAGAAGTTCACAAGGACCTGGGCATCAAAATAGATGGAAGATTACAATTTGATCAACACATTTCAGACATCACTAGCAAGGCTAACCAAATGATGGGCATCATAAAGAGAGTGTTTAGAAATTTAAACAAGGAGGTCTTCACTCCACTCTATAAAGCCCTGGTTAGATCGAGGTTAGAGTATGGTCAATCTATCTGGTCACCACATCGACTAAAGGACATCAGGAAGATCGAGTCGGTTCAACGCAGAGCAACGAAGCAAGTACAGGGGATGAGGGGGAAAACATATCCAGAAAGGCTAAGAGAGCTGAACTTACCAACACTATCATTCAGAAGATTAAGAGGGGATATGATTGAACTGTATAAATTAGCACACTCACAGTATGACCAGCAAACATCAATAGATATTCCATTCCGCGAAAATAACCTAAGAGGGCACAACTTCAAAATATTCCATACAAGACCAGCCACAGATTTAAGGAAATATGCATTCATATGCAGAGTTGCAGAACCATGGAACAGTCTACCCCATGACGTAGTAAATGCGCCTTCGATGGCAGCTTTTAAAAGAAGACTGGACAAGTTCTGGAAGAATCACAGATTGATGTATACGCAAGTGTGATACCCACAGAGGTGGTAAGTGAAATGGCAGCCTCGGCGGCCTGACGCGTACCATACCCTGCGAGTGACACCAAGCGGTAGAATTTTAAGACCATGTGGCAGCCTCGGCGGCCTAAAGGTCGACACCGGTCTGAGTCCCGCAACCAGCCCCGCAAGTGAAGAAAAAGAAGCAATTCCAACTGACTGTATTATACACCCTCACTGCACCAGCACCGACACATCCGTATCAACTCTACCATAAAGATCTGAGCATAGAGGTTTTACAACCTGCGCTCATTATGTACATTACATTACATTACATTGAGATGCATTTTGAAATGCAGCGTCGAATGCAAGCAACCTCTGGGATGAGAGGTGCCAAATGGTGCGTTCTTATTCATTACATCTGTCCTCTTCTTCAGCAACATAAATGAGGCAGATGTTCAATTACTGTTCTTCTCAATTTGTTCAGATCAAACTAATCACACTGTAAAGGTAGTTGAGACGCATTAATTCTCCTGAAGTCTAGTCCAGGGGACTTGAGACAGCTAAATCGAAACAACATTTAAATGTTCCTTTCATGACAACTCAACCAGACAACCACTTAAGTCGGACTTCTATAGTAGTCTCTTGAAAGTTCATTGGCACTGAACAGTGAACATGGGAGTTCATACGGCCGCACATTATTCCAGTAGAATGTATACGCCTAATGGCCCATTCTCACAGCGAGAACTGGAGACATTTTTACCTCTGTCGGGCAGCTTGAGATGATTTCTAGGAGAAAATTGGCTATAACTCGGCGACACACAACGATTATATAATTAATTAACAAGGGATCAGAGGCATACAACGGCGGAAAATATCATAAATCGGTGAAAAAAGATCAAAAACGGGCAGGATCACATATCTGAGGGGCGAGATCATAGACCTGTGGGGTAAGATCCTATCAACCTGCGAGGCTGCAAAAAACGTCGGCGAGGCTGCAATAACAGTCGGCGAGGCTGCAAAAACCGTCAGGGAGGTTGGAAAACCCGTCGGCAAGGTTGCAGATGGCCCTATATCCCACTGATCATGTTTTTAATTTCTGCAATAAAGAATAAATGCCTGCCAGACTAGGGTTGCAAAATATCCGGGAATTTTCGTTATTGAAACTTTCCAGGGAAATTTCGGAAATTTATGGGAATTTACGGTAATATTCGGAAATAGTTGGAAATTTATCAAAATACTTCGGAAATTTCTGGGAATATAACTGGATCTGATAACAAGAGCTTGTTGAAGATATGAGTTTATGCTCAACGCCTTATTTTATCAAATTCTAAAATGTATGCAGCAAATTATGGAGTTCTTTGCAACCCATTTTGGGATCTCTGCAAAATTATTATTTCTATAATTATTAGGTCAAACCCTGATTGCTCTGCTAGCACATTAAGAGAAACACACTAAGCAAGATATTGAACAAATCTGCAAAATTTTCACTAATGCGTTGCTTGGTGCATTATCAAGTGATGAATTCATATTTGTGCAACAATAAACTTGACACCAAAAAATCAGAATTGAGACCAGTTGCTTTCTGTTGATGTGATTGGGATTCAAACGGTGAAAATTCTGCAATTGGCGATATTGCCTCCTTGCCAGTTTGGCAAAAGAAGTTTATACACTAGATACCCTAAATTTTGTGCCAATTTGATAACATTTACAGCAGACGTCAAAATCAAAAGCTTAGAATTGCTTGACTATACTCCATACGCAGTATGCTATAGCATGTTGAAAAAAGTCAAACACTTCCAGTTTGTGCTTTTGACTTCTGATGTTAGAGTGTTCATCAAACATCCTTTAATTGGAAATTAAACCAATCGCAAACATAATCCTCGGAATCACATAGGTTTGTAAATTTTTAGGTCTTCTCACGCAGAATATAAAATTTCATCATCATCATACATCAATCGGATTATTAATTTAGATATAAAGGAATAAACTATAAAAGTCTTTGAGAAATATCGCTGCAAAAAAAAATTCTATCAGAAACTGTGCCCGAAATGTGTGATGACTGTGTTTTGTTTATGGTTGACGTTTCCTGAGCACTGTCCCTTAATGAGTAGGCTTGTACAAAAAATGTCTAATTTGCTCAACAAAGTTTCCTTTGGTAAATACTAAATAGTTTAGTTTTTTTTATAAAATTTACAAAGCAAAAAATATCCCAAAATTATGCCTTTACAAATTACAATTGACAACATCAATGTTGATGGCTCAGTCAACCTTGATATTCAGGAAGACCAAAAAACCACATACTGCCATACTGGCTATCAAATGATAATGACAGACATTCAAATGACCACTATTCACAGGAGCAATGAGAAATATATAAAGATTTAAGCAATAGTCTATATTTGAAAATTCCCAAAATTTAATTCCCAATGGTCCCGCAGAATTAAATTCCCGGAAATTTTCCATGGAAAATTTCCAACATATCCGGACATCCAAAAATTTAGAAAAACTCTGGCTCTTCCTCGGCAACTTGGAAAAAAAAGCTGAAACTTTTTTTACCTCCAGGGCGGATTTCCCCCAATTTGCAAAAAAATCATCGGATGTCAAAAATCGTCGGTGGGATGTCACAAATTATCAAAAAATCATCCAAATTACCATGAAATAACAGCCCATCGACGCCAAAAGACCTCCGTTATGTGCCGTGAGAACTAAGCATAAGTCAACCCATTGCCATGAGACTTAAGAAATTGGTATACAGGCCAATTGGAGAACCACGTTTTGTGAACAAAGTTTTAGTACCCCTCCAATGTTCATCATGGAAAACTTACAATTTCCTGTCCCGGGAATGTACTATTTTTAGTGTTTAGAAAAGCGTTAATCATGATCTAAAAGTCCTGGGAAAAACATCCAGTGTTGACTTAAATGCCCTCCAAATTTCAATATTGTGCGGGCAGTAGTCACAGAGTATCATAGCTTCAAAGTTGCCATGTTTTGGGAAAGAACACTCAACTCAGAAAGTCATGGCGTCACCATTTGGCCTGCCTAGCTTGTGATGTCATCGCAAGTTTTAAAAGTCTGCCCAGTTAATAGTTTTGTGGATAATGCCCTGATATGAGGGCACTATCCAGTAGACTATTGACTTCGGGTAGCTTTGCCATTTTGAAGGAAGTCTTGAAGATGATACTGACTGGTTCGGCGATCTCATTTGCCACCTCTTTTAGTATCTTGGGATAGATATTATCTGGCCCCGGAGACTTGTCAACCTTCAGCTCCTGGAGCTTCTTCTTGATCTTTTCTGATGTAAAACTGACTTCTGTTATTGAGCTGGTGGTGCCTTCTCTTGGTGCTTCAGGAATTTGGGTCATATCTTCTTTTACGAAGACTGATGTGAAGTATTCCCCCAAGCACTCTGCCTTATCCTTGTCTGACTGGACCAATTCTCCCTGGCTGTTTTTTAGGTCCGGTATCGCTGGCTTGAACTTCGTGTTGCAGTTAACATGCCTCCAGAATCTCTTCGGGTTTGATTTTACGTCTTTCGCTATTTCTATTTCCCTCGCTCTTCCGATGTTCCTCGTTCTGTTCCTCACTCTGTTTCGTAATTTGGTGTTTTTGTTTGATCAGCTGAATTGTCTCTTTATCTAAAGGGTGCCTTGCGTTCTTCCCACTCGGTTTGTACATGGGCAGACATTTCTTCTCGGCTTCTTTAAGTTCTTCCACGAAGATATCCCACTGACGGTTCACATCTTCTGTGCAGTCTCGGAAAAGTTCTTCCCACTTCCTGTCCAGCAGTCTTCTCATTTCTTTGTAGTTGGCTTTGTGGAACGATGGTCTCATCGATGATTCTTCAATTGCTTCTTGTTTTGTAGTCAGTCTGATGTCAATGACGCAGTGATCACTCATACCAATAGGGCTCTGCCTCTCTAGTGCTTGTATCATCTCTGGTTCACTGGTTATAACAAAGTCTAGGAGCGATGGGATCTGGTTTCCCCTAGTTCTTGTCGTGAATTCCACATGTTGTGTCCAGTAGAGGTCCTCAAGGGTATTTATGAGCTGTGTCGCATGGAGACTGTTTGCACCTGTTGCCTCTTTTTTCCTCCAGTCTATTCCGGGATAATTGAAGTCTCCTAGTATGAGTACTTGATCTTCTCGATGTTTCGCTAGGCTTTTCACTAGTTCCTGGAGTTTCTCGTTATTTTCTGGTGTGGAACTCTATACACAGCACATATTATCAACTTTTCTTTCTTCTCTAATTCAATGCTGACTGCAATGTGTTCGCTAAACCCGCACTGTGGTGCAATCTCTCTGGTAGTTAGAGTCTTCCTGGTGTAGATAGCGACCCCTCTTCCTCCGCTGGTGGTATTGTGGAAAATGTTGTAGCCTCGTATTTGGTATTCCGAAAGACCTATGACTTGTGACACATGTTTAGGCAGTGTTTCCGTGATTACGACGACATCCGGCTGGGATTCCCCTTCCATGCGGCTTTTCAATTCGTCCAACTTATTGTGCAAAGTGTCTGCATTGGTGTACAGTATATGTAGTGCTGGGTGCTTTGTATTTACAGTGCCATTTTCTTCCACTCCCGATGCCCTCACGTAACTGGTGGCTCTCTTGGCCCTTCTTTCTTCTCTACGATTCTCCAACTGCCGGGTGTCCCTATTACAATGAATTTCTTCTCTTGGGTCGATTTCCTGTTCGCTTCTTCTCTCAAGTTTTTTAACTCTTCTCGTTGGTTCTTCGTCAGATCGTGGCTAATTCCTATTTCGTTGAAACTGGTGGAGTCCTTGAGCTTCTTTGCTTTGGTCATGATATCTTTCTTGTGCTGGCTGTCCCTCAATGACGCTAGAATCGGGCGTTTCTTGTCTGCCAGTCGTTTGCCTAGTCTCTTGATTTTCATTCGGTCACCCACAGCATCTGCTTCGTCAACCGTTATTTCGTTAAGTATTTGTCCAATGACCCTCTTGTCTTCTTGGGCTTCATTTTCAGCTGTATCGCTTTCTGCTACACCATAGAAGATAATATTGTTGGCTCTGTTTTCTCTGTCTTGAATTTCGCTTGCCACCTTTGCACATATCTTGGCTTCGTCAGCGGGATTGGTCTTGGTTGTCAGGCCATCCATTTTTGCGTCGATAGTCTCTTCTATCTTTGCTTCCACAGCTTCCTCGACTTTAAGTTTGACTATTTCGTTGACTTCTTCCCTGTCTGGCATATTTTCGACTTTTCCTTCCAGGGTCTTTATTTCTCGCTCCAGACCTTTGTAAGTTGCCTCAAGTGCTATCACCTTTTTGTGCATACTTTTAGCTCCAACTTCACAAGCTTCACAGTACCAGTGAATATTGCCTTTGGTTTTTTTAAGTACCTCGTATGTATTGTCGTCTATCCCTTGGCAACTTGCATGCCACCAGCGGTCACATATAGAGCATTGGAGACCTTTGTCTTTTTGCTTTACGACCACCTTACACGCCGGACACTTCGACATTTTATCTCTTTGTTTATGTTGTCACGTGTCTTTTTTTGCTATCTTTTCTTTAGGTATTAAGGCCGCCATGGCTGCCATTTACTCAAGACCGGACAGGTTGTGGAGTTTTTATCTCTGTTTAGGCCGCCGAGGCTGCCACGCGGGTCTTCGTTATCTTTTGTTTGAGTAATTAGGCCGCCGTGGCTGCCACTTACCCAGGAGGACAGGTTGTGGAGTTTTATCTCTGTTTAGGCCGCCGAGGCTGCCACACGAGTCTTTGTTATCTTTTGTTTAAGTAATTAGGCCGCCGTGGCTGCCACTTACCCAGGACAAGGACAGGTTGTGGAGTTTTATCTCTGTTTAGGCCGCCGAGGCTGCCACGCGAGTCCCACATGGATTGTGGTTTGATCCACCTACCTATAAAATTGCTTATAAAAATCACCAATGCAGTATACTGTTTTGTTATCTTTTCCAGTTTAGGCCGCCGAGGCTGCCACACTTTTGGAAATTTTTCTAGTAAGGAACTTGTGCAGATTAGGATAATACCTCTTATTCAATTTATATTAGGCCGCCTAGGCTGCCACATATAACATTAATCCTAAAAATGAACACAGTGTGTGCTTCCTTATCGTACCATCGACACCTTGTGTAATTTTTAATCTTGCAGGGTTCATAAAATTTTAAGAGTTGTAACAGATATGTTATAATAGAGCAATAGAGTCACTGTCTCGTATATATGTATTTACTTTTGAGAATCCAGCTAAGTTCCCTTCTCACTTATCCCTTACGCATTATTTGGTCGATCACGTCTGCTATTCTTTTGAACCACTTAATTTTTAAGGACTTATCTGCGTGGACGCCGTCGTAGAGCTCACGGTCTGTAAAGCAACTGGTTCTGTATCTTTTGCCAAAGTAATATTTGATAGCACTGCTGGTTACCGATTTAGCCAAATCGATGTTTGTTACATGTGCATTCTTATTGTCCTCCTTGATAAAGTTATTTATCTCTCGAATGTCTGCGTTAAGTGTCAGTTGTTGTTCCTGTAACTCTTCCACTAAGTATTCAGGAAGCCTTTTTTCTTGTTTTTGAATTGAAGAAATTTCTCTAGCCCAGCTGAGGGGATGGTTGCAATAATCAATCTACTCTTGTAGGTTTCCCTGAGACTTGTCAATTTTTCTATGATTGTCTCTGTTTGTACTCCTGGGTACGAGAGGACATCTAGGTTTTTGTGATATCCCTTGACTGTCAAGTTGCAAATGCCACCCACTAATATTATTAAGTCAAATGTATGGCTAATTTCTTCACTCCTTATTTTTTGCTCAATGTCATCCAGGTTGGCACCCTTTATCACATATATTTGGAATTGGATAAGCGATAAGTCCTGATTTTTTTCTAATTGCTCCGATACTCCACCACCTCTTGAATCTGATACTATTAGTACCCTTTTGATGGATTGTCTGTTACTTCGATTGTCTGTTACCTTAGGGCCTAGTATTACCCTGCGTGATTTATTTTCCTGAATCTGAGTGCTCAGTTCAACTCTAACACTTGGTAACTCGGCCATGTGTTTTATTCAAATTCGCCATACTCTTCAAAAATGTTAGTTTTGGCTTATTGCCTCCATAGTCTATAATAGTAAATATGGATATCTCTGACCTTAGTATTTGCAAACTTCGTTGCCTTCCGTCTTCATGTCGATGGTTCTCCACGTGTTTTCCCGGGGGCCGCCATGTTGGATTTGACGCCACTCAATATAGGACGATTTTTTCTGCCTTCTTTTATGGTGGTTTCTTGGGTTTTTTCGGTTTTTTCCACTAAACTTCTTCCCTTGGCTTCTATGCTTGGTGTTTTCGTCTTTCAAGAGGAGCATCTTCTTGGCGGGAGCACCATGCAGGTGTGTCCGAGGGAAACAAGGGTGACACAGGATGACAGGGGCAGCAGGACATAAAAGGGCAAATCTGATTCGTGAAGCCAAAATTTAACACTTTTTTGAAGGTTAATCACACCAATACCAGTGATTATGTCCGGCCGGACATGGCTGGAACTGGGTTCGAACATGCATCCTCTCTTGTGTACAGGGAAAATGTGCTAACAACAGCGAAATGGATGGAACAGAGCCACACTTGACCTATGAACAGCGTCAAAGTGTACTGTGAGCTACTCTCCAATCTCCGGTGTGATAACATGAGCTATTATATGGAAACGATTACATCACACACAACAAGAAGCTTAACTCGCAAGCTATACAGTCTGAAAGATACCCTGCATGGTGCAGCTAGACTGAATGAATCATGTCTGTGTTTTGAATAAGAAGGATTCCATGTGACAAGACAGCAATTCATATTGGAAGAAGCGAAAGAATGTAGCCATGGACAAACTGCGAAAGATGTGTGGCTGTGTACCAGTTGTGCCACGTATACAAGTGACTCTATCTGCACTCGTATCAGTACATGCAACTGATGCCATTCGGTCCAATCCAAGACGCCCCAATAAAACATTTGTTTCCCAATGGTTTATCGACTGAGAGTCTGTTGTACCTACGGACCATTTGTTCTCAGAACACTTTTGTTCCAACTTTAATTAGATTGTGCCAGTCATTAATTGCATATATATGCTATCTCATCATTGCCTTCATTTTGTCATGAGCCAAAGAATTCCTCTATAAAGTTCTGATCAATTATTTTTTGATGGACCTTTCTATTTGAAGTAGAAGAATGAAATGAATCATTACCAATATCAGGTATTTTGCTATCTATTTCCAAAATATTTACCTCTCAGAAGTGTTTTTTAATCACTATTTTGTATGCTTAGAGGAGAAAAGTCAATGCACCAAACGCAGTCCAATTTTTTTATCAAACCCAACAATCCAGTTTCATGTTTTAATATTTATAGATTATAGAAAATGAGCCATTTCTTATATTAACAAGAGCGTTCCTTGACAGCCTGAGTATGTCTAATTGTTTCCCGTTACATTTTGAGCAACTATGACTAAGTTTACCCCTGTGCCAAAGCAATTGAGCAATATCCTCCAAACTGGATTGTTCCTGAGTCCTGGGATTTCATTGGACATTGGTCAGGCTCACCCCTCATGATAATTATTATATTTTTGATTTCTGAACTCATATTTAGATTTCATTATCATCAGAAGTCATGAGGCATATAAATGCTGTTCAACAGCTTATTGAAAAAGCTAAAATTTTTCATCTACAATACAACCAAAGGGGCACACAATGTTTCCAAGTAATTTGACATTGCTTCACAATGTTGTGACAATGTCATTTCTACCCCTGTGCTGATGAGCAGTTTACTGAAATTAGCGCTATATAAATCCATATTATTAGTATTATACTACCATGCAATTCAACATAATTTTCAACGTAGAATGGCCATTGAGGATATGGCTAGTTTGTCGAATTTTGTATGAACAACAGTTCTGGGTTCATTAAGGTTTTGTTTCAGATAGCAAAAATACCTAAATAAATGAATCTGTTTGCATGAACCTCCCGACTTACTGGATTGCATCTAAAGGAAGTGTAAGTTGGCTTTTAGAAACTTTCAAAATCTTGCTGTCACAGCCAAATCAACAACCAGTCACTTACTGCTCATTGCATAATATCCAATTCATTTCCAAAACCAATAAGACTAATGGACATAAAAGCTAATAACATTATATAATGCAAATTCATGCCAAGTTGCATTGTACTCTGACTGTTACTTTTGAAAATATCCTCCCGTAAAGTTTGGTGCAAGATTCGCGTCCCCACCCTGTAGAATTGTTGCATCCATGTTGCAGCATACAGAGCTCTGTAACTGCAAATACATATTAACTGTAAAATGTAATATTATATTAGTCATAATAGTGTTTAAAAAAGAGTCTTGAAAACGAGTTCCTGCCTCGTTTTCCACTGCAGTTCAGAACCGTTGTGAATTGTCCGGCCTTTCATTGGAAGAATGCATGAGTAGCAGAAATTGCTCAGGCTGACCATTTGCAAATGGGATTACAGATGATGGAATCAACACAAAGCCATGGGCTGGAGCTTTTCACAGTATGCTGGACAATGCAGCTCTTTCTTGTTGAAGGCTTTCGTAAACCGGAAAATTATTGGACAGCCGGACGGAAGAAGCACACAAGCAGGGCGGACTTCAGTAGGTGGCCTTGACTGGTGATTGATTTTGAGCCAATGCCCATCCATTTTCAGCTGCTGTATACTATAAAAAAAGTTATACACTGTATCTGTATGGACATCTTTGGATATCAAGCTTCATAATTAGCAGGTTTTTAAATATTTTAAATGGTGCAATTAAGGGCTTGTAACAGATGTCAGCACATGCCAGCAGCTGTTTAAACAAAAAGTGCACATTACATTACATTTCTATTTTTAAACTCAACACCATGAAATCTAACCAGTAAACAACGAATCTTGATCTTTCCTTAAACTTAAGTGGAACAGAGTACCACCTTAAAATCAATCCGAACACCCCCCCCCCCTCTTGTGTTAAATGGAATAGCCCTGAAATATTTTGATCACTAACAAAAAAAAAATCATGAAAAATGCCATCATGAAATAACAGGATAGAAAATGTCAACATACATACAAAATGTCGACTTAATTCTAATTTATATATCATGTTGAACACCACACACTTTCACCTCAGCCTCACTTGTCTTAACACGGATACTAACTATTGTTTCTTGTTTCTTTGCAATAGAATTGGCCATTCTTCAGTGAAAGTCAGTTCCAATTCCAGCTGTACTGTTTTGTATTCATAGTTCATCTTACTGAGACTAGTATTTCACAGCAGATGGTGGGAAACAGACTGGTTTATACATATATTCGGAGTCAATTTGTGGACCTTCAAAGCATGGGATTAGTGATTAGCATAAGCTTCTTCCCGTCTTATTAACAATGGCATCAAAAGAACTATTATGCCTCCTCATAGTTAGCAGACAAGATTGCCAAAATCTAACTCCACATAGCAAAGCCCTGTTATATGAGCACTATGAGAAAAAAAAGCAAGTTTATCCATGGATGAAACACCAGTCTTTTGATGTGAGCTTGATACAGAACGTATATATATGATGTAATTGAAAGGCAGGAGACGAGCCATATTGATTTTCTAATATACCAATCACGGTGTTAAATGGCGTCAGTGTGGAAAACAATCTACCTTGCTGCTACTGTTTGCTAATTCTTTCAGGTAGAGCTGGAAATTATGCAGCGTATGTTATAAGGTAGACAGATAGAAAGATAGAAAGATAGATAGATAGAAAGATAGTATGGTCAGCACAGCCCTCTAAGCCCACACTGAAAAAAGGATTGTCTGATGACAGACAATTAATGTCAAATATGTGTCCGATCAAGCAATTGTCTAATCCAGGCAATTGAATTGTTAAAGAACTTGTTGGTTTCTTTCAACTGATTGTTTGAAACAGACAATCAATTGAATAAAACAAACAAGGTCTTTGACATTTTGCACAATTCAATTGTCTGGATTAGACAATCACTTGATCGGACACATATTAGGCGTTAATTGTCTGTCATCAGACAATCCCTTTTTTCAGTGCAGTTCTGGCCAGTTATGAGGGTTGATTGATGAGATGGAGAGAGAGCAGGACTCCTCCACATGTTACACATTTACCTCAGCACAGACACTGATACAAGGGGCTGCCAATTGAACGTCTCATCCAAATGACATCCAGCCGGAAATTTGCTCATGAAGGTTCACTGATCATTTCAGGTTTATCACCCGGGGTTTGAACCCACGGCGGCACAGACCTTCAGCGGTGCAGGCAGGAACCTTATATTAATCACTCAGCCATCCAACTACCTGAAGCTAACCCAGACTGCAGTTTCCCTTGATTCAACAATGTATGTACCTATACATCTCTGGATTCCTACTGATGTACTGTGTATATATAATAGTTGAGAGATGGGTCACTTCCCTTAGTATTTTGACTAAATATGGTTTCCAAGTATTTTCCTAAACATCTTCATGATATTAGATTAACATTGTCCTGAAAAACTGCCTGATGGCAGTGAGATATTGGATTTTTCTTGGTTAATCATCAGTATGATTGACACACTGTAAAATCTGAATTCTGAGTTAGCTTAAATGATTGAGTGAGATGGTTGCACAATTCCTTCTAGCTATCATAGCTTGTTGTTTTGAGTTATAACAACAGAAAGATTATCAAAACTCGCAACATCAAGCTATGTTACCTCAAAGAAATTTTGCAACCATCTCACTCAATCATTTGAGCTGACTCGACATTTCAAATTTTACAGTGCAGGCCGTGGCGCCCAGTCATATGAAGCTTCTTTGGGGCATAAAGTATTAGTGGTTGTCTTGCAAATACTTAGAGACACAACACCAGTAATGCCCTTGCTCAGGCTTGCCGAGTCACAGGTGATGTATGTGTATGGCTTTCTGGTGGCATCAGGCAGGCTAAGTAGTTTTGTTGGTAAGAACAGAAAGGGCCAAGGGAGCTATTATGATATGCCAGACACGGGGCCCTGCTTCCCGGCATCACCAAGATCCTCCTCTGGCTCCTCGTTTCCCTCCTTGCCTCCTTCCTGTCTCTCTGCTCATCACATCCATGACACAAGGGGAATTAACCATGTACTCAAACATTAATGAAACAGATTTCTCAAATGGGAGAATTTTTAATTACCTGAATATGCTACAAGGTTATTTTTTTCTTTTATTTTGAATTTCCAAGAATATTCTGTATAATATACACTGAAAATCAGATAACTATTGTACAAATAAGAAATTGGTGAGTTTTGTCTGTAATTCCTCACTAAGATCTTAAATCCTGTTGTAAACAACCCAGGACAACAGTATTGCCAGACAGGACTGATTCACAGGTCATGTGCTCAGACATGCTGCCTTTACTGATCTCCTATCATGTTCAAAAGATATTCTGCCCAGATAATTCTTGAGTGAAAATAGGGTCAGCTTTATTTTATTAGAACAAAAAACCAGACAAGAGGATGTGGTGCACCTAAGGGATTTCTATACCTACTTCATTGACAAACTTCATCTGATCTATTTCACAAGACTTACAAGACACCAGGTAAGTTGCAACAAGTCTTCTACTGTTAGTAATACCCCAGAAACACATTCTCCATTGGCGTGTAACATGACACTACATCTCTGCCCTCACCTTTCACAACACGAGAGAGGCAGATCCAAATGTTAAATCACTTATCTTACTCAGTACAAACAAATTATGATCAATTTAAATACGTTAAGGCTGCTGAAATTTAGCCCAAGGGACAAGCAAAGGTAAACTGCAATGTTAAATTGGTGTCACTGTACTTTGCACTTTCCTATTTTACACGCACGTACTATAAAGTCGAAAAAGTTGTGTGTCACATGTTGCATGACGTTCGAAATTGAAAAAAAAAATATATATATATATATATATAAATGGTTTGACAAATACTTAAATATCTCAAAGATCAACTTGATTTTCATGAATGTTGACAAATTTGCAGGCCTGCCTCTTGACAGTGTGACCAATGGAAATGGGCTGTTGTATGGCTCAAAACTTGGCAGTTCGATTAATTGAGAGTTTGAAAAAAAAAAGACAGTGTCAGCAATAGTAGGAAACAACTGCACTGGTTACCAATCACAGCAAGAATTCAGTTCGAATTGATGATAACTATATAGAAGGCAATGAACAATCAGGCACCGCAAGGCATCAAAGAACTTCTTCAAGTTAAATCTCAACAGGAACATAACCTGAGAAGCAACCACAAGCTTTTTTTAGCAGAACCTGCTCCCATAACAATAACTTTGAAGATCGGGCATTTTCCGATGCAGAACCAAAACTCTGGAACTGTTTGCCTGAAAAAAAAAAAACTGCTCAAACATTAGAAAGCTTCAAGAAGAACCTAAAAACACATTTGTTTCAGATATTCCTACAAGTGATTGATCTGAAAAAGCGCTGATGAGCAGTTTACTGAAAGTAGCGCTATGTAGCTCCATATTATCCCTGCCGGGTATAAGATGCAAAAATCCTGGGTCACATGCCCACACCTGCAACAGCTAAAAACTCCTCCCCGAGCAATGCCACTCACCTAAACTGTCCACCTATCCTTATTGATCTATCCTGTCCTTCTGATAATGTTGCCGTAAAGTTACGTAGTTTCCATAGAATTCTGTTAGAATCTAATTATGTGAATTAGGAAAGGTTTGACTATCTGTCCATCCACCAGATGGCATAAAAATAGCTTTCCCACAGTTTAGGCCACAGTGAGGCATTGCTTTTCACAAAATGCAATAACTGCCACCTTGTGGTCATTTTGCTAACAACTCAGTTTCAAAATCTTCTGATATCATTGAAAATCAATCAGCCAAAGGGGTTGGAGCTCTCTTGAGTCCCCAGTGCTGTTTAACATGCAACACACTCCAGGTTAAAATGTAAGTTTACTTTAATTACTCATTTGATTAATTCAATGCTTCCATTTGGAATTAATTGATAGACACACTTGTTATATTTATTACTGTATTTCCTTTGTATATTATGCAACTCTTCACATTTATTTCTGTGGAATATATGCCACATTTGAGGTATATATTTTTCAATATTTTGCATGTGGACGAATTTGTGAACCTGCAAAAACGAGCATGTACACGAATTTTGCATTCGTGTAAGTGCCAAATATTGCATTTCACGAATTTGTGCAGGTGTAATTACGAACATACTAACCCTGAAGTTGCCTAAAACTAACTCTAACCCTAATTCTAACCCTAAACCCTAATCATCTAGCACTTCCACGAATGTTAGTATTGGCAGGTCCACGAATGAATAATGAAGCACATCTATATGTATGGGGCCTGGAGGCCAACATGCCTCATTATATAACTACTTTTTGCCTACAAATAGTTGTAGGCGGATCTAAATAGGCTATCCAGCCACATTTTCCATTTGCCTGTGCCAGTGCATGGTTAAGTTGGGATTTTAGGGGGATGGGCTGAGATAAGTTTCTTTTTTGAGAATCTTAACTCAATAAACCCTAACCCTAACCCCAACCCTAACCCTAACCCCAACCCTAAACCCTAATCATCTAGCACTTCCACGAATGTTAGTATTGGCAGGTCCACGAATGAATAATGAAGCACATCTACGAGTGTTAGTTTTTACATATACATGAGCATTTATGCCCGTTTTTACACATCCACGAACTCGTACATGCTCGTTTTTACACCTCCACGAATTCGTGAACATGCCAAATAATGAAAAATATATACATGCACATTTAGCATAATTAGGCACAATTGTAACTCTGGGTATCTATTTAGGTATTCTGGAATGGATAAGGAACTTGTCCCTTTATCCGGGTTCTATGCTGGTTCAATGCTCTAATGCTTCAACTTAAACATCCAAACAGGGTATGTTGATTAATAGAATCAGTTTATTGAATGTTATTTATGTGATTATTCTTTATGAACTTAGTACATTTAGGAAAAGTAGTGATGAACCGCTTGTTAACTATTTGTACAATGTTTCAGGTGTTTTTCTTATGGTTTCCATATGGTATGGAACTGAATTGGGTTGGTTCTCCTGTGAACTTTCTTCTTCGTGAAATAAATAATGAAACGCACGGAATGTCTTTGGTTTCCTTCAACCCTTAATGAACCTATCGGCAACAATAACAGCAAATAACAGTGAAACAGCTCCCTTATTTACGTTTTCTGCCTCTACTGTTTTTCCCCGCCAGGGGCGCATGCATCTCCATCGTAGTTCCACTATTCCTCACGTTTAGGACTGGCGCCACTATCTGCCTTCCCGCCAAAAAGATCCAAACACCTCACCAATACATATGGCAGTGCATTTGTAACTTTAATTGCTCTACCACCAATCTGTTCTTATATTACAATTATTACTCAAATGCTATTTCAAATGGTCAGCATGCAACACGGGGCCACATGCCCGTACATGTAGAGGGGGGGGGTTAATTATTCCCCATTATAGTCCAACCCCAAATCATGGGTAAATCTAGTTATTATTATATTATTACAGTACATTGTAGCATGAGCCTGGCAGTGGTTGTGCTGTAAGTGCAGCAAGACTGGTAACCTGGGCATGAATTGTGTCTCCTTTGCACTAACAGCCACATGATGTGGTTCTCAGGTCTGAATCCTGCAGACCACCAGGTTCTGACACTAAGGTGTCGTTACCTGCATGCACAAGTTGTTAGGGCTATCCACCTTTACGCAATCAAATACAGTTTTTGGTAGGCCTTCATATTTTGAAGAGATACGTAGCATTCGATAGTCTTTGCACAGGACGAAAGTAGGTTGATAAAGATGTACATGTATCCTATGCTGAATTTGCTCTGCTGAGGTCTTTTTTAAGAAACACATGGGGCATCTATTTAAAAAAACCCAATTTCAATGGTTTTCCAATGTAGTTGTATGAATAAGGATTTCTTGGTGATTTAGGCTTCCTTGGTTGATTTTATTTTTCAGTAAGTATTATGAGGTAGATGTTCAAGGCATTTTAAGAAAAGTTAAGTAGATCTAAGGTGCTTTTCCCAAGAATCGGATATTTAATTGTCAGATCCCAAAACCAGATTTAATTGAATGATTCTTCACAGAACTAACGTACATAATTTGACAAAATTAACATTATATGTTGGCTCCATTGCACAAATATGATTGTGGGCACCACAGTCCATTAATCATACTGATGATGAGACAAGAAAAATCCAATATGTCACTGCCATCAGGCTTAGTAGAGCACTTTTTCAGGAAAATATTGATGTGATATCAGGAAGATGTTTTGGAAAAGACTTTGAAACCATCTTTAATCGAAATACTAAGGGAAGTTACTCATCTCTAACCTTTTATATGTACAGTGTACATCAGTAGGTATCCAGTTATGTATAGGTAAATACAGTGTTGAATCAAGGGAAGCACGGGTACTGCAGTCTGGATAAGCTTTATGCAGTTGGATGGCTGAGTGTTTAAGGTGCATGCCTGCCTGCGCAACGGAAGATCTTTGCCTGCATGGGTTCAAACCCGGTTTGATTAACGTGACATTTTCAGTGGACCTTCATGAGCAAAATTCCAGCAGAATGTCATTCAGATGAGACGCTAAATTGGCATGTCTATGTATTTGTGTCTGTGCTGGGCTAAATGTGTTACATTTTGAGGATTTCGGCTCTCTCTCCATTTCACCAATCAACCCTCGTTAGTGGACTGAACTGGGCTTAGAGGGCTGCGCTTAGCATACTGTCTATCTATTTATCTATCTATTTATCTATCTATCTATCTATCTATCTATCTATCTATCTATCTATCTATCTATCTATCTATCTATCTATTGATCTATTGATCTATGTGTCTATCGATTGATCTATCTATCTGTCTACCTATAAAAAATTCACTGCATACTTTCAAGCTCTGCCTGAAAGAATTAGCAAACAGTACCAGCAAGGTAGATTGTTTTCCACACTGATGCCATTTAACACTGTGATTGGTATATTAGAAAATCAATATGGCTCGTCTCCTTCCTTTCAATTACAGCATATATACCTTCAGTATCAAGCTCACATCAAAAGACTGTTCCATCGATAAACTTGATTTTTTTCTCACAGCATATACCAGGGCTTTGCTGTGAAGTTAGATTTTGGCAATCTTGTCTGCTAACTATGAGGAGGCATAATAGTTCCTTGTGATGCACGTAATGCCATTGTTAATAAGACTGCAGGAAGCTTATGCTAATCACAAATCCCTTGCCTTGAAGGTCCACAAAGTGCCTCTTAGCTAAGATAACTCTGAATATGTATAAATCAGTGTGCTGCCCACAATCTGCCATGAAATACTTGTCTCAATAAGATGAACTATGCATACAAAACAGGGAAATTTGAATTCAAACTACAGGAAAGCCCGAATAATATTGTATTGTTCCAACTTAGCAGTACAATAAGTAAAGGAAAAATGTAGCCTTTCTCATATTTGGTTGCTTTTCGCCGATTTAGACTTGGCATAAAAAGCACAAACTAACAGCAACAATTTTGCACTGCATTTCCAATAACCATACAGCCATGCTTGCGTTTTCATGATATATATTTCAAATTCTCCATTCTCCACCACAAATGACAGTATTTGGACACCTTTAAAGTTACACAGTCATATGAAGCTTCTTTGGGGCATGAAGTATTAGTGGTTGTCTTGCAAATACTTAGAGACACAACACAACACCGCATTCAAACCTCCGTATACCTGTAAAATTATCTGAATATGCTCAACATGTTACACATTTAGCCCAGCACAGACACTGATACAAGGAGCCCTCAACATGTTACACATTTACCCCAGCACAGACACTGATACAAGGGCCTGCAAATTGAACGTCTCATCCGAAAAGACATCCGGCTGGGATTTTGCTCTTGATGGTCCACTGAACATTTCAGGTTCCTCATCTGGGGTTTTAACCCATGCAGGCAAAGACCTTCAGGGGTGCAAGCAGGCACCCTAAGCACTCAGCCATCCAACTGCCTAATGCTAATCAAGACTGCAGTACCCATGTTTCCCTTTATTCAACAATGTATTTACCTGGATTCCTTCTGATGTACACTGTATATTATAGTTGAGAGATGAGTGACTTCCCCTAGTGTTTTGACTAAATATGGTCACCAAGTCTTTTCCAAAACATCTTCATGATATGAGATTAACATTGTCACGATAAACTGTTCTATTAAGCCTGATGGCAGTGAGATATTGGATTTTTCTTGTCTCGTCATCAGTATGATTGACAGGTTGTGTCACCCAGTCATATGAAGCTCCTTTGGGGCATTAAGTATTAGTGGTTGTCTCGCAAATACTTAGAGACACTACACCAGTAATGCCTGTGCTCAGGCTTGCCGAGTCACAGGTGATGTATGTGTATGGCTTTCTGGTGGCATCAGACAGGCTAAGTAGTTTTGTTGGTAAGAACAGAAATGGCCGAGGGAGTTATTATGACATGCCAGACACGGAGCCCTGCTTCCCGGCATCACCAAGATCCTCCTCTGGCTCCTTGTTTCCCTCCTTGCCTCCTTCCTGTCTCTCTGCTCATCACATCCATGACACAAGGGGAATTAACCATGTACTCAAACATTAATAAAGCAGATTTATCAAATGGGAGAATTTTTAATCACCTGAATGTGAAACAAGGCTATTTACTTTTAGTGAACGTTAGTTCAAAGAGGGTGTTCTAATCACTTTGGTCGAATGTTGTCCATCAACAATAATTGAATCAGAAGGTGTATCTTTTTTCTTAAAATTTGAATTTCTGATAAAATATGGCGTAATATATGATGAAAATCAGATAACTATTGTACAAATAAGTGGTGAGTTTTGGCGGTAATTCCTCACTAAGATCTTGAATCCTGTTGTAAACAACCCACCACAACAGTAATGCCAGACAGGACTGATTCACAGGTCATGTGTTCAGACATTGCTGCCTTTACTGATCTCCTATCATGTTCAAAAGATATTCTGCCCAGATAATTCTTGAGTGAAAATAGGGTCTGCTTTATTTTATTGGAACAACAAACCAGACAAGAGGATGTGGTGCACCTAAGGGATTTCTATACCTACTTCATTGACAAACTTCATCTGATCTATTTCACAAGACTTACAAGACACCAGGTAAGTTGCAACAAGTCTTCTACTGTTAGTAATACCCCAGAAACACATTCTCCACTGGCGTGTAACATGACACTACATCTCTGCCCTCACCTTTCACAACACGAGAGAGGCAGATCCAAATGTTAAATCACTTATCTTACTCAGTACAAACAAATTATGATCAATTCAAATACGTTAAGGCTGCTGAAATTTAGCCCAAGGGACAAGCAAAGGTTAACTGCAATGTTAAATTGGTGTCACTGTACTTTGCACTTTCCTATTTTACGTGCACGTACTATAAAGTCGAAAAATACTGCATGACATGCAAAACTGAAAAAAAAAACATAAATGTATGTATAAATGGTCTAACAAATACTTAAATATCTCAAAGATCAACTTGGTTTTCATGAATGTTGACAAATTTGCAGGCCTGCCTCTTGACAGTGTGGCTGTTTTGGAGTGAGTGATCGCTTCATTTGTGAGAGCCACTTACCCCTCATTCAAAAACTTAAAATAATGTTGGCCAGTGCAAAATATTTACCAAAAGGTGTTTAACCTCCACCCAAAATTGCCATCAGACCACATTGTATGGTACTGCCTTGGGTTCATTATCAAAAAAAGCAATTTTTCAACTTGCAATGTCAGATTTGCTTGGTTACTGCAGCCACTGAAATTGTTCATGGCTGGGTTAGCAGTGCACTACATTGCTGCCACAATGTTGCATCATGATCACTGCCTTAGAGACGGGTGCCAACTTATAATCTGCATCTATTTGTCCTTGATAGACTCTTGGTTCTAACTTCTAACGAATCTAAGTATAAACTATTAAGATACCCAAGGCAGTCAGGCAATCTTCAATAAGCAGATGATTCCATTATCATACCGAATTTCCATAGAAGGCAGTGTGACTGGCTTAGGAGATATAGAGACAGTCTGGCTCTGTTTTGGTCTGAATATAAGCCTTTTGATAAAACTTGCATCTTTTTCTTGAAGTCACTCCAAATTGAAGAAGTGTTATATTCCCACTTCTATCTTTCATGTTAGAACTCCATTCCTAGATATTTCGAAAGTATTCAATCAAATCATTATTTTAATGTAAATTTTGTCTACAAATATATGGCTGTCGGTTGCTATAGCAACCAAGTTTGAATTTGTCAGATTTTGCTACAATGGGTTAGAAGTGTTTTTTTGACAGAATATACTAAAACCGACTTTATCAAAAGTGTACAAAAACATTTATTGAAATGTCTTTTTTAAAATAAGGCTTAGTAATTTCAGGTCACATGACCAAATAAGGTTGTTGCAATGACGAACATGTTCAAATTTGACATGAATTGAATAATTTATTTTAGGTAAATCGATGTGTAACCCCGTTTATCTTTCAGGAAGAAGCGCAAGTTTTACTTTCAAGAGAGCTCTTGATTACTTCTTTCATGATGAGTAATATTTATGTTGAATTTTGCTTTCATCAGGTGGCATTTTAGTGATTTATGCTTGTTTGAACTTGATGAAACTGGAAAGAATGGTGCTCTAAAATGAAGGGATTTATGAGAAATACCAAAACACATGTTTTTTGCACGTAGATGGCACCACAGTCAAACGGGGTTCACCAAGGTGCAAAATTACACTGCTACATACATACTGAAGATACTGTGCTTATTTCTGCCAAGTTTCATAAAATTTGTTCCTCTGCAACTCCTGTGAACACTCCCTAAAGTGTGACATTCAACAAAATAATATAATATAATTGTTTATCTTTGGTTGCCTTGACAACACACTTCAAAATTGTCCATATGCGAACCCCTGTGAGGATATCTGACATTCCATGCTTCAAGCTGATGCATCAATGAGGACAAAAATTATGAGTACCGTAATATGGGGTGAATCGGGACAGAATAGGCCGTTTTTCAGTCACAGTTTTGGAAAAAATCAATATGGAAATCAAAATTTGGTGTCAAATTGTGTCTGAGTACAAGGTCAAAGTACCCCTAGGAGCTTGATATGATAACTAAAATTCCCACTGCTCAGGGCCCAGAAAACCACTGACTTAATTCACCCATACGGAACACACTACCCTCTTTGAATGATTGCCACTTGTGAATAAACATTAGAAAACATGTTCAGCATGCCAAAATTTTTTTTTTAGGAAAATACGAAGTCAATTTATGCACATTTAAATATATGTGATAAATGAAGGAAAACTATTCAAAAACTTTCTTTTTTCTAATTTTTCTATTGAATGATAATTCTTGACGAAATGAATTGCGAGTATGCACTGAATGCGGCTGTTACAGGTGATTTCATTACCATGCGATTCTGGTCATTCACAGTTGCCTTTCAAGGCTCCAAGTCTCAGTGGCCAACTCACGGGTGATGCAGTTTATGAAAGTCTTCTATGGGCAAGAGCTGTGAAAAAGTGACGGCCATGGGCTATTTGTGGCTTCCATCATCTGTATTGCAAATGGCCGGCATAAGCATTTCTTGCTGCCCAAACAGTCAACCAATAAATAAATACATGTATTGTAGTCACAATGGCTCACAGAAGGAGATCTAGTCATTGCCAAAGTGTGTACTACTATGTCTCATGACTATATCAGCTGCTGATCACTGGAGGAATGCTATACAGTCAACACAGAAATTATTTGCACACTTTGATTTTTTAATCATATTTCACAGAAAAATGCCAACATGATACAAAAAGCTGCACTGTGCTTCAGAGTAGTGTTAGTAGGTTAGGATCACATGCATTTCATTTATTACCAAAATGCATTTTTCTGGAAAACTTGAAAAAAGTGAATCCCGATGACAAAAAATTATTTGCACGCTGGAGCCAACTACCAGAAGCAGCAAAGTGTGCAAATAATTTCTGTGTTGACTCATTCTACAAGTTGAACGCTATTTGCTGCCACCTAGGGTGCAAAATTCACGAGCTCCTGTGAGCGGTCAACAGAATTTCAATCTCTGGAAGAAACCAGGACAGTGTGGAAGAAACCAGGACAGTTTCATCATTTAGTGATGGTCTAGTTTATTTCCAAAAACTCTGTATGTGTCTAATCTGACTTTTGTTGGCTTCAATTTTAAGCAGACAGCTTGTAAATACCAAAAAAAGTTGGAACTATTTTTTATCATGGAGGATGTATGCATTGTAGCTCACATAAAATGCCAGTATAGAGGGGGCCACTTGTGGCATGGACAAGACATTTTGTTGAGTGTTACACAGCTTTTATGAAATTGTAAATTAAATTGTTATCCTAGTTAATAAATCTCCATAAAGTAACAGAATAAATACAAATGAGCATTCTTGATATCACAAAGCAAAAACATCGGCTTTGTATGGACACGTGAATGAGTGAGAGAGCATTGTTTTTGGACACTTTTCCGACCACAATTTAACATGCAATAAATGGCATAAGTCAATTGAATACCATTAAACTTCTGATGAGTAAAATCATCCCTTTCACAGACAAAGTTTATGCTAAAGTTTCAAAACTTTCTTTTTGTCTCGTGGTTTCCAAACATTTTCATTCACAGCAGTGGACTGGATCTTTGCCAGCAACCATGCTTTGTGAAAGTAGTTTGGCATAGTAATATGGACAGCTGTTGTGCGAGCTGATCTTGTGATATGTCCAAAACAGACCAAATTATTGTTGTCCCAATTCGATTTACCAGGGACTGTCAGCATTCTGCTGCCACTTGTCAGTCCCGAACTGAGACAGGTGTTGACTGTAGTTATGCTATCTATGCTGGAGGACTGGTCACTTCAGCTGACCTGGTATGATGCCTAAAGGTTTCTCCGGCTTTTTCCTTACCAGAATCTGATACACATTTTCACAGGTTTTCCGATGGCACGTATATCACTAGAACCTTTGTCTATAAAGTAATGGATCCTCACTCCTTAGTATTGAATCAGGTCTGAAAAGTGCAGACAACACAACAGTAGCACCACAGCATATTCCAGCATGCAGGCACAATCCCCAAACCTTGTAAACCTTCAATAAATTGTATTTTGCCTCAAAAGCTTTTGTTTCAATTCCTGACCTTTGAAAAACAAAGCAATGTTAACTAACCCCATGTGAAAACAACAAAACAGCCAGACACAATATTAATGAATAATCCAATACCTTCTTGAAACAGATCTAATGTTAGTAGGCTTTCTGTCTTGATCTAGATTGAATAGTGCTAGCAGACTCTTGGCCGACTTTTGGATGGTGAAGATGAATTCCCAGTGCCATCTCTACTATGTTGTCATGGTGGTGATGTACCTTTCCATTAGCTTATGTTATCACATTTGAGATTGGGGAGCAGCCCAGAGCAAAACTTGAGGCTGTGCATAGGTCAAGTGTCATTCGGAGAAGCTGTACCTATGCAAGGCACGGTAATAGACCTACAAAGGGAGATTGTCAAGAAAGGACAAAAAGCAGAAAGGAAGACATGAATGAGCTATCATATTAATTAAAGGAGACTTTTGTGCTGGCTGACATAACATTGATCTGACCACGTCAGCAAGTCTTGTACAAAGACTTTTCTTGCAAGAAAGCCAGTTTAAAATCATCCAGACAGACATTACGGGGTAATGTATATACAGTGTATTTAGGGGCTCACTGAAAACTCGTCAGAGGACTAGTCAGTAGTCACCTGCCCATAGCTAACTTGCCTTTATGTTAGATAAACTAAGTACACAGGAAATAAGGCACTGTGAGGTGTCTAAAATTAACAGATTTAAAAGATTGAATGTTTTTCCAGCTCAACTTCACGGCTGATGACATTGGAGGGTGTCACATTCATGGCAAGAACATTTTCATTTGCTATTCCCTCTGAAGTCACCCAGCAGTGTATTTCACACCAAAAAGCATTCGGAGGAAATTTCTGAGACCAGTTGCCTGGATAACACAGTTGATATTGCAACTTTAAAGATTTACCTGTAGGCTGTAGTCTCAGACAGGCTAATTCTGAATTTTTAGTAATAATTGTATGTTATTGGACACAGGCCCTTATCAGGTCTTCTTTGTCCGTAAAAAAACACCGAGGTATCCCTACTATCACTTGTTTCCTTTTCATGTCGCCAAAAGTACAAGATAATTTGTAAAGGTTATTCACCACGGGAGAGGGAATATGTGATTTATCACCCGAGGCCTTTAGGCCGAGGTGTGATAAACACATATTCCTGATCCCATGGTGAATAACTGGCTTATACCATGAGACAAACACTCAAACAGTCAAACATGAGAGGATAACTGGACAACAAAGAATATGATAATTATTCCCCTGAAATACTGTAATGTGATTGGCTGACAGAGGTGACAAATGGTATAAGTGTGAAAATAAGCTTGGCCTTATTTCACTGTCCAGATTAATGTTTAAAGCCTTACAATAGGAAGCTGTGTTCAACAGGACTATGACACCAACTATATCTTAATGTAATACATTTACAAGATTTATGACACACCTGTAAGTGATCCCCCTGAAACACAGTTTACACTTGCATGTTACACTACACAACATCCCTGCCCTCTTCTTTCACAACACAAAAAAGACAGGTCCAAATGTTCGATCACTTGTCTTCTTTAAAGTTGCTCAGTACAAACAAATTATGGGCAATTTAAACACATTAAGGCTGCTGAAATTTAGCCCAAGGGGCTCTAGCGAGAAAAGGGAACAGCGGTGTTAAATTGGGCTCTTTTCTCTTTGCACTTAATCGCTTTAGGTGGTGCTTTGTGTCACTTATGCAAAAAAAGTGGCCATTGTCTGGTCAGCACTCAAAGATCACAACTTTGAAATTATCTGGGAACAGGCGTACCTACACTTTTTAGTGCGGCCTTGCAACATTTGGCCTAATTTTCAAGATCCAGATTAATAAATATTTAATTAATTTATGACAATGGTGAAGATTGTGGGGCATCACAAATCCTGCAAAACCTAGAAAATTGAGGAAATTGAGAATTGGCCATTATTGGCAACTTCACCCGACATCAATCTAGATAACACCAAAAGGACATCTTTGACCATTCTGCACACAGGATGGAGGTTCAGCCAATTGATCTGACTCAGGTGAAAATAACTTTCACTGAAGAATGGCCATATCGGTCGAAAAGAAGCAAAAAACAGGTTGGCAGAATCCATGTTAAGTTAAAGGAAGGCTGAGGTCAATGCTTGCGGCATTCAACATGATATTGTTATGTTTTTCGGTAGTACACATCAAGATTAAGTTGGCATATTTAGCAAATGTTTAAATTTTGTGTCTGTGTTGTTGAGCCATGATGCAATTTTTGATGATTTTTTTACTGATAATGATCAATTTTTTCAGATAACCTAAAGAAAGTTTTCAAATAATTCGCAGCAACTAAAAATGCTAAACAATATCATTTATACATAAATGTAACGTTTGAAGAAAAAAATCTTTGCAATTCCACACATTCAATCACCAGTAAGTCTTGACACCTTGAAAATCCTAATTATTCCAGCATTTTGATCAAGAGTGTATGCTACTTTCTTGTTGTTTCGGAGATGTTTTAAATAAATAATTTTAAGTGAATGATCAAATTATTGCTCTAAATTACTTACCTGAAGAAGACAGGGATTGCTACACTCATCTGTTTGAGCAGTTCCCCCTACCCCGCGACATATTATCCAGTCGCATAGTGCACTATACTTCATTCTGCCCTTTTAGATACATAGATAGATAAACTTTATTTCATGAGGGTAAAACCTATTAAGTATAAATACTTATTTACAATAGGGCCCTCCTGTTAGTAAAATATTATAGTAAAATATATTATTTTCAAAGTATGAGAAAGAGGAATCAAAATATTTAATCTCTGTTTGCCTTTTTATGTTGCTCAGTACAAACATATTATGGGCAATCTAAACACATCGATCCTGTAGAAATCAAGCCCGATGGACCTTAGGCAGGAATGGAGAGCTGGCGTTTAATTGATCTCATTTGTCTTTGCACTCAACTGTGTTAGCTGGTCCTTTGTGTCGCTTATTGAGTTCAACTTCATGGTTTTGTGAAATTAAATCAAATTGTTGTCAAACATAAATTTTTTGTCTGAACAGCTGGCATGTACCAACATCTGTTACAAGCATTTGATTGTAGTATTATTGCGGTACACCTTAATTGAATGAATACAAACTACAAGATCTTAATCAACTAAGATGTCTATAGTCAATGCACATGAAACAAGTTATATTCCATGGCTATCTTGGGTTATCATGAGTGAATAAATCCCCAGTAAAAGGTTTTACTAATGTGCATCAACCTGTGTTTACCTCCTGTGTCTGTCCATTTTATAACTTCCAGTTCAGGGGGCAACCATTTTATAATCAAAAATGGCTTGGAATTAATTGGTGAGAAATTTTTCATTTCACGGTAACCTAGATAGTTAATACTTACTTCAAGATAGAGACGTCCACAAAAAATATTTGTTGCAAAAATCTAACAAATCTATGTTAATAAAAACCCCTGCCATAAATTGCACTCCCTAAAATGAATTCATTCATTTCAACAAAACTGAGGAAGAAATAATTCATTTTCAAAAAACTTCAAGCCCCCCCCCCCTATACTGTAGATTAAAGGGTCGCCTCCTTATGACCCTGTTCATACATTTGTGGCTTCCATCATCTGTAATGCTATTTACAAATGGCCAGCATATGAATTTCCTACCACCAAACAATAAATGTATTGTGGTCACAATGGCTCACAGAAGGACACCTAGTCATAGTCACAGTGCGAACTTTGTCTTAATACTGCATGTGTTCGAAGAATATGCCTTTAGAATACATCTTGACTACAGCAGCTGCCAAAGGATGCTTCTATTATGTTATGAATGCAGCAGGACTGGTCACTTCAGCTGACCTGGCATGATTCCTTGGTGATTTTCTTACTTTTCTTTATCACAACCCAATACACCTTTTCACAGGTTTTTGACAGGCCATATACTAATAAAACGATACACAAAGGTGTTATCACCTTTCTCCGTAAACTGCAGCCTCCTAAGTAAATGAGTCAGAGGCAGGCGTCCTCGTTGAAAAGAGCTGACCAGCGCAACAGTAGCACCACAGCATACAAAAGCTGGGGCACCTCATGGCAGTGTGTTATTATAATGCCCATATCAATGTAAGCCTCTGGTTGCACATCTTTTGTGACACTTATATTCGTTTTTGTATGCAACTGGGAGAAAATATCTGTTATGCTGCCAGCTGGGTTGCCAGCCAGCCCAAGCGTCATTCAGCGCCTCCCAGCCAGCTGATATAAATTTTTTTTCCCAGCCAGCCACCACAACTGCTTTCTCATTACCTGACTGCAAATTTCATCGGTTGGGCACCAAAAAATGGATCCCAGCTGACAAGTTTGCCAGCTGGGAACATCCTAGCTGACAGTCTGCCAGCCAGCCAGGAGCCTGCTGCATAACAGATAATTGGTATAACAGATCATGGCGTGCCCCTGCAAAAGCCTTAGCGTGCAGATGCAATCCCAAACTTTGTGAACTTGCAATAAGTTGTATTTTGCCTCAAAAGCTTTTGTCTCAATTTCAGACCTTTGGCCCTTTTTCTGTGATCTCAGAGGTTAAAAAAAAACAAAAAAAACAATGTTAACTCAGCCTGTGTGTAAACAGCAAGACCGCCAGACTCCATATTAATAAATTATGCAATACCTTCAACAGATCTAATGTTACACTAAATTACTGTCTTGATCAAGATTGAATAGTGCTAGCAGACTCTTGGCCGACTTTTTGATGGTGAAGATGGATGCTCAGTGCCATCTCTACCGGGTGGTCATTGTGGTGATGTACATTTCTGTAGCTCTTGTTATCACATAGGAGATGAGAGGGCAGCTCAGAGCACACCTTGAGGCCGTGCTTAGGTCAAGTGTCTTTGGGATTGGGAAGAGTCTTACAAAAGCCACAATAATAGATGTACAAATGGGGATTTTGAAGAAAGAAAGGACAGAAAAGAAGTCATGAATGGGCAATCAAATTAATTACAGGCGATTTCATTACCATGCGATTCTTGTCATTCACAGATGGCTCTGAGGAATCAATGCTAAACCAGCACTTACTACGTTTGATAAATCAATGTGTGACGTTCTGTTGTTTCTAAACCAATCAGATTAACTAAAAATGGCATGTACTTGGTTGCTCTAGAACTTAAGAATCGCGTACTAATGAAATCACCTGTAAAGAAGAATTTGGTGCTGACTGCGATGACATTGATCTGATCACATCAACAAACTATGTACAAAGATTTTTATTGCAAGAGAGCTTGTTTCTAGTCTTCCGTAGCAAGCAGCTACCAGACATACAAAGGAAAATGTATAATGAGGGGCTTATTAAGTAATCTTGTGATACTTACTAGTATCAGGGATTCTCATCTGTTTTCCCCTGATACATAATTATTATACAGTCCCTTAATTTTTTGGTGAACTTAACAGCTTTGCGCTTTTCTTTTTGAAGCAAGAGACAGGTGGATCAAAATGTTTAATCCCTGATCATTACTTTTGAGTAAAACAATCAACATATTATGGGCAATTTAAACGCATCAACGGTGATGAAATCAAACCCAAGGGATCTCATGCAAGGTAGGAGACCTGCTGTCACTGAGTGTCAGATTAATATTATCGTTTGTGACACTAATTATTTTGAAAGATTTCCAACTCAACTTCACAATTTCTTCCTGTAGGGGGCGTGCCATTCATAGTAAGAACATCATTTACCCACCATTCCTTTTTAAGTCACCCAGTAACATAGGCCTACTTGTTACTAAGAATTCAGAATAGAATCGGACTGTCTGAGAATGAAGGTATAGGTTTTGTCTGCTGCCATATCAACAGTGTCATCCTGCCATGGCAACTTGTCTGAGAAATTTTCTACCTGATTGTTTTTGGTTTAGAAACAATTGAGATTCGGGTACACAGCTGGATGCAGCCCCTTCGCAGGTCATCTTTGTCCAAAAAAAATAATAATAATAAACAACAACACTGAGAAATTCCTATTTTCATGTGTTTCTTTCGTGATGCTAAAAGTATAAGATAGTTATTTGACCAATATGATGCTTAAAGCCCGACGAGAGGAAGTAGTGGGACAGCCAATATATCTTGACATTATACGTTTACAAGATTTGAGAGACCCCTCAAACTCATTGACTTTTAGTAATTGATCTCCCCTGGAACACAGTGGCATGTCACACAACACAACTTCTCTACCCTGTCCTTTCACAACACGAGAAAGGCAGATTCAAATGTTCAATCACTTGTCTTCTTTCAAGTTGCTCAGTACAAACAAATTATGGGCAATTTAAACACATTAAGGCTGCTGAAATTTAGCCCAAGGGACTCTGGCAAGCAAAGGGAATGGTGGTGTTAAATTGGCAAAGCTTTTCTTTGCACTCAACTGCTTTAGGTAGTGCTTATTCTGACAAGATTTAAATCAATGGCAGATTTTTTGTTTTTGCAAATGTTGTTTAATATGACCTGTTTGTTTAAAAACATCTACCAAAATCTGCTATGAGCCACCATATATATCATTTAGTCAAGGCATTTCAAAATCACCACCTACAAAACATGAAGCTTGCTTACAGGGTTGCCGGAAGGAAACGAAGGCGGCAGGGGTGGTTCGTCGAGAAAGGGAAAATCTAATTTGCGCGACAAAAATTTAATGTAGAGGCTATAATGAATTTAAATATTTTTGAAAATGTTTGCCTAAATTGACTAAATTAAGGCCTAATAATGTTTTTTTTTAGGCAACATTGCCCCCTGACCAAGGGCAGGAGGGGCAATTGCCCCGCCTGCCCCCCATGTTCCGGCACCCTTGCTTGCTTACCGCCACCGAGGAGTTCTATAATGTGTAACAAAATACCAACCTCAGTATACAGCAGCTGTGTTTCAGGGACCATTGAACATTGGCTCCAAACATTCACTTATTACATGTAAGGCCACACAGCGAGCTTGAACAAACTTTGGGGTTAAAAAAATTGACCAAGAGAACGATTAGCGCAATGATGTAGAGGAAGGTCAGACAAATATTTTGATGCATCAAACGAAAAAATCTGTTGGGAATTTTTTGATATATTTGAGTTTTAGATTTTTTATTTATCACACCCTATTCTTAGCATGTAATCTCCATGAAAAGTGATCAAAACTGTCCATTTTTCCTGTTAGGTAATATCTAAGATAAAAGTCATTATTCGGAAGTAAAAATATGCAGTCATTGTCTCTACAGAAAGTATGTACCACTTCATCGAGACTGACAGGGTGTGATAAACCTATAACAGCTAACATTTCTGGCTAAAGGCCTGAGAAAATCTTTGCAATACCAAGTTGTGTTAGTTACATAATTCTGGTAAATAATTTTAGCTAATTTGGTCTCATCATCTCATTTAAACAGGCTTTGTTTTTGATTTTTTTGTGCATTTTATCACAAATTTTGCCACAGTGAAACGAGCATTTCATCACAATGAAAAAGGATAGACAAAGTTGAGTAAATTATCAGACAATGCATGCATATAATGTTTGTAAGTATCTGCTTCACTATGAAGTTGAATCATCTGATATTACATGAAAAGTCTTTGCAATTGGACAAAAAGACAAAAATAAGATAAAAAAGCTATAAATAAACAGTAATATTCATGCTTAATGTATTTTGAGTACTCAAAATGGATTTTGGGTGTTTAATGTTGATGTAGGTTATCTGGCATCCAAAATCAACCAATCTTTTATTGTATAGAACAACAAAAATAGCATAAATTCAGTAAATTATGTGAAAATGTAGTTAATACAAACATGTACAACTATTGCACATTAAGACTGCGATGTCAAAGTATTTTACTCCATACTTCACTAAATGCTTCCAAACATTCTATCTATGCATTTTCTGATGATTCACTCAACATTGGTTACACTTTACATGGTTGCAAAAGTACTTGTTTCACAGAGGTGAAATTTCTTTGAAAACACATAAAAACCTCTATAATACACCATAGAGTTCAAAAGTGAGGTAGATTCTACTACAATTATTCACTAGAAAGATGAAACTGAGGAGAACTGGCAAATAAACATATTTTATAAATTTTCTGAGAAATGTTTACTGTTATAGGTTTATCACACTCTGTCAGTCTGAATGAAGTGGTATGTACTTGCTCTTGTGGCAATGACTGCATATTTTTACTTCTGAATAATGACTTTTATCTTAGACATTACCTAACAGGAAAAATGGGCAGTTTTGATCACTTTTCACGGAGATTCCATGCTAACAATAGGGTGTGATAAATAAAAAGTTTAAAACTCAAATATCTCAAAAAATTCCCAACAGATTTTTTCGTTTGATACATCAAAATGTTCGCCTGATCTTCCTCTACATCACTGTGCTAATCGTTTTCTTGGTCAATTTTTTTAACCCCAAAGTTTGTTCAAGCTCGCTGTGGCCACCCTACTTCAGACTGTACCTGTCCCTTCTATTCAAAGCCTTCAGTTTGAAATCAGACCTAGTTCAAAATTCGTAGTGCAAGGTCACAATTCATATACCACCATCAGACTTTTAGAATAACTCAACCTAAAAAATGAAAAGAAGAAACTGGTATTAAAAGACACTGTCTTGACATAATACATAGATTTCACAAATCAATGGTGTATCACCATGAAATGTTCAATTTGACATATTCCCAGTTAAGTATTTATATTTTTTTCAAATAGACAGTTGCAAGTGCTCGATTCAATGCAATGCAGAGGTACAGTTATAGAGGGAGACACTTGTTGCATTTTGACACTTTTTAAAGCTATCACCTGTGTCATACATGCCACAAGTGGATCCATCTATAATTTGCCAGGATTAAAATATGTAACTGTCACTCAGGGTTTTCATTGCAACGTCAAAGCATAAAGTCCCAACTTCTATGTCTAAGATCAGACTGTTCCCACAAGAACTTGGCATTTCGAAGGTAAGGATGCACAGGGTTTGCAATGTTTATGTTATTCTTTACTGTCACTTTCCACCCCCCCTCCCATGATTCCAATTCCACTGAATTCTTCCAGACTGCTCACTACATTCGCATGATGATGATTCCTGGGAACATTCCATATTTCAAAAACTGAAATGTTGGGATCAGTTTAGGGCTTCAGGAAAGAAGCAGTTGGCCCCAGACTGACCCAACTTCGTTTACCTCTTGCATTTAATTGTCAGGTTTACGAAAACCTTCAACAAACAAGAGTGACATTGTCTGGCCAGCTGGGAAAAATCACAGCTCTCAGGTATATATCGGTTATTACATTCAGTTTGGTCAGGCAAAATTTGTTTATAATCTATACTCCTAGCATTAGTTGTAAATGGAAGTTTAAATGAACCGACTCCAGTTTTAGGAGTCAGGAGCCACCAGATTAATTTTCGATTCTGACTTCACCTGAAAAAAAGGGTTTTATTCAAAATCAAGCCCGCAATCTGTAGTCAATTTTACTGCTAGTCACGGAAAGTTTTTGCTGCATTTGAGACAGAAAGTCATTGGGAAAGGCAGCGACCACCAGATTAGGTTGCCATTAAAGTCCAGAGCAGCAGTCTGAGCTGCAAGGAATCGTGATATGGCCTTGTTCTGAGTATGTAGATATAACCCATCAATGCTTACTACAGCCCTAGTGAAATAACGACAAAATAAAAGGTACTGCGTTGTTCAAGGTTGAGATTTTGTTCTGATTATAAAGAGTCTTGCTTAGTTAGTAAAGGTTATTCACCACGGGAGAGGGAATATGTGATTTATCACCCGAGGCCTTTAGGCCGAGGTGTGATAAACACATATTCCTGATCCCATGGTGAATAACTGGCTTATACCATGAGACAAACACTCAAACACTCAAACATGAGAGGATAACTGGACAACAAAGAATATGGGAATTATTTCCCTGTAATACTGGCATGTGATTGGCTGACAGAGGTGTCGAATGGTATAAACAGATTTATAGTACAGTGACCGTCTGCACCAGGAAATCTCTACTTGCAAGTCAAGGGTGGCAGCTGCTTCTGAAGCAGTCCTGTCTCCAAATCTAATGTTTTACATTTTGGTCTTGATTAAGATTTAATAGAGCTAGCATTTCAAGGCTCGGAGTCTCTGTAGACAACTTCGCTGCAGAGTACTATACTACTTTTCTATACAATAGCTAATGTTGTCACACATTTGATTGGCAATACAAGCAGATTAGAGCGCACATTGAAATTATTCGTAAGTCTGTAAGTCAAGTGTCTTTGAGTACTAGAGTTGTATTAGATAAAGCTGAAATACATACAGAGGACTGGAAAGAGTGACAACAAGTGAACACTTCACAACGAGCAACTCAGCACACTGTACTTCATTATTTACAGAAGGATCCAACCATTTTTTACCTTCTGCAAGGTATCCCTATCCATGCCCAATATTCTCTGTGACTCATAGGCAGTTCGTGAGGTCATATTCTATATACTTTCAATGCTATCAGAACATTCTCCTACTGAGTCACAGCACTCACCCCTGAGGTCACAATTGACTTACTTTACGAAATTGGCAGTTCATGTCCGTGCTATAGATAAGGCCTGTTGTGTGGTCATTGATGGCCACAAACATATGAATGTAAGTACTCATCTTTCTTTGACTTTAATGCGTTAATGAGGTGATTATATAAAACGTTGGTGGCCTGTACAGGCAGACTTAGAAAACGTCCATGGAAGATTGTTGGTAGGGGGAACGGGGGCACATTGGGACGCTTTTAACGTCTTCTAATTTTGCTCATACTGAAAGCACTGAAGAACTCAGAAGCTTGCATGAATATCACCAATACTATTGAGCTTAAATGCAAGGCTTAATAAACTAGACTGCACCTACCCTTTTGCAGCCAGAGAGTCGTAAAAATGACTGTCCCAATGTGCCCCGTCGTGCACAGCCGGGGCACATTGGGACATCAATTAAAAAATCATTTTAACACTCCATGTGCAATAGATATCACATCTAAGTAGTGCCTAAGACAATATACAGTTCATTAACACCTTGCAGTGCTAATAGTTCATAACTTTAAACAGTTTTAAACATTTAACATAAACTGTCCTGGGTGCGGACATCTATGTAAGTAACACACAGTGCTTTGCGACAAATTTGTTCACAGAGCATGGTAATCCACTACACCTCTATTCACGGTGGCCTGAACACCTGTTGTGTGCTGTCCAAGGTCATTCAGTTGCCTTGGATACTTAAATTCTGCCATATTAAGCGTCCCAATGTGCCCCGAATTCACTGTCCCAATGAGCCCCGATATGACTTTTACAACAAAATGCTAATTTCTCGGACACCAGTGAGTGTGTTTATCACGATAGCAATTCATAACTGTTCGTTACGATATATCAAATTCATACAAGCACTGAGAAAGCCTCATTTCTCATGGTTTGTCCACAGAATGGTTCGAATTGAACCCGTCCATATTTACTTTAGTAGTAGGAAAACAAACTTTTGCTCGCCATACTTCTGCATGTGGCTGTAATTTGTCTATAAAACCATGGAAACATCAGGATGTGAAATTACAAGATATGATGGCACTAACATATCATATACTTTGCCAGGATCCAAGAAAACCCCACCGTCCCACAGTGCCCGGCGTCCCAATGTGCCCCCGTTCCTCCTACCCAAGAAAGACAGTCTTCGGCAAGCAGATGATTCCATTATGCATTGAATTTCCATAGAAGGCACCAAAGGGTGACTGGCAGTCTGGCAGGATCTATAAAAATACCCGGCCTTTGATGGGTTCCATGTACAAAGATAAGAATTTGCATCTTGAGCTTGAAGTTGCTCAATATCATATATTTGAAATGGCCACAGGGGCAAAATAAAAACTGGTCTAAGGACTGAGTTGTATATTTTTAAACATCTAACTCTGACAATGTAATTATACATGGGAAACCGAAATCTACTCTACAGCACAACAATTCCGATGTCAGTGTTTAAAATAATGTGATAAAATGCATCAAATGATTGCCTTGAATCAGACAGATAACGGATCATCACACTGATCACAGTGATTGCCATATTATAGATACATGTCTTCGTCTGTTTCCCCCCGAGACATACTCTCCAGTCGCACAGTGCACTGCGCTACATCTCTGCCCTCTACTTTCAATGCATGTGAAAGAAAGATCAAAATGTTTAATCTCTGGTCTACTTTCTTAAGCTGCTCAGTACAAACACAATGTGGCCAACTAAGACATCGAGAATGCTGAAATCAAGCTCAAGGAACTTCAGGCTAAAAAGGAGAACTGGCATTTAAATAACTGACCCCATTTGTCTTTTCAATTAACTGTATTAGCTTGTCTTTTGTGTCACTTATTCTGAAAAAATTAAGTTCATTATCTACCAAAACTTCATGGTTTTTGTTAATAAATAGAAATTTTGTCAAACATGAAGATTTTTGTTTAAACAGCTGGCATGTACCAACATCTGTTTCAAGTGTTTGATTGCTGTGATTTTGCAGCACTCTTTAATTGAATGAAGACTTACCGAAAGTTCTTGATCAACAAGGATGTCTATAGTCTACACATAATTACATACAAAAAATTGCGTTTTGGCTATTTTGGGTGAGCATTGAGTCAATCAACCCCGTGTAGGCCATCTACTGAAGTGCACCTGTCTGTGTTTGCCTTCTGAGTCTGTCCATCCAATCATTGCCAGTTTATCAAAGTCATGAACTAGCAAGAGTTGCATTATTCCACAGTGAAAGAGTGTTGGCCCTGTTCCATTTGTGGCTTCCATCGTCTTTAATGCTATTTACAAATGGCCAGTATAAGCATTTCCTTCTGCCAAAGCAGTCAACCAATAAATAAATGTATTGTAGTCACAATGGCTCAGAGAAGCAGATCTAGCCATAGTCACAACGTGAACTATGTCAACACCATGTTTGAAGAAGATGCCTTTAGAATATACATTACAACTATAGCAGTTATGCTTTAGTTATGTTATGAATGCAGCAGGACTGGTCACTTCAGTTGACCTGGAATGGTATCTGAGTGATTATCTTGCTTTTTCCTCACCACAATCCAATACAATTTTGTACAGGTTTCTCACAGGAAGTGCATATACTATTAGACTCAAACACAAAGGTGCTGTCACCTTTCTAGACGTAAAGTTTGGGCTTCTCAGTAACTGAGTCAGAGCAGGCATCCTCATTGGAAGGTGCCTAACAGGGCAACAGTAGCATAGTGACATGTATAGACGCGATCTCAAACCTTGTGAACTTGCTTAATATTGTCTATTACTGTGGCTTTCATGTGGCTGTTCTCCAAAGACACTTGACCTGTGCACAGCCTCAAGGTGCACTCTGAGCTGCCCTCCAATCTCAAATTTTGATAACATGAGCTTTGGAGAAATACACTGCCACATAGGGATGGCACTGAGCATCCATCTTCACCATCCAAAAGTCCGCCAAGGAGTCTGCTAGTACTTTTGAATCTTGATCAAGATACAAAGTGTAACATAAGATCTATGGAACGAATTTGCGAGTTCACTCGCATTTGTGAGCGAACCAGTTAAATAAGGGGTAGTCAGAAATTTTGGATCGTTTGTGAGAGTCAAGGAAGCACTTATCAAAGTTTCTTTTTCATGAAATTAATGAAGAATAGGCTAACTTGAGGCGTCTTGCTTTTTTGTGTGTCTTTTGTGTCTTGTTTAATTACAATTTAAGTTTTTAGTTTCAACGAAATCACGGCAAAACAGGAAATAGAAATATTGTTGTTATTGTTTTACTGGCCTCTGATTGGACGAAACAGGTTCGATGTCTTACCGATAGTTTTTGAGCATTTCTATTGGGGCTAAAGGTACAATTGTATGCTCATTAGAATCCTGATTTATCAATCTATATCAATTCGTTTTTTCATGAAGATATCTTTATTCCTTGCTGAGAATTCGTTGAAATTGTAGGCCTATATTTTTTTTTCTTTTTGAGGTAAAAAGTGTAATGCAGTGTTGATGCTGGTCTATTGTTTAGAAAAGGTGTGAAGTTGAAACTTGAATTGGATGACAGAGTTATTTTCATTTCATTAACCCCTAATTACAGAAAAGGTGTCAGGGTTAATTAGAATACTTGATGATGACACCCAAGATGTGACACTTCAATGCCAATCTAAATATGCCTCAATATTAATTAGTCAGTTATTTAATACTTTTAAAATCAGTCAAGGAATGTAAGTTTTAGCTAGATAAATTAACAATTGATTTATTGATTGATTTTATTTAGATATTTTTACAGTCAATACATACATGTTTATAAAAAAGACACAAAGTATTAAGTGTAAAAAAATCTTGGATTACACACAAAAGTCTCACATGAGACTTATTTCCAGTGTGGTCCATCAAATCACAAAATGGTATCATGGTTCAAACATAACAATGTATAATTTATATATATATAGACAGTATGACTAGTTATACGAGTAAATAAATTAATTATAAATTAATGTAAATATTTATGTTATGTGGCTAAAGTTCTGAGGTGAGCTTTGACTTTCTTCTTGAATAACAGTCTATTATTTATGGATTTTATCCAGGAAGGTAACTCGTTCCATAATTTTGAACCATTATAATTGAAATTTCCATAGGTAACACCAATAGGCCGGGGAACCGTGTATATAATTATGACTGGAGCCTCTTGTTGAGTACTCATGTTGTACTGGAGTGAAATTTTGAGATAGATAGCTTGGAGCAAGGTCATTTTTGATATTAAAGATATGACCTAGTATCATTTGAATTGCATGGTGACGTGTGTCTAAAAGTCCAATTTTGTCCAGTTCCTGTTGGCCTATAGATGTTCTTGGACCAAGATTTAATATAAATCTGGCAATTTTATTTTGGGCTATTTGAAGTCTTTTCTTATTAGCATTTGATAAGCCCATATACCATGCCGAGACAGCATAATCAAAATGACATTGTACAAGAGGTGTTCAACTTATTTTGACAAAAATGAAAACTGCCTCTAAATTGAGAATTTATGCTTCGCTGAGCCAAAATTGCTGTGAGTGATCCGTATGATGCTCATCTTGCATGTCACATCACCTAAATGTCTCAGAAATATAGTTAGGGTATTTAATAGCACACTGTAAAATTTGATAACTGTGTTGAAGCAATAATTTGAGCTGTCTGAGAATGTTAATAATTTTCAAGCTATGATAGCTCAATTCTATAAGTTGTCAAGGTATGATAGCTCAATGCTGTAAGTTGTCCAAACGAATCATAACATTAAGCTGTGAAAACATGAAAGCTTCAGTTGTTGCAGATAGCTTGACATCTCAGTCATGCCACATATAGCGCCATCTATAACAAGCACTTCTCATAAGACTGCATTTAGTTTTAAATAATTATTTACTTACAAGAAAAAAGAACATTTATATTACACTATCCCAGAGAAAAAAGGAGTAGCACACCACTTTAGCTGGTTACTTTTTTATTTCTATCTCTCTTTAATTAATTTGTGGGGGTAATTAGATGCATGCTTTCACACGTCAACCAAAATTTCCAAGTCAGAGTGTGTTCAAATATAGGCTTCTAACACTGTATACCAACTGAGATGAGCCACAGGCCATTGGGATTTATTCACAAGAAATTAATTTTTAAATCTCCTTGTGATGCAATGGTCTTTGTTGAATGCATCTTGGGCCTGTCAATGGTGTGCTAAAATGAAGCATACTGGATCAGGTGGATCCCCTTGAGAGATCAAGCAATATTTTGGGATTACAGCCCATATTTCATAAATAACTTTATAAGACAGGTCACACAAATATAAATCAAAAACAACTAAAAATAAGTCAACACAGCTCAAAATTTTGAGTTGTGTCAGCTTGGATCAATAAGTCAACAAAACTCAATATTTTGAGCTGTAAGTCAACACAGCTCATTGGTTTGAGTTTTCTCAGCTTGAATACCTTAGTCAACATAGCTTAGTATTTTGAACTATCTCAGCTTGGTATTTTGAGTTATCTCAGCTTAAAACATTAATCTATGTTAGCTCAATCAACTTGTGCAACCATCTCACTCAATCAATTGAGCTGAATCAGTGCCTCCGATTTTACAGTGTTGCTCTCAAAACTGATGAGAGGCCTGCCTCAGGAAAAGGTTAATAAAATTGTGCAAACTGTCCCAAAATATTTCAAACACATGTCTTATACTGTCAAGACCTATAGTTAACCCTTTCTGTCATCAGACAGGAAAAAAGTAGCATTTGGCAGTTTTTGTGTAGGGTTCAACTTTTGTCAAAATAAGTTGAACACCTCTTGTAATAGTGCCAAAGCAAGAGTTTTCCTTTATCTAATATCAAGTGCGTCTCTATTTCTATACAGAAATTTTAATCTGTTGTTACATTTTGTTACGATGTCTTTGACAACTGAATCGCCAGATAGGATGTTGTCTAATTTGAGACCTAAGTATTTGACCTCTTGCTTTTTTTTTTCCAGGCCAATTGCCATTGGCCTGGAAATTCAAACTGCAATACTGTATCGCCTCCAAAGAAACTTAACAAAGTCACTTCGCAGAACTGCCATCAGACAATATTTCAATGCAAAGTGCGAAGGAGGTAGCAAAAAGCCAGACTTTTGGAAAACAGTCAAACCCTTTTTCACCAACAAAGGGACTAAAAACTCCAATCCGATCTGCATAAATGGAGATGATGGCGTTATCACAGATCCCAAAGTTGTAGCCAATGAAATGAATAACTTTTATGTTACTATATTATCACAGATTGGTGATAGCATTTCGCTCACACAAAGCAGTGAGTCAAACAGGGATTTCGTAAAAAAATGTTCCAATCACTTTGAAAATCATCCCAGCATCAAGGACATTAAATCCAAAATGACACAAAGTGATTTCTCTTTCGCCCACACAAACACTGAGACTGTTGAGAAAATCATCAAAAACCTCAACACGACTAAGGCTACAGGATGTGACATGATCCCAGCCAGATTACTTAAACCTGTTGCAACAACTTTATCTCAACATCTGACGAACATTTTGAAATTAACTGACCCAAATTTCATATGTTTCTGTAATATATATCAACAGTTATGATAACTTGGACAGAACTTATGGAAAACCCCTCGTACAGGAGTCGCTTTTTCTTGTGCCAAAATCAGGGAAGAAAATAATTATTTTCATGGGTTAATTTTGGGATAAATTCAAAAGGATCACTGTGGTGTTTCTGTTAATGGTACATTTAAAGCTATCAACTAATAAAAAAATGCATTACAGTTTGCCTTTAAAGACAATGAATGTATCTATATAGCAGTGTTGGATTATTGGTAAAGTTCCTTTGCACGATAGGTGATTCTATCTCCTGTGTGCTCTCCTGGGGCGTCCAGGTTGTTCAACCCAATTTCTTTGGGGGCCAGCACTTTTTTGGAATTTCATTATTTTTTTAGTTTGTTTTGCCACCTTTTCTAAGGCTTTTGTATTTTCATTAAAGATGTCATTGGTTGTTACTACCCATTGTCCGATATTTCCGTGGATTATTTCACATTCTTCTTGGATGTGTTCTTCGGTTTCCCTTATTTTTCTGCAATTTCTACATTTTTGATCTTGGTACATATTCCTGAAGTATTCTTTGATGTCAAGCATCCCTGTTCTTGCTTTAAATATTAGGCCACCTCTGCTCTGAGCATTTCATCATATATTCCGTCAGGGTTCCCATTTTCTTGCAGTTACACTGTCTATGCAGAATTTATCTTTGTTTTTGTTGTGCTGTCTCTTCTGATTTCTTACTCCAGCTGTGCTGTTTTTGCTTTGTGAACCACTCGTCTGTTCTTATCTTGGCCCAGTCCCTCTATGCTTTTTGTCCCCAGTGTTTCTTATTTGTTCCTTTCTGAGGTCTTCCACTGTGCCTTTTCATCGCACTCTTCCCTGATGGTCCTCAGGGGCATGTTGTCACGGGATTAACCTTTTCTGTATACATTATCCTATTGCGATCTGTGAGCTTGTTTATCTCCAACAGTCCTGTCTCCATGACTCTTTTCATGATGCTGTCGATGGTCCTTTTTAGGTCTTTGTGTTCCTTCTTCGTAGCGTTTACTGCTTCCCATGCATATGTGGCAAGTGGTATTATGCAGGCCTTTATCACCTGCCATACCGTTCTCATCTCAATACCGTTTAGGTCTGGGCTTCCTGCTATTGCCATAATTGTGTCGTAAGCCGCTTGTACTTTCTTTTCTACTTCTTTAAGCTTTTCATCCATTTTTCCACTTTTTGCAACCATCAGCCCAAGGTATCTGAATTTCTGGGGAGGAACTCCCCGGCCCCCCCTCCCCGGCCTCTCCTGGTGATACCACTGCCTTATGGTCTGTTCTATTTCTCCGATCATGACATATTGTAAATCTAGGCCCTAAATTCTACACCATTTTCCCAAGAATCAGTGCACCAAAATGGCAAAACAACATATATGCATGGTGAACTCGCATGTGTTCCGCTTGCGACACAAATTCTAGTTATTGATCTGACCGCATCAGCAAGCAATGCACAAAGATTTTTCTTGCAAGAGAGCTTGTTAACAATCTTTTTGAGCAAGAAGCCACCTGGCAGACATTATAAGCCATTGTACGTTTTAGGGCTTCCTGACGATAGGCTCATGACTGAGTCACCTGCTCAAGTAACTAACTCATCTTCATGCTGGATAAACAAAGTAGACAAGAAACAATATGATACAAGCTCTCTGAAATTTAAAGATTTTACAACAAGATAAACGGACTGAATTTCAAAGCCATTCTGAGAAGCGATACTTGTATCCACACAAAGGCAAGTAATCCTCTTCAGACAATTGTTAGAAATGAATGTGTATATGAATCCACCAAAATCTTAACTTTTAGAATTAGAACCTGCAATTTCAATTGGTACAAACATTTAAGCACCAACACTTCGGACACAGAGCCAGAACACAGTTGAGACAGAAGTCATCATTAGCATGGAGGGGGACACTGATGTTGGCAATAGCTCCAGCAGTCTGAGCAGGAGGAAATATTGCTTTCTGAATTAGAGGAAATGTTGCTTTCTGGGAGCCAACCTTCTTGATAGGTACCAACAACTGCAACTAGTTCCATTACATACTATACCCTCAGTGTGATGACACAATCCAAAAGCTTGTGAACTTGCAATAGAGTGTCTTATGCCTCAAAAGGTGTCCTTTTCATTTCTGGCCATTTGTTGGCCTTGGTGTTTTATTGGAGATTTAAAAACCATTCAATGTTAACTCCGCTCATGTGAAAACAAAAATAAAGCAGAATTTCAGACGTCATATTAATATGAATACAGTGTAATGCAATCCAATCAATAGATCTAATGTTTCACCTTCTATCTTAATCAAGATTTATCTGAGATAGTATTCCGAGCAAACTCCTCGGCAGAATTCTGGACGGTGAAGGTGGATGCTCAGTGCAGTCTCTCCTATGTGGTCATTGTGGTCCTTTGCATAGCTCATGTTATCACATTGGAGATTGGGGAGCAGCTCAGAGTGCACCTTGAGGCTGTGCATAGGTCAAGTGTCTTTGGGAAAAGCTGTATGAAAGCCACAGTAATAGATGTACAAAGAGAGATTGTGAAAGAAGATAGGATAGAAAGGAAGACATGAATTGGGCCGGGTTTTAATTAAAGGAGAGTTGTGTGCTAGCTGCGATGACATTGATCTGATCACATCAGCAAGCCGTGCACAAAGCTCTTTCTTGCAAGAGAACCTGTTTACAATCTTCCACAGCAAGAAGCTACCAGACAGACACTGTAGGACACCGTATGGTACAATGTAGGACTTTGGAGGTAGCTGTGAGAAGATACAACATGAAACTTAACTGTAGTTTTTAGGAGTTTTTTTAATTGAGAATTTACGATTCAGAATAGTCAACCGTTACTTTTGGCAAAGCTGTGCTTTGATGATTGCAATGAAGTGAATGACGAGGAAATGCTGGCCTGACGCAACAACACGACAATCAGATGTAACTTTGCAACTATCTGTTTGGTAATCTGTTATTCAATAAAACTTTTACACAGGATGTTTTACAGTCACATCACTGCAGCAGTCCAGGCAAGTGACAGTCAGACAAGTCACCTTGGCTTAACCTTCTGCTTCTTGTGGCACGATGACACTTTGGCCATCCAACTGATCATGCTACAATTGGTGGCGTATCATCATCACTGACACTTCCGATAGTATTGGTCATCTTGCATGAAATAGTGATCAGTATTTGTAGTTTAAAAAAAAATCATTTCTTGTCTCTGTGACAATATTCCATATTACAATGTACCACATAAAGAATTCTGACTCACAATATGATGGTCTAGTTCATCATAAGTCACATTTCTCCACCTGAGAGCGGATGTTGCTGCATGACCACATGAAGTCTCAAGCCAGGCCTGTTTGTTTCCTTTAAAAATCACGTTATTTTGACAAATGATTTAAAAAGGTATGTGAGAGTGATATCCGTTGGCCAGTGTACTACCATATAGAAATATTATACTCAGTGTTGTATCATGCATATTTCAGTAAGTGTGATGTATTCGACTGCAAATACAAATATCAGCACTGTTGTACTCTCAGTCGTCAGGGTCCTTTGTTGTAACATCAGTGTGTGACATCATCCGAGACTTGTCACCCGACACGTCTTGAATGACATCACAAGGCATCATCTGTGATGTATTCATGGTCACAGAGACGAAAACACCTTTGAAACTACATGTACATGTGTGATGCAAGTGACAGAAGGGACGGTGTATACATGAATGGGGAGGTTCCTCTTGGATGACATCCTATGACATCATCCATGATGCTTTGTCACATCAGTGGTGCTAAAACCTGCTAGATATATTAAATCAATTCTTATACATGTAATTCATCCAGCATAGATCTGAATGACAATATTCCATAATGACTGCCCCTTTGAGGTTTGTCTGTGACAGCATCTTTGATAGCATCAGACTACCCATGGTATCTTAGTAAGACATTCAGAGATATATTGTCAATTTTATTGTGGTGTATACACTACATAGGAAAAAGGCCGCACTAGACTTGCGACTAAGATTTTGCCAATATGCAAGTCAGTCATGCGACGTTATTTCTGTGACTGTGACATCGTAGAGCCACGACTATCCTCTGACTGCTAGTACTTTCATACTATGATAGTTGACACTGAAGTGACTCTTTGCAGGGTAATATTCCCCAATAGTATTCTGTCCGGAGGTGGCCTGCTGCAGCAACTTGCTTCAATATATTTGCTTTCGATTTAGCACTAGACGGTCCACTGTCAGCATATACGAGTAAATCCAATTGTAGAGAGGCCTGCAAAAAGTCCGCCAGTTACGATCGCCGCATAATCGAATTGTAATCAATTGAGAGGGCCTGCCCTGAGCACTGCCCGGAGCGAGTGACCACTGACGCTGGGCAACTTCCGTCCTGCCATCGATCCAGGGCCCTTTGTCCGGTGAGTGTCCACAGTAATGACCAACTGCTTACTTAGCTGCCACTGTGAAAACAAGCTTCAGCAGAAATGCTACTCAGCCTGCCCGCTTCGATCGCTTGTTATGCAACCTCTGTCGCTGCACTTCCTTGATTTTTCACAGCCCACCTTTCCAATTTGCATTGATTTTCTCCCAGCATTTGTTGCGCTCAACAATATGCAAGCCATTTCTCATCCTGATGTGTTTTTTATCCTGTTGCTTCGGTCTTTTGTGAGTTTGGTGATCAACATTGGAAGCCCGTGGCTTATTGATGCATAAAAATCCCTTTGCGCAATTTCAGGCCTTATAAATTGCACTAATGGCATTTAGAGGCGGGTCATCAATGTCAAATTCAATATGTAAATGCAGGCGTCTGATTGGGATCGGGTTACTAATTGTCGATTCTACAGAAGGAATTTCCTATGGCAGGTGGCATGCAATGCCTTCGACCTTGTATTATGAGAAGTGTCAGCTAATGTCAGGGGTTATAAATGTCCTGACGACTCTTGCCTCATGTTGTGCCTCTTGCGGCAGTCTTGCCTCATGTTGGTCCTCTTGTTGTGTTTACGGCCGATCTCAGAGCATCACGGTCAACATCATCCTCCCATTGCAGGACTTATTTCAATCGTTATACCATTTGACACCTCTGTCAGCCAAACACATGCCAGTATTTCAGGGAAATAATTCTCATATTTTTTGTTGTCCAGTTATCCTCTCATATTTGTTTGACTGTTTGAGTGTTTGTCTCAAGGTATAAGCCGGTTAGTCACCATGGGATCAGGAATATGTGTTTATCACACCTTGGGCTAAAGCCCTCATTTGATAAATCACATATTCCCTCTCCCATGGTGAATAACCTATACTTGTTTATAGTTTTCTACAAAGAAACTGATTGAAACAACAAACATTTGTTTATGTTTAAATTGCAGAAAGGAGATAGCCCTGACATTTTTAATGACATGTTTCTTTCTAATTCCCAGTATCATGCTCATAATACTAGATTACGTGATAAGTTACACTTGCCCATTTTTAGAAGTAGTTTTTGTCAAAGATGTTTGAGATATAAGGGAGTCATTGTGTGGAATTTTCTTTCTGACGTTATAATGAGTAATCTTACATTATCCACTATAAAAAAACACCTGAAGAAGTACCTCCTTGTTAATGATTTAGATTTTTGTAATAACCAAGGATGATTTTATTAATTCTATTTTTTATTTTTCTTGATTTTTATTTTTTTAATTTTTTATGTATATTAAGATTATTATTATTTTGTTTTCAGTATATCGATGGTGAAAGTGCAAAACCTCGTATGTCAAAATTTTGCCGTTTTTAGATTTTGGGTGGAATGACTATTTCAATATCCAATACATGTTGTCAATTGGTCACCTTGCCAGTTTGCTGTTTTTTGAAGCTGTAACACACTGGTAACAGAATGATTTCACCAAACCTTGTATGTTGATTTGTTCCAAAAAGTGAAAGTGCAAAACCTTGTAACTCAAATCAGAGCTTAGAAGCTCATATTTTCGGATATTTCAACTTTTTTTGAAAAACAATGATTGCGGCACTTTTTTATGGCTCTCTGGAAATTTCCCTATTAAAAAATTTGTACCTCCCTATATTTGTTTTAGTGATATAAGCTATTGAAAAAAATTGTGCATGAAAATTTGAAAAATTGATATTTTCCTCATTCTTGCTATTGTAGCCACTAATTAAAGTTAGCAGTTGTTATTTATTATGGTCAAATCATAATTATTACTGTATAGCTATAGATTGGAAGTACATTCAATGCTGCAAGTTGCTTAGAAATGTGATAAATGATCGAGTTATGAGGTTTTGCACTTTCACTAACTAGCAAAAAGTGAAAGTGCAAAACCTCGTAACTCGACATTTTCATTCATATCTGATGGTAGCGTCAATGCAGGGGTCAATGACCTATGACAAAAAACTATGCTAAAACAGGGTCTCACTTTCTATAAATCACGTAGAGCCTAACTCGCATATAAATGAACATTACCATAAAAAATTATCTGTGATAGTTTTTTCTAATTTCTGAAAAACAGCTTTTTTTGACTTACGAGGTTTTGCACTTTCACCATCGATATGTTATAATTTAGTTTGTTAGAAGTTCTTACCAATGTAACATAAAAATTATTTGTATTATTAACTATACGTCAATATATACATTTTTTTGTATCTTGACTAAGGAAAATTTGATTGTTTATAATTGTACATGATTTATGTATTTTGCTAAATAATTATTTTCCAATAAAGAACTTGAACTTGAACTTGAACTTGAAACATAAAACAAAGAAACACTCAAGCATTCATACAATTGCTTTGAGAGATCTGAAACTGCTAGTTATGTGTGTCACACCGGAAGAAAGGTAATCTTTTTGTTACAACTTCAAAAAAAAGAAGTATGATGTAGTCAGGGTAAGCTTATAACAAGAGAAGCGAGGATGGCCAACAACCGCCACTCTTCCTTGCTGCTACAGTTCCTTGCTATGGTATATATAGCTGCCTGCTGGTGGCTGGCCAGCCGTTTATTGTCACTTTCTAATTGCTTGCGAGCTGCTTAATTGCCAATTGTTCCTGGTATCTGGCTGAAGGTGACGTTGCTATCTAGCTTTCCAGTACATATATTGTGTCGGCAAGTTGCGTGTCATGGTTGATTCACGAGTTGCTCGATAGTTTCGTAGTTATAGAGCTTTATAGATAGATAGTTGATTTACCATATGTATAAAATAATACACCATTACAATATGAAGATGAGTAGTCATTTGCACGATTACTCACAAGTCTTATGTAATCAAATATTCAGCCTATCACATATTGTACAATTTTTGAAGAGCAAAGAACAGCCATTTGTCACTAATACTCACTATTAATAAAAACTTCTTGAAAAACTATCAGAATTGTTTCTGTAGGAAAACAAATGATAGTAGGGGGAACGGGGGCACATTGGGACTCGGGGCACTGTGGGACAGTGGGGTTTTCTTGGATCCTGGCAAGGTATATGATATGGTAGTGCCGTCATATCTTGTAATTTCACATCCTGATGTTTCCATGGTTTTATAGACAAATTACAGCCACATGCAGAAGTATGGCGAGCAAAAGTTTGTTTTTGCTACTACTGAAGTAAATATGGACAGGTTCAATTCAAACCATTCTGTGGACAAACCATGAACAATGAAGCTTTCTCATGCTTTTATGAATTTTATATATCCTAACGAACAGTTATGAATTGCTATCCGTATAAACACACTCACTGGTGTCCGAGAAATTAGCATTTTGGTGTAAAAGTCATATCGGGGCTCATTGGGACAGTGAATTAAGGGCACATTGGGACGCACTTAATATGGCAGAATTTAAGTGTCCAAGGCAACTGAATGACCTGGGACAGCACACAACAGGTGTTCAGGCCACAGTGAATAGAGGTATAGTGGATTACCATGCTCTGTGAACAAATTTGTCGCAAAGCACTGTGTGTTACTTACATAGATGTCCGCACCCAGGACATTTTATGTTTTAAAAAAATGTTTAAAACTGTTTAAAGTTATGAACTATTGGCACTACAAGGTGTTAATGCACTGTATATTGTCTTACGCACTACTTATATGTGATATCTATTGCATATGGAGTGTTAAAATGATTTTTCAATTGATGTCCCAATGTGCCCCGGCTGATGTCCCAATGTGCCCCGCGGGGCACATTGGGACAGTCATTTTTTCGACTCACATTTTGCTCTCTGGCTGCAAAAGGGTATGTGAAGTCTAGTTTATTATGCCTTGCATTTAAGCTCAATGGTATTGGTGATATTCATGCGAACTTCTGAGTTCTTCAGTGCTTTCAGCATTGAGCAAAATTAGTAGACGTTAAAAGCGTCCCAATGTGCCCCCGTTCCCCCTAATTTATTGAGTGAACCAGACAGAGAGCAGTTTTCAAGACAAAGAAATGCAAAAAATGCTGCCAGGCATTGCAACTGAACAACAGGAATTATCGTGTCAGAAGCTCGTGATCTCTTACTTTTGCTATATACCTGCTTCACAGTTACTTATGTAGTCGAAGTGACGGCTGCTAAAACCACTTGTTTAGTGATGACTTTCTAGTTGCTCAGTTGCTTGCTAGTTAGTTGCTATAGCTTCTACAGTGGGAGGAGATTTCAACTCACTGCTCTGGTGCCTGACTTCGCTTCATTAGTCATGAGTCGTTACATGTATGGGACTGAGCTCTGTCATCATGGCGGTGTTATTTTCCAGACTAGTGCCGATATTAGGCAGGTGACTGCATGTTGGTCTGCACTCAAGGGGATGCCATGCAGCCAAGAGTGCACCTCCATCCATACTGTCTGCTCTGCCCTTTATTCTTTTTCCTATTAAAAGCCATCAATTCAAACTTACGAGTCCCATCCCACCGCAATCAGAGGCGGTCCCTCACGATCGATACAAGCTGAATTCCATGTGTTCCCAGAAGTGATCAATAGCTGCTCTGATTTATGAAGAAACATGAGCACCAATTATAAATCCCTTCCAGAATTCTGTCAATATCCTGACAAACGACGAGCAAATTATTTTTCGTGGGTGGCTGCTTAAATTTACGACGCACTTAAGCGGTCACAATGGCTGCCAGTTGAAATCGCTGAAACATTCGTACAAAGCAGCTGTAGAAACAAATTAACAAGCCCAACAAATACTGCAGTAAAAACTTGAAGAATTATGAAACTTTCATAGCTCTTGTCATGAAGTGTTATGAATAATATGTGCTCTTTAAAAACAGAAGGGTTGTTTCAATCATCATGTTGGTCTCTTTAAAGACACATGTCAAATGTAAATGGATAGACCAAGGAAGAAAAGAAAAGGAAAAATTGAAGTAAAGTATCTTTAAAGGAGTTGCTTGGCAACTGTCTAGATGGAGTCATTTTAACCAATTAAAGAAATTGGTCACACAGCAACTACCATGCAGTCTGCAAGAATGGCTAAAACGACCAATGTATTCTGAATGCAGCCAAGACACTTAAGTAGTTTGGCAAGAGTGATATCAGCCATCAGAGATGGGAAAGCTTGAGCTCTGCTAATGAGACCTGATGATGTTTATTGCAATTGATAGCAATTGAGCAGCATTCTACTACAGCTACATGGGGGCCTTGGTGGGAGTCTGCAGTTTTTCTTACAGTTAGTGAGGGAACCCTTTCAGAGATAGTTTATGGAAACAAAAACTGATGTGTCCTGATATTAAGAGAACAATTAGAACTTTGTATATACGTGACATCTGAACTATATGTGCACGGGGAACTTTGGCATAACCAAGCAACTCTACAGGTTTGTATGAATATTACCAATATGGTGGAACCTGTAGATAATTATAATCATTGGAGACTGAAGTGCTCCTGCTCTTTTCCAGTGGGACAGGGAAATATGACGCAACCATCACTGTCCCAATGAACCCCAGGGGTACATTGAGATGGCCATAAAACCACAGAGTCAGAACAACGGTTTTCAACCATAAAATGACAATTTTTTAACCGTGTGGTAATTGCCGTTAAAGATACGCAGCTGGTTTTACCACGTGTCTATAAGTAAAATTATAATATCAAAGACACCCATAATTTTTCACGCATGGATTAAACCCACAAGTCCAAGAACTAACCTGCCCACCATGATGCTCTGGAGCCATATTGCATCACGTTAATCATATATATAGACATTTGAGATAGAATACTTTAGATTTATGGATAGAATAGATATCAATTACAGAATATTAAGATGTCTAGTTTAGAACATACTGGGGGATCTTTTTGTTTCATTCCATATCACTGAATTGAGCATCAAGCATGCGGGATACTTGCCATTGGCGGTTGATGTTTTGAAGTTCAGGCGCTTGTAAGCTCTTGTAAGAACACAAGGGTGGGGCTGGATGATGCTGCCTATTATACACTGAGCATCAGAATAAGCCTCAGAGCACTATATCACCTGCAGCATCAGCTTCATAACAGCATCAATGCCACAAAGAGCTGCATTAGGCTTTTTGACCTGTTGATGTTGCTGAATTCAATACCACATACACGAGAGCAATAAGCAGGAAAGCAGCATCCACATTGGGTAGGAAAACCACTGGTTTGAAGCAGTCCTATAATCTTTTAGGTTGGGAAGCAACTTCTGCAGACCTTATAAATTGCCTTTCAGAATTTACAATTTGGGTGGGGGGTTGTAGTTTTGCCTAGTTATGCAAGTGGGGTACTAATTTTTTACAACATATCCAAGGGGGGGGTTATAAAATTTTTAACATAAGAAAATTATCATAAAAAATTCGCACAACAAGCCTTTGTGCAACGCACACGCGAAAGTCAGCAAATCTGTATGTGCAATTGGAAAATAATAAATTCCACAAGTTTTCCATAGGATCTTACACATGATTTCTTGTTTAGGAAGCTTAGCATATTTTTTTTAGCATTTTAGAAATGGTTCGCAATGTTCCAAATGTTTTTCTGTCAATTATCTTGAGTTTTTGGAGTCCCAGATTCATTTTCGACTCCACCTGCAAACTTGACTTTGACTCCAACTCCGACTGAAAACCTCTGACTCCATGATTCCCAATTCTGACACAGCCTTGATTTTAACCGTTTAACTAGTTTGGAAGAACCTACTCGTTTATAAATGAATTAGCCGGAAACCAAAAGCCTCCAATTTAATTGTGAAGCAATTTACTATCGTCGTGTTACCAGACTCAAGTCTGCATATGCAGTGTTAATTAACTTACAGATGCGTATAAATTTGTTACAAAGTAGTTGTTATGGAATGTTGTGGATTTCAGAAGGTTGAATCATACAACTGGGTCTCTTAAATGACTTGATTTGAATGTACGGGGTGACCCAGCCCATCTTGTGCATCACTCTAGTATTTTACTGAAGACAAAAAAAAATGATAGGCCATTTCTTACAACTCATATCTTTAATTGGTAAGAAATAAAGTGAGTTGTTAGCCTCTGATACAAAACAAAACAGGCAGGAGAACATCAAAATTATTCGCAAATTTTTCCTAGCAAACAAATCACCTCAGAATAATTCAATTTGAATAAGTATCAATAAAAATCCTCCAAAAGTGCCTGAAATAACTTGTATGTAGGTTTTTCAGAAACGGGATTGGCTAGGATTCGTGAGAAGTATGTTACCAGATTAGTAAATAAAGAAAGAGAACTCGTTGTTGACCATAAGTCAAAATATGGCAACACCATGAGCGCAAGTGACAGTGAAATGATTGCAACCTCAAAACAATCATGCTGTATGTTTGCCAGAGTCATCAAAAACATAAAACAAGACACTTAGCCAGGCGTTTGAAACAAGGCGAAAAAGTATAGTAACACTTAATCGAAAATCAATTTTTGGCATGGTGCAGAATGTAATTTTTCAATACTTAAAACCTAGCCTAATTTGAAAATATTTGATGGGAAGCTTGGACTTTGAATACTACCAGGTGCAGCAGATTCCCCTGATCACATGTGCTGTGTCATATGGTAATTCGCATAGAAATTTAAACTAAATCATATTTCTTGGAGATATTAGATCAATGGAAGCGATTTAAATGCACCATAAACACAATTATTAATACATATCATGTTCAAATTGTAGCCAGTTAATGAAATTCCCATTTCTGATGAAGCTATTCTACTGGTAATTGAATGAATAGTAGCATGACATGATGCCTGGCAATACTTCGAATTGGCCTAGGACATCATCAGTAGGGGGAACCGGGGACACATTAGGACGAATTTACAAGATTTGATGGCACTACCATATCATAAACCTTGTCAGGAACCAAGAAAACCCCACTCTCCCATTGTGTCCAGTGTCCCAACGTGCCCCGATTCCCTCTTAGAATATGATATGCTGTTCCTTCCAGACCCAGTAAACCTAAATTTCCTTGGAAGAACAACCTGGGCACTGCTTTGGCATATCTTCTGTAACATGTTTCAATAGCTACATGTGATCACAAAAAGATTGAATTCCAAGGTTTATGAAACAAACGATTAAATATCCCAAAAAGCGTCATTCAATAACAGGGGTCATTTTTAAGTTTTCAACCAAACTTGTATAAAGCTCTTCCCCTGATTCTTGTTATGAACCTTTTAATTTGGCGTTCTATAAGAATTGCAAAACTGTTTCTGTAAACATAGTAGTAGGTAGTAGTAAGTTTTATTACTCAGTTAATGCTGTACAAAACGAGCTGGGTTACCCGGTATGGTATTCTGTGCAGTCAAATGACACTCTTTTTTGCATATTTGGTCAAATCATTTTGCAGCCTATGACTTATATAATATGCAGTGAAAGAATCTGAATTCCTTTTACCGCAATGTACAGATGCACACTGTAAGTCCAGCTGTATCACTCTTAACAGTAATGGCCGTCATTCTTATAGTAAAAGTAATGGTATTCTACCATAAAAGACAATTTTGTTTCTAAAACAGTGACACAGCAAATTTTAGTTTACAGGCTTGCACCTGTTATGCAACAACTTTTCAATATAAATTGGAAGCAACTTCATTGACATTGAATATCAGAGCTGACATTTGGTTGGAGGCAAGTTGTTTCATGACCTGTCAACGAATGCACCTGCTTCTCTTTCGTCCTCATTGCTGTTTGTTCAAATATCTGCACCACATAAACACGCCATAAAAGCGGAGCACAAGATCACAGGAAGATCTAATAAACATGAGCACAGGCCGTCTCGCTATTGCATTATTGCAATATGGCCGCTTTGTCATACTATGAGGATATCCGATATCACCTTGTCGACGATAGAGGTTATATTTGTGTAGAGATTGTTTTTAAAATGTTGCTGTGGACATAGGCGTATCGGAGGGGGGGGGGGCAGGGGGGGTGGTCGCCCCCCCAAAAGTTTGGAAAATAAGATTCAGGCAAAAAGGCTAAAAAATTTGGGCAGATGATTGAATAATCATTATTGAAAATTAATGATTTCCAGGCAGTTTCATTTGAAATCGTATTAAATTTACATCTTGAAATTTGGGCAAATGTCGCTCGCCCCCCAAAAATCACACGCGCCGTACGCCTATGGCTGTGGACATGTTGCTGCAGATACTTTGCTGTGCAAATGTTGCAATATTTCGAAATATTGCAGGTACACTGATGTTGCATGAAAATATTTCCATGCGAGCACTGAGCATCACTTTTGTAATATTGCAGATACCTTGCTATGCAAATGTTACCATGAAAATTTGCTGTATGAACCTCACTGTAAAGTGGCAGATTCAATGCAGTACAAATGTTGCCATGAAATTATTGCTGTTCAAATATTCCATGTGTAATAGTTGCTATGTAGACATTTCTGCAGAAAAGTTGCTGGGGAGGTTGTTGTGCAAGTAATTTGCTTCAAAAACTTGAGGAAAGGTTTCTGAAATGTTGCCATGGAATCTTTGCTGTGGAAATTTTGCCATGGAAACTTCGTCGAGGAAATTAAGATTGCTGTGCAAAGGTTGCCGTGACACTGCTATGGATATATTGCTTTGGAAACTCTCGGTGTATGTATAGTACGTTGCTTTGTTTGTGTACAGTGTCCTGTGGGCACCTGGTTTCCTCGCTGGTTTCCATGTCGGATAAATCACCTGCTTCATCAGCAGCCACGAGAACAGCTCCAGGCACAATAGACTGATGCTGTCCTTTCCTGCTTTTTGCTGACAAATTCTTTCAGGTAATTGCCAAAACCTACGCCCTCATGCATTAACAAAAAGTAAGACACTCGTAACAAGCAGCCAAGGAGTGCATGAATCTTCGGTTAATACTGCACGCATGGCATTTTTCCAGAAATATGAAGGTTTCGGTTCTTTGAAATGATAATACAATAATTATTGATTCCCTTTAGATGCCTTGATTGATGTCATAACCCTGCACTTGCCATGCTATATACACATAATACATTTGAAAATATTCACCGCACCAAGATTCCTCACTCCGCACATATGGAAGCTTTTAGCCGTGACGATGATACACCAAACCTGGAGTCTGAAACTGTTGGGAAGAAGAAGAATATTTGAATACTCACATCTAATCCATAACATTCCTACAAGTGATCAGTCATATAGCAAAGGTCAATAAATGAGTCCTATCACTCACTGGTGACGTCACATGTCACTTAAGGAGAAATAGACCAGTCATATTCCAATGTAAAAGATAGGACCTGCAGGGACACACTGGCATCTCAAGCAGCCCAAAGGAATCAGTGGTATTTCCTAGGCTGTAACATGTCTCGAAGAATCTTTTGCTCTTACAACCGAGCTCTAATAATCTGTACGTTGTCATAAAAAACAAGTCATGTTGGCTCATAGGAATTATGCAACCATCTCACTCAATCATTTAAGATGACTCGAAACTTTTACGGTGTTCCACAGTCATTGCAGAGCCTTTCTATAACATATAACTTTCCTTTTGCTTTTTCACCAGTGAATATTATACATATAGATATTCTTTTCCCCAACCAACAATTACTAGGTTTATGCTGAAAGAAATGAAAAATAGTACAGTCATAGTAAAGAGAACTAGCTGTGATACCTCGAGGGGAAAATGTCTTCTCAGAGAAGGCGTGACAAGGTGAGGCGGCAGACAGTCAAATTGGATAAATTTGCTCCAGTCTGGAGAAAATGGGCAGTTGCAGTTTTCTTGATATTTGTATACATTTTATACAGACCGAAATTTAAGGCCACACAGATAGAGTTACTTTTTACACGTTGTCATCAATTTGAACACTGTGGCCACTGTTGATTATCGAGCTGAATTTTAGCGTGAACTTGTCAATATTTTAGTGATCAATTCAATGTGTTATTTGATGATTTATAAAATTTCAGTAATACAGCCATTTGTCTTAGTTTGCCCAGGCACCATCAGACACTACACTGTAAAACCAGCTGGGCATTTTTTAGGGCTATGACCACTTGACGACTATAAACACAAAAAATAATGTGCGAGCTCTTTTAAATTAGGCTGTGCTTGTAGATTATTATCCTCCCAGAAAGTACATAGAATTTGAAAAATCTTGCAAAATTGGTATGTGACCTCACACTGCTGGGGCATCGTGATTGGCTGTGGTGTGAAGTGTGATGCAGTGTTGGTGTATATGATGTAGTGTAGAGAATAGCCATATATGGTATGTGTAAAAAGTCTTATCAAGCATAACAAATCGATCCTCCCTGCCTTCCCCAGAAGATTGAATCCATCCAACAAAGAATTTGCAATAACAACTGTCTATCCCCTACTTTAGACACCCTAGCTGTGCCACTGACAGCTAACAGAAAGCAACATACAGATTAGGCAGTTTATAAACAACAGTTGTTTATTGACTTACACAGCTTGTAATCTTTGTACTTGTGCATACGTAGCATGAACTGATATGCTAGTGCACTACTTCACAGATTTGATATGACATCCTATGCAGAGTGAGCCATGATTGGCTGAACAACCTGTGACCTCACATGGAACACCTGATTTCCAACGCTAACCTATGGGAACTGCCATATGATGTCACACTTCCACATTGCAAGAAAAAAATCACTTTCCACGTACTTTCTGGAAGGATAGTAATAGGCAGAACACATCAAGAAGAAGAAGGCTACTTTAGTTTCGTAATTAAATTAACTAGCATGTATGGCAACCAAACGTTTTTTTGTCTCAAGTCATATTAGAGTAGAGACTCTTTGATAATTTAATGTGAATGAGATTGGTGTGATACCTGTAGGGTGACCTGCGAAGTGCTCACAAGATTTCATAAAATTATTTCGGTAGTAACTGGTGCTACACACCACTAAAAAGTGTAATTTCATGGTATAAGACTGTCTCTTTTATAAAAGGCTGGTGAATGGCAACCTCTTGTATTTTAACGGTCATTGCCATTAAAGTGACACAGCTGGTTTTACAGTATACAGTGTAGTTTTGTCAGTTTTATGCTTCCCATTAAAAAAAATGATACAGACCTGTATGTACATGTACAGTGCCGCCTGTAAGTAAGTGAAACGCATGACATTGTACCATTGCATCAATGCTAAACATCCTCAGCCAAACTGCTTGTGAAGGCATGAATTCTCATTGGATGAAAGGGAAACAAAGTGGGTCATAAAGGCCGATGTGTGAGGCAAGTGGGATAAAAATAGCAGCCCATTTTCTTTGCTGTAGTCGGAGTTAGGTATGGGTCAAAGTCTTTGATAAGTAAGTGAACCACCCTTCCCTATGTTTTAACATAGGGCCTGCGTTTCACTTACTTATCAAAGACTTTGACCCATAACTAACTCCAACTACAGCAAAGAAAATTGGCAGCTATTTTTATCCCGCATTCCTCACATATCGGCCTTTATGACCCAAAATGTTTTCCTCTCATCGGATGAGAATTTGTCCTTCCAGAAGCATTTAGGTTAAGGATGTTTAACATTGATGCAATGGCACAACATCATGCGTTTCACTTACTTACAGGCGGCACTGTATATATGCAGAAGAAGTAGTATGTTAAAATCATTAATTTTCCATCTTTAGTAAGGAAAAAAGTATATACTTGGAGGTTGACCTGTTTTCTCCCACAAAAAACAACTTTTTGTATTCATAACACACTGTAAAATTTGAAATTTTGAGTCAGCTCAAATAATTGAGTGAGATGGTTGCACAATTTCGTTGAGCTAACAGAACTTGTTATTTTCAGCTAGGATAATTTATCTGTTATCATAACTTAAAATAACAAGCTATGTTAGCTTAAAGATACTGTACTATTGTTAAGCCATCTCTTTTGGAATGATAGTCACTACTATTAGTCAGGATCACTTCCTCTCAAACAATTTGAGACATAAATCACCAACCTCTAAAAAGCTTATTTTTTCATTGTAATTTAGCAAAATTTGAGAATCCCAAGAAAATGAAGTTAACATTTTGAAGCCATAAATCGCCATGACAGATCCACAAATATGGACACAAGAAGTTTCATCCTGCATGATTAATTAATGTCCGGATAATACACTGTAAAACCAATTGCCATCACTTTTACGACAGTTACCATCAGAACAACAATTCCTACAGAAAAAAACAAAGGTTCTATGCAATGAAATGAATGTTTTCGCATTCTAAACAGTAGTTGCAATTAATTAAAGAGACGCAGCTGGCTTTACAGTGGATATATTATAACAGTAACCCAAGCCTTCAATAAATGTCAATTCTTGGTGTGGATCTCCCCAATCCATGGCAACCTAGGAGATGATTAAAGTAAGACTGTGAAAAGTATAATATCATGGTGAGTATATTATACATACATGTCAACTGATTGAATGGTAGGGTTAATCGAACGGCAGATTATACGCTTTAGTTTATGACCCGCCTCTTTTGACACAAATGCCATTCTTTATGTAAAGCCAGATGAAATCCTCTCAGCAACACAATCCTCTAATGTAATTCGAAGTCCTCTTCTTGTGTTATACATGCAAAATGGTCTGACAAGGCTGGAATTGTCATTGAAGGAGTTCATCAATATTCAATTGCATTGCTCACTGGGCAAAAACCGATTAATCAGATTTGACAAAAATGCACATTAAGCCATTTTCAAGGCGTGCAGCAAGTCAGCATTGTGTGAATGTAATGTAGGGGCATGAAGGGGGCTTCAAGAGGCTGCTATGGTCATTAACATGCAGTCCATATCCGTGGTCCATACTTGTACTTTTCATTTGTGGCCTGAATGCCGAAAGAGGTTTTGCTGCTCACGCGATTACCACACGACATCCTTTGAGAGCCGGGCTTTGTGTGCTTATGGCAGGACCAGTTGTGAATGGAAAAGGATTACTGGGTTTTAGCAGACCTTCAACCTGCAAGGGCCCAGGTGCTGCCTTAATGACCTGTCGCCTGATTGATTCCTAGCAAATTCCAAGTTAAATATTGGTTCACCAAGCACCCATCCATGCATGATTAGTGAGTAAGTATGCCGAATGGCCTCCTCGAGTGTTTTAATCCTTAATGTAATGGAAATGTGAAATTTCACTCATCTCTCATCTCATTGCTGTTCCCAAGCCGTCCTTTATTCTGTATATTTTGTAAAAACCACATTACAGTGGTGTCTGTTCTTTCTGTGGTATAGTCTATCAAATTTTCCTCTGTCATTGAAGTCGTGTGGGATTTGATTTTCATTTGAATATTGCACATTCATTGTAGGATTGTACATATATGACATGGCAGGTTGTGATTTACCTGAGGATTAACCAATCTCACTGCATAAATATTATTTTATTTGATAATTTTGAGAAAATATTTTGCAATCACTGCACTCTGGAAAGCGCGCAGATGTGGTGATCAAGGCGGAGTTGCACGGAGAGCCGATCCCTTGAGTCGTAACATTTTATTGCATTCATGCACTGCTTTGCTTACCCACCACAAACACTGCTAAGATAATGGCCGTTTTATACCAAACTTATCGATTTGGCCTTATATGTTTGAGTTGTGCATGTTTTATAGAATGAAAGGTTTTGCTTTCCGCTGTTTCTGAATAATAACAATTGGACTGCGAATACAAAATGAGGCAGTAAAAGCTTCAGTGGAGCAGTAAAAGATAGCGCCAGAGATTAGTATAGATTGCCTACTTTTGCCCATGGCAGGTCCCTTGTACCTGCCATGTTTTGCCATTGACAATGATTGTGATTGTTCGTTCTCTAACTCCATGATCCATGATTTGCATTAATGGAGTTTAGATCAAGTCTGTTATGTATTTAACCTTGTGGGAGATCCTCTGGCTTTTGGCTTGAGGCCAGATTTTTATCTTTAGTTTGACTGGCGATGGGTTTAAACAAGTCATGTATGCAAATCAAAAGCCATTGTGTTCATATTTGAGAATAATATTTGGTAATAACCACAGGAGCTTCTATTCCACGACCTTGTGGAGGGAGAACTGGCAGTATAACAGGAAGCAGCTCCCGTGAGCCAGCAGCCAGTCCTCTCTGGTGGGGAGCAGCAGCCTTTTTGACATGCTGATATGCCTGGCATCTGACTGGCATCCAAGGAGAGCCTGGTCTTGATGCTGGTCTTGATTCTGGTCCTGATGGCTGTATTGCATTATGCGAGTTATGCCCAGGGTCTTGTGGTAGTCTTGTGAGGAGGAAATCTACTTCTGAATGAAATCCATGAAATCATGAAAAGCAAACAGGCAAGGGTGCAAGCAGGCGTTGCCTTCATCTCGAGTCACCTTGCTCAACCTTTTTGTGGGGAAAGTTGCGTGTTGTCAAGATGGTGGGGGAGTCTTGCAGACCTTTCAATCTATTGAAAGGGGAATTCTGTTCACTTATCAGTACTCCTAGAGGCAGCACCTGGAGTTGAAGGTGCCTTTGGCAAATCTTATGACAAAATGAATTTCATGCAGGTAAAACTCTGGACTGCTTCCAAGCTGAGCAATCAAAATATCTTATTCCTTACACTGGCTTATCCTCATAACACAATCACTATTCCAGCTTATCCTGTGTCGATATTACAAACAGCAATCCCTGGGGGCTTCCATACTTCCACGTAATGCAGTTTGAAACTTAATACCATGACCTATTGTGTTATTTCTGCTTTTCTTAGAAGACCAATGCAAGCCGAAGTTTAGCCATCATTTCCCTCTAGTTAGCTTACTTATTTTTCGACCTTGTTGCTTGTTTATCCGATATTTACTGCATTTTACTCAAGAGATAAATCTGCAAATCTCCCAGTCATATCTTTCGATGTTCTGCAAGTATCTTTGGTATTTACAACTCTTGGTTGCCCCACATCTTTCACGAGTCTTTTATACTCCTTTCAATGGCAAGCTCCCCTGGCTCAGTTTGAGGCCCAAGCAACTGAAGAGACTGAGGCAAAAAACAGCAGCCACAAAGAGACCTTTTGAAATATATATTTTCTGTATGAATGCCTCATGTTGGATCAGCATGTTTACACAAGAAGAAATCGTAATGCATATTTCATGGCAGAGGTGTACTCACATTTACAAGTAGGACCTTATGGGGAGATTTATATGAAAGAGATATATACTGAGATCTGTAGTGCCAACCAAAGGAAAATTGGTCAATGAAATGAATGCTGTGATGTAATATCTTCAAGGATACTCGTCCCTAAGCTCTACCTTGAGTTCCATATAATATCAACTCCATATACAATCAATACCATAGCATAGGGCTCTGCCTGACTGCCTTAATGTATGTAGGAATGATTTAATTTGACAGGTAACACTTGGTACACTTGGTACTCTTGGTGTAGAGATATACGTGTATGACAAGTTATATATACGCACAAATTTAGACAATCATCTTGCTTCAAGTTCATCCATCATATTCATGCATTACTTGATATGTCAGTTATTGGTTTCACAATCATTCACATAATAACACTGGGTTGTATATAAGCCACTATACTATTTTTAAGTTATTGGTGCGATATGCATTGGTATTACTTGCAAACACTCAAATGTAAAAATAATCTCCAACTGAAAAGTCACTGAAAATGCTGAAATGACATTTGGTCTGTAGCTGAATGGTAACGGTACAAAACTACACTCAAATGGTATGTACAGAAACTTAACAGTTCAACAGGTGTAAAAGAGTAAAGGTATATCACAATGTAAGCATGACAATACAGCAGGTTCCTTCATAGCACAGTGATCTGCAGAACTTTATCTTCAGAGTCCGTATCACTACTGTCGCCATTTTGTTCTGACTCAATATTCAGAGCACAATGTTCATTGGCCTCGTCGGAAGGGTGGATGGCCGAGTCTGCCAGGGCGGCCTGGCGCTGGAAGGTCGAAGGGGGGCTTGGCTCAGGGGCGGAGGAGGAAGGGGAAGTCCGTGTGGGGGATGGCCCATCCATGGGCGCCGAGTGTTGGTGGGGGCAATTGGACTGAGCTCGTCCTTTGCTAGTGCTTGCACTATTTGCACCGTTTGGCCCATTAGGGGCGCTGCGAGATCGCTGGAAGAACGGTGAGGGTGGTTTGGCGTAGGTCAACGATGATGGCTTCCGGTGCACCCCTGGTTGGGGGGTTGCCCGGGAGGGAGTACCGTGGTGATGGCGTCCCATGTTTGAGACAGCAGAATTATGTCCAGGCCGACTGGAAGTGTTCACCCGTGTGATTGTTATAGCAGGCGCGATGGTGGAAGGGGGGCTCAAGTAGTCCCTTGTCGGGGTGGCTACTCCAGAGTCTGGCGACGTGTTGTTGTCCAGCCAAACAACATCACCACAGTGAGGACTGCTTCCCACCCGACAGTACTCGCATTTGGGGGCTTGTTCCGTCTCCGCCTTCTCTCCATCCGTTTCCTCCTGAACCACCTTTTTGGCTGGTGGTTCCCCATTGCTGGCCTTCTCTTGGGTTCCGGCTTTGGACGTCGTGGCATCTGAGGTTGGCTGGCAGGGAATCTGACCTTGCCATGACACTGGGCTTGTGGTCAGGGACCTTGAGGTCATCACAGGGGGCGTGATCATACTTTTCCGGCGATGGGGAGACGATGCCCTTCGCTCGCACTTGCCCTTCCCAACTTCCTCAATTGGGTGAATGTCAAATGACTTCCTCTCATAACTTTCTCTAAAACTGCCTCCCAATCGATAAGGATTCTCCCTAGCCTCCCTGTAGCTCTCCCTGCGTGTGTGTAAGTCTCGGTGCAGATCTCGATGTTCCAGACTGATTTCGTCGATGCTCTGCACTCGACTGGACCTCCTGAGCATTCGGGCATTACGCATACTAGAGTTCTCCACACAAACGCTTGCCCTGCGAGGTCGGTCAAACAGCTGTCTAGCTGCCTGTTCTGCCTCGTACTTGTCTCGTGCCTTCTGGGCATCCTCGTCAAGCTCGTCGTCCTCACAGCTCTCTTCCACAGTGAAGATTTGCCGACGACTGCTACTGTGCACACTCATGAGGGATGTTTCGCTCGGCCTGTGAGACCCTGGATGCAGGTAGAGGGCATTTGGCACTTCTGGTTCCTCTTCGTTGCTGAGACCAATAATCTGCCGCCGTAAGACATCAGAAGTTTCACTAAAGCGCCGAGGTCGGTCAAACAACTGTCTGGCAGCGTTCTCAGCCTCGGTGTTCTCTTCCTCCTCCCGACTGTCTGCAGATAACTGCTTGAGGCGACCGGGTCTTTGGCTTCCTAGACTCTCCAAGCTTGTGCTGGCTGAGTGACCCATGTCCCTGCCTGGGATGCCGATGGCCAACACGGGGATTATGGTCTGCTGCAGATTCTTGTAAGTGTCCTTATGATGTCGGTCCCAGTTTATCTTGGCCATGATTGTCTTCTTGAGGTTCTTGTAGGTGTCTCTGTCATGGCGCTCCTTTACTATCTGGAAGTCCTGTAGGTATTTGTCGATCTGTTTGTCTTCCAAGACTTTTTCGTGACGTCGCTTGATGTGTGATGCGATCAGCATGACAATAGACATGCCGTAAACCAACACCACAGCGATGACATAATAGGAAGCGCCCACTTGGTCGTAATCCTCCTCACCGCCGGTGGAGGCGCCAGTGGCAGGGGTCACCATTTTGTCCTTGTTTTCAACTGAGGTCCAATTATTCTCCTGCAAAATGAGCGTCCCTGAGTAGGTCACATTGTTCTTGCCATGCAGGGTGATGTGTATGGCCTGCATGTTGTCGTTCATGTAATCATACTTTTAGCAAAAACAGCAATTCTTCCCTGCACACTTTTTCCAAGGTATCCAGTTAGGTGCCTGTAATATCCTTGGCATTCCATTATGTTGTGCGTCCAATCAATTTTGGCTTTTGATAATGCTGATTCCAAAAACTAAACAGGAAAGTAAAGAGAAGCAGCGTCTGTTCATATCTTCTCTTACAAAGGAATAAAGAAGTGGTCCAAGGCTGGCTGTGCTTGCTGTCAAATTCTCTTTTGACGTCAAACCCATTTAGATGTGTCGTGGGATCTGCCAAAACCACTCCCTGCTCAAAGACACATCATGTGGGCCAATTAAGCAACAGTATTTCACATCTGGTATTCCTCACTGGCTGACAATCGAGACAGGGAGAAGGGAGCTCAGGTGACTCCTGTGTGCATAGGACTGTCATGCCAGAAATCCGCTACAATATTATAGAGTGGTTGCCACAGACTCGACAGCTATCCAATATCGAGGAGTCAGCAACATGTTCAGGTAAGACAAGCAATAGACCGCAGACTGGCACTGGTCCAAGTTATAGTGGCACTGCTATAGCCCCATGTGGAGCCACCCAAGATCTCATATGATCCGACAATTTCCAATGATCTGGATAAGTAGGTATAAAGCACACCGAATGTTCATTCAACAAGTCTAATCCTGCAGTTGGTCCCTGATTGCGAGCTCACATTGTGACATTGGAAACAGCTGAGCGGGTCTCTCCCAACGCAATGTTCTCCCTGCACTGCATGTAAATTGGAGATTTAGTTTTTCCTCCTAATGATGATCCAGCCTGCGATTGATGACGATGCTCATTTGCATAACGTGGATGACGTTGCAGGCTCTTGGGGACTTCTCTGGGCTGTTGTCTCCTGGAATCAGACAGACAGACGTGAACAAAACAGTGTCAACAGTGTTATAAAACTCAGGAGCGTCTCAACAGCAGATTACGATATTTACCTGGTCTCATAGTTATTGATTTTTTACTCCATACTCCATGTGTTGTTAAGAGGAGTGAATAGGTGCCTCACCCCTCCTGACAACGTATTAAGGCGATTATGAGCCCAGGTACTAATCAACATGCTGCCAGATCATAACAGCCTGATAAGCTTCATCGTTTAATCAATGGCCAATCTTCCTAAACCGTTCATTAAGGCGGTTGTCCAAGCCAGTCTCTAGTGGCCACTTCAAGTCCATTGTGGAAACTATCAGTCTGCCCCCCAACAAGAAACACAATCGCCTCAGGACAATACTGACAATAGTCGGACATGTGTTACATAAACTTGTGTATTAATTTGGCCCCTTTGTATGTAAACAGCAGGATCAATGCAAATCTCATACACAGATAATATTATGATGGAAAACAGCTGTTAATATAATGTCAGAAAGTATCGATATCTTGTCCCATTAACTTAATGAACGACCTCATTGAGCTGATAAAGTATGGGCACTGGAGGCAGTAAAGAACCTGTGACATTGGACTCACCTGACGGCCTGCTCCTCAATATGGCAGACAACGGCTCGACATGGTCATGCAGAGATTTGGCCTCCTCTCCTCAAAGTAACCGCAGATCGATGGTCACGCCTCATTAGTCCAGGCAAGGCAACAATCCGTGTATGTATCATATAAGTAGTAAGTAAGCCTGTAGGATGACATAGATCACCAGTGTTGACCAATGTCCATGGCCTTGTGGTCAATGTCTGAGACTTGTCCAGTACACTGGCCCCTGGACCAATTGTCCAAGATCAGCAGTCCAGTCCAGTTTCTTGGCCACCTCGGAATCATCCATTAGACCGCCCTGCAGTCTGCCCACTGGCTGCACCATGGTTTGCCTGCTCCATGTCCCAGTCTAGTAAACTAGCAGACTGTTGTAACTCGTCAATGGAGGAGGAGAGGTGGCTCCCTCTAGCGGAGCTAGCTTGTAGAGCCACGTGCCGAAGGCTCAACATCCGGACACAAGAGAAACCTCAGCAGTATAGTACTGGCACTCGCCACGGATCTCAGAAATCAACTTGCCATCCTCCTGCTGCAAGTCTGGAACGACCTCCACTGAGTTCTCTCATTTGCAAAAGGTTGTGGTTGCTCCTCCAGTTCCCTGGTGCCGTTCTCAGACTGCAACTGGTGAGCAATACTGCAGGCAATGCCAAGCATTGCTGGCTGCAACTCGGCAGCAACTGGTAAATGGGATGGCAGAGACATGGGCTGCAACAGGAACCGACAGGAACTGGCAAAAGGGCCCTGCAACAGGGCCCTGAAAAATGGTTTGGCAACATGGTTTGGCCACATGGTTTGGCAACATGGCGTGGCAAAATAGTCTGGCAATGTGGTTTGGCAGCTGGATTCCTGATGGCACCCTGGTCAGCATCCAACAACAGCCCAGCAGGTAACATTCACCTCAGCCTCTGCAGCTTTGCATCACTTTCAACTTTGCCATCAAATCACAATCCTTGTCTCATCTTCATCACTGTGGCTTTGACCTCGTTTGAAGCAGCTGTGGCAATCAAAACTCTCTTTTAACAAAGAGCAAAACCAGCAACTGCAGACGAAACCTCGACTAAATACAGATTTCAACAGCGCAGACAGATAGCATCGGAGGCCTGCAGTGCTGCATCAATCCAATGTACAGTCATGGTGAATCACTGCAAGGGTTTCCCCACTAACTACACCAGACCATGCAGTCCATTGATTAATGCACCATTTACATTATATGGCGCATTACAGCTGCAGATCTACGAGGGCAATGACCATGGGTTAATAGTACTCCCAAGCCCACAGTGCTTCATGGGAAAGGTGTATTTTGAAACGCTCACTTTTTAAAATTTCAGCAAGGATGGCTGTCTTGTTTATCTTAGTGGGAGTGTGTGGCCTCGGGCTGTTCCATATTGTGTTGCTTCAATCGGCTTCATGCAGTTTCATGCAAAAGCCGGTTTGGAAAGTGAGCAATGCCTCACATGAGAAGATCATATCAGACCATCAGACCTTTTTGCAGATCATTGGAACCATTGGAAACCATTTTCAACTTGCCAACTGCATGGCATTGCCACGTCATTAACGATTGTCATTAATGATTACTGATCATGTCTGGTAGATAATCCTGATGTTCTTATCAGATACTCGAGTACCGTACTACATCTACCTTAACACAGTTTATTTGATATTTGAACTGGACAAGTTGTTCAGCACAGGAGAGGGGATATGTGATTTATCACGCGAGGGCATTAGTTCGAGTAGGTCTGGAAACACAGGTCTGGGCCAACGCCATTTTTTCTTGGGTGAAATAACAGAATCTTTGGGGCATGATTTTGGGGTGATTTATGGTTTTGAAAAATCTATAAAAAAAATTGAAACATTACATTTTACCATTAGAAAACATGTTGAATACTTAAAATGTTTTTATGAGACGGATTTTTAGAGAAATTACAGGAAAAAGAACATGTCAACGAAAGTTCGGACATTGACTTCGAGTGCTTCGGACGCACTTTTCATATAGATAGAATGGCCGTACAGAGCTCAAACTTAGCTCAAAATGTAGGATATTAAATTTCCAAGACGATGGCACCGATATTAACGGCGCTACGCCGTGCTGCGTCATTGATACAGCAATTGCACAAGAAAAGATTGGATGGATACTGAGGTCTGGTCTGCTGATCTACAGTTCGATGTGTGACAAACACTATACCCGATCCCATGGTGAATTTATAACTAGCTTATACCATGAGGCAAACATTCAAACAGTCAAACACAATCAGTGAACAACAATGAATATAGGATTTATCACAGTGAAATGCGGGCCTGTGATTGGTTGACAGAGGTGTCGGATGGTGTGAGCCCTGATATAACAGTAACTGACAACAACTGATAAATGTCAAATAATATATATGCTAGAGTGACCAAACTAAAACTGTGTGCCATACCACATGGATCAGAACTGAATGGATGTATGGTTAGGGCTTTAGTTCTGTATTTATGCTTTCAGTATAGGCCATTTAGGAAGGACATCAGTAGGGCAGGGAATTGAGGGAAATGAGGTGAAGAATAATTGAAACTTGTCAAACTTAAGTCCAAGTATCCTGATCTGAGTTCCAACCAACTCCCTCCCTGTTCAGATTGGGACATCAACTGTTCCCTGGGCGTCATTGACATGCAATACTCTTTGCGTGACCAATTGGACCTAACCTTGAAGAAACAGATGAAGAAGGGCTGCACACACAGACCTGTGAGAGACAATTGGACTCCTGAGCTGAGGTCATGACCAGACAACAACTTGGGTCAATAGTCAATAATAATGAAGTGCCAGCAACAGCCAAGCATCAAAGAGAGCAAGCTGAGCAGAGGCTTCCTGCAGGTCACTGTTGGCTGAATTATGGATGGCATCAATACCCACATGAACTGCCAATCACATAAGTGTGGCCCTGATGACAGCCTAATGCCTCCCCTCTATTCTTTGGGATGCATCGTAGATCAGACAGGCAAGCAGCGTTCAGCAGGGAAGCAGCAGTGGCCTGCATCCCACTAAGGGTGTTTGCAGCACTAACTCCCCAATAAAGCCCCGGCATGCCATTGTGAGCTTTGTTATCCACATCCAGCTCAGTGTATTGTGAAGGTCTTTGCTTGGTTTCACTTGTTTCGTCTGTGCTAAAGGTTACCTGTGTACTTATGTGCTTATTGTGCTGGATCAGCAAAGAAACAGATACAATGTAGAAGGCAGGGGGTGGGTTATCTGGTGGTGTACATTTCACCAAGCTCTCTTCAATAACAGGAATCAGACTGGTCACATCATATAATACAAGTAATGCATTTCAGAGGGTGCAACAGGTGTCCCCGGTTACGTAATCAATAATCAACGCCAGTCAGCAGTCACTTCCGGTCCTGGCAGCGCCACCTGGTTGTTGCCATGACAACCAATATAAAGCGTTCCCTGGTGCGCTTTCCTCGCCATCAAATCGACCGTTTTATGGGAAAGTCAGGTAGTCCGGTTCACGCGGCCAACAAACAGGACTACATTGGCTTCATGGTTTTGGTGAATCAGCAGGATGGGAGAGCTCGAGTTGCTGGGCCGATGAGGACAGTGGATGAGGAAGGGGATGAGGGAGGGCGGAAGGTTGCAGGGACATCTCCAGGTCTCTTTCCCAGCGGGGTGTCTTGCTGCCTCGTGTCCTGTCTTGCCTTGCCCTGTCCTGTCCTCTACGCTTTATCTTTGCTTTCCCAGATTTTTGTCTCCTTGCAGCAACCTGGACAACACGAGAGTCCCCTGCAGCGGTCAAGTCCTAGAGCAAAGAGCAGAAACGAAGCTCAGCTCAGGGGGGGGGGGGGGGAGCTGCTTACGGGCACTGCATGACTGATGGCCCCCGGTCCCCTGCTTGTGCTCTTCCGGCCTCCCAGACCTCACTACCGTTGCTTAATCCCCGACGATTCTTAATTTGTTGCCAAGCACTGCCTCAGCGAATTCGACAGCTCTCTTACCAAAACGGTCCCTGCAATCGCTACAGCACTGCGTGCTGATGTCGGACGCTGCTATTTTCTGTTTACATATAATTGAATCACCATCGCTGTGGTTAATTGAACAAGCCCCCTGTCTCCTCAACTCCTGCATATTTCAAGATGTTCATTTAACGCAGGATGCTGTCGTTTGTCTTCAATGACAGCCGGGATTCCGACAAAGAAGTTCAACCTTGTGAGCAGCACTAGGACCTTTTAGAGGCAATAGAGTCTAATGGCTGCATTTGATTCTATTCCATTTGTCCTCACACTGCAAACGCAATGATTTGGGGAACACAGCCCTGGGGTTAGAAAGAGGTTAGTGGAGTTTAGTGGAGGGGTGCACTTAGGTGGCGAGAGAGCTTAATTTCCTCACAGTCTCTCCGATCAATGAGCCCGGTCAGCCTCAGAATCATCCACTTGCCTACAAGATCATCTTAAATTCCATTGCTACACTATAGTCCACCAACCGCTGATCAACCCTATACCCCCCCCCAAATCATTCACCAAATCTTTCACCAAATCATTCACCAGATCATTCACCAGATCATTCACCAGATCATTCTCCAGATCATTCACCAGATCATTCACCAGATCATTCACCAGATCATTAACCAGATCATTCACCAGATCAGCCTACATGGCTGCTGGATCAGTCTTGCTCCCAGATGGGCAGCTTCTGCTCTGATATGATGGGATTCCAGTGAGTCGCTTATGTTTCAGGGCGACTGTCGTGTAGACTGGCATTTGTTTGGGGAGTGGTCCTGGGTGTCATATTTGTCTTACTTAAAATAATCAATGATGGGCAGATGAGCTGGTCTGAATAGTTTTGAAAGAAGTAGAAAGAACAAGAAAGTAGCACTGTACCAAGTCCCAACGTCAGAAAAAGGCAAGGTATATTTTGTAGGATCGACTCAAAACATCTTTTTCATTGAATTACTTTGAATAACAATAGTAGATAGGCATAATATCTGCAAGATATGAAGCTAAATTTATAACAGTTCATTATATTGTATCAGTGTATCTGCTGCAAAACTTTTCACGAAGATCTTTTCAGTTCTTCCTTGAGCCAATGAAAAAAGCCTGCCGAGTTTCACGAGAAATCGGGCGACGCATTTTCCTCTGTATTGTTGACGGATGGAAGGATGGACAGACAGACAAACACAAATAAGAACATTAGTCTTACCCTGCAGAGACTAAATAGGAGGAAAGATATATAGCGATTATGTTAAAAGTACACAACATAGGGCCAGGCAAGTGCTACAGTGGTGTTTTTCTGCACCTGTCTTCACTTGCACCTGCCTATCTCCATCTCATCCTCTCACTATCAAAAATTCATCACAGGCTGTGTAAGAGGACAGTATATGGACTAATAAGTCGCAGTTGGCCAAGCCCTCATAGTCCTGTCTCTACTCTCATACTGCGCTTGTGCTGCTCCGTCGACCTGTCTCTGCCGCCTTTTTCCCACTTCATAATTTCTGTACATTACCTGCTCTTTCCTTGACTTCCCTATGACCTCAGGTCACACATAAAGACGTTGGACCTTGGTCTTCCTTCCTTACATTATAGGCATAATGTGATCCCAGTAATGACTTGACCAGGCTAAATTTACTCAATGTGAAGAGGGAACTGTCTGAGTATCTACAGAAAGACTGCTTGACTTTATATGTGAAGTTCCTATACGTATGCTTTGTATTTACTCAGGCACTGTAGACAATACTAGACATCACCAGACTTATGCAGCCTTGCATCTAGTGATATCAGCAAGAGCTTAAATCATTAAAAAAATACCCCCCTGCCACATTTCTATTAGATTTCCCAAGTCAAACTAAGCCAGAATTGTAGTCTAAACAGATCTAGTGAATCATGCAATATCAAAATTTGGAAAGTAATGACACTGTTTTCTGCTGATACATCAAAAGCTTGATGGGGAGAAGGAAATGTTGGACCAGACAGGGTTGAGTGATTGCCAATTTTAGGTTGGAGCCAATTATAATTGAATCAGGTTGCTGTCACATGAAGAATGAAGCATGTTAGACTTCATGTTTCTTCATGTTTCTTCTTGTTACTATGGTTCATCTAATTACATTTTAAGTAACTGGGTTTTGATCAAATTAATTAGTCAAGTTATAAGAAAACATTACTCATTTAAAACTCTTCACTGCACGAAGGATCATGTTTATTTACTTAAGACAAATATTCAAGACTTTAATTTTTTTATAATAGATGATTACGTTGTGTTTGGAGTCTGTGGATTATTTGAAATGCACATGGTGATAATATGATATTGTTACACAGATGTTTCAATTGTCCATTGAGTCTGAGTTCATTCTTGGTTCCATGCATCAAAGGAGCGTGACCCAGCAAGATCTTTCAATGGACTAACCTTTATTAATTGCGCATGTCTCAGAATAACTAATGCCTAGATCACACGAGCGTGGTTAAGTGACGGCGAAGTTGTAGAGGTGCCAGGAAGTCAAGTTTCGCCCACTTTCGGCGTTTCAAGCCATTTTTGGACAATTATATAATCAATTAGAGGTTCTAAATCGTCGTTGATGGTTCCTATTACGACGAGGCTCTCGTTTTTTACGCCGAATCGCTCGTAATTACGGACGAGGCAAGAAGAGACTTGTGTCGGCGAGTTGTCAGGAGCCTCGACGCAGTTCCATTGCTTCAATGTTAAACTAGATTCGCCCAAGGAGTCTCTTTCTTCGCCCTAGCATGCTCTTTCTTCGCCCTAGCATCCTATTACTTCGTCCTAATGTTCAATTACGCCCAAGCAAATACCTGTTACGGCCAAGCAAGTAGCTGTTTCGGCGTTTCAACAGCCTGTTTGTGTCGGCGAGTTGTGGTCTTTTTTCGCCGAAGTTCCATTGACTCAATGATAAGTAGCCTCGCCCAACCTGTCTCTAACTTCGCCCAACCTGCCTCTAACTTCGCCCAAGCTGTCTCTAACTTCGCCCAATCATTTTGGGGGTCTTTCAGGTCTTTTGCATCGTGGCTTCTTCCTTCGTAAAGATTCAACAGGTTGAATCTTTCGTGAAGCAAGTTCTTGCTTCACTATAAGGTCATGTGACTTCTAGGAACTTTTGGCGAGGAAGTTTAAGAAGCGCCGTAGACGAAAATATCGTCGCCGAATTGTTGAATGTAGGTAAAAACCCTCCCTCTTTCCTGGAAAAGCAAGAAGCGACGCGACAAGAACCCTCTGTTACGTCTCCGTGAGAACTAGCCATTATTAGACTTAGCAATGGTAACATTTCGGTACCATCAATCATATTACGCCGCATCAAGAATTATTAGAAAAAAGAACACGAAAGATAGGAGACCTGCACACTGCACCGGAGAGACAATGCTACTGAGGTAAACTTGCAGACTAAATTTACCTGATCTGGTCTAGATTGAAACAAAATTAATGGAAATGTAAGGTACTCGTTTCTCATGCAACGGAGTTATATTCAAGGTATGTAATTTTTCGGAGATACAAGTAGTGACCATAATTCTTAGTATTCTTTATTGTTTGGGCTATTTCATGTTTGACATTTTCAAAATTGGGCTAGTGTCCAGAGATTTATCCAAAATGTTAGAAAGGCCAATTGTATGCTTTTAGAAAATATTTTACAATCATAGTCAGCATGTTTTTTAACATTGGTCTCAAAAATAATGTATTTTGCAACTTGACCAAAATATCAGCTTTACTCTATCATTGGGTTCTCCCGACTCAACCGCAGAGGCTGCAAGATACAAAAATTCATCCTAATAAGTGTCATGAGGTCTGCTGCACCACTCCATTGACCTGGCTTTGCTTCCTTTTCCATTTTCGGCACATTGTCTGCTCTGTCTTTCACTTTTTCTTGCGCTTGATATTACACAATCTAACAGTCATGACACAATCAGACTATATCTTTATACATTACGCCAGGAAGGAATACGTGTTACAACATCTACATAACTTGAATACTACAATAAGGACTGCCAGAAGTATGCAGTGAATTTGACTCATATTCCCATCCCTGGTATGGTATTGACTCTGGCAGTCTAGGCATCGCTAGACCTACGCAGGCTTAAAGCGATATGAGCAGGGTTTTAAATCATTTAAATTGTCTCAATGCTGCATTGGTTCCAAGCATCCCAAAGTTAGAATTTAAACAGATCTATTGTAATTTAGTCAAAACAAATCTGGTGAATCATGCGATATCAAAATTTGGAAAGCAATGATACTGTTTCTGCAGATACACGTCACTGGCCTGACAGGGCAACACTACAGGTTGAATAATCACTCACTTCAGCCAAGGTGGAGCCAATTAATCAAACCAGGAGTGCAGTTACAAGATGCATGTATGTTAGACTTCATGTTGCTTTGAATTTAATTACATTTCAAGTGATACTGGATCGTGATCAAAAATAGATTGAACTGTTTCAAAACTCTTCACTGTTATGCGGAGCATGTTTTTTCACTCAAGTCAAATACTCAAAGCTATTGCACATCTGCCCTGGTCATCATGCTATGTTTTAGAAGCAATGAATTTATTTGAAATGCGTTGCTGTTGATGATATTGTTTTGCAGATGTTTGTTAACTCGCTTTTTGAATGGTGCCTTAGTTGATTCAATTTTCCGTGGAAGAGCATGGTCCCGGCAAGCTTTTTCAAAGGACTTTCCTTGATTGACAAAGAAAAACTTTTACAAATGTTAAATTTTTGGCATCATCAAATGTATTTTACAAATTAATCACAATATCATCTTTACCTAATCATTTGGTTCCTGGCTGCCAGATCAAAAATTCATCAAAAGAAGAAAATATCATCAGGTCTGCTGCACTGCTCCATTAGTCCGCTCTAACTTTGACTTTTCTCGGCACTCAGGTCACAATGAATAGCAATTGAGTTAAGTCTTCTTTCCTTCAATAAAACATAATTTAACAGTCATGAGGCAATCAGATTTTTAAATTTACACAGATACCTACAAGGAATACAAAAAATAGCATCTGCATAACTTAATTTCTCTAAAAAGGACAGCCTGAAGTACAGTACAAATTCTAAATGTGGTTCAACTTAGCTGCCTATAGCTATTCATTACTAGTCTTACCCATATCTACCAATAACTATCCGTTTCTATTCTTTTGTATACACTGGTATCCCTTTACCCCTTGTTTAAACAATAGAAATTGTGGATAGCTATGGATAGCTATGGATACCTGTAGCTAAGTTTAGCTTAAAATGGCTATTGATAGATAGCTAAGGTTAGATTTTAAATGACGAGCCACTTTTACATATTTGTACTGTATGCAATCAGACTCATATTCCGGTCTCTGGTAAGGTATTGACTCAAGCAATCCAGGCATCCCCAGACCTAAGCAGGCTTAAATCTAGTGATATGAGCATTGCAGGGCTTAAAAACATTTGATTTGTCCCGATGCTGCATTGGTTTTAAGCATCCTAGAGTCAAACTAAGCTAGAAATTTTGTCTAAACAGTTCTAGTGAATCATGCAATATCAAAATTTGGAAAGTAATGACGCTGTTTTCTGCAGATATACATCACTTTTCTGCAGATATACATCACTATCCTGACAGGGAGAAGGCAATGTCGGACCACACTAGGTTGAATGATCGCTCATTTAGCTAAGGTGGAGCCAATTAATCAAAAAAGGAGCGCAGTTACATGAAACATTTTAGACATCATACTGCTTTGAATTTAATTACATTTCAAGTAATCCTGGGTCGTGATTCAAGATATATGGATTGGACTATTTCAAAACTCTGCAATGTACTGAGGAGCATGTTTATTCACTCAAGTCAAGTACTCAAAACTATTACACATTGATACCGGTCATCGTGCTATATTTTTAAAGGCAATTAATTTAATGGAAATGCGCAGCTGTTGATGATATTGTTACACAGATGTTTGTTAAATCACTTGTTGTATATAGCATCTTATTTAATTCAATCTTCCAGCGAATAAGCATGTCCCAGCAGGCTCTTATCTTTCAAAGGACTTGTGTGATTGTCGCAGAACAACTTCCACAAATATCGACCTTTCAGCACCACCAGTGATATAACAGAAAAATCAAGAATTAGAAAAAACAAGAAAATGATCAAATTGGAGACGTGCTCACTGTGCAGACAGAACATCGTAAGAAGTGAACTGGACTTGCTGACCCAAGTTATGAGGGGCGTTCAGAAAGTTTGAGGCTTTTTTTTTATATGGACACTTATTTTCAATCAAGAACTATGAATTTTTCACAGGATAAAATTCAGCATATTTTGAATGGATTTCCAAAATTTTTGACAATTTGGACATTTTAAAGTCATTCAGTGGTTGCCATGGAAACTGAAAGTTTAGCTTCTTGGGGCAGATAATACCGATACCACTAATGCCAATGAATTTTGGCTGTGAGCGACCTCTCTCTATCACTTGCATTAGTGAGATTGACAATATTTGACACAAGAAATATAATAGTAGCCTTAAAAAATACTCCCAAGCTCACCAAAAGCATTGATTCATACACCTGACCCAAGGAAGTAAATGTTCCTTGGAGTCCTCCAAACAAAATTCTGTGAAAGAATTTCGGTCATCCAGAGCCTTTTCTCCTCCAGTGCATGAAACTATAGCCCCTATGGTCTAAAGTAAGGGAAAACCAGGACTTATGTAAAGCAACATGTCACAGGAATAGCTAGGATGGATAATGCTCTCCATTTTGGTCTCTTGTTCATACTAGTGAATCCATGCTTTCACAAGTCCTTGTGTAGTCAGGGAAACTCACCTTTGCCTCCTGAATGTCCGTCGCCAAATCTGGCATGCAGGAGTGTTTTCCTACATGGGTTCAGTGTAAGAATAAACACATTTTGGTGTGCTTGAAAGCATATTTAGAAGCTAATACCATATTTCTTGTGTCAGATATTGTCAATCTCACAAATACAAGTGACAGAGAGAAGTCTCTCACAGTCACAATTTCTTGGCATTCTTGGTTTCGGTATTACCTGCCCCAAGAAGCTGAACTTTCAGTTTCCTCGTACATTACCAACATTGATTAATGTGCAGGTGAAACTCCCCTTATATATAATTACCTCATTGGAGTGATATGGTTACTCATGAATGGAATGGGCTCATATTCAAGGCATCCCGTTTTTTACCAAATCACTCATATAGCTGGTATTTTTTGGTACATTTGCTGGTCTTGATGCTTTTAAAATTGCTTATGTTAGTGCCTCTTCAAGCACTTGCAATTGACATGATGATGCCTAATATTGATAATTTTCCAATAATATGCTGATGAAATGACCTTCAATATAAATTGATCGGAGTCTGACTCGGCTGTACAATAGAACATCCTTGGCCACTGGATACAAATCTGTCAGGAACACCAATTTCCAGGTAACAGAATGTTTGACTCTTGGTCAATGAATTTTCCTATAGGACCTTCGTTCGAAAGAGAATATACCAAGTACAGACGTTTGCATTCAAATTTGATTTTTGTCTTTCTGCGCAATGGGGTTTTTTTTGGTCAAATCTTTGCTTGCTCTTTATCAGGAGATAATGCACTTTATGACCTGTTGCTGCTGGCAGTAGAGCATGGTTATTTAATTGTAATTTTGTCAATAAAATAAGATAAGATGTATAATTTTCAAAATAAAAATTAATTATTTGTGAAATATTGTACTCAGGTGACATATGCGCATACCAATGAGATCAAGAAGCTCGACCGGTATCAAATCATCTTGGAATACCAACAATGAAACACTGTCAAATACATCCGAAACTGTGAGAGCAATTCTTAGTCCATTCACAAACACAATTAAATTGCTTCTGAATCAAGTATTTACTTCAGAAGGTCTACCACATGTCATGTGAGGAACACGTCATGTTTTTACTGTACATGACACACACTGTGTAAATAATGTTGACGTTTTCAACCACTCATGCCTCTGTCATTCCGTCTCCAGCCGAAAGTCCTTTTCAAAGACTGGATATATGAGTATACCAGACAATCTTGCTCAAGTCCGATGATGCTTGGAATGCCTGAGTCAATAACATACATATGGATAGGAACTTCCCACAAAGTCAATTTGACTGCATACTTCCAGCACTTTTTTTCATACTCAAGTTCTGTAGATGTTTTTATATACAATATTCTTTGCTGGCATATGATAAATTGAGTCTTGTCAATACTTCTAAATTGTGTAATACCCTAGGAAGAAGACCGAAGTCAATTGCTCTCATGTGTTGCCTGAGGTCAGAGCAAAATCTAAGAAAAAGCAGGAAGATGTGCAGAAATGTGAAGCAGAAAAAGGCTGCAAACACAGGGCAATTGAGCAGCAGACAAGATGAGAGTGGGTATACTTATTAATGTATGTAATGTATTGTCCTCCAACATAGAAAGTCCCATGGAAAGTCCCACGAGGGCTTAAAATATTTTTCATTTTCTGTGGGTATCATGTATTTGTATTTCTGTGTTTTTTGTAGGTGTTAATTAAACTGAATTTTCCTGAAAAGCTAGACACCCTTAAGTCAAACTAATAAGTGTTGTGGCTAGTTTTTAGAAACAGATCTAGTGAATCATGCAATATCAAAATTTGGAAAGTGATGGGATAGATATCTGGCGATAGATCACCAGCCTGACAGAAGGCTGTGTTTGACTATATATAGTCTGGGATGAGAGATTGCTCATTTCAGGTTTGAGCCAATTAATTGAATCAGTATTACAATAAGTGAAGCTATATTACACTTTACATATCTCAACTTTTGTTTTTGTAACTTTTGTTCATTTCCTTTTATGAAAAGTCTGAATTATAGTGCATTCCCAGGGTCAGAAGCAACTGCTCGGACTAGAATTATACTTTCGGAAAAATGCAGCGTGCTGCCTTGCTATTTCCTGAACCTTGGAGGATTAATTCTGAGTTAATAACACAAGTCAAAGCATTTAATTCTAAGTTTAAGGGATGGATGGATTACTTGGGCTTTAAGGCCTGTAAATTACAGTGTAGTTTGAAGGATATTTGCCGTATGATATTGGTCATAAGATTATAAGATCATATACATATAAATACCTGTAATGCAGATATTTATATATGTACTAGTTATTTTAATAGTAACTACAATGTGGCTATGGTTCGACTAAAGAACGTGCATTGGTAAGTGTTTTGCAAGAAATACAAACACTGAACTTTTGTATTTTGACTGTTGTCAACCAAAGCTATCAAGAAGAACTTGTTTGTGGATTCTATAGCACAGCCAAGACATGCATTGAGGAACTGAACTTGCAGATTCAAGTATTTGAGTAGCATGAGCTGGTCTTGATTTATTGACTTGGACTTGGGTTAGTTAAACCAACCTACAACTTTATGGAAGTGCTGTGATGTCTCTTGCATCGGAGCCATATAATTGACATCCCTTAAAAAGAGGACAGCTCCCACACATGAGTACAATCACGCACAAGTACAGACAATGTGGCACACTCAGCGACACTGACAACTTAAAATCAATTGCTGCTACTTCTGTGCGATCTGTGGTTACCTGTCAGTGATGGCAGTACATGCCATGCAGTGCTGCATGGGGCCTTCACAGCACTCACACACTGAAAAAGAAGCCAAAAGATGTTCTTTATCGTTCGTACATACACTCATAAGATCACGTGCACCCTGAAGAATAAATCTGAGACAAAATCCCTGATTGATTTTTGGGCATGTCCTCCTTATCATTCATACCAATTCTGGTTTGTAGAATTACCATACAGCTGTATAAGTGTCAATGGTGCAGTTTTTAGGGAAACAAAGATATCCAATTTTACTCTGACTGTGACCACATATATTTGCCATAAACATTATACTTAAACCTTTAACAGAATGCATGATGTATGGCCATTGTGACTGACCTTGGTTACGTGCCACCAAGACACCAACTTTACTTTTCATCCCAATTAATGTTTATTTTGCAACAATCTTCAGCTACCGGTCACTTGCCTCTAGATTTTTCTCCAAAATTTCTTATTTCAGTGCTTAATTGATTTGAGCACCAACAAGGAAGAATGAATTTTATTTTGGCCCGGGCTAAATAAATGTAAAGTTGTCGGAATAAACCTATATCAAGATTACTTGCAGTTACATCTAACAGGTCAACTGACGGACCAGTCCACCAACTCACAAATAATCATCACTCTTCCCCAATCCTCATGTCAATCCAGAGTGCTATTAGCTTGGATTAGTTTACACAATGAGTGGGTCCTTAGAAAATGGATTTCAAATTAGAAGCACCTCTAAAAACAAATATTGTCTGATACTTAGCAAACATACCTATGTTAATAGTATGTTATTTATAGAATTCGACGCCAAACTTGACATTCCCGGTAAAAGGTTAAAAAAAAGTACTTATTTATCATGGGTAGCTAGGTCAGTGACTTGTTTCCAGTTGGGCACAGCGAGCTTGAACAAACTTTGGGATTAAAAAAATTGACCAAGAAAACGATTAGCACAGTGATATAGAGGATGATCAGACGAACATTTTGATGTATCAAACGAAAAAATCTGTTGGGAATTTTTTGAGATATTTGAGTTTTAGATTTATTATTTATCACACCCTATTCTTAGCATGTAATCTCCATGAAAAAGTGATCAAGACTGTCCACTTTTCCTGTTAGGTAATATCTAAGATAAAAGTCATTATTCAGACGTAAAAATATGCAGTCACTGCCACAAGAGCAAGTACATACCACCTCATTCAGACTGACAGAGTGTGATAAACCTATAACAGTAAACATTTCTCATAAAATTTCTCATAAAATATGTTTATTTGCCAGCTTGTCCTCAGTTTCATCATTCTGGTGAATAATTGTAGTATAATCTACCTCACTTTTGAACTTTATGGTGTATTTTTGAGATTTTAATGTGTTTTTTATGAAATTTCACCACTGTGAAACAAGTACTTTTGCAACCATGTAAAGTGTAGCCAATGTTGAGTAAATCAGAAGAAAACGCATAGATAGAATGTTCGGAAGCATTTAGTTAAGTATGGAGTAAAATACTTTGACATTGCAGTCTTAATGTGCAATAGTTGTACATGTTTGTATTAACTATATTTTCACATAATTTACTGAATTTATGCTATTTTTGTTGTTCTATACAATTAAAGATTGGTTGATTTTGGATGCTAGATAACCTACATCAACATTAAACACCCAACATCCATTTTAAGTACTCAAAATACATTAAGCATGGATATTACAGTTTATTTATATCTTTTAATCTTAATTTTGTCTTTTTGGCCAATCGCAAAGACTTTTCATGTAATATCAGGGGATTCAACTTCATAGTGAAGCAGATACTTAAAACATTCTATGCATGCACTGTCTGATAATTTACTCAACTTTGTCTATCCTGTTACATTGTTATGAAATGCTTGTTTCACACTGGCAAAATTTGTGATAAAATGCACAAAAAAACTCATTAAAGCCTGTTACAATGAGATGATGAGACCAAATTTGTTAAAATTATTTACCAGAATTTTGTAACTAACACAACCTGGTATTGCAAACATTTCTCAGGCCTTTAGCCAGAAATGTTAGCTGTTATAGGTTTATCACACCCTGTCAGTTTGGATGAAGTGGTACATACTTTCTGCAGAGACAATGAAGATATTACCTAACAGGAAAAATGGACAATTTTGATCACTTTTTCATGGAGATTACATGCTAAGAATAGGGTGTGATAAATAAAAAATCTAAAACTCAAATATCTAAAAAAATTCCCAACAGATTTTTTCGTTTGATACATAAAATGTTCGTCTGACCTTCCTCTACATCATTGCGCTAATCGTTTTCTTGGTCAATTTTTTTAACCCCAAAGTTTGTTCAAGCTCGCTGTGTGGGCCCACAGCACCTCCAATTTAAGTCTGATGTGAATGACGACGTAGTGGAATGACATGATGGCCAGCCTGGGGATTTAACCCGGGTCCCTCGCTTGTGAGGCGAGCACTCTACTGACTGAGCTATATAGTTGGGCTGACATTGGTTGATATGATGCTTAAATTTTAAAGATCTGCAAATGTTTTTGTTCCACCTCACCACCATTCATTACGGTACAGCCTTTGCCCGATTGAAGACTGCTAACGAGCCATGTTTAGACTTGTGCAGTACTGTTACATTTGCATTCCTCGCATGAACATTTTTTGGGGTTGGGGCGACATTTGCCCGAATTTAAGGATCCGGATTTCATATTATTTCAAATGGCATGTCTTGAGAACCATTGATTTCTAATAATAGCGTATATATTTCCTATTATTGTCTACTCAAATCTTTCAGCTGTTTTGCCCGAAGAATTAGTATTCACCAAATTTTTAGGGAGCGATCAACAGCCACTAAATTTCACCATCAAGGGATATATTACGAAATATAGATCTATGTGTATATAATCTTTCTTTGACATTCTCATATCATCACAGATACATATGTCATCAAAATAAAATACAATGCAAACAAGAAGACTACATCACTACTTCTATTCTAAATGCTAATTATCGCAATTTTACAGAGGCAAAGTTACTTGAGTTGGTGTACAAAAAATTCGCACCATCATAATGTATATTCAGAATACCATGGATTTCTTATTATTAAGGCTGCGAGGAGATGTCTTCTTATATCATATTTATAACTACTTAATAGGCTGGTCCCAGTCACATTTCATTACTGATGTAATAATGTTCTTCTAGCCAAAGCTTTCAGTGCACCTTTGTCGCATAAGGTATGTGTGCACAGACCTTGGAATTTCATCCATCTACTATATAGGTCTTGGTGGTTGTCTTTGGAGGTATCTCCTAGAAGATATATACCTATAGCTTGATACAACCGCATATATATAAATATTTGTCAACATTTCAACTAAAGTAAGTCCTCCCATAAATAAACTTGGGATATATCTCAAAGATCCCTTCTCTAATTTTTATGACAGTTGGCCAAATAAATTATGGACAAGCCTATATTTATAAACTTGAATTTTTTCAGAAGAGGAGTATATATAAGCACTTTAGTTTTACTGGCTCTGACAAAAAGTAAAGCAATCAAGCTAAAAATTCATAACCATATAGTGTTTAAATATGCAGGCCCACAAACTGGTCAACCTTCATAGAAATCAGAGAGGTGATCTTTAATTGAGATATTCAACTTTTTATTTGAGGGCCTTTTTTGTTGAAGTGTTTTTGTACCACATGTGGCTTGCCCATATATATGTCGTTCGAATTCATTTATGAAGTTATGTGGAGTTTGTAATGTACACAGTCTTCACCATGGTTTTGAAAATGTATTACGGGAAATTATTATTTGTTGCATTGAAACCAAACCGATGTATCAGTATATATATTGAATACCAGACAAGGTTATATATATACTGAATACCAGACAAGGTTTCTTATAAAGTAAAGTAGTATTTGTGTTTATCCCATGTCTAGCTAACTTTTGTCCCTCATACTGAGCTTTTCCCTGGTCAATACAGATTGACAGAGGGAAATACATCAGAAAGAAACAGGGATATATTTAGTTCAACCAATCAAATTTGTTTGGCTAATTAGCCAGCAGGGATATACTGAAAGATAATGAGATCAACAGGGATATACTGGAACTGACCAATCAAAAGACAACAGTGCCCCTATATATCATGATTATTAGCACGTAGATACCAGCATATTTGCTGATTGTTGTGATTTAAGGCAATTAAGTGCTGCCAATTAAGAGTATTGATTTTTTTGTAGCACTGCTGCATTCACATGGACTGCTTCAAAACTGTTTTACATTGATATAAAATAACAGTATTTTTAAAAAAAACGGACATGGGATAAAAAGGTTATACCATGGGTTGCGGCAGTATATCCCTGGTATAGTCACCCTCGACCCCGTGTATCCCTCGACCGATATACTGGATCTAGGGTGACTATACCAGGGATATACTGCCTCCACCCATGGTATAACCTCATAATATTGAATACCAGACGAGGTTTCTGTGGTTCCTGCTATGGCAGTGTGAGTGATATCACTGCAATAAACTTGTATTCATTTGTCATTGAAACAAACTAATTCACACAAACAGGTTATGTCGAAGTGTAATTGGCAGTTTACAGAACCGTGTAGCACATTTATCCTCATTGATTGGCTAAGGCCCATATACATATTGCATTTGGAAAAGAGTTTTGTGGCAGGCAAATGCAATTTGAGCGAGAGGAGAGTGTTTTGAAGGCCAGAGCAGTGCTTTTGGAGCATTCTCTGCAGGCTCTGTAATTGGTTTCCCAGAGACACAGAGACGACAGCGACTGTGTTTGACCTTCTGAGGTCATAGTGTCACTTGGGATTGAATATTGTTTCACCTTTTATCATGTATCTATTTCTGGCCATGTTGGTATTTAATACTGACCAGTGGCAGCAAAATTCTGTCAGTCTATGGAAAGTAGAATTGGGTCAACTTTTACATATATAGGATATAATAGGTCACAAAAAAGCATGGCTGCTGGTGCCAGTGCTGCGTTTTTCACGGAAATGTTTGGAAATCATGAGACAAAAGAAAGCTTTTTTAGTAACTTTAGCTTTAACTCCAAAGAAAGGAATGATTTTACTCTTCATAAGTTTGATGGTAATCAATCTACTTAAACCAATTATGCATGTTAAAGTGTTGACCGAAAAGTGTCCAAAAAGAATGCACTCTCACTTATTCACTAGCCTATATCAAGCCACTGTTTTTGTTTGTGATACCAAAAATATACATTTGTATAAATGTATTATTTTGCTTTATGGAGATAGATTTATAACCAGAACGACAGAATAGTTCACAATTTCATAAATGCTGTGTAAAACTCAACAAAATGTCATGTCTATGCCACAAGTGGTGTCATCCATACTGTGTTGTATGTGTGCTACAATGTATACATCCTCCATGATAAACAAATAGTTCCTATTATTTTGGTATTCACAAGCTTTCTGCTTAAAATCTAAGTCAACGAAAGTCAGACTAGACAGTTACATAGTTTTAGGAGATAGACTACCAGGGCAAATTTCTGGTCAGAGTATCCCAGGGCCATCACCAAACACAGGGACTGTCCTGGTTTCTTCCAGACAAAGTTGTGTGAGTTCCTCACACTCAGTTTCTGTTGACTGCTCACCGGAGCTCGCGAATTTTGCCACATATATATAGGCGGCAGCAAATAGCGGTAAGTGTATCATGTCGAAACAGGCATGTAACATTCAAAATGAAGGCACATGAAGTCATTGAAATGTGTGCACACCATATTTAATCACTCCAAATGTAATGGACTTCATTGTCCAGCTTGGGCCGCAAGTTCATTGATTTCAATAAAACTGCACTTGTTGTTTAGGAGCTGTAGCACTGACCTTGGCAAGGCAATACAAAATCCAAGGCCGTTCGATCTGACACAAATGAAAGCTACACTGGTCGGAATCACATGTTTGCAGGCCCAAAGATATTAATGACACTGCTCAGATTTCAATGTGATCCATGGAAAGACCACCACAAAAAATAGAATATAAGAAAGTTTGTGTTCCAAAGAGCTTCGTAATATTTCTATACTCTATGCAAGAGAGTAAGTTGCACAGACAGAAATGTACAAACCAAGCATAATATCAGAAGGCGACCATTTGACATATATGTACTTGGAGTTTTTTTTTTTCGGATGGGAAATAAAACTCAAATAAATATCAAATTATAGTTCTGTAGATTGCAGAGGATGTAAAAAGGAGAAACACAACGTGTTATGTGTCTGGCCAGTGTCTGACTGCTAAAAGCATCATGCAATTATAGAGGTACAATATATAGAAGTGCAAGGACCTTAAGGCAGCATGCTGCATGCATATTACATATACAAAAGAGAAGCAACAATTTGGAGGTAGCCAAATGCAATTTGAAGGAGAGGGAAGTGTTTTGAGGCCATTGAGGGCAAATACAGTGACCACTAGCAACATTTTAAGTACATTGTATAATTGAATTTTCCACTGGGCAGAGACATTGGCAGTGGACCAGTGGACCTGGTGGGCCAGAGGTGGCATTTGTCATTATATGTGAGCTTGGGATTTGCTTGTCCATCCTATTGTATGACACTGGGGCAATAGTCTCTTTGCACATGAGGCAGTCACTGAAGTTCAATTATTTTGCCTATGTGAAAGTGTGCCACTCTGCCAGCAATTCGAATGACCAAACCCAAGAACGTCACTATTATAGATATTCAGGAAAGGAGGTCTTGAAGTTGTTGCGAACTTGCGATCCAGCCCGTACTGATGTAATAAAGATATAATATATAAAATCAGATTCTTGTTTTCATGAGCTATATGCACACCATGCTTGATAAGACATGGTGGCTGCATGTCTGTGCTGACACAGTGCAGGATTCTTTTGTTCGTGATTCAACTTATTGGCTCTTTCTCTGGCTAGTCTGTTAGGTCAGTGTAATATGTTGGTGATATCGGAATATCAATCATAAGGTCTTTTTCAAACTTACTGAGCTTGCTTGTGTGGACGTGTTTTGTTGAAATAGTCATTTACGCCATGGGTCAATGGGTATGTTGCCAATTGGTGGAGGCCTCATCTTTTGTGATGCAGAAAGGTATGGTATAGAAATGATGTTGCCACAAAATGAACACTATGTTCATATTTGTTCACCACATTGTGTGAAAATGTTGCCACAAGTGTTTCCAACAAGAAATTTTCGAGAATTGAATTGTTGATCATTGCATGTTCATCATGGAATTCATGTGTTTAATGCCTGTAACTGTTACAGGGCATGGAGTGGCTGTTTTGTTTTATATTATTATCATTCTGTAATTGTTCCATTGTTCAATTTAAATATCTGCTGAGAATAATCCCTACTGTATTTCTGATAAATGCAGAAGTTGCACTTGCAGAAATGTTTAGAAATGTTATGCCAAGAGGCTTTTTAGCTGTGATATATAGAAACAAAACACACTTATTAACGTCATTTAAACTGCACCAGATTTAATCACTCGCAATGTATTGGACTTTGTTGTCCAGCTTGGGCCACAAGTGCATTGATTTCAATAAAACAGCACTTGTTGTTTAAGAGCTGTAGCACTGACCTTGGCAAGGCAATACAAAATACAAGGCCATTCGATCTGAAACAAATGAAAGCTGCACTGGCCGGAATCACATGTTTGCAGGTCCAAAGGAATTAATGACACTGCTCAGATGTCAATGTCATCCATGGAAAGGCCACCAAGAAAGATATAATATAAGAAAGTTTGTGTTCCAATGAGTTTCGTAATATTTCTAAACTCTATGCAAGAGAGTAAGTTGCACAGACGGAAATGTACACACCAAGCATAATATTAGGGGTCGACCATTTCACATACATGTACTTGGGGAGGGGGGGGGGCTTGGGAGTTTTTTCCGGATGGGAGATTAAACTCGAATAAATATCAAATTATAGTTCTGTAGATTGCATAGGGTGTAAAAAGGAGAAACACGATGTGTTATGTGTCTGGCTAGTGTCTGACTGCTAAAAGTATCATTTAATTATAGAGGTACAATATATAGAAGTGCATGGACCTTAAGGCAGCATGCATATTACATATATACAAAAGAGAAGCAACAATTTGGTGGCAGGCAAATGAGATTTGAAGGAGAGGAAAGTTTTTTGAGGCCATTGAGGGCAAATGCAGTGATCAAACCCAAGAACATCACAATTATAGATATTCAGGAAAGGAGGTCTTGAAGTTGTTGCGATCAAGCCTGTCTTTGGAGACAGGCATGTACTGTATGATCTGGCCTCTTTCTACTGATGTTATAAAGATATAATAAAATCAGATTTTTGTTTTCATAAGCTATATATAGTGTACACAATGCATGATAAGACATGGTGGGTGTCTGTGCTGGTTTCTTTCTTTCATGTTTTAACTTATTGGCTTTTCTCTGGCTCGTTGGTTAGGTCAGTGTAATATGTTGGTGATATCGGAATATCAATCATAAGGTCCTTTTCAAACTTACTGAGCTTGCTTGTGTGAACATGTTTGGTTGAAATAGTCATTTACACTATGAGTCAATGGGTATGTTGCCAATTGGTGGAGGGCTCATCTTTTGTGATGCAGAAATGTATGGTAGAAATGCATGATGTTGCCAAAAAGTGAACACAACGTCAACAACATCGTAACTATTTTGCCTCAACGTCGCATACGAATAGTATATTTTTTCCTTTCTTCGAAACGTTGTGTCAATGTAATTTCCAACATACAGTCCAATGCAATCTTCACCATAATTGCAACGTTGTCACAACATTGCTGCAATGCTGTCTCTCTTCTGGACTGACAAGTGGCAGCAGAATGCTGACAGTCCCTGGAAAATCGAATTGGGTCAACAATGATTTGATCCGTTTTGGACAGATCGCAAGATCAGGTCGCACAACAGCTGCCCATATTACTACGCCAAACTACTTTCACAAAGGATGGTTGCTGGCAAAGATCCAGTCCACAGCTTTGAATGAAAATGTTTGGAAGTTTCGAAACTTTAGCATAAACCTTGCCTGTGAAAGGGATGATTTTACTCATCAGAAGTTTGATGGTATTCAATCTACTTATGCCATTTAGTGCATGTTAAATTGTGGTCAAAAAGAATGCTCTCTCACTTATTCATGTGTCCATTAGAGCCCGGAACTGAGTCAGCCACCTTTGGTCAGCTCACTTGAAGAATTTGAGGCTGACTTTTTCAGCTAGCAGAATTCTGATGGCTGCAGCTTGAGCTGACTTAATTCGGCTCACTTGATGCGTTATTTTTATGAAATTTCACAGATATATAAGTTGACCAGTTACGATAACATCAATCTTTAGTCTTTGCAAACGTCCGTCCCTGATAGTCTACCCAGGAAGTCAAGAAAAGACTCTAGTAGGCTTAGGCCTGTGGTCTTTGTAGGGGAGTGATAAAGTATCAAATTTGTTAAAATTTGCTGTAGCCCTGCTGATAGTATACTATTAATTACAATTCATTTACAGGCCTCAATATGAATTTAATCACAAGTCATCAAATGCATTATTCAAATTAAATAATGCTGTGCTAAATATTTGGGTTTGGTCAATGTATCTGCATTGTTAATAGTTATGGCTAAAAATGTATTTGAAATTTAGCCCTGAACAGCCTTGTATATATATATCAAACTTAGGATAACCCATGCATCAAACTTCTTGGTAATGGACCTTTTCACTGTTCCGGAAGTCAAAGGTGTGAATTGCAATCAGATTTCCATCTCTAATTGCCATCATGAGAAATAAATTAATTGGAATTATGAAAGTCCTACTGATTCTCCTGTTAATTAGACCTAAATTGCAATAGAGACAAGGGCTTTAATTGGCTTCAAGCTGGCTTTTTATTCTTGGCTCACTTGAAGCCATGTCAGCTGCTGCACTGACTAATCTCAGCTCACTTCAGCTGACAGGGAAATCAGCTCGCGGCAGCGCAAAATGTCGGCGGTTCCGGGCTCTAGTGTCCATACAAAGCCAATTTTTTTGCTTTGTGATATCAAAAATGCTCATTTGTATTTATTCTGTTACTTTATGGAGATTTATTAACAAGGACAACAATATAATTTACAATTTCATAAAAGCTGTGTAACACTCAACAAAATTTCGTGTCCATGCCACAAGTGGCCCCCTCTATACTGGCATTATATGTGAGCTACAATGTATACATCCTCCATGATAAAAAATTGTTCCAATTATTTTGGTATTGACAAGCTGTCTACTTAAAATTGAAGCCAACCAAAGTCAGATTAGACACTTACAGAGTTTTTGGAAATAAACTAGACCATCACTAGATGATGGAACTGTCCTGGTTTCTTCCACGCTGTCCTGGTTTCTTCCAGAAATTGAAATTCTGTTGTCCGCTCACAGGAGCTCGCAAATTTTGCACCCTAGGTGGCACCACTAGCGGTCAACTCGTAGACAGGCTGCAATGTATATGTGCCCATCGGGTGTCATGAAATTTATTAATCTATTTTATTCCCAAAAATTTTGTCTGCGCCAACCGTGGGGAAGTATATATGTTATATATGCTATGTTATGTGTGCAGAGTGAGATTATAATAAATTAGCTCGATTGCCAGAACCTGGAGGTCTTGAAAGTAGCCTCAGTGGCTTGATCTTGTTGTTTGAAGAAGAGCGCACACAGTGGGAACAAACTTGAAGCCACGGCAAAGTACTGCATTTCATGCCATCATCCACTGCATTATCTGTCCAGGAGTACTTGCCATTCACTCTGACACATAGACTGAAAATCAATGACTGCCTGATATGCTAAGAAACTATTGCCCATCCTTGCCTACCAGATGAGAGTCGGCTGTCAAGCTTTCTCTGACAGCACAGACAGGATTTTTGTGAAGTTGTAAGTCTTGTAACAAAAAGATTAACCAGCTTCCAGCGTGAAACATAATTCACAGTTTGAGATCAGTCAAGGCAATTGAATGTACGTTTGAATGTTTAATTTGTGTCTGTTTGTTGTTTCAAATATTGTCCTTGTAGATAGCCGCAAACAACAAAAAAGCTGCAAAAGGATTATAATTTCTCAAACTTTTCGAACCCCACAATTGGAAGATGCTATTGCCCCACGATCACACAACAGAGATGGACAGGCAAATTCCAAGCTCATATACAATGACAAATGCCACAAGGTCCAGTGGTCCACTACCAAAGTCTCTGCCAATGGAAAACTCAAATATTTTATTGTCATTTGCAAAAAATCCCCCATGCTCTCTTAACCACAAATCAGATTGATGCCATATTATGTAGATTAAAGGTTCAAGTCAGAGGGCTGGCAGAATCACTCTGAAACACTTTTAACGACTTTACTAGTAAGGGCTTACATGTTTACTTTTTGCTTATCAAAAACAAGAAATAGATATTTCCATGTCTTTTTTCTTAAACTTGTTGCAGCAGGAGAAGTACGCGTAATGCCATTCAAATGTTAGAGAACATCAGTGATGTCACGACAGGTCCCATCCTTTACATACAAAAAAGAAGTGTGTGATACATTTGCCTAATACATGAAGTTAAAGAAATACACAAGATGATCACAATGTTCTGAACTACGCATACCTTATCACACACATTTCATGAATTATACGAGATATTGTTAAAAAAAAAACATGTTATCAATAGCGAGAACAAATTTCTTAAAAGCGTCCAATGGATTTCCAGGTGCTCATAACCTGTTCTTGTCAGTAATGACTATCTCTTTGCTTTTTATAGGGGCTTCTGAATCTGATAACATTTTTTGATCGATATGATAGCTCAGCGATGGAAACTAAAGAGCCAAATGACTCAATTCCTTATGAGCAGATACTGTCGGATCATTACTTCAGGTACAGTAAGCGTTATGGCCTGATTAAGCTAGTTGTCAAGCGGAAATACTACATTACTGTGATCTGTCTAGCCGCAGCCATTACCATGAAAACAAAATCAATTGAGTAAGGTTAAATATCAAAATCTTCCGTAGAAAAATGCTAATTGATTGTGGTCATAGAGGCCGAGACGTATGAGGAAAGCTGAGATGACTATGGGTCAGTGGGTCACACTAAGTCACAAGGAACTTAGTCATTGTTCTTCACTGTAGAAGAGCTTTTTCCTAAGGCATTAAAGTTGTAAATCTCCATCATCTCAAACATGACTTCAGTCGCCTGAAAGTTATAAGTCGTAGAACAAGCAGGTTTCTGTTTCGAGACAGTTAATACCTGGATAAATTGCATTCAAAAGTGGTAATCCTGATTTTTGACAGTTGCAAAATGAAACTGTTTGAATGTTTGCTTGCATAACACTGGTTTTCAGAGTGATCAGTAATCCTCTAATTAAGTGTCTATAATCAGAATTCAATAGAGCTTTTTTTCCTGGTGATTAAGAGCTGTAATCACTTGAAATTCCGATTATGGACACTTAGAGTATTACTGGCCACTATGAAAAACAGTATCAAACAAGCAAATATACAAACAGTTTCATTTTACAACTGCCAAAATTCATAATTAAATGGGATTATGCTAACTCCCATACCACTTTTGAACAATATGCAATTTATCCACGTATAACTGTCTGAAACAGAAACCTACAACTTGCAACAGTGACTATTCAATTCAGGCGACAAAATGAGATTATGGAGAATTTCAACTGTTGATGCCTCAGGGAAAAAATCTCTAGTAGAGCTTTTTTTCCTAGGGAATTAACAGTTGTAAATCTCCATAATTGCAAAAATGACTTTAGTCGCCTGAAGTGGATGGTCACAGTTTTAAGTTGTTGCATTTTGTTTCAGACAGTTACGACTGGAAAAATAGTGTGCTGTTGAAGTATGGTATCGCAGTTAGCACAATTCCATTTAATATGAGTTTTGACAGTTATCATTTCAAACAGTTCGAATGTTTGCTTGTTTTACACTGTTTTTCTTAGTGGCCAGAAATCCTCTAAGTGTCCATAATCTGAATTCCAGGTGATTACAGCTCAAAATCGCTAGGAGATAACTCTAACTATCCATAATCAGAGCTTTTTTTCCTAGCGATTTTGAGCTGTAATCACCTGAAATTCCGATTATGGACACTTAGAGGATTACTGGCCACTGAGAAAAACAATGTAAAACAAGAAAACATTCTAACTTTCTAACTGGTTTATATAAAAACCGTCAAAATTCATAATTAAAAGGGATTGTGCTAACTGTGATGCCACTCTTCAACAGAACACAGTTTTCCAGGTGTAACCGTCTGAAACAAAATGCAACAACTTAAAACTGTGACTATCCACTTCTGGCGACTAAAGTCATTTTTGAGATTATGGAGATTTACAACTGTTAATGCCTTAGGAAAAAAAGCTCTAGTAGAGGGTTTTTTCCTTAGGCATTAACAGTTGTAAATCCCCATAATCTCAGAAAATGACTTTGTCACCAGAAGTGGATGGTCACAGTTTTAAGTTGTTATTTTTTGTTTCAGACAGTTACACCTGTAAAATTGTGTACTGTTGAACAGTGGTATCGCATTTAGCACAATTCCATTTCATTTTGAATTTTGACAGTTATCATGTGAAACTGTGTGAATGTTTGCTTGTTTTACATTGTTTTTTGTTTTTTCTAAGTGGCCAGTAATTCTCTAACTGTCCATAATCAGAATTTCAGGTGATTACAGCTCATAATCGCTAGGAAAAAAAAGCTCTGATACGTTCTATTATGTTTGCAGTGGATACAGAGATGGATGCTCTGACCAGAACTTTGCCGGACCATATAGCCTGATGTGGCATCGTGTGTACCTCTCACATTCTTTTATGTACAACCCAGTCAGCCTCAGATCAATACATCGAAGGCCGCCTCATCACAAGTGTGTGGCTGGTGGAAGTGTCATCAATCGACTTGCAGCAGTCATCATGACTGGGTGTGCCATGTTGTCTGGATAACCACCAATCACTGAATTGGTCTGATTTGTTGTAGCAATTAAAAGGGCCAAAACAGCGAATAGTTTCGTTCAATGAAAATCTGAAATATACTTGTGAGAACTATTCATCAGTGGTGGAATGGGGAGGGGGCTCGGAGAAACTGAGCTCCTTCATAAAAACATTGGAGGAGCAGCTGCCCCAATGATCAGTGTTGAAAGCACCATTATCTTGTTGAGTTTCAGTCTTCTGTATTTTAAGCCAAAATGTGAACCATGACTGGTACTGCTGTTGCCAATTAGCATGCATGGAATAACGGCGGGTGGCTGACCAGGAGTTCCCTAAACCAAAATTTTCTATTTCCATTTCTGGTCTTCATAGCCTTCTTCAATGGTGTGAGCGCAAAACTTCACACACCAATGAATGCTAAAACGTATAAGTGGTGAAAAGCCTTTGTTTCGATTGAAAATACTAGCTAATCTCTTACACCTCAGAAAATTATCATGGTTACGTCTTACGAGTAATTGTTTGCTGCTTAAATCTCCTCTGTGTTGTCTCTGCTTCAGAGGCAAAAATCCAGCACATACAAAAATCCGGCACATACAGTCGAAATATAAAGTCAATGCTATGGAACTCCCCTTCTAACCTAATAACAATTAAGAACTTGCTTTCAACTCCACATAGCCCACCTGTCCACCCATCCTGACAGTTACAATAATAATATATATGAAAATTCAAGAATTGACAAGTCTTGTGGACTCATACCAACTTGATATACATCGATTTTTGTTTTGCAGCTAAAACATCAACAAGATACATGAGTCAAAACAAAGTATGTAAGTGCACTTAGTACAGCATCTGCAGCATATATAATAAGAAAAGATGATAACAGGCTCCTGAATCAAAGGTCACATCTTATTCAAAGTGTTGAACTGTTGTGGGTTCTTAGCATTTTCACTGATTGGTTCCCAAGTGGCTACACTGACATGAGCAATTCAGGCTCAGGACTCTGTTCGCTCCAATCAAACTTTGGCTGGGAGATCACATATTGTCCGAGAGAGATGAATGCCTTCTTGGTGGCAGCATCGCCACTCGTACTTTGTCACAAATCTATTAGAAATGCAAATGATTTTCAGCTTCCGCAGCAGCTCAGCATAAGTACCACTTAGTCTGCACTTGTGGATGACTGGGCTGATGCAGGAGAATAATCTTTTTCAAGGGATGTTAATCGCATTGCTCTATAGCATGAGATACCCTTACACTTCCATAAAGTAGGTCAGGCAGGTTTAACTGCACTATGCCATTTGAAGCCAACAAATCAATGTCATATAAGGTTCTACACATCTAGCTCTCGTGCTGTGTGTTCATGTTCATGTTCTTTGGTTTTCATGTTAAGGAGCTAGGTTTAAATTACCAATGTTCAAGCCCATAAATCAAGGACAGATAATGAAACTTCGTAGGTTCCATTTTGTTTCTGATCCTGGAAGTGGATCATGTTCTCCTCCTCAGATTCTGCATTTCTTTGTAATCTGATAGATGGCACCACACTGATAACATTGGTAGTACATGTTACCAACTATGCGATGAAGACGGACATTTTCTTAGAAAGAGATCTTGGCTGACTTTTGATGTGTTCCTGGAATTACTGGAAGTTCTCGTAACAAATGATTATGTCACTATCGAATACGATAGTGTTGTTATTGTATGGTTATATAATATAGCGCACCATGGAATATAATCAACATTATGACATTACCAATTATCTTTCTACTTCCAAACCATTTCAAGTCCATCATGGTTTCCTAGTTACATAACCTGTAATTTCACTATTAACAAGCACTCTTAGATCACAGCACCGGCCATGCTTGTCATGATTTTTCAGTGGAATAGGCATGATTAAAATGGATGGTGAATGGGGGCAAAAAAAAATTAATTTCTTTTTATGTATACATCAGCTAATGGACCTGTATGGTATGTATGTGGTTTAAATGAATAACCGAAATAACTTCCTCATAAAACTTGTTTCTTATTTTTTGTCTATAATTTAAGGTACACAATTATTCTAAGACCTGGGTTGTCCTGCATTTCATGATGTTTTAATGTTCTTTGTTGATTTTGTTCTTAATAATGTTGATTTTATTATTTTAAGCTTAATAACTTTTTTTGTTTCCCAGTAGGCCTATAATGTTATGCATTGATCATGAAGTTTAAATGGAATAAAAAAAGTATGAAGACAATTGATAATCTTTGGTACAATTGTGACAGATAAGTCTGAGATGACAGGGAGGTGAGAAAGTGAATTGCACTTAGGCCTAAATGGTGAAGAGCAATTTAGTCCATTTGAAGGTGGTCCATTGAACAGAAATTAACAAAATAGATTGGAATTGACGAAATACAATGAAAGATAATGACCATTCAACGTCCTCCAATTCTGAGTGTGTTCACATGTATGTGCTCACACTCCACATGTTTGACAAGTGTATGACAGCGCTAATACAAAAGAAAATGGCGGCGCAAATCAGCCTGACCCACCCAACGCTGGGCATAAGGGGACATTAATAAAACGAACAATATTGCAGTTATAACTATTAAAAAAACTAAATTGACAGAGTGTACGATGTTATAACTGAGAAATACATATAAAATAAACCCCTGGAATGGCCTGGTTTGGCCTGTAGGCTCGTGACTCACATCGGATGGATATCTCTGCATTACCGTCCTATGCATAGGATGCATGGCCGGTAATTAGGGAGTCATTTTATGGTGAGGAATGAGAAGATTTTACAGAATATACCAAAAACAATTCACATGTAATGTTACAAAATTGCAGCCCACAATTCAGAATTTAAAAAGAAATATTAGTCATTTAGCGCTGATACATACAGTTGGCTTTCTCTGAAGGAAGGGAAGAATTTTAGCCAGTCATAAGTAATATGCATGTATCTATTAGGTGCAACAGGGAATTTTTTGCCAATGGCTGAGTTATGTTGTATACAGATTTCTACAAGGCATTAATCTGAAGTCCAAGCCTCAGAGCCACTCCCAGGAAAAGTTAGATAAGTCAAAAAGTGCACCAAAGATGAGATATCTTCCGGAACTCCCACTCAAGGTCAGAATATATATGACCCCACAGGGTCCCAGGCCGCCCTGTCTGTCTCTGTGTCCACTGGGAACCAATTAGCGATGAACAATGCCCCTGCCTTTGGACAGATTGCACAATGTGTGACCTATGGTCACTGCTGTTGGCCTTGAGGACCTCTCTTGGAAATCAAATTGCATTTGCCTGCCACCAAAACTGGACATTTTCATTTGCAAGTTCAATATGAATGACGGCCATGAAACTTGGACAGGATTTCTTTGCATACTGTATCTGGTACTCGATTTATGGGTGCAGCAAGTCAGACAATATTTTATCAGACCAATAGTCTGATAAGTTCATAAAACAATAGTACACAATATTATAGCTCTAAAGTTATCATATATATCCCAACCATAAACAATGCGGAGGTATCATCCTCTGTGAAATGTTGGGCAATTAGGGTTGGAAGTTTGCACAATAAGCCTGTCTATTGATTGTAGCATGTGTTTGATGTCAGAAGTGCCGATAAAAGCAAATGAGGTATCATTTACTTAGTAAATGGGGCTATATCGATTTTGATAGAGGCGCCCTGGAAACCAATTTGATGCATATAGTAAATATGTTAAATTGTCAATCAAAGCATGTTCAATAATCTCGTTTGGTAAAATCGGATATTGCATTTGAAGAGCTTACTAGACATTCCTTTTACAACCAGATTGATACTCTTGATTTATTTTTACAGTAACACAGTTTTCTGGGATATCATACATCATCTATGGAAATATTTCTGGGATTGAAATTGTGTCGTTGGATTGCTTAAGTAGTAACATATATGGGATAACAAACATTAAAATTTCATTCACGTCAGGCAATGCATAATAAGAATTGGGAAGAAATTCGCTCATTTGCCTTGTCATTTCTCATATTGTCAGGTTGGTTTTTGATATTACTCTGTTTGTGACAATGCTTTCTTACGAAAAATTATAGAGCAGTTCGAGAGAGTTGGCGATGTGTGTATTCATTTTGCAAAAGACACTGATGAAGTCCTCAAGAGAGACTTTTGATGAAGCAATCAAGGTTCTTGAGACTCTATACTTGGTCAAACTTATTAAGTAATCCAAGACAGGTGAATGCAATGCAATGCATAGGGTATAGGGTCCCAGAGAAGTACTTAAACAGGTTGAAACAAATCCAATGGAACTGAGATTGATTTTTAGCCGGCCAGTTTGCTGAGTTTTGCACGCTGTCTGCACTCGTGGTGCGTGATTAGCCTGATGTATGGGAGCTGTCCTCTTTTAAGGGATGTTAATCACATTGCTCCATTGCATGAGACAGCCTCACACTTCCATAAAGTTTGCCCGGTAGGTTTAATTGCGCAATGCTCCAAATTGAGGCAAAATCACGGAACCTACTCTTTCAATGACGTGTATTTACAGGCCTCCACGGGATCACATTCTTCAGTGCTTTGTACTTGATTTCTGTCATGTCGTATAGATGGCGCAAAAAAGTCAACATTAGTGAGATACATTATAATGATTAGAGACACATTCTTTTGATGGAGCTTTCAAAAAGTGTTCCTTTGGTAAAATGGTCAATCCACTAAGTCCCAACTGGAAACTCAAGAAATGTGTATGAGCTTCGCAATCTGCACGACAAGGATAGAACTTCCAGGTGTAAGACCAAAACCTTGTTCCCTAACTTAAGTTGAACTCACACCTCAAAATAAATGAAAATTTGAAACAAGTTTTAATAATAAGGCACATGCATCTAAAAATGTCTGCCTGTCACTAACAATTTATATAATATATTAATCTATCAATATCTCTATCTCTGTGTCTCCCTGTCTAAAGATCTATCTGTCCACAGCATACCTGTCTATAGTTACTCCAGCATGACCTTTTGACAATTGGTCTGAGTTATGTAGCTTTCTTACTGGCAACAGGGGTGTGTGGAAAGATTTGACAACTCTGAAGGTGCACGGATGATGGAAAATCGATATCCCGACAATGAAATAAGACCCCACAGCACATAGAACAATGGGGTGGGAGTTTCAATGCTAACTGAGTTCCATTTGCTTGGCCACTTTTGGGTATGTCTAACACCAGATGGCTCCCTGACAGCACCTAAATTTAGCTTTCAAGTACTGCCGTGCAGCAGAATCGAACCCTGGACCTCAAAATTACAAGGCCAGCATGCAATGCACTCAGCCACTGAGGTACATGTTTTTACTGTGTGAAAAAAAATTGTCATACCAAGGGGGATCATAACATTATCGAATCTTTAATCATGATTTAAGAGCAGGGCAGGGAATGGACACACATAGAGTAACTTGATTATGCACATTTGAGAACAGCTGAAGAAGGTTGAATTTTCTCTAGAGGTGTCCGTTTCCTGCTCTGCCTGATATCAGTCATTTGAAAAGTGGCCAATCAGAGACTTTCATGGTTACAGGTAAAATGTGGATTCCCAGATGCAGGCCAGCATAGAAATCCCGCAGAACGTTGTCCTGCTACCCAAATTCGTTTTTTTTATCTACTACTATCCAGAAGGTGGCGCACAAGGCTAGCTCCAAAAAATCATTTTTTCCACCAGGGACCTGATTTCTTTGCACCATTGCTTGTTTCTATGTGCACAGGGTCCTGGGCCTGCCCTGTCTGTCTCTGTGTCCACTGGGAACCAATTAGCGATGAACAATGCCCCTACCTTTGGAGAGATTGCATAATGTGTGACCTATGGTCACTGCTGTTGGCCTTGAGGACCTCTCCCCAAAATCATACACGTATGTGCAGTTGTCCGTCACCAATACCATACATTTACTTCTGCAAGTATAATATGCCTATTCTCACTTGTAGTGGAAAAATTAATACTTGTTGGGGTGTTTAGGGGCCAACCAGATGATAGTTGGGAAGCTTTGAGCTGATATCCGAAACCAACCTTTTTTTTTCGCTCACGAAGCATCAACGAACAATTTACAACAAACTTTTTTTTTCACCAAAAAGCCATAGACCCCCCCCCCCCCCCGCCCAAGATCATCCGGTTGGCTCCTTTAGCGTCAGGTGGATGTCCATCGATCAATGATTGTAATTATACATGATCAGAAGTGTGGATTAAAGTAAAGCAGTTAATGGGGTTTGTTTGTTTCTAGAACGTCCGGCACTTTCCAGGCTTCCACTCTTATTACCAATGTGTGCCCTTAAAATTGAGCATTGTTGCTTTATCCACATGGTGGCAAGACTCGTATGACAATGAATGATTATGATATCCAACAATCTTGGTAACAGTATGGTGGCCTTGGGTAATTTTTGAAAGAAAATTTTGTGAGCCACTATTTATATCCCCATCTAAGTTCCCCAAACTGACACCGGTGTGTCAACCAGATGATTAAGATCTTGGAGTCTGGAAACACATCAATCAGGCCAATAGGTCAGAACTTGTATTAGTGCCAGATAGAATATCATTGGTTCCTGTATTACGCTTCACAGTTCTGCTGTGCAACGCTTGAATTGGGAAATGTGGTTATTGGATATAGCTCCTTGTCATGTCCTTGGTCTTGTTCACTTCTGATATTGCTGGTTTCCTGTTGTACAAAGTTGGGCCAAGGTTTATGCACACTAAAAACCAAATTGGGTCCTTGAGACAAACTCTTGCACCCAGTGTCTCCCTTGCAATCCCACCAATAAGTTAAATTCATTTTCCTTATTATGTTACAATAACTAAAGTACAACCAAAGAAATTTTCCAATCAGATGCTCGCACATAAGCTTCTTTGAACAAAACTAACTATTCTAACCAAAATTTATCCTAACATGAAGATTGCAATTTGTCTTAACTAAATACAGTATTATCGATAACTGATCAAAATGTAAATAACTGACTAAAGTGGATCTGATTTGATCATTTTTCGCAATGCCCTTCAGGACTCTGAAGATTTTACAAAGATTAGCAAGTGTTCAAAACGACTGGAATGTCAAAACAAGCGAGAACTTAACCGAAATTTTGGTCGGAAACTGGTTCATTTGTTTCCTAAGTCAATACCACCAGATGGATGAGAATACATCAAGTAAGAATACAAACCTTCAGCAGCCACATTTTGTCAATGCTGTATTCCTTGTAATGAAAAGGCCTCTTCCATTTGTTCCCCTAACCTTTCTTTTCTTGACCCGTCACTGCTAATTTTAAAGTGAGAGGATAGGACACACAGTGTTGCTTTCGTTACAACTACCGTAGAACGGGGTGACTTTGAACAGCCGGGGTGACTTTGAACACTTTTCTGAAAAAGACTGATCCTCTATGAATGCAAAGCTAAATGAGATACTGGAAGTATTTGACTTCTGATTATATTCTACTAAAGCCTAGTTTCTTTCTACATGAAGTCATTGAGACTGGAATTTTTTTTTCATGATTTTGATGAACATACTTAGCATACTTCTTTTTGCAAGATATCGTAGCCTGTTAACTTCTGTGCTCACAACAGTACTGAATGACCCTGGCCTTACAAATACTTGCCTTATTATAATGTCACTCAAATACTTCCAAAATCCACCAGAAACTTGTTGGAGGCTATTCAGAAAGACCGACAACAAAGAATATTAGTGGATGATGTTGAATTGTTACGAACTTCGGGGTGACTTTGAACATCACATTGTGATGGTGAGCGCAGAGACCATGATGTCTATCTCAAAATGCAGATGCACAAGTTAACTACATGCCAGTGGCCAACATTTCATCCCATGAAATTCCACACAGATCTTATATATTTTTAAAGGTAAGGGAATTGAGGTGAAAACTGTTCAATGTCACCCCGTTCTACGGTACTTATCTTAAACTCAACATAACCGGATATAAGCTGCTGACACTTCATTGTTTAAGTTTTTCAGAACATCAATAGCTATCAATTACAAGTTACCATGTGGAAAAACCTCAGAATCCCGACCATTACCTCTATAACTGAAACAAGTAACTTAGTAGTTCTCTTTAAAAATAGATCAAGAGCTTGGCAATTCCAACACTCTAAATAAATTCGGGACAAAAAATATTTTTTTTTATCCAAAATGGTTTTTTGAAAAATTCATACTAGTTTTTGCGGTTTTCAAAAAACAATTTTCCATTTAAAAAACCAGTTTTGTCCTTAAATTTGTTAGAGTGCAGGTCAGTGTATCATCAATTAAGATGAGCCAGGAGGTTATATTGAATACTTGGAAAACAAGTCAGTTTAGCCTAGAATTATATTTACCAGAGCACGTCATGACACGACGAGAAGACACTAGCTGCGATACACACACAAAATCTTTGTTGAATGTTTTTTTTTAATATGCCATTTTATATTGAATATATTATAAATAACATTTTGTATATGGATGGCTAGGACAATCTCTCTTTTGTATAAAATACCTTACTACTCACACTTTTCCAAGAAACCCTGTTTTAACATTATTTTTGAAAATATATATTGTACCATAAACAATCTCTTTTTCCATAGACCGACATTGGACATACATTAACAACTTTTGAAATAAGAATTATAAAATTTCAGAAAATGTTCAAACTCAGCATCACGTCTTTCCCATATTTACATGAAAGAACATTTCTTCATCCTATCAACATTAAAACAATCCTTAAACGACAACTTGACCAAGGTAATAGGCAATTGCAGATAAATATGCCACTTTCTAACAGCAAAATAACTCGCACATTAACATTTGTCCGGCACCAAAACAGCTGTTTGTCTTCAGCATATAATTTATATAAACCTTGAGAAGACTTCTTTGCATAATGGAACTGAAATTTCATGATTTCATATTAGGTATGCAATAAGCTGCAATAGGGGGTGCGAGATCTTCAGCTTACCATATATAGGCTAGCGTAACCCGATTGGCCATGAACCAGAAGCAGTTAGAAATGTATGCAAGGCTAGTTTGTAAATAGACCAACGGAATCACCTGATTACAGGGGGGGTGGTGGGGGCACCGGGAGCGGTGATCCATTGGGGGGGGCCGAGGCTGCTCTGCCTCCCCGGCTAGACAGAAACATTTACGACATGATAATTATGATAAAATATATTTGTTCCACATCAGCAAAATAAATTATGACCACAGTGCAAACAGATTCATCAATTTGCAATCTCACAATATTAATTTGGTTTTTTCAATCTTCAATTCTTCATACATTTATTAATGATAGAGTGCTAATGTTGGGAGACCTGGGTAGCCCAAGGGCTAAAATTCAAGCCACCCTGTCGAGCTAAAAAAGAGAAGAAGCGAGTCGAATGCTACAAATGGAGAATTGTCAGGTGATTCAGCTGATGGAAAATCAGGTCAAGTTGAAAGTCACGGAAAGGAAGCATGGTTTAAGTTTACTTGTATAGGCATATTCAAATTCGTTATAGCTTTTCAATGCTATGCCTCACCCTTGACGCCATGATTAACTCGTTCTTTTTCTCCTGAAGTAATTCTTTTGTCTTTGTTGGGTGTCCCTCACTAACGTTCATTTTTTGACCAGATGATTAACATCAATGAGCTTGCAAACATGTCATTCAGGCCAAAACTCCATTCGTTCGTGTCAGATCGAATATCCTTGGTTCCTGTATTGCTCTTCACAGTTGTGCTGTGCAACACTTAAACCAGGCAATGTGGTTATTGGATGTGGGATGAAGCTAGATGGCAAGTCCTTGGCCTTGTTCACCTCTGATATTGCTGGATTCTTGTCATGAAACAGAGTAGTTAGTAGAGAAATGCGGTTGGGCTGACTCTATACACTCTCTTAAAAAACCTGATTGAGTCCTTGAGACAAGTCCTGTGACTAAAGGCAGTGAATTTCTTGATATCCCACCAATAAGTTAGACTGATTTTGCCAGGTTACTGTATCTATGAAGATAATTCTTTTGCACGCCAAATCGAGTGTTTTGCATGCAGCAATAATTCTCTAATCTCAGATTTGGTTGGCAAACTAGGTTTCCTTACTGACTGCGGTGAAGCATGAAACCATTTTTTGGAACAGGGCAGCAAAATGATGGCTCTCGTTTTCTCATCATACACTGAACATACAATCCGGATCACTACAGATTTATTCGGATCGACAGATAAGTGTCGATCACAACCGACGAGCCACTTTATGATGGTTGTACTGTACAACTTCTTGGTCTGTATTCTCCAATCAAGCTCTGCTGTAAAAAGAGAAATAAGTTCTAAAATTATAAACAATAAACTAATTGCACTGAATTTAATTTTTTACCATATTCTGCAACATCTCCTAGATTTTGAACAGATTTAATATCAAAAATGATTCTTCACTAGCAAAATACTAAAGCACTATAAAAGGATAGACAGGACTGGTTAATACTGGAACAGATGACCTGGGACTTTACAAAGTCTCTCAATGTAAACTTTCAGCAATGTTTTTCTGCCAAATTTAAATTCTGTGGATGATCTTGTCTCTGCTGACATGAAATAAAATTAATTGTTTCTTGTCAGGTTGGATTGTGTGAAAATTAAGGAAAGCAGAATCATTGTTGTTATTACGTGAACATTTGTTACATGCCGTCAGAGCTAAAGAAGGAGAAAAGCATGTCTTAGGAACTTTTAACAATGGCATACCTTTGGGATCTCCCATCCATTGTCAGTCTGTGTTCAGTCCACGGAAACAATTTGTGAAGAACACAGTCCTGCCCTTCAACACATTTCATAACCATGACCATTGTATTTGGTTTCAAGGACTATATCTCATAGTGTTTTCCATGAATAGAATATGTTGACCTGATTGTGACTAGATTTCTTTGCATTTAAAGACTGGTAATTGCTAAATGGATGAAGCATGTCACACTTTGGTTCAACACACCAGGTAAGTAAACACAATATTCCCAAGCTGTATAGTAAATGGAAGGTGCCTGAAAAAAAAAAGTTAAGCAATCAGGGATGCGTAAGTGTCATATTTGCTCAGAAGAGCTGTTCTGCCTGGTTTAGATAAAAGAAATAACAAATAGAAAATACTGAAGGCAATTATGTCATAACATAGCATTGGCCAGTGAGTGTCCCAGTTGTGCCTTTCTGGGCCTGTCTTTCCTTGCACCTGCCTATCTCCATCCCATCCTCCCACTATCAAAAAATTCATCACTGTTAGTGTATATGGGCCAGTAAATAAGTCCTTGAAGTCCTGTCTCTACTCTCATCTTGTGCCCGCTTTGCTCCATTGACCTGTATTTACCACCTTTACCACATGATTAACATTTCTGCCTTCCCTGACTTAGCTCTGACCTCGGGTCACAAATTAAGAGTGATGGACCTGGGACTTTTTGACACCATTTGAAGGGAATGACTCAACCAGGCATTATAATTATTTGCCTTATGGTACCTAGCAATGAAGTATAAGAACATCCACAGACTTGGAGACTGGTAAAACAACTGAATGTATGAAGGGAACTGACTCTGAATAGTGAGTAACAAGTTAACAGGCAGGCATGTTTGCAGAAAAATTATTTTGAGAATGTTTTTCTTTCTTCAGTTGTTGGCATTAATTTAATGAGATCTCTCCTTAAAAAAAGGGCTCCATTAGCCAAACCTATGTCATAGTGCAGACTCAAAACTGTTTGTTTTGCAGAGGATCATACTAAAACTTAAAAGCAGTTTATGGTTAGATTAGATTAGACTGTGCTTAGTGTGCTGCCCAGACAACTACTATACAATAGAATTTGCAATTGAAGCCAAAGTTCATGGATTCTCATCAAGAGGTGTATGGTCACTCCTTTGGAGGAAGTAGTCATTCGAGAGACCACCTTAGGTCTTTCCGCCAGGACAGCTGTCAAATCAGCGCGGAAAATCATGAGTTCAGAAAATCTTCATTGTTGTACAAAGTATCTTTGTCAATGTTGTCTTCTGAAAATTGAAAATCCATTATTGCTTGACGCGCCAAACTCTGAATGCTAACTAAGTAATACATTCTTTAGATGTTCTTCGTGTCCCTGCTGATATTAGATAATTAAGTCATGTTAGATCATATTGCCTGAAGCCAAAGGAAAGCAGGTCTAAAACCATCTAATCTCATTTATAACTTGACCATTTGCGACCCAAGGTCAGAGCTAAGTCAAGTCTGCGTTAATTGTACAGCAGTCTCTCTTTGGAGTGCGGTCTTTCAGCAGGGTGCAAAATTCACAAAAATACTACTTGGTGCCTGAGGAAGGCGGTCACATAAGGCAGGGCAGTCTAACAACAGGGGGTCATATAAGCAGGGACTTCTGTAGTCTAGCAGCTACTGGAGGACACGGTGCAGTAAGACACCAAACTGTAGCACCCACTGGCTGATGCTGCCTTCCTTATAAAGAAATTTTAAATGGTCTCTTGTATTTATACTTTTTCCTGAAATTAGCCAGACTAATTCCGTGACCCTTCTCTTACAATCGCTAATCTCAAGCTAGACAGAACCGGTTGTGGATACTTCATTATTTAAGTTTTTCAGAACATCACTGACCAGTCACCATATTTGTGGAAAAACTTCAGAATCCAGATAATTACATTCAGTGATTTTTACAATTATGGTTGGAATTCTTAGAATGATAATGAAAGTTCTGGGAAACATCTGCTCTGTAGGCCATCAAAAGAGCTCTTCCTTGGTGTCATTTCTGAATTTGATTTGGGATTGCATTATCCCAATTGACATTGACATCTGAGCATGATGATTACTATCTCTGATCTTGGAAACACGTCATTCTGGCCAATGTAACTGTCATTTGTGTCAGATTGAATTTGTAAGTTCCTGCATTGAAATGTCCAGAGTAGTAGCATCCCTTAAGATGAGTGAGGAGGTCATACACAGTCTGTGTCTGGGATATAATTAAGTTAGTGGTGCTGGATATTAAAATACCCATCAAGACATTGAGAGGTATGATGGCTCCATAAGAAAGGTGGCTCCATATTGAAGATTTCATGCGAGTAAATGGTATTGTCTGTCTGTCCACTGGGAACCAATTTGTGATAAACAATGTTCCTGTCTTTTGACATATGTTCCATATAACAATGTGTGACAATGTGTGACAATGTGTGACAATGTGTGACAATGTGTGACAAAATGTGACAAAATGTGACAATGTGTGTGAATGTGTGACAATGTGTGACAATGTGTGACAATGATCATTGCTTTGACCTTCAAGGACTATTCCCCCGAACCGTTTAAAGAAAAATCTTGTATAGTCGAATGTCGCTCATGCCACTATAAATAAATTGTTCGTAAACTAGGAGTCAAACTTAACTAAAATTGTTTGTGGAATTTCATCGTGTGGGACTGATCCTGAGAGCTGCATTTTTGAAACCATTACATTAAAGAAGCTGGACACAATTGACAAGAGAGAATCTGCGATATGAAACCACTCTTGCAACTGAAGGAAGTAAGAGAATTTTCAACATTTTTGGCAACTTTATAGAAATGAAGCTTGTCCGATAACTTTGCACTCTGATTAAATTTTCATTTAATATTTTCAGCAGTATGATTTCACCCACTACAGCAGAGCCTTCAGTGAATAAATCAGACAAGCCCACAAAGCTGGCCAATGAACAGGCGTTCAAACATGTTATGCAAATGAGCCAATTTTGCAGTTTCACAGACTTCCGTGAATTGTAGACGTTTCCAAATTACTACAGTAGATAGATCTCTCCAAAGGCTTTAAAATGATAGGTATTACGTCCGTGAGGACCAAGTAGTTCTTACGGAAATTAAAACATTTGAAGTGGACAGAAATACTACTCACTGATTGGCTGTGATGCTCTGATGCAAAATCTTATGATAATTGACGGAATTGGAGGGATTCATCTAGGGTAGATTCTCTGGGTGGATTTCACCACACTATCAGGCAAATCTATTGGTTCATATTATCAAATTGTATTAAAAAGACCAAGGACCATCTCTCCTCAGTTGCGACCTGAGCTCAAAGCTAAGTCAGGGAAAGCAGAAATGTGCATGAAGTGGAAAATGTATAGTAAAGACGCGTCAATGGGGCAAAACAAGGACAAGAGGAGAGTGGAGACAGCTCAAACAGGACTTCAAGGGCTTGTTGCCTGTGACTTATTAGTCCATATACACAGCCTGTGATGAATTTTTTATAGTCAGAGGATGGGATGGAAATAGACAGGTGCAAGGGAAGACAGGGGTAGAAAGACACAACTGCATGTGGCACTAGCCAGGCTCAATTCTATCTTCTTAGTTTAAGAAAGCTCAAACACACATAATGCATGAAATAAATGAAAGTGACTCAAATCCTAAATTTCAAACATGTAAACATTCAAACGTGTCTTATGACTAGAACCCTGATTACAACCTATCCAAATCTGTCTTCCAAAGTATAGCTAGATTAAGACTAAGTTTGCATTATCTGTATCGAACTTGACAGACAATATAGTCCTTTTAGGATAGAATACATAAGAGATGTGATTCAAATTGTGTTGAAGTTATATTAAACTGTTTTTAAAATGTTTTTGTCATTATTGGAAAGATATTACGGTAGAACTGTTTGAAGAAGCAAATAAATTTCTTAGACTTTATCTCATCTTTGAGCTCTCAAACTGGTCATTCTCTGGCGATTTTAAATTTCATTCGTGTCAGATTGAATGTGTTGGTCCTTGCATAGCAATTCCCAGTTCAGTGTAGCATCAATTAAAATCTCTAGACGCTTCTTCAAAATATTCCATTTTTATATCTTTTTTTTCTCAATGAGACAGATTACTCTCTTGACTCTCGTTGCTGAGTGAAATGATAGTTCATCCTGTGTTGCTTGCTTATTACAGATCTCACATTAGTGTGCCATGTTCTTTTCAACTGCCACAGTGCTCTTGTGATGTCAGTATCAGCATAATGATTTCACAGTTGGTATATTGGCAGTTTCAGCTTTGTCGCTTGGAATCCATACTGATCACACCATTACAAATCCACAATGAGCTGTTAGATTGTTGCCCAACATTGATTATTCAGTTGGATGTTTTGAATAAATCCAAAAGTTACAATATCAAGCTATATATAATGCATGGATTTTGTGTATAACTGCTATCAGTTTTAGCACTTTTACAACAAAACAAATTCATTCACTCTCCCATTCATTTGTTGCTCTGAGAGGTTATCATGTGCTGCTTTGTCTTGGCAAAAATAATATACCCAGGAACCATTCAGAATTTAAGACCTAAGGGGGGGGGGGTGAGTTTTGCTTGGGGGCATCCTTGTCACTGGTTTCCAATAATGTTTATTTGATGTTCGAATTCTTAGCCTCCTTGTCTGGCCTTTTCCCAAATTTTTCGGGAGCAACTACCCCCCCCCCCCCCCATTTCTCGTCCTTTGGTATGCCCACACAACACCTCCACGTTCACTTCCAAAAAGTCTCCCCATCATCCCCATTCCAGTCATAAATTCTGAACAGTTTCTTTGGCCCAGATCTCACCTGAAAGGCTGAAAAGCCACAAGGTGCTGCCCTCAAGGAGAAATTTCACAACAGGACACCATGAATGTCCATGATGGATCAAGCAAGTGGCTCAAACATACAGTGGCGTAGCTAGGAAATTTTCCAGGGGGGGGCAAAATTTTCAAGTCATTCATAGAATATACATAAATATTTATTTATTGGTTTATTTTTTTCTATAGGATCAGTGTGCATCTTGACGTACTGACTAATGAATGAAGATAATAACATAAATTGAAATCTTTCGATAGATCAACTATGACGTTAATTATGGCTGATATTATAACATAATAATGACAGTGACATCATGTCTGCTCTATTTTATTAGGATTCTTCACTTAAATATACAGCCTATAAAAATGTGGTGCTTTCAAGCTTCATGAATGTTTCTGGGTATACCAATTAAGAAGTCAGTCACAAAAACTTGAAAGTCTCAAGTAGCACACTGACAGTGTGTTTCATTGTTCAATTATTGGGCCTGCATGGAGGTTTCCTCAGTTGGAAATTATTTACTTCACGGCAGTGGCGTGGCGGCAGTAATTATTTATTTCAAACAGGCAAAGTCTCCAAATATTCATTCCAAAATTAAGCAACACCTTGTTAAGAAATACCCCACCATAAATAATTTATTTAAAGACTGTCCAAAAAGAATTTATTCATTTCACCCAAACTGAGCAAAAAATTAAACGTTAAAAATAAAACTCCTTGAGATTAAAAAATTTTCGCCCCCTAATTGGCAGGCATGCAGTTGAATTTTACCAAACTAGCCGCTGCCATTAAAGACTGAAGAGGTGAACATTTACTTATTAACTTAGTCATGTGACTAAACTCCTTGGAAGTTGGAAAACTTAGTCATAATTATGTTATTCTATTACTGATAGCAACAGTCATAAATAATTATTCGAAAATGCCATACAAACTAAATAAGTCACCCATTTCTTTTCAATGCCCCCATATATCTTGACATGACAATGACAATGACAATGACAATAACTTTATTAATCCTTATTCAGGAAACTCGTTTTGCAGACATGAAAATCAAATAGTATAACAGCAATAAAATAATCTAAAAACATGTAAAAACATATATAACAACAAAAACATATAAGGTATGACTAGAATACAAAAATTATGACTTGTTAAATAAACGAATAGCAGACGGAACAAACGATTTTTTAAAACGATCTGTTCTACAAAAAATTGAGTTAAGTCTAATGCCTGAGGGAAGAAAACGAAAAAAGGTATTTAAAGGATGATTAGAGTCATTCATAATAAATTTAACTTTCTTTTTCATGAAACATGTGTACAATTCACTTGTGTTGTCTATTTCATTACATCCCAGTCTTCTAGCTGTTTTTATAATTCTATCAAGGTTGTTGACATTCAATTTTGTTAAATTTCCATACCAACAAATAATGCAAAAAGTAATAACAGACTGAATAATGCTTGTATAAAACAGATTGAGGATTTTTCGATCAACATTGACACTTCTTAGTTTGCTTGGCCAGTATATCAGTGACTGCTAATTTTTGCTACTTGTTTTACCACACAGATGACAATGTTCATGATATCCACTAAAAAAACTCTCAAATCCAACTGTTCAATTTCAACTGTCTTCTAATATTTAATGATTTAGTGGAAGTTTCTGAAGCAAAAAGTCTTCAGGCCCTGACATATAGCTTTTTGGAGTCGCTGGGGGAACAATTCTCATACGAAGGCAAAGGATGTGGAACATGTGGTTCCTTCTTTAATTTGACAAATTCAGCAAAGTTTGACTAACTAAATTACTAAGTGATCTATACGCCTGGTAAAAAAAAAATGTTGATGAAAAGGTAAAGGGCAGAGGTCTAAAGTCACTATCCTGACAAAACTTTAGAAATTGACATACCCCTTCGAAGCCAGCAGACAAGTTAATAAATAAATAATTTTTTAGGTTTTCAAAATGACGGAAAAATTGCACTCTCGATTGAGAAGAAAGATGCTAATAATCTTTAAAAAATTTAAGGTCATCTAGATCTATTCCGCACAGAGATGACTATCACGGCTGCAAATCGGCAAAATACAATGTTTGGTGACATTGTAATAATTTTATTTTTGGTCAGGATGGAGCCAGGGGGGGTGACCGCCCCCCCTGCCCCCCCTGCCCCCCCTGCCCCCCCCCCCTGTAGCTACGCCACTGCAAACATATCAGTTTAACCTGCTCCAACTGAATCAAACAACCATACCAACGAATGCAGATTAATCAATTGTTATTCACACTTAGACCGCCCATAAGCCTGACTAGTTTGTAGCAGTTGGAATCACACTCAAGCTTGGAGTGCCAATAGTGATGTCAGTATTGCAATACTGACATCACCTGTGCATATATTCACATGGAACATGGCACACTTATACGAGATCTGTAATAACAATGACTTAATCTCATACTCAACAGACACCAGTTGTTGGTTGCTGACACTTCATTGTTTAAGCTTTTCATAATATTAATGACAAGTCAACATTCATCATATTTGTATGAAAGTTTGCACAAAATTCAGTCTAGATCATGACATTTCTAACATGAGACACCCCAACCTCAAGATCATGAGCTTTAGGGTTCCGCATTATTTTTACAGGGTTTCATCAATAAATCGGATTCCACTTGAACAATTTCTTAATTGAGAAATCACAATTGTAGTCTAACTTTCAGTACATATGGTTGTACAATGCACTTCCTGTGTTTTTTTTTATTTAAGGCTAAATTACAGCGTCTGATGAATGACAGCAGCTGACCATACACCTCAAGCTTCATTCAAGGCATTGTCAACCAGGTACTAGCTCAGGAATTTTGGAGGACAAAAAGTAATGAAATAATCTCTAAATTTTCTTTTGTGAGTTTTTTATGTTCTGAAAAAAATACAGGTTGATTGAGTGGTCTGTTTCAGAAATAATAACCTTTTGATTCTCATAAACATAGATTCAAAAGCACTGTTTTGTTGTAAACACAGTAATATGCCTCTCTATTTCGTAAGACATCACAGGACCTACACTGTGAAAAACAGTGTGTTTCACATTGCCAATACCTTTGTTTCTCAAACTAGGACTGAACTAATTCCTAACAAAAATCCCCTTAATCCTCACACCTTGAGGAGGGGGCTCTGTATATAAGGCTGCCTGACCCAAGTATTCCTCACTTTTTTCCTTTCAGCATTTCTCTCGCAATGCTTTGGACTGGACACCAGAGACTTAGACCTGCCTTTCGAAGGGAGATCAAGTACTTACGTAATAGAGCTTGCGCTGTCCTTCCAGCCGTTTCTTCAGCTCTCTTCCCATTCCATCGGTCAGCATCGTGCTTTTCCATGCGTTTGATGTTTACCAGTCGATTCGGCCACTTCCAAACCGGCCCCACGCCTATGGAATTTGGTCGACATGGTCGCTGGTTCCACTTGACCCGATTTCGGGTTACGCTTCTTGGGCAGCGTTTCGCGCCAGCTTGTGCCCAAGAATCCACAGAAATAAAGTTCCTTGCTTAATCCGATTAAGGAAACGAACTATTTCCATTTTTGACAGTATTTAAGACCACGCTGGATCCATTTCGTCGCACTTGTCAATCTGAATTCGATTCAGTCTAGCGCCGGCTATACCTGACGCTTTGAGATGCCAAAGCACCGCCACAGCCGAGATGACCAGCCAGGTCGCCCCCGTGACTCCAGCCGGTCACGAGAACGTTCCCCGCGCCGTCCCTGGAGGGGCTCGCGGTCCAGGGCGTCCCGGAGCAGCTCTACAAGCCATGATCGTTCCCCTGACCGGGGCAGACGCTCCAGGGCCTCGTCTCGGACGAGTGCCGGCTCTGCTGCACGCCGATCTCCGCCCTCCCGGGCCTCCAGGTCCGCCTCCCGCTCGTCGCGGACTGGGCGACAATCTTCGTCCCCACGCCATTCCCATGCCTCTCGCCATCGGGACAGGCGTACCAGGTCTCCTGAGGGACGTTTTGGCTCCTCTACAGCCAGGCAAGCCTCGCCAAAGGGCGCCAGACGCCGCAGAGCCGCCGACAGGCCCCGGACCAACTCGGCGACACCCCCCCGCGGATCGGCGATCTCGTCGACACCCGGGAGACACAAGTCACCTCCAGCAGCTGACAAGAGGGCTTCAGGGGCTGCACTGTTGGGAACACCTCCAGCCAGGCCTACCATTAGATCTTTGGTAGTGCCAGTGGGCAATTTTGGAGGGGCACTGCAACTAGTTGACCCCGGGTTGACTCAGGCCTCCGGTGCAGACTTACCTTCATCACCCCGCCCGCCAGTGACTCCCCCGCGCTCCCGAAAACTGGCCCTTGGGACCAGTTTTCGGACCGCTCCCCAGACCGCTCAGCCACAGCAGAGACCGAAGCTGATGCCCCTGTCTGTTGGTACCAGGTCGTCGACACTGTCTACCAATCTGGGTTAGTCAACCTCACCGCTCTGCCAGGCTCAGCCGAACCAGTCAAGTCAGCCATCGCGGGTCCGCCACCCCCGAAGAAGCGACGGTCTGCCCTGCCACCTTCACCACTGACCAGTGCATGTATGGAGGCGGCGATGAGATCTTGTTGGGGTGGTGCATGGCCGAACTCTGCGCAGCACCAGCCTCCATCACCCAATGCTCCCCTGCACCCTGGACCGTCGAAATTGGTGCCAAGGTTCAAACCCCGATTCCACACGGGTCCTGGGTTTGATTTAAAACCCAACAAGCTGTCTGCCCGAGAGAGGGAGTGGGCCGGTTCCCGCCAGCCACCGGTGGACCATATTTGGCTCACAGACATTGATGTCATGTCGAGGTCCCAGCTCTCCAGTTTGTCAGCCCTTGAATGGATTCTAGGGGTGTACTTTGACTCAGTGGGCAAGGCGAGTCCAACTCAGCTCCAGGCTCTTCGGGACTTTGCAGTGAAGGAGCTACACCAGTCCATCGACTTTGGTGGGGCAATCCTGGCATCATCGACCTTGGCCAGACGCAAGGCCATCCTGGATCGTCTAGGCTCTTCCTTGTCCCAAAACACACGGAATTGGCTACAGTTGCAGCCTGTCAGCCTTCAGTCGAGTCTCGGGATGTTTGGGCCCGCCTCGGCAAGTGTACCAGAAATCATGCGGCAACAGCCTGTGCCAAAACAGACCCCGGCGGGTGGGTACAATCGACGCCCCCAGCCCCGGGCAGCTAGGCAGGATCGACCTCGAGGTCAGGCTCGGTCTAACGCTTCACGTGGAAGGGGAGCCTCATCCACCTACACACCAACAGCGGCTGCCACTGAAGTTCGGACTTCGGAACCTAGGCAGCAGCAGCGACAATCCCGTGGCTCCAAGTCCAACGCGGCGAAAGCCAAGCAGCGGACCTGACATTCCAGTGGGAGCCCGGCTGACTCTGTTCTACGACCATTGGAACTCTCAGTTACAATTGTCCGGATGGCACCACCGGTTACTAACACTAGGTTTAACTTGGTATTGGGGTCGCAAACCCCCTCTAACATCAATTCCTGTACCAATCCGTCTACCGACGGACAATACTCAAAAGAATGTCTTGTTGTTAGAAATAAATTCATTAATTGCCAAAAAAGCTCTGGTCAAAGTTGTTCCGTCCAACCCAGGCTTTTACTCGCACAGGGGGCTTCAGACCTGTCATCGATCTGAAAGCACTCAACCGGTTTATAACCTGCCTCACCTTTCGCATGGAGACTCCACAGAGTATCCGCAAGCAGATTCAGGTGGGGGAGGTGACCACGTCTATAGACCTGGCCGATGCATATCTCCATATACCGGTGCATCCCGAGTTCCAACCCTACCTACGGATCGCGGTAGAAGACCAAGTCTGGCAATTTCAGGCCATGCCATTCGGCCTAAATATCGCCCCTCGGTCATTTACCTATCTGCTGACGCCAGTGGCAGCGGCCCTTCGGGCTCAAGGCATCAAGGTCCACCGTTACATGGACGACTGGCTCATTCGGGCCCCTTCAGTCCAGGTAGCCAAACAACACACCGAGCAAGTACTACAGCTGTTCACCAAGCTCGGTCTACTGGTCCGGTACGAGAAATCCGATCTGGTTCCCAAGGACACCTTTGTCTTCCTCGGGATCCACTTCAATCTTCGCACCGGCACCGTGGCACCACCAGCAGACAAGATCCAGGCTTTGGTCACCCTAGTCCGCAGTGTCAACGCTCAGTCACGCATCCGCCTCCGGCTCCTCCTGCGACTGATTGGCTTGTTAAATCACGTAGCCGACTACGTGAAGCTCGGTCGCCTGCAGGTCAGGCCCGTGCAGTTTTATCTATTAAGTCTCGGCCTCAATCTCCGACGAGACCCGGACCGCGTTGTTCCGGTCCGGCCAGGGCTCCGCTTGGCCCTGCAGCCATGGATGGACATCACCTGGCTCAGTACACGGATGCCCCTCCGCACTCCAGCCCCAACCCTCACCATCGCGACAGACGCCAGATTGGTGGGGTGGGGAGCCCACATGGGAGACCATCTCTGCTCCGGCAGATGGAACAGGCAGGAGGCCGCTCTCCATATCTCCGTCTTAGAGCTCCGGGCCGTTCGTCGAGCCCTTCAGACTCTTCTACCCCATGTGAAAGGCCAGTCAGTTCGCATCATGACCGACAGTGTAGTGGCAGCAGCTTACATCCGGCGGGAAGGTGGGACCAAGTCTCTCTTGCTGTACCATGAAGCCCGGGAGCTCCTTTGGTGGTGTCAGGACCAGAGAGTCCATGTGACACCCCACTTTCTCCCCGGCCACCTGAATGTTCTGGCGGACTTGCAGTCCCGGCCTCATCAGGTCCTGGCAACATAATGGACACTCCAGCCTCAGGTGTTTGCTGGCCTGCAGTCCCACTATCCCAGCATGGACATCGATCTGTTTGCCACACGCCTCAACAACAGACTTCCGAGATTTGTGTCACCGTTCCCCGACCCTCAGGCCGTGGACTCAGACGCCATGACGATGGAGTGGCAGGGCCTTCAGGCCTATGCATTTCCCCCCATCGCCCTCATCTCAGAGGTTCTGTTGAAGATCGCTCGGTCCAACATGGTGTGCATTCTCATTGCCCCCTGGTGGCCAGCTCAAGCGTGGTTCCCGGAAGCCCTGCGGCTTCTGATGAATCCACCGATACAGCTCCCTCATTATCGTCGACTGTTGAGCCAACCTCACCGGCGGCTTTACCATCAGCGCCCGGGGTGGCTCAACCTTCACGCTTGGCCGCTATCCAGCAGCGCTTCCGAGCGGAAGGACTTTCAGTCCGAGCTGCGAAGCTTGTGTCTGGCAACCTTCGACCCAGCTCCACACGCCTCTACCAGTCACACTGGCGGGCCTTCTGTAACTGGTGTGGCTCCAACGACGTGGATTCCCTGCGTCCCTCTATAGCTGCAATAGCAGACTTTCTGGTACTTTTACATGAAGAGAAGGGCTTCGCCCCCACCACAGTGGCTTCCTATCGGTCATCCCTCGGAGGCACGTTGGGGCCTGTGGAAGGTGTTCCACTTGGGCAACACCCTACGTTATCTCGCTTGCTTAAAAGCATGGCGATTTTGCAACCCGCGGCTCGGCCTCGGGTACCAGCGTGGGACCTCTCAAGGGTCCTCGAATATCTCGCTACCACACCCAATCCTACGACCCTCACCACTCGGGTCGATCGCACATTTATGACAATCAAGTTGGCATTCCTGCTGGCTTTGGCCACTGGTAAGCGACGATCAGAGATCCAGGCCATCTCCCGAGACCCTCGGGATCAGCGACTGACGGATACGGGAGTCTGGCTCCGTACTGTCGCCGGATTTTTGCCTAAGACAGCCGTCCAAGGCCACGATCCTGCTCTTTTCTACATCCCAGCACTGGTGACGTGGCAACTCCAGAGCGGGATGAAAGACTCTGTCCTGTCATTACCCTGCAACGTTACATTCTGCTGACAGGCGGACTACAGGCGGACCAGCGCCTCTTCCAGAAGATCAGAGGCTCTGGACCCCCCTCTGCGGACTCAGTGTCACGGTGGATCACTCAGTGCATCCGAACGGCCCATGACACTGAGCCCCTCCATGCTCATGCTCACGAAGTTCGTCGCATGGCTGCTTCATGGGCCTATCAGACGGGTCGGCATTCTCTCGAGGAGATTTTGCTCGCGGGTTGGTGGGCTAGTCCCTCTACATTTGTAAACCAGATTTTATCTGGCTCATCTCCACCCGCAGCCTGATGGCAATTTTCGCTTGACCCCTGTCGTCTCAGGGCGACAGATCTCGGTCAGCTGAAGTTTTTTGGGAGCTCTGAGGCCAGTCCGGTTCCTCCCCACCTCCAGGTTAGGAATCTGGCAATGTGAAACACACTGTTTTTCACAGTGTAGGTCCTGTGATGTCTTACGAAATAGAGTAAAACCCCTCCCCCGCAGGGGGATAGGGGTTCTCTCTGTGAGTAAGACTCACAGGACCTACACTCCAGAGTTTTCCCACCCGCCTCCCCGACATTTCTCGTTCTTGCTGAATCAAAATAAAGGAAGTGAGGAATACTTGGGTCAGGCAGCCTTATATACAGAGCCCCCTCCTCAAGGTGTGAGGATTAAGGGGATTTTTGTTAGGAATTAGTTCAGTCCTAGTTTGAGAAACAAAGGTATTGGCAATGTGAAACACACTGTTTTTCACAGTGTAGGTCCTGTGAGTCTTACTCACAGAGAGAACCCCTATCCCCCTGCGGGGGAGGGGTTTTAGTTTACTTCCAGTGATTCTTGCAATGGTTGCGATCCTCGGAATCGCAATGTTCCGGCATAAAACACCTACCGGACTTCATAATGAGAACTGCTCCTGTATAAGCAGTGAATGAATTTGACATGAGATTGCATTATCTCAATTGACATTGACATCTCAGCATGATGGTTGCCATCTCGGAGCTTCCAAACACATCATTATGGTCAATAAAATGTTCATTTGTGTCATTTCTAATGTGCTGGTTCTTGTATGGTGATGTCCAGATCGATGTAGTGTCACTTAAGATTAGCAATATACTGGATGTTTGGGTCTTTGGGAGTCAAGTCAGTGAGGTTCAAAAGCAAAAATTACCAAACCTGTCAAGTCAGGGAAAGAAGCAGTTTCATGTGGTAAATGGTCAGATGACAGGAAGGAAAAATTGTCAACTAAAGAACTTCAGTTTTTATACACTATACATAAGCTTGATCATCCGCAACAACAGACTTAGTCGCACAGTTTGACTCAATGAAAACTGATAACCATGTCAACTTCAGATGCATTACTTTTGGTCTTCTCTAGGATATTTGACCAATAAATCAGAATTCAATGCTGATGTTGTACAAGCATCAATATGTGGTATCAGGACATTTTAACAATGATAATGATATATAATCTTTTGAGTCTCATCCACAGTGAAGCCGACACAACAAGTTCTTGGCTATCCCTGACTATCTCTGCGCAGTAGAAACAATTTGTGAAGAAAAATGTCATAATGTGGGACCCACCATCTTTGCTTTCAGTTTCAGGGAGTCAAGGACCATCTACCATAATAAGTTTTGTCTGTTACATTCTGTAAATGTATAGAATACACTCTAAAAACTAAAGTTCTAATAAGATACCAATATTGGTATTTAAGCTTGTCCCGTATTTTGAACACCTTTTGATTAGTTAAAAAACCATAAACAATTGATATTTTCAAAAACCAGTTGCATTTGTACAAGAAAAAATCAGTATTGGTTTTTTGTTTAATTTGCAGGAAGTCATTAGTGAATATTAATGTTTCAAATTGCAGATACTGTAATTCCATCATGGAAATCCATTTATACATACATGCATACAATAGAAAACGCAATGGGTTTTTTATTCCTTGAAATTTGAAATCTTTGGGATTTATCATTAATTGAAAATTAAACCATTTCCTGTACTTACGACAACCAGTATATCACTAAAAATATCAAAATTGATCTTCCATTATGCATCGGTGGGTATTTTATAAGACCTTTTTAAAAATTTTGCTGCATGGAAAATACCAAATTTGATCTATTATGATCCGAATACAGGTTTACCAGTATTTCAGCATTGGTATCAATCAATCTTTTTTTTTCACGTTTCTCTTAAAATATTATGCAGTTAAAAGTAAATAAAATTAACAATGATTCAAAGAATCTGATTACAATGTTTATTTTTACATATACACATTCACACACATTCATAATAATTGTAAATATTGATATTACTAGTTTGGCCTTGGAAATAAAAACATCACAGCAGTCATTGGTAATCAAACACATGAAATGAAAACATCACAGCAGTCATTGGTAATCAAACACATGCATGAAAACACCACAGCAGTCATTGGTAATCAAAACATAGGAAAGTATGAATTGGTTGAAATAAAGACACATTACATGACATTGTAGAAAATTTTATATTGTTAATGATTTATTGGATGAAAGGTGAACGACTGTTCTTGACTTGTATTTCCAAAAAGTGGCAAGCCAGGGTGGCAATGCCAATCGAAATGTCAGTATCATTAGTTTGTTTCAAAAGTCTTCAGTATCAAATCTTGAGGATGGATGGATGGATGATTGGGGCTTTACGTCCTGTATTAGTGCACTTGGTAACCTAACTAGGACAGTAGGGGTCAAAGCAGTGAGTCCGGCTAGACCTGGATTTGAACCCCGGACTCAGCGATTGGTAGTCCAGCGCGCTATCACGAGACGAACCCTACCCTCTCTGTAGCCAAGAGGATATTTTTTGTCATTATTAATGCACAGTATTGGGATGGTATGATTGTTGGTTGAAGTTTTCCTTCTCATATCACTATTTATGCGCTTTTAGGTCAATTCGGTTGGATGAAAGGTGAACGACTGTTCTTGAATCGAACCTTGCAGTGTACATCATTGGGATCCTGAAAGTGGAAAGTGGATAAGCATTAGTATCCAAATATCAATTTTATGCAAAAAAAAAAAGAAAATTATACAAAATCTAATACTTTATCTGCAAAACCTTCAATGGAACTTTTGGTGTTAAAACTCCACATTAATTTTCATTACTGACTAACATTTACAAAAATTTCATTATTTTTTAGTTTCCCTACGCACTTGCAGATTATGAATTCTGAATTCTTATCTTGTCACTGTGTGCTTTACCAATAAAAGATCTCATACTGCTTGCACTCACCTCAATATTGCGAAAATGAAGTAGAAATTTTCCTTTGGTACTCTAGGCGGGGCAAGTAACCATTTCCTGGTGAGATCTGAAATAGCAGGTAGATGCATCCATGAGGAGGATAATGCAAAAAATATATCGAATATCTTTGTTCAATTAAATCAATGCCTTGGTTGTGCAACATCCCCTGTTCACTCATTTTTTGACTGAAGATTGGTCAAAACGAACTCATTTTAACACAAGAGAAGTAATTATCAGAATAATATACAAAAGCTGTCTCTGTTCGGGACTGACAAGTGGCAGCAGAATGCTGACAGTTCCTGGAAAATCGAATTGGATCAACATCAATTTGATCTGTTTTGGACAGATCACAGGATCAGGCCGCACAACAGCTGTCCATATTACTACGCCAAGCTACTTTCACAAATCATGGTTGCTGGCAAAGATCCAGTGCACTGCTTTGAATGAAAATGTTTGGAAATCATGAGACAAAAGAACGTTTTGAAAGTTAAGCATGAACTTTTGCCTGTGAAAGGGATGATTTTACTCATCAGAAGCTTGATGGTATTCAACTCACTTATGCCACTTATGCATGTTAAATTGTAGTCAGAAAAGTGTCCAAAAAGAATGCTCTCTCACTTATTCATGTGTCGATGCAAAGCCAATGTTTTTGCTTTGTGATATCAAAAATATTCATTTGTACTTATTTTGTTACTTTATGGAGATTTATTAACTAGGACAACAATATAATTCACAATTTCATTAAAGCTGAGTTACACTCAAAAAAATGTCTTGTCTATGCGACAAGTGGCCCCCTCTATACTGGCATTGTATGTAGGCTACAATGTATACATCCTCCATGATAAAAAATAGTTCCAACTTAATTTGGTATTTACAAGCAGTCTGCTTAAAATTGAAGCCAACCAAAGTCAGATTAGTCGCTAACAGAGTTTTTGGAAATAAACTAGACCACCACTAAATGATGTAACTGTTCTGGTTTCTTCCAGACACTGTCCTGTTTTCTTCCAGACAATGAAATTCTGATGACCGCTCACAGAGCTCGCGAATTTTCCACCCTAGGTGGCAGCAAATGGCAGTCAACTTGAAGACAGATACATAAGTATTTGTGAATTGGAAAGGATAAGAAGAGCTGTTATTCAACTAACGTACCTGGAGAAGCATTGTCTATATTTTTCCCAACTTGCTTTATGGCGCAAACTTCTTCTAAAGGTAGTTTTTTGTATTAAGGGCCTCAGCTAGTCTAGTAGGAGCGGGGGGTCCTGGTGCACCCCCCGGAAATAAACTTTTAACCAGTGCTACTAGATGGCAAAAATTGTGTAGAAAATGATAAGCCTTGTTAAAAAGTCGAAAAAATGTCCCACGTAGGTTTTACATGCAAATTAGTGCGGCCATTATCGAAAAATTATATTTTCTCCATATTTTGGCTAATATTGTACTTAGCAATGCAATCAAGGTGTCTAACCCCATGTTTTGATGGTCAGAGAACACAATAAAGCCATCATGGAGCATATTGGACCAGTCATGTCTGATATAATGGCATGTGTGACATCAATTCATCCAAAAGTGGCTTGTTTTCAGACGTTCTTGTCTAAGATTTGGGTATATTCATATATATTATGTTTTGTTTTATGTATCACCAGTAAATTGCTGTAGAAACATTTCACATGATACAATTTATGAAACAATTGTATTGATAACCTTGCCGGTGTGATATAAACAACAGTTTCAAAGCTGAGTATGTGAAATCAAATCTATGGATCTAAGTGATAAACGGTATCACAATTTCGATGAGCATTCCAAAATTTCCTTATTTTAACCTCGCAACTTGTAATATGATATTTTGTGATGGTAATTATTTGCAATCCTGTGTATTCAATAATCTTACTCTTTAAACAGAAACCAATTGCAATTATGTGTGCAAGATATATAATACAAAAAACCCTATAATTTCATAAATTTAACTTCTGGAAGCTCATTAACTTTGGATGAACTCTGGAAACTTGTTTAAGTTTCTGTGAAGGTTACGCGTGCTTATCTACTAGATAATAGATGCTGCGTGAAGGAAGTTTATTGCCAGGTAACTTAGCTACATTTTACAACCAAGCTGGCCAAAATATCATTTAAAATCCCAATAAGCCTAGCCTTTAATTTCAGGTTGGTTTTGAATTTCACCCGAATTTGTTATCCCATGCAGCTTTATTGTCTATTACAAAATCTGAATATTTTCATTTCAGATAAATCTTATTAAGGGGAGGGGGGATTATTAACCGAATTTGGATATTATACTAAGGCAAAGACAGTTCATCCCAATGATTCCATTAAAAATCAGATTATACCATCATCTATACCTCACCATAAATCTATGTATTTCCACCAAGTCCTTATTGTTTGCCCATTTATACAGTTTGTTTCCAGTAAATTTGAATTTTGGGGAAGGAATAACCAACAATGACAACAAAGATCTGTTGCAAATGCAGTGATCGATGGCAGATATACATACTCGGTATTCTGTAACTTCCAAAGTCAAGTTCATACTTGCCAAAAAACGAATGAAAATTAAATCAATGTGGATTTTGCTTAGTTTTCAACTCAACACTTATTGTCAAATTAGCCATTTCTGAAAAGATGTAGCAATTCTGTTTTCAGGCTGTATGTTCAAAGGAATAAAAAAAATGGTGGCAGCTCCAGTACTTTGCAAAGTCACTAAAAGCTACTTTAATCTAATTAACTATTCAACTCATCCCAAGCGCAAAAATGGTTGGGAAACTGTGCCTTGGGTGTTATTCTAACAATTATTTGTGGTTCTAATAAATAAAAACAGGCATTATCCCATTAATTTATTACTTCATGTGCAAATATATGTTTTATATGCAAAACACGAGATACATAGTGTGTTCCCTGACAATTGTTAGGTTTTAACTTCCATTCTACATTCACAAAACAACCAGTAAATAGTCAGTGTTCGGTTTTTTTAATCCTATAACACCCCTAACACTGCCCAACTTCTAAGTAATTACCAGTTATACTGTTAGTACATATGTCAATAAAGTTATTTAGGGAGAGAGACAGACACAAATGCTTAAATATGCATAGGTATAACTGTTAAAACACAATTGCTCTGCCACATATGGCAGTTATTTGAGTTGTTTGGGTTGAGCTGCAACCCCAGAAAGAAAATTTTTTTAGCTTTTGTATGGCTGCATTTGTACCCAGTGACAATTTATTGAGGTTGTTGATGAGAGCTGCTGGCACTGTGAATCTCTTGAAACAATTAAATTGTATTGCAAACAAGCAGATTTACAGTTGAGACACATGTAAGACCTGCAGGGAGTAGTCTGGATAATTGCCGTCATATGAAGACTATTGCAATTCTAGCCAAGTCCTGGCCCTGACAGGATGATTGAGTTTGTGAAGTTGATTAGCCTTGTGTCAGAAAAAGATCTGACCTCTACAAACTCATCTTCACTCCACACCAGCATGTCAGTAGCAGGTCCCCATATCGCTAAGTTATCAGCCTATCATGACAGTACCCTTGTTTTATCTGAAACCATTGGGTTCTTTTCCTCATTATGCAATGGAGAGGCCTGACAAAATTTACAGAGAAATTGAGACCCTGATGCAACTCCATGCCTGCCAAGTTAGGCAGTGATGACAGCAACAGTTACCTCTAATTGCCTATCAAAGATGATGCTGAGCACTGAAAGAGTCCTTGTCAGACTAGGACCCTTAGGAGGGTCATGGCATAGTGAGAACAGTGCTGGAGTCCTCTGGGACTGAGGACACAAGAGTCCTCAGCACATGGTAATTTCTCAGACTGAGGAGGGTTGCCAGAAATGGCAAATATGATTAAGTTGTGTGGCAAAACAATGACTTGATTATTTCTTTTTTGGCTAATTAGAAAGATTAGCAATTTTTGTATTATTGAATTATACCAGATTTCTGCTTATTTCCAGGCAATGTTACTTGTAGAATTCATTCTTTGTGCTATGATAAAGGTGAATTGGTTGCTTTTGTTTAATGCAAACAAAAAGAAAATTGGTCTGACAGGCCAAATGGATAAAACAGCTAAGATAGGGTGACTTGCGACAATTCTATTTCTGTGCAGTTTTAATTTAGCAAATTTTGGACTTCTTCATTGCGTGAAAGTTGAAAATTAACAATGATGCAGTGGCGTATTTAGGGGGGGGGGCCATGGTGCCATGGCCCCCCCCTCAGGCCCAAAATTAACATGGAAGAGATAGGAAACGCCGCGGAGCGCCCCGTATTCACCCCATGTAATGGCCCCCCCCCTTAGGCCATTTCTAGATACGCCCCTGCAATGATGAACTTGAATCTACATTAAATAATCTTGAGGTGTGTAAGTTCTGGTGGATGTACAGTTTCTGCTTGCATGGGCTCGAGCCCAGTGATGGGCCCCTGAAGCAGCCAAGAGATTTTATATGTACTATAAAATATTGACCAAGGTCTATCCCATAGGACCCAAACATGGAAAGGGTTGTATCTGGTATTCTATACTGGGGCAAGTGGAAGACTCTGCATATCCCTGAACTAACAGAGTATGTGGCAGACTCTAAGCATTACCATCACTCATCCATCAAACAGTAATTTTTTGTCAATAGAACCGTTTTGTTTGGCTTATTAACCTGTTTATCTCATATTTTTAACTGTATAACATAGATTAAAACTACACAGGTAATGTTTGTATATAGACCAACTGTATATTGTGACAAGTTTAAACAAATTTGTATTTAAAAACAGTAAATACAAACTATGCATAACAAATTAACAATTCCTTGTCGTTGAGACTTTTTTTTTACAATTATAAGCGATTTTTAAATAAATAAATGTCAAAAATCCCATTATATTCACCAAGACTGGTCTGATACCCTCCATTATGGTTTTATTGTGTTCTCTGACCCTCAAAACATGGGGTTAGACACCTTGATTGCATTGCTAAGTACAATATTAGCCGAGATATGAAGTAAATACCATTTTTCGATAATGGCCGCACTAATTTGCATGTAAAACATGTGTGGGACATTTTTTCGACTTTTTAACAAGGCTTATCATTTTCTACACAATTTTTTCCATCTAGTAGCACTGGTTAAAAGTTTATTTCCGGGGGGTGCACCAGGACCCCCTGCTCCTACCCAACTAAGCAGGTTCATGCCATTCTTCATCTGAAACAGAAATAAAAAAGATATCTTTTAAAATGTCAAAGATTTTAAAAATATCAGCAAAAGTACTGTAAAATGGGTAAAGTTGGTAATCCGGGGTAAGGTTGGCAAGCTATTTTGGTGAGACCTCAAATTTTACCAATTTTGTCAAGGATAAAATGTGTGTAATGTGTAGGACATAATTATTGCTGATGCTCTGATGCTCCGATACGTAAAATGAAAGTTATCACAGAACATTGAGGGCCCACATAAACTTTAAAAGTATATATACTTTTTGGAACATGTTTGTAATAATAAATTCTTCTTAGCCATAGTTTCTTCACCACATTTACAGGGTTATGTGTAAAAGAAGCAAAAATGTCACAAAAGAGAATTAAAATCCCATATCATACCATGGGCACAAATACCTCTTTTTTTGTGGAAATCTGCCACTCCATTTAATGCCAAATTACAAAATTTAAGAACAATACTGCTGGTCCTCAGAGTGCATTCAACCAAAAATACTAATTTTCTAATTGGCACTTTTCACATTATAATATTTGGTAGTTTTTTTGTTAATAATTTTGATGGTTCTTCAATTCAACCCTGCAATTGGTGGCACAATACCCCGGTCTCCCCTACGGCAGAGGACTAGTGAAAATTATGGAACTGGGTATTCCATATGCCAAACCACAATTTCATGCCTTAAATTATCATGAATCCTTTTACAGGCCGAATGCAATATTCACAGTATATCAGAACAATTAGTGGCTCAACACTATCCACGTGTTTGATTTATGTATAATCACAATAATATTTTATATATATGAACCAGACATTGTGTACATCTTACCCAAATAAACACATTTGCATTCATAGTGCATATTTCTCTTGGGAGTTTAATTAAGGAATTAAAAAAAAAACTTACCAAGTGCTTCTCAGTCTTCTGCACTAGGGTGGGCTGAAAAAAACTTTTTTTGGAATTTCAATATGCCAGTGGTATAGAAAGTTGGCTATGGCCAAAAAATGAAAATTTGTGCAAAAAAAATTATGTGGCTTGCGACTTGTGCCGGGCCACTCCGGCTTTTATGAAAATGCATATTTTCAGCCATTTCGCATGCCTTTTTAGACCATTTTTTGGCCTGAGTCAGCTTCCTCGGTTTCAGAATACTCAATGGCATACTTAAATCTTCTTTGAAGGCCATTTTGAATATGAAATGCCATAAAAAGGTCTTTGATATTTAAGATATAGCCATTTCTGGGTAAATGTTGGGAATCAGAATTTGGCTTTTTTTTGCTAAAAATTGCCCGAAAAAATTGAAAATATCGGAATTGACTGCACAAAGAATGATTCCAAGTAAATTGTAATTACCCCGTGTCCTCCCTAATGCCCTAAAAAACACATCCAGCGCATTACCTTCATCAATTTGTGGCTTCAGTTTACAGAATAGGGGAAATTCCGTAAAGTCAGATTTACAGATTTGACAATTTAGCAGCTTGTGTGGCCCTACCATTACATCTCAGTTATTTCATTGTTAAATAGGGATGAGGCCAGGTAATAGGGGTATCAGACAAGCCATCAACCAAAACTCCAAGTGCAATAGGAGCTGAGCTACAAGGCAAAATGTCATCTTGTCGGACGTACTCACGCGCTTTACGTTCGACACGATGACATTTTGCCTTGTAGCTCAGCTCCTATTGCACTTGGAGTTTTGGTTGATGGCTTGTCTGATACCCCTATTACCTGGCCTCATCCCTATTTAACAATGAAATAACTGAGATGTAATGGTAGGGCCACACAAGCTGCTAAATTGTCAAATCTGTAAATCTGACTTTACGGAATTTCCCCTATTCTGTAAACTGAAGCCACAAATTGATGAAGGTAATGCGCTGGATGTGTTTTTTAGGGCATTAGGGAGGACACGGGGTAATCACAATTGACTTGGAATCATTCTTTGTGCAGTCAATTTCGATATTTTCAATTTTTTCGGGCAATTTTTAGCAAAAAAAGCCAAATTCTGATTCCCAACATTTACCCAGAAATGGCTATATCTTAAATATTAGGGACCTGTTTATGGCATTTCATATCCAAAATGGCCTCCAAAGTAGATTTAAGTATGCCATTGAGCCTTCTGAAACCAAGGAAGCTGACTCAGGCCAAAAAATGGTCCAAAAAACCATGCGAAATGGCTGAAAATATGCATTTTCATGAAAGCCAGAGTGGCCCGGCACAAGTCGTATGCCACAACATTTTTTTTGCACAAATTTTCATTTTTTGGCCATAACCAACTTTCTATACCACTGGCATATTGAAATTCCAAAAAAAGTTTTTTTCAGCCCACCCTATTCTGCACACTAACATGCACACTCTTCTACTGCTGTGTAGAGACTAATAAACTCTGCTTTAAACCTTCTTAAGGTGGCTCGCTACTCATGTGAAATGGTAGTTAGCGCACATTCCCGCGCAGCCAGGCAGGCTCTATCTATCGTAACGTCACCAGTCTGCTGACACTGCATCAAGATCTTTTTTTAATTTTGAGAATTTCTGCGTCGGCCGCTTCGTTTGCAATTTGCGCCACTTCTATTGGGGTTAGAGACTTCTCGTTTAGAGCATTAGATGCGCCGTGAAGAGTACTATATACAGCCAGAGATTCAACTTGATACTCAAAACTGAAAATTTTTGCAGGCGATTTTCGGCAAGCAGGTCTAATTTCTCAAAAATGACTTTGTGATATAAATAAATGTTTATATCAATTTGAAGTGTGGTAGGAAGGCTTGTCTATATCATCATATTGTTCCCAACTATTTTTGGAAATAAATGACAAAGAAATGAAAAATCTTATCTCGTCAATTTTTTTTAGCGCCATGGTTTATAAAAAAAGTTAAAATTGTCAAAATCGAAACTTATATTCCGAGCCCCTTGGAAAGTCCTTTACACTAAATATATCTCTTTGAAATTGTAATCACCTTTTCCATGAAAGTGTCTTCTTTAATTTCATGCTTCATTGCATAATATGGGATGCATGACCACTGAATGGCAGAACAAACTTCACAGTTGGAAAAATAAGAAAATTTTTTAGTTTTTCAGGTTTGCGTGGACTGACTTTATGGTACATTACCCCAAATATATTTTTTAAAAGGCTGGTAGTGACCACTTTAGTTAACATATCCTTGCTATAAACTATATTTTGGATCATTCTAAACTGTTTTTAAGAAATCCTATCTTGGAAAGTTCACGAGTATCGAGCCACCTTAAGTCTTGATTGATAAACAAACAGCTTTTCTTGTCAGGCGACATGTTAACAGTTTTGTGTTTGTAGATGAGGTCAACTGGTGAGTGAGCCCTGAGGGATTAGTAAAATACCTAATTGGATATTCCAGTAGCCATGACTGATATACAGCATAGTCAGTCCTCTCTCTTAAAACTTCTAAATAAAGTGATATGCATGAATTTTAAAAACATGAACCAAAACATTAACATTTGAAACATCTCAAATCATTGGTCGACAAGTATATCAAAAATGGAGCATAATAAAGGTGCTTTTCCAGAAGTTTGGTTTTTATAAATACCATAATTCCCAATGACCAAAACCAATTTTCAAGAAAAATACCACTTGCTCTGAAGAAAACCAAATATAGTTGAAAAATACCAAACTGGTTTTTTATTGTACACACTGGTTTTGCACAATACCACTAATATCCGAATTTTTTTAGAGTGTATAATAATTAAGCATGATGGTCGAGGTGCCTTTTCATCGAAAAAGTAATTGCATTATGGATGGAGCAAGTCACATTTCAGTGCAACAGACCAAATAAGTAACCACATATTCCCTAAGCCGTTGAGTTAATGGAAGGTACCTGAAACGACATTTTTATTACATTTCAGTGTAGATGTGATCCCCTGTAGTGTAAAGGGTTTCCAGTTTGCACTACGACTGATGGTTTAGCTGATGAAGAATAATAACTGGATATATTGCTCATAACAGTCAATCAAAAAGGTGTTTCCCTCAAGGATTCAAACTTTAGCCAAAGTTTAATGGAATCGTATAGGACTGTACTGATTATGAATGTGGCACATTCAAACCAATTACATTTATGCAACTGAACACAATTTACGAGAGAGAATTTGGTATTGTTTAAATGTAATTTGAATGCAGTTTTAAAAGACAGTTTCAAGTAGGTAAAGGTACGTGTAGGGAGTGATTCAGTGGTAGCCAAAAGGTGAGAAAGGGTAAAGTAGTGGCTGATTCTTACTTCCTGCTGGGGTACTTTATTTATCGTTTTAAAATGGAAGGCAGAAATGTGCATGAAGTGGAAAAGGCAGTAAAGACAGGTCAATGGAGCAAAACAGGCACGAGAAGGCACAAGATGAAAGTGGAGACAGGACTTCAAGGGCTTGGCTGCCCATGACTTGGCAGTCCATATACACAGCCAGTGATGAATTTTTGATAGTGGGAGGATGGGATTGCAGGTGCAAGGAAAGACAGGTGCAGAAAGACACTACTGGGAAACTCACTGGCCAATGCTATCTTATGACATAATTGCCTTCAGTGTTTTTTATCTGTTTATTTTCGTACTTACTCTGGGCAGAGCAGCTTCTCCTATCACATATTATTGAAGTGAGACAAATGCAAAACCCATGACTGCTATCCAGAGAACTACTATACTAGCGCATTTGCATTGCAGTTTAAATTATTAGACTTCGTCAAGTCAAACCTGTATGGTCAATCTACTGGAGGATGCAGTCACAAGAAACCACCTTATGTCTTTCCATAAGGACATCTGCCAAGTCAGAAGAGGAAATCAATGCACAGTATAATCTTCATCATTGTACAAATCCGATCCTTCTCCATAAAAGGTTACTTTGCTAAAATTGTCAATCCAATAAATTGCTGAGTGAAAATTTCTTCTGGGCCTTATAAATCCAATAAGTTGCTGATATTTCAGTGTCAGTGTTTTTTCCAGAATACAAATGATTGGTGAACATTGAACATCCCTGCAGAAGAAGAACAAACTTCAGCTTTTGAGAAATATCCTTTTATTTCTTACCAAACATATGAGGGGTGTTCAGAAAGTTCGAGGCTTTTTTTTATATGGAGACTTATTTTCAATCTAGAACTATGAATTTTTCACAGGATAAAATTCAGCATATTTGGAATGGATTCTCATAATTTTGGACAATTTGGACATTTTTAAGTCATTCTGTGGTTGCCATGGAAACTGAAAGTTCAGCTTCTTGGGGCAGGTAACACTGAAACCAAGAATGCCAAGAAATTGTGACTGTGAGAGACTTCTCTCTGTCACTTATATTAGTGAGATTGACAATATTTGACACAAGAAATATGGTATTAGCTTCTAAATATGCTTTCAAGCACACCAAATGCGTGTATTCTCACACGGAACCCATGTAGGAAAGCACTCCTACATGCCAGATTTGGCGAGGGAAATTTCAGGAGGCAAAGGTGTGTTGGCCAATGTATCATTATTTGCGTCACATCGAATGTGTTGGTTTGAGAATGACATCACCCAGATCAATTTAGAGTCACTTAAGATGAGTGACAAATTTAAAGTGGATATTGAAAACAAGTCAATTGGGCTGAAAATCATATTCACCAATACATGGAGATTCAATCTATCCCTCAAATGATGTTGTCCATGGAACCATATTGTATTGAGGTACATAATAGTTATAAATCAACCATGTGCGGATGGCTAGAACCTGTTGTTGGCCCAAGCCTAGTAGACATTGAGAAAATATGGTGTAATAATAATCTTAAACACAATTTTTGAAGAAACTCAGTTATGATATTACAATCCTAACGAAGAAGGATTTACATTGAAAATATCAAATAAACTTTAGTTGAAAAATAATGAAGGTCCCAATTGTAACTGCACCGCCTGCTGCATCGCAGTCTAGGCCGTGCCGTCACAATTGTGTCCAATTTCAATATTATTTTTTGTACTTTATAACTCATAAGTTCAATGTCAAGGTAGCCTGTATTTTGAAGTTGTGTTTAAGTAATGCGTTCTATATATATATGTCAATTGAAAAGTGAGTTATAATTTAGAGACCTGATGTATGTAAGTTTATTTTTAAATCTAAAATTTTCATTTGTAAATATTCCTTCTGTATATATTCTATCACTTGTACAAATATTTTTCTCTCTCGATCATTAGCAGCTTGCTACGCCATTTTATCGCGTATTAATAAAATTATTTGAATTTGAATTTGAAGCCAAACAGCATAGTTTCTGAAGAGGTCTCAAAAATTGAGAATGGTTGTATGTTATGCTTTTGAGATAGAGTGAAAATTACATTGAAATAATGTTGTTTTTTTTTTCACTTATTCAGTGTGACACAACATTTTTGACCTCTTGAATTCTTTGTTTTACAAATTTTGACCTATTTTATTGCTATTTCCCAACTCTTTTTTTAATTTCTACACCCCCACACTTCATAAATTCATCAAGTATTTCTATTTGCCTGTTTTGACATTAGTTACTTTGCATTCAAAGTTTTACTTAAAAAAAATTGGTCTGGTTTTACTGCCTTGGAAATAAAAACTTTGAAAAATTCTGTAATATTCAGCTTCTATCAGTTATTTCCACGCGACATAGCACAACGGCTAGTAGAATTTATGGAACTGAGAAGTTTTCTTTGCATTCAGTACATATCGTGTAGTCATTTGATAGACAAATACATTTTGGAATTCTGATGGTCGTGTCACACTTCGGCTTCAATCTTTTGGATTTAGACCTGATGCCAAAGTAGCTTTCATCCACGCAAGATCGAATATCCTTGGTTCCTGTATTGCTTTTCACAGTTGTGCTGTGCAATACTTCATCCAGGCAATGTGGTTATTGGATGTGGGATGAAACTCTTTGCCAAGACCTTGGCCTTGTTCTTTTCTGTATTGCTGGATTCTTGTCATGAAACAGAGCAGTTAGTAGAGAAATGCAATTGGGCTGACTCTATACACCTACTTTAAAAAACTTTATTGAATCCTTGAGACAAATTCTGCAGCAGCAACCAGTTATTTCCAACAATCTGGCAAAATCGGCTGCTTACAATGTTACTTTTGCAAAATTTCGAAGACCATCGGCATTTCCTGAATTTATGACTCCATGACATTCCAATACCATCTTCTTCTTTCTTTATTTCCTCTCTTTGTATGTGCTCCCTAGTACTCGGTATAATCGGTGATATGTAGCAGATGTAGCAGAGTACAAAGATAAATTGACAAAGCAATTCTCTGATGTTCAGCGCGGTATTGCAAAATATCAGACCCTGATTCCATATAGTCTCTGTTTATGCTGCTATAGGTTTCCTTGTACTCAGTGTTCGCTTTATAGTCTACACTCTGTGATTAGGCAATTAAAAGACCTACTCATGGGTGAGTCCTTATCATCAATATGCCAGCCGTAAATGTTGGCAAACATTGAAGTTCTGAAACTGTGAAGCTTTTTTGGACTTCGCCAAGTTTATGCAACATCTTACAGAACGAATTAGATTTGTGTAGATGCAATCGGATTTTTAGATTTTATCAAAAAGCCATCGATCATCAAATTTGATTTAATCAAATAAAGTAGCCAGAATCACTTTTGAAATGATGCAAAGAAATAGATGACAGCTCCAAAAAAATTCAAAAATATGTATTCGAGTATTACTGTTAAAACATTTCATTAGATATTTTCAAAATCAAAGAAAAAGGAGATAATCAAATTGTTTGTTTACCCCCTATAAATACCAGCAGAAGTCCATCATTCTCTTCTGTTAAATCGCACCGCCACCACTGCCCACCAGCTTTAATTAAAAGAAAGTCATGGAGTAACAAGAGGTTTTAAAATATTTGTAAAATATGCCAGGGGCATATATCTAGAAATGGCCTGGGGGCCATTACATGGGGTGAATATGCGGCTCTCCACGACGTCTCCAATCTCGCCCTTGTTAATTTTTGGTCTGAAGGGGGGGACCATGGTCCAATGCCCCCTAAATATGCCACTGAATCTGCCATTGCAGTCATAATACTACAGAAAAAAGCTATGAGACTTGAAAAAGACAACTATTCAGCTTGTTTACATGTAACTAATTGAACTGAACTGAATTTTTGGATATATCAGAAGTGCAAACCACTAAAAATGATAGTCACTCAAACTTCTGGAAATTTACATATCAGATGAGAAAATTGAATCTATAAGGTTTATTGTATACATGTATGATTTTGATACATCTACAAAAAATGAGTCAGGTATAATATTCAGACATTTTGCTGACTATTGCCTGTACAAGCCAAGTATGAGTTCTATTTGGCAGCTTGGCAGAAGGTCGTGACACGAATATATTGTGCATCTGAGCAAAAAGGTATTTTGTAACAATGTCATGCAACCTCTAATGAAGGCTAAACAAAATCAACACAGGAAAATAACATCATTGAAACTCGAAAACAAACATGTTTCGCACTCTTCAGAAGCATGCGCTTTCACAAACCAGGAAATGGAATAGATAAGTAAGTAACAATTTTTTTTGTTATTGCAGTTTAAATGTGTAACATTTTCAGCTGGTTGTTGTTAGAATTTTGTCTGTTGGCAGGTTATGATATGTAACTAAAGGGCATAAACACAAAATGTTGCTAATTAGTGGCGCGCATATATGCATAGCTCAGTCGTGTTAGCCCCTATAGCTCAGTCAGTAGAGTGCTCGCCTCACAAGCGAGGGACCTGGGTTCAATTCCCAGGCTGGCCATCATTTCATTCCATGATGTCGTCGTTCGCATCAGACGTAATTTGGAGGCGCCGTGGGCCCAACTGGAAACAAGTCACTGACTTAGCTTGGCTACCCTCATTAAATAAAAGTACCTTTACCTTTGTATATAAAAGCTCTGGAAAAGCATCGACGCCCTGTGGATAAGTGATAATTTAAGCAGTAGCAATATGCAGGCTCCTTACATCAGTTCTATTATTGATGAACCAAGAGCGGACAGTTTCATGATGAAATGTGATCTTTATGAGTAACCTTAGCTGACGATGTGTCATGACAAAATATTTAGCGTGTAAGCCATAATAATATACTCTGAGGCTGTTTGATTAGTCATGATCAAAACGATGTTTCATAACTGTACTTTATTTGAGAATCTAACTAATAATCCATCAATTTTTCGCTGTCATTCACCAACAGTACAAGTGTCCTTCATCAAAGTGTTTTTAGAAAATAACAGTCTGCATGATCATGCATGCACATCATCAAGATCATGACACGCAAGGTCAATTTCACAGCAAAAATGGTCTCCTTTTCTTTTTTCAGAACTAATGTTATTGTTGTCATCATATTCAAAGAGCTTCAATACATAAAGAGAGGCATAAAAATGGATTAAGAATATGAAATATACTTCAACATTCCAACATTTTAGTAATTACATTCCATATACGAAACATGTATGGCATTCCACACAGACATAATGACATCTCCATGCATTTGCGTCTATGTATTATCATTTTAATTAATTTAGACATTATGTGCAGTATTTTTTCTGCAACTGAAATGTAAGCCACATTTACCTAACATAATCCAAAAACATGGAATATATACATGTAAATTCTTGGCTACGTTTTTACTAGAAAATCAGACTACGAAGCCCCCGGGGGACTTAGAGGAAGGAAGAGGGTGAGACCGGCAACTTGTCAGGTTCTCAAAGCTTTTTCTTTTTTATAAAAAAACACACTGAGGAGATAGGTTAGCTTTGCAGATAAATCTTGAAAGGGGACTGATAAACCATGTGTTGGCTCATTTTATACTGGAATGTCAAGGTTGTGACACTTATTATGATAATAATATAATACAGCCTATCCATTAGTTATGTTAGCCCAGATAGCTCAGTCAGTAGAGCACTCGCCTCACAAGTGAGGGACCCAGGCTGGCCATCATGTCATTCAACAACATCGTCGTCGCATCAGACGTTAATTGGAGGCGCCGTGGGCCCAACTGGAAACAAGTCTTTGACTTGGCTTGGCTACCCAGTAGGCCTACCCACGTTAAATAAAAGTACCTTTACCTTTACCTTTAATGCTTCATACAATGTAAAATTTGAATTTTGAGTCAGCTTAAATGATTGAGTGAGATGGTTGCACAATTCCTTTGAGCAAACATAGCTTGCTGTTTTTAGTTATGATAGCAGACAGATTGTCACAAATATCCATGTGTGACAACAGTATTATTGAAAAAAGTGTGTTGTTGTATGTGGCCATGGTATGTACAAAGGGACCATTAATTACGGGGGCCATCAATGAAATTCAAGGCCAAGCCCCCCCCCCTCCCAGACCACTGAAATGGAAATAACATTTTGAAGAAAATATGGAGCAAAGCGGGCTCACGAATGCCCAAACGATGCCCGTGTGGGTCCTTGAATGCCAAAAGGACGCTCGGGCCCCCCCTAGACTACCCTGCCTGGACCGCCACTGGTAACAGAAATGCCATAGAAATACCATTTAGGTGAAAATATGGTTGGTATTTGATACCTCAATTCGGAGAAAAATGGGATTAAAAGGGGTATCCAGAGGGGGGCTAATAATTTTGTCCTCAACTGGTATTAACTCAAATATACTGAGCAACCATCTCACTCCATCATTTAAGCTGATTCAAAATTTCAAATTTCACAGTATAGTCATTATAGGCACCCTGTCCTACAACGGCATACTACAAAAAACGATATTGTTATTAATTTTTTCATATCATATACACCAGGCTTTTAGACACGTATAAAGTTGTCGTAGAGCGCACTACTGTGCATTTTTTAACATAGTAACTGGGAGACAAAACGGTCTCCCAGTGAGCAGATTTGGTCTCCCAGTCATAGCCAAATTGGCATCACTGGGAGACCATTTTTTTCCAGACACTCTTATAACTTTCTAATTTGGTTGTCTTAGTTTGTAGTTTTGGGCGCATTTGAAACCAAGGCTGCTGCTTCTCATCTATATATATGAAAAATATTCTTCACTATCTCTACAATATTTAATTCTGCTTATGTAGTCCTTCTGCTTTCCGATTAAAAAAAATGGTCAAGACACTTTTTCTGCTGCAATCAGCCAAACTCCTAAATGAGCAACCAGTTCAACAGTTCAAAATTTTTTTCCAAACAAATCATCATATAAATATATATATATATATCTACAACTGCGATCTATAAATGTTGTGCATCATGACGATACAAAATTGCGTTGGTCTCCCAGTCGAAAATCCTTAAAAAATGCTCTGCGCGGCGGCGGCGGCGGCGGCGGCGGGCGCACTTACTTTCAAAGCTCTAACATAGTACATGTAGAGACAAGATTGGATAGGGAGTGACGTCAGGGAAACGCTTTGTCTGGTGGCAGCAGATCTCTCCCTGCCATCAAGTGCTGATCTCTGTTCACTATCATCCCAGGAGAATGAGGAGATCTCACCGGTTGAATGAGTGCAGGGACCTTCCTTGTCAGTGATGGAATGTTTAATATCCACCCAAGGTGAAAAGCCCCACATGTTTCAGTCAGCCACCTAATAAGATCATAGAACGTGCTTTATCCCTTTGATTAGTTTTAAATTAGCTTCTGACGGCCATTTCACATGTCACAAATTCTCTGGATCTGCAGGGAAGACTGGGGCATTTTTACATTATCGCAGAAGATTGACCTGTGACGTATTGCCGTCCTCTACTTTTAACATATTTTTTCATAATAGATATAAACCAGAGCTGCAGAGAGTTGTGTGCATGGTATAAGAGCCAGTGGCAGACACTTATATCAGGCTATAAGAGCATGCTGGAGAAGCTGGCTGCGGCTGGCTGTGACTGCGTAGGTTCGAACCCCACTCAGAGCAGGGTCATTATAGGTCATAGCCACAGAAGAGTTAGTATCACAACATAGGCCAGCTGTTCATATTGTTCAGCTTTTACTTTTCTGTTCACTTTTTCAACAACACTTTAGACTTATTTCATTTACGATGAAATTGACAGAGACGATAAAGCAGTTCTTGGGAGCACCTGGTCTTTTTTTAATCGGGAAAACAAGCCAGCTTTATCTGCTTGAAGCAGAAGGGCTAGACCTGAGTGTTTAGTATGTAGCAATCTTGTTCACTTGTATTAATCCTGTTCCACGTGAGGCTTCTCCATCCATCAAGCCATTTAAGTGATGGTAAGCTCAGCTCTCCTACTTAGCTACACAGCTTACCAACAGTGTATACTAACTGCACAGACTGTTTGGTTGCCCTCAAAGCAGATTAGGCCTTCATTGGATTAACCTGTGCTTCACAGCCTCGAGGCCAATGGCTGGGCTGGGTCCTCAAGGGAGCACCTTTATGGCCTAATTGCTATCTTTTAGCACATGAATTATGGACGGTCTCTGAACAGCTTCTGAATGTACCAAGGACAGGTTGTATGTTAACTTTTTGCAAACTTTATACTCTCAGGAGATTGTCTAATTTCCTAATTGTATCACCAGCCTAATTGAAAACGCGCCTCAATTGCGCTGAAGCATGGTGGCCTTGTCGCAGAGTTGTAGCAGCTTGGGGAGCGTGGAAAAGCAACAACAACCACCAAAGGAATAACAGCAGTCTACTCAGTCTGGCAACAATAACTGATATTATAATAATAATAGGGTGTGTTAGTCACATAAATCACCTGAAAGAGCAATGGCGTGCAATCGATGCACTGTTGAGGTATTCCGTACTTTACTGGGCGGATGTACTCTAGTAGCTCATGGTAGTGGTGTACGCAATCATATGTCCAGAGCTAAACTCTTCAGAATTCAGTTATTTATAGGTCTAGGTATGAAATTAGGTTGGTGTCACATTTCTCATAGGGGCCGAACTTTCCAAAATGGCCGCCACCATTTTTACATTGTTTTAACAATTTTTCTCTAGATAAACGGGCCATATCTCGTGAACCGTTGGAGATAGGAGGTTGTGTGACCACTCAAAATTTGCAGCATGGCAATGTTATAGAGAGTAGTTAATACATCTTTATATCAAAATATCAATAGTTTTTAAGAAAATTGCAAAAAACTGATTTTATTAATTTTTCATAATATTGAAAATGTCTGTAAAAGCTGAATAATCAACTGTTTTCATAACAAACATTGATTCAGCACCAGTAAAATACAGAGATAAGTCTTTGTAAATTCTATTAATATACAATGTCATACATTAGCCATCTCTGATTTATTGTCTGGCCTCAAAATAACCTTAAAGGTAATGTAAAATTATTATAAGACATCTTTGACATGAATATATCTTAACATTCGAACCTCGCAGACCATTCTGGTTATATATATATATGGATTTGTACACTTATCCTTGCTATATCTACAGAATGCAACAAATTTGATGTTCCTTTTGTCTGCATGGTGCGGGCAGGTCATTGGGCCTGCATGATACCGGCAGTATCACTGGTCTTAGACCAATAAGTGTTTCCTAATTTACCATTTTGGTGTGGATATGTATTAGTGGCTGGAGGACTGGCAGGTTGGTCACCGTTGGTGCCATATCTTGCACTGTGGATGTGCCCTATTTAAATGCTCTTCTATTGATGTTGAACAACATATAAACAGTTTAAAATCAAGCTCAACCTCCGATTTTTGATACTGCTCCCACTGGTGCTCATCCAGTGCATTGCTGATAGACAATAGTGTTGTGAAACATGGGCTGCAATCAGTTTTAGTGGTTTCACCTGATACAGATGTCTTGATCAAACTTTTATTTGTAGCCCGAGGTTACAAAAAAAAGAAAACTGTTCAGTTCACATGCTGGTTGACAAAATGGACAGTGACTTGGTGTCTTACATGTACCTCCCAGCAAGTTATGGCTGAGCAGTTGTGACATGATCAGCAAAGTGGTTTCTAAGCTATCAGGCTTGAATGTTACTTTGGAACTTTCCTTACCCCAGGGCTTTGGGACATGCAATGGTCACCGAAGAAGAAATGTTTCTTTTTTTTGGCCATAAAGAAAACAGTCTGCATCACACTTGATGAGTACAGGTGGGAGCAGTATCACAACTTGAAGGTTGAGCTCCATTTCAACCATGCTCAAGAAGCAGGACTCCCCTAGTTTCTGTCCATGTATGTGTTTGTCAACATCATTATCTATCTAACTATCTATCTATCTGGGGGAAGGATTGGTCTTGTGGTAACGTGCTAGACTGCCAATCACCGCCCAGGTTGAATCCAGCTGTTGCTGGGTCACCTGGGCCTATAATGGACGGCTGTTTTGATCATCCTCCCCTTTATTGCCGTGTCCTCCTTCTGTCCTAATTCACCTACCAAGCGCATAAATACATTTAAACTCCAATCCAATCATCCATCAATCCATCTGTCTATCTCATCTTATGTTATCTAATCGAAACTAATTTAATCTCATCTAACCTAATCAAATCTAGCCAAGTCCAACCTAACATAGTCCAACCTAGCCAACTCCAATCCCATCCAAGCCAATTCCTGCCAATCCAATCTTATCCCAGCCAATCCCATTGAATCAAATCCTATCTGATCTAATCCCATCCAATTAAATTTAATCCAATCACATCCTATTTCATCCATTTCAATCTAGTCCAATTGAATCCAAGTGAATCCAGTCTGATCAAGTCCAATTGAATCCAAAGTAATCCAATCAATCCAATTTTATTTTACCCAATCTAATCTCATTCAATTTAACCCAATCCAAGCTAATCCACTCCAGTCGAATCTAATTCAGTTTAGTCCAATCTAAGCTAATCTAAGCCAATCTAATCTTAGCCAATTCAATCTAATCCAATCCTATCCAGTCCAGTCAAATCTTGTCAAATTCAATCTGCACAATTCAATGTTATTGTATCTCTTCCAACCCGAATCCAATCCAAGCTAGTCCAATTTGACCCAAATTAATCCAATTTAATCTATGCAATCAAGTCCAGTTTAATCTAAGCAATGCGATTCCAATTTAATCAAAGCCAACGTATCACTTGTGTGTCCATATTTAGTAATTTACATTGGGGGTTCCCTGTTGGGGAATCCTATGGTTGAGGTATTATTGTGACATCATTTACTGGCAAACTATTCAATAAGAAGGATAATTCCTGGATAGAAATGTGCCAAAATGTGATAGAATGATATGCATGAAAATTAAATTACTAATTTAGCGTACCACCAATAAAGAGGTCATATCTGAAGAGTGAAGATATGGCAGTAAGCTACCAGTCCTCCCACCATTAACCCCGATCCACTGCAATATGGTTTATGAAGAAACACTGTTTGGTGTGAGACCAGTGATACTGCCAATATCATACAGACCCGATGACCTGCCCCCACCATGCAGATGGCCCACAACATGGTGCAGTGAGTGAGTGAGTGAGTTTGTGTTTTACGCCCCATCAGCACCGGTGTGGGCTATTTAGAGGCAAGACAACATGGTGCAGAGCCAAATCCCGCATATGCAGGCAAGAGAAACATTAGATTTGTTGAATTCAATACTGTAACAAAGATAAGTGTAAAAAACTGTGTAACTAGCTTTCTCTGCGAGCTTCGAATGTTAGATTGATTCATAGAAAAGATGTCTGATTTTAATTTTACCTTACCTTTAAGGCCTAATAATAAATCAGAGATGTCCAATGTATGTTTATAGAATTTACAATGACTTATCTTTGTATTTTACTGGTGCTGAATCAATGCTTGTTATGAAAACAGTTAATTGTTCAGCTTTTACGGACATTTTTAATTATGAAAAATTAATAAAATCAGTTTTTTGCAATTTTCTTAAAAACTATTGATATTTTGATATAAAGATGTATTAACTACTCCCTATAACATTGCCATGCTGCAAATTTTGAGTGGTCACACAACCTCCTATCTCCAATGGTTCTCGAGATATGGCCCGTTTATCTAGAGAAAAATTGTTAAAACAACATAAAAATGGTGGCGGCCATTTTGGAAAGTTCGGCCCCTATGAGAAATGTGACACCAACCTAATTTCATACCTAGACCTATAAATAACTGAATTCTGGAGAGTTTAGCTCTGGACATATGATTGCGTACACCACTACCATGAGCTACTCTAGTAATGTACTAAGTAGTAAATATATATGATAAAAGAGAATCAATCAGTAGTCTCACCCAAACTGGTATTGTAAAAGGTTTACTCAGAAATATAGCCAAAGTAAGTTTGTCACACATTTGCTGATCAATGTAGACACTAGACAGTGCCATTTCGCTATAAATTTGCAGATTTCTTTTATTTTGTTCAAGATTTTTTTCAGTCTGCTCTCAATTTTTGTTTGTTTTTACTTTAAGATTTGCTTCAACACCTAGCAGTAACCAGGCAGGACCTACATGTAGTTAAGCTGGTTTAAGATTTGGTTTTTAAAATTTAGTGCAGTTCTAGATTTTATTGTAATTTTGTTGATATCAGTAGTAAGTCTACAGGAAGTTGTGCCTTTCACAGCAACCTTTTCCACAGTGAGTACATTTGCCTTGAGACGGATCGCATTTGCGCAACAATTGGTGAACCATCCTTTATTGCAGAATGTGTCTACATAGGCGTAGTTATATGGCCTTTGTGTTTCTATTATGTTTGTTATGGCAACAAGAAAAAGAAGGACGATGGCTGACGGACACAAGCTCAACAGGCTGCGATAAGGTCCTTCCGGCTTTAGTCACTTCTCAACCAGATAACGATATAGGACCCCATATCTCAACAAGATCTGGCTCAGTGTCCTATTGCTATGACAACCACTCGGTCTTTCCAAACTCGTTCTATTATCGCTCACTGATTAGAAACTTATAAGTCCTTGCAAAAACTCTCCATCTTGAGTCCAAGCAGATACCAAGGGCCTTTATTGCTGGTTATTATCACTGATCGCAGTCAGAGGTTGCCGAGATTTTCCAGACGATCAGGAAATGTATCGATCCTGGAAGATACGGAGCGTGATAGGCAAACAATACTAAACAGGTGACAAAGCAATGATAAGCAGCAATGAACACATTGTGTGCAAGGAAATGCTGGTATAGATCTACTATGGGCATGAAAAGGGGGGGGGCACAGCAATATTTTGTTTAAGAACTTTCATATCAACTCAGGGGAAGGGACAGAATGGAGCAGAACATTATAACAGCCATGTGTAGATCATAAATTGAGCTTGTTGGAAAAGCTGGAATGCCACTTCCTGCCTTGTGATAATTGGGTTTCTTGTATAAGCAGATGTCATTACAAATTACGACAGTTTGCAAGAAAGGCACTTCAAGTTTATGTTAATTTTTCGCGGGAAGAACAATCAAGTAGTTTGAATTTATGTTCCAATGGGTGTTTTACTACTACTAACTTATAGGAAGCGCCCCCTGCTTTCCAACTTGTATTGAGTCAGCCAATGCGGAAGTGCTGGGTGAATGACAAGTAGCTAGGAAACCTGTCCTTGAACAAGTTGATGTTGTTGTGTGAATGCTCAACTTGCTCCAGTCCAAAGCGAACCTGTTGAACCGTACTAAACAAAGATGCACTTTGAAATTACAAATCGATACAGATAGGACATATTTCATTTAGACTATATGCTGTTGTTGACTATACTTTAAGCATTCATAATATATGAAGATGACACGATTAAGCAGGAAACTGGTGATTTGCATGTCAGTACAACCTTGCTAGACGGAAGTGCACAAGGCATTCATCTGGGGCTGATTGTTCTTCTCGCTTCCCTGATGACATAGATCTGCACGGCCTAGTCTCAGTACACTGCCCTTCATCACAATGGATTGAGCGGATAATCAATAAGATTAATGTCGATTTAATCGTTGTGGTAGTGATAGCATAGTAGCAACATGTGATTCCCTATTGTTTCCTTCCAAAAGCAATTTGTGCCTCATGACCTTTTCGTGATTTGTAAAAGCTACGGCCTTACAATTCGAGGTGAACAGGTGCATGTCGGAAGCAATGGATAAGCATTTCAGCTCTTTATATTTCAGTTCTTTTCAGCATGATCAAATACATGAACATGCACAATGCACCTCGCCTCATAGCAATGATCTCTACCTGCCCAGATATGCCTTAGGCAGATTTCAGGAAAATGTGCTCACCGAGTATTTTAAACTGTCCCATCTTTTTTATTATCTATCTGTTGCTTCCTGAAGCACGTGAACCCACCATCAAGTAAATCAGAGAGCTCAAGACTAAATATCAATAAAAGAATCCACCAATATGCAGCTTTTTGCTCTTAAAAAATATTTTTTTAATCTCTCATAAGGACAATAATGGACGGAAAAACTTACTGGTCATCTGACATGCCAACTCTTTCACTCTGTATAATCAACAGAAAACACTTCAGCAAAACATAATGATATGTGATTGATAAAGTACACTTAAAATACTTGTTTCCCTATCAGCATGCTTCGGCAGTCCAACGTCGGCCTGAAGTTGGGCCGATGCTGCTGACATCGGACTGACGCTGGGCCGACGTTGGACCGAAGAAGCATGCTGATAGGGAATTGGCACCATTTGTAATTACCTTCATAACTTTAAACTATTTTTAGAAAGGAAAACTAAGAGAGATTGCTAATGTAACTCCATTCCATCTCACTGGACCCTAAATCTCTGATTTTGCATTAGCAACTGTTTCATCGGAATTTCTCATTGTTATTGCTATCTAGGCAATCTAAAATACGAAATTCTGAAATTTTATTGAAAAATATTATTATTTACATATAGATCACGGACAAAATAAACAACTTGGAGTGGTCGCCATGGCGCTAATGTAACTTGTGGACCAAGTTGTGGTAAGTAATTTTGCAGAATTTCGTGAAATCTGCCCTAATGATGGTAAAACATACAGGAGGTAAAGTGCAATCTCTAACTCCACCAACCTAGTCAGAACTCATCCATACATTAGAGCAGATATATTAATTACGTCACACATTGAGAAACAGTATCCTAAGGCTTAACAATTAATTACAATTTGTTGGTCCTCAGTAGATTTTCGTATGATTTTCACTATTTCTGAGTTGACAACCACAACCAAAGGCGTATGTGAGTGTAATTTTCGGAAGGGGCGAATTTGTATAGTTCGCCTCCCTCCCCTCCTCCGACAACCCCAATGACCACAATTCCCTGACCTTGTTCATGAACTGAAAGAACAAGCAAAGCATCAATCTGTAAAATATACGCATGCCCATCCAGAATACAACCCAGAAGCAAACGATCGACCGCCACTGCACTGCGATTGAGCCATAAGCATCAACCTGAGAGGAACACGCCCAATTAATAACCATGTGTGGTTGCCAGTTTATAGATCAATGGGAATATCAAATGAGAGAATGGGTTGGGCTGCTATACAGATATTGACATGCTTTTAGCACTTGATGGGTTGGTCCTTGGTGACAGGCTTGGCTGTGATCAGCATAGCATCTCCACATTCCTTCTCATGTTTCGTGTGAGATTCCTGCAGGTCTGTATAGTACACTGAAGGTGTGTAGGAACACTCCACATTCTATCAATTCAGTTGACTTTTGGCTAGTGGTATGGCTTTGGTGAGCTTCAAGTAGAAGTCAGGATGTTCATTCAATGGGTTGCTGTTCTGACATATATAGTTGACACATTAAGCCAATGTCATAACTGCAAATGCAATATCTCTAGAACCAGTCACAAGTGCAGAATAGCCAACATGCAGCAGAAAAATTGCAAATGGCTGGCTTACTCAATGTCAACAATCATTTTACTGGTGTAACTTTCAAACCCAGACTCATTATGGTGATATAACAGAATTCAGGAATACCAGGTGACACAGTTCATGTTTTTGCATCCAAAAGATAACGCAATATATGGATATCAGCAGCAATTCTACAGGAGGAGGGTGGTCAAAAAGACCTCAAGTTAATATCCAAGGTAATAACTTATTGGCAACTCATTGCATATTAAACAGCTGGAGAGAAGGTATAGGCCTCACACTGTAAAACCAACTTTATGACAGTTATCGTTAAAACAAGAAATTATAATTTCTGCCATAAACTGATAATTTTTTTGTTTTCCAGTGGGAATGAGACACAGCTAGTTGCAGTGTAAGAATTTCTGAGATCGGTAGTTATCAATAGTGTCACCAATTGGTGTTTTATAAATGACACAAAATAAAGAAATGTATAAATTTAGCAACAAGAATCAAGATGTTACAGACATAGGAAAAAAGTATCAGTGCGTATAGATTATGCTGAACGAAGATCTCGACCCCTCCATTTGGCATGTGGCGAAACTAGGGGGTCTTGAGTGGGGGGGGGGGAGCATGGTTCTCTGGAGGGGCACCAACTTACTTTACTAGTTGTCTATTTTAGCCAAAGTTGGAAAAATAGGGGGGGGGGCACCAGGGGTGAACAGGTCTAACAAAGGGTGGGGGTCACATGCCCCTCTGCCCCCCCCCCCATAGGGGCGCCTCTGAGGCAGAGCCGACCAGTGTCCTGTCATTTTTTCTACGGCTGGGTTTCTTCTTGTTCTAGAGTTGGTGGACTGCGTTTCAGGCATGAATAATTGAGGGCCCTTCACTTGTGCTGTGTGAGGACAGCACTGCTGTTGTTAAACAAAGGCCGAGCAACAAACGCCCTGGCCACTGGGCTGATTGATGACGTCACAGTGCAGAGTCATGACCGCCACCGGGGCTTCCTTTTAGATCATGTCAAGCTGAATTATAAATGCTCCAGGGCATGGAGGACAAAGAGAGAGTCACTCCAGAGAAGGCATGCCTCACAGGACGTTTGGAATTTACAGACGGAAGTAAGACAGAAAGCATACACTGTACATGTAGTGTAAGGAAACATCTGCATGGAAGACAGGTTACCTGGGAGCTGATGCACATACAGATAGTAGAACGGAAGGCTCGTCTTATCCATGTAACTTCCTGTCTCTCTGGCACACGCCAAACAACGACAGGTGGAGCCTTCCTTCAAAACACAGCTTTTGTGAACATAGCACTCTGCAAAGCATCCTCCGATGCTGAGGAAGGTGCATCTAATCAAATTAACAGACAACATAGAGCTATAAGGGAAAGAGGGCACGGCCGGCTATATCAAAGGTTCACTCAGCGTCTCTCATGAGACTATAACGACATGTGAAAAATCACAAGTATTAGTTAAAAAACCCCTTCTTAATGACATTTTAGTGATCTAATGACCCTCCTAACGGTCTCCACAGGGTAAATAGCACAACAATTCCTTCGTTTAGCATTGAAAGAAATGAGAAAATATCTATCTATCTATCTATCTATCTATCTATCTGTCTGTCTGTCTATCTGTCTATCTATCCTATCTATCTATCAATCTATCTATCTATCTATCTATCTGTCTATCTATTTATCTATCTATCTACCTATTCCCATATATATATCTATCTATCTGTATCTCTAGATCTATCTCTAGATTTATATCTAGATCTATCTGTCTAGATCTATCTGTCTAATCTATTGATCTATCTATCGTTCTTTGTATGCATCATATGTGTAGCTCCTGGTTGATGGCTACATGTTATATAATGTGTGCAAGAGTTTTGTCATTTAAGTGTAATAAAAATCATATTTAATAAAAAATATAAAGATTGGTTATCTATAAATGTCAATGTAAACGAAAATGATAGTTTGTAAAAATATCTGTATCAGCCAAAGAGGATGTTACAGTGCCAGAAATGTCAGGTGGCTATGTTAAAATAATATATTTACAAACAATAATGCAATTCTGGCTTCTTTTGGGTGGAAGTTTATTTGCTTAAAATTCACAATGTGCGCACCCTTGCGCACTATTCTAATGTGGCCTATCATATCAACTAACATTTAAAGTTTAATGTCCTAAAATATCAAATTCGCCAATCATGGCCCTGCTGAGATATGACAGGTTTAATAAAGACTGTTTTGATTAGTTTTTTCCGGACTTTTAACTTTAATCATTGAGAATTAGGGGTTATAATTGTCCTAATTTTTCGGGGGAAAAACTGACTTGTAGGTCTCTAAAAGGCCGATTTTATAGGATCAATCAATATTCAGAAACTTTGGATCCCTTCCTTTTGATGCATGGACTGCACAGGGGGTTCCAGGCAGGGCTGGAAGTGGGGTAAAAAGTTTGAAATGTGCGGGCGAGACACTGATTGGATGAAAGAGAGCCGAGGGTAATAAATAGGCTATTAGCAAAGAGGCTAATACCGCGAAATTCAAAGAAGTTTTTAAATTTTCTTTAGAAGATTTTGGCACTATTCTGTGTAACACATAAAATTAAGCAAATGGATCATGACCAAATGGAGTGTTCTATCCTGTTAAGTTATAGATCCATGCAGACAATAACAGTGCTCATGCAGTTCAATTCACAAAGTTTAATGCTGCCAAACAGTGAAAACCTCTAAAAGGGATTTTCAACAGCGGTTTAATGCAAAAAGGCATGATGCTGGGAACTCTAATCCGATTTAATCTCGAAATCAGTTAGGCTTCATAATGTAATGGGTGGCAGAGTTCAGTGTAAAACTTCCCCGTCATTGTTCAAATCCTACTGAAATTTAGAAAACGTTGCTACAACACAAGTTCTCTAAAAGTTTGTTTTGTATTCTTGGTGATTATTCCTATCCACCTAAAGATACAAATAGGACTAGACAAGGTGAGATATTGAGATAAGGCTCAGGCTCAGAGATCGGTAGTGTTGGATTGTTACAGTTATGTCTTGAGCATGTCAGCAAAGGAACTGCCCAATGGGCACATCTACGTTGTAGCAACGTTGCAACAACGTCACCCTGTTCATCAAATGACGTAGAATTGTATGTTAGAAATTGTGTTGTCACAATGTTGTGAAGCAACATCAGAGATATGACGATGGCATGTGCCTTTTGGTGACGTTTTCACAACATTGTCAATGGTTCAACATCAGCTTGCGACGTTGTGGCAATGTTACAAAAAAACTCCGACATCGTGTTCACGTTGTGGCAACATAATTTCCACCATACATATCTATGTGACCAACAGACCAGCCCTCCACCAATTCGCAACGTCGGGGTTAACGTCGTGTGCGTCTTGGGTGAGTAAGCACAGGAACAGCCAATTTACGTGCAGCAGTTCTTATCATTGACTTTCAACATTGTGAGTATAGGATACGCCTCACTTAAAGAATACGAATTATTTATTGCAAGTGCTTTTAACGTGGAATATATAGGGGATATAACATCAGTCAAAGCATTTTGGTAACCCTTCACATTTCCCAGGCTGTAATATTAGCTTAATTGACTTGGGACTTAATTGTCTAGGGTATCTGAGTGACTGAATGGTCTGAGGCCAGGCCTGCTCTGCTGAATGTCTTTGCCATCATGCGTTTGAATCCTGAGTGGGAACCGAACATTTTCAATAGACTATCATGAGCAGAATCCCAAGGCTCCACCTGCTGCTATTCGGCACATATGTACAGCAACAAGAAGTTTGCATATAGAATGATGAGCCTTCCACTCAGTCTCCACCCACTTCAGTTAAAAGGATTCATCATCATGGAATTTGAACTGAGAGCCTACAGAAGACAGCCTGTCTTAACAGATGTAATATTACATGCATGAATTTGGCAAGAACTGCATGCTTATCAAAACAGCTGTAACAATTTCTTAACATACAGGCATTGTCGTTACATTTTCAGAAGATGGATTCTTAAGTTACAGTTGATAAAAGTCAAAAGGCTTCGAGTCAAACTGTTGGCAGAATTAATGCTTTCTTTATTATCATGATTATGAACCCCATGGTGCAGAAAAGATAAACATATCTTTGCAGCAGTTAGCACAGTTGCTTATTGATCCTTTTAGAGCAATATTCCAACCCCATGCTCGTCCACAATCACCATCAGATTGCATTACAATTATGAAGGAAGCTGAGTGCTGCTTCCAAAACACGACTTGAACATTTGGTCTATTGAGCAACCTCGTTACCACAATTGATCCAAATTTGACGACCGCCTCCTCTTTTAATTCGAAATAAAAAGCAAAACACTTTATTGAATTGGCATCCAGCCTTCATGCCACATTACTGAAGTGAGTGATTTCCACTAAAAAGGTTTTCATTTGGCCAGACATACACCAATTGCCTTTTAATAAAACATTAGAGTAAATTCCCTACTTTAAATGCAGATTTGAGTGAGATAATAACACAGGCATTCTATTAGGACAGTTTTATTATACATATTCACTGCCATTCTACATGATAATTAGTCTATACCATTATGTAAATTGGCAAGCATATATTCAATTTAATTTTGTTTAAGATGGAATTGAAAACTTATAGAATAGGGCTTGATGGTTGGGTAATATCAAAGATTCTTCCCAATTATATCCAACTGCATTCTGCCAACTATACTTATATTCGTCTTTCCTTCAATGGAATTCAAAATAGACAGATCAAAAGGCAAAAAAGAAAGTCATTCGCTGACATAGTTTGGCAAGGTACTTTTTCAGGAGCTTTTTTAAAAACATTTTGATAGACACTTCATAGACACCTGCATGGGCATGCTAACATGACACCATAATGAGAGCAGCGATTTGTAGAATAGGCGTATTGGCATCATCAAGACATCAACCGACAAAGAAAACTGATAGCATGCTTGCAGCTGCCTGCCTTCCTCTTCCAAAAGAGTTTGTCTGCAACAAGCATTGCTGGCCTCTCGTGGTAGACCACAGCAAAACATTTTGAGAAAATGGCAAGATACTGTTGTCCTGAATTTTTGCACTTTTGTGTACGGGCCAAGAGAATAAGAGCTCTTGAAGAAGGATCAAAAACATATATGGGTCTATAATATTTGATGATGTTGGTTTTAAGCCTGTGCCGTTAAAACTGTGCAGGTGTCGGTATATACAATGTCATTTGGCTGTACATCAGTGACCCTTACTCATAACTTTCAAGTTCAAAGAGCAAATGTTCACTGATATTTACATCTGTAGAAAACTTGATGGATGCAAGAATTAATAACTGAAACAAAGAAACACACCCATTTTCTATGTTGACAACAACTTCTTTTTTTTTCGGCAAAATACATGTAGCTGGAACAGACGACTGTAAATAGTTAATTTAAAAGTCGGTCTATGACTTGATGAAAGAGGTTTTGAGTGTTTCATTATATCAAGAGAAACAAAAATATGTTAAACTTATGGATTTATATATACTTGAACCATGACCATCACAGAAGGAACTGATATCTTGACTACTGAGAGTGGGAACTCACCTTATCTTCAAAGAGCTGCTAACAAATGAGCAAAGTAGGTGTTGAATATTTCGAAGTAGAAGAGGCCAGCCGTAAGTAAACTGGCAAGAAAATCAGTAAAGTGGGATGGCAATTTACAGGCAACTTGAAAAGACAGAGTAATCATAGAATACCACAGTGTGGTTGAAGAGGCCCATGCACAATATCACAAAATGGTGAAAAAATAAAAATGGCTAGCTCTTTGAGAAGATTCTTAAATCTGGGCCACTTCGAAACTGCCCCATTCAACTCCTATGAGACAGTGGTTTCACATGATCTCATTGCAAAAAAAAGCATCTGGCAAGTCCTAGCTTGCACATGTCCTTCTTTTATAGTTTGAAAACATGGGACATTTCGCAAAGCAAAACCCCACCATCAAAAATTTTTAAAAACTTGTACAACTCGTGAAAGAAAACTGGAGGACTCAAAGTTAAGGGTATATAAGTCACATGCAGAAATAAAGTGCATGTCTTCTGCGAGATATCATGATGAGTCTTATGACCACTCAGCTCCTTGATCAATGAATCTCAATGAGACCAGAGTCCATCAGATAAACATTGATCCTCATTTGAGATTTATGCAATGGATCCACAAGGGAAATGGTCTCTTCAATGGCAGTCAAAATGAAATACACCCTTCTGGCCCCAAGGACCCAGGTTCCTCTTCTTCTAAACATCTGCAATTGGGAGCATCATCTTCTTGTATGCCCTCAACCTTACCCTATCAATATTTTTTAATTTCTTCAGCCTGGTTGTGGGGAATCTTTGAGACTATTTTTGGTTCAGTCAATATGGCTAACATATGGTCTGAATGTTTAGATAGGATTTTCATGATCTCGTCCAATAATTTGCAGAGGCAATGAACAGAGCAAGGAGGTAAGTGCAGTTATTTATATAAATATCAAATTGGTTCTGCCATCAGGACCATCTCGACAAAATTTTCGTAAGATCAGACAAAAACTTTGCTTATATTTAGCATTTCAATTTGCAAAGGTAAAGGCACATAGCATGCAGGTAGCACCATCTCGACAAATTTTCGTAAGATCAGACAAAAACTTTGCTTACATTTAGCATTTCAATTTGCAGGGGTAAAGGCACATAGCATGCAGGCAGAACCATAAAGAATGGCAGAAGTTGACAAAGTTATATGACTATATTATGACTATATGACAAATTAATTTGCTTTATTTACTCCCACTCTCCTACCAGACATAGTGTCCCCCATGCAACGACTGTCTGCTTCATGTATAATATGAATAATCTTTTGCCCCTCTGTGAATTTATGGTTCTTCATTCATATAATTCACTGAAGATGTAGATGTAGAATCCTTCACACGGCCCGAGATAAAGTCTGGGGAAAAAGAGAATCCTTTGCATCTATATGAGAAGGGCAGACAAGGCCTGTTCTGCAATTCAGCTGCCTTGTTGGAGACAAAATGTCTCAGAAAGACAGTTAGGTTAAGGGGTGAATTCCACCTCTGAAAAAGTATGCATAATTGTTATGCATCGGGTATGTTCAGATGCAGCATAGAAATATATTTCTACCTTCATTGAATGGTAGCATTGTAATCACTAGGGTAAAATGTTGTCCAGCCCTGAGTGATGGTAGGATAGATCGATTTTGGTCCAACGCTTAGCAACTTTTTTTATTTATTTTTTTTATTTGAAATATATTTGGTAAGGGTAAGACCGGATCAGCAACGCTGTTTTTCAACCAGGCCCTTAGGAATTAGAACAACAACAAGTGTAATAAAAAATCAGTACAGCAGTACAATGAATAAAAAAGTAACAAGTAAAAACATGATATAAAATAGTAATATCGGTAAAGAGTGTTTAAAAACTGTAAAGCAAATGACACAATCCTTAATAACAACAAAAATTGGCACATTCCTTAACAACAAAATTAATTATTATTCTTAATATACGTTTTCAACATTCTTTTGAACTTATTGATATCACAGCAATCTTTCAAGAATGATGGCAGCCGATTCCATTCCTTTGCTCCGTATAAAATAACATCTTTTTCTGAAACTCAGTTTCAGGTAAACTCAAGTACAAATTCATATCATGTTTCCTTGTTATCTTTTTGGAAACCTCAAACTCAAACACAACATTATTGGTAAGATAGTTCGGTGCTAAACCATGTACGCATTTGAAAATTAATAAAACTTGAAAATAGAGAAAGCGCTCACGAATGTTCATCCAACCTAGATAGGATACAAGATCTAGACCTCTTACATTTACATAGTCAAAGTTTCTTTCAATTATTCGAGCACAATGGTTCTGTAGTCTCTGTACTTTATCTAAATTAAACTCACTTGTTCTTCCCCAATCAGAAATGGCATAGTCAATGCAAGGTTGTATGGTTGCGTTATATATTTTGATAAGGATCGTTTTATGAAGCACTTTACTGAGTCTTGCTAATTTAGAAATTTTAAAAGACAGCTTTTTGCATAATTTAGTAATGTTGACATTCCAGGTGAGGACTTCATCAATTTCCAATCCTAGATATTTCAAAACATTAACTTGATTTATCAGACAATCATTTATAGCAATATCAAGAGTGCAGTTTGATGTATTTCTTCTCGGATTAATAATCATAGAACACGACTTATCAGCATTGATTACAATATTGTTGCCTTGATACCATTTAGACACATCATTTACACAACTTTACAGTCTGTCCTGGACATCAGCTACTGAATTTCCATTACAATAAATTAAAGTGTCATCAGCATACAGATTTGCTGTGGCAATACCAACATGCTGGCTGATGTCATTAACAAAAATAACAAATAACAATGGTCCTAGTATAGAACCTTGAGGCACCCCTATGGAAATATTTTGTGTGTCAGACACCTTTCCATTAAACGTAACAATCTGATTTCTATGCGTCAGATAAGAGTTCAACCAGTCATGTTCGATATCCGTAATTCCATAAAATTTCATTTTGGCTAAAAGGAGATCATGATCAATAGAGTCAAAACATTTTCTTATATCAAATGAACAGATTCCAGTATAAGTCTTGCTGCAAATATTATCAATACAGTCATCAATTACACGATGGAGGGCTGTCTGAGTATTATGTCCTTTAAGGTAAGCAGATTGGTCAGGTGTTATAAAGTTATTAATAATGAAATATTTAAGTAATTGTGAGTGGACTTGTGATTCAAGAATTTTTGCAATGTGTCAAAAAAAGTTTGCATGTGCTTGAATGAGATTTGGTACACATATCACCTATATTGTAAGGTCATATTTGGAGCTAGAGGGCCCTGGTGCCAGAATGGGGAATTTCATTTTAACTGCCATTGAAGAGGGGATTTTCTGACCTGTTGAAGCTCTTCACAATTTGGAAGTTGCAACTTCCAAATGTTATAATATGTCTCTTGAAATTGGTATAGGACAATATTCATGCACTTTAGGTGACATTTAAGGTATTCTGACAAGTTATTTTAACTAAACAGTTGCTCTAACTGCTGGCACCTTTTTTTGCAAGCACTTCCTGTTCAGAAACTAACTGAAAACACCAGCAGTACACACAAACACAATTTAGCTGTCATTGTGCGCTGTCAGCTCTGCACTTGGAGTTATGGTTACCTTTACCATGGTCAGTGCAGCCCCCACTCCAAGAAGTGTGGTGGATGGTGTAGCCCTTCAAGGCAAGTTCTTGTGTCTGCCATGAGTCCACGACTGACACCTCGTTCTCATGACAATGTATCAAGTGTTTTTTTCAACAGCCCATATGTTCATATTGAATATATTACAGTTATTTTTAAATAAAAGTGTAAAGCTTAATTACTAATCACTAGTAATTAGTCAACCATATATTTATGTTATGCTGTGGGACTCATGGGACTTAAGCTTTTTTTTTTCAGACTAAGAAACACCCTTTCATTTTCTGGGTGGCCCCTTGATATTCAATTTGTTTAAATTATTGCATAGAAACAGCAATGGAGCCTGCTTCACCTTCAACTTACATTCTACAATGCAATCACGGCCCAAAAGGCAGCGTGGGTTTTTATTGTTGTTGTAGCCGACGGTAGGCTATGATGTACCATACCATCACCAAAGAGTTTTTGGCCCTAGTCACAATATAAACGGATATGCAGCCACAAAAGAGGCTGGTGCAGAGCATAAACCTGCAAACAAATAGCACCAACTTCGCATTCTACCAGTTCATTCGGCATGGCAAACCTCTTCCTTGTTGCATCTTCATTCAGATATATGCTGATAGCAAAAAAATATGTCCTTCCCTACCCCAATCCTCGTAATTTGGTAAAGGTTGCCCTATGTGTATGCATGAGATTGACAATATTTGTTACACAGCCGTCATCAAAAACCACAGTGCAGTCTTAAAATACCATTCATGTCAAACTAAAACCAGCATTGGCATGCTGCCACTTCAAACATGAAGATTCATATGGAATTTGAACTGAGAGCCTGCGGAGGACAGAGCACCACACACATTTGCTTATAAACACCTTCTTAACAGATGTCAAATTACATTTTTAGAAAAGAATTTGGTAAGAATTGCATGCTTATTAAAACTGCTGTAACAATTTCAAGGCATTGTCGTTGTTACATTTGCAGAAGATGGATTCTTAATTTACAGTTGATAAAAGTCGAAAAAGACTTCTGAGTCAAACTGTTCCAAGGCAGAATGAAGTTTTATTATCACGATTATGAACCCCATGGTTAGAAAAGATAAACATATCATTGCAGCAGTCAGCACAGTTGCTTATTGATCCTTTTAGAGTGATATTCCAACCCCATGCTCCTCCACAATCACCATCAGATCGCATTACAATTATGAAGGAAGCTGAGTGCTGCTTCCAAAACACGACTTGAACATTTGGACTATTGAGCAACCTCGTTACCACAATTGATCCAAATTTGCTGACCGCCTCCTCTTTTAATTCTAAATAAAAACATAACAATAAGAATGTGTCATTCCATTCCACATAAGATAATTAATCTATGCCTGCCATCATCATGTAAATTTGCTATTATATATTGTATGATTTAGTTTGTTCGTAAATAATATTCAGAACTTTGAGAAGAGAATTGAATTGGAACAGTAATATCAAAGATGCTTTCTTACTATATTTAACTGGATTCTGTCAACTAAACTTATATTCTTCTTTCTTTTACAGATGATTCCATAATTGTAGACACAGAGACTGAATGTGAATTTTTTCTAGGACATGTGTTCTACAGGGAAACGTGACACGAAAATATTATGACATCACTTTTTCCAATAGAATGGCATGTGTAGAAAAGAAATTCACATTAGTCTTAGTGTCTATAAATATGAAATCATCTGTAATGGAAAACAAATAGATTGATCAAGAGGAAAAATGAAGGCAATTCGATGCAGTTTGGGAAAGTATTTTTTTATGAGTCTTTGAACAAAATTATATCCATTTCATATACCTGGACAAGCCGCCATAATCAGAGCATGCTTTATTTCAATTGTAGAATCTGTTTATTCTGTTGGCATCATCGGACTAAGAAAACAATCAGGCAGCTGCCTGCCTTACTTTTCCAAAAACATCTGCCTGCAACAAGCGTTGGTGGCCTCTTGTGGTGGACCACAGTAAACAATTTGAGAAAATGACTCATATACCGTTGTCCTGAATTTTTGCGCTTTTGCTGATTCGGTCAAGATAACGTGAGCACTTGAGGAAGGGCCCAAACCATATTACGTCTATAATATTTGATGATGTTTTTGTTAAGCCTGTTAGGCCTACAATCACAAAGAAAAATAAGAGTACATCTATGTTATGCCATTCGGCTGTTTGAGTACATCAGAGCATGTTTATACTGCAGCTCAAGCAGTGTAGCTTTCAATTTGAGAGAATAAGCAAATTTTGTCTCATATTACATCTGGACTACTTGATAAATGTAATAATTAATACCTAGAACAGATACACACCCAATGTCACCCATTTTCCATGCTTACGACAATTTTTCATATTTTGGCAAAATAAATTTAGCTGGAACAGACAATTGTACTATGTAAAATGATTGAGTGAGAAGTATGCACAATTCCTTTGAGCTAACACAGCTTGTTGTTTTAAGTTATGACAACAGACAGATTATCAAAACTTAAAACAACAAGCTATGCCAGCTCAAAGGAATTTTGCAACCATCCCACTCAATCATTTTAAAGATGACTCAAAATTTCAAATTTTATGGTGCAAATAGTTTTTAGAGAGTCAGTCATTGACTTCATGAAAGAGGTTTTGAGTTATTATTATAACAAGAGATAAAAAAGGATTTTTGAACTTCTGGCAACAGATTACTTGAACCACGACCATACCATGCTTCAATGATGCTTGAACCAAACTTAGTAAAAGTTCAGAACACTTGAGCAGAGCTTATTTCCTATCCCATCTCGAAGAAACTGTTATCTTGATTACTGAGAGTGGGAACTCACCTTATCTTCAAAGAGCTGCTTACAAATGAGCAAAGTAGGTGTTGAATATTTTGAAGTAGAAGAGGCCAGCCGTGAGTAAACTGGCAAGAAATCAGTAAAGTGGGATGGCAATTTACAGGAAACTTGAAAAGACAGAGTAATCATAAAATACCGCAGTGTGGTTGAAAAGGTCCATGCACAATATCACAAAATGGTGAAAAAATAAAAATGGCTGGCTTAGACCCCGGAGACGACGACAAATACCGCCGCCACCAGTCTCTGCAGTTCTAAGTCAAGTCAAGTCAATGATAATCCAAGTAGTCAGTTGTGATTCAAGCCAGCCTCCGCCGACTTTGCACCCCATTATATTTATATTGTTGGATTCGCCTTGAAGATACGATTGCAATGGTGCTAAAATCATCAAAATTGGACGATGCTTAGTTGCCTAAGGCGTTTAAGTCAGCCAACTTAAGTCAGAGATGATGAAGTCAACTGAGTCAGTCAAGTCAAGTCACTGAACATCAAGTTGGTCATTTCAGCATGACTTGACTTACTCCGGGGTCTAGGCTAGCTCTTTGAGATTTTTTAAAAATCTGGACCCATCTTCGAATGTGCCCCATGCAACTCCTGTGAGACAGTTGTTTCATCTTCGCAAAAAAACGCATCTGGCCAGTCCTTGCTTGCATATATCCTTCTTTTATAGTTTGAAAACATGGGACATTTTACCAAGCGAAACTTGACAATCAAATTTGTATACAAGTTATGAAAATGAAAAACACTGCTAGAGGACAAAAAGAAAAGAGTATGCATTGCAGAAATATAGCACTTGCTTTCTGCAGGATATCATGATGTGCCAGTCTTATGGCCACTCAGCTCCGTGATCAGTGAATCTCTAAGAAATTGTAGGCCATCAGATAAACATTTGATCCCCCATTTGAGATTTATGCACTGGATCCTCAAGGGAAATTGTCTCTTCAATGGCAGTCAGAATGAAATACACCCCTCTGGCCTAGGTTCCTTTCCTTCTAAACAACTGCAATTGGGAGCATCGTCTGCGTATGGTCCGTAGACCTCACCCTTTCAATATTTTTTTGTCTTCAGCCTGGTTGTGGAGAATATTGGAGACTATTTTTGGTTCAGTCAATACGGCTAACATATGGTCTGAATGTCAAGATAGGATTTTCTCTTCCGTTAATTTCTGAGTAGAGGCAATGAACAGAGCAAAGACGAAAGTGTTGGTAGAAATACCAAATTGCTTCTGCATCTCAAAAAGCTCTTTTCGTAAAATCGTTAGCGCACAGTGATACAGAATGGCAGCAGTTGACAAAGTTATATGACTACATTATGACTATATATTAAATTGATATGGTGTATTTACTCCCATTCTCCTACCAGACGTAGTGACACCCATGAATCCTGTCTGCTCCATGTATAATATGAACAATCTTTTGCCCCTCTGTGAATTTTTGGTTTCTTCATTCATATAATTCTCTGAAGATATAGATGTAGAATCCATCACACGGACCAAGACAAAGTCTGGGGAAAAAGAGAATCCTTTGCATCTATATGAGAAGGGCAGACAAGTCCTGTTCTGCAATTCAGCTGCCTTGTTGGAGACAAAATGTCTCAGAATGACAGCTAGGTTAAGGGGTGAATTCCACCTCAGAAAAAGTATGAATGATTGTATTTCATCGGATTAAGGTTCAAATGCAGTATAGAATAAATTTCTATCACAAAGTTCAGATTTCAAAATCTTCATTATTATGCATGCATTCGGCCATGAATAAGGCCATACTTGGGGCTAGAGGGCCCTGGTGCCATTTCATTTTGAAATTTTGGTGTAGGAACCACAATGAAGCCTACTTTTGGGACACGCGCCATCAAAAAATCCCTGTGCGATGTCAATTTTTCTGTGTGTGTCACCAAACCATCGCCGGACAGTTTTTGGCACTCGTCACGATGTAAATTGATGTGCAACGATGAAAGAGGCTGGTCTAGAGATACAGTGAGTTATAATAGCCCATGATGTGTCATGATCACTACATTACCAGTATGGGAAACATAGTTGCAAATCATGGGCTATTATGACTCACCAGTATAAAATTCAATATGAACCGGTACTCATTTTCTGCATATCAAATTGACTGGCAGTAAGTGCGGTTACATTCCTCCTGTGATGTTGCATACAAAATTGAATATTGTTTTGCCCACATATTGCTTGATAGTTCTGATATTTGGATGCAAATTGATATTATGTAATATACCAGTCAACATTTGATGTAAATTTATGAAAAATATTGCATATGTCAACTTTTCTGACAGTTCATTTCAACCCACACGATATGATATTTCAAATTGTTTGTCAATATATATTTCCAGAAGCTGCAGTTGTTGTTGACAATGATTTAGAGTGGACATGGAGAATGGAGACATATATGCAATATGCACATTTGCAGAGAGTCTGAGAAACTCCCTTAAAAGGGGAGACAAGTCTTTCCTGTCATTTTGGTCTTCTTGTTGGAAAACAAAAAGTTTGTCAGATTGGGAGAGTTGGAGAGACTCCACACAGGGGTTTTTAATTTTCTTCACAAAGCACATTGCAACTAAATGTTGTATATATTATATATACTTTAATTAGCTTCTGGAAAACATCTAGGCAGTGTGTTTCTTGTATATTTCTTTAAAACAAAGCTAAAACAATTTCCTGCATGTGCATGTCTGACTTTTTTTCAAACAGCTGGGTATGGGAACCATATGAAAATCACCATTATGATGGTTTTGTGACTAAAGCTATTTCTTGGCCAATCTGATGAGTCGGCACGGGAGTATGGTAATAAGGGTGAGGGGTAACCATTTGATCCCCAGTTGTCCTAAAGTGTAAAACTCCTGCAACTGATCTTCTAACCAGGTTACTGGGTAAGTTGGTTGTGCAAAATAAATGATTACTGTCGCCGTCGCTGGGAAATAAATAATTTCCTGATGAGGAACCCCCCCCCCCCCCTCCCAAATGATCGCCCATTAATTATAGACAGACAAGAGAAGGGACTGGTCTGTAACTCTACAACTATTTAACTTATAATAACATTTTATTCTTTACAGTTTTGCCCGTGTCTATTGAGAAGGCTGACAGGGTTACAATGTCAATAAAGTGTCGTCAAGCAATTAGGTCCACTCAATTAAAATTTGCAAGCATTGGACTTCTTGAAGTGGGGCTAAGCAGTCAAAAGAAAGAAACAGAAGAAGCAAAAAGCATAAATTTTCATGAGTTACAAAAAGTGCTGGTCCATGGAAAATTCAACGAAATCTGAACAAGTGGAAGCAGAGATATGCAGGCAATTGCCAAAAGAGAAAGCATTTTAATTATGTCCAACTGACAACGAAGACAGAAGGACACCAAAGGAAACTGAAGCACGCTGGGGGCACTGAAGGACCCTGTTGGAAACTGAGTATAAACAGCTGCAAGAAAAGAGCAGAGTGGCGTTTACACTTTACAGGATCTTAGTGAGTCAGTCTTATGACCACTCATCCCCATGATGAATGAATCTCATCCATGAGACCTGAGGCCATAAGATAAACATTGATCCCCATTTGAGAGTTATGCAAGAGATCCTCAGAGGACCTCTTCAATGGTAGTCAAAATGAAATACACTACTTTGGCCCCAATCCTTCCAAGCATCTGCGACTGGAACATGGTTTTCATATACTCTCTCAACTCTACCCTATCAATGTCATTTAATAAGTGTTTATGGATTTAAGATGATAATTCTCATGATCTCTAACAATAACCAGTTGAGGCAATGGTCTGTGTAAAGGTGCAAAAGTATAAAAGTTCCACATCAGAATATGCAGTGTTCCAAGTATCTTATATGTCAATATCGGGTAATAGATGATAACTGAGGTGATATATAGTGCATATTTTATGTCCACTAATTGGTTCTGACAATCAGGGCCGTATTAGCACACTTCTGGGCCCGGGGCAAACTGTTTCTAAACGGCCCCCTAGCACCCGAAAACGCTCTAAATTCTGAAGAGTGCATTCTCATGCCAGTTACCCGACGCACTTTCTTTACTGTCGCAACTCTTTTCAGCTTCATCATGGGCCCCCCTAAGGTCATGGGCCCGGGGCAAGTGCCCCGTTTGCCCATAGGTTAATACGGCCCTGCTGACAATCAGTACAAGCCAAGCCCGTTTTCCCATACATCATTCATTATAAAGTTATTCATAAATAATGAAATTCCATTTTGGTTCCATTAATCTTCAAACACAAAACCCTTATTCGTTTGAACTTTCAATGGCTCATCATTAATCATGGTTATAATATAATGGATGGCTGCAGTTGCCACGGTAAATATCATTCGGCAGATTCTCTCGTCTTGTCCCAGACGCCATGTATCTTGTATGTGTATATGTATTATTATTACATCTGTAGCATTTGCCCTTAGGTGAAATTTCATTAAAAGAGGCAGTTGATACTAAGGGCATCTGAATTCATGCAGATTTTTTTTTAACAATAAACAGAACCAAGCAGTTCTACAAAGACATAAGTTTCCTCCTCACAAAAATAAACGTAGATATTCCAAAAGGCTAGCGGAACTTTGTGAAGGTTGACAAATACTTCAGAGCGGAAGTTGAGTCATCTGAATTCAAAAGTGTGTGGCAATAGTCTGCGCAAAAAGGGAATTCTGCTCCCTGGAAAGAGGAGTCAAGTGCATTTTTGTCAATTTCGTCTCCTTGTTTGCAAGACAAAAAGACAGAACAGGCGGATAGGGGGAGAAGGGAGGACTCAACTTTTGAAAAGTGGTCTTTTTCATTTCTTTCATTTCACTGAGCAACTGTAAAACCGATTGCTGTAAAACAAACCAACCGTACACCATTGAATGCAAGTAATACATATCTAGAAAATGTCAAGAGCGTTTGTTCGTGCAGACAGAAGCAAACACTTCATCAATCGGCAAATTCAATGTATGGATGATGGCAAATTTCATGTCAACTTTGATGCCAGATTGGCTTTTTGGTGGTTTGAATAGGGTCAACCGTCAGAAAAATGTCATGAGTTGCAAGTGGGATGGCTGCCTGGCTTATACGGAAGGGACGTTTTAAAATAAATAAGCGGTTTAAACCAATCTGTCACATAGGACATTTTCCATGTTAATTAAGTGGATTATCTTTCAAAAGTTGTGCTCCATAAATAAGACCATGACTTATAAAAGTGTCCTCAACCAAACCAGCATTAATGTTACATCATCCCCATGCAGTCATATTGCAATGTATAAATGTGCTGATATCAGTGCAGTGGGTATGGAGCTTCTTGAAGTAGAATGCAGCCAAGAAAACTAGACAGGAAAACAGTGAAACAAGAGCTTCATGAGACAACTCCAAACAATTAAATAACATTTGCAAGGTAAAGTAAAAGAAATCAAAAGAAATGCCAGTAAAGATGGCCACACAATCCACATGCATCGACCGAAAAATAGAAAACTGAGTAAAGGCAGTAGCAAGAAAAGAGCCGACTGCCTTCTGCAGGATCCTAATGAGCCCATCTCATGACCACTCAGCTCCTTGATCAATGAATCTCATCCATGAGAGACGAGACCATCAGATAAACATTGATACCCACTTAGGAGTTATGCAGTAGATCCACAAGGGAAATTGTCTCTTCAATGGCAGTCAAGATGAAATGCACCTCTCTGGCCCCCAGCAGTCCTTTCCTTCTAAATAACGGTATCTGCAATTGGCAACATGTTTTATGTATCTGTTTTCTCAACCTTACCCCATAAATAACCCTATTACAGCAGAAGTCAGAAGCATATAAGAACAGAAGAATATTTATAAGTGGTTGCCTTCAAGGTAGTGGTCAACCAATTTTGCCATTCGGTAGTTAGACCTAGTACATTTGTGGATCTAAATTGAGAAGTTCATGGTTAAGTATTAGTTAGACACCGATTTGGAGGGTTCTAGCATGAATTTTTGTCAATTATCTAACTGACAAAAATGCATGTTGCATGAGGTGTCTAACTGACTGAGACGTCTCATGCTTCTTCTATTGTTTGTTTTAAAACAGTAATCTGATTGTTTGTTTGCTGTTGTAAACAGTGTTAATCCTTAATATTGTCAGTTAGATACCGGCTTTTCCAATGGTATAAGTATCTTGGTGATGTCTAATCCAAGTTAATTGGAGAAAGATCACCTTTGGGTGAGAAAAGGAGGTGCCAGAGTGATCGGATGACTAGACATATCTAAACAAAGAAAGTGTCCTACTCAGGCCTGGATTTATTGCATACATCATCCCAAGTCATACCATGACAAAATGGCCCATAACCTTTGCTAATTCATGAATACTTAATTAACTGACCCAGTTTTGGGTCAGCCAATCAAGGACTGCTACATCACAGTTTGAAATTGTTCCTTCTGTTTCACACAGTTACAAATGGAGAAATTGTGTATTGTTGAAAGGTGCTATCACAGTTCCGAAAATTCCATTGAATTATGCATTTTCACAGTTCTGAAATGAAACTGTTTGAAAGTTTGCTTGTTTTACACTGTTTTTCTTAGTTGCCAGTAATCCTCTAAGTGTCCATAATCAGACTAAATCTGCCTGCAAAATGCTTATGACCTAAATAAGCAGCCAATCACAGAAGAGGTTGGAAATAGCAGAAAGCCCTGTCCATTTTAGCAGGGCTTGCATGGGGAGGATGATTGCATATTGCAATCCCTGTTGATGTTTGTTGATAATTGTTCTGATGTTATGAAAATTATGAATGCCTCCAAACACATACCACCACAGCTTGTGAAAATTATGGTCAACACCCATCAACTTAATGCAGTGATGAATTGTCAGTGGTGGACAGAAGCTGTGTTATGGGTTAGATAATGAGATGCAAATAGGGGAAAGTTTCTCTCCCTCTGCTTTCTGCCACATAAGCCTACAATCACGACAAAATAACAAATATATATGAAAATGAGATTCTGGTTTAATAAAAAAGGAGTACAGTAGCACAGCATGCAGCCCCCCCCCCATAACTTCTCTCTGGAAGGGGGGATATGTCCAGTTTTGACAATTTGGTGTTCTTGCTAACAAGACAAAAGGTTTGAAGAAAAATGCAGATGAGTAGGGGAGGGGTGGAAAAGTGGACTTACTTGTTTTCATCATTGCAAACTTGTAAGCAGCAATGGCAACTGCTACTACTGCTGCTTGGACACTGTGTTCTCCAAGATTATGCATGATTGTTTTCTAGTCTAATTTCATGATCAGTGTGACACATACACCAGTGCATTACAACGGAAATTCCCAACACAAATCTTAACACAAAATCATCGAGACAGCCTGCTGTCTCTTACGGATATGAAATTTTCGTGTTCGGCAGTTCCGCCATACTAGGTATTTGAGTAAAATTGTGACATTGTAACAATTTTTTTGGTTAGTTTAAATGGCACTATTAAAGAGTAAGCTAAAAGAACCGATCAAAAATGTCGTGTGTAGCTTCACCGAGCTTCTCAAGTGACTCTTAACTTCAAACTGTGCAGTAATTTTGTTTCCTTGGTCTTACAATTGCTTAAATTATGAAAAATCAAAATGCTTGTGGACCAATAACAGTCAGGTTTCTTAGTTTTCCTGTAAGTATCCAAGTTGAATCCTAAAACTTCCTAGTTACACTGTAAGAAATGGCCGTGTTTTTCTGGCTAAAAGAACCGTAAATTTATTGTTATTTTATCAGCATTTTTTAAAAACAGACTTTGTCTGTGAATTTACAGTTCTTTGTCAGTTACAAAATGGCTCCAAGATAAATTTACTGCAACATGTCATTTAACATTCAGTTCACGTTAAATAACAATTACTTAAACCGTTAATTTACTGGCAACTTGTAATATGCAGACAAAACATTTGAATTGGCCAAACAATCAATACACCTCGTCAGATTAGGAACTATAAACAAGAGATTGCATGGACTTCAACCACGGAACATGTGTTGCCATCTATAACATATGCTTTTCACAGCTGTTAATCAAACTTAATTTATAACTTATCTGAAGGTAAGGGAACATCCTCATTCATATGATCTTAAAGATGCAGTCATTATGCAAAAGTTGTTATATTTATATATGACATTGACATTTGTGTGAGTCTCATGATGTGATCTAAAGAATGACACTATTAAAACCAAAATAACCCAGGCGCAGTCTGCATCAATACAACATACTTCGATAAACTTGACACCTGGTCCTCTTGGAAAATATCCATCAATTTTATGGTTTGTGAGCAAACGTGTGCAAATTAATTGCTGGGTATAATTGATGGACTTACTTCCCAGCTGTCAAGCAAGCGATGAGCAAGGCCGAGCCTGGAGTCAGTGGCTCTCTTACTCTCTCAGCTGATTCCAGCTTCGGTACATCCCTACAGCTATGCGACAGTTAAATCAGTAGATCATACTGCTCCTTGCATTCTTTACATTCTATGATTGACAGTTGATATAACTGTAAAATATACTTTAAATAAACTGTTCTATATATGTACATTATACCGTAATATCACTTTGTTGAATCTGCAAAATTACAGTTCAATGTACAATCTGCATTTTATGGTTCATTGTCCTGTTCATGTTTATTAGTACTTTTACAGTTCTTAGACCTGGAACAAAGTTGCCAGTTAATTTAACTGTAAAATTTAACGGGAATTTTTTGCAGTGTAGGCTACTTGTCCTGATGCATGTCGTTTTTATTTGCAATATATTTTCACGAGTTCAGTGAGCATTTTTGGACGCATGTCTACTTCTTTAGACAATAGCATTTCATGGAGCAGTAAGCAGCAAGTATAAAGCAGCATTGATGGAGCGAAGAGACCAGCTCACAGCTCCTCCTTGCTGAACCCTTTCGGAAGTCAACTTGACAAATAACACAGCGGAGCAAACACAACAAGACCATGACTTTAATGCCTAGTTATCAGGCAGCAATGTTCTTTTCTTCACATCTTCACAATGCCATTGTGGTTGCTGTGTTTTGTGACATCATGCAGTTTTGTAAAGAGGAGAAATTATCACAAAGCAGTCTTGCAAAGGAGATTGTTATGTAGAGTGTATTACACAAGCGCGCATCCTGTGACTCTCATAATCAAGTCACGTTGGCAGGCGTCCGGGCATCTCAAAGTTCTAACTTCAATTTCAGTTTAGCGCTTTCCGCCGACCCAGCTGCACTCTCATACAGCATCCCCTTTGGGAATGCCCTCATCTTAAGTCTTCCAATTTCTGTTTCAAACAGCTACTATGCCGTTCAATTGATTCGTATAGTCATTTATCTGTGCATTGTTGTGAGAATGATTCTTTGGACAATATGTGCACATGATTATTTCATATCAGCATAATGTTGGAGTGGTGTCCTTCCTATATCATAATTTTAACATTCTACTGTTGTAGGTAAAAAATACATTTCTATTTGAGAACATAAATGTTCTGGTTGGACAGCAATAATAGAAGTTACTGCACAGTGCACATGTCAATGTTGCGGAGTACTCTGACAAAGAATATAAGATTGAAATTTTGTATGTCAAGACTGCTCAAACTTTACTATAATGCCATTGGGGAGCAGTGGATCTCCTTGTGTCATCCAGGGTCCCATGCAGCCTTAAAAGAGGCAAAATACCAGACAGAAGCAATCCAATGCATGGAGTCAGGTGCAAGCTGAGAAAGGCATCTTGGAAACTATTGATTGATTTCGGTAATTATTTGAAGTTATTCTATGAGCAGGAGCGTTTTTTAGCATTTCGACTGCAATGTTCGTCACCTGAACTTCACAGGTTTTGAATATAGAACAATTTCATGAAAGTATAATAAAATTTAGTTGTTATAATGTGTCCTCCTTGAAAGTACTGACTGAAGTTTGTTGATGGGAGTTAGATGATAACCAGGTTACGGGTGTCAAAAATTTGTTTGATATTTGTCTTGGTACAGTACTATAAAATATACCATACCAGTCGGAATAGGTGCTTTACGTGTTTCAAGTTCATGCACTATAAATTTGAATTTTGTGTCAGCTAAAATGATTGAGTCACAAAAATCCTTTGAGCCACCAAAGCTTGTAGTTATGAGTGACTTATGACAACGGACAGATTAATTGAAAACATCAAGTGATGTTAGCTCAAAGGAACTGCAGTCATCTCCCTCAATCATTTAAGCTGACTCAAAATTTTTAATTTTGCAGTGTGAGTTTACAATAAATGTATTAAAAAATTCAGCCTTGTTGTAGTTGTGACGTTGTGTTCGTATCATGAACATTTCTCAATGCCAGTCAATTGAGCAAAATCTGTAAAGTGTCCACTCTAACATGCAAAACAATCAGTCAGATTATGACGGTTAGTCGCAGTTGAAAATGCTATGTGTTGCGGCGTTGCTTCACACAAAAGAGTTTATCAACTCCTCACTTGACATAATTCTTCATATCCACAGTCAACAGGTTTGATATTGGGGATGCAAATTGGGCAAAGTTTTGACATTCTCTTGATTTGCTATAAAAAATATTCCATCCATCCTGTCAGCCTTACATATAAAACAAAATATATTGCCCATATATATGACAATGATGATTTTGTTAATTTCATCTCACACATCTGCAGCAAGAAATATATATATTTGACAATAAATTTGGAGTAGAAATCTAGTCGTCTGACTTCAAAAGTACAGGGATAGAGTGAGTCTGGGTAAAAGGAAAACTCTGCAAAGCCTTTTTTGTTAATCTGATCTACTTGTTTTCAAGGCAAAATGCTTGAAAAAAAAAAACATTGAAGGGGAGAGGGGATGGTCTCTGTTTCGTAAAAGTGGTCTTTTTGTTGGAACTAGATGTAAAAACAGTCCCACCTTACTGTAAAAATGAATTGTAGATTGCTACTAAATCCTTGCATTGCCGTAAATATAGCCAATTTACAACATATTCAATGGTGAAGCTGTGATGTCTGTATTATACGCTAGATGTCTCTGTTCTGCGCATGCGTAATAAAGACCAGTTGTCAACATCCGCCCAAGCCTATGGTTGCCTCTTCTATCTAACGGACTTTACATGGTGTCATAATCGGGATTTATCAGAAGAATCCACGATGGCTACAGGCTTAAAACCCCCTAAGCATCTCGTCCTGACAGGCAACTTACAAGAGGAATATTTAGATTGGATCGGCCAGTACGAAATATACGCCGTCGCGGCTGGTATTACTGAGAAGACAGAAAGCACCCAATGCGGCGTGTATCTACACGTGGCTGGACCGGCAGCTCAGAAAATCGCAAAGACTTTCAAGTATACTGAAGCAGAAACAGGCAAGCTTGCACCCCTCAAGGCAAAACTGAAGGCTCACTGCGATGGAAAGAAGAATATAACAGTCACCAGGTACAGATTTAACACATCTAACCAGACTGAAGGGCAATCGTTCGACACGTGGTTTATTGACCTACAGAACAAAATCGAACACTGTGACTATGGAGACTTACGAGATTCACTCATGATTGACCGCATAATTTGTGGATTAAGAGATGACAATGTAAGGGAAAAGTTACTCCAAGCTGATGATCTGAAATTGACAAAATGTATCGACATGTGCCGTGTGTCAGAGCTAAATGCCACTGACCTAAAATCCGAACAGGTGGACGTAAAAGCCATCAATCGGAGGTTCGGAAGCGCACGTGGTCGCCCATTTCAGAAACGCAACAATTACAAGTTCGATGGAGCAAGTTCAAGCCAGGAGTCGGATTGCAAGAACTGTGGCAAGTCACATGCCAAATTTAAGTGCCCTGCGTATTATTCTACATGTGCCAAATGTAACAAGAAAGGCCATTACACGGATCTATGTTACTCGAAACAGAAGGGGAAAAAGAAACAACGATCAAGGAAATTACACGAAATTGATGAGGAACCATCAAGCAGTGATGATGAACTATTCTTAGGTTCTATTGAACTGGAATGTGAAGTGTATGAAATCTCCAACAAACCATGGATGGCGTGTATCAATGACATTGATTTTAAATTGGACACAGGAAGTCAAGTTAACACCCTGCCAGAAAAGCTTGTCCCGGCTGAATGCAAATTGACCCCAACATCAGTGGTACTTCGAGTCTATGGTGGTGATCGAATGGTGCCATTGGGGAAAACTGTGTTGAAGTTAAAAGGCCAGAAACTGACATTTCAAGTAGTCAAGAAAGGCGAGGCGATCTTAGGCAAAGAAGCATGCCAATCGCTGGGGTTGATTCAGAGAACCCACTTGAAGGATGTGAAACCACTACAAGAAGAAACAAAAGAAAGCAAGCCGAAAGCAGACAAGAAGCAGGAAAGCAAGAAAGAGGCGAACAAGCCAAAGGAGAAAATGAAGACGGCACAGCCAATCAGTCTCGAAGACTTTGCAAAGGAATACAAGGAAGTGTTCACAGGACTCGGATGCATCGAGTCCAATTACAAATTGAGTGTGGATAAAAGTGTCTTACCTAGTGTGGATCCACCAAGAAGGATACCGCATGCAGTTCAAGACAAAGTGAAACAAGAATTGGATCGAATGGAGAAACTCGATGTGATTACGAAAGAAAATGAGCCCACACCATGGGTAAGCAGTATGACTGTAGTGACTAAACCAAATGGGAAGGTTCGCATTTGTATTGATCCAACTAAGCTTAACAAAGCTGTTAAGCGTGCCCATTATCCGACTAAGACTGTCGAAGAGGTGGCAGCCCACATGCCAGATGCCAAGTACTTTTCGACCTTTGATGCTAACTCAGGATATTGGCAGATATCATTGGATACAACAAGCTCCAAGATGTGCACGTTTCAAACCCCCTGGGGAAGGTACAGGTTCAAGAGACTGCCTTTCGGAGTAACCACGAGTGGCGATGCGTTCAACCAAGTGATGACAGCTTTATTTGGTGATCTCGAAGGCGTCAGCATTATCGTGGATGACATACTGATACATGGACAGACGATCCAAGAACACGATGACCGTGTGAAATCCTTTCTCAAGCGAGCCCAAGAAGTAGGCCTAACTCTGAACAAGGAGAAAAGTAAGTTCAGACAACATGAAGTGAAGTATTGTGGACATATACTGAGTGCTGAAGGTATGAAACCCAGCGCAGACCACATTGACCCCGTGTTGAAAATGGAGGTGCCAACCAAGAAAGAAGAAGTGCGTAGATTTCTTGCACTCGTTGGATATTTGCAGAAATTTCTACCAGCTCTGTCGGAAAAGTCGAAGCCACTCCGACAACTCCTAGAGAAGGAGGTTGAATTTCATTGGGAGAAACAGCATGAGGACAGCTTCCAACAATTGAAGAAGGACGTCACAGAGGCTCCGGTGTTGAAACTATTCGACCCCAAGAAGACTGTGACATTACAAGTGGATAGCAGCAAATATGGCCTTGGAGCTGCATTATTGCAGGATGAACAGCCAGTTTTGTATGCATCCAGGTCGCTCGACAAAACCCAGCAAAATTATGCAGTGATTGAACGAGAATTATTAGCGATCTGCTTTGCGACACAGAAATTTCACCAATACGTGTATGGGAAAACAATCAAGGTTGAGACTGACCACAAGCCATTATTGGGAATCTTAGCCAAACCAATGCACGCAATCACAGCTCGTATGCAAAGGATGAGACTTCGTCTCCAACGATACGACCTAGATGTGTCCCACAAACCGGGAAAGTTGATGTTCATTGCGGATACTCTCTCGAGAGCACCAATCAGAAACCTATCGAGAACAGAAGCCATTGAACTGTTCGATGAGGAAATTGAGGTAAATGCCATCAATGCATCGGATGACAAGCTGTGGGAGCTCCGAGAAGCGACCAAGAAAGACGACACTTTACAAGCTGTAAAGCGATTCACTCGGGAAGGATGGCCAACAGATACCAAGATACCTCCTGAAGTGAAGCTATATTTTTCTTACCGAGACGACATCTCGGAAGAAGATGGATTACTATTGAAGGGAAACAAATTGATAATCCCCAAGATTCTCCAAAAGGAAATGTTGGACAAAGTACACTCAGCACATTTAGGCATTGTGAAGAGCAAAGCCTTGGCCCGAGAAGCTATTTTCTGGCCCGGTCTATCCAGTCAGCTGGAGGACGTAATCGCACAATGTGCATCGTGCCAAAGCACCAGAAAGAACCAAGCAAAGGAACCACTTCAAACTCAGAAGATCCCAGAGTTACCATGGAACAAAGTGGCAGTCGATCTATTCCACTTTAAGCAGCGCGAATATGTACTTTGCGTGGATTATCACTCGAAATTCCCTGAAATTGCCTATTTGCCAGACACAACTACCAGCACTCTGGTGTCGGCACTGAAAACGATCTTCGCTCGTTTCGGAATTCCAGCTGAAGTAATGAGTGATAACGGCCCACAATTCTCAAGTCGAGAATTTCGATCGTTTTCGAGGAAGTACGAATTCAAACATTCCACTTCCAGCCCTGGATATGCGCAAGCCAACGGTCAAGCTGAACGCCACATCCAGACGATCAAGAATCTGCTAAAGAAAGCTGAATCTAGCAGAGGTGATTTGAACTTGTGTTTGTTGGGATATCGAAACACCCCACTTGAAGGCGTTGGATTATCACCCGCACAACTCCTCATGTCTCGCAGGCTGAACAGCCAACTCCCCATCAAACCCGTGTTACTTCGTCCCGTGACATCTCGACCCAAAGAAGTACACAATCGATTGAAAGTCCGACAGCAGAAACAGAAAAAGTACTTTGACCGACACGCCAGTGTAGACAAGAGAAAGCTAGAAGTCGGAGAGACCGTCCGATTCAAATCACTGCGTGGCCATTGGATCCCTGCTGTCGTGAGAAATGCTGTTGATGGTGTGCCCCGAAGTTACCACCTACAGACAGACCATCAAAATGTGCTGCGCAGGAATCGAAAGCACATTTTCCCCACCAAGGAGAACTTCACACTCAGACCGCCCCCACGTAATTTCGATCCCCCGGTGCCCCAAGTGAATGTGCCCCAAGTGAATGTTCCCCAAGGTCAAGGTCGTGCACCAAATCTCAATGCTACAATTGAGCCCCCGACTGAAATCACTATCCCAAAGTCCCCGTCCCGTGCACCTGACCAAACCGCCCCGAAAATTGTGCCCCCAAAAACATCAAGAAGCGGTCGACGAATCAACAAGCCAGTAAAACTCGACCTATAATGGTCTATTGACTTTGTAACCTGATTGACCTTCCACTGACACTCATTTCTCTGTTGTGAAATTGAAATTGTTTATCATGATAAAAGCAATCTGTTTATAATTGTAAAAGAAATTCCTTACAATTTTAATCAATAACTGAGTCACATTAATATTACGTTGTAATTCAAAAATTTTATGATCAATATATAGTTAAGTGATGTTTATTATTACTTGTCTCTCATGCCTCAGATAAAAATTTAGTAAATATTTGACTAATGATTTGTATTTCAAAATATTATGTCAACTTGTATTGCATGTTTACTGTATTCAGAGATCTAGAATAGAATGGTATTATGCGTTATAAGAGGGAAGAAGTAGATATGATTTATACCCCATGTGTGAAGATATAGAATAGTATAGAAAGTTACTAGGATAGACAAACTATACTTACATTGTTTTACAGTAGATGATTAAGTCATATTTACACAGATATACTCTCCTGTTTGTATAACCTAGAGCTAAGAAATGATCGTAATTTCTCTATTATAAATGAGTTGATAAAATACTATAAAGATGCTATCATTAGATTAGTAGTTTGATCCTTAAAATGGATTGAATCATGTTTATTCATGTTATGGTATTAGAGGTTCTTAGCATTAATCAAGTAAACTACTTAATGGTGTTTGGGAATAAGAATTAGATTAGGAAACCAAAAAAAAAAAAATGTTTGTTCAAGTTACGGTGAAGGTTTGATATAAAAATATATCTTGTAAAGGAGGTGTGATGTCTGTATTATACGCTAGATGTCTCTGTTCTGCGCATGCGTAATAAAGACCAGTTGTCAACATCCGCCCAAGCCTATGGTTGCCTCTTCTATCTAACGGACTTTACAAAGCTACCATTATGTGCAAAATAGTACTTTCAAGAGTTTCCCAAATTTAATGTTTCTGCAAGTATCCAACTTGAATCTTAATACAGCTTCCCTGTTGGTTGTCCTGATGCATCGCTTTTTGAGGCGATGCATCAGCCCCTCACTGATATAGTCTTAGTAACTCTATATATAGCCACTCGCCTCTGTATAGATGGCAACAGGCCTCCCGACAGGAGGCTTTTTTTTCTAAGATTGAAGAATCCGCCTGTGAAACTTCGTCATCAGAACGCGTGGCCAGTATCATAGTAAAATGCGGACGGGCCAAATTTGCGGAACGGTGGGCCGCGGGATTTTGTAATAAACGATGGGCAGGTGCGGGACGGCACGCTTTTTGCGGGATCGGCGTAAAAAACGTGCAGATGTGGTCTAATTTGCTGAACAAGCTGAATTTACTTTAAAATCGCCTCTTTTTAAAAAAAAACATTTTCTTGTTTATTCAGTGAGCATTTTTGGACGCATGTCTACTTCTTTAGACAATGACATTTCATGCAGCAGTGAGCAGCAAGCTAAGCAGCATTGGTGGAGCGAAGAGACTGACTTACAGCTCCTGCTTGCAGAACTTTTTCGAAAGTCCACTCTAGAAAATTTCAGACAAAACTGGTTTTTTAGATTCAAAATGGTTTTTTGAAAAACCAAATTATCAAAAAACCATTTTGAATCTAAAAAACCAATTTTGTCCCGACATTTTTTAGAGTGTCCACTTGACAAAAAACGCAGCGGATTGCACACTATAAGACCATGTTTTTAGTTCACCAAAAGAGTGGTGCATTGATTTTTGTGTCTACGTGTATATCTGCAAGGCAGTTACAGTGAAGGAAATATGAGTGACGTCACTGGACCATTTGAGAGCATCAGTGATGTCACTGCAGGTTTTATCTTCTACATTGAAAGGAGTAGCCAGTGTGACACACGGTGGGCGATGTCACTCATTCACTGATGTCTACTCACAATTTAATGAGTATAGGATGTGACTCACTTACAGGGATATGAGACATCAAATTTGACTGCATTTTACAAGACATGAATTGGGAAACTACACCAGTCACAGCATCTTGGAAACACTACCGTATGGTTTCATAGGAAACTTATTCAAGTAGCGACTGTTTCGTTTCCACAGTATGACTATTATAAAATGGTGAAAAACAGTGAAGCGGGACCAGCATTGCAGGTAGACACAACATATAATGCCAAACCACAAGATATGCGTGTCATCACTAATAGTGCTGCAGAGGACCAGCCAAAAGGGCTTTATTTTGGGAGTAGGTGCAACCCGAACATACACAAAACATAATGGGTATGGAAATGTTCCTAAAGTTCTCTAGTTTAAGAATCTGCCGGTAGCAACACTCAAATGTTGGTGCGAACTGAGTTATTTGGCTTCAAATGAGAGAAGGTTTAGGAACTTAAAAGTGACGCTTACACCGGCGTCGGCGTTACTAACAGTTCTTGATTACTCAATACTCCCTTAGATTTTACTCTATAGCATCATGTTGCATACCAAATTGATGCCAAGGAGTTTCTCCTTCTATTGGTGGTCAGATTATGCTTCTATCTGTCTCCTAACCACTTTTTTTGATGACAAACCTGAACCCATATTCATTTACCAAAAATAATTTCTCAAAATGTCATTTTTTAAATTTTAAAAATATTTTATAACACACCATATAGTTCCAAAGTTACAAATGTCCCACCAATTGGTAGTCCATGCTGTTCTGAGTCATTCTGCACCTTGATAAGGATGTTAATTTCAAATTCCTGTCCTACAAAAATAATTTACACATCGTTGTCCGGGCTCGCAAATTGCCTTGCGAGTAAATTTAGCATGAAATAAACCATAAATTTCACTTTCCTTAATGAATAAAGATCAAATATACAGCAACTAAATGGATGTAAGCAAATTTTTAATTTACCAGCTTTTATTTTCATTTGATTTGGATGTTTAGTTTGTCAATTACCCCTTCAATACTCAGGCAATATTGAGACAGAGTCTGAAATACACCAGAATTCATTTACCTGAAAGTGCTGTTGGAATGAAATTTCAAGCAACCAAGACAAATAAAAAGCTTTTTAAATTACCTTAAGTTAGCCATAAGACATGACAGGGCTATATGAGCAGCACATACAATATTTGTGTTATTGGCACCTTAGTTGTAGACCTGGTAAGTACTCACTAAAAGGTGATTTTATGTTATGTGAATGAGAGGATGAGAACCTGCTTTCTGAATTACAATAAACTGGGATAGGATGGATGGGTGATTGGTAGGGTGCATCTAACCCCCTTACATCCTTGGATCACCTCTGACTTTTTTTTGGGGGTGAGGTTTGGTGTCCTGAATAAAACCCTAAAATTTCATTGAAATCCATAAAGGTCTAGGGGTGGCTGATTGCAATTGAAAATTATGCAATATTTATGTTTTTCGATCATTAAAACAATCCACGGTTCTCCGTAACTTGGTCAATACTAGAGATACATCAAAGATTATGATTTCTCTAGAAAGCCCTGGTCAAGAGCTTCTAAATGAATACCAACAACCTATGTTTTCATGCATTTTAAGCAGTGGTAGTCACCTTTTTCAAACAAGAAATGAGGCTTTTTGCAATGACTCTATGCTAGGCCGTATCAAATTGCGACAAAGTTAACCGATCAGAACCCAACCTTCCCAAAAGTTGTGGATGGAGTCCAGAAGGCTTCTTGTGAAACTTCAGGTCAATTGAAGACGTCCTTACACCGATTCACCCCTTACTTTTGATTTTACATTTAAAAAATGGCGATTTTCGGGATTTTCGGGCTGTATCTCAACAACCTTTCCACAAAAAGAGCTGCAAATACACTCAAAATGTGCAGAATGGTCATATTTGGTGTGGTCCATGTGCCCTTTTACCTTCTAGGTACAATCTCTGTTGTTATACTATGAAAACTGGTTCCAGGAACTCAGGGAAGTAATGTGAAGTCCTAATCCTACTGCCGCAACAAGAAACACTAAGAAATTCCATTGCACATCTCACTTTGCATGCAGGCTAAATGAGTGCTTTGGCAATATATTTGGAATTCAAAAAGTCATTGAAGTCATCCCAGTGATAAAAGATGACAGAGCATTATTTGGTAATAGCCTAGATTATGTATCCTTCTGACAGAAAGGATTAACAAGTTTGACATGACCTGCCACGGCTGGAACACTTGGAAGGTCTAGTAATAATTCCATAGCTATTGAAAACTTTCAAACGAAGACAATGTTCATGTGACAGCTGTGAATCCTTTCTCTGATTAAATAAACATTTATTCTGCATGTCTATCTTATCCCCAACAGCATTTCAGTTTAGTTGCTATACCCAAATCAAAATCAAGTCTTGTTTCGCTGACACAAAAGGGTTCCTAACAGCATCTTCTCTGTTAACTTCATCAGCTTGTACACCTACAGTTGCCATTCTCTTATTGTGAGAAGCAGATTCATTCATGTGAGCCTCAACAGCTTTGTATTCTTCTCCAACACTAAAGCCTGAAATGTTCAGCATTCAACAATTTAAAGTCAAATGCTACCGTGACTGAAATATTTCCTGTAGTTTATGGTGACACAGCTGAGGGGAGAAATTCATCCTTGTCAATATGCAGTCCAACATATTTTCTGGTTGTGGTTGCAGAATCAGTAGCAAGTGTAATTATGGGACCAGCAGCTTTTGTTTCCATCTCCCTTTCATTAATTCCATAGTGTCTTCATAAATGTATCATTATGAATCAGGCACATCGTTATCATCATTATAGCAATTTTTTGCACATATGCCCAATTGCATTGACCACTTGTGGCTGAACATGGCTTTACCACAGTAGTTTCTCAGCAATGGCATATCTATATTTGCAAACTGTTGTTGAGGAAAGATGGTCTGGGGCACATTCAGATAGAATAATCCTGAGAGTTAGATGGATCATCATCTTTACAATGGCATTAACAATTCATGGAAATCAAGCTCTCCACATTTTTCTATACGTCTCAGTGACCACCTGCCCCTTTTGGAATTCATGATTACATTACAAAATTTAACTGCCATTGACTCGCAGCTTTAACCAAAGATTTCAATTTCTACTTCTAACAGCAAAACAAAAAGTGGTAGGGACACTGACAGTCGTATCTATATGCAACATCCAGTGCAGAATAGCACTATCTTCTTCTCTCTGATCGACGATGTCTTCACCCTTGTATTTGCTCCAACTTGCCAAGTCCAAGCCCTCAGCCCTTGCAGTCTTTAAATGTACCAGTTGCTGAATGAAGTTGGACTGACTTACAAATCTATAGAAGATCTTTCCATTTCCTTAAAGTGATGCCTATGTATTTTCAAGACTGTCCATGATTATTGTCTCTCATAATATAAAATTCTTTCAAATCTCAGTCTGAAGAGATGAGTCTATTTTGTAATTTTTCAATGTATATTCACCCAAAAGGCCATATCTCAATAACCATTGAACCTACAAAATTGAAATTGATGCTAAAATGTTCATAATAACCATTTTTGTATTCAATGCCAATACATTTATATGACCTAAAGTCAATAGTTTTCATATTTTGATGGAAAATACGATTTTTGACATCTGAATAGACGCGGTTTGAAATTTAAGCCAGTAGCAGCTGGAATAAGCCTTGAAATTTGGTTTGGTAATATTTTCCTTGTTTCTTGAGACAATGAGCAGACTTTAAGAGGGTCCCTACAAATTTCCATGATAAATTCCCTCTACTTGTTCACAAAATATGAGGATTTTCGGCGTTTTCTTAGCTTTTTAGAGTTTGCAATATTCAAATGAAATCAGCCACCCCTAGGCAACCTTCAAAATGGATGAAATTTGGCAGAATTACTCCTTTCTATGAACCTCACCACCAAAAAAAAGTCAGAAGGGATGTGACAAAATTTTGCATTTTGAGGGGGATCAGATGCACCCTAGTGATTGGGGCTTTATATCCTGTATTTATGCACTTGGTAGGCTAATTAGGACAGTAGGAGGACACAGCAATGAGGTGAAGGATGATTGAAACAGCCGTCCAACATAGGCCCGGTGACCCGGCAAGAGCTGGATTCGAACCCTGGACCCAGCGATTGGCAGTCCAGTACGCTACCACTAGACCAACCCTCCCAACAAAACTGGGAAAGGAACATTTGCACTAGTTCAGAAATAGACCATGAATCATTCTTCAACTACAACCTTCATACAGCCAGCTAGCCAATATCATCAGCATTTTAAGTTGGTTCCATGTTTAATAGTCCGGTGAACATACGATTTTACATAACCATTGATTTGTAGGCGGACTATTTGGCCAAAAATTTAGTTGGGCAGATCAGAAGGTCCCTCAGCACCCATGTGAATAGTTAATTGGACCAAGTGTTTTGGGTATCCTAATAATAGCTTGGTAGGAATGAGTTATCCAGTGATCAGGAAAAGTGGAATTGAAAAAACACGGGAGAATTTTATGTTTCTGACGAGATTTTAGACACTAGCAGCAACATTTATTCAGCTTTTGGCGGGTTGACAGTTGCAGTAACAAGGAAACTAAGGTGCCAAATGAAAGCCTACATCAAGGGCTATCCATCCACATCCATTTTGATGGGTTAGGAATGAGTAATATGGTGATTAGGGCAGGTGGAATTGAAAATTCATGGGAGAATTTTGTGTTTCCGACGAGATTTTATACACTGACAGCAACTTTATTCAGCTTTTGGAGGATTGACAGTTGCAGTAACAACTAACAAGGAAGCTAAGGTGCCAAATGAAAGCCTACATCAAGGCCATTCAAGGGCTATCCATCCACATCCATTTTGATTGATTAGGAATGAGTTATATGGTGATTAGGACAGGTGGAATTTAAAAGTCATGGGAGAATTTTATGTTTCCGACGAGATTTTGAACACTGACAGCAATATTTCTTCAGCTTTTGGAGGGTTAACAGTTGCAGTAATAAGGAAACTTAGGTGCCAAACGAAAGCCTACATCAAGGGCTATCCATCCACATCCATTTTTATGGGTTAGGAATGAATCATATGGTGATTGTCAAGTGCCCCCAGATTTGCAAGATGAGAAAAAAATTGATTGTCCCATTTTCTCAATGTAGGCCTAATATTAATGGTGCTGGTATCACAATATTTTGTGATTATAAATGGGTAATTGAAAAATCAGATATCCAAATCAGAGTACCAATTAAAGCTGAAAAATTAGGAATTTATTAATATCCATTTAGTTGCTGCATAGCTTCATAGTAATGCATAAGGAAGAGTGACTATCATTGCTGACTTGATACTCATTTTACATGTGAAACAATTTGCGATCTCAGACAACTGTTTGTAAATCATTTTTATAAATAGAATCTGAAATTAATATGCACATCAAGATGCAAAATGAGAAAGAACAATATGGACTGTAAATTGAAGGGACATTTTGTAAGTATGGTACCAGATGGTATCTTATAAAACATTATTAACATTTGAAAAGTGTCATTCCGAGAAATGACTTTTGACAATTAAATTCAGGTTTATTTTGGCCTTCATAAAAGCTGATAGAAGGCAAATTGAAGCATGTTATTACTATCACAAGAATGAGGTACTCTTTGGCATCAATTTGGTATGTCATATTATGCCACAGAGTAAATTATAAGGGAGCAATGACCCCTTTTGAACTGGAATTGACATTGACGCTACACTCTAAACTGACCTAAACAAATTCTAAACATTTCAAATGTTTAATGTTTAGGTTCTCCATGGATGTTGCTTTCAAATGTTGTCTATGACAACACCATGTTCAATATGAAGACATGACGTTTACAGTCTAAATGGGTTGTTGAGCTTTCTAAACAACATGTATATCTCACTTAAGCAAACTGCGTAGCTTTGCTAAACATTTGTGGAATCAGAATTGGAATATGTGGAGCTCCTAAACACATTATGTAGAATTGTAGATATCTACATGATCTTTTGTACAGACTAAACAAGTTGTTGAACTGGGTAACTTGATGGCAGTGCCACCTAACTTTATTATTGGAAGACAGTTGCTGTGGCTCCACCTGACAGACACTAATAGTGGCCTTGAATCCTTGCTTTGGTGCTACTGGAATTTTATTCAGGTAACTACTTAAAAACAAACAAGTATTGCTATTTCTGACAATGTCCATCATATGGCTATATAACTGGTTCATCATGCTGACAGTATATCAATGGTCCAGGTAACAATGGCAGTGCAATGGCACATTATAGACCATCCAGACCAGAATGTTTTCATATTTCACTACAATATCATATCACTCAGTCTGTGAATGCTGAGTGGATTTGATTTGGTATTCTTGGAATATAGTAGTTTACTCTTAATCATTTTTTGCATCTCCAGAAGTAGATCAGAGTCTAGAAATTGGGATATCCCATGACATGGGATTGATTACATAAAAAGCTGATACTTCTGATTTAGTGGCTGGTTGTTTTTGTGAAGTGGATTGCTGTAATTCAATTGAAACAATTAAGTCAGTCAATTGAAGATGTCAAATGATGGTTTGAATTGCCACCGGCCAGGGTATTCCATACTCATTTTCATTATAAATTGGACAATTTTGAAGTAGTTTACTCTCAAAGTAGAAATATAATTTCCGGAGTAGGCCTAGTTAGAGTAGATGCAATCAAACTTACCAAATCTTTGATCAAATGATCGATTCCAGGCATCCATGCCATCAGTAATCACTTCACAAAAGGACATGTCAAGAGAAAATCTTGGACCAAGTTAAAAGCAAATTATCTATAAATGCCATTGCCTTAAAATTTGATTTGGACCTGCACAGATTTTCAGAAAGTAGTAAGTGCCATTGATATGTTGTCAGACTTAGATTTTTTGCAATCATTTAAAATTAATTCTAAAATCCTGATGAAAAATTGTTAACACCGTCTCTTCTGTATAATAACTCAGAAGGTAATGATGGCCTTCTGCCTGAATACCAGTTGATATTGTTATTAGCTGTTCACGTACATGGTGTGTATGTCTACTTTCAGGCACATTGAATTTATTCAAATTATGAAAACGGCATGTGGAATGGCCAGGACCTAGAGAAATCACGAAAGTAAAAAATACACACACGAAGTGAACTTCCACAAAGGTCAGAAGCACTAGCTGTCATATGTGCCACAAACTGTGATGGTCTCCAAGGACAAATAATTGATGCTAAAGTAGAATGTCTGGATCACTTGGCCAGCTTCACACAGAGACAAAGCCTGTAAGTGTGGATTTTAAAAGCGCATGCTTGGACAACGGACACAACCTTCATTGGCTCGTAAAATGTTGTTATACATACGCACTGATTTTAACCATTAGGACCACATTTTTATAGGCTGTGTTATGTGTTGTTCATGCACACACATGCAGTCCTGCAGAGCTTAAACGTTCAACACATGAACCCAGCTCTCACGTGGAAGAAGTTTGGAAATGCAGAGATGTTTGAAGGAGACTCTCAGAATTGCCCAGATAGCAGCAGGATCATTCGTTGAGGCTAGGCCCTTACTAAATGTATTTGTGGCCTCTCTTCATGCAAATTACAACGATGCCGTCACAAAACAAACAAAACTTGTGCAACATTAGTGCCGTTCACCTCAGGCCAATCCAATTATTTTTGGCTCTAACTAGGACGATTTGAGAACTTGTAAAATCACACAAATGATATGTGCAACTGTACCATGAAAAATGCAAACTGCACAAAAAAAGGTATTTTGTAATTGTATTTAGAATAGAATAATAAATGTTGTTGATATTTTAGTAAAAGTTTTAACGCAAAAGAGTTGAATTATGTACCAAATTTAATTAATTGTAATCCAAAGAGTTGTTTGTTTTGATGTGTGAAGTTTCCCGTAAGGTTTTCACAAAATGGTATTTATTTCAATTTTGTGATTTTGTAAATGTTAAGTCTCAAATATAATGTACAATAAAGAAATAGTCATCGATTTAGCTAGTCATTATAATAAAGTGCTTTCAAGTGCAGAATATTTGTCAATGCTACTTATTGGGAAGTTAAATTGCTATATTTTTTTAGGCACTATCATTAGATATGGCATGTAGGCAGGTAAACTGTTGGACAGGAGGTGTTATACAATTATGATGAATTGTGTCTTTTGCATGAGAATATAATTCATAAAATGCTGAATTAATTTTTCATAATTACGACAGATCGTAAGTAATGAAAAAGTGTGATTATTTGGAAATATACCTTTGGTATGTAAATAGAACATGTCTAAACCTTTTATATGTAAATGTGAAAGTGTTTGAATAAAATATTATATATAAAGCATAGAACTGCTGCCTGTAAAGTCACTATAGATGTATAGATAAAAGTATGGAATAGCTTTTTTTTACATAATATAAACTTTTATTGAAGATGTACGCATTTGTTTACAGCCTAAACATTTACATTTTGTACGCACTTTTAAATGCGCTCGAAGCGGGAATTTTGTACGCACATTAGTTGTTGAGATTTTGTTTAAGTTGTCAACATTTAGTAGTTTAGGCATTAGACACTTGGTTGTTTAGACTATGCACCTAATTGTTTAGGTATTGTTTAGTGTTCTAAACAAATAAAACGCTAAAACTAAATGTTTTTTGTCATAATTGTTTAGGTTGTAACTGCGCAGTCGCTTACGCAGCTTGTTTAATTTGGCTAAACATAGTGTTTATAAAGAAAAAGCTAAACACCAATAAACGCGCTCAAAGCGGGAATGTTTAATGTTTAGGTTTTGTTTAGGTTGTACGCATTTCCAATTTAGAGTGTAGTGATTTTCGAGCAAAAAACGTCTATTGGCATACCTAACTTTGATGGCCTATGGCCACTTTCGCACCCAAAATCCAGTTTTGCTACCGGTGGTTCCATGACCGCTGGCTCTTTGGGAGTGCATTCAGGCAGGCAGCCTTTTGTGTATATTCGGGTTTAGGTGGACAGCCGCATTGGTGCTTCCCTCTGCAGCACTATAATTGTATTACAACACACTGTAAAATTGCTGAGATAGCAAACAGATGAACTGCTGAAAACAACAAGGTGTGTCGGCTCAAAAATGCAGTTTGTGCTACCATCTCACTCAATCATTAAAGTTGACTTAAAATTCAAATTTTACAGTGTGTCCAAGGTAGGGGAGAGCGGGGCATAATGAGCCACGGGGCACCATGAGCCATGGGGCACCATGAACCATGGCCTTACAAAAAAATGGCAAGATAGAACTGCTCGATAGGAAGACCATATATTCCTTTATTAGTGTAGAACTGCTAGGGTAGCAATCATAATCTTTCTTTTTAATGTAGGATCAAGAATTCAAAAAAATACTTTTGACTAGTGAATTTGAGTGAAAAGTAAACAAATTGGGTGGTGGAACTTTTACTTCTGGTACTTTAACTACTTATGGCATCGTCATAAAACTTAGTCTTCTAAGAGAAGGTAAGGCATTCGCTAGGATAATGTCATAACATTGATACAACGATAAACAGGAAAATGGTGATATGCACTAAAAAATGAAATTTACAAATGGGGCACCATGATTCACTTGGAGATAGGGCACCATGAGCCATTTTCTATAAAGTTTTAATGTACAATTAAAGCTGAATTGTAACAACAAATCTACTGTTTTAAGTCCAGAACTATAGTGCAAGACATCAGCAGCTGTTTAGGACACATTTGTGCTATTTCATTAAAAAAATGTAAAATCCATCTGATCCATATTGTGGTGTATGCCAAGGGAAAATTTCAAGTAAAACATCTGGTTTATGAGGTATCAGTTCTTACAGTAGAACGAGAAGGATAATACAAGTATGTAAACAGCCCCCCATGCCATGGCTCATGGTGCCCCAGGGTCGGGGCACGATGAGTCGCTAGACTACATTTTTTAAAGACAATGTTTTGACTATTTAAGAATTAAGAATATAATGTAACAACACTGGATATTGTAGCCAAGAGGTTTTGCTATGATTATATAAAGAAACCAGCTATTTACCATTGAAACTTTAGGCTCAGGAGCTTAATTTCGGAAAAGCGGCTCATGGTGCCCCACTCTCCCCTAATCATTACATTTGAGGTCTTACCAATCTGACACCAGTGTGCTTTTGGCTCTATAAGAAAACACTGATATTTTATGCAGCTACTGTACACAGACACAGCTGTACATCCTATGTCTGCAGAATCAAGTCACGTTGGCAGGATCTCCCATCCAGGCCATCCTGAAGTTCTAACTTCAATTCCACTTTTAACTCTTTGCTCCATCCTGGCTGCACTGTTGTGTCATCCTATACTATAGAAGGCAGGTTTCTGAAGCAAGCTTCATTCAGTGTAAAGAAACCCATAGATGCTTGGATGGAACAAGAAAAGGGCTGCGTAGTACTTGCAGAATTACATATATCATGCCAATGCATCCATAGCTATACGTTCACAACCAATAACAGTCACTCATCTGGGCACACATCACTTCGAAGAAGAGTCAATGCTGTGCCTTTTGACTTTTGCTTTAAGTGATATTTTAGCCTTATGATTTTCAAGCACGAACATAATGTCACTCTGACAATAGCTGACAGAGAAGAACATGAACATTATTTTGTATGACAAGGCTGCTCCTGAGATGGCTTCACTATAATGCCAATGAGGTGATATCGGATCTCCTTGTGCCATCCAGGGTCCAATGCAGCCTTAAAAGAGGCATAACACCAGACTGAAGCAGACGCTATTCAGTGTACGGCATCAGATCTATGCAAAGGATGACTCAGACAGGCATCTTGGAAACTATCGATTGAAGTTGTTCTTTGAAGTAATTCTATGAGCAGGAGCATTTTTTAGCCTTTCAAATGAGATGTTTTTTTATTTGATTGAAAATAAAGAATTGTAAATACAAGTTGATGCTATGAACTTTGTTGTAACCATCGACCAGAGTTTGTTAGAAGCAGCTCTTTCTACAGACCATTTTTAGTCTCTCAAGACTGTTCGATATGCTGCTGTTTGAATGAATTCTGTTACTTGAACATGTCAACTTTTACATACATAATATACACAAATAAGATATGCCTCCTATTTAAAACTATCGGCAGAAGTTCTTCTGAAGTAATTCTTGAGCAGGAGCATTTATTTTTTAATACGCAGTTGGCAAAATTAATGTAATGTCTCCTATATATGCTGAAACTTAACAACTTGTACGAGGATATTGAAACATTGCGTGATTTGATAAAATATACTTCCTTGAAGCTATTGACCGATGTTTGAACTGGAGCATTTGAGATTCATTCTGAATTATTCAATATGCAACAAAGAGAATATATATATATAGTTTGTCACTGAAATTTGACACATTATGTCCATTGTTGTTTCATAAGGAAACTGTATCGATTGTTTTTCTTGTGGAGTTACTGCTTGAGCAGCATTTATTATCAAACCCATGTACTGTAATATTGATCGAAGTTTTCAACAACAGAGTTGCAAAGTTATATCTTAAATAGTATATAATATGTGTGTTATGAATTCGTCCTTGGTGCAATCGTTCAAGGCAATGAAAATGTTGAAGCTGCTAAGTTATGAAATATGGATGCCTGTTTAAAAAAAAGTCAGTCTTGCGACATTGGAAGAGTTAAAGTACATACTTGATAACGCGTGTTTTAAAGGGAGATGACAACTGCAACTTTGCACCAGGCTCACCTTGCTATCAAGTTTGCAAAGTTCTAAGATTGCTAATTGAAATTTTTGATTACTTGTGTATAAAACACCCCAAAAGAAACAAGCCTCTTGGTGCAAGTTTGCTTTGAATTTGGAGAAGCAATGTTGAAGAGACAGACAGGTCTTGTTTGCCTTCATCATCAGCCATGCATAAATGCAGAGCAGCTAATTACACTGCTTAACCTCACCGTGCGGGGGGAAGTTGGGAGGAGGCAGCTCGGGGCTTGACACCACAAAAGATCCTGTTTAAATTGCTTTCTAAAAGCTCTGCAGGAGTACTGCATGCAGACTGCGGAGAACAGAGGGCTGAAGCAGCCTAGGTGATGTCAAAAGGACGTTTGGGGGACAGTTTAACGAAGTCAGAAAAGGACAAGGGAGCCAGGTGCCAAGGGACAAACCACGAGGTCCAACATGAGCAGGGAGATCTCCAGGTCACCCATGACCTTTCTTGCTTAGCAAAGCTAAGCTGTATGTGATTAAGTCACTTCAACAATGACCTTTGCTGGGCAATGTTGGCTAAACAATGGGTTTATCTGGCCGCTGCTGAGTTATGGCCCTGTAAGCATCACACAAGGTCCATCGATCGCTCTTCCACCCCATTGCTTTGTTTCTGGTTACAGCACTATTGACATGCACGCCTGGCTGCCATGTATAGGATTCCAAAGGAGTAATAACATTGAAATTAAATGGTCCAACCAGCAGCTCGCAGAGACTTCACAGCAACAGAGAAACCAGTGAAATTAAAGGCTGGAAGGGGATCGAATGGCTTTGCGGAAGTTCCCTGGTCCTCCTTTCTAATGGAAGGTCTGCAGTCTCCAGAGTGGGCCGGTTGACAGTCCTCATATTACTTATTGATTTGATTATGCGAATCAATGTCTCTCAAATGAATCTGTTGGATTGACAGCCACACATGTTGGGACTCAGCTAGCCTTGAGTGAAGCACAGACGCTATCTTTTGTCCTTGTGCTCTCTGCTGGCTTTATGGGTCCTTATTTGTGCTTTAAGGAGAGATGCAGCCCTGGAGATGGGGCAGGATGCAGTATTGGATGAACAGGATGACTGGCACAGCAAGAGTTGCAGCAGCAGGGGGCGCCACTCAGCTGCATCCGGTGGAAAGAGTGAGGCGCCACCTAGCGGTAGTAGAGAGCCGCGCCACTGGAGGAGGCAGGGAGAGAGAGAGGGAGGGAGAGAGAAAGGTAGGGAGCCAGGACAAGCAACTCCATGGCATGACACTCATGCAGCCACCAGCCACTGCTATGCACCTGCCACGCTTGCCTCAGGTAGGTCTGTTTCTCTCTCTCTCTCTCTCTCTCATCTCACTTCAATCTCTCAGCTTGTTCATCATCTGAGTTCCATCGCCCCTGGCCCTTTTCAAGCAGCACCCCGTAGCTCCCTCTGCACCCCGTAACTCCCCACCCTTAGCTTCTCAACCCCCCCCCCCCCCCAGCCCTGTGGTTGTACGTACTTAACTTACCCTGGGTGCCCTTCCGACATTTAACCTTTTACTTCCCTTACCTTAGGCAATTTCGGTCAGTGGCAACCCAACCCCCCCCCCCCCCCCAACCACTAGGGCATAACACACACCTGAGAGAATGAGTTTTACAGAGGTTTGTTTTCGTTGCTCAACAGGAAAACATTGTCAAACACAACATGCCAGTTGTGCACAGCTGCAGGATTGACATGTTTGGGCTGCTGCAAAAAGCAAATGGCATTGGCATGGTGCTTGTCAGGACATATAACTCTATTAATACCTGCTTGTGACTACAATGTATCAGGTGAATGCCCAATCTGCCAATACCCATATCATCTGATCTATCTTCACATATCTACACTGTTTTCTGCCTCATAGTCATAACAAGCAGTGACTATCAGTATGTCATGACTTATTTGATTTCGTCAATACCTCTGAATATCTACACTGCATGGTCATTTCTGCCTTATCGTATTTCGATATAAGTCCATTAATGGCCCAATTAACCAAACTTCGTTATTTGACCTGTGGCAGATGCATCGATATTGTGAACAAACCAAATATGATTTTGTTTGCTAACCGGCTGTCTTTCTCCATGGCATATCATATGATAATATTATGTTTGCTGGAGCATTACGTGCATGTGTATTGAATGTGTCCTCATTTGTATTATGTATATTTCATTAGCTGCATCAAGAAAGGGATCTAACAGAAGGGATCAGCCTAGGTGGTCTGATGCTGAAACACATGTGCCCTCATTCCCACACTGCTCTTGTGCTTTCAGGCAATCAGGCACGCTCAGCACTTCAGTCAACAAACACATTTCTGCATCTTTTTTGTCCCCACCATTCTATTGGTTGTTTTATGAGCAACTCTTCTTTGTTCCAGTGATACAATTAGTTGTTTCAGTTGCTGTCTGTTTGGCATAAGACATTTGTGAAAACAACATGTTGGTCTATTTTTCAACCAATCTTGCACGTGGCCACACATCAACCGAAAATGGTTTCCAGAGTCTGACAGAGAGCTCTCGGAACAACTCATCTGAGCTTTGGATGGAAACCACATCTTCATGATCCGAACCATTCTTTTATATAACCAGATAGTGAAAGAGAAATTTATGGCATCCATAAGAACTGTTAAAATGCACGTAAGTTTTTGATTTAAAAAAATTGATTTCAGAGAACCAAGCTTTCATGTTTGTGCAATATATATAATTCAGTATACATTTTGTCAAATCTCAATTAATATGATAGAAAGAAAAATAAAAAGACTAACAGTACCACAGTCCATATGTTTCTTACAATCAAACTGCAATTGGTTGGAAGAACTTGGACCAGTCAAAATAACCAATGTGCTATGTACCAACCAACATATTTGTAGAAAAGTTAGGGCATCCTTCAGACTACAAATCTGGTCATTGAAAGAAGAGAGTATTCAGTTCCACTGCTTCTTTCTCTCTCCTTACTATTCCCCTCACCCTCCCACCCTTTTTCTCTCCATCCATGCCCTCTTCCCCTCTCCACCTTTCTCTTTCTTTCTATCTGTCCTTTCCTCATCCTTTCAATATCTCTCTCGTGTCACTATACACTCTTGGGTGATAAGAACATGTCTTAGAGGTCTGTGTTACCATACCCATAATAGAACAATAATTACATGCAGGAAACTCGAGATAAGTAAAATATAGCAAGTTGGTTTGTCTCAGAACAACCGAAGTCATTCTCAAGATTTCCAATCTCTTTTTGAAGAGGAACTGCGCAGTGTGAGACACCTTCTAAAACGTATATGTATACACGTATAGGAGAAGATTGGGTGACAGTGCTGACAAAACAGCATTTATGTCCTGTCTGTGTCTGGCTTTTGTCCTCTCAAGAAAGCTTTTCCTGCATCTTCAGTGTCTCAAGGAAGTCTTTTGCAGCACCTCACAAAGTAATTGGCTTGTCCAAGTTGGTTTGCAAAAAGTCCATTTTGAAGTATCAGGTGACAGGCTAGAACCAAGGTAATACCTCACAGTAATAGCTTGTATATGAGCCATATATCTCCATACGCAGTGTATATATGTGGTTTATGCTGAGGTATTATGCGCAGTATGTCACACTTAGTATGTCAATATCCTGCAGAAAGAGCCGCACAGTGTAGCTGGCAGGCACAGCAAAACCACACACAGAGAGCTGAGCCATTTACCAAGGCATTTACTTAAGCCTTCTTGGATTTAACAGGTTTCATTGATCGTGGTCAGTGGAGCACAAACAGGAGAAACACGAGGCAAGAACTTGTAAAGAAAAAGAAAACAAACTAAGGAAGAAAGGAGGCAAGTTTCAGTTTAAATTCCTAATTGAAACGTCTGTCCTGTGTTGGCCCTGTGTGCTGGCCCTGTGTGCTGTGCTCTTTCCACTGAATTCCTTCGATTCCTGTCCCACCGCCTTCAGTCAGAAGATTTGAAAGCTGTTATACAACCATACTGGTCCCCAGAGGCAACTACACTGGTCTCTGAAGGTCAGTGTATGCAAGAGATGGAGCAAGTTTTAGTTTAAATTCCTGAAAGAGGGCAAGTTTAAGTTCCTAATTGAAACGTCTGTCCTGGGTGATGGCCTTGTTGTTTCCACTGAATTGCTTCGATTCCTGTCCCACCACCTTCAGTCAGGAGATTTGTCAGCAGCTATACTAGTCCACCAAAGGTCAGTGTATGCGGGAGATGCAGCTCAGGTCTATGCCAAGGGATGTCTGGAATCACCTCTCACTTTAGCTCCGGGCTATTTTGCTCAGCTTAGCACACTGTATACTGCACACCTCCTGGTCATCTGTATACCAGGCACACCTATAGCATTTGCTGAACTGGCAGTGAACTGGCACCACACTGCAATAATAGTCTTTGCAGTAGTCCCTGTGTTTTGAGACAACTCTTCTGCTGCATGGTGGAAGCATGGTTGACGTTGGCTGTCCTACTCTGACATGCACACTGTAGTTGCTAATCGTACTAGACCTTGCTGGTTAAAATTTTAATAATTATAACACGTTTCAAAATTTTCTAGTGTCCTACACTAAGTGTCTTGCTGAGGCAGATAGCAGACTTAAGTACCTAATTAACTATACCTTGGTTTTATTTGGAACACAATCTATTTCGTCATAACGTCAGCCCCTGGCAGCTAGCAGGCTGTATCAGCTGACTTTTAGCTAAGAAATGTGATAAGTCCCATACTGCAAAAAAGGAAAGACCTAATGTAATCTCATGCGCTTGGTAGTTTTCTGTGAAAGGGATGGATATCTGTTTGTATAGTGTATATACTACAGGTTCAACAATTTAAAATAACACACCTAATACCTACACTACAAACATTATGCTTTACATATTATACCCACTAAGCCAGGATGTATTTCGACAGTCCCATATCATTGTCAATGGACTAATCCATGTCCAGCTGTCAGATATTTGTCTTCAGCAATAAAACCTTTAGAAGTCTGATTGAAATGGAAATCCAAACTACATAAACCAACATTGACACTTGTATGATTAATGAGTTTGTACTAAAACCAGAAGAAAGATTATATATTATTGAAAATGTTATATATTCAAATTATTCAGCAACTACTGTAGCATTTCATTTATCTGCATATATATCAGGATTTCATGACATATCTGAGCTGTGTGCCAATCAATGTTACTTTAATCAGTAACATTTTATGGCTTATATCTTCAAAGCCAAATTCATGAAGTTGAGATATTTTGAAAAAAATATCGTGTGCAAAGCACATTTTCCACATATTAGAATAGATATCACCTCCTATGTATGGAAAGTCAAAATATCACAAAAGCTGATTTTGTAAACCTTATATATGATAGGATCAAAGCTTTTTTTAATAATGTGAGGAAGCCATAGCTTAGGGCCTTTGTGATAGGAACATACATGTTGTGCTGAAGTGTGATAAACCTACATGTTTGATAATTACTTGCTATTGTTCAGCAAAGTGTGGAAACATTGTGGATGGGATTACAGTTTCAAGGCAAAATGTTACCTTCAAATGAATAGTGGTAAGATATGATAGATATTTTCACAAACCTCATGTATTCTCAACTTAAGCTACTGGGGTGAGGTAATCTAATGAGTTTGCGGCAAAAAAAAAAATTATTTTAAAATGTGACACACCTTGAGACAACAAACAATGAATTATTAAAAATATCTCAAAATATAAAAGAACAAAAGAGCTTCTATAGATCACAAGTGTATTCAACTCAAACTCCATTTTTCCAAAATGTAGCAAAAATCCACAGTCATAGCGTGGTTCTGATGACGCGTTGAATCTTTAAAAATGTTACTCTGTGTGATACATGCTGTGAATAGTCTGTTATTATGAAATTTGCCTGAAATTTGTATTTACATACACAGATATACAGTGTGTGCAAGAAGTTGCATATCAAGAGTTGAATTTTGCATTTCTTAGGTTTTGCATCATTATGGCTGAATCTAAAACAGATTCACAATTTAAAAAGGGAAATGATACAATTCAGATCTAACCATAAAAAGTTAATGAGATTTTGTGATAAACATTCTATGACTACTAGAAATACACAGAAAAAATAAAAATGGCGGGTCACCAGCATTTTTAAGGAACTACTGACACTTTAATGCGCCCTAATTGGTCGTTGGAAATAACATTGAAAACATAGGGAAAATCATGTTTTCTTTAACTTCCGGGCTTATAAAATGAAAATTACCCATACAAATGTAGTAAAACTAGGTAATATTCGAGCTGAGGTATGAAATAGCAATTTTACTTTAAAAAAGGGGGGGTCACCAGGGTCATTTACAAACTGCAGTCCGTAGTAAGCAGTGGGCAGGTACACCGACAAGGGAGGGCGTCACTTCCAAAAATTTCAGAAAAAAAAGTTTAGAATTCAATTTTTCTTTAAGTTTCTATAGCTGAATTGAATTGTTTTAGAATGTTTGGTGGCAAAACAGGGCATATTTTCTCAAATTTCATTAACACTAGGGGGCACTGTTGTGAACTGTATCATTTCCCATTAAGAATATAAGTCTATATCTAGAGTCACAAATGTATTACGAATTGAACACACCAAGAAAGTGTGAATTTTATTTTAACTGTGATAAACATGTTTCACTGCCAAAATTTATTGTAGCATGAAGTGATGAACAATTTAAGAGACACATTCTTGCAATTGTAGCTCAGTCTTTTTGCTCAGGTATTATCTACTACCTAATAGCACTGCCTACTACCACCCATAAAACATGTCATTGTACAATTGATGGGTTTTGCACTACATTTAAAACTCTGGCAGCCAAAGCAATGTTGGGCAGACAGCCATACAGCGTTGGACATGCCAACGATAACTGCACTCAGGGGTCGTACATCAATGTCCAACAAGAATGCAAGCTCAGCTAATATGTGCCGGAATGCCCTGCAGGAATTTGAAACTTGCGGAAGTTGATATATCAATAACAAACAGAAGTGTGTAGAAAAGTCAGGTAACATAACAAAGAGTTCAAGAAAGAAAAAAAGTAGTAGAAGAAAACATGTGTAGTGCAGCAACGATGCTTGTTCAAGGATTGAGTGAAAAAAGATCTTTTAGGTGTGATACCAGGTTATGATATTCCTGACATAAGCTTATGGTCTCAGCGTTGTTATAAATAGAGTTTGTTATTGTGATAAACACAGGAAATATGTTTTTTAATAAAATATTTTGGATAAAAGCAGTATTACAGGGGCTTAAATAAGATCTGTGCTTACATATATTGCATATACACTCAACAAGGACAAGCTTGACGTTTGAAATTAGTGGCAGATATATTTTTGGGAACTCTGGTGGCAAACCCTTATCATGAAGAGCCGACAACAAACAGTGCTGAACAGCGAAGCCCGAGATGCATGGGGTAGGGCAACAAACCAGGAGCTGGAAAAGATAATGGGAACAGAGTGGATCCCACCGCAAAATGAAGAGGCGAGAAAAAGGACCATAAAAGAAGAAATCAGAAAAACAGTGGTCGAGAAAATCAGAGAAAGTGGAGCAACGAAGACCAAGACAACATTCTACCTAAACAACAAGGAGGAAATAAAGGCTGGAAAACGAGCCCCATACATGAAAAACTTTCCAGAAAGGAAGTGAGCACCATCTTCGCTGCCTGAACAAGAATGCAGGACATAAAGGCAAACTTCAAAAACAAGTACCCGAACATGAACTGCAGGATATGTGGCAAAAAAGAAGAGACACAAATACACATCCCAGAAGAATGCGAAGAGATGGACCGCTCTGAGGCTGGGAAAGTAACCACAAGAGATATCTTCACTGAAGACATAATAAAACTAAGGACCACGGTGGAAAAAATCAACAAAATAAAGGACATCCTAAAAAGTGCTGCTTCCCACTAAACCAATGGGTGAGCAATCCGGCAATCCGGACATGCACACGAGAGAGAGAGAGAGAGAGAGAGAGAGAGAGAGAGAAAGAGAGAGAGAGAGAGAGAGAGAGAGAGAAAGAGAGAGAGAGAGAGAGAGAGAGAGAGAGAGAGAGAGAGACTGCTAAACAATATTATTAGACTTTTCATGAAAATTTCTATGAGCCATTCCATGTAACGCCATCAAGTGAACCATTTATTTCTCAAATCTCTTGGAATCACTGCATGGTGGCCATTGGTGGGAGTAGTATCGACAGTTGGTGAAAACCTGTTATCAACCTGATGAAGGTAGAATCAGTGGAGATGCTGGACTGGTGAAAGGCTTTGAGATTAGGTGAGGGAAGTCCCACTAGCATATATGACAAAATAGAAATCAAATCCTGGAAAAATCACTATTTGTTTTTGAAGGAGGATAAAAGATAGGTAGATCTATGAGTTGAATTTATCTCAAGTCGGAAAATATTAGCTTAAAAAGCTGTTTGTAATGTTAACCAATCACCAACAGTGAAAGAAGGTAATCCTCGAGCTGCTAATTCCATACAGTAAAGCCAGAACCAGTAAGCTTAAGCAAGCAATTGTGTCTCACAATGAAGTGACAAGTATGTCCTCATACAATGTGGTACAGATTACACAATGTCGTAGTTTAAATGACAACGCTACATACACTTATCCCAGTAACATGTTTTACAGCGGCTACAATGACTGGCAAGGCCTGGCACCAAGCTTACACTTTGTTAAAGTTGCCTTTTTCTTCCTCATTTGGTCTGATTTACCTCACATGCCTGAGCCCGGAAGCTGCTCAGTTAAGTCTGGCCTGCCTGGTTAGATGGTCCAATGCTTAACTATGCTAAACTTTCAAAGCTACGAGTCATGCTTAGAGCACTATGTTCATAGTGCAACAACGTGGCAGCACTGTACATGTTGTACATGCCTTCCTGTTTGATCAAAACATTGGCTTGGAGAAGGCACATGTTTCAGAAAATGTCAATTCATATAAAATCAAATTGCTGTCAGCTGTAGAAAACACATAGAACTGGTGTATTTAGTCAGTGTGGACAAAGCCTATGCAAAGCGTAACCTTGAAACATATCTGATATTTGATTAACAGCCTTCAAAGTTTCAATGTGAGTTGGCAAAAAATTCTGTGTTGACATGGCCATAGGAGAATTGATATCTTACCTTTTCTATGAATCTGTATCCTACAATTTGTCCTGTTAGCAATTCCAAATATAAATATCCCATGCAATATAAATATAGTCCATGAACAATTCCATGTGGATAAATGGAAGTTCAAATGTTTCAATTATCTTTTCTTGGGCAAAAAGTCCCTGGCTCCGTGAGCCTCTAACACATTTTCTTATGCTATGACAATGTTTAAAGGGGCCCTGTTACAAAATAGCAAGCTGGATTATCTTGTTTAGCATTGTTTGGCATTGATTGTTTGTTGTAATCACCTGTTTTGAACCTCAGTTCAGTGGAGTGCAACAATTTCCCTGTGAATTCCATATGTGTGATTGTGGGCACATGTATGTTGAATTTTTCTTTGTCAAGACAACCAGAAATTATTTGGAATTATTTTCATGGAAGTCATATCCTTCGTATATGACACGGTTAAAACAAATGGGCTATATATTGAAGAAGTTATTATAATGTACATTTTATGGTAAACATTAGGAATTTTCCGACAATGATTTCAGTTCCCTGGAAAGCATTGCTAAGGATTTGAAAATCCTTGTCTGGTCCGTAGAAATCAGAAATCAGCCTCTGTCCTCAGTGAACAGATAGATAGATGGGCATGTAAGTGCAGCCCTCTAAGCCCAGTTCTGGGTGCTCACGAGGGTTGATTGATGAGATGAGAGAGAGAGCAGGAGTCCTCAACATGTTACACATTTACCCCATGTGAGGGATCATTTACTTGCCCAGCACAGACACAATGTGTTGCCATTGCTCATTGTGACTGTTTTGGTATAATATATAAGTATCTTTAACTGTATACCACAGAGCTTGAGCAAGCCAGTAGGCATGTCTCAAAATTTTCATTGGTGACAAAGTGCTAATAGGCATGTCAGAGACGGATGAATATCAACCAACAAGAATAGGGAAGAGGTCTGCAAAGACAACCAATGGTTTAGAAATGAAAAGACAGATGGCCCTTAAGGCTTAATGAGACAAATGAACGATCGTGAAAAACATGCAGATTAAATCGAGCTCCTTTTGAATTCATTAGGTGTGCAAATCAACAGAGGGGACTTTCCAATCGCAAATCAGGGGTCGTAATTGCCCGGAAGAAATCGGCGGCAAACACTTCTGATTTGGCCGAAAAGGAAGACACCAAGCATATTCCATAGCTGTCATGACATTTTCTGAGGGGAGAACATGCAGACATATAATCTCCAAAATAATTTATATGTACATAATTGACAGTTTTGACCAGATGTGTATGATAGAGGTGAAAACATGGCAGTGAAAGTGGCAACAGTCACAAAACTTCCAATGAATCGAGACATAGCTACTCTGGTCCCTAAGTACCGTATTATGCCACACATTAAATATTACTGACTGCCAGCGTCTGTCAGCATTTGGAGAGGTCTGTAGTCTTAAACATGCCCTAGACAGAAAATTGTATTCAGAGTTTTAGCTTGTAAACTGCAGTAGTCTCGTAAGATAAGTTAGCATATGAGGATTTTCTACGGTAGCAACAACGCCCGTACTGTTTATCATTTGGTAAACATCAAGCAAAAACATCTAACAGCTGGGAGCACAATTATCATTGCCATGTTATTTCTGGACACGAAGAAATTGAGGTAAATTTTCTGGTGTGTAATAAATTGCATTGTCACTGCCAAAATTTATCCGAAGTATAAAGTGATGTTGGAGTAATGTAGACCCGCTTTTTTGCTCAGGCAGCAGCTACCCAATTACACCATTTACTACAAACCATAAACTTGTTAGTGTGCAATTAATGGAATTTGTACTACTCTGGCAACTGGAGCAATGTTTTGAGCAAGCAGCTTCATGTGCACACAATTCGGGACATGCCAACGATAACTAAACTCAGGAGTTGTACATCAATGTTCAACAAGCTCAGCTAATATATATGTGTCGGAATTCCGAAGGAAAACGTAAGAGTAAAGACGTATGCATGGCTGCAGTGAATGTAGTGCAGAAACACACAAACAAACGATTGTTGCTCCAGAAAAAAATATTAGACAGTATGTAAACAAGATCTTTTAGAGTGTGATATGAATCATATAATCTCAACATTATGGTAAATAGAGACTATATTGTTATAAACATTGTAAACATATTTTGAAGTTTTGGATAAACACAGAACTACAGGAACTCGTGTGATGCACACATTCATGAATTGCATAGACATTGGGAGACAAGCTTGACATTCAACACTAGATGAGATACTTCTGGGTTTTAACCCTTCAGATGAACCCATATCATGATGAGCCAGCAGTGTTATATGACGCTCCATGATCATGGACCATGAACCATTTCATGGGCAATTCCACGGATTCATGAGCCATTCCATAGCATGAATCACCTGGAATCACTGCATGTTGGAGTAGTATTGGCAGTTGGTGAAAGCCTGGGTGAAGTACTTTGAGATTAGGTGAGGGAAGTCCCACTTGCGTGTGGCCAAATAGAAATCAGACTCCGGAGCGATCACTATTTGTTTTTGGAGAGGAGTAGAAGAGACAGGCAAATCTGGGAGCTGAATTAATCCCAAACTAAAAAAAATTTTAGATAACGGCCCTCCTAAAAGACTGCAATAAAACTGAGGAAAGATTATCCTAAAGCTGCAAACTCTATAATATTGAGTAATATAAAGTAATATCACAATAAATTCTTTAGACTACCATAAATTTACATTGTACTACAGATTGTAGTGGTAACTTCTACAACATTCAGCCCATTCATTTTACCTTTGTCAGCGGCCTGGAATTCCCAATTTCCCATGCAGTGGCCTTTCCTTAACTTAAAGGTATGGTGGGTATTCTTCCAATAAGGATTTCAATTTGCCAGTTGGGTTTTACGTCTCTGCAGTGCAGCATCTACATCGAGGTCAATTTGCAAAGAAGAATCCTACTGTTAATTCATTGACCCATTCGTCTTTCCCTGCCAAAGTGTAGGGTGCCCATCCACAAAAACCTTTCCTCACTAACTAGAAGAACATAGGCTGGGTTTTATGTTCAAAATATATATTTAATATTTTGCCCCTCTCCTACCCCCTTTCACGTGTAATATTATTATTATTATTCTTTATTCGTATAAACAAATATACAGTTGTATGTAAACATATAAAAACAAATAACTTAATAGAATATACATAATAACAGTAATAACACAAGGCAAGAGAAAGAAAAATAAAATAGAATAAAATAAATAACTAAATAAAAATAAAATAACATAAAAACCAGATCAACTGGTTGCTAGATATTCTATAGCATCACAGATCTCAGAATTATTTAAGTTAAACTTCTCACACAAGCTGTCTCTTATGATTATTAATTCAGCAATTTGTTGTCCTACTCTAACATCATTCTCTAACAGGGATGCTTGAAAATTTCTTTTAATACAAGAGCCAGTACTAATTCGACAATTATTCAGTAAAATACCTGATGTAGCCAACTGCAACCCATCATACTTATTGACAACATGTCTCAAGTTATTTGACAAAACAGATCTCTCTAGTCCGAAACATAATCTGAACAAAAAATTTACAGTGGCATTACTATGCGTCAACCCTGATAACATATGGTTCATAAATCTTGTGTGGACCTGAATCTCAGCAGGTAGGATACCAGTTATAGTTGGCAATAGATTACAGTGGGTTATTCTTGGTAATTTATAAATTCTTCTAAGCGCTTTACGCCAACTAACATTCAACCTATTAAAATCTCGGAGATAGAACTGACAGAATATCACACCGTATAGACTTGTACAATATTGCTGATATAGAGAGCCTTTAATCTCAGATGACAGACAATCAAGATCACGAAGAAAAGCATTCACCTTACGATTATAATCTGAAACAACGGGTGTAACAAGTGGATCTGTTCTATTACCTTTTAATTTATAACCTAAGTACACTATTTCCCTAACGCATGAAACACTTTTACCATTTACATAAAATTCTGGAACAATCTCTGAGTCCACCTTATAAAAAACTACAGCTTGACATTTGCTGCCATTGAACTTTATAATAAAATTATCTGCATACTGTTCACATATATTGATCATTTTATCCATTGCTCCCTGTGTAGGGGCTAATAAGAACACATCATCAGCATAGCCTATGACACCACAATATTTCCTTCCGACATGACAGCCTAAATTACTACCCTCAAGTTGCTTTAATAAACCATCAATATAAACAGCAAACAATGTTGGGCTTAATACCCCCCCTTGTTTAACACCGTTAGTTGGTGAAAACCACTCAGATCTACTATTATTATACTTAACACACATTCTCTGATTAAAATACATTTCCTTGATAAGCCTAATATACAATGGGTTCATACCTCTTTCTAATAGTAAATTAAACATTCTAGAATATTCAACACGATCGAATGCCTTGGTCGCGTCTAGCGCCAGGCCATACACTCTTCCACCATTCTCAATATAATAGTCAACAGTCTGCAACAACACTGAGGTAGCTAAGGCAGTAGAGTGTTTTGCTTTAAAGCCAAATTGTAACTCTGATGTCATCAAAACATCCTTTTTCTAGTTGAATTAAATTTAGCTTAAGCAAGCATTATTTCTTACTTCAGTGTTATCCATCCCTGTTCAACAAGAATGCAAACTCATGTTATCTGTGTCAATTTATAGTGCTGTGCATAGGCCTGCTTATTCACTTACTGATGATTGACGAAATCTCTAGCAAAGAATTGTCAAAATGCCACTTCTAGTTTTATGATTTATTACGCTACAATTTGTCACTGCTTTAATAATGTTCAAATTTAAATATTTTTGGCTTTTCTGTGCTTTTTGTCACAACTACAGAGCGGACAGGCCCAGTATCTGCCAAATACTTGGCTGATGCATTGTTTAAGTTGCCTACTCTCCTGCTCATTTGGCCTGATTTAACTTGCATGTCTACGCCAGGAAGCTACTCAGTTTAGTCTGGCCTCTGTGGTTAGATGGTGAAAGGCTTGTTTCACTATGCTAGACTATTTTTTTCATTAACAAAGCAACATGTCTTGCATGCAGACACACTGAATCTGTTGTTTGCATCAAGGGAAAGTATATACAATGTATGTAACATTTTTTACCTTCAAATACAGCATGCTTTCAATAGCTCAGACAGCCAGACTGCCCAGACACGACTTTGCTATGAATGCCTGATTTCGAAGTTAATCATGTGCTTCTAACATGACATGATTAAAACAAATGAGCTGAGTGTTTTTGAAGTTACCAATACAATGTAAATTTATGGCAGTCCCAAGAAATTTTACCCGTAAAGATTAGAGTTGTCAAGACAACTGAGAGCATCAGGAAGCATTGTCTTTGCACATCAAAGTCACTCCGAAGTCGCTTGGCCCATTTTTGCCCATACTCACTACTGCGGTTCTCTTTGGAACATCCAATGGTAGAATTTACAATTAGTATTTTGTAGTCCACATGATACGAGGGGTTTTCCATAAGTTCTGTCCAACTGATCACAAGTTTTGCTAGATTTGATATAGAAACATGATATTTGGCTCAGATAATACTGACGTAATTCTCAATTAACACCCAAAAAATCAGATCATATAGATAAAAATAAATGCTTAATCTGCTGCCATGGAAACCAGAAGTCATGAAATGCGGCCCAGATTTTGTAGTGCTCACTTAAAAAGAATTGAACACCTGCTTACATTATCTGTGCTTTTACTAATTGAATTAAGGTATATTCATAATTTCTTTCATGAAATACAATCAGTTATTTGTAAAATCATTAATAGCAATGGAAACTGGAATCATCGTCACATCTCAGTTACTTTACCATCACATGTGCAGTTTCTCATTTTTTTACGAGATGAGCAATGTTTTTGGATATGAATGACACCATATATACCTGTTATATCTCTTCAATTTAATTGGATAAAAACTAACAGAGAGAGAGTAAGAACCTTCTATCACACATAGGGGAAGACAGTATGAGTGACAGAACCAAATAAACATTGAACAACCTTTTCCTGAATGAAGAAAATACAAGTTGGAAGATCTAAGAAAAGAAGACTGGACAATGCCAAAACAGACCTTAACATGAAGACTGAGGTATCTTATTGAGACATGGTTAAAAGTTTGGGAAAATGTATTTACATTAGTTTAGGAAGTTGTGAATAGGCTATGAATGTTTTGAGTATATTCAGTTCTATATCTCTTGTAATTATTACATATTTTGACAAGATATATCAAGTATGTATCATCTAACAAGATCTCGGTTGCATTTCATGACTTTTGGTTTCCATAGCAACAAATCAACAATTTATTTTTACTTCTATGATCTGATTTTTTGGGGATCATTTGCAAATTACTTCAATATCAACTGACCCTAATATCATTTTTCTGCAGATAATCTAGGAAAAGTTATGACAGGTTGGACAGAACTTATGGAAAACCCATCATAAAGCACAAAAAGTCTGCAAAACACCAACAGTGATCTCAATTTGAGGACTATGAGACTTTGACTTTTTAAGGGATATATAAAGTTAGAGGAAATTTACTCAGTGTCAAGTTCATTATTTTAAGAATTTGTGAAATGTTAGGGATTATTTTTAATACCTTTCTTGTCCTTTATCCCTGTTAAAAAATTAATTTTTGACAAGATATAATGAATCTTGTGTCTCTAAAAGTGAAATGGGCCGCATTTCATGACTTTTGGTTTCCATGGTAACAAATTAACCATTTATTTTTATTTCTATGATCTGATTTTTTTGGGGATCATTTGCAAATTACTTCAATATTATTTGACCCAAATATCATGCTCCTGTATTAAATATTGCAAAAGTTATGGCAAGTTGGACAGAACTTATGGAAAACCCCTCGTATGTTCACATTTAAGCTTTTAATTTTTTGAAAACATCCTGAGTTCTAAGTGGTGAGCATGCCTATATATATGTGCCATTGCTCATAGTGACTGTACGCGAATCTCTCACTAGCTTATATCTTCCACACATATATATTATCTCATACATCACATAGCTAGACCAGACCATTAGACATGGCCCTCAATTTGCATGGCCCTCACTCTTGTCGTGCCCAGGCCAATGGCTGTCTTTGCAGACTTCTTTCCTGTTATTGCAGGTCGATATTCATCTGTCCCTGACATGCCTCCAAACACTCTGTCACCCCTTGATGAGAAATATGAACGATCATGAAAAGTGGGTGAGCAGACATGCAGATTAAATTGAACTCCCTTTTAAATCGATTAGGTGTGCAAACCAACTGACGGAACTTTCCAATCGCAAATCAGGGGTCGTATTTGCCGGGAAGAAACAGGCGGCAAACACTTCTGATTCAGGCCAACAAAAAATTCCTGACATGAACGGCAACTCATGGCTGTCATGCAATTTTCCACCAGGGGAATATGCAAAAAAACTGTAAAAAAAATTATTCAGCTAAATATTTCTATATATAAAAACTACAAAATTGTAAAGTTATGACCACATTGGAATGATGTGGATACCATAAAGGTTATGTGTTTACTTGTCCCTGTTTTTTCAGCTGTGTTGTCAAAATTTATTTTGACGATTAAAGTGACTCCTGCAGTTTTCAGTGAAAGTAGCAACAGTCATACAACCGTCAGTGACTTCGAACATACCCTTACTGCTCTCTTCCTTAAGTCGGTACCATGTTATACTCCCAACATGCACAGTGTGGTACTAACTGCACCCATTAGCATTTAAAGTTGTCATTACTCAGAATTGTACTTTGGACAAGATGCGATTAGTTTGGGAAGTCACTAGTTTGGGAAATTACTAGGAGCAAAACTGTTGTAAAAAAAAAAATTGGGAAACAAGACCCAGTTGGCTGTTTAGGCATTACTGTGGATATTGGATTGTTTAACCCCTGAATTCATTATGTCATGAAGCGCTTGATGACGTATAGTTATCCATATCATAACAAGAAATTCTTTTAAAAAAAAGAATTGTAGGGACCTATGTGTGAAATATGAGGTTTCTTCAAACACATATTTTATTTTCCGAGTATTCAATTGATTTCCTATGTATGTGTAGTCACATCTATACCTCCAATGTACCTACTGTGATTTGACAAACCTACTGCATGTTACCTCATGATTGGACATGCCTAATTATAGTTGTTATAAATATTTTTTGTCATAAAAAAAAGTCACAACAAACTAATTCTTCCTTGCTTATTAGGATTATTACACTTTTCATAAAATGGAAACATCATAGGAGTAGTGAGAAGTTGAATATCTAATGTTTTCATACAGTGTGTTTGTACACTTCTATTATATGATCCCAAATCTTCATAAACTTAGGCTATATTTGACCAATTTCCTGAAGGAAATCTCTATGGGATATGCTCCAGGTGTGCTTTGGAGATGGTCCCCAATCACCCAACCATGACCAGTTGACCCAATTGTCATGGTTTAGTGGCTGCTGCCTCTCTGGTGTAGCTACTGTGTATCAAGAGGGGGAAACATATACTTGATTTGTAAATTGTACTCACAGATATCTCCTCTGTGGCATGAGTACCCTCCTAAAATTGGAGGTCAATTAGGAGGGTACTCCTTGCTATAGGGAAAGTATCTCTGCAAGTCCAACTTGCCTGTGGCCCCCTCCAGAAACTTAGAAGCTCCACCACTGCAGTACACAATAACTGATGACAAATTGCACTTGGCTGGGTATTTTTGTCCCTTTAGTTAGGGACCTTCAATGTTAAGTCTTTCATCATTTGGAGCTTGTAACATAGATCTGAGATGGTCCCTACAAAAATCATTTCCAATTTTCCTTAAGTCACCATTGTATTTCATGGTTGGCCTTTTTTTTAAATTCTTAATTCTACTTTAAGTAAATGCTGGAATCAAAAGAAAGTTTCTGATGAAAAGGCATTGCTCTTTACATTGAAATGTTCCACGGAAACATTCTTGGAATGAGTGACCAAAATTTAACACACAGTCATCAATTGTCCGTCCATGATACGTGGACATGCATACTATAATATCCTAGGGTGTAGTTCTATATTGTATTGTGACCAGAACTAATTACAAAATGTGTAGGCTCAGCACACTTCCGGCTCAAAAATAGGCTTCAAACCACCGGATTAAATATTTCATGAAATATTATATGACAGCTGAACAACATATGGTATTACCATGTAATTTTCCAATTCTGCTAAATCCTGATCCAAATATTGAGATTTGTCATTTGGAGCAGCTGTGCGAACAAGACCCTTTTTTGCATCATGTATAATTATTTTAAGATTTGTTTTGCATTAACTGTGGTAACTGCTATCATATTATTTTGCAAATCAGGATGATTGATTCTATGACTTTTCTTTTTTATAAGTTGTTTTATAGCTCCAAATATTGTTTTTGTAAATGTAGATTGCCTCATGGACCTAGAATGAATGCTTTCGAAGAAAGTTCAATCTCAATACATCAAATTGACGACTTGGTGTTTCACGTTGATGTATTTGGATATAATTCTCGTCTATATGAGTCATCAGACAGATTTGCTCGATGTGTCGCAGTTGCGCCCAAAGCAATAGATCATTCTGCAGTCAACGATTGATATACAATTGATGTTCAAAGTCTCAGGAGATATAAGACTACATCATTTTTAGCTTCGACCGCCAGAGGCGCTCGAAGCTAATCAGGTCACTCCTTCAAATGGATTTTATCTGGGTCAGGCTGGTCTACATATTGTGTTGTGGCCCGTAATTGTGTCAGTCATGAAAGGCAGCTTATCTTATTGACAAGAGGAATTGCTTCTGGTTACATGGTTGTTCCGCCATACATTTCATTCGTGAGCATGTTCTCAGTTGGATACAAACTTGTTTGAACCTAGCCTGGATCATGCAGACGACTAAAGCTAGGCACTGCCACTCCAGGCACCCACTGTTCACATGTCATGCTTGGCAGCTTGGTGACCTAGTTTTGGGGTCTGTTGAAGTGTCAACATTGTGCTCTGATGCTGCAGCTATTTTCTGTGGAATAAGTGATATTTGGCATTGCATTTGGCCCTGGATTACCGCATACAACATTGTCATAAGCTACAGAACGATTTGATGACAAAGTGCAGTTGGATAAATTAATAATTATGTCCTTGGAGTTGGACTGGTTTGAGTTCTACAGTGGTCATGAATGAAGACAAAAGTTCAATGATTCAATCAGCAGCTGTGGAACTTCATGCAAAATGATAGCAGGTGAGTTGACTTTTGTAATTCATTTGATAGATTATAGGCCTAGTGTAGTAAACTAAAGTTTGAAAAGTACTCAAGTAGTTGTCTGGCATTGACAACCAGTCCACTACGAAGGCCTGCAGGTCTGGCCCCACCTCCCAACTGACTGGATGGTGGCTGCATGAGCAGCAGCAAGGCTGAGAGCTGAGCACTGCATGCAGAACTTGTATTTGGCCAGTGAGCTGAAGGAGATAGGTTGGTTAGAAAGCATTGCATTTTGAATTAAATGGGAAAATCAAACTATAGTTTAAATACACAACATGCATAATCATAATGACATTAGTAGTGTTCACTTGAGCTGTCATTGGAGTGTTACATTACTGACAGCTTGGCTGTTGGCTGCAGTGCAATTATAGCAACAGGTGTGTGTGTGTCTGCAAGCACACAGCCACAGCAATGTACTGTTTCATGAGTGTATACAGTATATTTTCCAAAGCACTATGACAGTCAAACAACCAACATTGTAGACTACTTGTTTAGTATGTTTACATAGCTGGCTTCCAATGTGGCTGCCTACCCAAATTTTACTTAGGAATACTTCAAGAAAATGTTGTCACAATGGTTATATTTAATTAAAAGTTAATAAACATTTTAATCTCTTCATCAAAAATAATTTGCCTGTGGTCTGTGGATATGGAATGCAAACGGGAATTGAAATTGGGAATTGAGTGACAGCTCTCCCAAGTATTTTGGATTAATTAGCAATTGTTCAGGGAGCTCCGGGCAGAAATTATGTGAATATGACATTTTTGGGCTAATTTACGTAATTAGGTTTAGACCAGGCCCGTACCCATTTTGTTTAACTCCTAAGCTAAGGAGCTGGTAATCATCAATATGGCATGGGGTGTATGGTACCACTTGATCTGTTGACTGAAATGAGCTGTTTGAAATACTATGAAATATTTTCTGATAAATGCAATGTGTAAACTCGATATGATGTTACATTAATATTCTTTTTTCCAGATTGGTGCATCTCGTATTAGTTTTGGCATTGTTGGGTCTACCATTTGAAAGAAAAAGCCTACATGCTCCAAATTGTTGCAAACCAGTTTGTCTGTTGAGAGACCAGGTAAGTTGAGAAATACAGTAGCCCAGGCTTATTAGAAATTGCTTGAGAGGGGGCACGATAACATGTGGTGAATGGACAGAATTCTGAATTCTGCTGTTTTTTTTTGTTCAAGGTTCTGTTTTGACTTGAGGGTACGATGACATGGAAAAATAAATTTTAATTTTTATGTGAATCTTGTATACTGTAGTTTAAATCAATAGAAAATCCAAAAAGACAAGAGCTTGGTCTGTATTTTGAAAGTGTAATGTCTTAAATTTCAGAATCATACATCATTTTCATTCAGTGTAACATTAATGAGCAAACATGACTTCAAATATTTCCTTATTTTCCAGGTGCTGCATGGAGGCCATCTAAGTCTTGATCACAACTGTTACACTACCATTATCGAAGACAACTTGATTTGGCAATCAGACATTGTGACATTGTCTGGAATCCAATTCCCACAAATGTCTCATAATCGCATCACAATGAAATTGAATTTTCATTCACATTTGCAAGGCGGAGAGATAGATCAGTGGTCGTGTGCTGTACTGCCAATCTCAAGTTCCCAAATTTAAATTCAGCTCTTATCAAGTCACTGGCACCTGGGCCTAATTGGATGGCCGTTTCAATCATCATTTGCCTCATTGTTGTGTCCCCCTCCTAATTAGCCTATTAAGTGCATAGATACAGGACGTAAAGCCCCAGTCATCCATCCAGATGTCCATTTTCCAGGATCGGACTGTTTGGTTTAACTTTTAACAAACATGTATGTTGATCTATTATATATGCCCGTGTATGGAATGTTTGCAAATATCCAATTGTTGTCACTTAAAAGTAAACCTTATATTTATAAGGTGTTAAGTATTTATTGCAAGGATACTTTTTAATGTTCGAATTGATGCACTTGAAACTTCCTTACAGTATCGATAGCTAATCCAGTAAGTGACATCTACATGTAAAAATGTTAAATCTACGGCTAAATCCTGATCTTTGAAATTTCTAGTGTTTTCTCTCTAATCGCTACAGAATCCGTTTATTGAATTGAGCAACAAAATTTGTACAATAGAAAAACTGACATTGAATTTATGTTATAATAATGACACTATTAAGCATATGTATACATGTGTATTGCAACAGTATTGCAAATAAACACTAATAGCATCTGATACGCGATGGTGGTCTTTTTAAACTGTTCTCATGAATAAAATATATTTCCCATTTACCATACAGGGTAAAGTTGGCAAGCCGGGGGAAAGTTGGCCACCTATTTTGATCCGCTTAATGGCGAAAATGCCAATTTTCCTCACGGACACAGGTTGCAAAGTTGATATTACTGCCATGAAGTGGGTCGAAATAGGTGGCCAACTTTCCCCCGGCTTGCCAATTTAACCCGGTTCTACGGTATTGAATGAGAGTTCCCCCGTGGCTTAATTGGTAAGTGCGCTTGTCAACTGGCTTTGAGGGCGTGGGTTCACATCTCACCCCGGGAACTCACTTTAGTCCGAGCCCATGGGACATTAAATGGAGGCGGGTTGTATCCAGTGTTCTATGCTGGGGCAATTGAAAGACTCGGGGCAATTGAAAGACCCTGGGCATCCCTGAATTAATAGGGTATGTGCCAGACTCAAAGTCTTATCATCTCATCATCATACGGCGATCGCCTGCCTCGATATAGCCCACTTAAGGTGCTGCGGAGGCGTAAAACACAAACAAACCAACAAACAAACGGTATTAAATGAAGTTAAAACCTAAAGGTCAATTCCAACCTTGGTGCTTTGACAACCTATTATCCCTGTCTGACTGTAACCAACTTTCTCATTATGATTACATTGTAAATCATGCTTCATCCTATTTTTTACCGGCCTTGCGGCTGTTATAAGAGGAGGGCTTAAACGGATTTTTGGTGAAATGGTACTCTTGTCCACTTGTCCACTTTTCTTTTCAACATATTTTGAATTGCCCATTGCAACTTTAGTATTTCACTTGGATTTATGAAATTTGGTATAGGGATTTACTTAGGGATTCACCTCAGAAATTTTTGGAAAAATCCAAGATGGCTGCCAAAATGGCCACCAATGTTTTGAATTGCCCACTGTGACTTTAGTATCTCACTTAGATTTATGAAATTTGGTATAGGCTAGTAATTCAGTTAGGGGTTCCCCTCAGAAAATTTTTGGACAAATCCAAGATGGCTGCCAAAATGGCCGCCATACTTTGAATTTCCCACTGTGACTTTAGCATTTCACATTTATATTTATGCAATTTGGTTTGGGGATTTGCTTAGGGGTTCCGTCATAAATTATGAGAACATTTCAAGATGGCTGTCGAAAATATAGATTGAATTTCCCACTCTGACTTCAGTATTCCACCTACAGTTCTGAAATTTGGTACAGGCATTTGCTGGGGGTTCCCCTCAAAGTTTTTATGGCTTGCAGCAAACACTATCAGTCTGGCAATCACTGCTCAATACAAAACAATCCATGTAATAATATATAAATCACCCTCTTCATGATTTCAATCCCGAATATACAATCTCCAAGGCCGGTTTTGATTCCATGGATTCTTGTCATAGTAGATGTTTAAATGCTGAACTTTATTTCATCAGACCTCAGACCCTTAAGTCAATGATTACCCATACACTCCTGCAGCGCTTAATAATGCATCTCCTAGGTTTGAATCTTCATTCTTTGCTCTTCCGCATAGATCTGTTAACTTGTGTCCTTATTGCGGCTTTCAGGATATCCTGTTCTAAGAGGCTTAAAACCATTTCTTGATATTCCTAAACATGCTGTCTGTTGCAGTCATCTAATGTGCTATTTACTAGGACTGCACAATTAATCGCAAATTTATCGTTATCGCAATATCAAGTAGGGCGATAATGTTATCACACAAAGGGGCGATAAATACATTTTTTAATTTTCCTGTATTTTTGCCCAAAAATGGGAATTTCTTCTCATGAAATTCAAACTTTTTACCACAGTCTGGGGGTTCACGGGTAAATTTCTTGCTTGTTAATTTATCGCACAATTTATTGTCATCGCGATATAAGACATAGTTATCGCATATCAGCCTCTTATCGTGCAGCCCTACTATTTACGTCTCAACCTACTATATACATGGCTATGAATGTTGCACCATCGGCTCTGGCTGTACAGGTTAACAGCTCTCTGTCTTGCCCTTTGCATATTGATTACCTTACCTGCTCAGTGGTTAGAGCAACTAAGTTGGTTTTCGGTTCAATTTCAACTCGTTTTCAATATGCGCATGACCACCAGTCGAAGCTTTGAATCCATGGATTCTTGTATGATTGATGTGAATGAAACGTAAACATACATCTGGATATCCGACAAACTTAGATGTATATACCGCAGGACAAGCGTGCACATAAATTCTCCCAGTAGTTTATCAATTTGCCCAGTATGTCTGTAACAAGCTTTCAAATCTATTAATGTTGTCACTCTCAATATTTATTTAAGAACGGCAGAATTTTTTCAACAGTGAACCTTATGTTACTGATTCTTGTAAGAGGGGTTAAAGAGAGGCATGACAGTTATGAGAGCTATAAAATCGAAATCAAATTTTGTCATTTTGTTCATTCGGTTCATTGTTTAACCAGGAGTAATATACTATGTAAGTGTCCGGCAGTGGTATCACCAAAGTTGGGCTCGTGTCCCCAAGTAGGTGAGAGTGGGGCACAGTGAGAGGGCAAGCACAGTGAGACAAAGCACATAGCGTCTAGCTGGTACTGTTTACAGATTAACCCTCTTTTGTATGGTAGGGGAGAGCGGGGCACAGTGAGACACTTTTTTTATTTTCAAGTCATCCAAAATGTTGGCAGCAACGAGTTAAATGAGATCAGGTCCATGTTATAGATAATGACGTTGGGTATTTTGTCACATAGTTTCAGGTTCCTACCTTTTACTGGTTTGGGGATACTTTGAGTTAAGTCCGTGCTCGTTAAGTGTCTCACTGTGCCCCATGGGCGGGGCACAGTGAGACAGCAGGCGGGGCACAGTGAGACAGGGCATCTGCTGTCATAACCGCCAATCATCAGGACCTGCGGAATTGTTCTATCAATTGTTGCATCAGAAACTACTGTACTCTATTAAAAGCAGCTGGCTAGGTGATTTTTTAGGTCCTTTTTTGAGCATGTTTTGAAACTTCATCGCACGGGACGCATGCACGACTTATTTAACCTGCCGCACCTGTTACATCCTAATGAAAATTCTTCTTTGACGCTTCCGTGTGGATATTACTCACTAAAATCAGTAGTTTATAGCAGGTATTTTGTTATTATTAGTGAATTGTGAGCCATGCATTACATTCAGGTCATTTCAAGTGTATTTTGTGATGTCTCACCGTGCCCCGCTTCAAACTGTCTCACTGTGCCCCACGCAGCTCTGTTTATGAAATTTTTTAATCCTGCGGACCGGATGCCTGCATTGTGGTTCGTCATCTCACTAAACTAAGACAAACTACCAAGGTTTGAATCCCTGGCAATTGCTTTGCATTATACCACTTTTCTTGGGAATTATAACAAAAAGTCGTTTAGCAAAATTATTTACTTTTACAAGCTAAAAACAAAAATATTTAAATTCCATTCTCGATATGCTGCATAAGCATTCAAGATATAGGACAGTCTCTCACTTACTTAATTTTTGTACTATACAAAAAAGGGTTGATCTGTAAACAGTACCAGGTAGATGCTACGGGCTTTGTCTCACTGTGCCCGCCGTCTCACTGTACCCCGCTCTCCCCTACAAAAGTAAGTAAGTGAGAGACTGTCCTATATCATAAATGCCTACACAGCATATCGAGAGTGTAATTTCAATATTTTGGTTTTTAGCCAGTAAAAGTAAATAATTTTGCTAAACGACTTTTTGTTATAATTCCCAAAAATGATTGTATAATGCAAATCAATTGCCAGATATTCAAACCTTGATTACTTGTCTTAGTTTGGTGAGATGATGAATCACAATACAGGCATCCGGTCCCCAGGATTCAAAAATTTCATAAAGAGAGCCGTGTGGGGCACAGTAAGACAGTTTGAGGCGGGGCACAGTGAGACATCACAAAATACACTTGAAACGACCTGAATATAATGCATAGCTCACAATTCACTATTAAAAACAAAATGCCTGCTATAAACTACTGATTTTAGTGAATTATATCCAAAGGGAAGCATCAGAAAGAATTTGATTAGTATGTAACAGGTGCGGCAGGTTAAATAAGTCGTTTCAAAACATGCTAAAAAAAGGATATAAAAAATCACCTAGCCAGCTGTTTTTATAAGAGTACAGTTACTGTTGTTTCTGTAGCAACAACTGATAGAACAATTCCCAGGTCCTGAGGATCGGCGGTTATGGCAGCAGATGCCCCATCCCACTGTGCCTTGCCTGCTGTCTCACTGTGCGCTGCCCACGGGGCACAGTGAGACACTTAACGAGCATCGACGTACATGTAACTCAAAATTACTCCAAACCTGTAAAAGGTGGGAACCTGAAACTACTGGATAATATACCCAGCATCATTATCTATAATGTGGACCTGATCTCATTTAACTTGTTACTGCCATCATTTTGGAACACTTGAAAATAACAAAAGTGTCTCACTGTGCCCCGCTCTCCACTACCACCTGCATCTGGAAATTTTTATTTGGGTCAAAATATGCAATTGATATAATGGGTGCCCTTCCAGAAAATAGAGTGCCCCCCCCCATTCAAGACCCTAGAGCTTGTTATGAGACTGGTGTCCCATGTTCAATTCGGTATATTCAGCTCAAGTTATTGAATCATCCGATGTAGATTCCCAGCTTCTCTGCAAGCACTTTTAATATTACAGGACCATGTTAAGCCTCCAGACTAAAAGAAAAAGTTTTTCAATCTCATGATAATATCAGAGTCTGGCTCAGTGCCTGTTGAAGTTAAGGCAGCCTTTGATTGAAACTGAACTGAAACAAAGGAAAATGAAGCCATTTAAGTGCTTTGAAAGCAGAGTTTATCGTCAGGTTTGTAATTCTGTTTAAGCGCATCACGTATAATCAACAGGTGCAAACCTCAGTGATCTGGAAAACTTAAGAATATAAGGACCGTCAGTTATGGGAAAAATATTCTACATCATTTGCATGGCTGAACAATACATCCATGAACATGCGAGAGAACCGATAATGTATGTATGTATATATAACATTGTATGCATGTACAACATTATATGTATGTATGTATAACATTATATATTATATTAAGGTACTCTAAAAGAATCTGAGGTAAAGTGGATGATAAAAAGCAATGAGACACCATGGACATCAGATAATAGCTGTCAAAAGTGAAGCATCTTATGCTCCTTTGATGTGCTCAACCAGGGACAAACCATGAAATGACCCACCAGATTACATGAATTATACACTGAGTGCCAAGTTATTAGGCAGCAAAGGTTTTTAGCCCTATCTCCAAAAGTAATTCGAATATTTTAATTTCCTTCACCCAAAAGAGTGAGTTAGAGTAGAAGATTATTCTGTGAGAATTTTGTCCCATTCCATTCACGCAGTCAGAAGCTATGGCATTTATTAGAGGTTTTGGGTGTGACAAGTTATAAGGTACATTTGCAATTGCGATTTCAAAATACTTTTGGAGATATGACAATAAACCATCCCTGCCTAATAACTGTAATGAGCAAGACCAAAAACACTGGCAGGCCCTTTGCCTAGCCAAAGAGATTGGCCATGAAGCAGTAAAAGTAAGATACAATCAAAAGGGCTTTGACACTAGATCAGTACTGCTGGATAGATTTACCAAAATATCTGTAAACTTTAAAGTAAACCTTGCAGCATGACAGGGCGGCCCTGTTATCGTTCATGCTTCTATTACTATGATAAAAAGTGATTAGACACCATGGACATGAGATAATTTCTGTACAAAGTGAAGGACCTTGCAACTTTTTTTATGTGCTAACTCAGGGATGCATGGATATGTGTACTCCCTGCCTCCAGATTGCATCAGATATAAATACAATAATATTGTTGCGAGCATACTTTTTATGGGAAGAACAAAAATTGGCTATATGTCTAGTAAACCAACCTGATTTGGTTATGAAAAATTTTAGTGCAACTGAATGTAGAAGTTATATTCATGAATTGACAATGAAAATACCTGCAAGATGCACCTGTGTCAATTGGCAAATGAAGTTTTGTATGAAGCATTTCTCGCCTAGAAATCTGACATGTTTATTACTCACTTGATGGCTAGCAGAGCTTGAGGACTACAGTGCCGCCTGTAAGTAAGTGAAACGCATGATATTGAGACTGCACTGAAACTAAGAAACTATGAAGCCAACTAGACCTTTCGAAAGAACAGCATTTTGACATCATGATTGTGCTATGAGGATCATGAGTGTACATGAAAAACTTCACATTTTCTGCAACCATCCTGTATATTGCTCGCCTTCCTCAAAGACTGTTGTCCTTTCTTCTCATTTTCTTTATCTTGTATGCGCAAACTTCTTATTTCTCTGACTTTGGTGTCTGGTTAATTAATCCTCTTTTTGTCACCAACCTTGTGATTCTTTTCTCAAACATGAGCTTTTTTTGGCTTGTGCATGCTTGCAGACAAAAAGCCTTGATTCGATAGTCTTGTTGTAGATAAAACAAGCGCAGTAGTCTTGATTCATTGCTATATACGGCAGCCTTGACAAGATCAACACTCAACTGAAGACTGACTGCTTCAAAGCTACACATTCAGCATAGCTCAGTAGAGTGTGTATTTATCGTTTCTTGCTGCTTGATTACTGCAGGGAATCAACAGGAATCTGGAGTCCTACATCACACTGTGTGTGATTCACGAGGCCATCAAGAAATCTGTACACGTGTCAGCTACCAGAGTGCTCTGTGCATGTAAGCTGCCAAAGCCAGCATCTCAAAGCAGTCACAGAACTAGGCATTGGTATATCTATAGGTAGGAGGTGAAAATGCTATTATTATACTCAATCAGACATCAGAATAAGAATCATGATTACTTGTGCAGATTTTGACTCAAACATAACGCAAACATTATCGGGAGAGAATTCCAACCACTGGCAAACCAAATTTTGAAAGACATATAAATGGTGAGAAACATAAGACATGCTAGCCATCACTCCAGGTTGACACGGGAATAGGGCAATTTATTTCTTCGGTACATTTCTATCTCAATTTGGGCTACCAGCATGAAAATAAAATGCTAGTTAAACAAAAAATAACCATAAGCACAGTTACAATACCATGTGCAAGAATATATTATATTAGATATACAGACAAGAGACCTCAGAGCAAAAGGGAAATGCACACATAGTGCAGCTAATGCTGCCTATCATAGGAATAATGCTTGAGCATCCAAAGAGTTTTGAAAGGCTTTTTCCCCTGGGTCTGATTTGTAAGGACCAAATAAAATTCGCAAATTGGACTGCTTCCATTGTGGCATTATAATATCATCAGACAGTTTAGTTACTTTAAGAAATAGTTGATGATATCCAAATGAGACATTATCAAGATGTCAATCAGAACTTAAGAAACATTCTTTCATTAAAAATTCTATTGTCTACAAGTGTCCTTGAAATGTCTGAAACAAACAAATGCTGTTTGTCGCTAATTGATTTGTACAAAAGTTTACTTGAAATGCAATATGTAGACCACAATAAATCTGTCTTTACATCCTTTTCTTCTTGGTAAATTATTCATCTACTTACAGACTGTTGAATCTGCTTGTTTGCCTAAACGTAATATTTGTTCCTGTCTAATTTTCCTCTTCAATTCTATTTTCTCAAATAATGATTAGCGGCATGCTCATTACCCACTAATTTACATCTTTATATTAACCTTGATTAACTGATCTACTTGTATCTACATGTTTCTATCAAAGTATACCCGGCTGCATGATTTATGTATAAAGCAAGATTGATGTAAATGTAGTGTTTTACACCTGTACCCTTGAAGTTGTCCTTTCCTACTTTAGAGCAATGTATCTAAGAAAATTTCAACTTAGCCAACTATCAATTTGTGATGCAATTATTAAGTGCACTAACCAATGACATGTCTGCAGCATTAGCTAACTCAGCACAACATATTCACCTGATGACATAGTTCTCTGGATTACCATTTCTAAAACACCACAAAAAACCTCCCTTTGTCCCAAGCATGTGTTGCCCGGAAGTCCTGCGGCAGAGGGACAAATGCCTTCCGCTGTGGAAACCAAAGGGCAACCATCATTGCATTTCTGAGTAACTGTTGCTGCCATGCCAAGAATAAGTCATGGTTCACTGTGGTATTTTGTCTTTCAATGTCTTTTTCTCCTTGTTTCATAGTCACTCTCAATTGAATATGCCAAGCCCGTGGCCAAGCCATGTCATTCTTCACAATCTTACACTGAGCGTCAAATATCACTTAAGATGACATGATCTGATAAAAAGAGGTCTTTATCTTAAAAGTCCATGTTCCTCATTGCAGTGGCTCATCCTCCAAATAAATGTTTCATATTTTGTTTCTAACCCAGTATTCTTCGTGCATGTAGCGTGGAATTAGTCACTCACGTATTATAATAGTCTTGATGCAATAGTGGTTCTTTGTCATTCAACACAGCCCTGATTCACAACAGCTACATATTGATTTCCCAGCAATAATCTTAATTCTATAGTAGTTGTCTTGATTCTATAGTAGTAGTCTTGATTCTACAGCCATAGTCTTGCTTCACTAACAGTCTTAATACACAACAGCAGACTTGATCCAACAGTCAATACACTGGCCTTGGGGGAATCAAGGCTGACTGAAGACTGACTGGGTGGTCAGATGCAAGTGCCAATGCCCCGATGCAACATGGAACCAGCATTTGCTGCCATCTAAGATTTTATGCATGCTGCAATCTTTCTTGCAGTGTGTAATTCACAGACTATTGCCAAATCAGTGTGCATGCCAACTCCCAGATAGCTCTGTCAATGCATGAGCCTCCAGAATTCTTGAAGGGAGAGTTATATTACTTAGCACAATCTAACATAGATCAAAAACATATCTAAGTATTTCAACCTTGATGACTGACCTAATTCACATATTTTCTTGACATCAGGAAGGTGATCTCTTTTCTAATTTTCGTAATTTGTAATCCTGTTATTTCCAAACAAATTAGTGAAACATTGACTGATGACTATTAAAAAAATGCACCCCAAAGTCTCCCACTCAGTTGTCTGTGAAAGTAGTGTCTTACTAAGTAATGAAACTTGATATAATTTAGGCGAATCTTTCTGCTCCTTGTGCCCAGTGGTGGTGTAAGCTGATGTATTTATTTGTGAAATGCTTCATGAGATATTTAGTCTTACAATTTCATGTACAATGTTGCACAGAATATTACAGGTGGTATAAAAAGGGCATAATTCATACAATAATGGGTGCAGCTGCAGAGTTTATTGGTGTAAATGTGAATACTATTATAAATACGCAGAACTAAGAAAGATGACTAGTAGTGTCAAATAAGACAATAAACATAGTAAACCACTCTCATCTAAAGATCTCAATATTTCATAATCAATGGACTGTTTTTTCTATCCTCCCATTCAAGTCTTACTAACCCAGAGCAAATTGAATTAAACCAGCTTACAAATAGAGTTATGTGCATAACTTGGAATTGGAAGCAACTTCTTTTCATCTACTATTTATCATTTTGAAATTCAAAAACGATGGCGATAGAACTTCTTGAATATGAATGGGAAATTACAGTTCATCAGTCACCATAATAATATATTCCTCAGGAGTACTTCCAGTGACTGAATCATATTCAGAATTCGTAAAGTCTATTTAAACATTTGTAATTTCCATTCTTTCTTAGTTTACTCATCGATAGAATGAAAGTTTGACTATCATACTGACAATTCGCATGCAAGTTTTATTTCAGCCATCAAACATTAAAACTTGCAGTTATTCAATACCTGTCTTGAAATAAAGCAATTAATAATGTTAGATATATCAACTTTATAAAACCTTTGGACAAATCTGAGACCAAACTGTACTTAGAAAGACTAAATTAGTTTCAAGACAATTTTGTGGAAAAATAAATTCTTGAGTCAGGAATCTTATATGTTGTTAGTACATCTCCTAAGACCAAGAGTTAACCTCAGTGATGTAGTAACCTTAAAAATATGAATGTCATCTTCAAAAGTTCTTGTGAGAAACCATAGATAACAGATATGAGATAATTTGGGTACACAGTGGAACTTACATCTTATGCTTCTTTGATGTGCTAACTCAAGGATGCATACATGTACATCTGTAGCCTTTTTGTCTCAAGTATATGGTCATGTTTTATAGTATGGCTCAAATTACTGGAAGTTGCATGATTGTCGCTCCTCTCACAAACAGATATGAGAAACTTTTTTATCGCTTTCTACTCACTTCTTAACTAAAAGAAAAGATTCAAAGCCAAATTTCAGTCAACCCAAAACACAAAAATCACTCCTGCTTTGAACAGCAACCAAACTGCTTAATTTTTGATGGATTAGTCCGTGTCCTTGGAATAGTTCAGTCCCAAGCGCATCTTCAGTTTAGCTTTGTGGTACACCATACTACATGTACTTTTCGTAGTTCAATCTACAAATCATCAAGCATATATATATATATATGTATGCAGAAAGAAGAAAGATGACTGGCAATGTAAAATAAAACAAAAAGCTAAAGGAAAATATGCCAGGATTATCTGCCTAGATAAGCAACAAGAGTAAACCATTTTCAACTTTGTATATCTTATAATCTGTGGAAACTTTTTTCTATCCTCCCATTCATGTCTTACTTGCTCAGTGGATTTCAGAAGCATTTTGTTGCATTCCATTTACATACCAAAGTGAATTAATCCAGTCTCTGGCAACGACTGTGAATTGGAAAGAACATCTTTTTATCTACTTCTTGGGAATTTTGAATTATTGAATAGATGGGCAAGGGTATTTGTTGAATATGAATGAGACATTTAGTAATCGCCTGGCATAATTTATCATATGCGGGGGCCTTGTCTTCGAAACATAGCACTAGCTTCGCAGACAAAGCAACCGAGTGGCAGCATAGTTCCAAGTGGCAGAGAGATGGTGGTGTTGGCCCTCAGACCAACCACAAATTTTTTGGTAGTTCTATCCCCGTTCCATAACGAGTTGAGCCTCTTATTGGAAGTGCGAGATTGTTTCAATCCCAACACTGTATTAGCCTTGATCCTTGGCTATTCAACATTGATATACAGTACAACCCAAAATAAAGTAAGAAAATTTCAACCTTTGACTACTCACCACAACCTTATCTCATATAAAGAACTCTATTAAAACAGCTGCCAATTAAATTGCAATAAGTAAAGGGACACAATATCAAAGAAATCGAACACAATGGGAGTCATTGAGTTTGAATTGGTATTGGCTGACTGTGAATTAAATGTAAAGGGTTTCGTAGGGAGCCAAAAGGTTTAAAAGGGTAATGTAGCGGCTGACTCTTCCTTCCTGCTGGGGTAGCCGTACTTTATTTTGGGTTGTACCATAGTTTGACATGCTGAGTTGCAGTGGTTCATATAGCTGACTCCCTGTATGTATCCTAATTCTGCTACCATCCTATATATTGCTCTCCTTCGTCGGAGTCTGCTGTCCTTTCTTCTCATTTATGCTACTTTGTGTATGCTAACATCTTATACTCTCTGCCTAAGTAGTCTGTTTAATTAATCCTCCTTTTGTCACCAACCTTGTGACTGTTTCTCAAGACTCAAACACAAGCTTTTTTGCTATTCTTTTAGTGGCTGGGATGGCTTTAATCCTTTCCATCTTGTGCATGCTTTCAGGTGAAAAGCCTTGATTCAACAATCACAGTGTAGATACAACATTGGAGTCTTGATCCTCTGGTATATACACACGAGCCCTGACAAGATCAGGACTTAAACAAGATCAGGACTTAACTGAAGACTGACTGCAAGCAGTAAAGGCACACATTCAGCACAGCTCTGTACTCTGTGTGATAGTGTGTGTATTTATCGTTTCTTGCTGCTTGATAACTGCAGAGAATCAACAGGAATCTGGGCCCTACATCACACTGTTTGTGATTCACTGGGCCATCAAGAAATCTGTACACGAGTCAGCTATCAAGTGCTCTGTGCATGTAAGCTGCCAAACCAGCAACTCAAAGCAGTCACAGAACCAGACGTTGGTAGATCTATAGGCAGGAGGTGAAAATGTTATTATTTTACAAAATCCAGACTATCTGTCACATCAGAATAAGAATCAGGATTTCTTGCTGCCTTTCTGACCAGAAAATAACACAGCAAGCATTTTGAGAGAGAATTCCATTCAGCCTTTATATGTAGGTTTAAAATATTATGATGAAGAGGAAAATATAGGGCATGTTGGACATCACTCTGGACATGTTGACCTGAGGGATTGTAATCAAATGATTTCAACCAGTTTCTTCAGTACATTTCTATCTCAAATTTGAGTTTATGTCATAAATATGAAATGCAGATTAACAAGCAACAATACCTTTAGCACAGTTACTGCTTTGGTGGCATTTCTTTCATCTGTAGTAGTCATTTCGTTGTTTTCAACTTGTGTATGAATATATTGTAATATTCTAGACAAGAAACGTCAGAGTATAAAGAAAAGTAGTTTTTGCACTGCTGAAACAAGGAACAATACTACTGGAGCACCTAGATATACCGGTATTTGAAATGCCTTTTCCCCTGAGTCCATTTTGTGAGGATCAAATAAAATTTGCTAATTGGACTACTTCTATTGTAGCATTATATATTACCCAACACTTCAGTTCTTAAATAGGTAATGCCCATCCAAATGAGAAATTATCGAGATGTCAAGTTGTCAACCAATACTTACAAAACATTCTTTCATTCAAAATTCTGTGGCCTTATAAATATCCTTAAAAAAATTAATGTCTGAGACAAACAAATGCTGTTTGTTGCCAACTGATTTGCACAGGAATATACTTGAAACACCCAAGGTAGACAAGACATATATTTTCATGGTAGTTTATTAATCTACTCATAAACTATTCAATTAGTTTTCTTTGCCTCTACAAAATATTTTTTTTACTTTTTCCTGACTAATTTTTCTTTTTACTTGATAATTTTCTTTTTGTTAAAGAATGATTTAGCAGCATGCTCATTGCCAGCCAATCTACCTCTTTCTATTACGTGATCTACCAGTATCTGCATGTTTCCATCAAAGTCTCAACAGCATGATTCGTTGTCAAAAGGCAAGATTGATGTAATCATAAGGGCTTACCCTTAGGCCTACTGCCTAATACTTTTTTCTGTAACTTATGGCAATGTATGAATCTATGAGAATTTCTGCCTGGCCAAACATCGGTCTGTGATGCAATTATTAAGGGCATTAAATGATCGCAGACCGCATGCCTGTAGCGTTAACTGACTCAGCACAGTCAGATTCAGCTGAATATATAGTTCTCTGGATTCCCAGTGATAAAACCTGCTGAAAAACTTGTGTCGACCGGACGTCCTGCCTCAGAGAGTCAAATGCCTTCCACTGTGGAAGCCAAAGGGCAACCATCATTGCATTTCTGAGCAACTGCAACTGAATAAATCTGTTGCATTTTGTCCTACAATCTCAGTCTTTTGTTTCGTGGTTGCTCTTTGCTGAAGAAGCCCGGTCATGTCATTCTTGTACTGAGCGTCAAATGTCACCCAAAATGAAATTTTATGATGAAAGAGTGTCTTTACTCTTTATATTAAAAGCACAATTTCCTCGTCATACTGGCTCTTCCTCTATATAAATGATGTTCAGGTGTTCTTGTCACATTTTATGAGATGTTAAAATTTGAGAATCTTGTGTTTTCTAAAGCAAAGGAGTAGGCTACTACTTTGTATTAGGTGTCATCAACGTAATAGTCAAGAGTGAGTGAGTGAGTTTGTGTTTTACGCCCCATCAGCACCGGTGTGGGCTATTTAGAGGCAACCGTAATAGACAAGAAGATAGACTGAAGATGCTGGCTCCCAATTGCAAAATTTATTATGGATTAGTCCATGTCTTAAGCCTGCAGCTGCAGGTGGATGGTTGGCAAAAACAGTTTAGTACTAAGCGCATCTCCAGTTTCACTTAGTGGTACACTGCACTATCTGTTGCACTATCTGTTGCACTATCTGTAGTAACTCACTCTACATTCATCATGCAGGATGTTTATATGCAGAACTGAGAAAGATGACGGGCAGTGTCACATAAGACAACAAACAGCTAGAAAATACGAGATGGTTATGTGTCTGGATACCCAAGTAGATTAAACCATTCACATCTTTGAATGTCTTATCATCTATGGACATTTTTTTCTAGTACGTTCAGCTAGTATCCTCCTCCCATTCATGTCTTGCTCAGAAAATTAACGAAGCTTTACATAGCTGTTCTATTGGCATACTGAAGTGAATAAATCTAGTCTATGGCTTTAAATTGGAATTAAAAATAATGTCTTACGTCTGAGTGTTTGGGATATTTTGAAAAGATGAGCAATCATCCTTACAAATGGGGTGTATAGCAATCTCCAGGCATAAATTAATACCTGCGCAGGCTTCACGCCTTCAGACATGCCTTTCTGACTATGTCCTATTCTAAATCAGTTTAATGTTTAATTCCAGTAATCCGCACATAGGCTAAATAAGAGATATCGTAGCAAAGTAATCAACACTTAAAAATCAAATGAAATTATTAGATATATTTATAAGGCACACAAACCATCAGCAATTTTCAAACAATCTTTAAACATAATTTTGGGGAAAAGTGATGCCATGATTTTTTTATGTCACTTTTCCCTATATGATACATGTGTCAGAAAACCAAATCACATTCAGTCCTTGTGTCTATACAAATATGAAATCATCTATAACAGTTAATCTCCTGGGATAATGAGCTGATGTCAGTGATGTGGAAACTTTCATAATATGCCAATCAATAACTGAAACTCGTACCTGAAAAAATATATATATTGGACATTGTGTGCTAGGCTGAAGAATAAATCCAATATTATATGACGAATACAATGATTATATCTCTCTTTTAAGTGTTTCATTACTTTACTGAAGAACAAGTCTTCACATGATTGTGCATAAAATAGATGATAAAAAGCTATGAGACACTCTGGACATTAGATAATTACTAATCAAAGTGAAGGACCTCGCATCTTTTGTTGCTTGATGACATCACATTTGATGTGCAAACCCAGGGACACACAATCTGTGTAGCCTTTGAGCCGCCAGATTGCATGATCTATCAAGCTCAATCTCAATGCCACTGTGTCGTGCTATTTCTAAATATCTAATAACTTGGCAACTAACTTTCTACCTGCTTTTTTGTTACCTTGCATTCAACAACACCCAAAGTGTCACACAACTACCATGTATATTGCAAAATTGGTTTATATCACAACTAAGAATGTTTTGGTTAACATACAGACCAGTAATATAGTTTAGAAATGTTTGCCCTTGGATCACATATCCAATATGTATAATACTTTGTTCAGCAGGGACCCAGGTTGGTACTTACAGGGCCTCCTCTCCGAAACATCACATGGTTCCCCAAACAAGTGGCAGAGATATTGAGGTGTTGGCTTTTGGACCATGTAACTTTTTGGTTGTTCAATCTCAGGTTTGATAACAGGATGGGCCATATACTATGAGGTTATACCATGGGTGGAGGTAGTTTATCCGTGGTATAGTCAGTGACTAAATATTAGTCACCCAAGATCCAGTATATCCCGAGACCCGAAGGGTCGAGGGATATACCAGATCGAGGGTGACTATACCAGGGATGTACAGCCTCCACCCATGGTATAACCTTTTTATACCATGGCTAGCCAACTGTTGTCCCGAATGTGCATTTATTTTGCTTGAGCAGCTTTAAACATTGACATTTTCATGATTTTTTCGAGCTGATTTATCAGGCGAAAAAAGCGCCGTACGACAAAAACAAATAACGACATTCAATTACCATTAATAAAGATAGACAAGAAGCCAGGCTACCTACCAAAACTTTCCTGATCGAAAAATGAGCAAAATTGACTGCAATATGAATTAGCCAAAACGTCCATGCCATTGCTGAAGCTGTTCCATTTGAAGCAGTGATCTTTGTGATGATGCAATGTTTGGTGACGTCATAATAGGCCCAGAAGAAATCGGCGTCTCTGATTGGCTGATTCTGATATATCCCTCCAAATTCCATATATCCCTCCATATTTCCCTCCTTTGTTGCATATCTCCCAGGGAAAAGCTTAATATGAGGGACAAAAGTTGACTAGCCATGGTATAAAAACATATATATATACAATGTAAAGAAGAGTGCTTCAATTCCAATTTCCAAGAGCAGATCTGATTTGATAGTTGGTCATTCAACACTTTATTTGCGAACATGCTGAATTATGTTGGTTCTTAGCTGACTCCCTGTATATAATCAAATTTCGCAAACGTCCTGTATGTTGCTCTCCTTCCTCAAAGACTGTTGTCCTTTCTTCTCATTTTTC